>CM048654.1:54767110-57167110 GCA_026413185.1 Pueraria montana var. lobata
GAATCATTCCTCTCTCCGTCCAATGACGTCAACATGCAAATTAAAATGTCCTCTCTTCTATCATTAACCAATTTTAATTTCTTCTTCATCCCTTGATCGTATCCTGGGGTCTCTTCCACCAAATCCTTAAGCCAGCAACACAGTTAGAATGCAATTGTTGAAGATCTGATCTTATGGGAATCATTGAAGAGATGCATGGTCTGTATTTCTTCTCCGTGTTTGCTGTGCGTTGATCCATTCCTGAGCAAAATGACACTGATGAATTTGTCAACAATTGTGATTTCCTTGATTAATGGAATCATTTGCTACCTTCATAGAATTTGTAGAATAGTCTTATGGAAATTTGCTTCACTTGAGTCCACCATTTCTCAATTTACAAACACCGATAAAGTATAATAGTCTTATTGAAATTTGCTTCACTTGAGTCCACCATTTCCCAAATTCCCAAACACTACTCATAAAGTGAAATAGTTTTATTGAAGTTTGTTTCATACTTGAGTACACCATTTCTGAAACACAAAGACTACGACTGTAGCATGAAACTATGTGAGAAGCCTCACATAATGGAATAGTCTTATTGAAATTTGTTGTCATACAAAAAAAAATGGCCTTGTAACGAATAAGTATAGTATATAAAAACTAATAAATTGTGATGTATCTGCATATCATTGAATTTATTGTGCAACGAATACTTCTTGGGTTTATTTCTTCCTAAGTGTTTTATGTCATCTAATTAATTATAAAAAATTCCTTATTTCATAGTACTACACTTAGGGATGACAACGGGGCGGGGCGGGGACTGGTTTGAGTCTTTCCATCCCCGCAAAAATCGGGGCGTACGAGTTTGGGTATTAAAGATGTGCGTTTAAAATTTTAATACCCATCCCCATCTCCGTCGGATTTTATCGGGTTCGGGTATATAATTATATATTAATTTATTAATTATATTAATTTAAACAATAATAAAAAATAATGAATAACAAAGGATTTAAAGGCAAATAATTAAGAATTAAATTATATTTTTAGTTAAATGTATAATTTTAAGTTTGTTATTTAACTTTAATTGTATTATAGTTTAAATTATTTAACTATTAAGCTAATTAATTTATATTTTTAAAAATTATAACAATAAAATGTTTATTATATATACTATGTATATATATGTTGTGACAAAAAAATTATAAAAAAAAATGTAATGATAGTGGGTATGAGTACGGGTATGGGTATAGTTTGATACCCATTCCCGTTAAAAAAATTTGGGTAATACCCGTATACGCATACCCATACCCGATCAAAGCGGGTATTTCCCGTCAAAGTCTGGACGGGTTCGGGGCGATACCCACGGTTTTGGGATTATTTGCCATGCCACATGCCTCTATTATTTTCGTGTGGGTTTTAACCTTAAAAATGACATCAAATCTTTGTTCGGTTTTTAAACCAGTAGATATTATAATTGTTTCATGACTGTTGAGGTTTGGGACAAGCTACACTAATAGACGTCGGTGATGAGTGGATGTTGTATGTGTCTTGACTGAGTACAAAATGAGCCAAATGTACGTGTGTGTGTGTGTGTGTGTGAGAAGATTCTGTGCCGTGAGGTGCGTCCTATGTGTGCTAGCATTGAGATATGAAAGGAAAAGAGAGAGAGAGAGAGAGAGCATGTCTGTGAGAATGAGTGTGTTAGTGATGTTGTGATAGTGATAGTGTGCTATTTTGTGTGGTACATAAAAGGTATCTATGGGCCAGTGATGAGATGAGAGAGAGAAAAAAAAATGATGGAGCTCGGGTATTTACTAGCATTCTTTAAATTAAAGTAATTTGATAGGTAAAAAAAGAAAAGAAAATAATTTAATTTAATATTAAATAAAAAATATATTATTATTATTATTATTATTATTGTTATTATTATTATTATTATTTATTAATATTATTATTAATTATTATATTATGTTAATAGGCTCCATCAGTTTCTACGGTGCCTTTGGAATTCATTCTCTCGCCAAAAGTATATGGCATAACCGGTTATGCATAACATATAATTGATTATGGCAATGAGAGAGGTATGTCATCAGCAATAAAAAAAAGAGCTCCAGCAAACTGTTTTTGTTATGCATGCGTTTTCATCTCTTTTCTCCTCATTTAGCGGTGAAAGACTATGTTGTGGGATCCATAATTTTTTTAAAACTTTTAACACTCTTTCATCTCTTCCAAACACACATAATTTTACACTTTCATTTCTTTTCATCTCTTTTCACTTTCACTCCTCTTTCATTCATATGTTCCAAACACAACATAAGTGTGTGATGAGTGTGGTTGTTAGCACCGATGAGTGGAGTGCAGAGTGCTCGTGAAAAAAAACATAAAGGAACCGAATACATGAGATGAGGTGAGTGTTTAGCAAAGTACTAAGAGAAAAATGTAGGTTATAGATGAAGTGGATGAGGGAAGAAAGATGGGATGACTCCAAAGACGAACAAATATTATGTGTGCATTAACAATAAGTACTTGAATGAACATGGGTGGTGGGGGTGTTTAATTGGAGGGATTGTCTAACTTATCTTAACTAAAAATGGAGTTAAACAATCTCATAGAAAATTATTGATTAATTTTATTATGTACTTTAAAATTAAATAAAGGAAATTCAAATTGATTTTGATTTTTTATGTCATTATTATTTTTATTTAATTTTTTCATCTTTGATTTTTAATTTTAATTTTTTGTATTTTAATTTTAATTGTCCGGATAAAATTGAGTGCTCAAGATATTTAGGTTCAAAGTTCACTATCTTTAATCTCTTTATAGAACTTGTACCCGTTATTATTTGTCCTATTCATCGTACTTTTACCGAAACCAAAACTTCATATTTAGTTTGAATTGCTCTAATTTTCTATGTTTTATTATAAATTACTCTTATTTTAAAATAAAATTTATCCTACATTTATTATTATTATTTTAAATAATTTATACTTTACAAAATAATATTGGTTCTGATCACGCATGTGATTGAAATATAGTTTATTATTATTTTAAAAAATTGATGTTAAAATACTATATTTAAATAATAACTTAACTTTAAAAAAAAATTAACTTCTAGATAACAAGTTAATGTTATTATTATCCATAAATCATTATTTAAAAAAAAGTAACAACAAAAATATTTCTATTACACATTAAAATTAGAGGCTAAGACGGGCTTTGTATTGCCCAAGCATCTCACACATGTGATTGCAGCTTCTTCTTCTCGCAAAATCTCTCTAACATAGTATTTCTTTAAAAGAAATCATCAATGTCATCGTGAAAAGGGAATCAGAGAAAATGCCATGTTAACATTTCCATAGGTGTTTCCACCTCCATATCCATTGTCTATCCACTCATTGAGTCACCCATATATAACCAAAACAATAACCTCTTGATCAATATGCAAAAGGCATTTAAAGATGGGCTTGGAGACTTTGGATCATCCAACATTATTAGCTTCTTTGGATCTATTATCAGTACATTCATTGTTGCAAGGACTCCATGAACATATGTTGTACATAGTTTACACAAGTCCTTGTTGCATGACAACCACTGTGGAGTTTCCACTTGCATCAAATGCAGTGGTTGCCCAATAAATATTATCATACATTCACTTTTTCTTCCATCTCCTTTCTACCTTTTTTTTTAATCTCTCTCTTACTTTTCCATCAGACCACTTTCTCTCTCTTTTCCTTTTTCTCTTTATCGCTCTCTTCTTTCCACCCACACACCCCAAATTTGGGATGAATGAATATCCCTACTTTTAGTTGCCTTCATGGGATTAGGAACTACCAAGGTTGTCCCATAATATGAAAGAATAGGGAGATAACTTCACTATTTTTGCCACCTGATTAGATTCACCAAGGATATGTTTTTCCTTTTTTCAAATCTTACCATTTTCAGCTTGTCCAACCCATAATTGAGATTAAATGCTCCATTAATTCCTTTCTACAATATTCTCATCCTTATCATGGCCTGATAATGTTGGGGACATATTTTGGCCAGAATATGAATGCCTTAAATTGCTCCCCTCATTTCTTCCTCTTATAATGATTTCATTATTGTGATTTAAAACATTAGTGAGCTTTCTAATCCCTATATAAGTTTGTAAAGAAATTAACGTGATTTCTATGCAGTGGATTAGGGGTTTGCATGCGAGCCCACACCTATATTGTTCATATTTTTCTCACCAGATCCTAGATGGTCGCCAATGATGAGCTTTCTTTCTTCTTCCTCTCTGAGCAACTGACTTTACAAATCAAATGCAATCCTTCATATTCAACATCAAACCAATGGTTTTGAAACCAAAACCATCCTAATAATTGTTGTAATTTTTGGGATATTTCAAAAGGTTAACTCCTTTATTTATTTTATACATAAAAAAATCTTTTTAAAATTAATTTATTGTTTATTAAAAATAGTTTCTTTTATTTGACTTGGTCTCATTGACTTGGTCAATTAAACTAGGTCTCACCTTATCTTTAACTTGGTTTTGGGTGGTTTTAGAAAC
The DNA here is from genome assembly GCA_026413185.1 of Pueraria montana var. lobata. Classification (NCBI taxonomy): domain Eukaryota; kingdom Viridiplantae; phylum Streptophyta; class Magnoliopsida; order Fabales; family Fabaceae; genus Pueraria; species Pueraria montana. The sequence continues at coordinate 54,771,639 of CM048654.1, forward strand.
AAACTAGATCTCACCTTATCTTTGACTTGGTCTTGGGTAGGTTGAGAAACCCTATATTTTCTTTATAAATACCTATGCTTCAGATGGTTTAGAGTGTTCTCTCTCACATCTTTTTCTCTCTACTGTTTCACTGAAAATCCTGGGTTATTTTTATGAGAGAGCTTGCTAGTTCTGCTGCCCCAATCTATTATTGGGAAGAGTCTGTTAAATCCTGGGGGATTTGCGCTTTACGCGGATAAATCCTTGAGGACAGTGTGTCTAACACACGTCTCAGACTTTTTGATTGTAATTTTACATGCAATGAACAACAATCTCAAGGATTTAATTGTTGTCCATGGCAATTTTATCTCCTATCAAATCCCCCACATCCTCCTTCTTCGATCTGCTTCTTTCTCAGTTTCAGAGCTCCTCGTCACTCCAAACCATACCTTTCTCTCTTTCAGTTTTTTTTTTCCTGAACCCTAAACCATTATTCAGCTCGTGTCGTTTTCAAATGCAGTTTCTGTTCCAATGAAGAAGTGAAATAGTAAGAAATAAGAGAAGTGAGAGAGAGAGAAAAAAAAAATAAATAAATAAAGGTTCAAAATGCGAGTAAAGGAAATGCATCCGTTGTGCTGCATCTCGCTGGAGAGTCCGGGGATCGGGAGCCACTCGCCGGAGTCGGAGGCGGCGGCGCTGTCGAGGACGAGGAGTCTTCCGGCGGGTGGATCTGACGGCATTGCGCGGCGGGGATCGGAGGCTACGGTGGCGGGAGTTCTCTACAAGTGGACCAATTACGGCAAGGGATGGAGATCCCGCTGGTTCCTTCTCCGCAATGGCGTCCTCTCCTACGCCAAGATCTGCTGGCCGAAAAACCTCAACCTCCTCTCTGCGGTCGATGACGTCCGCCTCATCGGAGAAGCCGCCGCCGCCGCCGCCACCGTGCGCCGGAAGAATCACAAACCTCCTTCCTCCTCCTCCGCGGTCGTCCATCTCAAGTTATGATGGTGACCATCTCCACGCTGATGTGGACCACCGCCATTCCGGTTCCTATAAGAATTTCGTTGCGGCGGGTGATCATTAGGCACAAATCCAGCTCTAGGTTGATGCTCCTTCGGAGCAGAGTTATAGTTGTGGGACCCAGCAGGAGCAATTGGATCTTGAGGCCCAGATACTTGTGGTTGAAGGTGGCCTCCATTCGAAGATGTGTTCAAATTGTTGCGCTTAAATGACTTCTGGTGAGTCTGCAGAGTGTTGTTCCCGCTTGTATTATCCCTAACATGCCTCTGCGGTTCCCTCACCACGCTTCCAGAACCCTGCAATGGTGGCGCGGGGGATGCGTCCATCGAAGGCTTCACTGATTCTGACGGCGACAATCTGGCTCCAGGGCGAGGAGACACCGGGCTTGGGGGAATGATTGGGAGAGGCACCGCTCATAGCCATTGAAAAATCGGAATCGGAAAAGGAATAGTGTGTGTTTGCGTTTGTTTTTGTGTGTGTGTTAATCTCAATCTCAATCTCAGTGTGATAATCGAGGAGATGGTGAGATAAAAAAAAAATCGGATTCGGAGAGAGAAAGAGTGTGTGTTGTTAGGGTTTGATCTCTTCCGATCGCAAGTGGTAGAGGTGTACCAGCGGTGGAAATTGTGCGGAAGACAAATGAATTCTTTCATATCCGAGAGTGTTGAACTCAAGTTCAATTCCAGAAACAACATTGTTGATGAGATGTTGCTGCAATAAACGTAGTTTACTTCCTTGATCATGTGAGGTACGCACATATTATATACTTAATATTCATTTGTCTTGAGAGGCTTTTTATAAGTGATGAGTTAAAAGGCTTTATAAAGAATTAATTATTATTATAATGTTGAGATCACAAGTTCCCGTGAATAAGATGAGACTCACGTGTGGACCAATATATGATTTTATAATATGATCTTAATATGTATCATTTAATGAGATATTGTGCATGTTTGCTTTATGTGTTGGAGATATTGGTTCCAAACTTCCTACACTGTTTTGTCACTTTTACTTGAGTTAGTAGTTTGAATATTTTTTTAGAGGTGCTTATGTTTTTTTTTAAGGAATGTATGGCACTGATTTTGTGAATTTGATTTTGTGATTTATTTATTTATTTTGAGAATCTATTGAAATGATTTTATTATTCAGGATTGATCAATGTGGGGGTATGCTAACAATTATTTTGGGTTTTATGGAGTTTTAAAAGTGATATTTCTTTGACTCCTCTGTGACTAAACTTGTTTTTTTTTAAAATATATATATATATATATATATATATATATATATATATATATATATATATATATATGATAGAAGTATTTATATTTTGTATGCTTTTGTCAGTCTCTCTCTCAAGAGAGTAAATTCTGATGTTTATTATGAGACAATACCTTTGGAATATTTGTGATGTGAGTTCTCCGAGTTTAGCTTTTTAAAAGCAATTGTCATTTGTGACATAAGTTAGCAGGAACTGTGTGAACTATCAGCAATATTCTAAGTAATTAATTTTGATTGGATGTAGTGTCAAGTGTGAGTTCTCTATACTATTTGCATAATATGAGACACTTGAGAGGTACCACAAGTTATGGTATTGAATATGGTGGATTTTCCACTGTAAAATTACAGTGATGTTAAATGGATCTTTGATCTAGATGAGACAAAATCCACTAGAGGTGTGTCAGTACACTTGGTTGTGGTACATTACTTAGAGATCAACCAAACAAAAATAATTGAGTCAGAGTTATTACTCTTAAGATGGTTGATTATGAGGCTTAGTGGTTGAAAAATCACTTAAACAAATATTCCTTTGGAATATAAATTGAGAAATAATGTGATAAAGCAATTGCTTAAAAGATAAAAATCTTTTGATTATGTGAAGTCATTAATGGATTCGGTCGATCCTCAGACTTAAACCCCTAGGGAAGAGCTTATTGCATGAAACATCGAGGGGAATGGGACTTTATTAAGCCATTTGAAAACAAACAAGTGATGGTAACCCAACCTTTGTGATTGGAGATCCCATGAAGAAGGTTCATATGGGTAAGAACAAGTCACTTGTCAGTTCTGCTAGCACTAAAATTGATTTTAATCAATTTTTAATTTTTTAGTCCCTTCCTATGGTGTGAGAAAGTGCTAGATACTGCATTATTGAGAGGTTAAACTTTATAGTTAAGCTTTATGTGGTTGTGAGAAAGTTTAACAACTTATAAAGTTTTTAATGATTTTCATATCCCTTATGGGTGGTGTATGATTTGCAGCATGCACTTGATGAAATCACCTATATGAGTGTCAAGTGGGGCCGCTTGTATGAGATCTTGGCGAGATCTCTAGAGCACTCATGAATACCGGGCACGCGCATGGCCTATTAGCGCACAACAGTGATAATGGCAAGGATTGTGGGGGTGTAGTGTGATTGGTAGACCTCTAGCATACACCAAGTGTCTTTGGTTCATATAGCTTGCTACACCAATTACACTGTGTGTTAAGTTTTATCAGTCTAGGTCTGGTTCATATAGCTTGCTACACCAGGTCTGATGCATTTGATTTTAATCAATTTTTAATTTTTTAGTCCCTTCCTATGGTGTGAGAAAGTGCTAGATACTGCATTATTGAGAGGTTAAACTTTATAGTTAAGCTTTATGTGGTTGTGAGAAAGTTTAACAACTTATAAAGTTTTTAATGATTTTCATATCCCTTATGGGTGGTGTATGATTTGCAGCATGCACTTGATGAAATCACCTATATGAGTGTCAAGTGGGGCCGCTTGTATGAGATCTTGGCGAGATCTCTAGAGCACTCATGAATACCGGGCACGCGCATGGCCTATTAGCGCACAACAGTGATAATGGCAAGGATTGTGGGGGTGTAGTGTGATTGGTAGACCTCTAGCATACACCAAGTGTCTTTGGTTCATATAGCTTGCTACACCAATTACACTGTGTGTTAAGTTTTATCAGTCTAGGTCTGGTTCATATAGCTTGCTACACCAGGTCTGATGCATTACATCCTAGAGAAAGAGAACCCAGGAATTTCTTATATTTTCTGAAAACTTTTTATTTAACCTTTTGAAATATGTGGGGGATTGTTGTAATTTTTGGGATATTTCAAAAGGTTAACTCCTTTATTTATTTTATACATAAAAAAATCTTTTTAAAATTAATTTATTGTTTATTAAAAATAGTTTCTTTTGTTTGACTTGGTCTCATTGACTTGGTCAATTAAACTAGGTCTCACCTTATCTTTAACTTGGTTTTGGGTGGTTTTAGAAACAAACTAGATCTCACCTTATCTTTGACTTGGTCTTGGGTAGGTTGAGAAACCCTATCTTTTCTTTATAAATACCTATGCTTCAGATGGTTTAGAGTGTTCTCTCTCACATCTTTTTCTCTCTACTGTTTCACTGAAAATCCTGGGTTATTTTTATGAGAGAGCTTGCTAGTTCTGCTGCCCCAATCTATTATTGGGAAGAGTCTGTTAAATCCTGGGGGATTTGCGCTTTACGCGGATAAATCCTTGAGGACAGTGTGTCTAACACACGTCTCAGACTTTTTGATTGTAATTTTACACGCAATGAACAACAATAATAAGTTATTCAAATCAATTTTCCCACACACCTTAGTGAATTGCCCTTTGACTGCATCAATAGTAGTCATATCAATTAGCACCAATCTACCAACGACTTATGCTAGTGCTAAAAGAACACTCTCATCATAGTATCCATGCCTAAACAAGGAAAGCTAATCCAGACCAAGGTATTATCAATCTTTGTGTCAGATGCAACAAAGTCCGATGTCCATGGTCTCATAGTGAGCTAATGATCAAAGATGGTGGTTTAGTGGTGGGCAATCATAATGGTGGTGGTGACGACAACGAAAATGATGATGAATATAAGAAATGATTAAAAGGATGAGGATGACTAGGAAGGCAGCTGTTTCGAGGAAGCTAGAGAGCCAGATTCGTTTGCCACCATGGATGAAGTAGAGGCGCATTACAAGGGCCCCACTGGAGGTGCTTGTGGCTAGAAAGATGCAGTTTAGTAATAGAAGGATTTTCTTCATCATGCTGCTACTGTTTCTTCTCTTTGGTCTTCTACCATGTGAAATACAGAGAAATACACTAGAAGGGGGGGTTAAATAGTGTGTTTATAATTTCTTCGAAAACCTTTAACAAATATGAAGATAGTATATCTTAAGTTTTACAAGAGCTTAGTAAAACAGAAGATTATTCTATCGTCCAGCGGTTCAAATGCAACAGTCCAATGAAACTGCTTTTTCTCGTTTTTCGTTAGAACACACGTAAGAGATTATCGTAGATAAAATATGTAAAGAAACACTTTCGTAGTATGTTGAAGAGATAGTTTAAGAGATATGCAAGTAAGCTAGAAAGCGAGAGAATAGAACACTTAGTTTTATACTGGTTCACTCAACTGAGCTACGTCCAGTTCTCCTTCAAAAACTTTGAAGGGTTCTACTAATCAAGATCTGATTACTCTCAAGTATTCTAACCTTGCCACTTCTGGCTACAAGTATTCTCTAGGCCACTCCTGGCACACCTTTAATCTCCCCCTGAGATTAAAACAAACCCAAGTATTCTTTAACACTAAGCCACTCCTGGCTTTCCAAACAGAAATGTTTGAGTATAGAAAGAAAGAGTAACTCTCACAGAGAGGATATTACAATAAACACGAATACACATAATCGCTTAGCAAAGCTAAGTAGAAAGCTCTTTTTGCTTAAGTGTTGATCGTCCAGTCGTTTTGACAGAGTTTCGGCTCTTTTTCAATGTTTTCGTCACTTTGATGCTGGAGCTGGTTCCTCTATTTATAGGAAGCTTGGTGTAAAGTATCCGTTGTGGGATCTGTTCCTTTGCCAAAAGTGGTTCTCTCCAAAGCATGTGACCGTTGTCACGTTTTGACTTGGGGTGGAGAGATAGAGGAGACAGCCGTACATGTAGCACCTCTGCTACTTGTACTTTTTCTGCAGTCAGAAGCTTCTATGTTCCTGTTCAATACTATTCGAAAGTTCAAATAGATTTTCATGTTATAATGAGAGAGAATATTCGTTGCATAGCAGAGAATCTTCATCGAAGACGTATTGTTATATTATATTAATTTTAAGATAGAAAACATAGTGTGTAGCTTATACAGACATTGGACGCTCGCTTTTACAAGAGCATTGGACGCTCGCTTTTACAAAACATATCTGGATACTTTCCTTATTGAAACATAAAGTCGAGGTTTGAGAGATACAATACCATTACAGTAATTCTGTTCATTTCGTGTAAGGAATGCAACCGGGAAACATTTTATGTCTTCTTCTTCTTTGGTTATCTGCTTGGGGGGTATGGTCCACGGGGACCAGGCATCCCTCCATGCATCCCTTGGATGCACAAACTTGGTCAGGTCCAAGTGAAGATGTGGAAGCTGGGTTATTGATGTGGATGGAGCACTGGATGTTGCTGGTAGTAGGGTGCTGGTGGATATGCTGTCGGTGTCTTGAGAGGAAGGTGGTAGAACTGCAACTCTCCTTGGTCTTGATGCCTGAGTCTTAACTCGACGAGGCACGTTAGTCGGAAAGGAAGTTGGTTCAGCAAATTGTACCTTTTGCTTCTTTTGCTGAGGGTCCTCCTTCTCCTCTGCTTTCTTCATGATTTGACCAATTGGAATCTAGTCATCATCGTCAGAGTCGTCCAGTATTTGAAGCTTCCTAACCTTTGGCTTTTCTGGAACAGGCTTCACTGGAGCTGCCTTTGGACGCTGCTCAGCTTGAGCAGTTTTGGACGCATCAGTCCTTGGACGCTTCTCTGCTGGGGACTGAGCAGTGGAGGTGTCAGCATGTCTCTTCTTGGTTCTTTTCTCCCTTTCAGCATCTTTCTTATGCATCTGAGACATTTGTCGTGTAACTTTTCTGCTCCCCTGTTCCTGCATCATCCTTTTGATTTTCCTGCCTATTCCAAGAAGATCAATCTCCTCCTCATCATCATTGGAGATTATCTTGCTTTGTTCATGTAGTTTCTTGTTGATGTTGTCTTCGTCCAAATCCCTTAGGACCTTGGCTGTCAACTTGATCTTCATGGGCTTTATGTTGGACTCGCCAAATGGTTGTTATGTTGCCACCATTTGCCCTTTTTTCACAATATCTTCGTAAGAGGCTTCGTCCAATTCATCAAAGAAGCGTTGATAGACCTTCTGGTCCCAAAAGATCTTGTTTAGCAGGGCGGCGTAGAAGATGTCATCATTTCCACCAACAGTCTTCATCATTCTAACAGCATTCATGTAAATGGTGTGGGGAAGATTGAAGGGAATACCTTCCATGATGTGGAATATCACGAACTTGTGTAAGTCCGTGACTGAGTCCTTAGACCCAGCTTTGTGCAGGATACTTTTGTTGCACACATGCTGCCAGATTTTTGCTTCTTCACACAGGTTCTTGTAATCAATCTTTATTGAGGCTGTGGATTTGGTCTTGCAAAGTACGTTTGCAACGTGATTGTCGTATTGCGTGGCCCAGTTCGTTCTGTACTGGTTCTGCTCCCTAATGCAACCAGTTACCTTTGCAATGGACTCGATGGACAGTGTCACTTCTCGTCCAAGAACAGTGGCCACTAGCTCCCTTGGATTTTGGAATCTGGCATTTCTCCAGAACATCCTGATCAACTCAGGGAATATCTTCTGGTTTTCATTGAAATAGCCTCTGATTCCACACTTCAGAAGGCTCTCGTGCAGATTCAGGCCCAGCTTCTCCAGCTTTTCGATGTCGAAGAAGTGCTCGATGTGCACTGTAGCAGCACCTTGACACACCATTGTGGTCTCAGGGTAGGTGTGGACGTCGAGTTCAGAGTTGCTTGAGCTTGCAGAGCTTGACATGGTAGAAAAGTTTGGATTTTTAGGTTTTCTGAGAGGGTTTTGGGTTCTTGAGAGAAAGAGAGAGAGTGCTTGAGGGTGATGATAAACTCAAAGAGAAAATGTACGGTAGGGATTTTCTGAGATGTTTTGATAATTTTATATCTGAGCTTTGTTTGGAGAATATGAAACGGTTTTGGGCTTTTTGAATATTTGAAATGGTGATGACGCCATAAAACCCGCCATGATAAGTCGTGCGAAGATTGTGGGTAACTGTGTACGGTTACTAACATTTTGGTGACTCAGCATAGAGTATTAACTCATACTTACTCTGAAACGAATCATTTTGGCCATTTGAACAAAACCGAAAAGCTAAGATAAAAACATCGTCCAGATATTGGACTTACGTGTGATATATGAAATGCACGTGCAAACCTTAGTGTTCTTTGGACGATATGTCTATTTGGACGTTAAGGTTTTATTGGATGCACCATGTAGATGATAATCATTCCTTTACAGAGTCCATACCAAGTTTATTCCTTAGAAGGGTTAACTTGTCTTCAATAAGGGGTTTAGTGAATATATCAGCAAGCTGATTATCTGTGGTTACAAAATGTAGTTCCACAGTACCCTTTTGAACATGATCTCTTATAAAGTGATGCTTAATCTCTATATGCTTTGCCCTTGAATGCAATATGGGATTCTTAGAGAGATCTATGGCAGCTTTACTATCACAAAAGATAGGAATGTTACTCTCATATATGCTATAGTCCTCGAGTTGATGTTTGATCCATAAGATTTGAGAACAGCATTTTGCAGTTGAGATATACTCTGCTTCAGCAGTAGAATGAGCAATGGTTCCTTGCTTCTTGCATATCCAGGAGACTAGATTACCACCAATGAAGTGACACCCTCCACTAGTGCTTTTTCTTTCAATTCTATCTCCAGCATAATCAGCGTCACAGTATCCAATTAGCCTGAAATCTTTCTGCCTTTTGAAAAATAAACCAAGATCAGTGGTTCCAGCAAGATATCAAAAAAATTGAGAGAAAATCTCATTTGGGAAGGTATGAATGTTAGATTTTTACCATAAAATTTGAGAGAAAATCTCATTTGGGAAGGTTGAGAAAATTGCACATCTTTGAGGTATGCTCACTGTGAGGAGCATGCTGACCTGTGAACTTCTAGGAATTTTCATAATTTTTGTAGATTTAATCTGAGAGTGTGGGTTACCTTTTTGAAAAATTGGTTTTAAGGGCTTTAATTTGATATAAGAATTTCACTAAAAAAATCGTTTGCTATATTAATTTTAGACAAAGATTAAGTGCTGCCAGAGAGGAATTCTGCTCTTAAAATTGCCTTGATGTGTGATATTTGAACTATGATATATTTGAATGAATGAATCAATTTAAATATGTGCATGCAAGGCAGTGGTTAAAATTGACCTTGCCTAAAATGATTGTAAGACCCTTGGAATGTGAACCTAAGGCATCTCTGTGCGTGTGATTGTGCATTTTGAAATGCTCTATGATATAGTCAAGTGGACCGTAGTGTGATTTAAATTTCTCTATGATCAGTGAGCATAAGACTCGATCGTGAGTGCTTATGTGAACGAGGACACTGTCCTAGTAATCCGGAAAAATTGTACCGGTAGTAATAATATAAATTCCAACAGTGATAACAACTAATTTAGACTTAAGAATTTATTTATTTTTAGGCTTAGTAAATTAACTCTTTGATTTGTGCTTTGGACTTAGATAAATATACTAGGACCTTTGCGTGGAGGAATCGTCGGTAAGTAAGAATTATTAAAAACTTTAGAAATTGAGAGGGTAAGGCACAAATAAAATGTAAGAATGAATCTCGATACGTGAGGGTGATATGTACCTTGAGAGTCGTGCAACGAGGACAAACGCGTGTACGATGGACTCATGAAGGAAGTCGTGTGGGACGATTCCGGATGAGTGAAAGTTGCAACGAGGAAAAACGCGTGTATGGCAGAGTCAGAGGTTTTTGTTGTATATGTTTCAATCATCTTGTGTACCACATTAGGTATTTGCTACACACAGTTACTGGAAACCTTATGATGCTCATCAGACTCCTTTTTTTTTTATATTTATGCAGTGTATCTTTCAGTTATTCACTTCTGTCTTTAATTTCTTATTTATTTATTCCAAATACTTGAAAAATTCAAAGTGATCTTTTGCAATGATAAACATGTCAAGATCTTTTCCATTAAAATGACACGTTAATAAATGCTAAAACAAATGAGAACTTTCGAAATCAAAGTTTAAAAAAAATTGAAATGCATAGTTCAATTAGAAAGTTTTAAAAATTTCACTAAAATTCCACCTACTACGTTTTAACTTCACTCATTTTCACAAGTATAAATTAATTAAAGAGCTTTAGAAAAATAATTAATTGAATTAAATACGGCATATTTTCCTGGTTAGAATTAGGGCGTTACAAAGTGGTATCAGAACAATTCGTCCTATTAAGACTGGGGTATGGTCCTTACCATGTACATGTCTTATGTTTTCATGATACTATCATGATCCTAGTATGAAACTAGTTTTGTTTGGGTGACTTTTACTTGAGCCATTACGGATGGCAGAGTGAGATTTACCATTGTGTGATTGAATGATGTTCTTACAGTGCCTATTGAATAGTTGTGTGGGATTGACTGTGTGATTGTGTATCTTATACTTTACTGTGAGTCGAAGGGTAGTATTGGATGAGTTATGTTGTTGGTTCTCCCGAGAACTAATAGCTATGTTTCAGGAAAGGATGGCTGGAAGACCCAGTGGTCAGACTCAACAGGTGCTCGATTGCATCACGATGGTACTAAGACTTTGATACAAGACCGAGAAGCTGAGCCAATAGAGTAAAGAGGCTTAACTGCATTCAAGAAGAACAACCCGCCGAAGTTTAGCAAAGGGTTCAACCCCGAAGGAGTGCAACTGTGGCTCTCGGAGATCGAGAAGATCTTTGAAGCCATGGGATGCTTGGAGGAGCACAAGGTGACGTTTGCTACGTTCATGCTTGTGGGCGAAGCGGAGAACTGGTGGAAGATGGCACGTCAGTCAGTGCCTAGTGAAGAAGGAATCATTTTGTGGGATTTGTTCAAGAATGCGTTCTTAGCGAATTACTTCCCGACTGACCTGCGTAAGCAAAAAGCAAGAGAGTTCTTGGACCTCAAGCAAGGAGGGATGTCTGTGGGCGAGTACACTGCCAAGTTTAATGAGCTATTGAAGTACTGGCCTCATTTCCAGCATGGGGGTAGCGAAGAGGAGATCTGTTCTCACTATGAGAATGGACTCAAGGCCGACATCCAGCAAGCAGTTTGTTATCTGCAAATCACCGACTTCCCTACATTGGTGAGTAAGAGCCGGATCTTTGAAAACAAGACCAAGGCGAAATAGGCTTTGTGGAGGCCGGGAGGACCATAAAGGAACGACAGGAAGGATTTCGGAGGAAGCCATAAGCCCTACTTTAGGCCAAACCCGTCTGTTGGGGGAGGCTCTGGGCAAGGAAGGCAACAAGCTAGAGAATATCAACACCCCAGACCAAACAATAACAACCACATCAGATGCTTCAAGTGTGCTGGACCACACCTTGCGAGGAACAACCTCAACAACAGCAACAACCATGATAACAACAATAGCAACAACAACCACGACCACAACAACAACAACCAAGGTAGCAACAACAACCAGTTAGTTATGCTAACTATGGGAAGATGGGGCATGTAACCAAGAACTGTTGGTTTGCTCCAAGGAGTGCTGGAAGCGTTGGGAACCCATCAGGGAACCATCAAGGACGGCCAAAGGTAGCCTCAAAAGTTTTTGCTATGAGTGGCTCCGAAGCTGCTTCATCCGACGACCTAATCCAAGGTAAGTGTGTCATAAAAGATAAACTCTTAGATGTATTGTATGATTCGGGTGCAACGCACTCTTTTATATCACATGCTTGTGTAGAGGATTTAGGATTGTCTGTTACTTCTTTATCCTATGATGTTTCGGTAGCAACTCCTACAAATAATTCTGTTACTACTTCCCATGCTTGTTTAAATTGTCCTATGTCCATTGAAGGCAAGACCTTCTCTACGAACTTGATTTGTCTACCTCTTTCTCGTCTTGATGTCGTGTTGGGAATGGATTGATTATCATCTAATCATGTCCTTCTCAACTGTAAGGACAAAACTTTGTTCTTTGGTCCTTCGACCCAAAATTCCTGTGAGACTTCCAGATTAAGAGCAACCGACGAAGGTGGAATTATAAAAAGAGCAACTGAGGAACATCCCGATGTCAATAACATGCCGATCATTTGTGAATTCCCTGAAGTTTTCCCTGATGACGTGACTGAATTACCACCCGAAAGAGAAGTAGAATTCACCATAGATTTGATTCTGGGATCTAATCCTGTGTCAATAGCACCTTATAGGATGTCACCTGTAGAATTGGCAGAGGTGAAAACCCAAGTAGAGGACCTTCTAAGCAAACAGTTCATGAGGCCTAGTGTATCACCTTGGGGAGCACCTGTGTTGTTAGTGAAGAAGAAGGATGGTAGCATGAGAATGTACGTGGACTACCATCAGCTCAATAAAGTGATGATCAAGAACAAGTACCCTTTACCAATAATTGACGACCTTATGGACCAGTTGAAAGGTGTTGTTGTGTTTTCAAAGATCGACCTGAGATCTGGATATTATCAAATCCGCGTTAAGAAAGAAGATACTCCGAAGACAGCGTTTCGAACACGCTATGGGCACTATGAGTATTTAGTTATGCCATTTGGCGTAACCAATGCTCCTGTAACGTTGTGATTTTCCTAATGGTATATTTAAGTGTTTTAATTTATAATGCAAGAGGAAATTAAATTTATAATATGTATAAAAGAATTAATAAATAGATTGTTTTGTTATGAGCTATAGTGTTGTTGAGAATTTATTATGTATGGTTGGACGTAGAGAGTAAGGTTGTTGTTGGGACTTTTACGTGAGTTTCGTAAGTTGCAGGAAAATAATAAGAGAACGGGGTGTCCTTAGAGGAAGATAGGTGCAAAAAGTAATTTTGTCAAATAAATTTCAATTTGAACGTGAAGGTTCAAGTTTCTTCCATTCTCTTCTTCCCCTCCTCTGAGCTTCTCTTCTCCTCTCAAGAGCTAGGGTTTTTGAAATTCCTTCAAAGAGGACTTTGTTTCCTTAATTTCAAGAGCTTCTTTGATTGATTTTAAGTTGGTAAGTCCAATTCCTTTCTATTCTTAACCTCTTAGTTTCTTTTCCAACTCCTAATAAGAACATGAGAAATGGGTTTCATTTAAAATCTTGGTTGGTAGGTGAAAATTTGATTGAAGCTCATTTTGGGATTGATTTAGGTTTCATCTAGTTGATTTCATAGCCAAAGTTGAAAAGAGATCATTCTTGAATCATCAAGTCTCCTCTCTAGCTTCTTTTTCAAGGTTTTGAGTCAAGAATATTCGGTAAGGGAAGCTTTATGTTTGTTTGAATGATTTGGTGGTATTTTATGTTTAGAATTCTGCCTCTGGTTGGATATTTTAAAGATTGATTGTTATGATGCAATGACTCTCTCTCTTTGTGTTCTTGATGATTTGGGTAATGGGTGACCTAAGATGAAATTATATGAATTTGTTATCACAATATGTTGTTTTTGCCTTGGAATGGTATTGTAAGTGTTGGGAGTTGTCCCTAAACCTTTGAGGCATGTTTTGGGGACTATTTAAGAGGTTCTGGATTCTGTAGAAGACCCCTCGTCCAGTGAGAAACCATCGTCCAGTGAACACTGGTGAGTAGGAAAACCATCGTCCAGTGAGAAATCATCGTCCAGTGAACACTAGTGAGTAGGAAAACCATCGTCCAGTGAAAAACCATCGTCCAATTATCAGCCTTCAGTGAAACTCAGCGTCCAGTGAGACCCAGCGTCCAGTGACCATAGTGTACAATGACCCAGCGTCCAGTGACCAGCGTCCAGTCAACTCTGGTGCGTTATTGTCTGAACATGTGTTAGTATTTTTGTGATAACTTTCACTGTGGTGAATGAAATTGGATTTTGTTTGTTGGAGATGAAAATAGACATCTGGGGCTATAGTTTTGGCACAATAAATGTCCAAAAAGATTGAAAATCGAAGGATTTATGATCCTCGAAAGTTGACCGTTCAGTCAGGAAAACGTTAATGGACATCGTACCTTGTTTTGCAATTCTGTATTTCTACAAAAATCTTATTCAAAAACGAGTTATATGGTTAGAAAATAGACATTTCAAGATTTCTAAAGGTATATGGTATGATTTCTAATTCATTATATTTCTAATTCAAAAGTTTCTTTGAAATTGACCATCTGCAGTGAAGAAAATATGTTTTCGAGATTTTTGAGAAATTGAAATGGAATGTTGATAAGATGACAATATATGTGATGTGTATGATGTGTTGGAACCATCCCTATATGTTAAAGAGGAGTTAGCTATGTCCTTTGGGAAGACTTTTATAGAAAAAATGATATACTTGGGAGGGGGAGTTTCACGCCAGAACTCCGGCCCACTAAAGCGACCCAGGGGTTTCGCCTAGTGGGATATCTTTCCAAGTACCACCCCTATGTTTTGACTCCGAATGGCATGTTGGAGTGTTGAGAACTACTTCCCAAGAGGTTTAGTGACTCTTTTAGTGTATAGGGGATGGATTATTGTCGTGGTTGAGTATTGATGATGTTGTTGAGATGTATTTGGATCCTTAAGTCAGGCCATTGGAGATGGCGGGTACAGAGGTGTTGTATATAAGACTGTAAGGGAATCCAAATATGTTTGCCGCTGGAATAAGGTGGGTGCACACAGTTGGTGCACAGAATATTCCGAATGTTGTATATGCACAGTTGGTGCATAGGTGTGCACAGTTAGTGCACAGACATATGGGTAGGCACGTAAGTTGAGGGTGCTGGGTAGACTCTCAACCTAGTGCTGGAGGTTTTCGTGGTGGCCAACGGTGGGCCTATAGAATAGCCAAGTGGGCGAATTCCTAGAGATGTAAGGTTTTGCAAACCTTACAGAGGTAAGCCAATACCCACACTTGTCTATATTCGATTAAATCCACACTTCCTCCACAGGGTGGCTCAAGGGACTCCCCGAATGGTCAAAGGTGAGACTATGGTAGGGGATGGGGCCTATGAGGACCATTCATATGATGTCGAAACTCCATGGAGTAGAGTCAGTCTTGTTGTCTGAGGTTGTCTAGTGGTTTGTGTTGTACATCTCTTTGTGATGAGGGATGTTGGTGGTTGTATTATGTTGAGATGCGACTTATGATGTTTATGGCTCATGATGATGAGTGGTGATGGTTTATGTTGATAATGGATGTTTGAACAATGTTATTGATGATTGGTTGAGTATATGGGATTTCTTATGACGAGTTAAATGTACATGTATTCTTTCTTTTAAAATACCAAGTTTTAACATTGAGAAAAATTATATATATGTATCTTTATGTTTTTATTTAATAGCAAATTATATTTAAATGTGTTTATTCTAGTAAGCTTACCCTTGGATGTGGCACATGTGGTTGTGACTGTGATGATCTCGAACTATGTTCGGGGGAGCAGATGGTTTTTAGGTGGATCTTTCTCTTGGAGATTTTGTGGATAGAGCGTACGAGGGATTGAAGACATTATCATTTCTTTCTCTTTCTTTGTTTGGTCTTATGTATAAAATGAACCAGTTAGGGGTATTGTGTATTTATCATGTGAAAAGATGTATGTACACATAGTTTTATTTAGTTAAGCTCTGTATAAGAGATGTTTATAAATTGAGATTTAAATTTTATCTGTTGGTTTTGGGAATCGCGGAAAAAAAAATGCTCCAATATTTTATCAATAAACTAACTAGAGAGTTTTTAAAATTTAATGAAATAAATTCTTTAGTATAACAAATCTGTAACGAAGATGGGTCGTTACAATAGTGGTATCAGAGCAGTTCGATTCAAATCGGACTGTGAGTTATGTGTACCCTGTGTTTTCTGTGTGCATGGTGTGAAATTGCTTGACATTGTTGAAGTGTGTTGGTTGTCTGTTATACCATACATTCTAACTATGTTGTCATGAAATATTGAGACTGGCCATCTCAATACTTTGTGTGACACGAGTAGGATATTATGGCAAGCGGAAACTGATAATTAAGAGTAGTTACTCTTGATCTTCCTTGGTTGTGTGCATGTCTTAGGAAAAATAAAATTATTTTCTTATGTGAGAAGGATGTATAGTTGCTTTCAACTTCTTGGTTCTTGCTTGGATGCTTGAATGTGTAAGTCTAGGATGTTTTAGTGCATGTTCCTCTTATTGATGTGATGGCCCTTAAATGGGAATGTTTTGTGCTTAGTGTGGTTTACTTTAAATTGTTGATTTATAGGAAAATGATCTTTGGTTGTTGAGCCATGTTCACTTAATTCTCCTAGGATATTAGTGGCTTGGTATTTGTTGTATGTTTGAGTGTGGTTATTTCCCTGGGGGAAATATTTGTTGTTTGTGAGTTACTCAAGTGTTGTTTACCTTGGGATTCTTACCAGTGTCTGCCATTGGAAATCCATAGTGGAATGTAATGCTTGATCTAATAGTGGACGATGACTAACAAGGTTTGAGTAGACGAAGAATAGAGTGGGATCAAGATTCCTTAGATCAATAACTTACCTCAGATAGAGTGAGCTAAGAACTAGTGACCTTTTAGATCAGTACTATATGTAAAATGAGTTTACTTTTAAATAATCGATGATTAGTTTATCATATTATCGTTGTTCTTTCTTGATGTTTTCTTTAGTATTTTGAAATATTTGATGTAGTTAAAGCAGTTTCTTTTGGAAAGATGAACATGTTGTTTTAACTTTATTTGTTCGAGCTGTTTTGTAAAATGCTTGGTATAAAAGCCCTTTTCTATTTTAAATTATTGCTTTTTCCCCAGTAATGGCAAGTTGGTTTTCTTTTGAAAAGAATGATGATGTTTTTGATTTCGTTTAATCTAGATGTCTTGTAAAAGTTTTACTACTCAGTTTTGTTTTCTATTTATATGGTTGCGTTTTCTCAACGACAAGACATTGGTTCCAAAATCTTCTAGATGTTTTTAGATTTAAGTACAAGTTATTTCACTCGAGTATGTTTATCCCTTTTTATGCTAAAACCAAACCACCTCCTTTGGGAGCGTGTTTGATGTTTTAAAATTTCATGTGACCAAAAGTTTATTGCATGGAGACTGTCATTTCTATGATTTTATTTGTTTTCCTTTTCTTCATCCTCAATGGTATGTTGTTTCCAGACTTAGCTGTAATACAAGTTGGTATTTCTACAGAATCTTTTGGAGCTTGTTTCTAAAGGTGAAAAAGTGTTTTAATGATTTTCCTATGGTAGAAGACAAGTTTTGCTACTTCCTTTTTTTGAAGTTATGAGAACCAGTTTTTGACAAACACCCATACCTAGACATGTGTTTCTTTTTAGTTTTGGATTTATGTTTCTCTTGTGATGTATTTGTTTCAAAGTTGATATTGGTTTCTTTAAAGTGAACTTGCTCTTTTAGAATTGATTTCCAAAGTGGTAATGCCATATTTAACCTTAACCCTTTTGTTCACACATGATATATCAAATTGTCTTGGATTTTTAAAAAAATGGGTGTTGAAGGGTTGATTCAAAATTCTTGTCTCTTTCGAAGTCTATCATCTCTAACTTCACCCATGTTTCATTTTGGAGTACTTCTTGATGTTTTCTTCCCTTAATAGAATCCTTTGAAAACTTGTTTTAATTGTTTTCATATGAAAGTTGGTAGTGCCCTATGGACCATGCTCTTATGCATCATGTAAAGGCTTCCAGCTCATAGTGTTTTGTTTTCACTTACATTACTTCTTTCCTTTTTCATAAAAGTTGGATGTAAGATTACCTTTAGTGATTTTTCCATTGACCCCTTTGGTTTGGGAAGTTTAAGCTTTTAAATGTTTTGATTTATATTAAAAAAAAAAAAAGGATTTGCTAAGAGTCTTCGTTTTATTTGATAAGTTGTATAATACTAATGAAGAAGACTTGATTGGACAAAGAGTTGAGGAAAGATTTAAGATTCACAAAAAGGTGAAGATCTTGTGTGTATATACAATGTTATAGTATTTTCACCACAAGCAAATTTCGAGGACGAAATTTTTCTTGTTGGGGAGAATTGTAACGTTGTGATTTTCCTAATGGTATATTTAAGTGTTTTAATTTATAATGCAAGAGGAAATTAAATTTATAATATGTATAAAAGAATTAATAAATAGATTGTTTTGTTATGAGCTATAGTGTTGTTGAGAATTTATTATGTATGGTTGGGCGTAGAGGGTAAGGTTGTTGTTGGGACTTTTACGTGAGTTCCGTAAGTTGCAGGAAAATAATAAGAGAAGGGGGTGTCCTTAGAGGAAGATAGGTGCAAAAAGTAATTTTGTCAAATAAATTTCAATTTGAACGTGAAGGTTCAAGTTTCTTCCATTCTCTTCTTCCCCTCCTCTGAGCTTCTCTTCTCCTCTCAA
Source organism: Pueraria montana var. lobata (assembly GCA_026413185.1). NCBI lineage: Eukaryota > Viridiplantae > Streptophyta > Magnoliopsida > Fabales > Fabaceae > Pueraria > Pueraria montana. The sequence goes on from CM048654.1 coordinate 54,790,018, forward strand.
GAGCTAGGGTTTTTGAAATTCCTTCAAAGAGGACTTTGTTTCCTTAATTTCAAGAGCTTCTTTGATTGATTTTAAGTTGGTAAGTCCAATTCCTTTCTATTCTTAACCTCTTAGTTTCTTTTCCAACTCCTAATAAGAACATGAGAAATGGGTTTCATTTAAAATCTTGGTTGGTAGGTGAAAATTTGATTGAAGCTCGTTTTGGGATTGATTTAGGTTTCATCTAGTTGATTTCATAGCCAAAGTTGAAAAGAGATTCTTGAATCATCAAGTCTCCTCTCTAGCTTCTTTTTCAAGGTTTTGAGTCAAGAATATTCGGTAAGGGAAGCTTTATGTTTGTTTGAATGATTTGGTGGTATTTTATGTTTAGAATTCTGCCTCTGGTTGGATATTTTAAAGATTGATTGTTATGATGCAATGACTCTCTCTCTTTGTGTTCTTGATGATTTGGGTAATGGGTGACCTAAGATGAAATTATATGAATTTGTTATCACAATATGTTGTTTTTGCCTTGGAATGGTATTGTAAGTGTTGGGAGTTGTCCCTAAACCTTTGAGGCATGTTTTGGGGACTATTTAAGAGGTTCTGGATTCTGTAGAAGACCCCTCGTCCAGTGAGAAACCATCGTCCAGTGAACACTAGTGAGTAGGAAAACCATCGTCCAGTGAAAAACCATCGTCCAATTATCAGCCTTCAGTGAAACTCAGCGTCCAGTGAGACCCAGCGTCCAGTGACCATAGTGTACAATGACCCAGCGTCCAGTGACCAGCGTCCAGTCAACTCTGGTGCGTTATTGTCTGAACATGTGTTAGTATTTTTGTGATAACTTTCACTGTGGTGAATGAAATTGGATTTTGTTTGTTGGAGATGAAAATAGACATCTGGGGCTATAGTTTTGGCACAATAAATGTCCAAAAAGATTGAAAATCGAAGGATTTATGATCCTCGAAAGTTGACCGTTCAGTCAGGAAAACGTTAATGGACATCGTACCTTGTTTTGCAATTCTGTATTTCTACAAAAATCTTATTCAAAAACGAGTTATATGGTTAGAAAATAGACATTTCAAGATTTCTAAAGGTATATGGTATGATTTCTAATTCATTATATTTCTAATTCAAAAGTTTCTTTGAAATTGACCATCTGCAGTGAAGAAAATATGTTTTCGAGATTTTTGAGAAATTGAAATGGAATGTTGATAGGATGACAATATATGTGATGTGTATGATGTGTTGGAACCATCCCTATATGTTAAAGAGGAGTTAGCTATGTCCTTTGGGAAGACTTTTATAGAAAAAATGATATACTTGGGAGGGGGAGTTTCACGCCAGAACTCCGGCCCACTAAAGCGACCCAGGGGTCTCGCCTAGTGGGATATCTTTCCAAGTACCACCCCTATGTTTTGACTCCGAATGGCATGTTGGAGTGTTGAGAACTACTTCCCAAGAGGTTTAGTGACTCTTTTAGTGTATAGGGGATGGATTATTGTCGTGGTTGAGGATTGATGATGTTGTTGAGATGTATTTGGATCCTTAAGTCAGGCCATTGGAGATGGCGGGTACAGAGGTGTTGTATATAAGACTGTAAGGGAATCCAAATATGTTTGCCGCTGGAATAAGGTGGGTGCACACAGTTGGTGCACAGAATATTCCGAATGTTGTATATGCACAGTTGGTGCATAGGTGTGCACAGTTAGTGCACAGACATATGGGTAGGCACGTAAGTTGAGGGTGCTGGGTCGACTCTCAACCTAGTGTTGGAGGTTTTCGTGGTGGCCAACGGTGGGCCTATAGAATAGCCAAGTGGGCGAATTCCTAGAGATGTAAGGTTTTGCAAACCTTACAGAGGTAAGCCAATACCCACACTTGTCTATATTCGATTAAATCCACACTTCCTCCACAGGGTGGCTCAAGGGACTCCCCGAATGGTCAAAGGTGAGACTATGGTAGGGGATGGGGCCTATGAGGACCATTCATATGATGTCGAAACTCCATGGAGTAGAGTCAGTCTTGTTGTCTGAGGTTGTCTAGTGGTTTGTGTTGTACATCTCTTTGTGATGAGGGATGTTGGTGGTTGTATTATGTTGAGATGCGACTTATGATGTTTATGGCTCATGATGATGAGTGGTGATGGTTTATGTTGATAATGGATGTTTGAACAATGTTATTGATGATTGGTTGAGTATATGGGATTTCTTATGACGAGTTAAATGTACATGTATTCTTTCTTTTAAAATACCAAGTTTTAACATTGAGAAAAATTATATATATGTATCTTTATGTTTTTATTTAATAGCAAATTATATTTAAATGTGTTTATTCTAGTAAGCTTACCCTTGCATGTGGCACATGTGGTTGTGACTGTGATGATCTCGAACTATGTTCGGGGGAGCAGATGGTTTTTAGGTGGATCTTTCTCTTGGAGATTTTGTGGATAGAGCGTACGAGGGATTGAAGACATTATCATTTCTTTCTCTTTCTTTGTTTGGTCTTATGTATAAAATGAACCAGTTAGGGGTATTGTGTATTTATCATGTGAAAAGATGTATGTACACATAGTTTTATTTAGTTAAGCTCTGTATAAGAGATGTTTATAAATTGAGATTTAAATTTTATCTGTTGGTTTTGGGAATCGCGGAAAAAAAAAATGCTCCAATATTTTATCAATAAACTAACTAGAGAGTTTTTGAAATTTAATGAAATAAATTCTTTAGTATAACAAATCTGTAACGAAGATGGGTCGTTACAGCTCCTGCCGTCTTCATGTATTACATGAATAGGATTTTTCACCAGTACTTGGATAAGTTCATGGTGGTCTTCATCGATGATATCCTGGTGTATTCAAAGAGTCATGAGGAGCATGCAGAGCATCTGAGAATCGTGCAGCAGATTTTGAAGGAGAGACAGCTCTACGCTAAGCTCGATAAGTGTGATTTTTGGTTGGAACAAATGCAATTCCTAGGTCATGTGGTCACAAAGGATGGCATTGTGTTGGATCCAGCAAAAGTTGAAGCTGTGATGCATTGGGAACAACCTAAGAATGTTACAGAAGTAAGGAGTTTCTTGGGATTAGCAGGATACTACAGAAAATTCATTGAAGGATTTTCTCATTTAGCATTGCCACTAACCAAGTTAACTCGAAAAGGACAAGAGTTTGTGTGGAATGAGACCTGCGAGAAGAGTTTTCAAAATTTGAAGAAAAGGTTAACCTCTACACCAGTGTTTACTCTACCCGATGCGGAAATGAAGTTTGAAGTGTACTATGATGCATCCGGACAAGGACTAGGATGTGTGTTGATGCAAGAAAGGAAGGTGATTGCTTATGCTTCAAGGCAGCTGAGCACACATGAAGTGAACTACCCAACACATGATTTGGAGTTAGCAACAATGGTTTTTGCTTTGAAGATTTGGAGACATCATCTGTATGGGGCAAGATTTGGAGTGTTCAGCAACCACAAAAGCTTGAAGTACCTCTTTGATCAAAAGGAGTTGAACATGCGACAAAGGCGATGGATGGAATTCCTTAAAGACTATGATTTCGCACTGTCATACCATCCTGGGAAGGCAAACGTAGTGGTCACGCTTTGAGCCGAAAGTCATTGCACATGTCTGCCATGATGGTAAAAGAGTTGGAATTGATTGAAGAGTTCAAAGATATGAACCTGGCAATGGAAATAAAGCCTCAGAGTTTATTCCTTGGAACCTTGAAGATTACCAACGATTTTTTGGAATAAGTTTGAGAAGCTCAACAAGGAGATCAGTTTCTGCAAGACAAGATGGAGTTGAGAGAAGAAGGTAAAGAGCTGGAGTTTAGCAAATAGGCTAATGGACTCATCAAGTTTAAGGATAGGGTGTGTATACCCCATGAAAGCGAGTTAAAGGAAGCAATTTTGGAAGAAGCGCATAAGAGTCGACTTAGCTTTCATACAGGTTCTTCAAAGGTATACCAAGACTTGAAGAAGAACTTTTGGTGGTACGGTTTGGAGAAGGATGTGGCAGAATACGTGCAAAATGTCTAACTTGCCAGAAGGCAAAAGTGGAACATAAGAGACCGCCCGGTGAACAGCAACCGTTAGAGATTCCAGAATGGAAGTGGGATAGTATCTCGATGGATTTCGTCTTTGGCTTGCCAAAGACCAAATCGGGTCAAGATGCCATATGGGTAATCGTGGACAGATTGATGAAATCTGCTCACTTTATACTCGTCAACATGAAATACAAGTTGGAAAAGCTTGCTGACTTGTATATCAAGGAAGTGGTTAGGTTACATGGGATACCTTCTAGCATAGTTTCAGATAGAGACCCTCGTTTTACTTCTAGATTTTGGGTAAGTTTGCAAGAAGCCTTAGGAACCAAACTGAAGCTTAGTTCAGCTTACCACCCTCAAACAGATGGCCAAACTGAGAAAACCATACAATCCTTAGAAGACCTTTTGAGAGCCTGTGTGATGGAACAGAAAGGTAGTTGGAACGAGTGCCTAGCCTTAGTTGAGTTCACCTATAACAATAGCTTTCATGCTAGTATAGGGATGGCACCATTTGAAGCCTTGTATGGTAGGAAATGTAGGACACCCTTGAGTTGGTATGAGACCGGTAAGTCTCTCTTAATAGGGCCTGAGATGTTACAGAAAACCATAGAACAGGTGAGAGCCATTAGGGAAAAAGATCAAGATTTCTCAAGATCGACAAAAGAGTTATCATGACAAAAGGAGGAAACCTCTTGAATTCCAAGTTGGAGATCACGTATTCTTGAAGGTTCACCTATGACCGGAGTTGGCAGAGCTCTAAAGTCTCGAAAACTTTCTCCTAAATTCATTGGTCCTTACCAAATTCTCAAAAGGGTTGGCCCTGTGGCCTATCAAATAGCTTTACCCCTAAATCTTTCAAATCTCCATTCTATTTTTCACATATCTCAACTCATACAGTATCATCCTGACCCTTCACATGTGATTGAACCGAATCAAATACAAATGAGAGAGAATCTTACCTATGATGTAAGTCCCTTGCGAATTAGTGACCGAAGGGTGAAACAACTTAGGGGTAAGGATATCACTCTAGTGAAGGATATCACTCTATATATTATATAAATCTCTGCAAGTAACTGCAAGCCTATGGGTTTCCAAATCACCTTTTTATGATCCTCAATGATAAGGAAACCAATATTATTCCCTATCATTTTAACTATCACAACATCCTTCTAAAGTAACCATAATTCTTACAAAATATCGTCATCAATAAAACATTTTGGCTTCATCTATCACCACCTTCCAGCTCAATCTTGAATAGATTCCTCCTAATCAAATATATACATTCCAGTTGTGGTAAAGGATTTTGTGATCCTAACATCTTATCCTTAAAAGAAATCTTGAGATGACTTCTACTCGCAAATAGGGTTTGCTAGAGCCATTTTTTCTACTCAAAAGTAAGGGTATATTAGACTTTTTAAATCGACACATTTAGTAGGTTTCATTTGTCTTTATTAAATATCTTATAACTTTCAAATAACATTAAATTATTTTCAAAGGGTTGTGTCAAGGTTATTAAATGACGCAATAAAGTGTGTTAGGGTTTCAAATAGTTTTTTTCTCTACACATTTAATAGAACCATCATGCAGTCACTTATGATCATAGTGTTAACCATTATTCAGGTTATTAATCGTTCTGTTTGAGTCATTTAAAGGTTAGGACGAGAGTTTTTTTTTGGATGATAGAAAAATGACTTCTTTCATTCTTTCTTTCTTTCTATCCAACTCGAGCAGGATTGTCTCTAGTAAAAAAATGCTTTTGTTCTTTACAATATATATATATATATATATATATATATATATATATATATATAAAATAAATAAAACCTAGTCCCTTTGTGCATCGAACATGGTCACCTTTTACAATAACCATTTGTTAAAGAGTATTTTCATTGTTTGCAATTGAAATTTACAAACACTTTTTTATGATCAATCCTTATATTTCATAACTTGTTTCCTCATTTTGACATGACCCTCAAAAAACGAATTAGAATTTTAGTACATTGAACTTTTAACCTCCATTTCTAAACAAGTACTTCCTCCATCTGATATTGATTGTCGTTTTAGCATTCAAAATTCATATTGATCCATATTTTCAATTTTCAAAGAAACATTTACACTTTTACTTAAATCTTACCCTAATAAATACTATTTTCTAGTAATACTTAATGATACATTTATAGAAATTAAGAATGCGAGTAAAGATATTTTAGTAAAATTAGTCCCTAATAAATACTATTATCTTGAAGTACTCCCTTCGTTCCAAAATGAGTGTCATCTTAGATTTTTTTGCACTGACTAAGAAAAGTTATTAAATAGATGAAAGAGGAGTAATTTTACAAAACTAACCTTGTTATTAATATTGCATTGAAAAGCTAAAGTGACACTTATTAGGTGGTATTAGTGGAAAAAATTAATTAATATTACATTGAAAAGCCAAACACGACACTCATTTTGGGACAATTTTTTTCCAAATGCGACACTCATTTTGGGACGGAGGGAGTGATTCTTTTTTTAATCTGTGTAAAAAAACCTTAAAGGTCAATCAACATGAAATGGAGGAGATAGATATTATCAATGTGTAATGGCTACTGCAATTTGAGACAAGCTTCACTAGTAAATATTTTGCTAATTATATATGGTTTTGAAAAATTCAGTCTTGTAGATTCGATAATTATAAATGCTCAAAGCCTAAAAGGTACATGAAAATAATTAAGGTATGAGTCCTGAAATAATGGATTTTGTTATAATTAAACATGAAGAGAGCATAGGAAGAAATAAACACAAGAATTAATAATTGCTCCATAAATTCAATAAAATGCATATACATCAAAATTTAATAGTTTTTATATACTATACTTATTTATTACAAAACTATTTTCTGTATCACAACAAATTTCAAAAGACAATCCATTGTGAGGTTTCTCACCTATCCTTCAATAAGATTATTTCAATTTGTGAGACTTCTTATCTAGTCTTAAATTAGAATTAGACTATTTCACTTTGTGAGACTTCTCACCTATCCTAGGATTATTTCACAGGGCTTCTCACACATGGGGTGTTTGGTTTGCTGTATTTTGCATATGGATCAAGTACCTGGAATACCTTTATCAATAATATATCATTGTTTTTTGCTAACCAAAAAACAAAGACTTTCACTTTGAGGCTTTTATTAATCAAGGAAATCATAGTTGTTACAAGAATCATTGGCGTTGTCCCCCTGAGGGATAGATTGAGGCATAACAAAGACCGAGAAGTGTAACACCCTAGAGGATATTACCTTTGTCTCCTTATATTGCTAAATTATAAGAAGTTAGCATATAAGAATATCAGAGTTAACTATGCAGAAACTAAAACTTAAACTTATATGTTACATGAAGTAAATCTAGTACAAAGTTATTGGCACTTATGTGTCGTACAAGGCATAAGCAGGATGCATAAAACATGAACTAAATTCCCTTACATTGGGAATTATACTAAACTATACTACTAACATCTCTCTCTTGGGAAGCAGCTCCATGCTCCTAGCTCCACTCACAAGGTGTCCACCTGCTAACCTATAAAAACATGGAAACTAAATGGATGAGAAATAATGTCTCAACGAGTGCTCTGAGGACTCTAGGCTGACTCTCTATTCTAGAGACCTCTTGCTTAACTCTCAAGACTTCTCTTTTCTTTCCTTGATACTTGCACTCACAGCTTTTACCTCATCACTTCTACGTTACTATTTCTTAGGATCATACCTTGACCCTTGCTGAGGCACATAGAGTTGGCCTCCTATGCCAAATCTAAAGCCACTAGCGCTCTAAGGCACTTTACATCATTCTATTACTCTTGACCACTCACTAAGGTCTCACTTTTCTATAACATTGGATGGGAACATGTGTAACCTTTCCTACCTCTGGCTTGCCCAACTTGGGTTTATATCACCTCTCTTGCGAGGCATAACATCTGCATACCTCTCTAGGTAGCTTACATTAACTTTCTATGGTTTAATTGTAACCCCTTTCCTACCTCTAAGGGTAGAATCTAGTTACACATGTTCTCATCTAATGTATAGACTTATCTTACATCTCCCACCTAACAACTAGGCTCAAGACTCCTCTCATGTTCTAACATAGAACATACATACATCCAGCACATCAACATATCATAGATTGTTTCTACAATTGTGTGGTTGGTATTATTCTTTCATTTATGTTATATCTTGAGTTCCGTCATTACTTTAATTGGCTGAGCTCTAGCCATCAAGAGGCGTCCCTCTTGCTCACAACCTTTAATTAATCCCCACCGGTCCAAGTGGGTTGACTACAACTCTGTTATAAGGAGGAGTCTCCTCTCTAACTTGTTCTTCTCTATGAAGAACCCCTTCTCCCTGTGAAGAAGGTTGGTTTTCCCCTATGGGTGTCTGGGTGATGGTCCCTTCGCTCACCACTAGGGTGCCTCTTAGCCCTTTAACATAACTTATCCCCTTTATTGGGATCATAACTTCCTTTGAAAACTCTTTCATAAAACCTTTTCATAAACAATCCTTTCTAAAACTCATCACTCCTTGGTGACATAGAGGATTCTTAGCCCTTTGCACACCGTTGTACGCCGAGTGTACGACTCTCGGACGTGACTGGTACAAGGGAAGGTTCCACCCTATGTCACTGAGGGGATATCTTTTCTGAAAACCTTTCATGAAACTAACTATAAACTTTGCTTAAAAGCCTTTTCTGAAACTTAGGGGAAACTCCCACCTTTTTCTAAGAGGCATAGGTATAGTCTTAAGTATTTTAGGTGTCTTTTATTAAAATGGTTTATCATTACATACAAACAATCCTAAACATAAGCATCAACCACATGAATACAACTACCATTATCATCCACAATCAACATCACAGAGCATCAAAAAATCATACATAAACATGGGTAAAAACTTAGGAAGGAATTATATATCTATAGCCCTTATACTCCTCCAAAGGTCCCCTTAAAAAGGGTTCCCAAACTGCTCTCTTATCATACCTACGCTTAAGCTAGAACTTGATCTCACTTAAGCTAGACTGACAATCCTATTCCCTGGAGTCTCACACTTAAGCGACATAGTGCCTCGCTTAAGCGCCAGAACCTCGGCTCAAGCCAATTTAGCCCACTTTATATTCGGCCCCAAATTTGCTTAAGCCCAAGATTTTCGGCTCAAGCCAATTTTCACCCACTTCACATTCGACCAAAAATCCGCTTAAGCAATAATTTTCGGCTCAAGCCAACAATCCGCTTAAGCCCAAAAATTCGGCTCAAGCCAATTTTCGCCCACTTCACATTTGACCAAAAATCCGCTTAAGCAATAATTTTCGGCTCAAGCCAATTTTTGTCCAGAATGCTAAATCTAGCATACGATCCCAAATCCGCTTAAGCCTAGATTTTTTGGCTTAAGCCAATTTACCATTTTCTGCACATGGCTTCTTCGAAATTCCCAATTCCAGGCCCATCAATGGCTACCCAAGCATCCAAACTCACAATAATCAACCCTTAAACACTTCTATTACACTTCTAACCGATTGATTTTCCCGATAAACCCCTTAATCAAACATAATCACTAAAAACCCAAAATCTCCAATCCTAAGGTTTAAAAGAGAAAAAGGGGGAAACATGCAAACCAAGGGGATAGGAAAGGACTAGGGGGAAGCACTCACACTGTGGGTCTCGGATCTTGAGCTCCGGGGCACTGGGTCTCGGATCTCTGCTCCGCTCCTCTTCTTCCTTCTTCTCCTCCTTCTCTCTAACTCCTTTTCTTTCTTCCACTTTCTCTCTCTAACTCTCCCTCTCCCTTTCTATTTAAATCGTGGGGTGTGTGTGGCTTAGTGAGCCTTGGCCCACCTTGGGTCTTGGCTCCCCATCAGGGTGCTATTATCTTATTTATGTTATATCCTATTATAAGGTAACTATTATTAATAATGCTTAAGGGTATCCTTAAACCACTTAATACAAAAGCTATTCCATAAAGGTATCTCTTTATCATTTATTTCTAAGGTCCCTAAATTTGGGATGTTACATTTCTCCCCACCTTCAAAAAGATTTTCATCGTCAAAAATCGAAACTCCACTATATCCTCATATCACTATACATCTCTACTTCCAACATCCTAATGGAATCTATTCTAAGGGTTTGGCAAACTAAGACCTCTCTCATCTTAACGGTCAATCTCTTACTCCAATCTCTCCCAGGGAAATCACATCCCTGTGACTATTATAGGTTCTTTGGGTTTTCTACTAAACTACAACTATCTTAAGAAACACCTACTACCTTCTCTTAGGTATAAAGCTTTCCTATATCTTATAATACTTATAGGCAACTACTTTTCTCCCTTGACCCATCCTAGGCCTATACTCTCAAGTACTAGGTCAAAACATTCTAGTTCCATAACTATATATCCTAGCCCTTAGAATCTCTAAACGCTCGTAAATCACATCTCATCCTTAAAAAGGTTCTATGGTATTTTCTCTTAATCTTAAGCTATATCTTGGTTGGTGACTATTAGGTTGGCGCTTACCATCCTCACTCTACTCCATCACCGATCATACTTCTTAGGTACTCACTTGAGCTAAAAGGGTTTTCCACTCCATTCTAGTTCTACTCTTAAGGCATCTAAGGACTCCTCAAATTCTTACACTAGAGTTAACCATAAAGATAAGCTTATTATGTCTAATATACATATCCACTATTATAATAATTAATAAACGTTTGAGTTTTTCTATTTTAAATATATTTGATAAATTATTTTTTTAAACTATAATTTTTTTAATGTACACACAATATATTAATATTTAGTAAATACATTAATTATTATATTTGAAAAATATTTTTATCTATTTATTTGTATAAATGCTACAATTTTCTAGTTTAAAATACATTTTATTAAATAATTTTTAAATGATAATAGAAATAATAAAAATTTTAAATTATATATAGGTAATAAATTCTATAGTTATTACTTTTTATTTAATGACATGCCTTCATATACATAAATTCATATGAAAAGTCAAATGATCAATAAATATATATTAAATTTAATAAATATATTATATTTTTAATAATAATTTAATAATATTATTAAAGTTAATAACATGCTATATTTTATAAATGAAATAAATAATACTTTATAAGAAAAAAAATCAGTTTGTTATATATCCATCTATAAATATAAATGTATAAAATTATATGTTTTTCTAGATGTCCACTCTCTATCACGTTCACTTCTACTTAAATATTCTCTTTTCATGAAGTAATAGTGGACTTTACTCTTCTAACACATGCATCTGTTATATTTTTTTTATGCTTTTAATATCAATGGAAAATTTTAATAAGTTGTAACTATCTATCATAACTAATTTCAAATATATATATATATATATATATCTATCATAACTAATTTCAAATATATATATATATATATATATATATATATATATATATTATTTTCACTAAAAATTTTACTACTATATTGATTTATCTTCTTCAAATACAATTTGTCTCTATCTCTTTTTATGTTAATTTATAATTTGTATTTCATTATAATATAAATATTTGTCCTTAAAATTTATATATTGACTGTTATTAATTTTAATTATAATATGTGTTTTTTTATATTTTAATTATAATTAATTATAATCATATAATTTAATCATTGAAATTGATTTGTGCAATGCAGGGCTAAAATACTAATATTTATAAATACTAAATAAGTTAAATTAATATTTATTTTACTGTTTATTTTCAAATGATTAATGAATATATATTAAATTTAATAAATATATTATATTTTATAACTATGAATTTAATAAGATTATTAAAATTAGTAACATACTATATTTTATAAAGGCAGTAAATAGTACTATATAAGGAAAAATAGTAATTAAGGATAAAAATTAAGAGGTAAGTTATTATTATTATTATATATATATATATATATATATGATTTTCTGTATTTTAAATGTTTTATAATCTATTTTTTCATACAATAATAAAAATTACCATCGAGCGCGTGAGTCAATTGGTACGGGGTTGTTCCAATTTAAACAGTGGTTTTGAGTTCAAATCCTGAATATGTAGCTACATTAAATACTTGGAGTTTGCCGCCCACAGTGGTCTTGCAAAGCTCGATAACAAATTGCCTCCCGTAGAGAATACCTACGGTCTAGACAAAAAAAATCCAATAATAAAAGTTATTAAATTTTTCATATATATATATATATATATATATATATATATATATATATTGTTATATACAAAATTAGTGAATAGTCATACATTAAATGAGTGCGTATTACATTTATTAAATTTAATAAATATAATTTTTGGTAATATTATTAAAAATAATTATTTGTTATATTTAATAAATACTGTATATAATATTATATAATAAAAATTTATTTAGTTATATATTTATGTAAACACTACATTAATAACATTAAATGCTACATTAATATTTTACTTCTCAATTCTAGTTTTTTTTCTTTTTTTTTAATGAGACTACACATATCATTCGTGAGAGACAAACTCTTATCAATTTTAATAAATAAATTCTATTTTAAATTTTATAATATTAACAAAGTTAATAATATACTAAATTTTTCAATACAATAAAAAAATACTATATAAGGAAAAAAATCTTTTTGTTGTGTATTTTTATAAGCAATACATTAATTACATTAAATAATACATTAATAATTTTTTATGAAATATATAAATATTTATTTGCACACATAGATATTTCTTTAGGTATTTATTTTGTAATAATTAGTTTTTTATTGAATAATATTTTTTTCACATATATAACTTCATATGAAAAGTTATACATTTACAATTACAAAACACCCTTACGCTTACCATAAAAATTATTTTATTTAATTATAAAATAGTATATTTATATTTAAAAAAATCAATCGTAAATGGCAGCTTCCAAATTACAAAACAGCAGGGCGCGTCACATTATTTCCAATTAACTACAAACAATTATCTCCTAAATGGATGCTATGCAGTTGTCACTTTATCACAGTAACAACATCTGCTCTGTTAAAATCCAATAACTTGCGATCGTTTTAATTTAATTGTATTTGTAATTGTGTTTTGGATAACTCTTCCTGACCCATCACCACGTGTTTTAAGCAAGAGAAAGTTCTAGACAAGTTGTGACCTCACCCAACTCCTTTATATTCATTGCTGCAACAACCCTTATTCCCCGCCACACCAAAGAGAATCATTCCTCTCTCCGTCCAATGACGTCAACATGCAAATTAAAATGTCCTCTCTTCTATCATTAACCAATTTTAATTTCTTCTTCATCCCTCGATTGTATCCTGGGGTCTCTTCCACCAAATCCTTAAGCCAGCAACACAGTTAGAATCCAATTGTTGAAGATCTGATCTTATGGGAATCATTGAAGAGATGCATGGTCTGTATTTCTTCTCCGTGTTTGCTGTGCGTTGATCCATTCCTGAGCAAAATGACACTGATGAATTTGTCAACAATTGTGATTTCCTTGATTAATGGAATCATTTGCTACCTTCATAGAATTTGTAGAATAGTCTTATGGAAATTTGCTTCACTTGAGTCCACCATTTCTCAATTTACAAACACCGATGAAGTATAATAGTCTTATTGAAATTTGTTTCACTTGAGTCCACCATTTCCCAAATTCCCAAACACTACTCATAAAGTGAAATAGTTTTATTGAAGTTTGTTTCATACTTGAGTACACCATTTCTGAAACACGAAGACTACAACTGTAGCATGAAACTATGTGAGAAGCCTCACATAATGGAATAGTCTTATTGAAATTTGTTGTCATACAAAAAAAATGGCCTTGTAACGAATAAGTATAGTATATAAAAACTAATAAATTGTGATGTATCTGCATATCATTGAATTTATTGTGCAACGAATAATTCTTGGGTTTATTTCTTCCTAAGTGTTTTATGTCATCTAATTAATTATAAAAAATTCCTTATTTCATAGTACTACACTTAGGGATGACAACGGGGCGGGGCGGGGACTGGTTTGACTCTTCCCATCCCCGCAAATAGCAGGGCGAGTACGAGTTTGGGTATTAAAGATGTGCGTTTAAATTTTTAATACCCATCCCCATCTCCGTCGGATTTTATCGGGTTCGGGTATATCCATGGATAACCCGCTACAACATTTTTTATAATTTTAATTTACTTATATATTTTAAAATAAATAATATATTAATTTATTAATTATATTAATTTAAACAATAATAAAAAAAATGAATAACAAAGGATTTAAAGGCAAATAATTAAGAATTAAATTATATTTTTAGTTAAATGTATAATTTTAACTTTGTTATTTACCTATTATTGTATTATAGTTTAAATTATTTAACTATTAAGCTAATTAATTTATATTTTTTAAAAATTATAACAATAAAATGTTTATTATATATACTATGTATATATATGTTGTGACAAAAAAATTATAAAAAAAAATGTAATGGTAGCGGGTATGAGTATGGGTACGGGTATAGTTTGATACCCATTCCCGTTAAAAAAATTCGGGTAATACCCGTATACGCATACCCATACCCGGTCAAAGCGGGTATTTCCCGTCAAAGTCTGGATGGGTTCGGGGTGATACCCACGGTTTCGGGATTATTTGCCATGCCACATGCCTCTATTATCTTCGTGTGGGTTTTAACCTTAAAAATGACATCAAATCTTTGTTCGGTTTTTAAACCAGTAGATATTATAATTGTCTCATGACTGTTGAGGTTTGGGACAAGCTACACTAATAGACGTCGGTGATGAGTGGATGTTGTATGTGTCTTGACTGAGTACAAAATGAGCCAAATGTACGTGCGTATGAGAAGATTCTATGCCGTGAGGTGCGTCCTGTGTGTGCTAGCATTGAGATATGAAAGGAAAAGAGAGAGAGAGAGAGAGAGAGAGAGAGAGAGAGAGCATGTCTGTGAGAATGAGTGTGTTAGTGATGTTGTGATAGGGATAGTGTGCTATTTTGTGTGGTACATAAAAGGTATCTATGGGCCAGTGATGAGATGAGAGAGAGAAAAAAAATGATGGAGCTAGGGTATTTACTAGCATTCTTTCAATTAAAGTAATTTGATAGGTAAAAAAAGAAAAGAAAATAATTTAATTTAATATTAAATAAAAAATATATTATTATTATTATTATTATTTATTAATATTATTATTAATTATTATAATATGTTAATAGGCTCCATCAGTTTCTACGGTGCCTTTGGAATTCATTCTCTCGCCAAAAGTATATGGCATAACCGGTTATGCATAACATATAATTGATTATGGCAATGCGAGAGGTATCTCATCAGCAATAAAAAAAAAAAGAGCTCCAGCAAACTGTTTTTGTTATGCATGCGCTTTCATCTCTTTTCTCCTCATTTAGCGGTGAAAGACTATGCTGTGGGATCCATAATTTTTTTAAAACTTTTAACACTCTTTCATCTCTTCCAAACACACATAATTTTACACTTTCATTTCTTTTCATCTCTTTTCACTTTCACTCCTCTTTCATTCATATGTTCCAAACACAACATAAGTGTGTGATGAGTGTGGTTGTTAGCACCGATGAGTGGAGTGCAGAGTGCTCGTGAAAAAAACATAAAGGAACCGAATACATGAGATGAGGTGAGTGTTTAGCAAAGTACTAAGAGAAAAATGTAGGTTATAGATGAATTGGATGAGGGAAGAAAGATGGGATGACTCCAAAGATGAACAAATATTCTGTGTGCATTAACAATAAGTACTTGAATGAACATGGGTGGTGGCGGTGTTTAATTGGAGGGATTGTCTAACTTATCTTAAAACTTATCTTAACTAAAAATGGAGTTAAACAATCTCATAGAAAATTATTGATTAATTTTATTATGTACTTTAAAATTAAATAAAGGAAATTCAAATTGATTTTGATTTTTTATGTCATTATTATTTTTATTTAATTTTTTTCATCTTTGATTTTTAATTTTAATTTTTTGTATTTTAATTTTAATTGTCCGGATAAAATTGAGTGCTCAAGATATTTACGGTTCAAAGTTCACTATCTTTAATCTCTTTATAGAACTTGTACCCGTTATTATTTGTCCTATTCATCGTACTTTTACCGAAACCAAAACTTCATATTTACTTTGAATTGCTCTAATTTTCTAAGTTTTATTATAAATTACTCTTATTTTAAAATAAAATTTATCCTACATTTATTATTATTATTTTAAATAATTTATACTTTACAAAATAATATTGGTTCTGATCACGCATATGATTGAAATATAGTTTATTATTATTTTAAAAAATTGATGTTAAAATACTATATTTAAATAATAACTTAACTTAAAAAAAAAACATAACTTCTAGATAACAAGTTAATGTTATTATTATCCATAAATCATTATTTAAAAAAAAGTAACAACAAAATTATTTCTATTACACATTAAAATTAGAGGCTAAGACGGGCTTTGTATTGCCCAAGCATCTCACGCATGTGATTGCAGCTTCTTCTTCTCGCAAAATCTCTCTAACATGGTATTTCTTTAAAAGAAATCATCAATGTCATCGTGAAAAGGGAATCAGAGAAAATGCCATGTTAAGATTTCCATAGGTGTTTCCACCACCATATCCATTGTCTCTCCACTCATTGAGTCACCCATATATAACCAAAACAATAACCTCTTGATCAATATGCAAAAGGCATTTAAAGATGGGCTTGGAGACTTTGGATCATCCAACAATATTAGCTTATTTGGATCTATTATCAGTACATTCATTGATGCAAGGACTCCATGAACATATGTTGTACATAGTTTACACAAGTCCTTGTTGCATGACAACCACTGTGGAGTTTCCACTTGGGGACATATTTTGGCCAGAATATGAATGCCTTAAATTGCTCCCCTCATTTCTTCCTCTTATAATGATCTCATTATTGTGATTTAAAACATTAGTGAGCTTTCCAATCCCTATATAAGTTTGTAAAGAAATTAACGTGATTTCTATGCAGTGGATTAGGGGTTTGCATGTGAGCCCACACCTATATTGTTCATATTTTTCTCACCAGATCCTAGACGGTTGCCAATGATGAGCTTTCTTTCTTCTTCCTCTCTGAGCAACTGCCTTTACAAATCAAATGCAATCCTTCATATTCAACATCAAACCAATGGTCTTGAAACCAAAACCATCCTAATAATAAGTTATTCAAATAAATTTTCCCACACACCTTAGTGAATTGCCCTTTGACTGCATCAATAGTAGTCATATCCATTAGCACCAATCTACCAATGACTGATGCTAGTGCTAAAAGAACACTCTCATAATAGTATCCATGCCTAAACAAGGAAAGCTAATCCAGACCAAGGTATTATCAATCTTTGTGTCAGATGCAACAAAGTCCGATGTCCATGGTCTCATAGTGAGCTAATGATCAAAGATGGTGGTTTAGTGGTGGACAATCATAATGGTGGTGGCGACGACAACGAAAATGATGATGAATATAAGAAATTATTAAAAGGATGAGGATGACTAGGAAGGCAGCTGTTTCGAGGAAGCTGGAGAGCCAGATTTGTTTGCCACCATGGATGAAGTAGAGGCGCATTACAAGGGCCCCACTGGAGGTGCTTGTGGCTAGAAGGATGCAGTTTAGTAATAGAAGGATTTTCTTCATCATGCTGCTGCTGCTTCTTCTCTTTGGTCTTCTACCATGTTAAGGTAGCTAGAAATTGGATATTTAGATATGTATCTTTTTCTCCTTCTCTACGTGTGGTGTGATTGATATGCAACCAGAGAATCATTAAATGATAAGTGGACCTACTAAAATTGATTATTTTTAATAAATTTTAAACAATTATAGAAAAGAATGTTAGAAGGAGAGTGTCAGAGAAAGTGTTAACTAGTCAAATATGTAGGGCATGTGAGCTACGACACATGTTGTGTAAGAGTGGAGTGGATGTCGTTTTATTGGATTTGGGCCTTTCTCTAGCCCTTGCACTTGTAGTACAAAGTTTTCTAATTGTTTGCGAAGTGTTTCAATTCTTGCATTAAAAACACTTTCTCAAATAAATAGTTGAGTTAATCCTTCAAAAAAATAAATAGTTGAGTTCACAGATAGAAATGCTAGCTATACACTTTTTAACATACTTTATCTAATATATATTATGGCCAAAATTCATTAAAAATTATAATAATAAATAAAGTTCATTAAATAAGTAGGATTTGCAAACTTTTATGACTTTCAATCAATCTTAACTAATAATGAAAAACATGTTACAAAAGTGTGAGTGTATATTGCGAACAATTCTCAAGATCAGAAAAGAATAGTTGAGTTATCAGTTACTTATGTTTGGTGGACGTAGAAACAATGCTCTGAAGTAGGAAAATAATAGTGTAAATATGAAATAATCATCGGTTTATAAATCTATTGCTTTTTTCCACCTCTTTTACTTCAAATATGTAGGATAAATATGAATTGTCAAACAAAAATAATTTTTGGTTATGGTCCCTCATTTTTATATGAAATTATTTTTTTTTCCTCTTTTACTTCAAAGATATAGGATACACTATGAATTTCCAAAAAAAAAATATTTTTCCATGCACTGGATTAGGGTTTGCATGCGAGCCCACACCTCTATTGTTCATATTTTTCTCACCAGATCCTAGACAATCGTCGATGATGAGCTTTCTTTCTAGTTCCTCGTTGAGCATCTGGCTTTACATATCAAATGCAATCCTTCATATTCAACATCAAACCAATGGTTTCGAAACTAGAACCATCCTACTACTAAGTTATTCAAATCAATTAATTTCCACACACACCCTAGCCAATTGCCCTTTGATTGCAACAATAGTAGTCATCTCCATTAACACCAATCTACCAACGACTGATGCTAGTGCTAAAAGAACGCTCTCATCATAGTATCCATGCCTAAACAAGGAAAGCTAATCCAAACCGAGGTTTTATCGATCTTTGTGTTAGATGCAACAAAGTCCAATGTCCATGGTCTCATAGTGAGGTAATGATCAAAGATCATCCAAAGTCTACCAAAATACCTATTTTGAATCCTCAACTAAGTCAAACTTAACCATAAAAGAAACCATGGCCAATATCAATAGAATCTAGACCCCTAAGGGTTTCCAAATTGCCTTTTCATTATCCCCAATTATAAGGAAATCAATATTCCTCCCTAGCATTTTAACTATCACAACATCCTTCTAAAGTAACCATAGTTCTTGCAAAATATTGTCATCAATATAACATTTTGGCTTCAGTTTATCACCATCTTCCAGCTCAATCTTGAATAGATTGCTCCTAATCAAATATACAAATTCTAGTTGTGGCAAAGGATTTTCTGACCCTGGCAGCTTATCCCTAAAAGAAATCTTGAGATGACTTTTACTTGCAAATAGGGTTTGTCAGAGCCATTTTTTCTACTCCAAAGTAAGGGTATATTTGACTTTTTAAATTGAAACATTTAGTAGGTTTCATTTGTCTTTTTAAATTTTAATATAATTTTCAAATAACATTAAATTATTTTCAAAAGGTTGTGTCAGGGTTATTAAATGAGGCAATAAATTATGTGAGGGTTTCAAATAATTTTTTTTCTACACATTTAATAGAGCCATTATGCAATCACTTATGTTCGTAGTGTGAACCATTAAACAGGTTATCAGGTTTTGTTTGAGTCATTTAAAGGTTAGGACAATAATTTTTTTTTGGATAACAGGAAAATGACCTCTTTCTTTCTTTTTTTTTCTACCAACTCGAGTAGGTGTTTCCCGTAAAAAATACTTTTGTTCTGCACAAAAAAATATAATAAACGAAACCTACACCCTTTGTGCATTGGACACGGTCACACCTTATACAAAACCATTTGTTAAAGAGTATTTTCATTGTTTGCATTTGAAATTCAAAAACACCTTTTTATGATCAATCCTTATATTTCATAACTTGTTTCCTCATTTTGACATGACCATCAAAAAATGAATTAGAATTTAAGTACATTGAAATTTTAACATCCATTTCTAAACAAGTACTTCCTCCATTTCATATTGATTGTTGTTTTAACATTTAAAATTCATATTGGTTGATGTTTTCAATTTTCGAGGCAGCATTAAAACTTTTACATCAGTTTTACTCCTAATAAATACTATTTTCTAGTAATATTTGATGATACATTTAATGAAATTAAGAATGTGAGTAAAGATATTTTAGTAAAATTAGCCCTAATTAATACTATTTTCTTGAAGTTATTCTTTTCACAATATGAAATGGAGGGAGTAGATATTATAAATGTGTAATGACTACTGCGATTTGAGACAAGCTTCACTGGCTAGTAGATACTCCCTCCGTTCTCTATTATAAGCAAAAAAAAAAAAGTCATTATTTTTTGTTCTCAAATATAAGCAAATCATAAATACTTTTGCCTTATTTAATGAGATTATCTTCAAAATACACTTCATTTAATAGTGAGTTTATGCTTCATATCACGTCCCAATGAAGGGTAGTTTAGGAAAAAAGATTTGATTTTGTATTGGAATTGACATAATTTACTGAAGTTAACTAATTTTCTTAATAAGTGTGAAATCAGTTTTTTTTTTCTTATAATAGAGAACGGAGGGAGTATAAAGCTAGTTATATATGGTTTTGAAAAATCCTGTCCTGTAGATTCGATAATTATAAAGGCTAAAAGTCTAAAAGTTACACGAAAATAATTGAGGTATGAGTCTTGAAATAATGGATTTTGTTATAATTAAAAATGAAGAGAGCATAGGAAGAAATAAACACAACAATTAATAATTGCTCCATAAATTCAATAAAATGCATATACATAAAAAGTTTAATAGTTTTTATAAACTATACTTATTTATAACAAAACTATTTTTTGTATCACAACAAATTTCAAAAGACATTCCATTGTGAGGTTTCTCACCTATCCTTCAATAAGATTATTTCACTTTGTAAGACTTCTTATCTAGTCTTAAATTAGAATTAGACTATTTAACTTTGTGAGACTTCTCACCTATCCTAGGATTATTTCACAGGGCTTCTCACACATGGGGTGTTTGGTTTGTTGTATTTTGTATATGGATCAGGTACCTAGAATGCCTTTATCAATAATATATCATTGTTTTTTGCTAACCAAATGCTAACCAAAACACAAAGACTTTCACTTTGAGGCTTTTATTAATCAAGGAAAACACAGTTGTTAAAAGAATCATTGGCGTCGTCCCCCTGAGGGATAGATTGAGGCATAACAAAGACCGAGAAGAAATTAAGACCATCTCTTGAACCATTCCCATATATAAGATCAGATCTTCAACAATTGTGCTCCAAATTGCGTTGACTTGTTTGCTGGCTTAAGGATCTAGTGGAGGAGAGCGCACAAGAAGCTTGGACAGCAAATCGAAGGAACCCAACCAAAAGAAATTAAGTAAAAATTGAAGGAATAAGAAATGAAGGATGGATGATGAAGAAATTAAAATTGTTGAAAGATGAAAGAGAGGATATGTTGTAATCTGTGGCTACATTGGATTTGGAATGGAATGATTCAATCTATTTTGTGCAAGGGCGGGAGAAGGGTTGCAGTGTGTAGAAGGTAGAAACCCTAATTAAGTTTAGTGAGTGAGAGGTGTGAAGACATGGGATGAATTTAAAGGCATTGTGGATGAGACCGCCGCGTGTGTCTAGAACTTTCTTGTTTGTGGGATCAATCCACCGTGTATCAAAAATAGTCTAGCAGGATCAATTGACTATCTCAACCAAGCAAAAGAGTTAATTAAAAATAATAGAATTCTCAATATACATATGCATGCATACATATATAAATAAATACATATACTTATATAGGTATTTAATTTTGAATATACATAAATGCATATAAAAAGTCTTATGTCTAATATACATCTTCACTATTATATTAATAAACGTTTGAGTTTTTCTATTTTAAATATATTTAATAAATTATTTATTTAAACAATAAAAAAATATTTTTAATGAACACACATATATTTGTTAAGGTATTTAATTTGTAATAATCAGCTTTTTATTTAATAATGCATTTTTAACATGTATAAATTCATATAAAAGTTACGCCTTTATTAATTTTATATTACACTTTTAATAAATGTGTTATATTTCATAAATATAATATTTAATAACATTATAAAAGTTGTCCATTTATTTATATATTATATTTAGTAAATAGAGTAGTTATTATATTAGAAAAATATTTTTATCTATTTATTTATATAATTGCTACAATTTTCTAGTTTAAAATATATTTTATAAAATAA
The DNA here is from genome assembly GCA_026413185.1 of Pueraria montana var. lobata. Taxonomy (NCBI): domain Eukaryota; kingdom Viridiplantae; phylum Streptophyta; class Magnoliopsida; order Fabales; family Fabaceae; genus Pueraria; species Pueraria montana. The sequence goes on from CM048654.1 coordinate 54,812,353, forward strand.
TTTTTAAATGATATTTCCAACTTCCTATGATAAACTAATTTCAAATACTAATATATACTATTACTAAATTAGTTAAATTAATATTTATTTTACTGTTTATTTTCAAATGATTAATAAGTATATATTAAATTTAATAATATATTATATTTTATAAGTATGAATTTAATAAGATTATTAAAATGAATTTAATAAGATTATTAAATTTAGTAACATAATATATTTTATAAAGGCAATAAATAATACTATATAAGGAAAAATAGTAATTAAGGATAAAAATTAAGAGGTAATTTATTTTATATATATATATATATATATATATATATATATTTGAATTTCTGTATTTTAAATATGTTTTATAATCTATTTTTCATACAATAATAAAAATTACCATCGAGCGTGTAAATCAACTGACGCGTAGTGTTGTTCCTACTTAACTAGAGGTCTTGAGTTGAAGTCCTACGTATGTAGCTACGTTAAATACTCAGAGTTTGGCTTCCATAGTGGTCTTGCAAAGCTCAATAAGGATTGCCTCCCGTGAAGAATGCCTATGGTCTAGAAAAAAAAAATCCAATAAGGATTAAGTGTGACACTAATATTTTTCTTCTCAATTCTAGTTTTTTTTTTTTTTTTTTGTATGAGACTTACACATATCATTCATGAGAGACAAACTTATATTAAATTTCATAAATAAATCCTATTTTTAAATTTTATAATATTAACAAAGTTAATAATATACTATATTTTATAAATACAATAAAAAAATTCTATATAAAGAAATACATTAATTACATTAAATAATACATTAATATTTTTTTATAAAAAAATACATTAATTACACTCACACTGTGGGTCTCGGATCTTGAGCTCCGGGGCACTGGGTCTCGGATCTCTGCTCCGCTCCTCCTCTCTTCCTCTTCTTCCTTCTTCTCCTCCTTCTCTCTAACTCCTTTTCTTTCTTCCACTTTCTCTCTCTAACTCTCCCTCTCCCTTTCTATTTAAATCGTGGGGTGTGTGTGGCTTAGTGAGCCTTGGCCCACCTTGGGTCTTGGCTCCCCATCAGGGTCCTATTATCTTATTTATGTTATATCCTATTATAAGGTAACTATTATAAATAATGCTTAAGGGTATCCTTAAACCACTTAATACAAAAGCTATTCCATAAAGGTATCTCTTTATCATTTATTTCTAAGGTCCCTAAATTTGGGATGTTACATTTCTCCCCACCTTCAAAAAGATTTTCATCGTCAAAAATCGAAACTCCACTATATCCTCATATCACTATACATCTCTACTTCCAACATCCTAATGGAATCTATTCTAAGGGTTTGGCAAACTAAGACCTCTCTCATCTTAACGGTCAATCTCTTACTCCAATCTCTCCCAGGGAAATCACATCCCTGTGACTATTATAGGTTCTTTGGGTTTTCTACTAAACTACAACTATCTTAAGAAACACCTACTACCTTCTCTTAGGTATAAAGCTTTCCTATATCTTATAATACTTATAGGCAACTACTTTTCTCCCTTGACCCATCCTAGGCCTATACTCTCAGGTACTAGGTCAAAACATTCTAGTTCCATAACTATATATCCTAGCCCTTAGAATCTCTAAATGCTCGTAAACCACATCTCATCCTTAAAAAGGTTCTATGGTATTTTCTCTTAATCTTAAGCTATATCTAGGTTGGTGACTATTAGGTAGGTGCTTACCATCCTCACTCTACTCCATCACTGATCATACCTCTTAGGTACTCACTTGAGCTAAAAGGGTTTTCCACTCCATTCTAGTTCTCTTGGTTTCTCCAAGCTTACCTTAATTCTGGTTTTCTAACTTAACCTCGACTATATAGGGTTTAGGTAACTTCCTCTTAACTTCGCTCTAGTTAATTCTACTCTTAAGGCGTCTAAGGACTCCTCAAATTCTTACACTAGAGTTAACCATAAAGATAATCTTATTATGTCTAATATACATATCCACTATTATAATAATTAATAAACGTTTGAGTTTTTCTATTTTAAATATATTTGATAAATTATTTTTTAAACTATATTTTTTTTTAATGTACACACAATATATTAATATTTAGTAAATACATTAATTATTATATTTGAAAAATATTTTTATCTATTTATTTGTATAAATGCTACAATTTTCTAGTTTAAAATACATTTTATTAAATAATTTTTAAATGATAATAGAAATAATAAAAAATTTAAATTATATATAGGTAATAAATTCTAAAGTTATTACTTTTTATTTAATGACATGCCTTCATATACATAAATTCATATGAAAAGTCAAATGATCAATAAGTATATATTAAATTTAACAAATATATTACATTTTTAATAATAATTTAATTATATTATTAAAGTTAATAACATGCTATATTTTATAAATGAAATAAATAATACTTTATAAGAAAAAAAATCAGTTTGTTATATATCCATCTATAAATATAAATGTATAAAATTATATGTTTTTCTAGATGTCCACTCTCTATCACATTCACTTCTACTTAAATATTCTCTTTTCATGAAGTAGTAGTGGACTTTACTCTTCTAACACATGCATCTGTTATATTTTTTTTATGCTTTTAATATCAATGGAAAATTTTAATAAGTTGTAACTATCTATCATAACTAATTTCAAATATATATATATATATATATATATATATTATTTTCACTAAAAATTTTACTACTATATTGATTTATCTTCTTCAAATACAATTTGTCTCTATCTCTTTTTATGTTAATTTATAATTTGTATTTCATTATAATATAAATATTTGTCCTTAAAATTTATATATTGATTGTTATTAATTTTAATTATAATATGTGATTTTTTATATTTTAATTATAATTAATTATAATCATATAATTTAATCATTGAAATTGATTTGTGTAATGCAGGGCTAAAATATTAATATTTATAAATACTAAATAAATTAAATTAATATTTATTTTACTGTTTATTTTCAAATGATTAATGAATATATATTAAATTTAATAAATACATTATATTTTATAACTATGAATTTAATAAGATTATTAAAATTAGTAACATACTATATTTTATAAAGGCAGTAAATAGTACTATATAAGGAAAAATAGTAATTAAGGATAAAAATTAAGAGGTAAGTTATTATTATTATTATTATTATTATTATTATTATTATTATTATTATTATTATATATATGATTTTCTGTAATTTAAATGTTTTATAATATATTTTTTTATACAATAATAAAAGTTACCATCGAGCGCGTGAGTCAATTGGTACGAGGTTGTTCCAATTTAAACAATGGTTTTGAGTTCAAATCCTGAATATGTAGCTGCATTAAATACTTGGAGTTTGCCGCCCATAGTGGTCTTGCAAAGCTCGATAACAAATTGCCTCCTGTAGAGAATACCTCTGGTCTAGACAAAAAAAATCCAATAATAAAAGTTATTAAATTTTTCATATATATATATATATATATATATTGTTATATAAAATTAGTGAATAGTCATACATTAAATGAGTGTCTATTACACTTATTAAATTTAATAAATATAATTTTTGGTAATATTATTAAAAATAATTATTTGTTATATTTAATAAATACTGTATATAATATTATATAATAAAAATTTATTTAGTTATATATTTATGTAAACACTACATTAATAACATTAAATGCTACATTAATATTTTACTTCTCAATTCTAGTTTTTTTTCTTTTTTTTTAATGAGACTACACATATCATTCGTGAGAGACAAACTCTTATCAATTTTAATAAATAAATTCTATTTTTAAATTTTATAATATTAACAAAGTTAATAATATACTAAATTTTTAAATACAATAAAAAATACTATATAAGGAAAAAAATATTTTTGTTGTGTATTTTTATAAACAATACATTAATTACATTAAATAATACATTAATAATTTTTTATGAAATATATAAATATTTATTTGCACACAGAGATATTTCTTTAGGTATTTGTTTTGTAATAATTAGTTTTTTATTGAATAATATTTTTTTCACATATATAACTTCATATGAAAAGTTATACATTTACAATTACAAAACACTCTTACGCTTACCATAAAAATTATTTTATTTAATTATAAAATAGTATATTTATATTTAAAAAAAAATCAATCGTAAATGGCAGCTTCCAAATTACAAAACAGCAGGGCGCGTCACATTATTTCCAATTAACTACAAACAATTATCTCCTAAATGGATGCTATGCAGTTGTCACTTTATCACAGTAACAACATCTGCTCTGTTAAAATCCAATAACTTGCGATCGTTTTAATTTAATTGTATTTGTAATTGTGTTTTGGATAACTCTTCCTGACCCATCACCACGTGTTTTAAGCAAGAGAAAGTTCTAGACAAGTTGTGACCTCACCCAACTCCTTTATATTCATTGCTGCAACAACCCTTATTCCCCGCCACACCAAAGAGAATCATTCCTCTCTCCGTCCAATGACGTCAACATGCAAATTAAAATGTCCTCTCTTCTATCATTAACCAATTTTAATTTCTTCTTCATCCCTCGATTGTATCCTAGGGTCTCTTCCACCAAATCCTTAAGCCAGCAACACAGTTAGAATGCAATTGTTGAAGATCTGATCTTATGGGAATCATTAAAGAGATGCATGGTCTGTATTTCTTCTCTGTGTTTGTTGTGCGTTGATCCATTCCTGAGCAAAATGACACTGATGAATTTGTCAACAATTGTGATTTCCTTGATTAATGGAATCATTTGCTACCTTCATAGAATTTGTAGAATAGTCTTATGGAAATTTGCTTCACTTGAGTCCACCATTTCTCAATTTACAAACACCGATGAAGTATAATAGTCTTATTGAAATTTGTTTCACTTGAGTCCACCATTTCCCAAATTCCCAAACACTACTCATAAAGTGAAATAGTTTTATTGAAGTTTGTTTCATACTTGAGTACACCATTTCTGAAACACGAAGACTACAACTGTAGCATGAAACTATGTGAGAAGCCTCACATAATGGAATAGTCTTATTGAAATTTGTTGTCATACAAAAAAAATGGCCTTGTAACGAATAAGTATAGTATATAAAAACTAATAAATTGTGATGTATCTGCATATCATTGAATTTATTGTGCAACGAATAATTCTTGGGTTTATTTCTTCCTAAGTGTTTTATGTCATCTAATTAATTATAAAAAATTCCTTATTTCATAGTACTACACTTAGGGATGACAACGGGGCGGGGCGGGGACTGGTTTGACTCTTCCCATCCCCGCAAATAGCAGGGCGAGTACGAGTTTGGGTATTAAAGATGTGCGTTTAAATTTTTAATACCCATCCCCATCTCCGTCGGATTTTATCGGGTTCGGGTATATCCATGGATAACCCGCTACAACATTTTTTATAATTTTAATTTACTTATATATTTTAAAATAAATAATATATTAATTTATTAATTATATTAATTTAAACAATAATAAAAAATAATGAATAACAAAGGATTTAAAGGAAAATAATTAAGAATTAAATTATATTTTTAGTTAAATGTATAATTTTAACTTTGTTATTTACCTATTATTGTATTATAGTTTAAATTATTTAACTATTAAGCTAATTAATTTATATTTTTAAAAATTATAACAATAAAATGTTTATTATATATACTATGTATATATATGTTGTGACAAAAAAATTATTAAAAAAAATGTAATGGTAGCGGGTATGAGTACGGGTACGGGTATAGTTTGATACCCATTCCCGTTAAAAAAATTCGGGTAATACCCGTATACGCATACCCATACCCGGTCAAAGCGGGTATTTCCCGTCAAAGTCTGGATGGGTTCGGGGTGATACCCATGGTTTCGGGATTATTTCCCATGCCACATGCCTCTATTATCTTCGTGTGGGTTTTAACCTTAAAAATGACATCAAATCTTTGTTCGGTTTTTAAACCAGTAGATATTATAATTGTCTCATGACTGTTGAGGTTTGGGACAAGCTACACTAATAGACGTCGGTGATGAGTGAATGTTGTATGTGTCTTGACTGAGTACAAAATGAGCCAAATGTACGTGCGTATGAGAAGATTCTATGCCGTGAGGTGCGTCCTGTGTGTGCTAGCATTGAGATATGAAAGGAAAAAAGAGAGAGAGAGAGAGAGAGAGAGAGAGAGAGAGAGAGCATGTCTGTGAGAATGAGTGTGTTAGTGATGTTGTGATAGGGATAGTGTGCTATTTTGTGTGGTACATAAAAGGTATCTATGGGCCAGTGATGAGATGAGAGAGAGAAAAAAAATGATGGAGCTAGGGTATTTACTAGCATTCTTTAAATTAAAGTAATTTGATAGGTAAAAAAAGAAAAGAAAATAATTTAATTTAATTTAATATTAAATAAAAAATATATTATTATTATTATTATTATTATTATTTATTAATATTATTATTAATTATTATAATATGTTAATAGGCTCCATCAGTTTCTACGGTGCCTTTGGAATTCATTCTCTCGCCAAAAGTATATGGCATAACCGGTTATGCATAACATATAATTGATTATGGCAATGCGAGAGGTATCTCATCAGCAATAAAAAAAAGAGCTCCAGTAAACTGTTTTTGTTATGCATGCGCTTTCATCTCTTTTCTCCTCATTTAGCGGTGAAAGACTATGCTGTGGGATCCATAATTTTTTTAAAACTTTTAACACTCTTTCATCTCTTCCAAACACACATAATTTTACACTTTCATTTCTTTTCATCTCTTTTCACTTTCACTCCTCTTTCATTCATATGTTCCAAACACAGCATAAGTGTGTGATGAGTGTGGTTGTTAGCACCGATGAGTGGAGTGCAGAGTGCTCGTGAAAAAAACATAAAGGAACCGAATACATGAGATGAGGTGAGTGTTTAGCAAAGTACTAAGAGAAAAATGTAGGTTATAGATGAATTGGATGAGGGAAGAAAGATGGGATGACTCCAAAGATGAACAAATATTCTGTGTGCATTAACAATAAGTACTTGAATGAACATGGGTGGTGGGGGTGTTTAATTGGAGGGATTTTCTAACTTATCTTAACTAAAAATGGAGTTAAACAATCTCATAGAAAATTATTGATTAATTTTATTATGTACTTTAAAATTAAATAAAGGAAATTCAAATTGATTTTGATTTTTTATGTCATTATTATTTTTATTTAATTTTTTCATCTTTGATTTTTAATTTTAATTTTTTGTATTTTAATTTTAATTTTCCGGATAAAATTGAGTGCTCAAGATATTTACGGTTCAAAGTTCACTATCTTTAATCTCTTTATAGAACTTGTACCCGTTATTATTTGTCCTATTCATCGTACTTTTACCGAAACCAAAACTTCATATTTAGTTTGAATTGCTCTAATTTTCTAAGTTTTATTATAAATTACTCTTATTTTAAAATAAAATTTATCCTACATTTATTATTATTATTTTAAATAATTTATACTTTACAAAATAATATTGGTTCTGATCACGCATATGATTGAAATATAGTTTATTATTATTTTAAAAAATTGATGTTAAAATACTATATTTAAATAATAACTTAACTTTAAAAAAAAAAAAACTTAACTTCTAGATAACAAGTTAATGTTATTATTATCCATAAATCATTATTTAAAAAAAAAGTAACAACAAAAATATTTCTATTACACATTAAAATTAGAGGCTAAGACGGGCTTTGTATTGCCCAAGCATCTCACGCATGTGATTGCAGCTTCTTCTTCTCGCAAAATCTCTCTAACATAGTATTTCTTTAAAAGAAATCAATGTCATCGTGACAAGGGAATCAGAGAAAATGCCATGTTAACATTTCCATAGGTGTTTCCACCACCATATCCATTGTCTCTCCACTCATTGAGTCACCCATATATAACCAAAACAATAACCTCTTGATCAATATGCAAAAGGCATTTAAAGATGGGCTTGCAGACTTTGGATCATCCATCAATATTAGCTTATTTGGATCTATTATCAGTACATTCATTGTTGCAAGGACTCCATGAACATATGTTGTACATAGTTTATACAAGTCCTTGTTGCATGACAACCACTGTGGAGTTTCCACTTGCATCAAATTCAGTGCTTGCCCAATAAATATTATCATACATTCACTTTTTCTTCCATCTCCTTTTCTACCTATTTTTTTAATCTCTCTCTTACTTTTCCATCACATCACTTTCTCTCTCTTTTCCTTTTTCTCTTTACCACTCTCTTCTTTCCACCCACACACCCCAAATTTGGGATGAATGAATATCACTACTTTCAGCTGCCTTCATGGGATTAGGAACTACCAAGGTTGTCCCATAATATGAGAGAATAGGGAGATAACTTCACTATTTTTGCCAGCTGATTAGATTCACCAATGATATGTTTTTCAAATCTTACCATTTTCAGCTTGTTCAACCCATAATTGAGATTAAATGCTCCATTAATTCCTTTCTACAATATTCTCATCCTTATCATGGCCTGATAATGTTGGGGACATATTTTGGTCAGAATATGAATGCCTTAAATTGCTCCCCTCATTTCTTCCTCTTATAATGCTCTCATTATTGTGATTTAAAACATTAGTGAGCTTTCCAATCCCTATATAAGTTTGTAAAGAAATTAACGTGATTTCTATGCAGTGGATTAGGGGTTTGCATGCGAGCCCACACCTATATTGTTCATATTTTTCTCACCAGATCCTAGACGGTCGCCAATGATGAGCTTTCTTTCTTCTTCCTCTCTGAGCAACTACCTTTACAAATCAAATGCAATCCTTCATATTCAACATCAAACCAATGGTTTTGAAACCAAAACCATCCTAATACTAAGTTATTCAAATCAATTTTCACACACACCTTAGTGAATTGCCCTTTGACTGCATCAATAGTAGTCATATCCATTAGCACCAATCTACCAACGACTGATGCTAGTGCTAAAAGAACACTCTCATCATAGTATCCATGCCTAAACAAGGAAAGCTAATCCAGACCAAGGTATTATCAATCTTTGTGTCAGATGCAACAAAGTCCGATGTCTATGGTTTCATAGTGAGCTAATGATCAAAGATGGTGGTTTAGTGGTGGACAATCATAATGGTGGTGGCGACGACAACGAAAATGATGATGAATATAAGAAATGATTAAAAGGATGAAGATGAATAGGAAGGTAGCTGTTTCGAGGAAGCTGGAGAGCCAGATTCGTTTGCCATCGTGGATGAAGTAGAGGCGCATTACAAGGGTCCCACTGGAGGTGCTTGTGGCTAGAAGGATGGAGTTTAGTAATAGAAGGATTTTCTTCATCATGTTGCTGCTGCTTCTTCTCTTTGGTCTTCTACCATGTTAAGGTAGCTAGAAATTGGATATTTAAATATGTATCTTTTTCTCCTTCTCTACGTGTGGTGTGATTGATATGCAACTAGAGAATCATTAAATGATAAGTGGACCTACTAAAATTGATTATTTTTAATAAATTTTAAACAATTATAAAAAAGAATGTTAGAAGGAGAGTGTCAGAGAAAGTGTCGCTAACATTCGTTTACGCAACAATAATGGATGCAATTGTAAAGTGTTAACTAGTAAAATATGTAGGGCATGTAAGCTACGACACATGTTGTGTAAGAGTGGAATGGATGTCGTTTTATTGGATTTGGGCCTTTCTCTAGCCCTTGCACTTGTAGTACAAAGTTTTCTAATCGTTTGCGAAGTGTTTCAATTCTTGCATTAAAAACACTTTCTCAAATAAATAGTTGAGTTAATCCTTCAAAAAAATAAATAGTTGAGTTCAGAGATAGAAATGCTAGCTATACACTTTTTAACATACTTTATCTAATATATATTATGGCCAAAATTCATTAAAAATTATAATAATAAATAAAGTTCATTAAATAAGTAGGATTTGCAAACTTTTATGACTTTCAATAAATCTTAACTAATAATGAAAAACATGTTACAAAAGTATGAGTGTATATTGCGAACAATTCTCAAGATCAGAAAAGAATAGTTGAGTTATCAGTTACTTATGTTTGGTGGACGTAGAAACAATGCTCTAAAGTAGGAAAATAATAGTGTAAATATGAAATAATCATCGGTTTATAAATCCATTGCTTTTTCTCCCCTCTTTTACTTCAAATATGTAGGATAAATATGAATTGTCAAACAAAAATAATTTTTGCTTATGGTCCCTCATTTTTATATGAAATTATTTTTTTCCTCTTTTACTTCAAAGATATAGGATACACTATGAATTGCCAAACAAAAAATATTTTTCCATGCACTGGATTAGGGTTTGCATGCGAGCCACACCTCTATTGTTCATATTTTTCTCACCAGATCCTAGACAATCGTCGATGATGAGCTTTCTTTCTACTTCCTCGTTGAGCATCTGCCTTTACATATCAAATGCAATCCTTCATATTCAACATCAAACCAATGGATTTGAAACTAGAACCATCCTACTACTAAGTTATTCAAATCAATTAATTTCCACACACACCTTAGCCAATTGCCCTTTGATTGCAACAATAGTAGTCATCTCCATTAACACCAATCTACCAACGACTGATGCTAGTGCTAAAAGAACACTCTCATCATAGTATTCATGCCTAAACAAGGAAAGCTAATCCAAACCGAGGTTTTATCGATCTTTGTGTTAGATGCAACAAAGTCCAATGTCCATGGTCTCATAGTGAGGTAATGATCAAAGATCATCCAAAGTCTACCAAAATAACCTATTTTGAATCCTCAACTAAGTCAAACTTAACCATAAAAGAAACCATGGCCAATATCAATAGAATCTAGACCCCTAAGGGTTTCCAAATTGCCTTTTCATGATCCCCAATTATAAGGAAATCAATATTCCTCCCTAGCATTTTAACTATCACAACATCCTTCTAAAGTAACCATAGTTCTTGCAAAATATTGTCATCAATATAACATTTTGGCTTCAGTTTATCACCATCTTCCAGCTCAATCTTGAATAGATTGCTCCTAATCAAATATACAAATTCTAGTTGTGGCAAAGGATTTTCTGACCCTAGCAGCTTATCCCTAAAAGAAATCTTAGGATGACTTTTACTTGCAAATAGGGTTTGTTAGAGCCATTTTTTCTACTCCAAAGTAAGGGTATATTTGACTTTTTAAATTGACACATTTAGTAGGTTTCATTTGCCTTTTTAAATTTTAATATAATTTTCAAATAACGTTAAATTATTTTCAAAAGGTTGTGTCAGGGTTATTAAATGAGGTAATAAATTATGTGAGGGTTTCAAATAATTTTTTTTCTACACATTTAATAGAGCCATTATGCAATCACTCATGTTCGTAGTGTGAACCATTATATAGGTTATCAGGTTTTGTTTAAGTCATTTAAAGGTTAGGACAAGCATTTTTTTTTTGGATAAGAGGAAAATGACTTCTTTCTTTCTTCTTTTTTTCTACCCAACTCGAGTAGGTGTTTCCCGTAAAAAATACTTTTGTTCTGCACAAAAAAATATAATAAACGAAACCTACTCCCTTTGTGCATTGAACATGGTCACACCTTATACAAAACCATTTGTTAAAGAGTATTTTCATTGTTTGCATTTGAAATTCAAAAACACCTTTTTATGATCAATCCTTATATTTCATAACTTGTTTCCTCATTTTGACATGACCATCAAAAACGAATTAGAATTTAAGTACATTGAAATTTTAACATCCATTTCTAAACAAGTACTTCCTCCATTTCATATTGATTGTCGTTTTAACATTTAAAATTCATATTGATTAACGTTTTTAATTTTTGAGGCAGCATTAAAACTTTTACTTCAGTTTTACTCCTAATAAATACTATTTTCTAGTAATATTTAATGATACATTTAATGAAATTAAGAATGTGAGTAAAGATATTTTAGTAAAATTAGCCCTAACTAATACTATTTTCTTGAAGTTATTCTTTTCTCAATATGAAATGGAGGGAGTAGATATTATAAATGTGTAATGACTACTGCGATTTGAGACAAGCTTCACTGGCTAGTAGATACTCCCTCCGTTCTCTATTATAAGCACACACAAAAAAGTCATTGTTTTTTGTTCTCAAATATAAGCAAATCTTAAATACTTTTGCCTTATTTAATGAGATTATCTTCAAAATACACTTCATTTAATAGTGAGTTTATGCTTCATATCACGTCCCAATGAAGGGTAGTTTAGGAAAAAAGATTTTATTTTTGTATTGGAATTAACATAATTTACTGAAGTTAACTAATTTTCTTAATAAGTGTGAAATCAGTTATTTTTCTTATAATAGAGAACAGAGGGAGTATTAAGCTTGTTATATATGGTTTTGAAAAATCTTGTCCTGTAGATTCGATAATTATAAATGCTAAAAGTCTAAAATTTACACGAAAATAATTGAGGTATGAGTCCTGAAATAATGGATTTTGTTATAATTAAACATGAAGAGAGCATAGGAAGAAATAAACACAAGAATTAATAATTGCTCCATAAATTCAATAAAATGCATATACATAAAAAGTTTAATAGTTTTTATAAACTATACTTATTTATAACAAAACTATTTTTTGTATCACAACAAATTTCAAAAGACATTCCATTGTGAGGTTTCTCACCTATCCTTCAATAAGATTATTTCACTTTGTAAGACTTCTTATCTCGTCTTAAATTAGAATTAGACTATTTCACTTTGTGAGACTTCTCACCTATCCTAGGATTATTTCACAGGGCTTCTCACACATGGGGTGTTTGGTTTGTTGTATTTTGTATATGGATCAGGTACCTAGAATACCTTTATCAATAATATATCATTGTTTTTTGCTAACCAAATGCTAACCAAAACACAAAGACTTTCACTTTGAGGCTTTTATTAATCAAGGAAAACACAGTTGTTAAAAGAATCATTGGCGTCGTCCCCCTGAGGGATAGATTGAGGCATAACAAAGACCGAGAAGAAATTAAGACCATCTCTTGAACCATTCCCATATATAAGATCAGATCTTCAACAATTGTACTCCAAATTGTGTTGACTTGTTTGCTGGCTGAAGGATCTAGTGGAGGAGAGCGCACAAGAAGCTTGGACAGCAAATTGAAGGAACCCAACCAAAAGAAATTAAGTCAAAATTGAAGGAATAAGATATGAAGGATGGATGATGAAGAAATTAAAATTGGTGAAAGATGAAAGAGAGGATATGTTGTAATCTGTGGCTACATTGGATTTGGAATGGAATGATTCAATCTATTTTGTGCAAGGGTGGGAGAAGGGTTGCAGTGTGTAGAAGGTAGAAACCCTAATTAAGTTTAGTGAGTGAGAGGTGTGAAGACATGGGATGAATTTAAAGGCATTGTGGATGAGACCGCCGCGTGTGTCTAGAACTTTCTTGTTGGTGGGGTCAGTCCACCGTGTATCAAAAATAGTCTAGCAGGATCAATTGACTATCTCAACCAAGCAAAAGAGTTAGTTAAAAATAATAGAATTCTCAACATACATATGCATGCATACATATATAAATAAATACATATACATATATAGGTATTTAATTTTGAATATACATAAATGCATATAAAAAGTCTTATGTCTAATATACATCTTCACTATTATATTAATAAACGTTTGAGTTTTTCTATTTTAAATATATTTAATAAATTATTTTTTTAAACAATAAAAAAATATTTTTAATGAACACACACATATATTTGTTAAGGTATTTAATTTGTAATAATCAGCTTTTTATTTAATAATGAATTTTTAACATGTATAAATTCATATAAAAGTTACGCCTTTATTAATTTTATTTTACACTTTTAATAAATGTGTTATATTTCATAAATATAATATTTAATAACATTATAAAAGTTTCCCATTTATTTATATATTATATTTAGTAAATAGAGTAATTATTATATTAGAAAAATATTTTTATCTATTTATTTTTATAATTGCTACAATTTTCTAGTTTAAAATATATTTTATAAAATAATTTTTAAATGATATTTCTAATTTCCTATGATAAACTAATTTCAAATACTAATATATACTATTACTAAATTAATTAAATTAATATTTATTTTACTGTTTATTTTCAAATGATTAATAAGTATATATTAAATTTAATAAATATATTATATTTTATAACTATGAATTTAATAAGATTATTAAAATGAATTTAATAAGATTATTAAATTTAGTAACATACTATATTTTATAAAGGCAATAAATAATACTATATAAGGAAAAATAGTAATTAAGGATAAAAATTAAGAGGTAATTTATTATATATATATATATGTTTGAATTTCGGTATTTTAAATATGTTTTATAATCTATTTTTCATACAATAATAGAAATTACCATCGAGTGTGTAAATCAACTGACGCGTAGTGTTGTTCCTACTTAACTAGAGGTCTTGAGTTGAAGTCCTACGTATGTAGCTACGTTAAATACTCAGAGTTTGGCTCCCATAGTGGTCTTGCAAAGCTCAATAAGGATTGCCTCCCGTGAAGAATGCCTATGGTCTAGAAAAAAAAAATCCAATAAGGATTAAGTGTTACACTAATATTTTTCTTCTCAATTCTAGTTTTTTTTTTTTTTGAATGAGACTTACACATATCATTCATGAGAGACAAACTTATATTAAATTGCGTAAATAAATTCTATTTTAAATTTTATAATATTAACAAAGTTAATAATATACTATATTTTATAAATACAATAAAAAATTATATATAAAGAAATACATTAATTACATTAAATAATACATTAATATTTTTTTATAAAAAAATACATTAATTACATTAAATAATACATATAATAAATAATACATATATTAAACAATAAATTAATTACATTAAATAATACATTAATATTTTTTTATTGGATGACCCCGAAGGGACTTACATTAATATTTTTATAAACAATACATTAATTACATTAAATAATATATTAATATATTATTAATATTTTTTATGAAATATATTAATATTTATTTACACACAGACATATTTGTTTAGGTATTTATTTTGTAATAATCATTTTTTATTTAATTATAAAATATATTTATAAAAAAATCAATCATAAATGGCAGCTTCCAAATTACAAAACTGCAAGGCGTCATATTATTTCCAATTAACTACAAACAGTTATCTCCTAAATGGATCCTATGCAATTGTCACTTGTCATAGTAACTACACCCTCTCTGTTAAAATCTAATAGCTTTGGATCGTTTTTACCTGTATTTGTAATTGGTTTTTGGATAACTCTTCTTGACCCCATCACCACGTGTTTTGACCAACAGAAAGTTCTAGATAGGTTGTGACCTCACCCAACTCCTTTATATTCATCGCTACAACAACCTTTATTTCACTGCCACACCAAAGAGAATCCATTCCCTCTCTCAGTCCAATGTAGCCACAGACGTCATCATGCAAACATGTCCTTTCTTCTATCATTAACCAATTTGAGTTTCTTCTTTATCCCTCGATCATATCTTGGGGTCTCCTCCACCAAATCCATAAGCCAGCAAACAAGTCAACGCAGTTTGATTGCAATTGTTGAAGATCTGATCTTAAGGGAATCATATTAAAGAGATTCATGGTCTGTATTTCTTCTCTGCATTTGTTGTGCATTGATCCATTCATGAGCAAAATGACATCGATAATCTGTCAACAACCATGATTTCCTTGATTAATGGCATTGTTCCTGCTTGAGGGTAGTAGAGTAATTTCGTTCTTGTTAACTTCTCTACTCTAAGATCTTCTCGAATGTCTGGATCCTCCAATATGTGAAGGGTGGGCATACTTGCAAAAGGCACTTCGATGTTCAAGTCAGATCTCGACACAGAGCAATAAATGAGCTTAATAAAAGATATGCATGATTTGTATTTCTTCTCTGGGTTTGTTGTGCATTGATCCATTCCTAAGCAAAATGACATTGACGAATCTATCAACAACTATGATTTCCTTGATTAATGGCATTGTTCCTGCCTGAGGGTAGCAAGGTAATTTCCTCCCTACTCACTTCTCTACCCCGAGATCTTCTCAAATGTATGGATCCTCCAATATGTGAAGGGTGGGTACCTGCAAAAGGCACTCCGATGCTCAAGTTAGATCTCGGCACATAGCAATAAATGAGCACAATAAATGACGATTAACAGTGTCTTTACCTCGAGAATCTAACCTCTATTTATACATATTTTAATGGGCCTTGGACTTCTGGGCTTTTGCCGATGATTACCAGTTTAGTTAACATGTTCTTTAATTATATTACGATATTAATTGTTCAAGTGACCTTAATTGCCTTTTAACAGTCTTATTATTATTAAACTCTTCTCTTATGAAGTGATCGGGTATTCGACTTGCTGAATATATTCGAGGCGTATTTGTGGAGCCTTAGCCCTGAGGTGATGAGATCTTGATCTTAACTTAATGGGGGAGCTTTCGGGTCTTCGAGAAACTGAACATTCGAGGGCTCTAAGATTACCTTACTCAAACTTTTCTTAATAGTGGTATTCGGCTAATTAGTATGTCGAATACCCATCTGGTATAGGCATCAAAAGGTCCTATTCTCAATGGTGGAATATTCTTGTGGAAATTTGTTTCACTTGAGTGCATCATTTGCTACCTTTTTGGGATTTATAGAATAGTCTTATTGAAATTTGGTTCACTTAAGTGCATCATTTGCTACCTTCCAAGGTATTATCGATCTTTTTGTCAGATGCAACATAGTCCAATGTCCATGGTCTCATAGTGAGGTAATGATCAAAGATCATCCAAGGTCTATTAAAATAACCTTATTTGAATCCTCAACTAAGTCAAACTTAACCATAAAGAAACCATGCCCAATATCAACAACATCTGGACCCCTATGGGTTTCCAAATCGCCTTTTTATGATCCTCAATTATAAGGAAACCAATATTATTCCTTAGCATTTTAACTATCACAATATCCTTTTAAAGTAACCATAATTCTTGAAAAATATTGTCATCAATAAAACATATTGGCTTCATCTACCACCATCTTCTAGCTCAATCTTGAATAGATTCCTCCTAATCAAATATATACATTCCAGTTGTGGTAAAGGATTTTGTGATCCTAACATCTTATCCTTAAAAGAAATCTTGAGATGACTTCTACTCGCAAATAGGGTTTGTTAGAGCCATTTTTTCTACTCAAAAGTAAAGGTATATTAGACTTTTTAAATCAACACATTTAGTAGGTTTCATTTGTCTTTATTAAATATCTTATAACTTTCAAATAACATTAAATTATTTTCAAAAGGTTGTGTCAAGGTTTTTAAATGAGGCAATAAAGTGTGTGTGAGGGTTTCAAATAGTTTTTTTTTCTACACATTTAATACAACCATTATGCAGTCACTTATGATCGTAGTGTGAACCATTATACAGGTTATTAATCGTTCTGTTTGAGTCATTTAAAGGTTAGGACGAGCGTTTTTTTTTTTTTTGGATGAGAGAAAAATGACTTCTTTCATTCTTTCTTTCTTTCTATCCAACTCGAGCAGGATTGTCTCTCGTAAAAAAAATACTTTTGTTCTATATATATATATATATATATATATATATATATATATATAACCTACTCCCTTTGTGCATCGAACATGGTCACCTTTTACGATAACCATTTGTTAAAGAGTATTTTCATTGTTTGCAATTGAAATTTAGAAACACTTTTTTATGATCAATCCTTATATTTCATAACTTGTTTCCTTGTTTTGACATGACCCTCAAAAATGAATTAGAATTTAAGTACATTGAACTTTTAACCTCCATTTCTAAACAAGTACTCCCTCCATTTGATATTGATTGTCGTTTTAGCATTCAAAATTCATATTGATTCACATTTTCAATTTTCAAAGCAACATTTAAACTTTTACTTCAATCTTACCCTAATAAATACTATTTTCTAGTAATACTTAATAATACATTTATAGAAATTAAGAATGCGAGTAAAGATGTTTTAGTAAAATTAGTCCCTAATAAATACTATTATCTTTAAGTACTCCCTCCGTTCTAAAATGAGTGTCGTCCTAGGTTTTTTTTACACAGACTAAGAAAATCTATTAAATAGATGAAAGAGAAGTAATTTTACAAAACTAACCTTGTTATTAATATTACATTGAAGTGACACTTATTAGGTGGTATTAGTGGAAAAAATTAATTAATATTACATTGAAAAGCCAAACACGACACTCATTTTGGGACAATTTTTTTTCCAAATGCGACACTCATTTTGGGACGAAGGGGGTAATTCTTTTTTTAATCTGTGTGAAAAAACCTTAAAGGTCAATCAACATGAAATGGAGGAGATAGATATTATAAATGTGTAATGGCTACTGCAATTTGAGACAAGCTTCACTAGTAACTATTTTGCTAGTTATATATGGTTTTGAAAAATTCAGTCTTGTAGATTCGATAATTATAAAAGCTAAAAGCCTAAAAGTTACACGAAAATAATTGAGGTATGAGTCCCGAAATAATGGATTTTGTTATAATTAAACATGAAGAGAGCATAGGAAGAAATAAACACAAGAAATAATAATTGCTCCATAAATTCAATAAAATGCATATACATCAAAATTTAATAGCTTTTATACACTATACTTATTTATTACAAAACTATTTTCTGTATCACAACAAATTTCAAAATACATTCCATTGTGCGGTTTCTCTCCTATCCTTCAATAAGATTATTTTGCTTTGTGAGACTGCTTATCTAGTCTTAAATTAGAATTAGACTATTTCACTTTGTGAGACTTCTCACCTATCCTAGGATTATTTCACAGGGCTTCTCACATATGGGGTGTTTGGTTTGTTGTATTTTGTATATGAATCAGGTACCTGGAATACCTTTATCAATAATATATCATAGTTTTTACTAACCAAAAAACAAAGACTTTCACTTTGAGGCTTTTATTAATCAAGGAAATCACAGTTGTTAAAGGAATCATTGGTGCTGTCCCCATGAGGGATAGATTGAGGCATAACAAAGACCGAGAAGAAATCAAGTCCATCTCTTGAACCATTCCCATAAGATCAGATCTTCAACAATTGCACTCCAAATTGCGTTGACTTGTTTGCTGGCTTAAGGATCTGGTGGAGGAGAGCGCACAAGAAGCTTGCACAATAGATCGAAGTAACCTAACCAGAAGAAATTAAGTAAAAATTGAAGGAATAATATATGAAGGATGGATGATGAAGAAATTAAAATTTTTCAAAGATGAAAGAGAAGATATGTTGTAATCTGTGGCTACATTGGATTTGGAATGGAATGATTCAATCTATTTTGTGCAGGGACTGAAGAAGGGTTGCAGTGTGTAGAAGGTAGAAACCCTAATTAAGTTTAGTGTGTGAGAGGTGTGAAGCAATGCGATGAATTTAAAGGCATTATGGGTGCGACTGTTGCGTGTGCCTAGAACTTTCTTGTTGGTGAAAGCACTTGATAGTGGGTCCAGTAATCACCGTTGAAATTACTTTTAAGGTAATTTCTTAAAAGTCAACAAACTTACCATACATGTTGAGTTGTGATTGGATGACGGTGTAAAACTTTTTTACACTGTCATTGCATAGTCCTTTTTCTCTTAAAAATAATAGAATTCTCAATATACATATACATGCGTACATAAATAAATACATATACATATGTAGGTATTTAATTTTGAATATTCATAAATTCATATAAAATGTCATATGTCTAATATACATATCCACTATTATATTAATTAATAAACGTTTGAGTTTTTCTATTTTAAACATATTTGATAAATTATTTTTTTAAACAATAATTTTTTTAATGTACACACTCATATATTAATATTTACTAAATACAGTAATTATTATATTTGAAAATATTTTTATCTATTTATTTGTATAAATGCTACAATTTTCTATTTTAAAATACATTTTATTAAATAATTTTTAAATGATAATAGAAATAATAATTTTTTAAAATTATATATAGGTAATAAATTCTAT
This sequence comes from Pueraria montana var. lobata, assembly GCA_026413185.1. Lineage (NCBI taxonomy): Eukaryota > Viridiplantae > Streptophyta > Magnoliopsida > Fabales > Fabaceae > Pueraria > Pueraria montana. The sequence continues at coordinate 54,832,365 of CM048654.1, forward strand.
AGTTATTACTTTTTATTTAATGACATGCCTTCATATACATAAATTCAAATGAAAAGTAAAATGGTCAATAAGTATATATTAAATTTAATAAATATATTATATTTTTAATAATAATTTAATAATATTATTAAAGTTAATAACATGCTATATTTTATAAATGAAATAAATAATACTTTATAAGAAAAAAAATCAGTTTGTTATGTATCCATCTATAAATATAAATGTATAAAATTATATGCTTTTCTAGATGTCCACTCTCTATCACGTTCACTTCTACTTAAATATACTCTTTTCATGAAGTAGTAGTGGACTTTACTCTTCTAACACATGCATTTGTTATATTTTTTTTTTATGCTTTAATATCAATTGAAAATTTTAATAAGTTGTAACTATCTATCATAACTAATTTCAAATATATATATATATATATATATATATATATATATATGATTTTCTGTATTTTAAATATGTTTTATAATCTATTTTTTCATACAATAATAAAAATTACCATCAAGCGCGTGAATCAATTGGTACGAGGTTGTTCCAACTTAACCAGAGGTTTTGAGTTCAAGTCCTGTATATGCAGCCGCGTTATATAATTGGAGTTTGCCGCCCATAGTGGTCTTGCATAGTTCGATAACAATTGCCTCCCGTAGAGAGTACCTATGGTCTAGACAAAAAAAATCCAATAATAAAAGTTATTAAAATTTTCATATATATATATATATATATATATATATATTGTTATATATAAAATTAGTGTTTAAATGAGTGTCTATTACATTTATTAAATTTAATAAATATATTTTTTGGTAATATTATTAAATTAAATATTCATTATATTTAATAAATATTGTATTTAATATTATATAATAAAAGTTTATTTAGTTATATATTTATGTAAATGCTACATTAATAACATTAAATGCTACATTAATATTTTTCTTCTCAATTCTAGTTTTTTTTTTCTTTTTTTTAATGAGACTACAAATATCATTCTTGAGAGACAAACTCATATCAAATTTAATAAATAAATTCTATTTTTAAATTTTATAATATTAACAAAGTTAATAATATACTAAATTTTTAAATACAATGAAAAATACTATATAAGGAAAAAAACATTTGTTGTATATTTTTTATAAACAATACATTAAAGGCCCAAACTCATGCACGCGAGGCTTCCACCTCTTACTAGCCTCTTTGAAAGCTATAAACACAAAAGGATATATAAACTAGTGAGGCAAAGCTATCCTAGGCAATGTGGGACTTTGCCTTTTGTAATACTCTCCAAAACTCAAAAAATACAACACCCTTATTCCCCGCCACACCAAAGAGAATCATTCCTCTCTCCGTCCAATGACATCAACATGCAAATTAAATTGTCCTCTCTTCTATCATTAACCAATTTTAATTTCTTCTTCATCCCTCGATCATATCCTTGGGTATCTTCCACCAAATCCTTAAGCTAGCAACGCAGTTCGAATGCAATTGTTGAAGAATTGATCTTATGGGAATCATTGAAGAGATGCATGGTCTGTATTTCTTCTCCGCGTTTGCTGTGCGTTGATCCATTCCTAAGCAAAATGAGACCGATGAATTTGTCAACAACTGTGATTTCCTTGATTAATGGCATCATTTGCTACCTTCATAGAATTTGTAGAATTGTCTTATGGAAATTTGCTTCACTTGAGTCCACCATTTCTCAATTCCCAAACACCCATAAAGTTGAGTAGTCTTTTTTTTTTTAATTCGTGGAAATCAAAGATAGGTACCGGGGGACTTATAATAACTTACGCACCCTGCTCAACCAACTAAGCTAGACCCCCCTCAGTAGAGTAGTCTTTTTGAAATTTGCTTCACTTAAGTCCACCATTTCCCAAATTCCCAAACACTACTCATAAAATGAAATAGTCTTATTGAAGTTTGTTTCATACTTGAGTACACCATTTCTGAAACACGAAGACTACAACTGTAGCATGAAACTATGTGAGAAGCCTCACATAATGGAATAGTCTTATTGAAATCTGTTGCCTTACAAAAAAAAATGGCCTTATAACGAATAAGTATAGTATATAAAAACTAATAAATTGTGATGTATCTGCATATCATTGAATTTATTGAGCAACGATTAATTCTTGGGTTTATTTCTTCCTATGTGTTTTATGTCGTCTAATTAATTATAACAAAATTCCTTATTTCATAGTACTACACTTAGGATGGCAACGGGGCGGGTCGGGGACGGGTTTGGCTCTCTCCATCCCCATCCCCGCAAAAAGCGGGGCTGCTATGGGTTCGGGTATTAAAGATGTGGGTTTAAAATTTTAATACCCATCCCTATCCCCGTCGGGTTTTATCAGGTTCGGGTATATCCACGGATAACCCACTACACTATTTTTTATAATTTTAATTTACTTATATATTTTTAAATAACTTATATATTAAGTTATTAATTATATTAACTTAAACAATTTATAAAAAATAATGAATAACAAAGGATTTAAAGGCAAAGAATTATGAATTAAATTATATTTTTAGTTAAATGTATAATTTTAAGTTTGTTATTTAACTATTATTGTATTATAGTTTAAATTATTTAACTATTAAGCTAATTAATTTATATTTTTAAAAATTATAACAATAAAATTTTTATTATATATATTATGCATATATATGTTGTGACAAAAAAATTATAAAAAAAAATGTAATGGTAGCGGGTATGAGTACGGGTACGGGTATAGTTTGATACCCACGTTTCCATACCCATTAAAAAAATTTAGGTAATACCCGTATCCATACCCGGTCAAAGCGGGTATTTCCAGTCAAAGTATGGGCGGGTTCGGGGCGATACCCATGGGTTTGGAATTATTTGCCATGCCACGTAACTCTATTATTTTTGTGTGGGTTTTAACCTTAATAATGAGATCAAATCTTTTGTGATAGTGATAGTGTGATATTTTGTGTGGTAAATAAAAGGTACCTATGGGCCAGTGATGAGATGAGAGAGAGAGAAAAAAAATGATGGAGTTAGGGTATTTACTAGCATTCTTTAAGTGTGTGCTGAGTGTGGTTCTTAGCACCGATGAGTGGAGTGCAGAGTGCTCGTGAAAAAAACATAAAGGAACCGAATACATGAGATGAGATAAGTGCTTAACAAAGATAGTACTAAGAGAAAAATGTAGGTTATAGATGAGGTGGATGAGGGAAGAAAGATGGGATGACTCCAAATATGAACAAATATCCTGTGTGCATTAACAATAAGCACTTGAATGAACATAGGTGGTGGGGGTGTTTAATTGGAGGGGTTGTCTAACTTATCTTAACTAAAAATGGAGTTAAACAATCTCATAGAAAATTATTGGTATAATTTTATTATGTACTTTAAAATTAGATAAAGGAAATTCAAATTGATTTTTTTATGTCATTATTATTTTTATTTAATTTTTTCTCATCTTTTATTTTTAATTTTAATTGTCTGGATAAAATTGAGTGCTCAAAATATTTACAGTTCAAAGTTCACTATCTTTAATCACTCTATAAAACCTGTACCCGTTATTATTTTTCCTATTCATCGTACTTTTACCGAAACCAAAACTTCATATTTAGTTTAAATTGCTCTAATTTTCTAAGTTTTATTATAAATTACTCTTATTTTAAAATAAAATTTATCCTACATTTATTATTATTATTTTAAATAATTTATACTTTACAAAATAATATTGGTTCTGATCATGCATTTGATTGAAATATAGTTTATTATTATTTTAAAAAATGGGTAAAATATGTTTTTGGTCCTTGTACTTTCAGAAAAACTTGGTTTTACTCCCTCTCCTCTAATGGTGTTAATACTGTTAATGGAAATACAGTTTCTGGTGGCTATAAACTGCCACAAAATACACAAAACTTAAACTCAAAATCATTTGCGGCTAAAAACCGCTATAGATTATTAAAAAAAATAGACACATAATGTGTCGTCGGTAATGGAAGAGACGGGTTTCTCGTTGAGTTTGAGTCTATTTTTTTTAATAATCTGTGGTGATTTTTAGCCACCAATAATGTTGAGTTTAAATACATGAGGAATGTGTATTTTGTGGCAGTTTATAGCTACCAAAAACTGTATTTCCGTTAACAGTATTAACACCATTAGAGGAGATGAACTAAAACCAAGTTTTTCTGAAAGTATAGGGATTAAAACCTAGTTTTTCTGAAAGTACAGGGACTAAAATGGTTTATTCGAAAGTACATGGACTAAAACCAAGTTTTTTTGAAAGTACGGGGACTAAAAACATATTTTACCCTTAAAAAATTGATGTTAAAATACTATATTTAAATAATAACTTAACATTAAAAAAAAAACTTAACTTCTAAATAACAAGTTAAAGTTATTATTATCCATAAATCATTATTTAAAAAAAAATAACAACAAAAATATTTCTATTACCCATTAAAGTTAGAGGCTAACACGGGCTTTGTATTGCCCAAGCATCTCACGCATGTGATTGCAACTTCTTCTCGCAAAATCTCTCTAACATAGTATTTCTTTAAAAGAAATCATCAATGTCATTCTGAAAAGGGAATAAGAGAAAATGCCATGTTAACATTTCCATAGGTGTTTCCACCACCATATCCACTGTCTCTCCACTCATTGAGTCACCCATATAACCAAAACAATAACCTCTTGATCAGTATGCAAAAGGCATTTAAAGATGGGCTTGGAGACTTTGGTTCATCCAACCATATTAGCTTATTTGGATCTATTATCAGTACATTCATTGTCGCAAGGACTCCATGAACATATGTTGTCCATATTTTACACAAGTCCTTGTTGCATGACAATCACTGTGGAGTTTCCACTTGCATCAAATGCAGTGGTTGCCCAATAAATATTATCATACATTCACTTTTTCTTCCATCTCCTTTTCTACCTTTTTTTTTAATCTCTCTCTTACTTTTCCATCACATCACTTTCTCTCTCTTTTCCTTTTTCTCTCTATCACTCTCTTATTTCCACCCACACACCCCAAATTTGGGATGAATGAATATCACTACTCTTAATTGCCTTCACGGGATTAGGAACTACCAAGGTTGTCCCATAATATGAGAGAATACGGAGATAACTTCACTATTTTTGCCACCTGATTAGATTCACCAAGGATATGTTTTTCCTTTTTTCAAATCTTACTATTTTCAGCTTGTCCAACCCATAATTGAGATTAAATGCTCCATTAATTCCTTTCTACAATATTCTCGTCCTTATCATGGCCTGATAATGTTGGGGACATATTTTGGCCAGAATATGAATGCCTTAAATTGCTCCCCTCATTTCCTCCTCCTATAATGCTCTCATTATTGTGATTTAAAACATTAGTGAGCTTTCCAATCCCTATATAAGTTTGTAACAAAATTAACGTGATTTCTATGCAGTGGATTAGGGGTTTGCATGCGAGCCCGCACCTATATTGTTCATATTTTTCTCACCAGATCCTAGACGATCGCCAATGATGAGTTTTATTTATTCTTCCTCTCTAAGCAACTGCCTTTACAAATCAAACGCAAACCTTCATATTCAACATCAAACCAATGGTTTTGAAACCAAAACCATCCTACTACTAAGTTATTCAAATCAATTTTCACACACACCTTAGCGAATAGCCCTTTGACTGCATTAATAGTAGTCATATCCATTAGCACCAATCTACCAACGATTGATGCTAGTTCTAAAAGAACACTCTCATCATAGTATCCATGCCTAAACAAGGAAAGCTAATCCAGACCAAGGTATTATCAATCTTTGTGTCAAATGCAACAAAGTCCGATGTCCATGGTCTCATAGTGAGGTAATGATCAAAGATCATCCAATGTCTACCCAAATAACATTTTTTGAATCCTAAACTAAGTCAAACTTAACCATAAAGAAACCATGGCCAATATCAATAGCATCTAGACCCCTAAGAGTTTCCAAGTCGCCTTTTAGTGATCCCCAATAATAAGGAAACCAATATTCTTCCCAAGCATTTTAACTATCACAACATCCTTCTAAAGTAACCATAGTTCTTGCAAAATATTGTCATCAATGTAACATTTTGGCTTCAGTCTATCACCATCTTCCAGCTCAATCTTGAATAGATTCCTCCTAATCAAATATATACATTCTAGTTGTGGCAAAGGATTTTGTGATGCTAGCAGCTTATCCCTAAAAGAAATCTTGAGACTACTTCTACTCACAAATAGGGTTTATTAGATAGAGCCATTTTTTCTACTCAAAAGTAAGGGTATATTAGACTTTTTAAATTTACACATTTAGTAGGTTTCATTTGTCTTTTTAAATAATAATATAACTTTCAAATAACATTAAATTATTTTCAAAAGGTTGTGTCAGGGTTATTAAATGAGGCAATAAAGTGTGTGAGGGTTTCAAATAATTTTTGTTTACACATTTAATAGAGTCAATATGCAGTCACTCATGATCGTAGTGTGAACCATTATACAGGTTATTAATCGTTCAGTTTGAGTCATTTAAAGGTTAGGGCGGGTGTTTTTTGGTTTTTTTTGGATGAAAGAAAAATGACTTCTTTCTTTTTTTTTTCTACCCAACTCGAGAAGGATTGTTTCTTGTAAAAAAATACTTTGGTTCTATAAAAAAATATATAATAAATAAAACCTACTCCCTTTGTGCATTGAACATGGTCACCTTATACAAAACCATTTGTTAATGAGTATTATCATTGTTTACATTTGAAATTCAAAAACACTTCTTTATGATCAATCCTTATATATATTTCATAACTTGTTTCCTCATTTTGACATGATTGTCAAAAAAAATGAATTAGAATTTAAGTACATTGAACTTTTAACCTCCATTTCTAAACAAGTACTCCCTCCATTTCATATTGATTATCATTTTAACATTCAAAATTCATATTGATTGACGTTTTTAATTTTCAGAACAACTTTAAAACTTTTACTTAAGTTTTACTTCTAATAAATACTATTTTCTAGTAATACTTAATGATACATTTATAGAAATTAAGAATGTGAGTGAAGATATTTTACTAAAATTAGCCCCTAATAAATACTATTTTCTTGAAGTAATTCTTTTCTCAATATGAAATGGAGGGAGTAGATATTATAAATGTGTAACGACTACTGTGATTTGAGACAAGCTTCACTAGTATATATTATGCTTGTTATATATGATTTTGGAAAATCCAGTCTTGTAGATTTGATAATTATAAAGACTAAAAGCCTAAAAGTTACACAAAAATAATTGAGGTATGAACCCTGAAATAATGGATTTTTTTTTATAATTAAACATGAAGAAAACATAGGAGGAAATAAACACAAGAATTAATAAATGCTCCATTAATTAATTCAATAAAATGCATATACATCAAAATTTAATAGTTTTTACACACTATACTTATTCATTACAAAACTATTTTCTGTATCACAACAAATTTCAATAAGACTATTCCACTATGAGGTTTCCTACCTATCCTTCAATAAGATGATTTCGCTTTGTGAGACTTCTTATCTAGTCTTAAATTAGAATTAGACTATTTCACTTTGTGAGACTTCTCACCTATCCTAGGATTATTTCACCAGCCTTCTCACCTAGTCTTAAATAAGACTTTCATGCAGAAATCCATGAACCCAATGTTTATACTTGAAAGGTTTGTAGGCACCATATAGAATTGGCAGGATGAAGTGTTTTAGACAATAAAATGTGTCTGGTTTGTTGTATTTTGTAATGGCTAAGGTACCTGCAATACCATTATCAATAATATATCACTATTTTTCGCTAACCAAAAAACAATGACTTTCACTTTGAGGCTTTTATTAATCAAGGAAAGATTGAGGCATAACAAAGACCGGGAAGAAATGAAGACCATCTCTTGAACCATTTCCATAAGATCAAATCTTCAACAGTTGCACTCCAAACTACGTTGATCTGTTTGCTGGCTTAAGAATCTGGAGGAGGAGAGCACACAAGAAGTTTGGACAAGAGATCGAAGGAAACCAACCAAAAGAAATTAAGTAAAAACTAAAGGAGTAAGATATATAGGATGGATGATGAAGAAATTAAAATTGGTCAAGGATGAAAGAGAGGCCATGTTTAAGTTGTAATATGTGCCTACATTGGATTAGGAATGGAATGATTCAATCTATTTTGTGCAGCTGTGGGAGAAGGGTTGCAGTGGGTAGAAGGTTGAAACCCTATATTAAGTTTAGTGTGTGAGAGGTGAAGACCTATGATGAGTTTAAAGGAGTGACACATGATGGATGAGACCACACCATGTGTGTCTAGAACTTTCTTATTGGTGAAAACACGTAATGGTGGGGTTAGTCCACCGTGTGGCATAGAGTCTAGCAGGATAAATTAACTGTCTCGACAGTGGTCATTGTATATCAGAAGGAAGAGTTTTCCATCCACAGTGGTCCTGCAAGGCTCGAGCATTTAATAAACACTGTATATTGCATTTAATGAGTGTATATTACATTTATTATATTTAATAAATACTGTAGTTAATATTATATAATAAAAAGTCTATTTGTTTATATATTTATGTAAACACTGCATTAATAACATTAAATGTTACAATAATATTTTTCTTCTCAACTCTAGTTTTTTGTTCATGATTACAAATATCACTTATGAGAGACAAATTTACTCGAGTCAGGTAAGACAACTTTGAGTGATAAAGTATTTCTTTTGAGGATTTAATGCCTAGCTTGCATACCCAAGTCTAGTTTTTTTTTTTTTTTGTCACTACGACATTGGTGAGAAGTATTCACCTTACTGATGACTAATATCTGCCGGAAAACCTGATTGGTCACCTTTAGTGGGTCTCCCCTCTGAACCATGTTTTTTTATCCACAAGACTTGAACTCGAGACCTTACTTAAGAGGATCAAGTCCAGTTCCACTCGTATAATTCACATGTTTAGTTTTGTGTTTGGTAATGGTCCACAAGTCTAGTTTACTCAAATGTTTAAATAAATAAATTTTATTTTTTTCATTATTCAAACTTTTATTATATATGCTATTTAAATAAGTTAGTTTATTAATGATCTATCTAAAACTAATTAATTTAAAATATTTGTAGAATATTTTTGTTTATAATCAAACTTTTATAAATTATAATATTAAAAGCTCAATAATAGTTTATAATATATTTATAATAATATTCGAAAATAGATTTTAGATAAAAGAATGTAGATAATAAAAATGATATGTTTATTATTTAATAAAATATATTTTTAATTATAAAATTATATTAATTTTTATAATAACTTCATGCCAATCTCATACTATTATAATGATATGTAACAAAAATAATAATACTATAATGATAATAGAAGCTTGGAAAAATAAAATTATATTGAGTGAAACTAGACTCAAATTTCTTAATTAAGGTCTTGAGTTCAAGCCTTTAGATAAAAAAAAAAAAAAAAGCGGTTGGGAGGAAGGATTACACTAAAGGTGGTCATTCAAGTTCCCTAGTGGATATTAGCCATTTATAAAACCAATACATATACCTATAACATGGTAATAAAAAAACAGAAGATGTGGTCAAGTAGGGGTGTAAACGAGTCGAACCGAGTCGAGCTCTTGAGGCTTGGGCTTGGCTTGTAAAAAAGATTGATTGTTCAAGTTTGGCTCATTTATTTAATCGAACCTAATTGGAAGCTTGTGTTTGGCTTGTTAAAAGAGAACAAAGCTTGAGCTTGGCTTGTTTAGCTCATTTATTACTTAACTAGTATTTTAGCACGTGCAATGCATGAGTTTATTCAAATTTTCACTACATTATTTATATAGTTAATAAAAAGAAATTTTAAAAAATAATAATTATGTAACACATCCAAAGAAATTTGAAAAAATAGATAATATATCTCTAAGAAATTAGAGACTATAAATTTAAATAAAAATAAAAATAAGGGAAGATGGATAAGCTATACAAAATATAAAGGAAGAAGAAGACAAGGGGAGAGCTATCAAATATATATATATATATATATATATATATATATATATATATATATATATATAATTTTTTTAATATCAATTTTTTTAACAATTGTGAATAATTATCAAGTATTTATAAATGATATTATGACTTTTTCTACAAATTTTAATATCAATAACAATTAATTTTGAACATGCCGCAATTAAGTATATTATTCTAAAAAGTAAAAAGAAGTTTTATATATGTTTAATATTAACTTTAAAAAGTAAATTGAAATCAGGATTTGGAATTATTGATGAAAAAGAGAAATCTTCAGAGTTAAAAAATAGTTACAAAAACTTATAAAAGAAATATTTGAAAAAAAAATAGCATAAGGAAGTGAATTGAGATAGTTACAAAAATATTAGAGAAAAGAAGTGAGTGTGCGTAGTTACATAAATTGATAAGAGAAATTTTAGGAAAAGTTGCAAACATAGATGCATGCTAGGAGAGTAAAGTACACCACTTCATGAGAAGAGATTATTCAAATGAGAGTGAATGTGAGGGAGAGTAGGGAGAGTGGAGCAATAAAAACACAGATAGATTTATACGTTTATATATAAGGAGATTATTTTTGCTTTTATGAATTTTTTTCTTAAATTATTTTTTAACTTTATCAATATAACATTTAATAATTATTTTAATATTAGATAATTATTTACTAATAGAAAAATATATCTTAACATGTTATCAGCAAAATGATTTATATATCAATATTAGCTATCCAAGTCTGAACTCTAAATAAGAGTACTAACAATCCAATATCATCAATTTTTTTATTGGCAAAATTATTTATACATTAAAAAAGAAGCTAATGTTAAGTATAATTAGAAGTACTCAATATTAGCTAACCGAGTCTGAACTCTAAAAGAGAATATTAATACTCCAATGAAAACATAAACAACAACACCTTTATTCTAAACAAATACAAATTAAGATCCCTAACTTAACCAAATTACAAGCAAAATTTACAATCAACCTATATACATTGTAGTCCTCCCCCTATCAATATAAAAGGTAATCAATTTATTGATAGAATAGTCTCCGATATTTTTTTATAAAAATGATTAGTATAAGAATATGTAAAATTTGTTTTTATATAAATAATATATCTATATATATATATATATAAGGGATCAAGTAACACCGGTGTAACTTACACCAATTGTTACACCATTCCATATAGATCATATATACAAAATTTCATATTAATCCAAAATTATTTGCTACCTCATTTATATAGATTAAAATCAACGTAATATAAACTTTTCAAAATATATTAAAATATGGATCATTCGATCACCTTCTTATCGTTGTTCAATTTTGACAAAATTTGAGACAGACAATCTTGGTAATATGTAGATACAATTCAACGGTTGGATAGGTAAATATCACATTCTATATCAAGTTATTGAATGGTGTAACAATTGGTGTAAATTACACTGGTGTTGTAACACCTGAAAATATCAACTCAATTATATATATATATATATATATATATATATATATATATATATATATGCATAATTATATTTGTCTGTATATAGATCTCTGCAAGTAACTGACAAATTAATTAGTTAGAATAAATTCTCTGTAGTTGCTTTTCTATATAATTGACTGTTAGTTGGATTTTAAGTTTAGGTGAAAATAAAATAACCCGTGTTATTTTATTTGGATTGATGATGAGCAGTGTAATGAGAATTTAAATTTTAGTGTTTAAATCCATTAGTGAAAAAAAATCTAAGACTTGCAAAACAAGTAATCTTTCATAAAATTCATCTGTGAGTGATTACTCTACAGAGAAATTTTAAGAAAGTCACTTTAAAAAGTTTTTCAATTGTAAATAATTTTTTAAATTTAAATTAGATAGTTATCGATTAGTTTTCGTTTTCTTTTTTAAAAATCGCGTTCTAATTTAAATTACACAGTGTATTTCTACACTGTGTAACTTGACATGACCCTAACCCATCAAATCAAGTGGCTTTCAGCCACTTAAAATCCCTGCAAAGCCCTCCCCTACACCCTCAAAACTCAGCCCTATCACACTTTTTCAGCCTCCCTAACCATCACTCAAATCAAACTTAAGGCTAACACTCACCTACACTCACTCAATCACTCAATCACTCACTCACTTAACTCCAGCCAAACCACCTCTACCCAAAGAGAAAATTAAAACAGCTCCTCCCTCTCTCTCTTGCCTTCTCCTGGTCGTAACTCATTCTCTCCCTCACAAACACCATTTTTTTTTAGTTTCTTCTTCCTCTTGCATACTCTAGTTGGAGTGCCCTGCAGCCAATACTCATTTGAAGGAAGCTAACCAGCTTCTTCTCCTCTATCCAGCGAGATCCTCATCACAGTAAGGGGACTCTTTGATGGATTCAAGTGGCTAGAGGTGGAGGATCCGACCACTCTCACCCTAAATGCCTCCCATGTGAACTGATTGCATGAAATGTGTAGTTGTATGTGTGTGACTGGTTTGTTTTCTTTTATTTCTCTTTGGCAATGGCTGTCTCTGTGTCAAAAATTTTCTCCTCGTCTTCTTCTTGTTTAAAAATCGTGGGATGGCTCCAACACAAAGGAGACCATGCCCAAACTTTGTTAGACACTCATTCTCTTTCAAGAAATTTCGAAAAAAAAAAGTGATGTTGGCAGTGGCTATCTCATGGTAGAAGCCCTGGAGAGTGTTTATGTTTTCGACCATAACTTTTAATCTAACTGTTGAATTTTGATGAAACTTGTCCCCAGTTGAAGTAGACTCAAAATGAACTAACTTTTCTTTTGAAACCATTGCGAGATGACCTTAAATTAAGGTTCATCCATGACCTGCAATGGGACCATTCTACTTTCGAAAACTGGTTGGGCAGTGGCTGTTTCACGTAGAAGCTCTGGGCAATGTTTATGTTTTTGAACATAACTTTTAATCTAACCGTTGGATTTTAAAGAAACTTATCCCCAATTGAAGTAGATTGAAAATGCACTAACTTTTCTTTTGAGACCATTGCGAGATGAACTTAAATTAAGGTTCATCCATGACCTGCAATGGGACCGTTCTACTTTTAGAAACTGGTTGGGCAGTGGCTGTTTCATGTAGAAGCCCTGGAAAACGTTTACATTTTTGAACATAACTTTTAATCTAACCGTTGGATTTTGATAAAGTTTTCAGTTAAAGTAGACTCAAAATGCACCGACTTTGCTTTTGCGACCAATGTGAGATAACCTCAAATGAAGGTTCATCCGTGACATTCAATGGGACTATTCTGCTTGCGAAAACTGGTTCGGGAAAGGTTTGATTTTTGACCTTTTGAAAACAAACTAATGACTATTTTTGAAATATAATTTTTGATCATAAAACTAGACAAACAGAGCTTTAAAATGATGTAATTTTCGAAATTTTTCACTCACAATTGCTAAGTTAATTAATTAGGTTTAGACATATCTCATACATGGATCCCAAATTTTGAACCTGAGGCATAGGTCTTAGAAAAGAAATAACTGGGAAAAATGTAGGAGGAATTAGGAATCAAGTTTTACTTTTTCTGAAAGGTATGAATGTTAGATTTTTACCATAAAATTTGAGAGAAAATCTCATTTGGGAAGGTTGAGAAAATTGCACATCTTTGAGGTATGCTCACTGTGAGGAGCATGCTGACCTGTGAACTTCTAGGAATTTTCATAATTTTTGTAGATTTAATCTGAGAGTGTGGGTTACCTTTTTGAAAAATTGGTTTTAAGGGCTTTAATTTGATATAAGAATTTCACTAAAAAAATCGTTTGCTATATTAATTTTAGACAGAGATTAAGTGCTGCCAGAGAGGAATTCTGCTCTTAAAATTGCCTTGATGTGTGATATTTGAACTATGATATATTTGAATGAATGAATCAATTTAAATATGTGCATGCAAGGCAGTGGTTAAAATTGACCTTGCCTAAAATGATTGTAAGACCCTTGGAATGTGAACCTAAGGCATCTCTGTGTGTGTGATTGTGCATTTTGAAATGCTCTATGATATAGTCAAGTGGACCGTAGTGTGATTTAAATTTCTCTGTGATCAGTGAGCATAAGACTCGATCGTGAGTGCTTATGTGAACGAGGACACTGTCCTAGTAATCCGGAAAAATTGTACCGGTAGTAATAATATAAATTCTAACAGTGAGAACAACTAATTTAGACTTAAGAATTTATTTATTTTTAGGCTTAGTAAATTAACTCTTTGATTTGTGCTTCGGACTTAGATAAATATACTAGGACCTTTGCGTGGAGGAATCGTCGGTAAGTAAGAATTATTAAAAACTTTAGAAATTGAGAGGGTAAGGCACAAATAAAATGTAAGAATGAATCTCGATACGTGAGGGTGATATGTACCTTGAGAGTCGTGCAACGAGGACAAACGCGTGTACGATGGACTCATGAAGGAAGTCGTGTGGGACGATTCCGGATGAGTGAAAGTTGCAACGAGGAAAAACGCGTGTATGGCAGAGTCAGAGGTTTTTGTTGTATATGTTTCAGTCATCTTGTGTACCACATTAGGTATTTGCTACACACAGTTACTGGAAACCTTATGATGCTCATCAGACTCCTTTTTTTTTATATTTATGCAGTGTATCTTTCAGTTATTCACTTCTGTCTTTAATTTCTTATTTATTTATTCCAAATACTTGAAAAATTCAAAGTGATCTTTTGCAATGATAAACACGTCAAGATCTTTTCCATTAAAATGACACGTTAATAAATGCTAAAACAAATGAGAACTTTCAAAATCAAAGTTTAAAAAAAATTGAAATGCATAGTTCAATTAGAAAGTTTTAAAAGTTTCACTAAAATTCCACCTACTACGTTTTAACTTCACTCATTTTCACAAGTATAAATTAATTAAAGAGCTTTAGAAAAATAATTAATTGAATTAAATACGACATATTTTCCTGGTTAGAATTAGGGCGTTGCAAAGTGGTATCAGAGCAATTCGTCCTATTAAGACTGGGGTATGGTCCTTACCATGTACATGTCTTATGTTTTCATGAGACTATCATGATCCTAGTATGAAACTAGTTTTGTTTGGGTGACTTTTACTTGAGCCATTACGGATGGCAGAGTGAGATTTACCATTGTGTGATTGAATGATGTTCTTACAGTGACTATTGAATAGTTGTGTGGGATTGACTGTGTGATTGTGTATCTTATACTTTACTGTGAGTCGAAGGGTAGTATTGGATGAGTTATGTTGTTGGTTCTCCCGAGAACTAATAGCTATGTTTCAGGAAAGGATGGCTGGAAGACCCAGTGGTCAGACTCAACAGGTGCTCGATTGCATCACGATGGTACTAAGACTTTGATACAAGACCGAGAAGCTGAGCCAATAGAGTAAAGAGGCTTAACTGCATTCAAGAAGAACAACCCGCCGAAGTTTAGCGAAGGGTTCAACCCCGATGGAGTGCAACTGTGGCTCTCGGAGACCGAGAAGATCTTTGAAGCCATGGGATGCTTGGAGGAGCACAAGGTGACGTTTGCTACGTTCATGCTTGTGGGCGAAGCGGAGAACTGGTGGAAGATGGCACGTCAGTCAGTGCCTAGTGAAGAAGGAATCATTTTGTGGGATTTGTTCAAGAATGCGTTCTTAGCGAATCACTTCTCGACTGACCTGCGTAAGCAAAAAGCAAGAGAGTTCTTGGACCTCAAGCAAGGAGGGATGTCTGTGGGCGAGTACACTGCCAAGTTTAATGAGCTATTGAAGTACTGGCCTCATTTCCAGAATGGGGGTAGCGAAGAGGAGATCTGTTCTCACTATGAGAATGGACTCAAGGCCGACATCCAGCAAGCAGTTTGTTATCTGTAAATCACCGACTTCCCTACATTGGTGAGTAAGAGTCGGATCTTTGAAAACAAGACCAAGGTGAAACAGGCTTTGTGGAGGCCGGGAGGACCATAAAGGAACGACAGGAAGGCTTTCGGAGGAAGCCAGAAGCCCTACTTTAGGCCAAACCCGTCTGTTGGGGGAGGCTCTGGGCAAGGAAGGCAACAAGCTAGAGAATATCAACACCCCAGACCAAACAATAACAACCACATCAGATGCTTCAAGTGTGCTGGACCACACCTTGCGAGGAACAACCTCAACAACAGCAACAACCACGACAACAACAATAGCAACAACAACCACGACCACAACAACAACAACCAAGGTAACAACAACAACCAGTTAGTTATGCTAACTATGGGAAGATGGGGCATGTAACCAAGAACTGTTGGTTTGCTCCAAGGAGTGCTGGAAGCGCTGGGAACCCATCAGGGAACCATCAAGGACGGCCAAAGGTAGCCTCAAAAGTTTTTGCTATGAGTGGCTCCGAAGCTGCTTCATCCGACGACCTAATCCAAGGTAAGTGTGTCATAAAAGATAAACTCTTAGATGTATTGTATGATTTGGGTGCAACGCACTCTTTTATATCACATGCTTGTGTAGAGGATTTAGGATTGTCTGTGACTTCTTTATCCTATGATGTTTCGGTAGCAACTCCTACAAATAATTCTGTTACTACTTCCCATGCTTGTTTAAATTGTCCTATGTCCATTGAAGGCAAGACCTTCTCTACGAACTTGATTTGTCTACCTCTTTCTCGTAGTGATGTCGTGTTGGGAATGGATTGATTATCATCTAATCATGTCCTTCTCAACTGTAAGGACAAAACTTTGTTCTTTGGTCCTTCGACCCAAAATTCCTGTGAGACTTCTAGATTAAGAGCAACCGACGAAGGTGGAATTATAAAAAGAGCAACTGAGGAACATCCCGATGTCAATAACATGCCGATCATGTGTGAATTCCCTGAAGTTTTCCCTGATGACGTGACTGAATTACCACCCAAAAGAGAAGTAGAATTCACCATAGATTTGATTCTGGGATCTAATCCTGTGTCAATAGCACCTTATAGGATGTCACCTGTAGAATTGGCAAAGGTGAAAACCCAAGTAGAGGACCTTCTAAGCAAACAGTTCATGAGGCCTAGTGTATCACCTTGGGGAGCACCTGTGTTGTTAGTGAAGAAGAAGGATGGTAGCATGAGAATGTGCGTGGACTACCATCAGCTCAATAAAGTGATGATCAAGAACAAGTACCCTTTACCAATAATTGACGACCTTATGGACCAGTTGAAAGGTGTTGTGGTGTTTTCAAAGATCGACCTGAGATCTGGATATTATCAAATCCGCGTTAAGAAAGAAGATACTCCGAAGACAGCGTTTCGAACACGCTATAGGCACTATGAGTATTTAGTTATGCCATTTGGCGTAACCAATGCTCCTGCCGTCTTCATGTATTACATGAATAGGATTTTTCACCAGTACTTGGATAAGTTCATGGTGGTCTTCATCGATGATATCCTGGTGTATTCAAAGAGTCATGAGGAGCATGCAGAGCATCTGAGAATCGTGCAGCAGATTTTGAAGGAGAGACAGCTCTATGCTAAGCTCGATAAGTGTGATTTTTGGTTGGAACAAATGCAATTCCTAGGTCATGTGGTCACAAAGGATGGCATTGTGTTGGATCCAGCAAAAGTTGAAGCTGTGATGCATTGGGAACAACCTAAAAATGTTACAGAAGTAAGGAGTTTCTTGGGATTAGCGGGATACTACAGAAAATTCATTGAAGGATTTTCTCATTTAGCATTGCCACTAACCAAGTTAACTCGAAAAGGACAAGAGTTTGTGTGGAACGAGACCTGTGAGAAGAGTTTTCAAAATTTGAAGAAAAGGTTAACCTCTACACCAGTGCTTACTCTACTCGATGCGGAAATGAAGTTTGAAGTGTACTATGATGCATCCGGACAAGGACTAGGATGTGTGTTGATGCAAGAAAGGAAGGTGATTGCTTATGCTTCAAGGCAGCTGAGCACACATGAAGTGAACTACCCAACACATGATTTGGAGTTAGCAATAGTGGTTTTTGCTTTGAAGATTTGGAGACATCATCTGTATGGGGCAAGATTTGGAGTGTTCAGCAACCACAAAAGCTTGAAGTACCTCTTTGATCAAAAGGAGTTGAACATGCGACAAAGGCGATGGATGGAATTCCTTAAAGACTGTGATTTTGCACTGTCATACCATCCTGGGAAGGCAAACGTAGTGGTCGACGCTTTGAGCCGAAAGTCATTGCACATGTCTGCCATGATGGTAAAAGAGTTGGAATTGATTGAAGAGTTCAAAGATATGAACCTGGCAATGGAAATAAAGCCTCAGAGTTTATTCCTTGGAACCTTGAAGATTACCAACGATTTTTTGGAATAAGTTTGAGAAGCTCAACAAGGAGATCAGTTTCTGCAAGACAAGATGGAGTTGAGAGAAGAAGGTAAAGAGCTGGAGTTTAGCAAATAGGCTAATGGACTCATCAAGTTTAAGGATAGGGTGTGTATACCCCATGAAAGCGAGTTAAAGGAAGCAATTTTGGAAGAAGCGCATAAGAGTCGACTTAGCTTTCATACAGGTTCTTCAAAGGTGTACCAAGACTTGAAGAAGAACTTTTGGTGGTACGGTTTGGAGAAGGATGTGGCAGAATACGTGGCAAAATGTCTGACTTGCCAGAAGGCAAAAGTGGAACATAAGACGCCCGGTGAACTGCAACCGTTAGAGATTCCAGAATGGAAGTGGGATAGTATCTCGATGGATTTCGTCTTTGGCTTGCCAAAGACCAAATCGGGTCAAGATGCCATATGGGTAATCGTGGACAGATTGATGAAATCTGCTCACTTTATACTCGTCAACATGAAATACAAGTTGGAAAAGCTTGCTGACTTGTATATCAAGGAAGTGGTTAGGTTACATGGGATACCTTCTAGCATAGTTTCAGATAGAGACCCTCGTTTTACTTCTAGATTTTGGGTAAGTTTGCAAGAAGCCTTAGGAACCAAACTGAAGCTTAGTTCAGCTTACCACCCTCAAACAGATGGCCAAACTGAGAAAACCATACAATCCTTAGAAGACCTTTTGAGAGCCTGTGTTATGGAACAGAAAGGTAGTTAGAACGAGTGCCTAGCCTTAGTTGAGTTCACCTATAACAATAGCTTTCATGCTAGTATAGGGATGGCACCATTTGAAGCCTTGTATGGTAGGAAATGTAGGACACCCTTGAGTTGGTATGAGACCGGTAAGTCTCTCTTAATAGGGCCTGAGATGTTACAGAAAACCATAGAACAGGTGAGAGCCATTAGGGAAAAAGATCAAGATTTCTCAAGATCGACAAAAGAGTTATCATGACAAAAGGAGGAAACCTCTTGAATTCCAAGTTGGAGATCACGTATTCTTGAAGGTTCACCTATGGCCGGAGTTGGCAGAGCTCTAAAGTCTCGAAAACTTTCTCCTAAATTCATTGGTCCTTACCAAATTCTCAAAAGGGTTGGCCCTGTGGCCTATCAAATATCTTTACCCCCAAATCTTTCAAATCTCCATTCTATTTTTCACATATCTCAACTCATACAGTATCATCCTGACCCTTCACATGTGATTGAACCGGATCAAATACAAATGAGAGAGAATCTTACCTATGATGTAAGTCCCTTGCGAATTAGTGACCGAAGGGTGAAACAACTTAGGGGTAAGGATATCACTCTAGTGAAGGTTTTGGGGAGTGGCAATGGCGAAGGCGATGCAAGGCGGGAACTGGAAGATAAGATGAAGGAGTCTCATCCATATCTTTTCCAAGGTTAGTAAATTTCGGGGATGAAATTTCTAAAAGGGTGGGAGAGTTGTAACACCCAGAAAATATCAATTATATATATATATATATATATATATATATATATATATATATATATATATATATATATATATATATATATATGCATAATTATATTTGTCTACATATTATATAAATCTCTGCAAGTAACTGCAAGCCTATGGGTTTCCAAATCACCTTTTTATGATCCTCAATTATAAGGAAACCAATATTATTCCCTATCATTTTAACTATCACAACATCCTTCTAAAGTAACCATAATTCTTGCAAAATATCGTCATCAATAAAACATTTTGGCTTCATCTATCACCACCTTCCAGCTCAATCTTGAATAGATTCCTCCTAATCAAATATATAGATTCCAGTTGTGGTAAAGGATTTTGTGATCCTAACATCTTATCCTTAAAAGAAATCTTGAGATGACTTCTACTCGCAAATAGGGTTTGCTAGAGCCATTTTTTCTACTCAAAAGTAAGGGTATATTAGACTTTTTAAATCGACACATTTAGTAGGTTTCATTTATCTTTATTAAATATCTTATAACTTTCAAATAACATTAAATTATTTTCAAAGGGTTGTGTCAAGGTTATTAAATGACGCAATAAAGTGTGTGAGGGTTTCAAATAGTTTTTTTTTTCTACACATTTAATAGAACCATTATGCAGTCACTTATGATCATAGTGTTAACCATTATTCAGGTTATTAATCGTTCTGTTTGAGTCATTTAAAGGTTAGGACGAGAGTTTTTTTTTGGATGAGAGAAAAATGACTTCTTTCATTCTTTCTTTCTTTCTATCCAACTCGAGCAGGATTGTCTCTAGTAAAAAAATGCTTTTGTTCTTTACAATATATATATATATATATATATATATATATATATATATATAAAATAAATAAAACCTACTCCCTTTGTGCATCGAACATGGTCACCTTTTACAATAACCATTTGTTAAAGAGTATTTTCATTGTTTGCAATTGAAATTTACAAACACTTTTTTATGATCAATCCTTATATTTCATAACTTGTTTCCTCATTTTGACATGACCCTCAAAAAATGAATTAGAATTTTAGTACATTGAACTTTTAACCTCCATTTCTAAACAAGTACTTCCTCCATCTGATATTGATTGTCGTTTTAGCATTCAAAATTCATATTGATCCACATTTTCAATTTTCAAAGAAACATTTACACTTTTACTTAAATCTTACCCTAATAAATACTATTTTCTAGTAATACTTAATGATACATTTATAGAAATTAAGAATGCGAGTAAAGATATTTTAGTAAAATTAGTCCCTAATAAATACTATTATCTTGAAGTACTCCCTTCATTCCAAAATGAGTGTCATCTTAGATTTTTTTGCACTGACTAAGAAAAGCTATTTAATAGATGAAAGAGGAGTAATTTTACAAAACTAACCTTGTTATTAATATTGCATTGAAAAGCTAAAGTGACACTTATTAGGTGGTATTAGTGGAAAAAATTAATTAATATTACATTGAAAAGCCAAACACGACACTCATTTTGGGACAATTTTTTTCCAAATGCGACACTCATTTTGGGACGGAGGGAGTGATTCTTTTTTTAATCTGTGTAAAAAAACCTTAAAGGTCAATCAACATGAAATGGAGGAGATAGATATTATAAATGTGTAATGGCTACTGCAATTTGAGACAAGCTTCACTAGTAAATATTTTGCTAATTATATATGGTTTTGAAAAATTCAGTCTTGTAGATTCGATAATTATAAACGCTCAAAGCCTAAAAGGTACATGAAAATAATTAAGGTATGAGTCCTGAAATAATGGATTTTGTTATAATTAAACATGAAGAGAGCATAGGAAGAAATAAACACAAGAATTAATAATTGCTCCATAAATTCAATAAAATGCATATACATCAAAATTTAATAGTTTTTATATACTATACTTATTTATTACAAAACTATTTTCTGTATCACAACAAATTTCAAAAGACATTCCATTGTGAGGTTTCTCACCTATCCTTCAATAAGATTATTTCGATTTGTGAGACTTCTTATTTAGTCTTAAATTAGAATTAGACTATTTCACTTTGTGAGACTTCTCACCTATCCTAGGATTATTTCACAGGGCTTCTCACACATGGGGTGTTTGGTTTGCTGTATTTTGTATATGGATCAAGTACCTGGAATACCTTTATCAATAATATATCATTGTTTTTTGCTAACCAAAAAACAAAGACTTTCACTTTGAGGCTTTTATTAATCAAGGAAATCATAGTTGTTACAAGAATCATTGGCGTTGTCCCCCTGAGGGATAGATTGAGGCATAACAAAGACCGAGAAGTGTAACACCCTAGAGGATATTACCTTTGTCTCCTTATATTGCTAAATTATAAGAAGTTAGCATATAAGAATATCAGAGTTAACTATGCAGAAACTAAAACTTAAACTTATATATTACATGAAGTAAATCTAGTACAAAGTTATTGGCACTTATGTGTCGTACAAGGCATAAGCAGGATGCATAAAACATGAACTAAATTCCCTTACATTGGGAATTATACTAAACTATACTACTGAATCTCTCTCTTGGGAAGCAGCTCCATGCTCCTAGCTCCACTCACAAGGTGTCCACCTGCTAACCTATAAAAACATGGAAACTAAATGGATGAGAAATAATGTCTCAACGAGTGCTCTGAGGACTCTAGGCTGACTCTCTATTCTAGAGACCTCTTGCTTAACTCTCAAGACTTCTCTTTTCTTTCCTTGATACTTGCACTCACAGCTTTTACCTCATCACTTCTACGTTACTATTTCTTAGGATCATACCTTGACCCTTGCTGAGGCACATAGAGTTGGCCTCCTATGCCAAATCTAAAGCCACTAGCGCTCTAAGGCACTTTACATCATTCTATTACTCTTGACCACTCACTAAGGTCTCACTTTTCTATAACATTGGATGGGAACATGTGTAACCTTTCCTACCTCTGGCTTGCCCAACTTGGGTTTATATCACCTCTCTTGCGAGGCATAACATCTGCATACCTCTCTAGGTAGCTTACATTAACTTTCTATGGTTTAATTGTAACCCCTTTCCTACCTCTAAGGGTAGAATCTAGCTACACACATTCTCATCTAATGTATAGACTTATCTTACATCTCCCACCTAACAACTAGGCTCAAGACTCCTCTCATGTTCTAACATAGAACATACATACATCCAGCACATCAACATATCATAGATTGTTTCTACAATTGTGTGGTTGGTATTATTCTTTCATTTATGTTATATCTTGAGTTCCGTCATTACTTTAATTGGCTGAGCTCTAGCCATCAAGAGGCGTCCCTCTTGCTCACAACCTTTAATTAATCCCCACCGGTCCAAGTGGGTTGACTACAACTCTGTTATAAGGAGGAGTCTTCTCTCTAACTTGTTCTTCTCTATGAAGAACCCCTTCTCCCTATGAAGAAGGTTGGTTTTCCCCTATGGGTGTCTGGGTGATGGTCCCTTCGCTCACCACTAGGGTGCCTCTTAGCCCTTTAACATAACTTATCCCCTTTATTGGGATCATAACTTCCTTTGAAAACTCTTTCATAAAACCTTTTCATAAAGAATCCTTTCTAAAACTCATCACTCCTTGGTGACATAGAGGATCCTTAGCCCTTTGCACACCGTTGTACGCCGAGTGTGCGACTCTCGGACGTGACTGGTACAAGGGAAGGTCCCACCCTATGTCACTGAGGGGATATCTTTTCTAAAAACCTTTCATGAAACTAACTATAAACTTTGCTTAAAAGCCTTTTCTGAAACTTAGGGGAAACTCCCCACCTTTTTTTAAGAGGCATAGGTATAGTCTTAAGTATTTTAGGTGTCTTTTATTAAAATGGTTTATCGTTACATACAAACAATCCTAAACATAAGCATCAACCACATGAATACAACTACCATTATCATCCACAATCAACATCACAGAGCATCAAAAAATCATACATAAACATGGGTAAAAACTTAGGAAGGAATTATATATCTATAGCCCTTATACTCCTCCAAAGGTCCCCTTAAAAAGGATTCCCAAACTGCTCTCTTATCATACCTACGCTTAAGCTAGAACTTGATCTCACTTAAGCTAGACTGACAATCCTATTCCCTGGAGTCTCACACTTAAGCGACAGAGTGCCTCAATTAAGCGCCAGAACCTCGGCTCAAGCCAATTTAGCCCACTTCATATTCGGCCCAAAATTTGCTTAAGCCCAAGATTTTCGGCTCAAGCCAATTTTCACCCACTTCACATTCGACCAAAAATCCGCTTAAGCAATAATTTTCGGCTCAAGCCAACAATCCGCTTAAGCCCAAAAATTCGGCTCAAGCCAATTTTCGCCCACTTCACATTTGACCAAAAATCCGCTTAAGCAATAATTTTCGGCTCAAGCCAATTTTTGTCCAGAATGCTAAATCTAGCATACGATCCCAAATCCGCTTAAGCCTAGATTTTTTGGCTTAAGCCAATTTACCATTTTCTGCACATGGCTTCTTCGAAATTCCCAATTCCAGGCCCATCAATGGCTACCCAAGCATCCAAACTCACAATAATCAACCCTTAAACACTTCTATTACACTTCCAACCGATTGATTTTCCCGATAAACCCCTTAATCAAACATAATCACTAAAAACCCAAAATCTCCAATCCTAAGGTTTAAAAGAGAAAAAGGGGGAAACATGCAAACCAAGGGGATAGGAAAGGACTAGGGGGAAGCACTCACACTGTGGGTCTTGGATCTTGAGCTCCGGGGCACTGGGTCTCGGATCTCTGCTCCACTCCTCTTCTTCCTTCTTCTTCTCCTTCTCTCTAACTCCTTTTCTTTCTTCCACTTTCTCTCTCTAACTCTCCCTCTCCGTTTCTATTTAAATCGTGGGGTGTGTGTGGCTTAGTGAGCCTTGACCCACCTTGGGTCTTGGCTCCCCATCAGGGTCCTATTATCTTATTTATGTTATATCCTATTATAAGGTAACTATTATTAATAATGCTTAAGGGTATCCTTAAACCACTTAATACAAAAGCTATTCCATAAAGGTATCTCTTTATCATTTATTTCTAGGGTCCCTAAATTTGGGATGTTACATTTCTCCCCACCTTCAAAAAGATTTTCATCCTCAAAAATCGAAACTCCACTATATCCTCATATCACGATACATCTCTACTTCCAACATCCTAATGGAATCTATTCTGAGGGTTTGGCAAACAAAGACCTCTCTCATCTTAACGGTCAATCTCTTACTCCAATCCCTCCCAGGGAAATCACATCCCTGTGACTATTATAGGTTCTTTGGGTTTTCTACTAAACTACAACTATCTTAAGAAACACCTACTACCTTCTCTTAGGTATAAAGCTTTCCTATATCTTATAATACTTATAGGCAACTACTTTTCTCCCTTGACCCATCCTAGGCCTATACTCTCAAGTACTAGGTCAAAACATTCTAGTTCCATAACTATATATCCTAGCCCATAGAATCTCTAAACGCTCGTAAACCACATCTCATCCTTAAAAAGGTTCTATGGTATTTTCTCTTAATCTTAAGCTATATCTAGGTTGGTGACTATTAGGTTGGCGCTTACCATCCTCACTCTACTCCATCACCGATCATACCTCTTAGGTACTCACTTGAGCTAAAAGGGTTTTCCACTCCATTCTAGTTCTCTTGGTTTCTCCAAGCTTACCTTAATTATGGTTTTCTAACTTAACCTCGACTATATAGGGTTTAGGTAACTTCCTCTTAACTTCGCTCTAGTTAATTCTACTCTTAAGGCATCTAAGGACTCCTCAAATTCTTACACTAGAGTTAACCATAAAGATAAGCTTATTATGTCTAATATACATATCCACTATTATAATAATTAATAAACGTTTGAGTTTTTCTATTTTAAATATATTTGATAAATTATTTTTTTAAACTATAATTTTTTTAATGTACACACAATATATTAATATTTAGTAAATACATTAATTATTATATTTGAAAAATATTTTTATCTATTTATTTGTATAAATGCTACAATTTTCTAGTTTAAAATACATTTTATTAAATAATTTTTAAATGATAATAGAAATAATAAAAATTTTAAATTATATATAGGTAATAAATTCTATAGTTATTACTTTTTATTTAATGACATGCCTTCATATACATAAATTCATATGAAAAGTCAAATGATCAATAAATATATATTAAATTTAATAAATATATTATATTTTTAATAATAATTTAATAATATTATTAAAGTTAATAACATGCTATATTTTATAAATGAAATAAATAATACTTTATAAGAAAAAAAATCAGTTTGTTATATATCCATCTATAAATATAAATGTATAAAATTATATGTTTTTCTAGATGTCCACTCTCTATCACGTTCGCTTCTACTTAAATATTCTCTTTTCATGAAGTAATAGTGGACTTTACTCTTCTAACACATGCATCTGTTATATTTTTTTTATGCTTTTAATATCAATGGAAAATTTTAATAAGTTGTAACTATCTATCATAACTAATTTCAAATATATATATATATATATATATATATATATATATATATATATATATATATATATTATTTTCACTAAAAATTTTACTACTATATTGATTTATCTTCTTCAAATACAATTTGTCTCTATCTCTTTTTATGTTAATTTATAATTTGTATTTCATTATAATATAAATATTTGTCCTTAAAATTTATATATTGACTGTTATTAATTTTAATTATAATATGTGTTTTTTTATATTTTAATTATAATTAATTATAATCATATAATTTAATCATTGAAATTGATTTGTGCAATGCAGGGCTAAAATACTAATATTTATAAATACTAAATAAGTTAAATTAATATTTATTTTACTGTTTATTTTCAAATGATTAATGAATATATATTAAATTTAATAAATATATTATATTTTATAACTATGAATTTAATAAGATTATTAAAATTAGTAACATACTATATTTTATAAAGGCGGTAAATAGTACTATATAAGGAAAAATAGTAATTAAGGATAAAAATTAAGAGGTAAGTTATTATTATTATTATATATATATATATATGATTTTCTGTATTTTAAATGTTTTATAATCTATTTTTTCATACAATAATAAAAATTACCATCGAGCGCGTGAATCAATTGGTACGGGGTTGTTCCAATTTAAACAGTGGTTTTGAGTTCAAATCCTGAATATGTAGCTACATTAAATACTTGGAGTTTGCCGCCCACAGTGGTCTTGCAAAGCTCGATAACAAATTGCCTCCCGTAGAGAATACCTACGGTCTAGACAAAAAAAATCCAATAATAAAAGTTATTAAATTTTTCATATATATATATATATATTGTTATATAAAATTAGTGAATAGTCATACATTAAATGAGTGTCTATTACATTTATTAAATTTAATAAATATAATTTTTGGTAATATTATTAAAAATAATTATTAGTTATATTTAATAAATACTGTATATAATATTATATAATAAAAATTTATTTAGTTATATATTTATGTAAACATTACATTAATAACATTAAATGCTACATTAATATTTCACTTCTCAATTCTAGTTTTTTTTCTTTTTTCTTTTTAATGAGACTACACATATCATTCGTGAGAGACAAACTCTTATCAATTTTAATAAATAAATTCTATTTTTAAATTTTATAATATTAACAAAGTTAATAATATACTAAATTTTTAAATACAATAAAAAATACTATATAAGGAAAAAAATATTTTTGTTGTGTATTTTTATAAACAATACATTAATTACATTAAATAATAAATTAATAATTTTTTATGAAATATATAAATATTTATTTGCACACAGAGATATTTCTTTAGGTATTTGTTTTGTAATAATTAGTTTTTTATTGAATAATATTTTTTTCACATATATAACTTCATATGAAAAGTTATACATTTACAATTACAAAACACCCTTACGCTTACCATAAAAATTATTTTATTTAATTATAAAATAGTATATTTATATTTTAAAAAAATCAATCGTAAATGGCAGCTTCCAAATTACAAAACAGCAGGGCGCGTCACATTATTTCCAATTAACTACAAACAATTATCTCCTAAATGGATGCTATGCAGTTGTCACTTTATCACAGTAACAACATCTGCTCTGTTAAAATCCAATAACTTGCGATCGTTTTAATTTAATTGTATTTGTAATTGTGTTTTGGAAAACTCTTCCTGACCCATCACCACGTGTTTTAAGCAACAGAAAGTTCTAGACAAGTTGTGACCTCACCCAACTCCTTTATATTCATTGCTGCAACAACCCTTATTCCCCGCCACACCAAAGAGAATCATTCCTCTCTCCGTCCAATGACGTCAACATGCAAATTAAAATGTCCTCTCTTCTATCATTAACCAATTTTAATTTCTTCTTCATCCCTTGATCGTATCCTGGGGTCTCTTCCACCAAATCCTTAAGCCAGCAACACAGTTAGAATGCAATTGTTGAAGATCTGATCTTATGGGAATCATTGAAGAGATGCATGGTCTGTATTTCTTCTCCGTGTTTGCTGTGCGTTGATCCATTCCTGAGCAAAATGACACTGATGAATTTGTCAACAATTGTGATTTCCTTGATTAATGGAATCATTTGCTACCTTCATAGAATTTGTAGAATAGTCTTATGGAAATTTGCTTCACTTGAGTCCACCATTTCTCAATTTACAAACACCGATAAAGTATAATAGTCTTATTGAAATTTGCTTCACTTGAGTCCACCATTTCCCAAATTCCCAAACACTACTCATAAAGTGAAATAGTTTTATTGAAGTTTGTTTCATACTTGAGTACACCATTTCTGAAACACAAAGACTACAACTGTAGCATGAAACTATGTGAGAAGCCTCACATAATGGAATAGTCTTATTGAAATTTGTTGTCATACAAAAAAAAATGGCCTTGTAACGAATAAGTATAGTATATAAAAACTAATAAATTGTAATGTATCTGCATATCATTGAATTTATTGTGCAACGAATACTTCTTGGGTTTATTTCTTCCTAAGTGTTTTATGTCATCTAATTAATTATAAAAAATTCCTTATTTCATAGTACTACACTTAGGGATGACAACGGGGCGGGGCGGGGACTGGTTTGAGTCTTCCCATCCCCGCAAAAAGCGGGGCGTACGAGTTTGGGTATTAAAGATGTGCGTTTAAAATTTTAATACCCATCCCCATCTCCGTCGGATTTTATCGGGTTCGGGTATATAATTATATATTAATTTATTAATTATATTAATTTAAACAATAATAAAAAATAATGAATAACAAAGGATTTAAAGGCAAATAATTAAGAATTAAATTATATTTTTAGTTAAATGTATAATTTTAAGTTTGTTATTTAACTTTAATTGTATTATAGTTTAAATTATTTAACTATTAAGCTAATTAATTTATATTTTTAAAAATTATAACAATAAAATGTTTATTATATATACTATGTATATATATGTTGTGACAAAAAAATTATAAAAAAAAATGTAATGATAGTGGGTATGAGTACGGGTATGGGTATAGTTTGATACCCATTCCCGTTAAAAAAATTTGGGTAATACCCGTATACGCATACCCATACCCGATCAAAGCGGGTATTTCCCGTCAAAGTCTGGACGGGTTCGGGGCGATACCCACGGTTTTGGGATTATTTGCCATGCCACATGCCTCTATTATTTTCGTGTGGGTTTTAACCTTAAAAATGACATCAAATCTTTGTTCGGTTTTTAAACCAGTAGATATTATAATTGTTTCATGACTGTTGAGGTTTGGGACAAGCTACACTAATAGACGTCGGTGATGAGTGGATGTTGTATGTGTCTTGACTGAGTACAAAATGAGCCAAATGTACGTGTGTGTGTGTGTGTGTGTGAGAAGATTCTGTGCCGTGAGGTGCGTCCTCTGTGTGCTAGCATTGAGATATGAAAGGAAAAGAGAGAGAGAGAGAGAGAGAGAGAGAGAGAGAGAGAGAGCATGTCTGTGAGAATGAGTGTGTTAGTGATGTTGTGATAGTGATAGTGTGCTATTTTGTGTGGTACATAAAAGGTATCTATGGGCCAGTGATGAGATGAGAGAGAGAGAAAAAAATGATGGAGCTTGGGTATTTACTAGCATTCTTTAAATTAAAGTAATTTGATAGGTAAAAAAAGAAAAGAAAATAATTTAATTTAATATTAAATAAAAATATATTATTATTATTATTATTATTATTATTATTATTATTATTATTATTATTATTATTATTATTATTATTATTATTATTTATTAATATTATTATTAATTATTATAATATGTTAATAGGCTCCATCAGTTTCTACGGTGCCTTTGGAATTCATTCTCTCGCCAAAAGTATATGGCATAACCGGTTATGCATAACATATAATTGATTATGGCAATGAGAGAGGTATGTCATCAGCATTAAAAAAAAGAGCTCTAGCAAACTGTTTTTGTTATGCATGCGCTTTCATCTCTTTTCTCCTCATTTAGCGGTGAAAGACTATGTTGTGGGATCCATAATTTTTTTAAAACTTTTAACACTCTTTCATCTCTTCCAAACACACATAATTTTACACTTTCATTTCTTTTCATCTCTTTTCACTTTCACTCCTCTTTCATTCATATGTTCCAAACACAACATAAGTGTGTGATGAGTGTGGTTGTTAGCACCGATGAGTGGAGTGCAGAGTGCTCGTGAAAAAAAACATAAAGGAACCGAATACATGAGATGAGGTGAGTGTTTAGCAAAGTACTAAGAGAAAAATGTAGGTTATAGATGAAGTGGATGAGGGAAGAAAGATGGGATGACTCCAAAGATGAACAAATATTCTGTGTGCATTAACAATAAGTACTTGAATGAACATGGGTGGTGGGGGTGTTTAATTGGAGGGATTGTCTAACTTATCTTAACTAAAAATGGAGTTAAACAATCTCATAGAAAATTATTGATTAATTTTATTATGTACTTTAAAATTAAATAAAGGAAATTCAAATTGATTTTGATTTTTTATGTCATTATTATTTTTATTTAATTTTTTTCATCTTTGATTTTTAATTTTAATTTTTTGTATTTTAATTTTAATTGTCCGGATAAAATTGAGTGCTCAAGATACTTACGGTTCAAAGTTCACTATCTTTAATCTCTTTATAGAACTTGTACCCGTTATTATTTGTCCTATTCATCGTACTTTTACCGAAACCAAAACTTCATATTTAGTTTGAATTGCTCTAATTTTCTAAGTTTTATTATAAATTACTCTTATTTTAAAATAAAATTTATCCTACATTTATTATTATTATTTTAAATAATTTATACTTTACAAAATAATATTGGTTCTGATCACGCATATGATTGAAATATAGTTTATTATTATTTTAAAAAATTGATGTTAAAATACTATATTTAAATAATAACTTAACTTTAAAAAAAATTAACTTCTAGATAACAAGTTAATGTTATTATTATCCATAAATCATTATTTAAAAAAAAGTAACAACAAAAATATTTCTATTACACATTAAAATTAGAGGCTAAGACGGGCTTTGTATTGCCCAAGCATCTCACACATGTGATTGCAGCTTCTTCTTCTCGCAAAATCTCTCTAACATAGTATTTCTTTAAAAGAAATCATCAATGTCATCATGAAAAGGGAATCAGAGAAAATGCCATGTTAACATTTCCATAGGTGTTTCCACCTCCATATCCATTGTCTCTCCACTCATTGAGTCACCCATATATAACCAAAACAATAACCTCTTGATCAATATGCAAAAGGCATTTAAAGATGGGCTTGGAGACTTTGGATCATCCAAGATTATTAGATTATTTGGATCTATTATCAGTACATTCATTGTTGCAAGGACTCCATGAACATATGTTGTACATAGTTTACACAAGTCCTTGTTGCATGACAACCACTGTGGAGTTTCCACTTGCATCAAATGCAGTGGTTGCCCAATAAATATTATCATACATTCACTTTTTTTTCCATCTCCTTTTCTACCTTTTTTTTAATCTCTCTCTTACTTTTCCATCACACCACTTTCTCTCTCTTTTCCTTTTTCTCTTTATCGCTCTCTTCTTTCCACCCACACACCCCAAATTTGGGATGAATGAATATCCCTACTTTTAGTTGCCTTCATGGGATTAGGAACTACCAAGGTTGTCCCATAATATGAAAGAATAGGGAGATAACTTCACTATTTTTGCCACCTGATTAGATTCACCAAGGATATGTTTTTCCTTTTTTCAAATCTTACCATTTTCAGCTTGTCCAACCCATAATTGAGATTAAATGCTCCATTAATTCCTTTCTACAATATTCTCATCCTTATCATGGCCTGATAATGTTGGGGACATATTTTGGCCAGAATATGAATGCCTTAAATTGCTCCCCTCATTTCTTCCTCTTATAATGATTTCATTATTGTGATTTAAAACATTAGTGAGCTTTCCAATCCCTATATAAGTCTGTAAAGAAATTAACGTGATTTCTATGCAGTGGATTAGGGGTTTGCATGCGAGCCCACACCTATATTGTTCATATTTTTCTCACCAGATCCTAGACGGTCGCCAATGATGAGCTTTCTTTCTTCTTCCTCTCTGAGCAACTGACTTTACAAATCAAATGCAATCCTTCATATTCAACATCAAACCAATGGTTTTGAAACCAAAACCATCCTAATAATAAGTTATTCAAATCAATTTTCCCACACACCTTAGTGAATTGCCCTTTGACTGCATCAATAGTAGTCATATCAATTAGCACCAATCTACCAACGACTTATGCTAGTGCTAAAAGAACACTCTCATCATAGTATCCATGCCTAAACAAGGAAAGCTAATCCAGACCAAGGTAATATCAATCTTTGTGTCAGATGCAACAAAGTCCGATGTCCATGGTCTCATAGTGAGCTAATGATCAAAGATGGTGGTTTAGTGGTGGACAATCATAATGGTGGTGGCGACGACAACGAAAATGATGATGAATATAAGAAATGATTAAAAGGATGAGGATGACTAGGAAGGCAGCTGTTTCGAGGAAGCTAGAGAGCCAGATTCGTTTGCCACCATGGATGAAGTAGAGGCGCATTACAAGGGCCCCACTGGAGGTGCTTGTGGCTAGAAGGATGCAGTTTAGTAATAGAAGGATTTTCTTCATCATGCTGCTACTGTTTCTTCTCTTTGGTCTTCTACCATGTGAAATACAGAGAAATACACTAGAAGGGGGGTTAAATAGTGTGTTTATAATTTCTTCGAAAACCTTTAACAAATATGAAGATAGTATATCTTAAGTTTTACAAGAGCTTAGTAAAACAGAAGATTATTCTATCGTCCAGCGGTTCAAATGCAACAGTCCAATGAAACTGCTTTTTCTCGTTTTTCGTTAGAACACACGTAAGAGATTATCGTAGATAAAATATGTAAAGAAACACTTTCGTAGTATGTTGAAGAGATAGTTTAAGAGATATGCAAGTAAGCTAGAAAGCGAGAGAATAGAACACTTAGTTTTATACTGGTTCACTCAACTGAGCTACGTCCAGTTCTCCTTCAAAAACTTTGAAGGGTTCTACTAATCAAGATCTGATTACTCTCAAGTATTCTAACCTTGCCACTTCTGGCTACAAGTATTCTCTAGGCCACTCCTGGCACACCTTTAATCTCCCCCTGAGATTAAAACAAACCCAAGTATTCTTTAACACTAAGCCACTCCTGGCTTTCCAAACAAAAATGTTTGAGTATAGAAAGAAAGAGTAACTCTCACAGAGAGGATATTACAATAAACACGAATACACAGAATCGCTTAGCAAAGCTAAGTAGAAAGCTCTTTTTGCTTAAGTGTTGATCGTCCAGTCGTTTTGACAGAGTTTCGGCTCTTTTTCAATGTTTTCGTCACTTTGATGCAGGAGCTGGTTCCTCTATTTATAGGAAGCTTGGTGTAAAGTATCCGTTGTGGGATCTATTCCTTTGCCAAAAGTGGTTCTCTCCAAAGCATGTGACCGTTTTCACGTTTTGACTTGGGGTGGAGAGATAGAGGAGACAGCCGTACATGTAGCGCCTCTGCTACTTGTACTTTTTCTGCAGTCAGAAGCTTCTATGTTCCTGTTCAATACTATTCGAAAGTTCAAATAGATTTTCATGTTATAATGAGAGAGAATATTCGTTGCATAGCAGAGAATCTTCATCGAAGACGTATTGTTATATTATATTAATTTTAAGATAGAAAACATAGTGTGTAGCTTATACAGACATTGGACGCTCGCTTTTACAAGAGCATTGGACGCTCGCTTTTACAAAACATATCTGGATACTTTCCTTATTGAAACATAAAGTCGAGGTTTGAGAGATACAATACCATTGCGCCATTGGACGACGTAGATCCTATAACACTCAAACAAGACCATTAGATACTTCAAAATTTATCCTTTAATTGTTATCATCAAAACCAAAATCCGAGGGGTTGGACATCGTCCAAGGTCTTAGAACCTAACAATCTCCCCCTTTTTGATGATGACAAATAATGTTAAATTTTGATGTTAACAGGCACATAATCATATATGACTATTATAAAACATGTAAGAGATGATTATGTTATGCCAGTGTATGTTGACAGAGAAAATGTATATGTTGACATGAAGTACTCCCCCTGAGTTCAACATTTCTTATGCATCTTATAACAATATATAATATACAGCAAGAATATATCAGATATAACAGATATTAGAGTGTAAAACATATCAAGGATATGGATGCGGAATATATATGAAATAAACACTTTATGTATTAAAGACGTTTTCATAAAATAGCTAGTATATTCACAGAGTGTAGAGTATATACTTCTATTGACATCAAAATTCCAATTTCTCCCCCTTTGTCATAAACAAAAATGGGTTTGAAATGGAAAGATGACTTGACCATCATGGTCACCTATGGCTGTGGAGGTGGTTCTTGTGATGGTGGTGGTGGTTGCTCTGGTGGTGCTTGGGCAGGTGGTGCTGGTTGATGAGGTTGCGGTTGGACGGGTGGAACAGCATGAGCAACTTGTCCAAGCAGGTTGGCTGCAGTATTTTGAATTTGATTCACAAGCGTTTGGGAGAGGCTCATGAATTGTTCAATGATGGCATTCTGGAGTAACATCCGATCTTGAGCAGCCTCAGCCTGTTGCCTTTGCTGAAATGCTTGAAGAGCTGCTTCGGTTTCCAGCTGTTGTTGCCTCAGAGCCTGTTGCACTATCTCGTGAACACGATCTTCTGAGACCCCTTGAGGTTCAGCAAATCGCAAGGGATGGATGCCCCTTGGACTTGAAGATCCTGTGGGAACCAGTTGACGTGTACCCGAGTGAGCTTCAGTAGATGCATCAACAATGGGGAAGCTGGTTATATCTTCAGCAGGAGGCTTTGCTGCAGTTGATTCCATAGGCTTAGATGCGTCAACAATGGGCTCTCTATCATCCTTGAACTCTTCAGATTGGACGTGAGGTTCTTCATGTGAAGTGAAAAAGTGCTCCACGTCTACTGGTACAGATGGGTCCAGGTCAAGATGAGCTAGCACCTTTGTTACTTTGGCAGATGCTTCATCCAACTATGCTTGTGTAGCTTTCGACTTGGCAACCTGATCTTCCTTTTTTATGGTTGCAGTCTCAGCTTGCTCAAGAACCAGCTGCTCTAGACGAGCTTGTTCTGCTGTTCTGGCTTCTTCTACTTTGTACTCCTCATGCAGAGTTTGGAGTTCCTCCACAAACTCTGTGCGATCCAGTGTTCGAAGATCAGACACTTTGTTGCTTCTGATGATAGGCAATGTCTTCATGAACTCCAGATAGTCATCTGAATCTTTTAGAAAGCAGGCAAAGGTGTCTGAGAAGTGGTGAGACTTCACTGGACGCAGCACCTTAAGACCATGAGGGGGGTGAACAAAATCACTCTTGGAGCTGCCGGAGGAGGAGGCCTTCTGGGAGTCGTTCCATAAGATCTGGCGCCAAAAGATAGTGGAATCAAAGGTTCCGAGTGGACGCGTAAGCTTACCAGTCTTGTCAAATAGATGACCCCAGGTATGAGAGGATTTTTGCAGGGTTTCAACTTTCTCTTCCCTGCTTGGCATCTCAATGTCGTAGAACTTGTAGCCTTTCTTGCGACCAGCATCATATAAGGGTAGTCTGGGACACACCCTGTCTGGTACAAACTTTATTTCTGTGGCGCGGCTTATGTGAAGGTTTGGTGGGTAGGCGATGGCTTGGTTTGGTATATACATTTGTTGAAGAAGTTTACCAAGTTCATCATAGTCGTCTGGCTGGAAGTTTAGGATTGGAGTCCCAGCAGGTAGAGGCAGGAACTTTGTGATGGGAGTCCAGATACGAACATCCTTGACCCACTCTACATCTGGACGCTGCTTCGTCTTGGAAGGGTCCAGGCTTTCTTTAATGGCCAACTGCAATTATGCGGCCAGTTCAATATCCCTGCTAACAGGGGGCTTCTTGGACGGTGCCTTCTTCTTTCTTGGAGCCTTCCCTTTCTGCTCCGTAACCGTCTTTGTGAATCGAGACGCAACCTCTACATCTGGTTCAAGCAGGTCTGCTACTGCTGGACGCACTCTTTGTTGAGTTCCAGTTGGACAGGAGTAAGGATGAAGCATACGGATCAAGTGTGGATACACTTCTCTTGTCCAAGTGGGTAGAGGGTTGCTGATTATTGCTCCTTCTGGCAGTACAGCATAGTCAGCTGAAGGATCATGAGTATAATCATGTCTCGTCCACTCTGGTGCCGAGACAGTAGTCAAATGCCTCTTCAAGGGCTCTTGTAGAGGCCTTCGGATCACATCGCTTCTCTTACAGTAATTCTGTTCATTTTGTGTAAGGAATGCAATCGGGAAACATTTTATGTCTTCTTCTTCTTTGGTTATCTGCTTGGGGGGTATGGTCCACGGGGACCAGGCATCCCTCCATGCATCCCTTGGACGCATAAACTTGGTCAGGTCCAAGTGAAGATGTGGAAGCTGGGTTATTGATGTGGATGGAGCACTGGATGTTACTGGTAGTAGGGTGCTGGTGGATATGCTGTCGGTGTCTTGAGAGGAAGGTGGTAGAACTACAACTCTCCTTGGTCTTGATGCCTGAGTCTTAACTCGACGAGGCACGTTAGTCGGAAAGGAAGTTGGTTCAGCAGATTGTACCTTTTGCTTCTTTTGTTGAGGGTCCTCCTTCTCCTCTGCTTTCTTCATGATTTGACCAATTGGAATCTAGTCATCATCGTCAGAGTCGTCCATTATTTGAAGCTTCCTAACCTTTGGCTTTTCTGGAACAGGCTTCACTGGAGCTGCCTTTGGACGCTGCTCAGCTTGAGCAGTTTTGGACGCATCAGTCCTTGGATGCTTCTCTGCTGGGGACTGAGCAGTGGAGGTGTCAGCATGTCTCTTCTTGGTTCTTTTCTCCCTTTCAGCATCTTTCTCATGCATCTGAGACATTTGTCGTGTAACTTTTCTGCTCCCCTGTTCCTCCATCATCCTTTTGATTTTCCTGCCTATTCCAAGAAGATCAATCTCCTCCTCATCATCATTGGAGATTATCTTGCTTTGTTCATGTAGTTTCTTGTTGATGCTGTCTTCGTCCAAATCCCTTAGGACCTTGGCTGTCAGCTTGATCTTCATGGGCTTTATGTTGGACTCGCCAAATGGTTGTTATGTTGCCACCATTTGCCCTTTTTTCATAATATCTTCGTAAGAGGCTTCGTCCAGTTCATCAAAGAAGCGTTGATAGACCTTCTGGTCCCAGAAGATCTTGTTTAGCAGGGCGGCGTAGAAGATGTCATCATTTCCACCAACAGTCTTCATCATTCTAACAGCATTGATGTAAATGGTGTGGGGAAGGTTGAAGGGAATACCTTCCATGATGTGGAATATCACGAACTTGTGTAAGTCCGTGACTGAGTCCTTAGACCCAGCTTTGTGCAGGATACTTTTGTTGTACACCTGCTGCCAGATTTTGCTTCTTCACACAGGTTCTTATACTCAATCTTTATTGAGGCTGTGGATTTGGTCTTGCAAAGTACGTTTGCAACGTGATTGCCGTATTACATGGCCCAGTTTGTTCTGTACTGGTTCTGCTCCCTAATGCAACCAGTTACCTTTGCAATGGACTCGATGGACAGTGTCACTTCTCGTCCAAGAACAGTGGCCACTAGCTCCCTTGGGTTCTGGAATCTGGCATTTCTCCAGAACATCCTGATCAACTCAGGGAATATCTTCTGGTTTTCATTGAAATAGCCTCTGATTCCACACTTCAGAAGGCTCTCGTGCAGATTCAGGCCCAGCTTCTCTAGCTTTTCGATGTCGAAGAAGTGCTCGATGTGCACTGTAGCAGCACCTTGACACACCATTGTGGTCTCAGGGTAGGTGTGGACGTCGAGTTCAGAGTTGCTTGAGCTTGCAGAGCTTGACATGGTAGAAAAGTTTGGATTTTTAGGTTTTCTGAAAGGGTTTTGGGTTCTTGAGAGAGAGAGAGAGAGAGTGCTTGAGGGTGATGATAAACTCAAAGAGAAAATGTACGGTAGGGATTTTCTGAGATGTTTTGATAATTTTATATCTGAGCTTTGTTTGGAGAATATGAAACGGTTTTGGGCTTTTTGAATATTTGAAATGGTGATGACGCCATAAAACCCGCCATGATAAGTCGTGCGAAGATTGTGGGTAACTGTGTATGGTTACTAACATTTTGGTGACTCAGCATAGAGTATTAACTCATACTTACTCTGAAACGAATCATTTTGGCCATTTGAACAAAACCGAAAAGCTAAGATAAAAACATCGTCCAGATATTGGACTTACGTGTGATATATGAAATGCACGTGCAAACCTTAGTGTTCTTTGGACGATATGTCTATTTGGACGTTAAGGTTTTATTGGACGCACCATGTAGATGATAATCATTCCTTTACAGAGTCCATACCAAGTTTATTCCTTAGAAAGGTTAACTTGTCTTCAGTAAGGGGTTTAGTGAATATATCAGCAAGCTGATTATCTGTGGTTACAAAATGTAGTTCCACAGTACCCTTCTGAACATGATCTCTTATAAAGTGATGCTTAATTTCTATATGCTTTGCCCTTGAATGCAATATGGGATTCTTAGAGAGATCTATGGCAGCTTTACTATCACAAAAGATAGGAATGTTACTCTCATATATGCTATAGTCCTCGAGTTGATGTTTGATCCATAAGATTTGAGAACAGCATTTTGCAGCTGAGATATACTCTGCTTCAGCAGTAGAAAGAGCAATGGTTCCTTGCTTCTTGCATATCCAGGAGACTAGATTACCACCAATGAAGTGACACCCTCCACTAGTGCTTTTTCTTTCAATTCTATCTCCAGCATAATCAGCGTCACAGTATCCAATTAGCCTGAAATCTTTCTACCGTTTGAAAAATAAACCAAGATCAGTGGTTCCAGCAAGATATCGAAAAATTCTTTTAACAGTAGTTAAATGAACTTCCCTTGGGTCAGATTGAAATCTGCCACATAAGCATACACTGAACATGGTGTCAGGTCTGGATGCTGTGAGGTATAGGAGTGATATTATCATTCCTCTGTAAAGAGTGTTATCTACTTTCTTTGAGTTGTCGTCCAGTCCAAGTACTGTTGTTGGATGCATAGGTGTTCTCATAGGTTTTGCATCGTCCATCCTGTACTTCTTTAGTAGCTCTTTGACATACTTAGTTTGATGTATGTATATGCCCTTTTCAGTTTGTTTGATTTGAAGTCCAAGGAAGAATTTCAGCTCTCCCATCATGCTAATCTCAAATTCTGTCTGCATTAGTTTGGCAAATTCTTCACAGAGAGACTCATTAGTGGCACCAAAAATGATATCATCAACATATATTTGTGCGATAATGAAATCAGAAGAGTAGTCTTTGCGAAATAATGTAGTGTCTACTTTCCCTCTAGAGAAACCATTTTCTGACAGAAATGAGCTGAGTTTTTCATACCAAGCTCTAGGAGCTTGTTTCAACCCATATAAAGCTTTGTTAAGTTTGAAAACATGATTTGGAAAAGCATCACTTTCAAATCCTGGGGGTTGTTCCACATAGACTTCTTCCTTTATGAGTCCATTGAGGAATGCACTTTTTACGTCCATTTGATATAGCTTCATATTGCTATGAGCTGCAAATTATAGTAAAATGCGAATTGCCTCTAGACGTGCAATAGGAGCATAAGTTTCAGTATAATCTATACCTTCCTATTATGAGTAACCTTTTGCTACCAACCTTGCTTTGTTTCTCACAACATTACCTGCTTCGTCCAGCTTGTTTCTGAACACCTACTTTGCTCCTACAGCTTCTTTGTCGTTGGGGAGTTCTACTAGCTTCCAGACATTGTTCTTTTGAAATTGGTCTAGTTTTTCCTGCATTACTTTGACCCAGCTTTCATCTTCTAAGGCATCGTCCACAGTCTTAGGTTCTATTTGAGATATGACTGCTATGTGACCATGCTGTCGTTGAAGTGATGATCTGGTTTTGACTCTATCTTTTGGATCTCCGATGATTTGCTCCTCTAGATGATGTTTCTTCATTTGCCAGTTGCGTCCAGTAGGTTCTCTTTGGTCTGCTACTGGACCGTCCAGTGATGCAGTGGACTCTTCAACTGAGACATCTTGACTGGATGTATCTGATGACTTACTTGCATCGTCCAGCCTAAGATCTGCAAATGATTTATCTAGCTCTGATAATTCCTTATCAGGCTTGTGGTCATTGAACTTCACATGGATAGCTTCTTCAACAACTAAGGTTCTAGAGTTGTAAACTCTGTATGCCTTGGAAGTTTCAGAATATCCAAGCAATATTCCTTCATCACACTTAGTGTTCAGAATGAAACATTGACATCCAAATGGATGGAAGTAGGATATGTTGGGTCTTCTTCCCTTCCACAATTCATATGGAGTCTTTTTCAATATTGGCCTTATATAGATTCTGTTTTGTAAATAACAGGCAGTATTCACTGCTTCAGCCCAGAAGTGTTTAGGGGTTGAATTGTCATTCAACATGGTTCTGGCCATCTCCTGGAGAGACCTGTTTTTCCTCTCAACAACACCATTTTGTTGTGGCGTTCTAGGTGTTGAGATGTTATGAAGGATACCATTATCCTCACAGAACCTTTGAAAACTTTCGTTTTCGAATTCTCCCCCATGATCACTTCGAATAGAAGTAATGCATACTCCTTTTTCATTTTGAATCCTTTTACAGAATTTATAAAAAACCTTGAAGGACTCATCTTTGTGAGATAGGAACATGACCCATGTCCATCTAGTATAGTCGTCCACTATAACCAATCTGTATCTTTTACCACTTACTGAGGCTGTTCTTGTGGGTCCAAACAGATCAATATGTAACAGCTCAAGAGATCTAGAAGTGGAAACAATGTTTTTACTTTGAAAAGAACTTTTCACTTGTTTCCCTTTCTGACAAGCTTCACAAAGAAGATCATCTTTATATGACATACTTGGTAGTCCTCTTACGAGGTTGTGCCTATTCAGCTTTGAGATTAACCTCAAGCTTGCATGACCAAGTCTTTTATGCCATAATCAATGATTTTCTTGTACTGAAACTAGGCATAATACATTTTGACTTGATAATTCCCCAAGTTTAATCCTATACAGATTACCTTGCCTCTTTGCAGTAAAGAGAGAGGATCCATCAGAGTTTTTGACTGTACATTCACCTTTGTTAAAGGCAACATCATATCCACTGTCACATAATTGCCTTATGCTAAGTAGATTGTGTTTAAGACATTTAACATAAAGAACTTTATCAATACAAGGATAGGGTGGTATACCAATCTTACCTACGCCAGCTATCATCCCTTTCTGATTCCCTCCAAAAGTGACTGTCCCACCAGTCTTGGGTAGGAGGCTTTGGAACATACACCTTTCTCCTGTCATGTGATGTGAGCACCCACTGTCCAGGTACCATGATTGGAGTTTCTTTCCTGCTGTTAAGCATGTCTGCAACAGGAACAATTTTATCTTTAGGTACCCAGATTGACTTGGGTCCTTTTTTGTTAGCTTGAAGGGCATTGGATGCTCCCTTCTTAGGCAGGTGTCTGCATTTGGACGTTATATGTCCAGGTTTCCCACACAAGTAGCAAACATCTGTTTCCTCGTCATGAATATACTTCTTTCCCTTATATCCATGTCCTAACCTGTCATTTGGTCTCTTACAACCTTCATATTTTAAAAGCTTTTTGAGGTTGTCAGAGCCCTTAAGAAAGTTTGACAGATCCTTCTATAGGCTGTCAATTTCTTCATGAAGTTTTACAACATCATGTGGTTGACCTCTTAAGGAAGTATCTGCTTCAACTTTCAGAAGCTTCTCAACTAGCCTTTTGTTTTCTGTGTTGAGATTTCGAATCTCTATGGAAAGATTCCTTTCTCTAGTCCTTGAATCCTCACAGGATTTATGGGCTCGAGCAGCATCATTCCAGAGAGTTTGCCTCTCTGCGTTTGTAAATTCATTTTGCTCTGAGAGCTCTGTAAACTTTTTCTGTAAATCCTCCTTTTCACTTTCAAGTTGTTTGACATTTTTCTCTAAAACTTCTTTTTTCTTTTGAAAGAGATTTGGACAATTTCTTTAAAGTTCTGTAGGCCTTTGACAGAATAGAAGAGTTTGAAAGTAGCTCATGATAAGCTTCTTGAAGTGAATCTATGTCATTAAAGTCTACCTCATCTTCTTCTGGTTCAGAAGAATCTGTTGAAGTGTCTGCCATCAGACATATATGTG
Organism: Pueraria montana var. lobata; assembly: GCA_026413185.1. Taxonomy (NCBI): domain Eukaryota; kingdom Viridiplantae; phylum Streptophyta; class Magnoliopsida; order Fabales; family Fabaceae; genus Pueraria; species Pueraria montana. The sequence goes on from CM048654.1 coordinate 54,874,900, forward strand.
CTTCCTCTTCTTCTTCATCGTCCGATGATGAGTCATCGTCCAGGTCTTCCCATGTGGACATCAGAACTTTCTTGCCCTTTCCTTTGCTGAAGAATTTCTTCTTCTTGTCCTTGCTCTTGTCGAGATCTGGGCATTCTGATTTGAAGTGTCCTGGCTTTTTGCATTCGTAGCATACGATTGGACTATTCTCCTTCTTTTCTTTGAAGCCTTTCCTGTTTAGGTTTCTCCATCTGGATCCACCTTTCTTCTTCCACATAGCATGTATCCTTTTGGATATAAAGGATAGTTCATCATTCTCGTCTGAGTCATCATCTTCATATTGTTCGTCTGATGATGTTTCAGCTTGCATGGCTTTGGACGATGATGCTTTCCTTTGCTTCTGGACGCTGAGCGCCAGAGACTTATTTTTCTTACTATCACCATCTTGATGCAGTTCTAGTTCATGCACTTTGAGAGTTCCCACAAGTTCTTCTAGGGACATATCGTCCAGTTCCTTTTTTGTTCTCAAGGCTGTAACCTGTGGTCTCCATTGCCTAGGCAAACTTCTTAGAATTTTGTCAATATGTTCATAGTTATTATAATTTTTACCATGTGCTCTAAGTTCATTCAGTATGCTTTGAAACCATCCAAACATACCTTGTATGTCCTCATTTTCTTCCATACTAAACAATTCATATTGACGAGTGAGAAGATTGAGTTTGTTATGTTTTACCTGGGTGGAACCCTCATACGTTAACGCAAGAGTGTCCCACATTTGTTTTGCGCTTTTGAGACTGTGCACCTTGTTGTATTCTTGCTCGCTTAGTGCACACATGATGATGTTTCTAGCTCTGGAGTTGAGATAAAATCTTTGTTTCTGCTCCTCTGTCCATATAGCCTTTGGGATTTCGATGAGGTTCGCATCAAGTGGAATATAGTTGCCCATCTCCACAACGTCCCACATGTCAATATGGCTAGATTCAAAGAATGCTATCATTCTTTGTTTCCAGTAATCATATTTGACACCCTTGAAGAGTGGTGGTCTATTCACAGCTTGTCCCTCATTTTCCATCTTTCTTAGGATCTTTCCTCTGTATTGCTAAGTACTCAACCCAAGAGGCCGAGCTCTGATGCCAACTGAAATACAGAGAAATACACTAGAATGGGGGTTGAATAGTGTGTTTATAATTTCTTCGAAAACCTTTAACAAATATGAAGATAGTATATCTTAAGTTTTACAAGAGCTTAGTAAAACAGAAGATTATTCTATTGTTCAGCGGTTCAAATGCAACAGTCCAATGAAACTGCTTTTTCTCGTTTTTCATTAGAACACACGTAAGAGATTATCGTAGATAAAATGTGTAAAGAAACACTTTTGTAGTATGTTGAAGAGATAGTTTAAGAGATCTGCAAGTAAGCTAGAAAGCGAGAGAATAGAACACTTAGTTTTATACTGGTTCACTCAACTGAGCTACGTCCAGTTCTCCTTCAAAAACTTTGAAGGGTTCTACTAATCAAGATCTGATTACTCTCAAGTATTCTAACCTTGCCACTTCTGGCTACAAGTATTCTCTAGGCCACTCCTGGCACACCTTTAATCTCCCCCTGAGATTGAAACAAACCCAAGTATTCTTTAACACTAAACCACTCCTGGCTTTCCAAACAGAAATGTTTGAGTATAGAAAGAAAGAGTAACTCTCACAGAGAGGATATTACAATAAACACGAATACACAGAATCGCTTAGCAAAGCTAAGTAGAAAGCTATTTTTTCTTAAGTGTTGATCGTCCAGTCGTTTTGACAGAGTTTCGGCTCTTTTTCAATGTTTTCGTCACTTTGATGCAGGAGCTGGTTCCTCTATTTATAGGAAGCTTGGTGTAAAGTATCCGTTGTGGGATCTGTTCCTTTGCCAAAAGCGGTTCTCTCCAAAACATGTGACTGTTGTCACGTTTTGACTTGGGGTGGAGAGATAGAGGAGACAGTCGTACATGTAGCGCCTCTGCTACTTGTACTTTTTCTGCAGTCAGAAGCTTCTATTTTCCTGTTCAATACTATTCGAAAGTTCAAATAGATTTTCATGTTATAATGAGAGAGAATATTCGTTGCATAGTAGAGAATCTTCATCGAAGACGTATTGTTATATTATATTAATTTTAAGATAGAAAACATAGTGTGTAGCTTATACAGACATTGGACGCTCGCTTTTACAAGAGCATTGGACGCTCGCTTTTACAAAAGCATTGGACGCTTGCTTTTACAAAACATATCTGGACACTTTCCTTATTGAAACATAAAGTCGAGGTTTGAGAGATACAATACCATTGCGGCATTGGACGACGTAGATCCTATCACACTCAAACAAGACCATTAGATACTTCAAAATTTATCCTTTAATTGTTATCATCAAAACCGAAATCCGAGGGGTTGGACATCGTCCAAGGTCTTAGAACCTAACACCATGTTAAGGTAGCTAGAAATTGGATATTTAGATATGTATCTTTTTCTCCTTCTCTACGTGTGGTGTGATTGATATGCAACCAGCGAATCATTAAATGATAAGTGAACCTACTAAAATTGATTATTTTTAATAAATTTTAAACAATTATAAAAAAGAATGTTAGAAGGAGAGTGTCAGAGAAAGTGTCGCTAACATTCGTTTACGCAACAATAATGGATGCAATTGTAAAGTGTTAACTAGTCAAATATGTAGGGCATGTGAGCTACGACACATGTTGTGTAAGAGTGGAATGGATGTCATTTTATTGGATTTGGGCCTTTCTCTAGCCCTTGCACTTGTAGTACAAAGTTTTCTAATCGTTTGCGAAGTGTTTCAATTCTTGCATTAAAAACACTTTCTCAAATAAATAGTTGAGTTAATCCTTCAAAAAAAAAAAAATAGTTGAGTTCAGAGATAGAAATGCTAGCTATACACTTTTTAACATACTTTATCTAATATATATTATGGCCAAAATTCATTAAAAATTATAATAATAAATAAAGTTCATTAAATAAGTAGAATTTGCAAACTTTTATGACTTTCAATAAATCTTAACTAATAATGAAAAACATGTTACAAAAGTATGAGTGTATATTGCGAACAATTCTCAAGATCAGAAAAGAATAGTTGAGTTATCAGTTACTTATGTTTGGTGGATGTAGAAACAATGCTCTAAAGTAGGAAAATAATAGTGTAAATATGAAATAATCATCGGTTTATAAATCTATTGCTTTTTTCCCCTTCTTTTACTTCAAATATGTAGGATAAATATGAATTGTCAAACAAAAATAATTTTTGGTTTTGGTCCCTCATTTTTATATGAAATTATTTTTTTTCCTCTTTTACTTCAAAGATATAGGATACACTATGAATTGCCAAACAAAAAATATTTTTCCATGCACTGGATTAGGGTTTGCATGCGAGCCCACACCTCTATTGTTCATATTTTTCTCACCAGATCCTAGACAATCGTCGATGATGAGCTTTCTTTCTACTTCCTCGTTGAGCATCTGCCTTTACATATCAAATGCAATCCTTCATATTCAACATCAAACCAATGGTTTCGAAACCAGAACCATCCTACTACTAAGTTATTCAAATCAATTAATTTCCACACACACCCTAGCCAATTGCCCTTTGATTGCAACAATAGTAGTCATCTCCACTAACACCAATCTACCAACGACTGATGCTAGTGCTAAAAGAACACTCTCATCATAGTATCCATGCCTAAACAAGGAAAGCTAATCCAAACCGAGGTTTTATTGATCTTTGTGTTAGATGCAACAAAGTCCAATGTCCATGGTCTCATAGTGAGGTAATGATCAAAGATCATCCAAAGTCTACCAAAATACCTATTTTGAATCCTCAACTAAGTCAAACTTAACCATAAAAGAAACCATGGCCAATATCAATAGAATCTAGACCCCTAAGGGTTTCCAAATTACCTTTTCATGATCCCCAATTATAAGGAAATCAATATTCCTCCCTAGCATTTTAACTATCACAACATCCTTCTAAAGTAACCATAGTTCTTGCAAAATATTGTCATCAATATAACATTTTGGCTTCAGTTTATCACCATCTTCCAACTCAATCTTGAATAGATTGCTCCTAATCAAATATACAAATTCTAGTTGTGGCAAAGGATTTTCTAACCCTAGCAGCTTATCCCTAAGAGAAATCTTGAGATGACTTTTACTTGCAAATAGGGTTTGTCAGAGCCATTTTTTCTACTCCAAAGTAAGGGTATATTTGACTTTTTAAATTGACACATTTAGTAGGTTTCATTTGTCTTTTTAAATTTTAATATAATTTTCAAATAACATTAAATTATTTTCAAAAGGTTGTGTCAGGGTTATTAAATGAGGCAATAAATTATGTGACGGTTTCAAATAATTTTTTTTCTACACATTTAATAGAGCCATTATGCAATCACTTATGTTCGTAGTGTGAACCATTATACAGCTTATCAGGTTTTGTTTGAGTCATTTAAAGGTTAGGACAAGAATTTTTTTTTGGATAAGAGGAAAATGACTTCTTTCTTTCTTTTTTTTTTCTACCCAACTCGAGTAGGTGTTTCCCGTAAAAAATACTTTTGTTCTGCACAAAAAATATAATAAACGAAACCTACTCCCTTTGTGCATTGAACACGGTCACACCTTATACAAAACCATTTGTTAAAGAGTATTTTCATTGTTTGCATTTGAAATTCAAAAACACCTTTTTATGATCAATCCTTATATTTCATAACTTGTTTCCTCATTTTGACATGACCATCAAAAAACGAATTAGAATTTAAGTACATCGAAATTTTAACATCCATTTCTAAACAAGTACTTCCTCCATTTCATATTGATTGTTGTTTTAACATTTAAAATTCGTATTGATTGACGTCTTCAATTTTCAAGGCAGCATTAAAACTTTTACTTCAGTTTTACTCCTAATAAATACTATTTTCTAGTAATATTTAATGATACATTTAATGAAATTAAGAATGTGAGTAAAGATATTTTAGTAAAATTAGCCCTAATTAATACTATTTTCTTGAAGTTATTCTTTTCTCAATATGAAATGGAGGGAGTAGATATTATAAATGTGTAATGACTACTGCGATTTGAGACAAGCTTCACTGGCTAGTAGATACTCCCTCCGTTCTCTATTATAAGCAAAAAAAAAAGTCATTGTTTTTTGTTCTCAAATATAAGCAAATCTTAAATACTTTTGCCTTATTTAATGAGATTATCTTCAAAATACACTTCATTTAATAATGAGTTTATGCTTCATATCAAGTCCCAATGAAGGGTAGTTTAGGAAAAAAGATTTGATTTTGTATTGGAATTGACATAATTTACTGAAGTTAACTAATTTTCTTAATAAGTGTGAAATCAGTTTTTTTTTCTTATAATAGAGAACGGAGGGAGTATAAAGCTAGTTATATATGGTTTTGAAAAATCCTGTCTTGTAGATTCGATAATTATAAAGGCTAAAAGTCTAAAAGTTACACGAAAATAATTGAGGTATGAGTCATGAAATAATGGATTTTGTTATAATTAAACATGAAGAGAGCATAGGAAGAAATAAACACAAGAATTCATAATTGGTCCATAAATTCAATAAAATGAATATACATAAAAAGTTTAATAGTTTTTATAAACTATATTTATTTATAACAAAACTATTTTTTGTATCACAACAAATTTCAAAAGACATTCCATTGTGAGGTTTCTCACCTATCCTTCAATAAGATTATTTCACTTTGTAAGACTTATTATCTAGTCTTAAATTAGAATTAGACTATTTCACTTTGTGAGACTTCTCACCTATCCTAGGATTATTTCACAGGGCTTCTCACACATGGGGTGTTTGGTTTGTTGTATTTTGTATATGGATCAGGTACCTAGAATAACTTTATCAATAATATATCATTGTTTTTTGCTAACCAAATGCTAACCAAAACAGAAAGACTTTCACTTTGAGGCTTTTATTAATCAAGGAAAACACAGTTGTTAAAAGAATCATTGGCGTCGTCCCCCTGAGGGATAGATTGAGGCATAACAAAGACCGAGAAGAAATTAAGACCATCTCTTGAACCATTCCCATATATAAGATCAGATCTTCAACAATTGTACTCCAAATTGCGTTGACTTGTTTGCTGGCTTAAGGATCTAGTGGAGGAGAGCGCACAAGAAGCTTGGACAGCAAATCGAAGGAACCCAACCAAAAGAAATTAAGTAAAAATTGAAGGAATAAGATATGAAGGATGGATGATGAAGAAATTAAAATTGTTGAAAGATGAAAGAGAGGATATGTTGTAATCTATGGCTACATTGAATTTGGAATGGAATGATTCAATCTATTTTGTGCAAGGGCAGGAGAAGGGTTGCAGTGTGTAGAAGGTAGAAACCCTAATTAAGTTTAGTGAGTGAGAGGTGTGAAGACATGGGATGAATTTAAAGGCATTGTGGATGAGACTGCCGCGTGTGTCTAGAACTTTCTTGTTTGTGGGGTCAGTCCACCGTGTATCAAAAATAGTCTAGCAGGATCAATTGACTATCTCAACCAAGCAAAAGAGTTAATTAAAAATAATAGAATTCTCAATATACATATGCATGCATACATATATAAATAAATACATATACATATATAGGTATTTAATTTTGAATATACATAAATGCATATAAAAAGTCTTATGTCTAATATACATCTTCACTATTATATTAATAAACGTTTGAGTTTTTCTATTTTAAATATATTGAATAAATTATTTTTTTAAACAATAAAAAAATATTTTTAATGAACACACATATATTTGTTAAGGTATTTAATTTGTAATAATTAGCTTTTTATTTAATAATGCATTTTTAACATGTATAAATTCATGTAAAAGTTACGCATTTATTAATTTTATATTACACTTTTAATAAATGTGTTATATTTCATAAATATAATATTTAATAACATTGTAAAATTTGTCCATTTATTTATATATTATATTTAGTAAATAGAGTAATTATTATATTAGAAAAATATTTTGATCTATTTATTTATATAATTGCTACAATTTTCTAGTTTAAAATATATTTTATAAAATAATTTTTAAATGATATTTCTAACTTCCTATGATAAACTAATTTCAAATACTAATATATACTATTACTAAATTAGTTAAATTAATATTTATTTTACTGTTTATTTTCAAATGATTAATAAGTATATATTAAATTTAATAAATATATTATATTTTATAAGTATGAATTTAATAAGATTATTAAAATGAATTTAATAAGATTATTAAAATGAATTTAATAAGATTATTAAATTTAGTAACATACTATATTTTATAAAGGCAATAAATAATACTATATAAGGAAAAATAGTAATTAAGGATAAAAATTAAGAGGTAATTTATTATATATATATATATATATATATATATATATATTTGAATTTCTGTATTTTAAATATGTTTTATAATCTATTTTTCATACAATAATAAAAATTACCATCGAGCGTGTAAATCAACTGACGCGTAGTGTTGTTCCTACTTAACTAGAGGTCTTGAGTTGAAGTCCTACGTACGTAGCTACATTAAATACTCAGAGTTTGGCTTCCATAGTGGTCTTGCAAAGCTCAATAAGGATTGCCTCCCGTGAAGAATGCCTATGGTCTAGAAAAAAAAATCCAATAAGGATTAAGTGTTACACTAATATTTTTCTTCTCAATTCTAGTTTGTTTGTTTTTTTTGTATGAGACTTACACATATCATTCATGAGAGACAAACTTATATTAAATTGCATAAATAAATTCTATTTTTAAATTTTATAATATTAACAAAGTTAATAATATACTATATTTTATAAATACAATAAAAAATTCTATATAAAGAAATGCATTAATTACATTAAATAATACATTAATATTTTTTTATACAAAAATACATTAATTACATTAAATAATACATATAATAAATAATACATATATTAAATAATAAATTAATTACATTAAATAATACATTAATATTTTTTTATTGGATGACCCCGAAGGGACTTACATTAATATTTTTATAAACAATACATTAATTACATTAAATAATATATTAATATATTTTTAATATTTTTTATGAAATATATTAATATTTATTTGCACACAGACATATTTGTTTAGGTATTTATTTTGTAATAATCATTTTTTATTTAATTATAAAATATATTTATAAAAAAATCAATCGTAAATGGCAGCTTCCAAATTACAAAACTGCAAGGCGTCAGATTATTTCCAATTAACTACAAACAGTTATCTCCTAAATGGATCCTATGCAATTGTCACTTGTCATAGTAACTACACCCTCTCTGTTAAAATCTAATAGCTTGTGACCGTTTTTACCTGTATTTGTAATTGTTTTTTGGATAACTCTTCTTGACCCCATCACCACGTGTTTTGACCAACAGAAAGTTCTAGATAGGTTGTGACCTCACCCAACTCCTTTATATTCATCGCTACAACAACCCTTATTTCACTGCCACACCAAAGAGAATCCATTCCCTCTCTCAGTCCAATGTAGCCACAGACGTCATCATGCAAACATGTCCTTTCTTCTATCATTAACCAATTTGAGTTTCTTCTTTATCCCTCGATCATATCTTGGGGTCTCCTCCACCAAATCCATAAGCCAGCAAACAAGTCAATGCAGTTTGATTGCAATTGTTGAAGATCTGATCTTAAGGGAATCATATTAAAGAGATTCATGGTCTGTATTTCTTCTCTACATTTGCTGTGCATTGATCCATTCATGAGCAAAATGACATCGATAATCTGTCAACAACCATGATTTCCTTGATTAATGGCATTGTTCATGCTTGAGGGTAGTAGAGTAATTTTGTTCTTGTTAACTTCTCTACTCTAAGATCTTCTCGAATGTCCGGATCCTCCAATATGTGAAGGGTGGGCGTACTTGCAAAAGGCATTTCGATGTTCAAGTCAGATCTCGACACAGAGCAATAAATGAGCTTAATAAAAGATATGCATGATTTGTATTTCTTCTCTGGGTTTGTTGTGCAATGATCCATTCCTAAGAAAAATGACATTGACGAATCTATCAACAACTATGATTTCCTTGATTAATGGCATTGTTCCTGCCTGAGGGTAGCAGGGTAATTTCCTCCCTACTGACTTCTCTACCCCGAGATCTTCTCGAATGTCTGGATCCTCCAATATGTGAAGGGTGGGTACCTGCAAAAGGCACTCCGACGCTCAAGTTAGAACTCGGCACAGAGCAATAAATGAGCGTAATAAATGAGGATTAACAGTGTCTTTACCTTGAGAATCTAACCTCTATTTATACATATTTTAATGGGCCTTGGACTTCTGGGCTTTTGCAGATGATTACCAGTTTAGTTAACCTGTTCTTTAATTATATTACGATATTAATTGTTCAAGTGACCTTAATTGCCTTTTAACAGTCTTATTATTATTAAACTCTTCTCTTATGAAGTGATCGGTTATGCAACTTGCTGAATATATTCAAGGCCTATTTGTGGAGCCTTAGCCCTGAGGTGATGAGATCTTGATCTTAACTTAATGGGGGAGCTTTCAGGTCTTCGAGAAACTGAACATTCGAGGGCTCCAAGATTACCTTACTCAAACTTTTCTTAATAGTGGTATTCGGCTAATCAGTATGTCGAATACCCATCTGGTATAGGCATCAAAAGGTCCTGTTCTCAATGGTGGAATATTCTTGTGGAAATTTGTTTCACTTGAGTGCATCATTTGCTACCTTTTTGGGATTTATAGAATAGTCTTATTGAAATTTGGTTCACTTAAGTGCATCATTTGCTACCTTCCAAGGTATTATCGATCTTTTTGTCAGATGCAACATAGTCCAATGTCCACGGTCTCATAGTGAGGTAATGATCAAAGATCATCCAAGGTCTATTAAAATAACCTTATTTGAATCCTCAACTAAGTCAAACTTAACCATAAAGAAACCATGGCCAATATCAACAACATCTGGACCCCTATGGGTTTCCAAATCGCCTTTTTATGATCCTCAATTATAAGGAAACCAATATTATTCCCTAGCATTTTAACTATCACAACATCCTTCTAAATAACCATAATTCTTGCAAAATATTGTCATCAATAAAACATTTTGGCTTCATCTATCACCATCTTCCAGCTCAATCGTGAATAGATTCCTCCTAATCAAATATATACATTCCAGTTGTGGTAAAGGATTTTGTGATCCTAACATATTATCCTTAAAATAAATCTTGAGATGACTTCTACTCGCAAATAGGGTTTGTTGGAGCCATTTTTTCTACTCAAAAGTAAAGGTATATTAGACTTTTTAAATCAACACATTTAGTAGGTTTCATTTGTCTTTATTAAATATCTTATAACTTTCAAATAACATTAAATTATTTTCAAAAGGTTGTGTCAAGGTTTTTAAATGAGGCAATAAAGTGTGTGTGAGGGTTTCAAATAGTTTTTTTTTCTACACATTTAATAGAACCATTATGCAGTCACTTATGATCGTAGTGCGAACCATTATACAGGTTATTAATCGTTCTGTTTGAGTCATTTAAAGGTTAGGACGAGCGTTTTTTTTTTTGGATGAGAGAAAAATGACTTCTTTCATTCTTTCTTTCTTTCTATCCAACTCGAGCAGGATTGTCTCTCGTAAAAAAAATACTTTTGTTTGACTTCTTTCATTCTTTCTTTATGATCAATCCTTATATTTCATAACTTGTTTCCTCGTTTTGACATGACCCTCAAAAATGAATTAGAATTTAAGTACATTGAACTCTTAACCTCCATTTCTAAACAAGTACTCCCTCCATCTGATATTGATTGTCGTTTTAGCATTCAAAATTCATATTGATTCACATTTTCAATTTTCAATTTTCAAAGCAACATTTAAACTTTTACTTCAATCTTACCCTAATAAATACTATTTTCTAGTAATACTTAATGATACATTTATAGAAATTAAGAATGCTAGTAAAGATATTTTAGTAAAATTAGTCCCTAATAAATACTATTTTCTTGAAGTACTCCCTCCGTTCTAAAATGAGTGTCGTCCTAAGTTTTTTTACACAGACTAAGAAAAGCTATTAAATAGATGAAAGAGAAGTAATTTTACAAAACTAACCTTGTTATTAATATTACATTGAAGTGATACTTATTAGGTGGTATTAGTGGAAAAAATTAATTAATATTACATTGAAAAGCCAAACATGACACTCATTTTGGGACAATTTTTTTCCATATGCAACACTCATTTTGGGACGGAGGGGGAAATTCTTTTTTTAATCTGTGTGAAAAAACCTTAAAGGTCAATCAACATGAAATGGAGGAGATAGATATTATAAATGTGTAATGGCTACTGAAATTTGAGACAAGCTTCACTAGTAAATATTTTGCTAATTATATATGGTTTTGAAAAATTCAGTCTTGTAGATTCGATAATTATAAACGCTCAAAGCCTAAAAGTTACATGAAAATAATTGAGGTATGAGTCCTGAAATAATGGATTTTGTTATAATTAAACATGAAGAGAGCATAGGAAGAAATAAACACAAGAAATAATAATTGCTCCATAAATTCAATAAAATGCGTATACATCAAAATTTAATAGCTTTTATACACTATACTTATTTATTACAAAACTATTTTCTGTATCACAACAAATTTCAAAAGACATTCCATTGTGCGGTTTCTCTCCTATCCTTCAATAAGATTATTTCGCTTTGTGAGACTTCTTATCTAGTCTTAAATTAGAATTAGACTATTTCACTTTGTGAGACTTCTCACCTATCCTAGGATTATTTCACAGGGCTTCTCACATATGGGGTGTTTGGTTTGTTGTATTTTGTATATGAATCAGGTACCTGGAATACCTTTATCAATAATATATCATTGTTTTTACTAACCAAAAAACAAAGACTTTCACTTTGAGGCTTTTATTAATCAAGGAAATCACAGTTGTTAAAGGAATCATTGGTGTTGTCCCCCTGAGGGATAGATTGAGGCATAACAAAGACCGAGAAGAAATCAAGTCCATCTCTTGAACCATTCCCATCAGATCAGACCTTCAACAATTGCACTCCAAATTGCGTTGACTTGTTTGCTGACTTAAGGATCTGGTGGAGGAGAGCGTACAAGAAGCTTGGACAGCATATCGAAGGAACCTAACCAAAAGAAACTAGGTAAAAATTGAAGGAATAATATATGAAGGATGGATGATGAAGAAATTAAAATTGGTCAAAGATGAAAGAGAGGATATGTTGTAATCTGTGGCTACATTGGATTTGGAATGGAATGATTCAATATATTTTGTGCAGGGGTGGGCGAAGGGTTGCAGTGTGTAGAAGGTAGAAACCCTAAATAAGTTTAGTGTGTGAGAGGTGTGAAGCAATGCGATGAATTTAAAGGCATTATGGGTGCGACTGTTGCGTGTGCCTAGAACTTTCTTGTTGGTGAAAGCACTTGATAGTGGGTCCACCATGTGTCAAAAATAATCTAGCATGATCAATTGACTATCTCAACCATGTAAAAGAGTTAATTAAAAATAGAGTTTAATGGTAATACACATCATACATTGACAGTGTAAAACTATTTTACACAGTCATCCAATAATCACCATTGATATTACTTTTAAGTCTTAAAAGTCAACAAATTTACCATACATGTTGAGTTGTGATTGGATGATGGTGTAAAACTTTTTTACACTGTCATTGCATAGCCCTTTTTCTCTTAAAAATAATAGAATTCTCAATATACATATACATGCATACATAAATAAATACATATACATATGTAGGTATTTAATTTTGAATATTCATAAATTCATATAAAATGTCTTATGTCTAATATACATATCCACTATTATATTAATTAATAAACGTTTGAGTTTTTCTATTTTAAACATATTTGATAAATTATTTTTTTAAACAATAATTTTTTTAATGTACACACTCATATATTAATATTTACTAAATACAGTAATTATTATATTTGAAAAATATTTTTATCTATTTATTTGTATAAATGCTACAATTTTCTATTTTAAAATACATTTTATTAAATAATTTTTAAATGAAAATAGAAATAATAATTTTTTAAAATTATATATAGGTAATAAATTCTATAGTTATTACTTTTTATTTAATGACATGCCTTCATATACACAAATTCGTATGAAAAGTCAAATGGTCAATATGTATATATTAAATTTAATAAATATATTATATTTTTAATAATAATTTAATAATATTATTAAAGTTAATAACATGCTATATTTTATAAATGAAATAAATAATACTTTATAAGAAAAAAAATCAGTTTGTTATGTATCCATCTATAAATATAAATGTATAAATTTATATGCTTTTCTAGATGTCCACTCTCTATCACGTTCACTTCTACTTAAATATACTCTTTTCATGAAGTAGTAGTGGACTTTACTCTTCTAACACATGCATTTGTTATATTTTTTTTTATGCTTTTAATATCAATTGAAAATTTTAATAAGTTGTAACTATCCATCATAACTAATTTCAAATATATATATATATATATATATATATATATATATATATATATATATATATATATTTGATTTTCTGTATTTTAAATATGTTTTATAATCTATTTTTTCATACAATAATAAAAATTACCACCAAGCGCGTGAATCAATTGGTACGAGGTTGTTCTAACTTAACCAGAGGTTTTGAGTTCAAGTCCTGTATATGCAGCCGCATTAAGTAATTGGAGTTTGCCGCCCATAGTGGTCTTCCATAGTTCGATAACAATTGCCTCCCGTAAAGAATACCTACGGTCTAGACAAAAAAAATCCAATAATAAAAGTTATTAAATTTTTCATATATATATTTTGTTATATATAAAATTAGTGTTTAAATGAGTGTCTATTACATTTATTAAATTTAATAAATATATTTTTCGGTAATATTATTAAAATTAATTATTCGTTATATTTAATAAATATTGTATTTAATATTATATAATAAAAATTTATTTAGTTATATATTTATGTAAACGCTACATTAATAACATTAAATGCTACATTAATATTTTTCTTCTCAATTCTAGTTTTTTTTTTCTTTTTTTTAATGAGACTACAAATATCTTTCTTGAGAGACAAACTCATATCAAATTTAATAAATAAATTCTATTTTTAAATTTTATAATATTAACAAATTTAATAATATACTAAATTTTTAAATACAATGAAAAATACTATATAAGGAAAAAAAAATTGTTGTGTATTTTTATAAACAATAAATTAATTACATTAAATAATACATTTTTTATGAAATATATAAATATTTATTTGCACACAGAGATATTTGTTTAGGTATTTATTTTTTAATAATTAGTTTTTTTTAATAATATTTTTTAACATATATAAATTCATATGAAAAGTTATACATTTACAATTACAAAACACCCTTACGCTTACCGTAAAAATTATTTTATTTAATTATAAAATAGTATATTTATAATAAAAAAAATCAATTGTAAATGGCAGCTTCCAAATTACAAAACAGCAGTGCGCATCAGATTATTTCCAATTAACTACAAACAATTATCTCCTAAATGGATGCTATGCAGTTGTCACTTTATCACAGTAACAACATCTGCTCTGTTAAAATCCAATAACTTGCGATCGTTTTAATTTAATTGTATTTGTAATTGTGTTTTGGATAACTCTTCCTGACCCATCACCACGTGTTTTAAGCAACAGAAAGTTCTAGACAAGTTGTGACCTCACCCAACTCCTTTATAACAACCCTTATTCCCCGCCACACCAAAGAGAATCATTCCTCTCTCCGTCCAATGACATCAACATGCAAATTAAATTGACCTCTCTTCTATCATTAACCAATTTTAATTTCTTCTTCATCCCTCGATCATATCCTGGGGTATCTTCCACCAAATCCTTAAGCTAGCAACGCAGTTTGAATGCAATTGTTGAAGAATTGATCTTATGGGAATCATTGAAGAGATGCATGGTCTGTATTTCTTCTCCGTGTTTGCTGTGCGTTGATCCATTCCTAAGCAAAATGACACCGATGAATTTGTCAACAACTGCGATTTCCTTGATTAATGGCATCATTTGCTACCTTTATAGAATTTGTAGAATTGTCTTATGGAAATTTGCTTCACTTGAGTCCACCATTTCTCAATTCCCAAACACCCATAAAGTATAGTAGTCTTTTTTTTTTTAATTCGTGGAAATCAAAGACAGGTACCGGGGGATTTATAATAACTTACGCACCCTGCTCAACCAACTAAGCTAGACCCCCCTCAGTAGAGTAGTCTTTTTGAAATTTGCTTCACTTAAGTCCACCATTTCCCAAATTCCCAAACACTACTCATAAAATGAAATAGTCTTATTGAAGTTTGTTTCATACTTGAGTACACCATTTCTGAAACACGAAGACTACAACTGTAGCATGAAACTATGTGAGAAGCCTCACATAATGGAATAGTCTTATTGAAATCTGTTGCCTTACAAAAAAAATGGCCTTGTAACGAATAAGTATAGTATATAAAAACTAATAAATTGTGATGTATCTGCATATCATTGAATTTATTGAGCAACGATTAATTCTTGGGTTTATTTCTTCCTATGTGTTTTATGTCGTCTAATTAATTATAACAAAATTCCTTATTTCATAGTACTACACTTAGGATGCCAACGGGGCGGGTCGGGGACGGGTTTGGCTCTCTCCATCCCCATCCCCGCAAAAAGCGGGGCTGCTATGGGTTCGGGTATTAAAGATGCGGGTTTAAAATTTTAATACCCATCCCTATCCCCGTCGGGTTTTATTAGGTTCGGGTATATCCACAGATAACCCACTACACTATTTTTTATAATTTTAATTTACTTATATATTTTTAAATAACTTATATATTAAGTTATTAATTATATTAACTTAAACAATATATAAAAAATAATGAATAACAAAGGATTTAAAGGCAAAGAATTATGAATTAAATTATATTTTTTGTTAAATGTATAATTTTAAGTTTGTTATTTAACTATTATTGTATTATAGTTTAAATTATTTAACTATTAAGCTGCTTAATTTATATTTTTAAAAATTATCACAATAAAATTTTTATTATATATATTATGCATATATATGTTGTGACAAAAAAATTATAAAAAAAAATGTAATGGTAGCGGGTATGAGTACGGGTACGGGTATAGTTTGATACCCATTCCCGTCTCCATACCCATTAAAAAAATTCAGGTAATACCCGTATCCATACCCGGTCAAAGCGGGTATTTCCAGTCAAAGTCTGTGCCATGCCACGTAACTCTATTATTTTTGTGTGGGTTTTAACCTTAATAATGAGATCAAATCTTTTGTGATAGTGATAGTGTGATATTTTGTGTGGTAAATAAAAGGTACCTATGGGCCAGTGATGAGATGAGAGAGAGAGAAAAAAAATGATGGAGCTAGGGTATTTACTAGCATTCTTTAAGTGTGTGATGAGTGTGGTTGTTAGCACCGATGAGTGGAGTGCAGAGTGCTCGTGAAAAAAACATAAAGGAACTGAATACATGAGATGAGGTAAGTGCTTAACAAAGATAGTACTAAGAGAAAAATGTAGGTTATAGATGAGGTGGATGAGGGAAGAAAGATGGGATGACTCCAAAGATGAACAAATATCCTGTGTGCATTAACAATAAGCACTTGAATGAACATGGGTGGTGGGGGTGTTTAATTGGAGGGGTTGTCTAACTTATCTTAACTAAAAATGGAGTTAAACAATCTCATAGAAAATTATTGGTATAATTTTATTATGTACTTTAAAATTAGATAAAGGAAATTCAAATTGATTTTTTATGTCATTATTATTTTTATTTAATTTTTTCTCATTTTTATTTTTAATTTTAATTGTCTGGATAAAATTGAGTGCTCAAAATATTTACAGTTCAAAGTTCACTATCTTTAATCACTCTATAAAACTTGTACCCGTTATTATTTTTCCTATTCATCGTACTTTTACCGAAACCAAAACTTCATATTTAGTTTAAATTGCTCTAATTTTCTAAGTTTTATTATAAATTACTCTTATTTTAAAATAAAATTTATCCTACATTTATTATTATTATTTTAAATAATTTGTACTTTACAAAATAATATTGGTTCTGATCATGCATTTGATTGAAATATAGTTTATTATTATTTTAAAAAATGGGTAAAATATGTTTTTGGTCCTTGTACTTTCAGAAAAACTTGGTTTTAGTCCCTCTCCTCTAATGGTGTTAATACTATTAATGGAAATACAGTTTCTGGTGGCTATAAACTGTCACAAAATACACATTCCTCATGTATTTAAACTCAAAATCATTGGCGGCTAAAAACCGCTATAGATTATTAAAAAAAATAGACACATAATGTGTCGTCGGTAATGGAAGAGACGGGTTTCTCGTTGAGTTTGAGTCTATTTTTTTAATAATCTGTGGCGATTTTTAGCCACCAATAATGTTGAGTTTAAATACATGAGGAATGTGTATTTTGTGGCAGTTTATAGCCACCGAAAACTGTATTTCCATTAACAGTATTAACACCATTAGAGGAGATGAACTAAAACCAAGTTTTTCTGAAAGTACAGGGATTAAAACCAAGTTTTTCGGAAAGTACAGGGAATAAAATGGTTTATTCGAAAGTACATGGACTAAAACCAAGTTTTTTTGAAAGTACAGGGACTAAAAACATATTTTACCCTTAAAAAATTGATGTTAAAATACTATATTTAAATAATAACTTGACATTAAAAAAAAAAACTTAACTTCTAAATAACAAGTTAAAGTTATTATTATCCATAAATCACTATTTAAAAAAAGGTAACAACAAAAATATTTCTATTACCCATTAAAATTAGAGGCTAACACGGGCTTTGTATTGCCCAAGCATCTCATGCATGTGATTGCAACTTCTTCTCGCAAAATCTCTCTAACATAGTATTTCTTTAAAAGAAATCATCAATGTCATTCTGAAAAGGGAATCAGAGAAAATGCCATGTTAACATTTCCATAGGTGTTTCCACCACCATATCCATTGTCTCTCCACTCATTGAGTCACCCATATATAACCAAAACAATAACCTCTTGATCAGTATGCAAAAGGCATTTAAAGATGGGCTTGGAGACTTTGGATCATCCAACAATATTAGCTTATTTGGATCTATTATCAGTACATTCATTGTCGCAAGGACTCCATGAACATATGTTGTACATAGTTTACACAAGTCCTTGTTGCATGACAATCACTGTGGAGTTTCCACTTGCATTAAATGCAGTAGTTGCCCAATAAATATTATCATACATTCACTTTTTCTTCCATCTCCTTTTCTACCTTTTTTTTTCTATCTCTCTTACTTTCCCATCACATCACTTTCTCTCTCTTTTCCTTTTTCTCTCTATCACTCTCTTCTTTCCACCCACACACCCCAAATTTGGGATGAATGAATATCACTACTCTTAATTGCCTTCATGGGATTAGGAACTACCAAGGTTGTCCTATAATATGAGAGAATAGGGAGATAACTTCACTATTTTTGCCACCTGATTAGATTCACCAAGGATATGTTTTTCCTTTTTTCAAATCTTACTATTTTCAGCTTGTCCAACCCATAATTGAGATTAAATGCTCCATTAATTCCTTTCTACAATATTCTCGTCCATATCATGGCCTGATAATGTTGGGGACATATTTTGGCCAGAATATGAATGCCTTAAATTGCTCCCCTCATTTCCTCCTCCTATAATGCTCTCATTATTGTGATTTAAAACATTAGTGAGCTTTCCAATCCCTATATAAGTTTGTAACGAAATTAACGTGATTTCTATGCTGTGGATTAGGGGTTTGCATGCGAGCCCACACCTATATTGTTCATATTTTTCTCACCAGATCCTAGACGATCGCCAATGATGAGTTTTCTTTCTTCTTCCTCTCTAAGCAACTGCCTTTACAAATCAAATGCAAACCTTCATATTCAACATCAAACCAATGGTTTTGAAACCAAAACCATCCTACTACTAAGTTATTCAAATCAATTTTCACACACACCTTAGCGAATAGCCCTTTGACTGCATTAATAGTAGTCATATCCATTAGCACAAATCTACCAACGATTGATGCTAGTTCTAAAAGAACACTCTCATCATAGTATCCATGCCTAAACAAGGAAAGCTAATCCAGACCAAGGTATTATCAATCTTTGTGTCAAATGCAACAAAGTCCGATGTCCATGGTCTCATAGTGAGGTAATGATCAAAGATCATCCAAGGTCTACCCAAATAACTTTTTTTGAATCCTAAACTAAGTCAAACTTAACCATAAAGAAACCATGGCCAATATCAATAGCATCTAGACCCCTAAGAGTTTCCAAGTAGCCTTTTAGTGATCCCCAATAATAAGGAAACCAATATTCTTCCCAAGCATTTTAACTATCACAACATCCTTCTAAAGTAACCATAGTTCTTGCAAAATATTGTCATCAATGTAACATTTTGGCTTCAGTCTATCACCATCTTCCAGCTCAATCTTGAATAGATTCCTCCTAATCAAATATATACATTCTAGTTGTGGCAAAGGATTTTGTGATGCTAGCAGCTTATCCCTAAAAGAAATCTTGAGACAACTTCTACTCACAAATAGGGTTTATTACATAGAGCCATTTTTTCTACTCAAAAGTAAGGGTATATTAGACTTTTTAAATTTACACATTTAGTAGGTTTCATTTGTCTTTTTAAATAATAATATAACTTTCAAATAACATTAAATTATTTTCAAAAGGTTGTGTCAGGGTTATTAAATGAGGCAATAAAGTGTGTGAGGGTTTCAAATAATTTTTGTTTACACATTTAATAGAGTCAATATGCAGTCACTCATGATCGTAGTGTGAACCATTATACAGGTTATTAATCGTTCAGTTTGAGTCATTTAAAGGTTAGGGCGAGTGTTTTTTGGTTTTTTTGGATGAAAGAAAAATAACTTCTTTCTTTTTTTTTTCTACCCAACTCGAGAAGGATTGTTTCCTGTAAAAAAATACTTTGGTTCTATAAAAAAAATATATAATAAATAAAACCTACCCCCTTTGTGCATTGAACATGGTCACCTTATACAAAACCATTTGTTAATGAGTATTTTCATTGTTTACATTTGAAATTCAAAAGCACTTCTTTATGATCAATCCTTATATATATTTCATAACTTGTTTCCTCATTTTGACATGATTGTCAAAAAAAATGAATTAGAATTTAAGTACATTGAACTTTTAACCTCCATTTCTAAACAAGTACTCCCTCCATTTCATATTGATTATCATTTTAACATTCAAAATTCATATTGATTGACGTTTTTAATTTTCAAAGCAACATTAAAACTTTTACTTAAGTTTTACTTCTAATAAATACTATTTTCTAGTAATACTTAATGATACATTTATAGAAATTAAGAATGTGAGTGAAGATATTTTACTAAAATTACCCCTAATAAATACTATTTTCTTGAAGTAATTCTTTTCTCAATATGAAATGGAGGGAGTAGATATTATAAATGTGTAATGACTACCGCGATTTGAGACAAGCTTCACTAGTAGATATTATGCTTGTTATATATGATTTTGGAAAATCCAGTCTTGTAGATTTAATAATTATAAAGACTAAAAGCCTAAAAGTTACACAAAAATAATTGAGGTATGAACCCTGAAATAATGGATTTTTTTTATAATTAAGCATGAAGAAAACATAGGAGGAAATAAACACAAGAATTAATAAATGCTCCATTAATTAATTCAATAAAATGCATATACATCAAAATTTAATAGTTTTTACACACTATACTTATTCATTACAAAACTATTTTCTGTATCACAACAAATTTCAATAAGACTATTCCACTATGAGGTTTCCTACCTATCCTTCAATAAGATGATTTCGCTTTGTGAGACTTCTTATCTAGTCTTAAATTAGAATTAGACTATTTCACTTTGTGAGACTTCTCACCTATCCTAGGATTATTTCACCGGCCTTCTCACCTAGTCTTAAATAAGACTTTCATGTAGAAATCCGTGAACCCAATGTTTATACTTGAAAGGTTTGTAGGCACCATATAGAATTGGCAGGATGAAGTGTTTTAGACAATAAAATGTGTCTGGTTTGTTGTATTTTGTAATGGCTCAGGTACCTGCAATACCATTATCGATAATATATCATTGTTTTTCGCTAACCAAAAAACAATGACTTTCACTTTGAGGTTGTTATTAATCAAGGAAATCACAGTTGTTAAAAGAATCATTGGTGTCGTCCCCCTGAGGGAAAGATTGAGGCATAACAAAGACCGGGAAGAAATGAAGACCATCTCTTGAACCATTTCCATAAGATCAAATCTCCAACAATTGCACTCCAAACTACGTTGATCTATTTGTTAGCTTAAGAATCTAATGGAGGAGAGCACACAAGAAGTTTGGACAGGAGATCGAAGGAACCCAACCAAAAGAAATTAAGTAAAAACTGAAGGAGTAAGATATATAGGATGGATGATGAAGAAATTAAAATTGGTTAAGGATGAAAGAGAGGCCATGTTTAAGTTGTAATATGTGCCTACATTGGATTAGGAATGGAATGATTCAATCTATTTTGTGCAGCTGTGGGAGAAGGGTTGCAGTGGGTAGAAGGTTGAAACCCTATAATTAAGTTTAGTGTGTGAGAGGTGAAAACATATGATGAATTTAAAGGAGTGACACATGATGGATGAGACCACACCGTGTGTGTCTAGAACTTTCCTATTGGTGAAAACACGTAATGGTGGGGTTAGTCCATCGTGTGGCATAGAGTCTAGCAGGATAAATTGATTGTCTCGACAGTGGTCATTGTATATCAAAAGGAAGAGTTTTCCGTCCACAGTGGTCCTGCAAGTCTCGAGCATTTAATGGACACTGTATATTGCATTTAATCACTGTATATTACATTTATTATGTTTAATAAATACTGTAGTTAATATTATATAATAAAAAGTCTATTTGTTTATATATTTATGTAAACACTGCCCTAATAACATTAAATGTTACATTAATATTTTTCTTCTCAACTCTAGTTTTTTTTTCATGATTACAAATATCACTTATGAGAGACAAATTTACTCGAGTCAGGTAAGATAACTTTAAGCGATAAAGTATTTCTTTTGAGGATTTAATGCCTAGCTTGCATACCCAAGCCTAGTTTTATTTTTTTTGTCACTACAACATTGGTGAGAAGTATTCACCTTACTGATGACTAATCTCTACCGGAAAACCTGATTGGTCACCTTTAGTGGGGTCTCCCCTCCAAACCATATTTTTTTATCCACAAGACTTGAACTCGATACCTTACTTAAGAGGATCAAGTCCAGTTCCACTCGTATAATTCACGTGTTTAGTTTTGTTTTTGGTAATGGTCCACAAGTCTAGTTTACTCATATGTTTAAATAAATTAATTTTATTTTTTCATTATTAAAACTTTTATTATATATGCTATTTAAATAAGTTAGTTTATTAATGATCTCTCTAAAATTAATTAATTTAAAATATTTATAGAATATTTTTGTTTATAATCAATCTTTTTTCATAATTAAAAAATAAGTTATACTTTTATAAATTTTAATATTAAAAGCTCAATAATAGTTTATAATATATTTATAATAATATTCGAAAATAGATTTTAGATAAAACAATGTAGATAATAAAAATGATATGTTTATTAATTAATAAAATATATTTTTGATTATAAAATTATATTAATTTTTATAATAACTTCATGCCAATCGCATAATATTATAATGATATGTAACAAAAATAATAATACTATAATGATAATAGAAGCTTGGGAAAATAAAATTATATTGAGTGAAACTAGACTCAAATTTCTTAATTAAGGTCTTGAGTTCAAGCCTTTAGATTAAAAAAATAAAAATAAAAAAAAAGTGGTTGGGAGGAAAGATTACACTAAAGGTCGTCATTCAAGTTCCCTAGTGGATATTAGCCATTTACAAAGCCAATACATGTACCTATAACATGGTAATAAAAAAACAGAAGATGTGGTCAGGTAGGGGTGTAAACGAGTCAAACTGAGCCAAGCTCTTAAGGCTTGGGCTTGGCTTGTAAAAAAGATTGATTGTTCAAGTTTGGCTCATTTATTTAATCGAGCCTAATTGAAAGCTTGTTTTTGGCTTGTTAAAAAAGAACAAAGCTTGAGCTTGGCTTGTTTAGCTCATTTATTACTTAACTAGTATTTTAGCCCGTGCAATGCACGAGTTTATTCAAATTTTCACTACATTATTTATATAGTTAATAAAAAAAATTTGAAAAAAAATAATTATGTAACACATCCAAAGAAATTTGAAAAAATAGATAATATATCTCTAAGAAATTAGAGACTATAAATTTTAAAAAAAATAAGGGAAGATGGATAAGCTATACAAAATATAAAGGAAGAAGAAGATAAGGGGAGAGCTATCAATATATATATATATATATATATATATATATATATATATATATATATTAATATCATTTTTTTTTTAACAATTGTGAATAATTATCAAGTATTTATAAATGATATTATGACTTTTTCTACAAATTTTAATATCAATAACAATTAATTTTGAACATGTCGCAGTTAAGTATATTATTCTAAAAAGTAAAATGAAGTTTTAAATATGTTTAATATTAAGTTTAAAAAGTAAATTGAAATAAGGATTTAGAATTATTGATGAAAAAGAGAAATCTTCAGAGTTAAAAAATAGTTACAAAAACAGATAAAAGAAATATTTGAAGAAAAAAATAGCATAAGGAAGTGAATGGAGATAGTTACAAAAATATTAGAGAAAAGAAGTGAGTGTGCGTAGTTACATAAATTGATAAGAGAAATTTTAACATAGATGCATGCTAGGAGAATAAAGTATACCACTTCATGAGAGGAGAATATTCAAATGAGAGTGAATGTGAGGGAGAGTGGGAAGAGTGGAGCAATAAAAACACAGATAGATTTATACGTTTATATATAAGGAGATTATTTTTGCTTTTATGAATTTTTTTCTTAAATTATTTTTTAACTTTATCAATATAACATTTAATAATTATTTTAATATCAGATAATTATTTACTAATAGAAAAATATATCTTAACATGTTAACAGCAAAATGATTTATATATCAATATTAGCTATCCAAGTCTGAACTCTAAATAAGAGTACTAACAATCCAATATCATCAATTTTTTTATTAGCAAAATTATTTATACATTAAAAAAGAAGCTAATGTTAAGTATAATTAGAAGTACTCAATATTAGCTAACCTAGTCTGAACTCTAAAAAAGAATACAAACACTCCAATGAAAACATAAACAACAACACCTTTATTCTAAATAAATACAAATTAAGATCCCTAACTTAACCAAATTACAAGCAAAATTTACAATCAACCGATACATTGTAGTCCTGCCCCTATCAATATAAAGGTAATCAATTTATTGATAGAATAGTCTCTGATATTTTTATAAAAATGATTAGTATAAGAATATGTAAAATTTGTTTTCATAGAAATAATATATATATATATATATATATATATATATATATATATATATATATATATATATATATATATCCCATCCCTTCCCTCCCACACTTAACACACACTTAGAAACTTAGAGAGAGAAAGAAGAGAGAAGGAGGAGAAAAGAGAAGAATGAGGAAGGAAGGGAAGAAGAAGGAGGAAAAGCTAGGACAACCCACGCCACCTCACCTATCATCCTTAGTTCAAAGGTCATTGGTGAGTGTTTTTCATCTTTCTCTATCCCTCCAATTATGGCTTAGTCAGAGATTCAAGGAGGGTTAGGTTTCTCTCCATGAGAGAGGAGCTCCAAAAACCCTCAATCCTTGGGTTTAGTGTGAGAGATGCATAAGTTGTTTTTCTTGTTTGGCATGTGGTTCATCATTAATTTGAATTATTGTGAGGATTTGGGTTATTGGGTACGGGTTAAGCACAATCAGGAACCCTATGATCTGCAGAGTCGCGGATTCTCGCTTAAGCGAGCTCTGCATGGCGCTTAAGCGAGGAGTCCCTGGAGATAAAAGTGTTCTCTGTAATTCTTGCTTAAGCGAGGATTATTGGTGCTTAAGCGAGGTGTTTTGGTCCTTAAGCACGATACTTTGATGCTTAAGCGAGAAGCTACAGGGACCAGGATTAAGTCAGGACTCTAACGCTTAAGCGCAAGTTTTTGGCGCTTAAGCGTGGCATTATGGCGCTTAAGCGCTAAGATTTGGCGCTTAAGCGAGGTGCCAAGGTTAGAATGGCTTAAGTGTAGGATTCATGCTTAAGCGACTGACCCCTGGAACATTATGTTAAGTTCTATCCTTTTCCAGTTAATTTCCTTAATATGTTTAGTATGTTGATATGAATTACAAGGATAATGATATGTTTAAGTAAAGAAAGAGGAGATTCCTTTGGGGATCAAAGAAAGTATAATGTTTTGATAAGTTAAGCATGCAAGTGAAAAGATTGGCCCTCTTTAGAAGGTAGGCGGGACCCCTTCCGTCACTTCCTATCTTCCAAAGATGTGGCATAACTCCTCGGGCTGGAGGAGAATAATTCGAGGCCAAGGCATAAAAGGAAAGGGACACCTTTCAATATATTGATCTCAATAGATGCCGTAGGACGGAAGAAAAGTAAAGAAAGTTAATTAAAGCATGTAAAGTATATGTTAAGATTATGTTACTAGAGATGTAAATGTAGCATATTATAGTATTTTAAATGATGAAAGATTATGATGCATGTCTCTTAACACTCACTGA
This sequence comes from Pueraria montana var. lobata, assembly GCA_026413185.1. Taxonomy (NCBI): domain Eukaryota; kingdom Viridiplantae; phylum Streptophyta; class Magnoliopsida; order Fabales; family Fabaceae; genus Pueraria; species Pueraria montana. Next base: position 54,900,752 of record CM048654.1, read on the forward strand.
GATCCTGTCTCCTTAGTTTAATGTTTATGTTCCAGATTAAACAGGTTTGAAGTATGGAGACAAGAGACCTAGAAGATATTATGTTTATGCAGTAATATCTTTATAGGCTAGTTTTGTAAAAGTACTCCTTATATATTCTTTTGGTATAGGATCCCACATATAGGGATTTCCTTTTATTTATATGATGTAAATACTTGATAACGATATAGACCTTTGTACAGTGATATACTTGAGTAATATTACCATATCATGTTGATATTATCCTTACTGATGACTAAAATGTACGTTAGAGGGTAGTACCCTTTAGGGTGTTACAGGTGTAACTTACACCAATTGTTACACCATTCAATAACTTGATATTGGATGATATTTTCTTAAAACTCACTGTTAGATTGAAATTTCATTCAACATAGATCATATATACAAAATTTCATATTAATCCAAAATTATTTGCTACCTCATTTATATAGATTAAAATCGACGTAATATAAACTTTTCAAAATATATTAAAATATGGATCATTCGATCACCTTCTTATCGTTGTTCAATTTTGACAAAATTTGAGATAGACGATCTTGGTAATATGTAGATACAATTCAACGGTTGGATAGGTAAAAATCACATTCTATATCAAGTTATTGAATGGTGTAACAAATAGTGTAAATTACATCGGTGTTGTAACACCCTGAAAATATCAACTCAGTTATATATATATATATATATATATATATATATATATATATATATATATATATATATATATATATATGCATAATTATATTTGTCTGTATATAGATCTCTACAAGTAACTGACAAAAATTAATTCGCTAGAATAAATTCTCTGTAGTTGCTTTTCTGTATAATTGACTGTTAGTTGGATTTTAAGTTTCAATGAAAATAAAATAACCCGTGTTATTTTATTTGGATTGATGATGAGTGGTGTAATGACAATTTAAATTTTAGTGTTTAAATCCATTAGTGAAAAAAAACAAAAAAAATAAAAAAATCTAAGAATTGCAAGACAAATAAACTTTTGTAAAATTCATCTGTGAGTGATTACTCTACAGAGAAATTTTAAGAAAGTCACTTTAAAAAGATTTTCAATTGTAAAGAATTTTTAAAATTTAAATTAGATAGTTATCGATTAGTTTTCGCTTTCTTTTTTAAAAACCGCGTTCTGATTTAAATTACACAATGTATTTCTACACTGTGTAACTTGACACGACCCTAACCCATCAAATCAAGTGGCTTTCAACCACTTAAAATCCCTGCAAACTCCTCCCCTACACCCTCCAAACTCAGCCCTATCACACTTTTTCAGCCTCCCTAACCATCACTCAAATAAAACTTAAGGCTAACACTCACCTACACTCACTCACTCACTTAACTCCAGCCAAACCACCTCTGCCCAAAGAGAAAATTAAAATAGCTCCTCCCTCTCTCTTCCCTTCTCCAGGTCGCACTCTCTCCCTCACAAACACCATTTTTTTTCAGTTTCTTCTTCCTCTTGCATACTCTAGTTGGAGTGCCCTGCAGCCAATACTCATTTAAAGGAAGCTAACCAGCTTCTTCTCCTCTATCCAGCGAGATCCTCATCACAGTAAGGGGACTCTTTGATGGATTCAAGTGGCTGGAGGTGGAGGATCCAGCCACTCTCACCCTAAATGCCTCCCATGTGAACTGATTGCATGAAATGTGTAGTTGTATGAATGTGACTGGTTTGTTTTCTTTCATTTCTCTTTGGCAGTGGCTGTGTCTATGTCAAAAAATTTCTTCTCATCTTCTTCTTGTTTAAAAATCGTGGGATGGCTCCAACACAAAGGAGACCATGCCCAAACTTTGTTAGAAACTCATGCTCTTTCAAGAAATTTCGAAAAAAAAAAAAAAAAGTGATGCTGGCAGTGGCTGTCTCATGGTAGAAGCCCTGGAGAGTGTTTATGTTTTCGACCATACCTTTTAATCTAACCGTTGGATTTTGATGAAACTTGTCCCCAGTTGAAGTAAACTCGAAATGCACTAACTTTGCTTTTGAGACCATTGCGAGATGACCTTAAATTAAGGTTCATCCATGACCTGCAATGGGACCGTTCTACTTTCGAAAACTGGTTGGGCAGTGGCTGTTTCACGTAGAAGCCCTGGACAACGTTTACATTTTTTAACATAACTTTTAATCTAACCGTTGGATTTTAATGAAACTTATCCCCAGTTGAAGTAGACTCAAAATGCACTAACTTTTATTTTGAGACCATTGCGAGATGTCCTTAAATTAAGGTTCATCCATGACCTGCAATGGGACCATTCTACTTTCATAAACTGGTTGGGCAGTGGCTGTTTCATGTAGAAGCCTTGAAAAATGTTTACGTTTTTTTAACATAACTTTTAATCTAACCATTAGATTTTGATGAAACTTGCTTTCAGTTAAAGTAAACTCAAAATGCACCAACTTTGCTTTTGAGACCATTGTGAGATAACCTCAAATGAACATTCATCTGTGACATTCAATGGGACTATTCTGCTTGCGAAAACTGGTTCGGGCAAGGTTTGGTTTTTGACCTACAGACTAATGACTGTTTTTGAAATATAATTTTTTATTATAAAACTAGACAAACAGAGCTTTAAAATGATGTAATTTTTGAAATTTTTCACTCACAATTGCTAAGTTAATTAATTAGGTTTAGACAGATCTCATACATGGATCCCAAATTTTGAACCTGAGGCACGCGTCTTATAAAAGAAATTACTGGGAAAAATGTAGGAGGAATTAGGAATCAAGTTTTACTTTTTCTGAAAGGTATAAATGTTAGATTTTTACCATAAAATTTGAGAGAAAATCTCATTTGGGAAGATTGAGAAAATTGCACATCTTTGAGGTATGCTCACTGTGAGGAGCATGCTGACCTGCGAACTTCTAGGAATTTTCATAATTATTGTAGATTTAATCTAAGAGTGTGGGTTACCTTTTTGAAAAATAGGTTTTAAGGGCTTTAATTTGATATAAGAATTTCACTAAACAAAAATCGTTTGCTATATTAATTTTGGACAGAGATTAAGTGCTACCAGAGAGGAATTCTGCTCTTAAAATTGCCTTGATGTGTGATATTTGAACTATGATATATTTGAATGTGTGAATCCATTTAAATATGTGCATGCAAGACAGTGGGTAAAATTGACCTTGCCTAAAATGATTGTAAGACCCTTGGAATGTGAACCTTGGGCATCTTTGTGTGTGTGATTGTGCGTTTTGAAACGCTTTATGCTACAGTCATGTGGAATGTAGTGTGATTCAAATTTCTCTGTGATGTCTGTGATCTGTGAGCATAAGACTCGATCACGAGTGCTTATGTGAACTAGGACAGTGTCCTAGTAATCTAGAAAAATTGTACCGGTAGTAATAATATAAATTCCAACAGTGAGAACAACTAATTTAGACTTAAGAATTTATTTATTTTTAGGCTTAATAAATTAACTCTTTGATTTGTGCTTCGGACTTAGATAAATATACTAGGACCCTTGCATGGAGGAATCGTCGGTAAGTAAGAATTATTAAAAACTTTATAAATTAAGAGGGTAACGCACAAATAAAATGTAATAATGAATCCCGATACGTGAGGGCGATATGCGCCTTAAGAGTCGTGCAACAAGGAAAAACACGTGTAATGCGGACTCATGAAGGAAGTCGCGTGGGACGATTCCGGATGAGTGAAAGTTGCAACGATGTTGACGGAGATCGAACGATGTGTTCACCAATAAGTGATGGAGAGCATATTCTCATATGGTATAATTTTGTGGAGCCAAGACAAGGTCTTGAGCTTGGCGTCGATTTCGATCCGTCTTATACCCCCAGTAGCGGAAACCCATGGTGATGAGCAAAGAAAATCTCCGTGAAAAAGTGTGCGAGGAATAAGTCCTCGGAGTATGAATGACCACATATTGGTACCTGGGAGATGATCATGAGGCATTACGACCTTGGAGGGTAGGCGTCGAGTTGTGACTTCGTTCACACAAACCGACTTGGTGACCCTAACAATAACCACAAGAAAATCTCAATTGGTGAGAGCCCACCTTATACCAGGGTGATGGTGTATTCCCAGCAGTCATTCCACTCAATATATGTAAGACCACTGAGTTCTGGGAGTTCCAAGTGGCAGCTGGCCAGTATGATATAGTTTACAGACTTTAGTCATAAACACGAGTAGGTTCTGAGAGTGAACGTTAGAGAACTACCCCGCAGTGGTTGACAGGATTGTGTATGACTTCTACAGTCATTTCTGTGTGATTTGCTTGATGAAGAAAAGAGTTTACCCTTTTTGTGTGTTTATTTTCTGTAGGTCCGGATGGCAGACGAAGAGCCAACCCTCCATTGGGAGGTTGATTGTTATTTCGGACGATGGATAGCGGACGTGGTTGCGGGCGTAGACCACTTTACTGGCTACAAACGGTTTACACGGACGCCCATTGACGAGCTGGTAGGAGCACACCCAGTAGTAGCAGAATATTTTGCATGGTGGACGCAGCCGACGCCGCCATACTACCATCATGCGGAGCCCGCAGACGTAATGATGATCTCCTCATCCCTTCTCTCGTCTGAGCGCACAAAGACTGCTTCTCATTCTTTGGGGGTGTAGTTAGAGGAGATAGATGACTCCGACACCGAGGAAACTCCTACTGAGGGGAATTCCTTAGGGGCGCCCGACTACTTACCCTAGCCAGAGTATGAGGTAGTAGAGGAGGATGGCGAGGCTACTCCAGCGGTGATGGAGGTTGATGGGGAGAAGCCAGCAGCAGCTGCTGTAGAGGACGTGGCAGAGGCTCCTGCCAAGGGACCTGGCTGGTTGCTAGCGGAGGACGAGGAGGACCCCGAGGAGGATCCCGAGGAGGATCAAGAGGAGGATCTTTCAGAGGATTCCTTCGAGGTCTCTTCTCGTGAGTCGCACACTTAGACCTCCGTCGGTCGACAGTTCCCGTAGGTGTGGGCGGAGTCCCTTGGGGTAAATGGTAGATGACTGCTCTGAATGTTAGGATCTTCTTTTTATCTTTATCATGTATTTTGTTGGGTAGATCTAGGCATTCAGAGGTTTTGTTGTATATGTTTCAGTCATCTTGCGTACCACATTAGGTATTTGCTACACATAGTTATTGGGAACCTTGTGATGCTCATTAGACTCCTTTTTTTATATTTATGCAGTGTATCTTTCAGCTATTCACTTCTGTCTTTAATTATTATCTTATTTATTTATTCCAAATATTTGAAAAATTCAAAGTGATCTTTTGCAATGATAAACACGTCAAGATCTTTCCCATTAAAATGACGCATTAATAAATGCTAAAACCAATGAGAACTTTCGAAATTAAAGTTTAAAAAAATATTGAAATGCATAGTTCAACTAGAAAGTTTTAAAAATTTCACTAAAATTCCACCTACTACATTTTAACTTCACTCGTTTTCACAAGTATAAATTAATTAAAGAGCTTTAGAAAAATAATTAATTGAATTAAATACGACATATTTTCTTGGTTAGAATTAGGGCGTTACAGGTGTCATTTGATCCCTCCTCATATATATATATATATATATATATATATATATATATATATATATACACACACACACACACACACACACCAGTGTAACTTAAACAACTATTACATCATTCAATAACTTGATATAGAATGTGATTTTTATCGATCCAACCATTGAATTATATCTACATATTACCAAGATTGTCTGAGACAAATTCTGTCAAAATTGAACAACAATAAGAAGGTGATCAAATGATCCATATTTTAGTATATTTTGAAATGTTTATATTATGTCAATTTTAATCTATATGAATGAGGTAGCAAATAATTTTTGATTAATATGAAATTTTGTATATATGATCTATGTGAAATGAACTTTCAATCCAATGGTGAGTTTTAAGAAAACATCATCCAATTGAAAGTTATTGAATTGTGTAATAGTTGATCAAAGTTACACGGGTATAATTTGATCCCTCCTCATATATATATATATATATATATATATATATATATATATATATATATATATATATATATATGAGCTATTCACAAGCCCTTAATGTCAAGCTTTTAAAACTTGGGTTAAACTCATTTAAATAATCAAGCCTAATCTCAAGCTTGGGTTTGTTTATTTGATTAAACAAATGAGCTTGAACGAATAATAGCAAAACCTGAATAGTTCACGAATAGCTCGGTTCATTTACACCCCTATGGTCAGGGATTTGATCCTCAAGTCCATGTGTATGGAAAATATTTGTTTGGAAATATTAATCTCTTAAATAGATTTCGGTATTTCAAAGAATTAGTTTTTGGTCTTCTGTTGGAAGATACCCTAAGTTTGAAAAAAAAAATGAAGAGTAAAATGGCATTAGCATTTAAAAATAAATACACATATAGTAACTATACTAAATATAAGCGTGATATGAATTAAGATAGATATTTTTTTTATCCCTAGGAATCGAACACGATACCGGGGGGCTTACAATAACTCGCACACCCTACTCAACCAACTAAGCTAGACCCCCTCGATAATTGAGATAGATATAATTTAACTTATTTTGAATAAAAAATGAACAAAACTCTAATCCCTGAGGTAGGCAAAAATTCCACCTAGCCCAAATAAATCACACTTTAACTTGAGTGATCTCTAGGTTGTCAAAAAAACATTTGGGTGTCTAAATATATTTTTTTCATAGATATATCATCCATGCACATATAAGGGTGATGTTAAAATATTTGTTATGGATTAGTATCAATCAATAATTATTCTATTATCTTTTAGTATCATCAATCAACAATTAAAGATAAGATAATTATCATATGTATATTACAGATATTTTGGATGGGATTATGATAAGATTGACCCTGTGATGGGTTGGGTCAATCATTTAGTAGATAGTCCATTGAGAGGTCCCTACCTACTGCTAGGGGATTACAAATTTGCTATCCCATTAAGCAAATTTACACACTCTCTCTGACACTCAGATTCTCTTGAACAATCTCCTAGAAAGTAGGCAGACTATAACCGCAATTTCCATCTGCTTTGACATCAATAATTTTTTGGATGAATGGTTTCAATTCATCGAGAAACTCATTAACATAAGGCATCATTTTGCTCCGCTTATTGTCACTGACAACTTTGGGAGGCACATTAGGAGTTCCTGAACTACCTACCATTGTGTGCATTGCATCGACTTGCTCCCACATTGAAGGTGCACGCTTAGTAGATTTCACAGACTTCGAGGCACCCTTTGTTTTCACCTTCTCTGGAGGTGGACATATTGAGGTGGTATCTGGAAATGCAAGTTCATGGACTTTAGTCTTCATTGTGATTTTCCCGAAGACATCAAGTTGGGAAAACCTCTTTAACAATGCATCAACCTCGTGTGTCAATGTCAAGTCCCCCCAAGAATCACCGGTGTCATCTTGATTGATGGATAACATCTTCCAATGCACATGAATTGACCTCAAGGGTATTGAGCCAAACATATTGCTAAATCTAGCAAGTTCACATACACATGGTAGACCGTGAGTAGTTCTAAGTGTGCATCCACAAGCATAACTGTCAATACCAACGCTGTCAACCCGTTTGTACTCGTTGTATATCAGGTCTGGTGCTTGGTTTGATACAAAGCCCCGTATCTTCTTGTAAAACACATTATTAAACCTGTGACCCACAACATTGATGCTTTTTTGGAATGAAGCCAAAATCTCAGTATGTTGCAATATAAGCATGTTATTCATGGCATCCTAACAACTGCACAAATCTCCCATACTATCTCGAAGCAACCTCTTCAATCGTTCGTGTGCGCCTTCAACCCTATCATGCAACCAAAAGTAATGTCAAGCAAAGTATATAATTAAAATCAACGAATATAATTATATGGAAAGTACCTATTAGTTGTTGTGTTTCCAAGATGCATAACTCGATTCATCCATGCTTGTACAAACTTCTCCTTGTGAGGTATCAACCATGTACAATGGACATACTCAAGGAAAAGTGGATAATATGAGCATAGGTTTGTGAAGTTTTTCAAGTTAACCTCATACAATTATTCATTAGCATATTGCATTAACCCTTCCTAAGCGTCCAACACTTTGTCCCATTCTTCCGCGTTGCCCACATGCATCTTGCATTTTGCCCTAACATTCTTAGAAATGTGGAATTGACATAACAAGTGGGTTGAAGAAGGAAAGACATTCTCCAACGCATTCATGAATGCAAGATCTCTATCAGTGACAATAACCTGAGGCAATACATCATCTTTGACAAACATTTATTTCACCCTATTTAATGCCCATTCAAAGTTATATGTCCTCTCAGATTGTAAATAAGCAAAGGCAACTGAGAAAGTCATGTCTATTGAAGTCATCCAAACAATCTCCAATAACGGAAGACGATATTTGTTCGTCTTGTAAGTAGTATCACATATCAACACTGTTGGAAATGAATTTATGAGCTTCATAGAATCTAGGTGTGACCACAAGATATCTCTTACAACATCTTCAGTGTCGACCTTTCTATACCAATAAACATATTGATCACGTTCTATCAACTTCATCAGATGTTGTATTTCAGTTCTTGGACCCCTTTGGTGTTTCCGATATTTTTGTCGCTCATTATATATGGTTTTGATGGTGGTGACATTTGCATCATCTTTATCTTTGATTGTCAACAGAATTTGCCCAGGCTTCACCATAATTTTGGTCATTTGATGTAGCATAATTTTTTCTTCACTGCTTAAACGACCAGCATATGCATGACCCACCAATTTTTCACTGACTTCATGGTTATGAAAACTGCAAACCACATAAAGTTTCCAACCAATGCCTTTCACAAGCCTACTTTTTAATTTAAACGGGCACTGACATTTTTTGCTTCCAGTAGTCTTGCGGACTAACTTATCTTTATATTGTTTGTACTTTCCTCCCTTTTCACAAGCCAGTAGGACAAAAGTTTTCTTGCCAGCTTCTAACCTTTCTATGACAACAACAAATCCAAGCTCCTTTGCGACAGATCAAACCCACGTCAACAAGTCATCTCGCTCTTCAAAAGCCTAAAAACAAAATGCATTCCTTCACTAACAAAACACACATATACAAAAAATATCATATAGATAAAAACAATAATTAATCAATCAACATCGTCAGTCATGAAATTATTGGAGAAGTCAGGATAATTGTGCTGAGGTTCAATGTCCATCACATAATCATCTACTTGCATTTCATTTTGTTCAACGAGTTGGTCAAAAGCATTTTCACTTGCATCAATCATATTTCCCAACTACTTGGCATCGTAACTTCATAAGAAACAAAAGTATTCCAATCCATTGCTCCTACTGAAAAGAAAAAAAACAATTCAAAATTCACTAAATGAATAACAGTAAAAAAAAATCAAATACTGTCTGCGTACACAACGGAATCGTGATTCCGTTATGCATTTTTTTGGCATACACAACGGAATCACGATTCCGTTGTGCATGTTTTTTCAAACACAACGGAATTGTGATTCTGTTGTGTTCGAAAAATGATGTACACAACAGAATCATGATTCCGTTGTGCATGTCATTTTTCATACACAACGGAATCACGATTCCGTTGTGTTTGAAAAAACATGCACAACAGAATCATGATTTCGTTGTGTATGCAAAAAAAATGCACAATGAATCGTGATTTTGTTGTGCATGTATTTTTCATACACAACGGAATCATGATTCCGTTGCGTACTGTAAAAAACAAAAAAAAAACAACGAAATCAGGATTCCACTGTGCATTCAACACAGCGGAACCATGATTCTGTTGATCTATACAACTTACAGGTGTGAGTAAGTTTAGGAACCTGAAGAAGGAGGAGGAGAGTGACACTGAGAGAGTTTGGGAGTGGGGGTGGAGAGTATGAGGAGAAGGGAGTAGGGTGGGGTGTAAGAAATGGAGGAGGGACAGCAAAATAATTTTACAATGTTAGGGGTGAGAATAGCAATTTGTGGGGTGAGAATAGCAAAGCCCTTAGTTTTAATCACTCACCATGATCTACAGGAATTAGCCTTACCTATTGTGATATTGGTGAACTGTCTATCCTAGGCCAGATATAGCAAGTTGAGCCCAAACAAATGTTTACCCACGTAGCTCATTCCTTAAAAATTTAAATTCTAATGCATATATATGCATGATACACTAAGAAATTTGTCATTACTAAATATCAAGAGCCCTAACTAATGGTTATATACATTACCGAGGGGCTTAGCCATTGGTAATGATCATATTTTTTTTTTAAATTAATTTTATATTAACTAAATTAGCATTACTTGCTTATTAATATATCATTATTCTTCTAGCAAACAATATTAATAAATCTAAAGCATCAATAATTATTCTTAATGAACCCAAATTAAATACAATTAAACCCAAAATATTAATATTATAAATAACTCTTATTTTTCTTATTATTTTACATATTAGAAATTATTTAGGTGTTATTTGAGGGTGGATTATGCACTAATTTGCTTGAGAATGGAATCAATGGTGGAGCAGAGTGTTGGGCTGAGACTTTGACAATAGGTTTGGGTTTGGGGATTGCTATTCTCACCCCCATAATTACTATTTTCACCACTTAGGTGGTGATAATTTTTTAAAATTCTAAAAATACCCTTTCGACGGAAATACGATTCTGTTGTATTATTATACAATGGAATCGTATTCCATTGTTTACGAAAAGGGTGAAAAAAATTGAAACAACGGAAATACGATTCCGTTGTATAATAATAAAAGGGTGAAAAAAATTAAAACAACGGAAAGATGATTCCGTTGTTTTATAATACTATGGAATCATATTTCCGTTGTTTACGAAAAAGGTGAAAAAAATTTGAAACAATGGAAATATCATTCCGTTGTATAATAAAACAACAGAATAGTATTTCTGTTGTTTTAATTTTTTTTCACCCATATTTAGTAAAACGGAAATATGATTCCGTGGAGAAGGATGCACAACAACGGACACCAAATTCCGTTGCACATTTCAAAAATTCAAAATTGAATCAGATATACCATTGATAAAAAATGCTAAACCAAAGCTTCATCAAATGCATAATGTGATAAATATACAAGACACACTTCAGCCATACACACAATAAACTTTAGCATCTTCCTATAACAAAAAAGAAAAAAAATCAGCATCTTCTTGTTGGATCTCAACAGGGTGGATTGCGCGTGATGGTGCTGTTTGGATCTGGGTGGCGCGGGGGTGGCATAGGGACGGCACGGGGTGGCGGGGGACAGCGTGAGATGGCGCGGTGCTGCTTGGATCTGGAGGCGTGGGGTGGTGGGGTGGAGCGCGGTGGCCCGCAGTGGCGCGGTGCTGCACGGGGGTGGCGCAGTGGCCCAGGGTGGTGCAACGTTGCGCAAGGTGGCGAGGTGGCACGCGGTGCGCAGAGAGAAGTGAGAAGTTGTGGGTAGGGGGTGTAGGGATTTGGTGAGTGGGCAAAAGAGAGATTTCATTTTTTTTTTTGGGGTGAGAATAGCAAAGAGTGGGGTGAGAATAGCAACTCCCTTTGGGACGTGTGATTCTTCAATTTGAACAGTCAAATTAGAGATTAGTGTCTTGTGGCCTCATTTACTTTGTTGTAGAAATTCATTTATGACATGGGTTAATATATAATTAAAGGCTTCTATATGTCTTTATCTATGAAATATAGTCGTATTTTATTTTTAGTTCTTAAAATGTTTTGCTAGACTTTTTGGTTCCAGTAAAATTTCTTATTTTAGTTTTGGTCCTTGTTATTTTATTTTAATCCTTCTAATGTATCTATTTTTTCGTTTTAGTCCTTATAATATATAAATCATTTGCTTTTAGTCTCTATCAAATAAATTTCAAAGGGACTAATTCAAAATGACAAATATAATGACCATAACAAAAAATAAATATATTAGAAGGACTAAAACAAAATAGCAAAATACCAAAACAAAAAAATAGTATGTTACAAGGACTAAAAATCAAGCAAAAATTTTTTAGGGATCAAAAACAAAAGGCTTAATTGCAAATTTTACCACCCAACTTTCATAATTTTGCGAATTTTACCATCCAAGTTTTTGTTTTGCGAAATTTTACCACCTAAGTTTTCAATTTTTGCGCATTTTACCACTCTGATATTTCACACACACAAAAAAAAGTTAAAGAATTCAATTTTTTTTGTGAAACATTAGGGTGGTAAAATGCACAAAAATTGAAAACTTAGGTGGTAAAATTCGTAAAATGATTAAAGTTGGATGGTAATATTTGCTAGAAAATAACTTGAATGGTAGTAAAATTCGCAAAATTATGAAAGTTGGATGGTAAAATTCGCAAAAAAAAAACTTGGGTGGTAAAATTTCGCAAAATTATGAAAGTTGGGTGATAAAATCTGCAATTAAGCCAAAACAAAATACAACTATATTTTAGAAACCAAAAATATATTTAAGTTTATATTAAAATTCAAACAAGTTTCCTTACAAAATTACAATAATATTCTTGTTTTGGCTCCCATACATTATTACCGTTTTTTTTATCCATAGGAATTGAAGATAGGAACGAGGGTTTACAATAACTAACGCACCCTGCTCAACCAACTCAGCTAGATCCCCTCGGTATTAGCATGTGTTTACATTCTATACAGGTTTAGTTTAGTTTATTTTAAAAATAATAAAACCTTGTCGTTTGCAAGCATGTTTACATTTAACTTCATTTGATTTTGTCAAAGCCTTACATTTCAATGGGAGCTTATATGAAAGTCAAGACCATGGTTACATATCAAGACAACCTGTCAGTTGTAGTAGTAGTTACATATCTCATCAAGTAGAGCGGCCCAAAGCCAAAGGTCGTAGCTAAGAGCTTGTTAACTTCCTTGTTCTGGTCCCCCTTTTCATTCATGTCACAACTTGCACTCACCCTTTCTTATCCGAAAAATGAATTCTCTCATGTTGAATTTTCACATCACTGTTTCATGCAAAAATTTTGTGTCTATTTCTCTCGTTAGAAATTAAATAGATAGGACCATGTTAAAAATTGGATAAAATTTGTTTTTGGTATTGTACTTTCAATAAAATTTGATTTTAGTCCCTGTACTTTCAAATTGACAATTTTGATTCTCGAACTTTGAAAAAATTGTGGATTTAGTCCCTAAAATCGACCATTTGTATTAAATGAGAGGGACTAAATCCACATGTTTTTCAAAATTAAGGACTAAAATGGTCAATTTGAAAATATATAGATTAAAACCAAATTTTACTGAAAGTACATGGACTAAAAACATATTTTACCCTTAAAAATTTTCTACTTTTAAGAAAAAGAGAGATACATGCAAATTTTTCACATGTAATGGTGGTGTAAAAATTCAACATGAGAGAATTTATTCCCTTGTTATTGGGATGTCGGTCCAAAAATGCAGCCTCAATGTTAGCTTGAAGACTTTTCAATTGTACAAACTACACAGCAAGGACATGTCACAGACTTGGACTCACCCTTTTCTTCAAATGAATTTGATTAAATGAACATGGAGGCTTGTAACCATGGCAAACCTTCATAAACACAAATTTTAATTATGGTCTGCTTTTTCTTCTTCTGCCTGATTTCCTTGTTGTCTATACAAGGCACTCTTACTATTACTCCAAATGAGTCAATCCAAGGCAATAGGACCCTGGTTTCTTCTGCTGGAACTTTTGAAGCGGGATTCTACAACTTCGAAAATTCACAAGGCCAATACTTCTGTATATGGTACAAGAACATATCACCAAAGACTATTGTGTGGGTTGCCAACAGAGATGCCCCAGTGAAAGACTCAACAGCATTTCTCACACTAACACATCAAGGAGATCCTGTTATTCTTGATGGCTCAAGGAGAACTGTGTGGTTCTCCAATTCATCAAGAGTTGCTGAGAAACCACTTATGCAGCTTCTAGACACAGGAAACCTTGTTGTGAAAGATGGAGACAGAAAAGAGAAATTTTTGTGGGAAAGTTTTGATTACCCTGGTAACTGTTTCCTTGCAGGAATGAAACTTAGGACAAACTTAGTTACTGGTCCTTATAGGTCTATCACATCTTGGAAAAACACGGAAGATCCTGGTTCTGGTGAGTTTTCATATCACATAGATGGTCATGGCTTTCCTCAACTGGTCACTACAAAGGGAGAAAGTTTGATTAGCAGTGCAGGGTCATGGAATGGCTTTGTTTTCAGTGGAGTATCGTGGCGAAGAATGCTTAGACTCGTAAATTTTTCTCTAGAGATTAATGACAAGGAAGTCATTTACCAATATGAAACCCTGAAGGCTGAAACTGTTACTATGTTAGTGATCAATCCATTAGGCTTTGTGCAGCGTTTGTTATGGTCGGATCGGACCCGGAGTTGGGAGATTTTATCTACTCGTCCCATGAATCAGTGTGAATATTATGCCTTTTGTGATGTCAATTCTGTGTGTAATGTTACTAACTCTCCAAAACCATGTACATGCTTGGAAGGTTTTGTACCAAAATTTCATGAGAAGTGGAGTTCATTAGATTGGTCTGGTGGGTGTGTTAGAAGAAAAAACTTGAGTTGTGAGGGTGATGGGTTTCAAAAGTACTCGGGAATGAAGTTGCCAGATACTTCTTCTTCTTGGTATGACAATAGTTTGAGCCTTGAGAAATGTGAGAAATTGTGCTTGAAAAACTGCTCTTGCACAGCATATGCAAATATAGATCAAGATGGGAGAGGGTGCTTGCTTTGGTTTGATAACATTGTGGACTTGACAAGACACACAGACCAAGGACAAGATATTTACATACGACTTGCAGCTTCAGAGTTAGGTATTTTCATTTCCTATATTATCATCTTTTAGATTTCAGTCAAACATGGCAGAAAGAAATATATAAGATGCTTTAGTTGAGTTTGTACAACTAAAATCCACATTCTATGATGGAACCTTGAAGGCAGCTTTTGGTGTGTACAATTTCTGAAAGAAATTCATTTATTTGTTGTAGAAAGCAGAACAAGAAAGGAGAAGGGATGTTTTGTGGTAACAATAATAATGATTAGGTGATTCTTGTTGCTGAAATTGTGACAATAGAAAATAGTTTATACACCAATGCTAGGAAGTGAAACATTTTGTCACAATGAGCTTCCAAGAAGTGTGATCTAAGATGTTTTATTATTGTCCTTTTTTTCTTTCTTTTTCTTTTTTCTCCTAAACTGCAATATTCATGCAGCTTGTTTTGTTGACATGGAATGCTTTATTATTCCTCAGATCCTAGAGGGAATAACCAGAGCTTTGATAACAAGAAGCTTGCAGGGATACTAGTAGGCATTGTTGCATTCATCATGGTACTTGGATTGGCCACATTCACGTATATGAAGAGGAAGAAGCTCGCAAAGAGAGGTGAGTTTATGAAAAAGTAGAATTTGACAATTTATAATATACTAAAATATTATAATGTAATTTAACTATTAGAATGAAGAAAAGTGTTCAATTTTAAAGTCTCATTCATGTTCTTCCTATTATCCTTTACTTTGCTTACTATATTTAATTGTGAATTATACCAAATTGGTATCTCCTACCATTATTTCAGAGATGCTAAAAATATTTAACTGGAAGTACAAAAGAGAGAAGGAAGATGTGGAGTTATCAACAATATTTGATTTTTCAACCATCTCTAATGCCACAAATCACTTTTCACCCAGTAACAAGTTAGGAGAAGGTGGCTTTGGACCAGTATACAAGGTAGTTAAATTTACATCAAATAAGCTTTGGTTAGTAGGATAAATCATCTTCACCAAAATTTCAAAATTTTCAAAATTATTGCCAGGGTATATTGAAAGATGGACAAGAGATTGCAGTCAAGAGGCTTGCAAAAACTTCTGAACAAGGAGCAGAGCAGTTCAAAAATGAAGTGATGTTAATGGCAAAACTCCAGCACCGCAATCTTGTAAAACTTCTTGGTTGTTCTATCCACCAAAAAGAGAGGCTCTTGGTCTACGAATACATGCACAACAGAAGCATGGATTACTTTATTTTTGGTTTGAAATTTCATACTATGCAAATTATGGCTCTTCATTTTGTTCTCGCTATTATGTAGTTCTTACACTAACTAAAAAAGTGAATTTTTTCAGATTCAACACAAAGTAAACAACTAGATCTGACAAAGCGCCTTCAAATCATTGATGGTATTGCTCGAGGGCTACTCTATCTTCATCAAGACTCTAGATTAAGAATCATCCATAGAGATCTCAAAGCAAGCAACATTCTTCTGGATAATGATATGAATCCAAAGATATCAGATTTTGGTTTGGCTAGAACATTTGGAGGAGATCAAGCTGAGGCCAATACAAATAGAGTGATGGGAACATAGTAAGTACTTAAATGAGTCATGTATTTTTTATATGTTGCCCCATTTCACATCCAATTTTTTATTTCATGGTTGTGCTGCAGTGGTTATATGCCTCCTGAATATGCACTGCATGGACATTTTTCAATCAAATCTGATGTATTTAGCTTTGGTGTAATTGTACTGGAGATAATTAGTGGGAGAAAGAATCGGAATTTCCAAGACTCTGAGCATCATCTTAATCTTCTTAGTCATGTAAGTTTTTAAAGTCTATTTATTTCTTTATCTTAATGTATTATTTCTAGCTGCAATCATCCAATACTATCTGTTGTTTCCTAATAAAACATCTAGGATGCTCTAATCTGAATACATAGCAATGAACAGGTTAGAAATTTAGAATAAAAATATATTTATACTTGATTCATATAACAAAAACAGTCAAACAATTAAAAGTAAACTCATTTATATCCAACGCCTTGACTTTTGGCCACTCCTTTAGCATGAAATTGAGTTTAAAATAATTACTCAACCTCTAACAAGTGACTATATTTGAAAAATTCAAATATGATAAACTTATAGCTGAGGACCCGACATTAAGGTTTCTTTTCAAAACTCTTGAACTTATCTTAGCAATGAAAACATTAAAAAATTTGAATATGCATTGACTTTCACTTGTTGGCTTTCATGCCATTTCAGGCATGGAGATTGTGGATTGAAGAAAAGCCACTTGAGCTAATAGATGACCTATTAGATGATCCAGTCTCTCCACAAGAAACACTGAGATGTATTCATGTGGGTCTACTATGTGTGCAACAAACACCAGAAAATAGACCCAACATGTCATCTGTGGTTTTAATGTTGAATGGTGAAAAGTTGTTGCCAGAGCCAAGCCAACCTGGGTTCTACACAGGAACAGTTCAGTATCCAATTCAGCTAGAATCTTCTTCAAGAAGTTGTGGAGCTTGTTCACAAAATGAAGCTACAGTGTCCTTGTTAGAGGCACGATAGAATAGCATTGTGTTGATGATACAGGGAATAAGGATCTGTTAGGAAGAACTTATTTACAACTTATTTGGAATATAAGCACTTGTGTAAGTATTTGAGAGAGAAAACTTAGAAAATAGCTTATGATATGTCCATAAATTGTTTAGTTTATCTTAATATGCTCACCATGATAACTTACAAAAACAACTTATAACTTAATTGAAAATCCTTTAACCCTATTTCTTCTTCAGTTATAAAAACAAGAATTCCTTTTAAAAAAACTACAATGGGAGCCAAAACATCCCGTTGAACAGAATCAGAAAACACTTACATGTTGGTGACTAATGTGGCATTGTGGCCTATGATGTCTGAGGTTGACTTTGATCGAGGTCCAAAATATGTTGGTTATTGTTTCTCTTTCCGGCACATTTGAACTTCGGTGGAAAGTATTTGGAGTATTTGCAAAGGCACTTCAATGATCAAGTCCAATGTTTTAAATTTCGGATAGCAACGCATAGCGGCCGGCTCCAAAAGCGCTATAGTAGGAAAGTGGATAGTGGGATAGTCACTATTTTGAAATCTTTTATATAGTTTATACAATGTATATACTATACCAACAAGGTCCATCATAGTTTGTAAATAGTTGGATTCTTTAAGCATGTTGACAGAAGTTTGATTCTCTGATCTTGCATATGGAAAAGACTTTATTAGAAGAGACAAAAATCACTTCAGTGATCTCTACGTCTCAGGAGATTAGTCTCATGACTTTCGGCTATGAAGATACCTTACTCTCAAAATTAACAACATTCATAATTAACAATAAAAAGGTCATAAGTGTCTTAAAACATACAAGCAAATTTTTTTTAAAATATATATATATATACAAGTAAATATTAACAAAAGTCAAATACAAGTTTTCTAGATAGGAATCATCAATTATCAACCATCATCTTCTAAATCCGAGTCTTCTTCCTTTTCATTTTCACTACTATTGCAATTGTAGATTTCACTTTTAGAAATTGGGATTTCTAACATAACCCCCAAAATAGCCCTAATTTCTCTAATCTCTATTCATGATTTCACTACTATGGTTGCTACACTAAATCACTCCACCTGCTATGCCGCTTTAGCCCGCTATTTAAAACCTGAACAGGTTCGCAAAGATTTTGACATAGCAACAATATGTAATAAATACACTGCTGCTGCTCGAGATGGGCTAGAGTACATGGCACAAGGCCTAACCCTTTTGTGGAGAGTTTTCACCTATTTTAAAATAAAACACTATCGATTTACTATAAGACGAGATGTGTTCTATTTTAGGGACCAAATCGCCTGGAGTGGACTTTGGTCAAGTACCTGTTTGGTAGAGATGAGAGAAATTGAGTGAATAAAAATAAAAAAGATGAATAAAAATATATGAGAAATAAAGTGGAAATTAAAGTTGTTTGATTGAAGAGAAATAAAGAAGAGATAAGAAAAGAGATAGAGAGATTAATGGAAATAATAAGTGAGAAATAATACAGTGGGTCTCACCAATTTCAAAATTATTTGCCCTCTAAAGTCTAAATCTATTAAACCAAACACCACAACTTATTTCTATCTTCTCAAACCTAATTCCATCTCTTATACTAAACAAGGGATTAGCTTATTTGGGCTTGTTAATGTTTTTGGGTCGAGGTGATCTTGTTATGATTAATTGGGCTTTAAGATTCCAGTCCGGAATAGTAACACACATGTATTACCTAATTACCTAAAAATATAAAACAAACAAATAATTATGGGTTGCGTTATGAGTGATATTGTTTTGGCTTCGAAGAAAAATATTCACTAAATTAATATTACACTGGACATAGACATTTTTTTCATAAAGCTTAATGATAGAAAGAGATATTAAAATGTAGAAAATAGATGGAGGTAACTATCTTCTTTCGCTTAAAATTTTATAATATATGTGAATTTGGTTTGGTGATATTTAAAATCTGCATTATATGATAGTTTTTTCTTGTTATGTGTAAATAAAATTGCTCTATAAATAATAGGTTAAATTCTTACCAAAAAAAAAAATCATTCAGTTCAAACCTATTCAATACTTTAAATAATAATTGTCTTAAGTCTTAACTTTATGAAACAATAAGTTATCGAAGCTACTAGCAACAAGAAAGTCAACTTCTCAAATAATACAAATGTATTTAGTCAACTTTATACATGCTTCACTATATTGTTTGAAATAGCTTTGATGAAGGAATGCAAAGTGTATAGTGCTCATTTAAATCTCTAATATGATTTTATTTAAATTAATTTTTTTAATATATTGTTCGGAGTAAAGCTTGTAATAAATGAAAATTACTCAAAAAGGCATAAATTAAAAAAATTAAAATATTAATTCACAAGATAACTCATGTAAAAAGTTGAATTGATTAAATCAAATGTTGAAATAAGCTAATTAGGCAACTAAAATGTCAATACTGAAGGTTCACGTCAAAATTTTATATATATTATAATTATAATTATAATAGGTAAAGTGGCTTGTCTGGGTAAAATTGTCAAGAAAGTCCGTTTCTCTAGTTTTTTCAGCTATCCATCATTGACTTAAGTTCTAAGAAAATAGTTAAGTTACCAACCGATTAAAATCCACATGAAGATTAGCTGATAGAAATGCTCCACCAACCAACTCAGCAGCCAAGATTTTTCTTACGTATGAAATTGCCAGAGATTCAAAATGATGGACACAATAGGCTAGTTTGTTTAAATTGAAAAAAGGTAATTTTAAAAAATACTTTTTTAAAAAAGCATTTTTCTAAGAAATCTTGTATGAAGTAAAAACAACTGCAAAAATGGGCTTTTCTGGGAACGAATCTTAAATTCTTGATGTTTTAATAAATCGAAGATCTTTTTTTGTCTCTGGTGGGTTTATATATGTAAGATTTTTAATTGTTTTATTTCAAGCTAATACAGAAAAACTTCAATTTGATTGTATAAAAATACAGTGATGTACAATTTTATTTCCAGTGGGAAATAAACTTGAATACAGTCCACATTGAAAGGAAATTTATGTAATCCACGTGAAAAGTTTTACGCAATTTAGAGTAAAAAGTGGCAAATTTTTCCGTACAATTTTTTTTATATGCCCCATGTATGTATATTTTTCGGTTCAACAAACGTGTTTTCTAGTTATATATACAAACATAATATAGGCTTAAATACCTTTTTAGGCTTAAATACCTTTTTAGTCATTGTAATTTAATATTTTTTTACTTTTCGTCCTTGCAAAATTATTTTTTTTATTTTAATCCTTACAAATTATGTTTGTTTTGTTTTTCGTCTTAAAGTAGTTTAGATAGCGTTTGAACGGTAAAAAAAATGTTATCTAAATTGCTATAAGAACGAAAAACAAAACAAACATAATTTACAAGGATTAAAACTAATTTTTTTTTTTTTTGCAAAAATGAAAAACAAAAAAAACATTAAATTACAAGGATTAAAAAGATATTTAAACCTATAATATATGCTCAATGAGTCCCAGGATTGAAGCAAAAACAATGAAATAAAGTAAATATTTTTGTTTACTTTAAATATTTTATATTTTAAGACTCTTTCCCACCAAAAACAAAATGTACTTCAGGTTAAACAAAATTCTGAAAGAATTGAAACTTTTTGTAAGTTCTTGAAAAAATAAATAGAAGCTTACTAAATTCAGACAGATTTTTCTTAAAATTACTAAAATTTATTCCAGTTGAACATAACGATTAAAAGAATATGGAATTTCTCTATAAATGAGAAAATTAATGTTTGCTTATAAATTCGCTTCCTTATCATGCACCAGTTAGCATACTCAAATAGCCAAAATACATCCGAGTGGATGTAATGTTACATGATCTATTGCTTTTTAATCAAACATTTCATTTATACAAAATCAGTGGACAAAACATTTAATGAATTCAACTACCAACATGAAATATCAAGCTCAGTAGACGATACAAGAACACACAAGTATAAAAATTAAATTCTAAAAAATAATTTTCATCCAAAAGCAAGTACATTTCCATTTTCATTTGCTCATAACTTTGCTGTCTCAAAAAGTGTTAAATAATTTTCAATCAAAAATTTCTAGCTTGTTTATCAACCTAATCAACTAAACACATCCTTAAAGTACAGTCAGTGAAATGCGAGCTAAAAATGTATAATCATATGGTTTAGCTACACAAACACTATGCTTGCACAAATTATGCTTGCATCAATTACCGAGAAATTTCCGCTTTTTAGTTGTGTTCATGTAAGGCCTAATGACCCATTCTATTTGAGCTTCAGCTTGATCCACCGTTCCCAATTTTATCTGCAACAAAGTTTTTGAAAACATGAGGAACTAACTGTACTTGTTTAACAGAGTTGTGGTATGAGGAATAGGCCCGTTTCAATGTCAATCGACTTAGGAAGAATACTGGTGTTTAAGGTAATCCAATGAATGTGACCATAATAAAAGCAATAAAAGGTCTGTTTGGGTAATCAGAAGGACTTCTAAGAAAAGAAAATAAGAAAAAAAAAATATAATGAGGTTCTCCAAAAGTTCAAATTAACTTGTGTACAGACTAATTTGTAAAAGCTCTCATCTTTTAGAGAAGCTATATGAGAAAGCTCATTTCATTTTTTCCTCTTATTTTCTTCTCTTAAAAGTCCTTCTAGATAAGCTTACCCAAACAAGCCCAAAACTAAAGTATGAATTATGATCCTATTTAATCTTGTAAGTTATGATGCAAAATATCCACTTTAAGCGGCTATGATACCAGACTTAAATAGCCAGTATGAATTAAAAAGCAATGCTTGATCACAATTTAAAGTGATACTACTCATTGAATTAGTCTAGATTCTGTCAAGCAGCTGCATTCATGATTTGCAAAAATTGGTGGAAGTTACAAAACCAAGAAATTTATATGAAAAATAAATCAATACAAAATCAAATCAAAATTAAGTTTATGAGCAATATTAATAATGATAACAGATTGGAAATATATCATATAACCCATGCAAAACAATCACTAAACTATGCAGATTTAAGCAAAATCTTAAATCCTAGTTGCAACAATGTGTTCAAGTGCAAAAGGAAATTGTATTTTTTTTTTCTTAATTTTATTAGCATGTAGTTATTTCCTTCCAACTGGAAGATCATCGCCTTCTTCACTACATCACTAATAACAAAGCAATCAATAGTGAGCTTAATTGTGATGCAAACCTGATAAAGCCGTAACTCAAACCGGGGACCAATTTCCTTCAGTTCTATAGATTTAGGGCCCCCATGCTTTTCATAAATATGATGCCTGTATGTAAGAGACCATTTCAAAATGAATAACCAACTCTAACCAACTTGAACAAATAATTGTAAAGAAGGCTGGAAACAAAATACATTGAACCAACCTGAATGAGATATAGTCAGACTGGTTGGAAAAGGTGACTATACGTTTTGTGTCTGGTTTTGGCACCGGGAAAAGATGTTTCAGAATGTTTGCTGTTCTGTCACCTAACTGTTGAATGTCCAAAAGAAATTCCAAACAAGATGAGCAGTCAGCACACGGCAGTGTAATTATTGTAGATAGTAATTACTTTTGTTGAATTTGAGTTTGGCAAAGCATATTTTCTTAAAAAGATACAAAGGAAATAAGAGAAAAGTACATGGAAAAAATGTCACTATAAACAGATCATGACCCTATATGTCAATCATGAATTACCAAAGCTTTCAATGTAACTGGATTTTAGCAGACTCTCAAATTTTTTTCTTAGAAAAAATATGCAATATATTGTGAGAAATAACTTTATTGACCAGAAATCAACAATAGCCCAGTGATTGAGCACCTTTCATTTTCTAAATTGAACTAAGTTTGAATCTGATAAGCATCCAAGCACTTGGGGAACCCTTCCTTAAAAGCTGGCAGTCAAGAGGGGAGAACCAAGCCACTTAAGTACTCTACCGAGCATCCCATACTACTTGATAAGGGACTTAGGCAACCCATAATACCCAAGTCCCTATCATAGCACCACCCCTAAGAGTTGATCTCCTGGAGGCTGCATTCTGACACTTCACTTAGCCTTTCTGATCATCCCCCACGTAGGTAGTTGTTTCTGAGACATTGACAACCAACTTTGATACCAATTGATAAGCACCCAAGCACTTGGTGAACACTCCCTTTTTGTTTCTACTATCTCCACAATTGCCACTACCTTTACTCTCAATACTACTATTCACCTCACTGCCCTTCCATCCTATTTTGCAAATGGAATCAACTAAAAGATTTGGCACCTGAAAAGTTTCTGGAAAAATCTCCAGATCTACTCAGCACTTGCTCCCATCCATCTGAACCGCTACCTAATACTTTGCCTCCACCAATTGAGCCTTCCTTATCATAGCTGAGCTGACAACGACTGAGGCTCATACAGACTCACTTCGGCCCCAATATCCTCCCTTAACCAGTTCCAGAAAACATCCATCAAGAATTCTTCATCAAGCCCTTTAACTGCTCCTGAAAACTTTTCAAATTTCACAATAAACTCCCAAGACTGACACCGTCTGTTTCAGCCTCAATAATCAAAGTTGTGCGGAACTTCCCCTGCATTAGGGTTTGCAGGAATCCTCTGAATAATATTCTCCATTAAAGCTTCTAATCACTGGAATCTGAGATCCTGGGTTTCAAATCACTGCAACAGAATTCACATATCCTGGTCGTGTCCCCTGTTCAGAGACTTCATCAATCTCTCCAATGAGTCAATCCTTGCTTCCATCTTTTCCCCTACCATCTGTGATACCCATAGCTCCAAGATCGGAGCTCTGATACCAAGAAAGATTGAAGATATTGCAAGAACAATAATTTCTTGATCTGTCCCAACTGGATCCAGACCCAAAAGAATATACAGTATGATACAAGAATGCTGAGTAATTCAAGAGTCTCAGACCTCTCCCACAATTCCCAATTGTACAATCCCCCTCAACCTTTTTCCTAATTCTGTTTATTCTACAAGCAACTAACTACCCTGTCCCCCACCAAACTAACAAACTTCTGATAGTTATTTACAATGAAACTGGCCCATTAAAGGTTGTGATCCTCAACAGCCGCCTCGCACCTCCTCTCATAAAGCCTCCTAATAGAAGGTCTATTCCTATCAGAATCTCAGTTATAGAATTTCTTATTTCAAAGACCTATAAGTACAAGGGATGTAATTAAAAAATTCAGCTATATTAGTTACACAGACCAGTGCTCAAGTGATTGACAGGCTGAAAGCACACCCTCTCAGCTCCAATTCATGTTCAAGTACTGCTCCCAACATCTTGGGCATGACTCTATCATTCTTTTCTCAGTAGATGTTATTCCTATTCTCTTTCTTAATATATCCACTCCTGATCGTATCTATTCTTATATGCACCACAACATTCTCATTTCTGCAACACTTTATGCTATTGTCGTCAATTAAGAGGGTGATAAGAAATTTGAATGGTTGAACCTGATTAACCTGTCAAATGCTCAAACCACAACCTAACCCCTATCAAATACTAAAACCACATCCAGTTTGCACATTTGCACACTTGACCAGTTAGAAACACATTCTCCAATGCTAAACCTGGTTCATACCACTTTGTTTTCAAAAGCAAGACCAGATTGACCAGAGAACTGGCTGCTGGTTAACCACTCTCTTTTAAGAATACTGAGAATTACAATTTTTCATGTCAACATTGGAATTAAATATCCATCTAGTACAATCTTTAATTAAAGTTTTTACACAAGTTTTAGTCAATGATATAACATCAAGATACAGCCTATATCAGTTAATTTTACATTCACATTTGAATACTTTCAAAACATTTTGAACCCCAATCATTCCATTACAGAATAAGACACGAAGCAATAATACTGCACGACCTGTAGTTATCAGAAGGTCCAGTGATGAAGGCAACAGACCATTACCAGTGAAATTTAGTACATAAAAAGATAATAAATCTGATACTGAATTATGAGTACCTTAGTTGAGAAATTATCAAGAACCAGATGTGGATAAGCCTCGGGCATTGTTCCAATGGCTTTCTTGTCTTTAATTTCATGCCTTGTAACCTACAAGAAACAACAAATTAGCATATTGTCCCCTAAAAAATCAACAAGAAACACTGCAAGACAAATACTTGCCACGTTGAGTAATCCAAAATATGCAGTTGGACCAAATGGTAGATGGCAAACGATTAAACCATCTGGCACACCACGATGTTCATGAACCAAAATAACATCTGTATAATCATGTGCACGACAAGATTCTATAATCTCTGAGATAACCTGAAATGAAAAGGAAGATGGCGTAAGTATAAATATTTGGGTAGAGGAAAGACCATAGGCATTGGCACAATTGTAGTCAATTAGTTCAAGGTGTCTAGAATTATCAACCAATTATATTTCAGCTATATTTATAATCATGCTTAATCAACAAAGTGTTGAACAAGCAAAGAAAAGATTTTGACCATACAGAAAAAAAAAATTATTGAAAATTACAAACACTCAAGTCAAGTTAGAGCCACACAACAAAAATTATTGTCAAACATGAGGAACAGATGTTTTAAACAGCACCAACAGAGGATAGAGCTGAAAATAAAACTAATTCAGGAAATTCGTTTGCATCCTCTCCATACAAGTACTAAATACATCAATCTGATATTATGAGATGGAAAAAACAGCTTAATGAATGCAACTAAATTGAAGCTAAGATGCACTGAGGCAGACATTTATTCCTCTCCATACAGCTAAGAAGACGGTGAACTATGGTTTTCATGTCAAACAATAGATTAGTTACATTATGATTTAAGAAATGTATGAGTTAGAATAATGAAACCTAGTGGTCCAGGTGTTATTCATGCAATGCCTTCAATTGTGGCTGTGTGATATCAATTTCTTTAACAAGAAGCAAGAGGAGTAAAGTTTGTATCTCATTGAAAGACCCTAAGCATACATACTATTGAAAACGAAATTATATTAACTTCACAGGCCTGAATGATAGAGGAAGTAAAAAAAAAGGAAGTAATGAGTAAGAACCCATTCTGATATTTATATATTGAGATTCTTCCCCATATTTACTCTAAACCCATTGAGGATTTGGACTCAATTCTTTTGGTGTGTTTACTTCTAGCAACTCCTGCTTTCAGTTTCTTGCTCATTCTCCAAATAACTCTTCCTTCAAGACCATTTGGAATTCAGAAATCTAAAATTCCCTCCAAGGTCTTGTATTTGTTTGGATAGAAATTCTCTAATCTGATGTATTACGTGCACATCTATTTTGGAAACAGCCACAGCTTGAGCACCTACTTTGTTATGGAATAATTAATTTGAAGTTCT
Organism: Pueraria montana var. lobata; assembly: GCA_026413185.1. Lineage (NCBI taxonomy): Eukaryota > Viridiplantae > Streptophyta > Magnoliopsida > Fabales > Fabaceae > Pueraria > Pueraria montana. The sequence goes on from CM048654.1 coordinate 54,927,442, forward strand.
TGGATTGCTGATCACTAGGGGTGTTATATCCCCACTCACCATGGAGTGTTTTCAGTTTTCACACAATGAGCAAAATGTTTTGGCACAAAAAAGGACAAGAAAAACTCATCACAATGTTCATTTTATGAGGCTCTTCAGTACATGAGTATATTCATCTGGACCATTTGAGCAGCACGCCTGAAAGATCAAGGGCCTTTGCATATGCTATAATAACGGATTGCGTTCATGGTATCTCTTGGTAGCTTTTGGCCATCCACTCATTTATTATCCTCCTACCCTAGTTCTCTTATTTCTAATTACAAACACACTTTCTTATCTAAAAAATATAAACAAAGAAACCACCCAATAATCAAATATTTACGCCACAAACATTTTGAAGATGAGACAGTGGACGGTAAAGCAGTAAAGGCACCAACCTGACCACCACGATTCATTCTCTGCGCATTGGGAAACACAAAACTCAACTCCTACACAAAAGAATCAAAGACCACAATAAACAGCAATGAGACGTCCGCAAAACACCGAACAAACAAAACCAAAACACAAACCAAAGCAAGCAAACCTTAACAAACTGTTGAAGAGGAGCACTTGGATCCCTGGAAGTAGTCAGCAAAATTTTAGGATCTTTTTCCGCAGAATAAGCGTACTCATCATCAATGTGCGTTCTCGGAACTGAATTCAATCACAAACCACAACAAACCCCATACTGAATCACACAATAAGTGAAACAAAAAACAAAAAATAACGCAGAAAAGGGAAATAGAATCCATTTGAAGTTATTACAAAATTCACAAAAAAAAAAGGGAAGAATATAGTATGATACCGGCCGTGTTTTCATCTTCGAGGTCGATTTCGCGGCGAAGAGCAGCTTCCTCGTTTCTGAGTTCAGTGGGTATGGGCTTCCCTTCTGCAAAAATAAATAAAATTATTAAATGAGAAAAAATAATAAAAATAATATTAAAAATGAAGGAAGAGGAATTTGATTGAGTTAGGGTTAGGGACCTTGAAGAGCTTCTCTGATTTTGCGCTTCTTTTCGTAGAGCAAGCGTTCTTTGCCTTCTAAGCTCTTTCGGTACAAATACTCTCTCCTCAAACGGATGTTTCTACGCAGCATTCTCGCAAAATGAAACCTTCAACCCTGCACCCTGCACCGTTCCGTTCTGTTCAATACCGATAAGGGAAGAAAGAAAAACACACGCGACGGAGTGAAGAGAGTGTGGAGCAGCGGCGGCGGGAAGATGAGAGAAGGAAGGAAGTAAAGAAAAGAAGACACAGGTAAGTAAGGTTGGAGCTAAACCCCTGCGTTTCTGTGCCTCTAAACCCTTTTTTTTTTTTCTCTTTTTTTCTCTTTGCTAAATTGTAATTTTGGTTCCTTTTCATTTCTTATCCACGATTTTGGTCATTTAATTTTTTTTTTCACAATTTTAGTCTCTTATTTTAAAAAAATTTCAATTTTAGTCTACTCTTTTTTTTTTGTCCTATGACGAGGAGTTTTTCACCGCCTGCACGAGACGGGGACTAGTCTCTCGCGGGAGTTTGTTCGGCACTTCAATGGGTGGCATCCCTCCCAGCTGAGATTTTTTCCATACCCAAGGCTCGAACCCGAGACCGAGAGCCCTTAACCACTCACGCCAACCTCAGTTGGTAATTTTAGTCTACTCTTTAATTTTACATATGTTTTATTTCTTCTATTATAATCCAATTAAATCCTAGATCTAACATATTCTTTTAAGGTATCATAAAAAAATAATTTAATTAATTAAAATATAAAAATAGAAAAAATAAACATGCGAAATTGCATGTTGGACCAAAATTGCAAATTTTCTGAAATAGGAAGACCAAAATTATGGAAAAAATAAGAAATCAAAATTGTAAATCAAGAATTAAAAGGGGACCAAAATTGTAATTTAATTTTTTTTTTCAATCAGAATCTTTAAACAAAGGAGTAATATGTTAATTTTTTTTTAAGAGGGGTAATATGTTAACTTAATTGTTAAATCTCAAAATTATAAATATTAATCTATTTATCTATATCTATCTATATATACAATACAAGACACTTGAACAAACGAGAATCATTGATCGAAACTTGAATGCTATAATAGATGTCGAATTTAATCAAATTTCACAAACCTAACTATAATTAATGAAAAATTTAATTGCTCACATTAATATGACTTAAATATGTTTTTAGTCCCTCAAATTTGACCCAAATCTTGTTTTGGTCCCTCAAATTTAAAATTGTTGTTTTTAGTCCCTGAAATATCCAACGATGTTGGTTTTGATCCTTCTAGTCAAATGGTGTTAACTGAGACACCTACTTTGTCATTGTTTCTAGGTATTTTGGATGGCCACTTTGTCTGTTTTAGCCTTTAGTTTAACTATTTGTGTATGACCATCCAAAACACCTAGAAACAATGACAAAGTAAGCGTCTCAGTTAACGCCGTTTGACTAGAAGGACCACAACTAGCATCCTTAGATACTTCAGGGACTAAAAACAATAATTTTAAATTTGAGGGACCAAAACAAGATTTGGGTCAAATTTGAAGAACTAAAAACATATTTAAGCCCATTAATATTATTTATTATATAATAATTTTGATAATTTTAAGATAATAATATATATTTCAAACTAAAAGATGATAAAAAAAAGTTAGATATATAAATACTATAATAATAACAAAATATTATAGGCTTAATTATATTTTTAGTCCCTTAAATTTGAGGGGTTATCTTTTTTAGTCTCCCAAATTAAAATGTGTATTTTTTAGTCCATCACAAATTGTGCATCCAAACAGCCAAAAATCTGTGAGGAGGACTAAAAAAAAAGGCATTTCACAAATTTGAGAGACTAAAAATGAATTTGGGGACTAAAAAAGACAGATCCCAAATTTGAGGGATAAAAAATATATTTAAGTCAATATTATAATATTATGAAAATTATATAAATTTCAAATCTAATGATTTTATAAATGCGTAGTTAAATTTTAAATGATTCATAATATTTTATTTTAGTTTAAGTTTGCAAAAATTTTTAGAAAACACAATTCAACTCCTTTCTTGTGTTTTCTTGCCTTTACGCCTTTATAGTTATTCATTATTATTATTATTATATGATATTTAGTGTTATTATTATCATATCATATCATATGAGTGTCGCTACTATTGTTATGATGTTAATTTGTTATTATTATTATTGTTATATTTAGTGTTATTATTATCATATCATATTGTATGAGTGTCGTTACTATTGTTATGATGTTAATTTGTTGTTGTTATTATTATTATAATATTATATTGGTGTTATTATTATGATTATGTTAGTGTTGTAGTTATTATTATTATTATTATTATTATTATTATTATTATTATTATTATTATTATTATTATCGTGCTACAATTATTATATTATTGCGTTGAGAGATATATTGTAATTGTTGTTGTTATATCTTAATATTAGTTTAATAGAAATAGGATAGTAAGACATGAGAAAGCAACTCCCAATAAGGGACTAAGCCCAACAAGCCACAACCCATCCATGTCATATAAGCATCAGAGTTAGAGAGAAAAATAAGGTTTAACTGTCATAAGATAGAAGAAGGGTCTCTGACCCAATGGGTTAGGGGACACCCGTAGTCTCTGACCAAATACCAAAAAAAAAGATAGAAGAAGGGAGAAGTTAGAGAGAAGGAGCGAGAGGAAACTGCGAGGACGGTCATCATTGCTCACATCTCTTGATGCAGGAAGTTTATTTCGAGGTAAGAGGGGTGGGTTTCTGTTTATGGATGAATGGCAATGAGCCATGGGTAGAATTGCATGCTCTTATGTTTATGTTTATGGATCTTGGACGGGTTGTGAATGCCTCGAAATACTTTTAGTTTTGTTTTGAATTAATTTAATTTGGTATTTGGTTGTTCTTAGGGTTCTTGCCCTTTTATGCCCTTGAATTGGAAATTATTTATTAGGCTTGTGTTGAGTGTTGGGATGAGTTTTAAATTGTTTGTGAGTGTGTTGGAGAGGTTGGGAATAATTGGGTTCATAAAAACCCAAAATCGCAAGCTGTAGATGTTGCAGATTTGCGAAGCGAGCCTTAATTCGCTAAGCAAATTATGAGTGGTAGAGAGTTTAATTCGTTGAGGTAGCCTGAATTCACTAAGCAAATTGAGTGACTCTGCAGGTGGCTTAGATGACTGAATTAGGAAAAATGGTCTTCATGAAAGTTGTAGTCCTAGATGTTATCTAACTAATGTATTTGGTTTCACCTCAATTGGACTCCTAGAACTCTAGATATCACCCAAATAGTGAGCAAAGTGTTGGGGTTTCACGGTCTATAATTTTAAAATTTTTCTATAAGACCAGGACCGGAAACAACCCTTTTCCATGGATCACGTATTACTCGTGAATCTCTAAGGGTTTAGTTAATTACCTTTGTAGCATGTTTTCAAATCAATGGGTTGCCTTTGATCACCAAGCGTCGAACAAACGACACCTCTACTCAGTCCACGCGAGCAACGATCGGAACGGGGTCTCGATGCTAGCCGATGTAGACGCATAAAGATTTAGAAAGAACTCCCACACAAAACTATTTTTCTCATGTGTCAGTTGTGAGGTATGCACCTCTTTATATAGAAACATGAGCTCTATCTTAATTCCATAAAATATCTTATCAAATCTCATTTGATCTTATCAAATCTTATTTGATTATATATAGATCTCATCAAATCTTATTTGATTATATATACAGATAATTATCTTATCAAATCTTATTTGATTAGATAATTACCTTATCAAATCTCATTTGATTTAGATAATTAATTAAATCATATCTAATTAATTATCTTATCATCTTGCATCTTTTTTAATTAAATCTTATTTAATTAAACATGTTGATTAATTAATTAAATAACATTTTATTAATTAATCATGAACTAAATTAAATCACATTTAATTTATTCATCAGCTCCAATTAATTACTCTATGTGTGTGACCCTATAGGCTCCCACTAAACTAGCAATAACATTATCTTTATAATATTATAGACAGTGATTGGCATCTAGCAATGCATCGCTGCCACCCAACTTATGAGATAATGGTGATCCAATTTCAACCTTTACCACAACCATTTCCACCGTGTAGACTTTTTCCCTTCGTCCGTGTAACACCCTAAAGGGTATTACCCTCTAACGTACATTTTAGTCATCAACACGGATAATATAAACATATATGATATTATTACTCGAGAGTATCAATGTTCAAGGGTCTACATCATTCTTAAGTAATTGTACCATATACATAAAAAGGGTAAATCCCACATATGGGACCCTATGCCAAAAGAATACATAAAGAGGTCTTTCACAAAACTAGCCTATAGAATATTAATACACAAAACATAATATCTTCCAGGCCACTTGTCTCCATGCTTTAAACCTGTTTAATCTGGAACATAAACACTAAACTAATGAGACAAGGTCTCAGTGAGTGTTAAAGACATGCACCATAATATTACATCATCCATAAAGGTACTATGAAGTAAGGTCACATACCCCCTTTACATCTCTATTGACATAAACATAACATTTACTTTGGATGCTTTAAATTTAACTTTCTTTATCCTTTCTCGGTCCTATGGCATCTATTGTTCTCAATATATAGAAAGTCGTCCCTTTCCTTTTATGCCATGGCCTTCATATTATTCTCCTCCGGCCCGAGGAGCTATGCCACATCTTCGGAAGGTAGGAAGTGACGGAAGGATCCCGCCTACCTTCTAAAGCGGGCATTTCTTTTCTTTTGCATGCTTAACTTATAAAGATATTATCACCTTCTTTGATCCCCAAAGGAATCCCCTCTTTCATTAATAAACATATTGTTATCCTCATAGATCATGTAAGCATACATGAGTGTACTAAAGAAAATAACTTGGAAAAGATAGAATTCAGCATATTGTTCCAGGGGTCAGTCGCTTAAGCGGATATCCTGCGCTTAAGCAAGCTTGACCCTGGCGCTTCGCGCTTAAGCACCAAATCCTGGCGCTTAAGTGCCATAGCACCATGCTTAAGCGCCAAACACTTGCGCTTAAGCGTCAGAGTACAGCAATAAAACCTTATCCCTGGAGCTTCACACTTAAGCGCCAAACTCTCGCGCTTAAGCGCCACAACGCCATGCTTAAGTGCCAGAAATCCACGCTTAAGCGAGAATTCCATAAAGCCCTTCCAACTCTAGGGGCTCCTTATCATGGGGATGTTACAGTCCGAATGTCTCGATTGAAAATGAGACATAAGAGTGCCATCCTCGTTAAGTCCAATTGTTTATTTCTTGATACCCAAGTAGACGTCTAAATACAAACTGACTCAATATCTCATATCAGTCATTTTGCGCGCGGCAACGCATATTGCACATCTCACTCTATCGAGAGGCCGATAGACATAACTCCTGTTATGTAGGAGAGACGAATCCTATCTACATCACTCGCATCCCTCAACATGATTCATTGTAGGCCCAAGTACTACCTTTATGATCACCCTATTACAGATGACGTTTGATAGCATTAAAGCCTATAACCCCTACATGTAGGAATCATAGTGACTTCAAGTCGAAGGACTACTATCACCTTATGGTTGCCATGAGAAGCACTGATGACACTTACATAACTATTATGAAGCCTTCTCATAGTGGGTCTATCTAGTATAAATATTACTCCTAATATCTATACCTGTGTGCCAGCCTGATATCCCATATCCATGACCTGTGAGATACGGTCATCGTGCTACTCACACAATAGTCTTGATGCATCATCGTCGTCCTAGTTAACAATGATACTCGATTACAGACGCTTTAAAAATCGCGTTCTATTATTCAATGAATCTCACATCATCGAATAGCTCGCTTATTCTAAGGACGTTACCATATTATATAACAAATAATATAGTAACTGAAATGCCTCATATATTATATAAATCAAAGTCGTAATACAAATATAGTTTAAAATGGATTGGCCACTAGGGCTAACTCCAACACAAAGGTCAAGTTGTCATGATCATGCAATCAATTTGTATCCTTCCTAATTTTAGGCATAGTAAATGAGTTGATAGGATTAATATAACTCTAGATATAGTGTTCACACCTCACGAGATAATTGTCTTAGCTTTAAAACAAGATAAAATCTAACTTGATAGGGGTAATATAACTCCAGATATAGTGTTTACACCTCAAGAAGGTCATAGATGCACAACATAAAATGATAGAGATAATCCTCAAAACTTAAGAAACGATATGCCAATCATAATACCAAGTAGATAGTTGTTATAATGGATGTGTTGTATAGAATTAAAATGTATTTTGTGTACATGACTTAATTGAATGATGATATTTGGATACATGTGTGTTGGTGTTATGATATGAATTGTGATTTATGAGTATTGTGCAATCTTTTAGTGTAAGTTATGAGTTATTGTTGGATGCCATTGAGACGGGTGACCTAACCTACGAGACAGCGAGAATGAGTCGGGGTGGTATTTTGACTGTGAGCGACCTAGCTTATGAGGGGCGAGGATGGGCTCATTTAAGTGTGTTTTAAGGTTCAGTGGAATCATTGTGTGCATTAAGAGACATGCATCATAACATTTAAGAGTTTATGTAGAGGTGAAATAGACATGGATTACATGGTGGAGGTTACGATAGGTTTAGCCTAGACCTTGAGGGTTTTGAGAGTATTACTGTGGAAGCTCCGATGACTCATGCTAATCCCATGAGTTAAAGCATACTTGCAAAGCTAGGCAACCTTGACGAGCCACTTGAGGACAACAATCTAGGTAGTGCGGTCTATACTGAAGGCATTGACGTCAATGGCGCTTCTTATGGGTAGACATGTGCTTCTAGATTATTTTAAGAGTTAGAGTTGGTACCACATGACATATGAAGTAGAGTTTAGGGTTCCTTGCATTACATGTGCATTAGGTGATTAAATTGATGAGTCGACATCACGTGGTTGATGTGTGATTCCATATGTGCAACTTATGTTTGAATATATATTGTTTATTGCTTATGACATATTACACACAGACACACATATAAGATTTCAAGAAAATGAATGGTGAAGATAAGGAGTAACTCTCTTAGAGTTACTCTTGGAGTAAGTGGATCCCTCCTCATATATATATATATATATATATGGAGAGAGAGAGAGTACGACTCATGTGAGAACACTTTCTTATATGAGAACATAAGAACAAGGAATAATAACCATCGAAATAAATTTGATGGTTAGGATTATAACCCCAATTAAAAAAAGGCACTTGATGTTCTCAATTCATGCTCTTCCTCATGTTCTCTCTCGTTCCCCTTTTATTCGTCAATCGATTTTGACTTTGTTACTCCCTCCCATGGAAAAAGCAAACGAAACCTTTCAAAACCCCTTAGATTTAGGTTCGCTCCTTGCTTCCTTTTCTCAAGTGGCCGAGACTCTAGTTTTCTCCTTCAATCGCACTCTAGTTTTCTCCCTCTCCCTTAATTGCATTATGGTTCCCTCCCTTTATTGCACATTTTTCCATCTAATTCGTTAGGCCAATTTCGCTAGAGGATCAATTTGCTTAAATGCACGTGATGGTGTAATTCTTCCCCTTCCACTTGATGGAGCAATATTCAATCCTTATCCTTACGTGTTTTAACTCTAGCACTACATTCTTAGAGTCAATTTCTTCAACATGTAAGGTATATCCTCTCTTCTCAGTCTCCCATAATTCATCAAATATTACCTATACATTATTGCAGCTTACTTCTAATTATTTTTAGTTATTGATTTTGAGTGGGTTAAAATTAGCCATTGTGTATAATTTTAGATATGCCAGAGGTTGAAACATGGTGTTGATGCTGTAGTAATTTATGCAATTCATGTTGCTACTTTGCATTTTGAGGAATTAGGATATCTCGTGAATTTAATTTTTCACAAACAAAAGAAAATAAAGTCTTATTTAACACTGACAAAAGAAAAGAATTATGTGCAAATTGATTTTCATTCAATTATTAACTGTTGATTTTCTTTTATAGAACTTACTTGTAAGAACAACAAGTACGATTGCAGTCACAATAGTCTGGCCATGACCGAACTAATTAAATATCAAGTGTTATGAAGAAAGTTCAAGAAGAAATTAAGAGCTTAACTCGGGTATAGATTATAGTTATATTGTTGTTTGAACTATAAAAATGAAAACTTTTTAGTATAATTATATATTCTCACACTCTTTAAAGCTTTGTGATTGAATCTGGAAGCTGATAGCTTAACAAGACTTTTAAATTTATACAACAATTTGAATTTTAACCCACTCAAATTCTCTATTGCCATAAAAGGTCTAATGGTGGACATGTGAGAACAAAGTACTTCTGTCAAGTTATACTTTATAATTACAGCTTGTTCTTAAAGTTTATAGACGTAAATTAAGGTTATAGTTACATTGTTTAAAGTTTTTTGTCTTTCACCTTGATCCTAGATGTCATCATTGGCATGTTTATTTGACTCCATAGATTATGCCTTCTATATATTGCAGCAAATGGATCAAATCATGAAAGGAACCAAGATATTCTTTCTCATCTGCTGAGGAACCTGACAAGTCTAACTGGTCCAATTAATGGTAGAAGTTTATTTAATACCCTTATTTGAGGAATCTAAATGTTTGGTAAATTCCTGAAAGTAATAGAAGAACAAAGGTGCTTGTTGTTGTTACCTTCCATTTGGTTACTTATAACTTTAGTAAACTTTTAGCTTAGCTTTGTCTCATACATGTTTAGTTTTCTTATAAACTCTTTAAAACAATCTTTATGAATGAGAATGATGTAAAAGATTCTCCATGCCTTGTTCATTGCACCAAACTACAAATTTCAAAATCTTAAAATGAAAAGATTAAAAGAGTGGCTGAATAGAGGCAAATTATCCTAAGAAAGAAAGCACAAAGATAGTTTCTGCAGTTAAAGTAATAAATTTGAAATGACTTTTTCTATTTTGTTGATTAATTAGTTTCTGATTTGAAAGCACAAATATAGTTTTGTCATATAGTAAAGATTAAAAGAATGGATGAATAAATTTGAAATAGCTTTCTATAGTCCAGTCATGCTTCAACTTTTGCATGGCAAGAAGAAAGTGGCATTGCTTTTAAAGAAACTCAAATAAGTATGAGCTACTAGATACGTTTCCTCCTAGGCATGACCCAAAGCTCTTAAAACTTGAATAGCTCTAGGCATATAAAAATTTGGATTTAACCCTAGTGCAAATTTATCCCTTGTTGAGCAACAAATAAAGAAAATGTTTGTAGTCACATATGTTAATGTCCCAAGCCATAAAAGGACTTTTTACAATAGAAAAGGAATCTTAATTGAAGTTTACACAACTTGTATTCTTAGCAAATAGATGCATCTGGGATGGACACAAAATTGTATAGGATGAATAGAAAATTGTGGTTTAAACTTGTACATCAACTTGTATTGTATTGTACTATGACCTATCATCATTGTACATTATGTGCTTCATCGATATATTGTCTCAACTTATATTTAATGAATAAAGCTTTCATATAATTTATTGCAAATTACTAGACTCTACATTATCTTCTTTTTTCTTTTGACCTTTACTTCATGTTGAAAATAAGTGTAATATAATTTTTTTTTTGTGATAAGCCAAGAAAATTATATTACTAGCATTCCAAAAACATAGCACTAGGAGTGCAATAACTGGAAGCAAAAAAAAAAGGATAATACATCTTCCACAGATTACCACAGTGCCCCTTATAAAGTAAAAGTTTTGTACAAACCAAAAAGTTCAGGCATTATTCACCTGAACATATAACAATATCCTATGCTCCCACCTAAATTAGAATAATTAACATAGATTATAGAATTAAAGCAACGAAACTTAATGAAAAAATTGTTGCTTCACGATTATTTTGTGTTGAGACTTGTCTGATTGAATACTTTCTTTGCTTTAGTTGTGGATTCCAATTGTCTATCACACACACACACACACACACAAGTTCCTTTACAATACCTACATTCGACAAGAGTACTAAAACAAAACAAAGACTTTCTCCCTTTGGCACATGTACAACTGAACATACACTGGTACACCCACAACCTTATAGCGCCTTATAGGTCCACTTAGCAGCTTCACACAATCTGAAATCACAATACTCAAGTAGTTTCACATACTGCCATCTTCACCAAAATATCTCAACCCTTCACAACCCATCCTAATATGATGCACTAAGTTTCTCATCCATATAGCCTTGTATTTCCACCACATACTCCCCAAATCACACATCAACCAACAAGATAAAATTCATGGTGGTCCCCTCCTAAATAACTAATTCTTGAAACTACATGAACTTGCAATAAATAATGAGCATTGCATTCCTAAAATGCAACCATACAAAATGTATATTACATGAGAACTAACTCACACAAACTAAAATCAAATTGAAACTATTTTAAAATTGAAAAGACTATATTATGTTCAAATATGAACTATTTGTAAAATAAACTAAATTAGTCATTTGCAAATAAAAATTCCAACTAATAGCAAACAAAATCCATCCTTGCTAAGCCATAACCAATTCCAACTGGTGCTTCTTCATGGAGCTCATGGTTCCTCATTCCCTGTGTACAAAACAAAATATAATAAATATGTGACTAAGTAAAACTTTTGGTTGAATATTCGTTACAAAAATTATAATTATCAATTATATACATGAGAAGGAGAGCTCTTACCTACATTAGGGAGATGATTTTGTAGGACAATTACGACTGTCGTGATATCCATATTGACAACATGCTTTACAAAGTCTCTCTTTTTTATTATTATTCAATGCCCTTTTCTTTTCCTCCTTTAATTTGTTTACCACTTCCTTTTGTCTTTGAAATCTACGGTGGATGAATTTCTATTTCTTTAGAAACATTGCATCCAATGAAAGTTTCTATTTCTTTTGTCTTGTTTTGCATAGAATCTCTTTTAAATTTAATCAATTGCTTTTTAATGTTATTAGCTCCATTTATCAAAAGAAGCAATTTTTCCTTAGATTGTCTAGCCTTATCCATACAAACAAATAAATGATTCCATGCATTTGATATAAGTTGACTCCCATTTTCGATTCAGAACACCCCTCCAAGACCTTGCCATCATCATCAAAAATAGGCTTACTAATAGCCAACCTGGTCCACCGATTGACAATGTAATTACCTGCTATTTCATTTAAGCCTTTCCCCTTTAGAATACAAAGTATATGTCTACATGGAATGCCTTAAGACCGAAACATTTTGCACAAATAATCTGCATTATGATTAGAAGCATTATAAATCACTTCATGTAATTTTTTATTGACTTCATTGTGATCAACTATATTTATTATTTTCACCCTTGCCTTTTTCTTTCATATCGTTAACTCCACAATATTGACATGCATTCCATAACTCTTTAAATTTGTCAAAATTCTCATGAGTATAAACATTTCTTCCATGCTTTTCTAAATCACTATCCATCTTAAGTATTGGTAGAGAATGAAGTGAATTAGCAAGTAACTCCTTATGCCTCTATGCTTCTATTGCATACTCAAACCTCAACTAAAATTCAACCAAAGAAACATTAGAATTCATAAAATTACTGTAGAAGGAATTTTGACTTTATGATATATATTTTGTTCTTAATATCCCACTCAAAAATACATCTTTGAAATGAGCTGGGATCCACATAGTTCTAATGTCAAACATATGAGTAGGGATGGCAATTGGGCGGGACGGGTACGGGTTTGATGTTCCTTGTTCCTATCCCTGATCTTGAAGACCATACCCGTCCCCATCCCCAATCCCCGACGAGACTCATTTTTTACACCCATCCCCGTCCCCATACGAGGTCGGGTATCCCCGCCCCGTCCCCATCCCCGGTCCACTTATTCTATTTATCAATTTATAGTAGTTTTTTTTAAGGAAAATTCAAATAAAATATGAAAAGTGCATCACAAAAGTTCACGCATGGTACAAAATAAGATTAAAAAAAACAGCACCCAATTGCCACCGAGAGCAATACTTTGAGATTTCAAATGCCTTTCAAATAATGGCACTCACAAACTTTCAAAAGCTTTCCCCTATTCTTAATAATTGCCACCGAGAGCAATACTTTGAGATTTTAAACAAATAATTTAGCAAGCTTTGCTCCACTTAAATACACTCATAAACCATAAAAAAAAAAACGTTCCCAATTTTGTGGTATATTGCTACAAAACTACTACATCATCACTGGTGCGTATATTAGTACAATTTCATACATAGAAACTACATAAATATTAGTATTCCACAATCCACATAAATATTAGTAAAAGTGCTAGCTGAAATGCCATTATAAGTTTGTAACAATAGTCATAAAGAAATAAAATAAAAAGTTACTAACAAGAGATCAGTTCAACAACTTGTAAATATCAATGCAATACAAAAGTAAAAAGTGCCAGCTGAAATGCCATTACAAGCTTGTAGCAAGATTCATAAAGAAATAAAATAAAAAGTTTGTAACAAGAGTTCTACTCAACAATTTGACTACTTGGTCCACATTAGATTCTTCATAGTTCCTACAAAATGATAACAGTTTCAATCATTATGTGATGTTAAATCAAATACATTAAGCGGTTGAAATGTATTTATCTGCATACAAACGTAAAGGAAAACTACCTCTAACCAAAACATATACAAAAGCCACACATGAACAATAATACACCTTAAAAGAAAGAAAAATGACAAGACCAAATAACAATATTAAAAACTATATTTACCAGACAGAACATCCATTAATCTTCTAGTTGTTGAGTAATGCCACTAACAATTCACCTATATTTATAAAATTGAAAAATTAGAAATGAACAATGAAATTGAAAATTTTTAAATCTAAAATAAAAAGCACCTTCATCATTAGATTCATTTTCATTTACTAAAGTAGCTATTTCTTGAATTTCTTTAGAACCTACAAATATCAAATATAGAATTATAAGTGACATTAATAAATTAAAAACTAAAAAAATATTATAAGATATTTAAGTAAAAAATTCACAAGTTTACCTGCATTTTCTATGCTCCATAACCAACTTTTACCACACATCAAAGCCTCTAGAGTAGTAAAATGAAGTCAACTACGATGAGGACTTAATATCTTACCACTGGTACTAAATGCATATTCAAAAGCTACAGTAGTGATTGGAATAGCTAAGACATCCCTTGCAATTGCTTGTAGAGTTGGATACATGGCCCCATTTTGTTTCCACCATGTTAAGATATCAAAATCTGATGTGATTGGTAAATTATCCTCCTCCAAGTAATGATCCAACTTTGTTTTTATTGATAAAGTTCTACTCATTTTCTTTCTAGCCATGAACTCTTGAAAATCACTCATATAATCAGAACCAACCTTACCCACATCTGATGGAGAGCCATTAGTAGAGCCTTCATTCTTTTTTAATTGATAATCAAAAATCAAATCATAACACAATTGTCGAATCCTATTAACTTCAGTATAGCAATCAAGATCATACAATTTGTCAAAATAATACTCAAGCAAGTCCATTTTGTATCTTGGTTTTAAAACTGTAGCAACTTCTATTATATCATGAATGACACTCTAGTAACTTTGAGATTTGTTTAACATACATTGTGCCATATTATGAATTGCTGGATTAGGGGAGTTAGCCCATTCATTAATAGCAACCTTGATCTCATAAATATTAGGAAAATAAAGATTAACAGTTGGGTATTTAGGGCCAAAAATGATTTCTATAATATCATTAAACAATTTTAACCTCCCACAAACATCATTTGCCAATTCCCATTGTGAATCAATTGACAAACAAGAGTATTGAGCATCACGCTACTTTAACCGAAAAAAGACATCCTTATACAAAATAGTAGTATCAAGCATCTTGAAAGTGGAATTCCATCTTGTTGGACAATCTAAACATAACTTTTTTGTGCAAGAAATTCATAATTATTTAGCAGTCTCCTCAAACTTTTCCACCCTCTTAGGTGTTGCAGTCCAATAGGCTACACTATCCCGAATTTTTTCCACCCCATCTTTCACAACTCCTAACCCCTCTTTTACTATCAAATTTAGGATATGTGCATAGCAATGCATATGAAGCAAAGACCCTTCCTTGATTAAAGTGCCTAACTGCAACTTATCCTTAATCTTATCAATCATGGAATCATTCGTGCTACAATTGTCTAGGGTAATGGTAAACAATTTGGTATTAATATTCCAATCCAATAAATAGTCAATCAAAGCAATGCAAAGTCTATCAACTGTATGAGGTGTAGGAACATAAATGAATCTAATACATAATAAAATTAACATTTAATGAAATTATCATACAAAAGATCAAAAGGTATGCAACACAAGATATATATGAAATGCTATAAAATTAAAATTGTTTATACCTAAAAATGTAACTTTGTAAAGTCCAAGAACTATCAATGAAATGAGTCGTGACAACCATATACCCTTTTTTTTGGTTGCTTGATGTCCACATATTCGATGTAATTGCCACTCTTCCTTCATTTGTATCTAACAACTTCATGACCATTTCTCTTTCAGCTTGATAGACATTGAATATCTCTTTCTTCAAAGTGTTTCATGAAGGAACTTGAAACAATGGTTGAAGTGTAGTCAAAAGTCTCCTAAACCCAATATGGTCCTTTATAGAAAGCAGATATTCATGCATGATAATGGCACATGCAAGGTCCCTATGTGCATCTTCTTGATTAAAACTTCCATAAGTCAATTCCTTTTTACCTTGTGCAAACTTTAATTTTTTCAAAATGTTGTCACACGACACTTTTGAGCCTCCCCTGTCCTGTTTATGTTGTTGACTCCACATTATCAGCCGTGTCCGTAGTAGGTGTTTGTGTAGAGTCATTTATAGGACCTTGATCTGTCCTGATAGATTCATTCATTTGTGGTCCTTGTGGAGTTGGTTGTTGTGGAGTTGGCTGGGGTGAAGATTGAGGAGTTGGTTGGGAAGATGGTTCTTCAATGTTCATATTTTCTGCAACATAATAAGTTAGCCTTATTAATAACAACAACTTAAAAAAAAAAGTGTTGCAAATATAGAATTAAGGTGTGTCATATATATAATAGTATTTAAAGAGGTGCATGGCTGTATGTAACTGTATAAAAAGGAACAATATTTTCAGGTAAGGAACTGCATGTAACTATATAACAAAAGGTTGTGTTTGTTGAGCCATATATAGGTTGGTTCTGAATCTACACAGGCTCAGTTACTAATATTTACACAAATGTAGACAAAGGATAGTAAAGAACAGGTTCTAGAGGTAAAAATGTCTAAATATTTTAGCCAGAATTTAAAACACAATTTGGTAAAGTATTTCAGTATATACAAAAATATAAGTTTACTCCTAAATTTGGTTTTGGACTTTTGGTAGCTAATTAAATAATGTCTAAGGATCTTTCAATATATGACACTTCTAGAAATCAGCCTAGTCCTTATCAAAGAAATTCCAAGAAAGTTTTGCAAAATCCATTAGATATAACATATATAAAAGATCTGATCAAAATGTGTCAATTGCTAAAAATGTAGTTTCCAAACATATGTTATTTTAATCTAACCATTAAAATCCATTAAATTTAATCTCAAAAGATAAGCTTAACACATGCAGTTTCTTTACATAACTTTAGACAATCTTAATCCCAATTAGACAATCTACAACAGAGTCAATCAAAATGCCAAGAACAAACTATAAGCACCAACACCATACAACAGAGTCAATCAAAGCCAAGGAAGAGGACATTTAAATATTAACCCTTTGACTCACTTTTCGTATAGCCACCACAACACCACACAACCACCATGAACCCTTTGCCTTAGGATTTTCAAAGAAAAACAAAAGGAAAAAAAAACATACCACATGAATGGTGAGGCATCGGACTCTGTTAGTTATCGGAGAGATGAGCACAATGTTAAGCAATTGAGTGAGAGAGAGGTGACCATGAGAGATGAGCACAAAGATGAGAGTCTCGAAAGGAAGAGAGCAAAGCCTACAGAGGTGACTTAGGGATCAGCGTGAGAGACGAGCAACTAAGTGAGAGAGGGTTACGTGCAGCGACACAACTGAGTGTGAAGAACAAACGAAGTGAAGTGAGTGTGAGTCGAGGTTAAGGGCACAACAACAACGCAAATGTGATTGAGGGTTATGGCTTAGGGGCACCGGCGTAATAAGGATTAAGGGCACTGGGGCAGCTGTCGAGGTTGAGTGAGGGACAGAGGGAGTGACTAATTAAGTGTTTGTGTTTCTATTTTTGCTTGTGTAAGTGTAAGTGTAAGTGTAACCCTAGCTAAGGTTAAATATGTAATTTTAATGACTACATGGGGGTAGGGACGGGTACGGGACAAGATGGTTACCCATCGCCGTCCCCGTACCCGAATAAAAAACCCGGGTATTACCCGTTCCCGTACCCGGTCAACTCGCTTATTCCCCGTCAAAGTTAGGGCGAGTTCAGGTGGGTACTCGCGGGTACGGGTTTCTTTGCCATCTCTACACATGAGAGAGCCAATCATTCTTTTTCAAATCAAACTTAATGATGATGGATTTTCAGGCTGCTTTAAAATTCATCTGGCATCTCTAAACTCAAAACACATGATTTGAAACTTTTGTTGAACTCATCATTGGCATTCAAAGAAACAGTCACCTTTTCAGAAACTTTTTTTCATAATATGCCACATGCAAAATCTATGAAAAGACGAATAAAAATCTTCTTTATCACAATCTTCATGGCAGGATCTTGATCTATTACTATGAGATTTGGTTTTATATTCTCCTATTGCTTCCAAGAATTTTTCAAACAACTAAATAAATGAATTAGCTTTCTCATCGGCTAAGAAGGCAGCTCCAAAAATAACACACTACCTATGGTGGTTTAATCCGATAAATGGTGCAAAAATCATTGAATACTTATTTGTTTCATATGTAGTATAAAATGAAACCACATCCTTGAATAGAGAGTAATTTTTTCTACAAATACCATCCACCCAAAAAGCATGTTTTAGTCGATCTTCATCATCTACCTCATATGCATAGTTAAATGAGGAATTTGTTTCTTGCTTCTTTCTTCAAGATATCAATAAACACATATGCATCAGATTCTTTAATCAAGGTCTTTAAATCTCTCAAACAATTTTGGAGATCCTTTTGTGTGCACCTAACATATAACCTTTAGTATGTTCTTTTAGCAACTGGTGTGCTTTTGAAGGTCGATTATTTGCTCTACTACATGTATATAATAAACTCACGTGAATTGAAGTGAGTAAAATAATACAAGAAGGGGGGTTGAATTGTGTTTTCAAAATACTTTGATTCCTCTTTGCTAGTTTTGAAGTGAGTTCAGAAAAATTAAGTGAAGAATGAATATCCGTTTTAAGCTCAGAATGAAATATTTAATGGTTTCCGAAAGGATGTTTCCTCACAACGAAACTTCAAGTTCTCTACGTATTAAGAAGATCTTTCCCAAAATATAATTTCTATCTTAAATACTATTTTATAAAAGGTTGTTATAAAGCATGAGTTGTAAAGCTTAGCCAAATAAAATAGTAAAGGAAAGAGTAAAAGGAAGACACACAGGAAGTTTTTATACTGGTTCACCCTAAACCCAGGGCTACATCTAGTCCTCACTCTCCAGTGAGATTTTCATTAAAACAATACCACAACCAGCCACCACTGGCTTACACAGCAACAACAGTAGGTTCACCACAACATAGAGCTTAACACAATCTCTTAACACAACAACCACAGTGTCACCACACTGTCACACAGCAGCAACTCAGTCACTCCCTCATCGCAACACCACACCTTAGTCTTGACTTGGAGATTTCACCACAATACAACAAAAGGTATCTATGAATCACTGCACAGATTATAGATTCTCCCTAAAGGGGATTTGCACTTAGAAAATACAAGTCACACTTCTCACTTTTTACAAAAAATAACTCTCTAAGAATTATGCAGAAATGGGTCAATCTCATAGAGAGGCTTGAAGCAGAAAATAAAGATTCCTCATTGAGGAAGGAGGCTCGAGTTTCTTCTCTTGCTCACTTACTTCAAGATGCCTTCAAAGGCTCCCAAGAGGTCCCTTTTATAGTGCTCAAATAAGTAGCCATTGGACTCTTGACACAACTGTTCCTTGACAGAAATTTGAAATGTGCCAACTATATGTGACCTGTCATCATTTTGAATCTGTTATGAGGAAACCATTCTGATGAACAAATTTTGATAAGCTTCTAAAGATACATCAAAAATGTATTTTGATGTTTGCTGAGGAAGGACCTATTTTGATGTAGGTTCCTTCTTATGAAGGCTTCATGATAAGACTTGGTAAAAAGCACAACTTCATCCTAATGATCAACTTTTCACAGCATTGATCATTCTGAAACAGCTTGCTTCAACATTCATGAGATATGTGGTTTGCTGGTGTTGAATGCTTATTGTCCTTAGTGCAGACTTCTGGAAAGTCTTCTTAACTTCTTTCTGATGTTCCACATCAAATTCTCTCAAGGACATTTCTCAGCTATTAACTTCATGCATCTCCAAACGTTGTTAACATCAATCTTCTTATGAACCCTCAGTGATTGTGGTTCATATGGAAGATGTAATGTTATCAACTCCAATCTTCTGATGAGTCCTCTATAATTGTGACTGCATATGGAAGACATGATGTTGCATTTCATCTTGTTCTGATGCATAAAATCTTCAAGGTCTTGACTTCAACACATCATGCAAATGTGATCATCTCATAATCTCTTTTTGTCTTGATTCTGGATTGCTTTCATAACATCATTCTGATGTTGATTCTTCTACAGCTTCATTCTGATGATGTAGTCTTTGATATATCTTTGAATGAGACCATCTTGATGTTTCTGCAACTTGCTAAGTTAGAGGTCTTCAGAGGAAGCACTGACTTCATCATTTAGATGAGGCTTCAATCATCATTCTAAGACTTCTATGATGCAATGTTGAGACATCCATTTTGAGCTTGTTCTGAAACACTTAGCATATTGTTAGCTTGCATAACTTCATTCTTCATTTTGCAACACTAATGGTTTGTCATAATTAAAACCATGGGTTCTAGATTCAACATGAACATCATTCACCTTTCTTGTTGATCTAAGAAATTGTCTCTTTCTAGGTGAAGTAAGTACATGCACATGACCTTCATGAAATGTGGCGAGCTTATATTTGCCTTCGCCTACCAGTTTGAAACCAACCTTCGCATTACATCCTTCTCTTGTGAGACACCTTCTTCTAGCCTTAACAGTTGATTCACCTTGTTCTTTAATTACTTTGTAACCTTTTTTTTGAGAAAACAACATTCTTCCAACGCATCACTCCCTCATTATTTTTAATTTCAGATAAGTGGCGCACATTGAATGCATATGTCTTATAAAACTTTTCACCATCTTCTAATGTATCAAATAGTAGTCCCACCTTAGGCTTAATTTTTTCATCACAATATGACACCCATTCATTTACCTATAAGAAAATAAAATACATTATTAATATATTTCAATCACCTACAAAGTAACAAACAAAACAATGCCTAAACTTAATAGTCAATGTAAATAATTCATTTACTTGTGGCATGATAATGTCTTCTGTGGTACCAAGTCCAACTTCATCATCATGATTATCACTCAAACTTCAATAAAGAAAGGAGAAGAACACACACACACACACACACACACACACACACACACATAAGGATTACTAATGTCTACCCTACTCTTTTTTAGCTGGTGTGCATTAGCAAGCTACCAAAATATTTAGGACATAATAACCAATACTTTTTTATTTAAAATAATTTATTTTAAGGGCATTATAGTAATTTAATACTTAATTTTAAAAACAAAAAGATCTCTTTTCTCTCTCCTCTATTATGGCAATTTTTTTGGGAGAGGATAATGGATTGTTATATGAGAGAGGAGAGAGAAATTAGTAAGAAGTAAATGTGGAGTGAGAGAAAATAGGAGTAATATTGGGTTGTGATAGGAGAGAGAAATGATTTATTTTTTAATTAAATATTAAATTATTAAATATCCTTATAATAAATTAACAAAAACAGAAGAAATGAGGAGTATTTTTGTCCTAAATATTTTGGTGTAGCTTGCTAATGCACACCAACTAAAAAAGAGTAGGGTGGACATTAGCAATCCCCAAATGTATGTTGTTGGAACTAAATTAATTCCTTAGATGAAAACCATCATCTATCAATCTCGAATCAATCATGCTAATCATTAAGAAATTGAAGCGGAAGCGTACCTTAGTTCATGATGACCAATCGCTCTTCGGAGTTGTGCGGTTTGGTCTTCCAGATCAACACGTACTCTCTTGAGAGAACCCTTTAGTTTTTTCTATACCTCTCTCTAATGATGAGATGTCAAAAAAGACAAGAATGTTTTCCATGTATATCATCGTACGTGTGACCTGGGGACCATAACTTCTTTAATAGACAACCGTAGGGTTATCTTTTAGATATCTCTATCTTAGCCCATCATAAAGATAGAATTATCATCCAGTTTCTACACATTAAAGGCCCATACCCTATACATTAAAGCCCAAATTACCTCTAAACCTTATTAGATCACTTTTAACTAGGCTTAACCTTAAATGACAGTCCATAATGCATAATTATTTACATATAAGGCCAATGTTGAATTAAGTATCCAACATATGTATGTATGTATGTATGTATGTATCAGAATTAACATATAAAAACACATAAATTAGAATTGAGAATTGAAATAAGCTAATTAAAATAAGAAAATACATACTTCGTCATATTTACTTGTGGCATACTTTAATGAGAAAAGGAGAGTAAGAACTTATCAAAATAAACATGTAAGAATTAAACAATGACAATTGAAATAAAATAATATAAATTAGGAAATACAAATCGTATTATTTTCCATAGAAGTATCAAGATTGTCAATAATACGGCAATAACATATAGCAAAAATGCAAAGGGCTCAATTTCAAATACCAAGAAACAAGACCTGCAAACGTAGAGCACATGGACATCAAACTTATGATCTTGTTACGTCATCAGTTAACGTTGTTATTTGACAGAATGACTAAAAGTGGTAATATGGAGAAAAAATTTAGAATCTTTGACCGGTTAAAATTTAGATTTGGGACTAAAAATAGAAATTTGTAAAAGTTTAGGGGCAAAAAGATAGTATACCCTTAAAATAAATATATGAATCCATAGATATTGATTACTTGATCAATGAATAAGACTTAATGTAAACACAAGCACAAACAAAAGGGTTTGATCTCATGATTCTTTCCCAACCAAAGCCTATTAATTCTTCAATAGGATTCCTTAGTTATTGACTTTACTAAGGATACCATTATGCCTAAGTGACTTTACTAATTATATCCACTAATTAAATTCATATCACCGCATTCTTTAGTAATCTAAGGATCAAGCTCACTCAATTAAATTATTTAATTAGAATACAATTTAGTGAATTTACTAAATATAAATAGTTAATATAATTGTTATTATAACATGAGCATACATCAAATAAGTAAATATAAATTCTCCACATATATATCATATTGGCATGTTATTTTATACTTCAATAAATGAAATTTTACATATTTAAAATTTTCATAATTTCTATAATTTTATTGTGGATCACTGGTTAATATATTAGGCTAAATTTCATAATTTGACCTTTTTATTTATTTAATTAGTTTAATTTGGTCCCTTTATTATTAAAAAGTTTAATTAGGTTCTTTAATTTTTAAAATTGATGGAATGTTACCATTTCTATCCAATTGTGAGAAACAATGCTAACTTCTTGTATATGTGGCATAATAAAAAAAATGACAAGTAATTGCCACGTAGGACACCTCCACTAGGAATTTAAACGGTGTTGATAGAAATGACAACATTGCATTAGAAAATTAAGGGACTAAATTAGAATTTTTAATAATAAAGGGACCAAATTAAACTAATTAAATAAATAAAGGTACCAAATTAGTAATTTAGCCAATATATTAAAATTCAAACAAGTTTCGTTACAAAATTACAATAAGGAGGTGTTTGGTAGGGGGAGAACTTTTTAGTTTCCTGAGAATCCTAAATTGAGAATTTTGTTTTTTTTTCATGTTTGGTATCTATTTTAAAAAATAACATTCCCAAGAAAGAATGTTTTCTGGGAATGTATTTTAATTAGGTTTCCCATAAAATTGTTCCCATGGAGAGGTGAGAATCAAACTTTCTTGAGTTAATTTTTTTTACTGCGGAAAATATATTACGTTAGAGTGTGTTTGGTAAGGTTTTTTGAGAACTTACAAGCTCCTTTGACTAGCTTATAAGTTACTTTGATCAAATTAAGCTTGTTTTATACACGAGCTTATTTTAGTAACTTATAGCTTAAACTACTTGAAGTAGCTTATGAAAATAAGCTAGCTTATAAGCTACTAGTTTTTTTTTTCTCAATTTTATCCTAACTAGTTTATTTAAAATTCCTTTTTACCCTTTTATTCAATTTAAAATCCCTTTTTACCTATTTTAACATTCTTACACGCACACAATAGTCAACTCGTCAATTGTCATCACTACACCGTTCATTAAGGTTAGAAATTCTTTGAATCATATCAATTTTACAATTATTTGCTAAATTTTTTTTGTGTTTTTTTTAAATTATATGACCTAATTCGATTCCCATATGATTTCCCTTGTATGACTTGTATCGAATTATTAATAAAATATTTAAATATTAAAAAATTGATTTTAAACAATATAAGTTTATTTAATTTAATTATACTTTTTAAAAAAAAAAAAGGAATTTAAAACAATTTTAGTTTATTAAAAATTTGATTTTAAACAATATGAGTAAATTCACCAAATCTTTACCATTCTTTTATAATATAAAATTTAAAAAATTATATATTGACCTACTTTTAAGATGATAAGTTATTAAAAATAAATTCAAATATTAGAAATATTAAATATGGCCTTTTATGTCATTTGACATTTATCAGTCAACTTATTAGCTAATCTTACCAAACACTTTTAATTAAATAAACTAATTTATAAGTTTCTTTAGCTCGAGCTTATAGCTTATAAGCTTTTAACTAACTTATAAGTTAGTTTTACCAAACACATTAGATTATTTAATGTAGTAAATAATTAGAGCATGTTTGGAAAAGATTATTTCCCAACATTTAAGATGTTTTTGTTGTAGAAAAGATGTTTGCAAAATAAGCTGTAAGTTTGGAACAATAGCTTAAATTTGTAAAAAGCGTTTTTCTACAAAATAAGCTATTTTTATGAATATGAAATTTTGTAACTTATGATTATTTTTCAACAATTTTTTTCCTTTTAGTTGTTTTCATACTCTGTTATTATGTAAAAACTTTTTTTTATTTTTTTATTTTTTGCATCCAAACAAATTATTGTTTTGGCTCCATACATCATACACTACCCTGTGTTTATATTATATATATATATATATATATATATATATATATATATATATATATATATATATATATATATATATAGTTTAGTTTTTTTTTAAAAAAAAACAATTACTTAATTTTCTGTTCTACAAAAGAATTTTTAAAAATTAAAGGTTTATTTCTCCCAATTAATTCATTTTCCAAAAGTTTTGGTTTGAAAAATGTGTTTCTCATATTCCTTGACATAATTAAAGAGAAAAATAAGAAGATTAAAAATAAAAATTAATAAATAAGATGTAAATAAACGATAGAGAGAAAAAAAGAAAAAAAAGGTGTAAGTCCGATTTTTTTTTTTTAAAAAAAAAAACACTTATTGTCATGTTTAAGTTTGCAAGCATGTTTGGAAAATATTATTTCCCAACATTTAAGATGTTTTTGTTGTAGAAAAAATGTTTGCAAAATAAGCTGTAAGTTTGGAACAATAGCTTTTGTAAAAAGCGTTTTTCTACAAAAATAAGCTATTTTTATGAATATGAAATTTTGTAGCTTATGATTATTTTTCAACAATTTTTTTTCCTTTTAGTTGTTTTCATACTTTGTTATTATTTAAACTTATTTTTTTTTTATTTTTTGCATCCAAACAAATTATTGTTTTGGCTCCCATACATCATACACTACCGTGTGTTTACATTTTATATATATATATGAGAAGGGATCCACTTACTACAAAAGTAAGTTTAAGAGACTTACTATTCATCCTAACAATTTATTTTCTTAAAATCTAATGGTTGTAATGAGTAACTAATCTTGATAATTAGATTTGAATGGTGAGGATGTTAGACTTACTCTTCGAGTAAGTGGATCCCTCATATATATATATATATATATATATATATATATATATGAGGAGGGATCAAATTACACAGGTGTAACTTAAACAACTATTACACCATTCAATAACTTTCAACTGGATGATGTTTTCTTAAAACCCACCGTTGGATTGAAAGTTCCTTTTCACATAGATCATGTATACAAAATTTCAAATTAATCCAAAATTATTTGCTACCTCATTCATATAGATTAAAATCGACGTAATATAAACTTATCAAGATATACTAGAATATGGATAATTTGATTACCTTCTTATTGTTGTTCAATTTTGACAAAATTTGACACAAACAATTTTGGTAATATGTAGATATAATTCAACGGTTGGATCGATAAAAATTTCATTATAAAATGGTATAACTCTTTTAGAATTACACTGATATAATTTGATTCCTCATATATATATATATATATATATATTAGTTTTTTTTTTTAAAAAACAATTACTTAATTCTCTGTTCTACAAAAGAATTTTTAAAAATTAAAGGTTTATTTCTCCCAATTAATCCATTTTCCAAAAGTTTTGGTTTGAAAAATGTGTTTCTCATATTCCTTGACATAATTAAAGAGAAAAATAAGAAGATTAACAATAAAAATTAATAAATAAGATGTAAATAAACGATAGAGAGAAAAAAGAAAAAAAGGTGTAAGTCAGGTATAAAAAATACAATACGATTTTTTTTTTTAAAAAGAAAAAAACACTTATCGTCATGTTTAAGTTTGCAAGCATGTTTACATCTACTTTCATTTGATTTTGTCGCAGCCTTGCAATTCAATTTTCAATTGGAGCTTATATGAAAGTCAAGACAAGCTATCAGTAGTTAGTAGTAGTTACATATCTCATCAAGTAGAGGTGACAAGCTGTCAGTAGTTAGTAGTAGCCTTTCAAAGGGCCTTCCTTGTTCTGGTCCCCATTTGATTGATGTCACAACTGCAGTAACCCTTTGTTAAGGGAAATGGATTCTATAGGATTGCTATCCCTCACATAATTATGGCGGCTTCTATCATGGAGAAGCATATCAAGAGGGGAATGTATCCAAAAAAATAAATATCTTTTTATGTTTGGTTCATTGATTTAAGATTTCAACTGATCATGATCTATATTAGATGTTTGTATATATATTTACTATTTACTATTATTAAATAATTAAATAAATGATATACATTATAAAACTAACAGTAACTTGTATATTTTAATGCCATTTCTCTTAAACACTTTAGTATTGTAAAATTGTGTTGTCTTTATTTTTTATATTTTTCTTTGCATATTTCACTTACTAGAGTTTGATACTATTACCAATATAATTTTTTTTTGTAGTTCACTAAAAAAATTATATTTATACCATATATATATATATATATATATATATATATATATATATATCCAATTAATAATACATTTAAATATTAGTAAATATAATAACATTATGGATATAACAATAATTTTAAATATTAATAAATGTAAAATAATAAATATATACTAATGATATTCAAATTAATATTGATAAATATAATATAATAAATTAAGAAATATGAATTATATTTATATTTTTGTTGAAGTATATTAATATATACTAATTTAAAAAATTAGTGTATATATATATTTTAATTTATATTTATAATATTAATCTATATTTATTAAAATTAATTTTATCATAATTAGTATGTATTAATAAATTAATATTAATATATATAAGTTAATAAAAATAAATTAGTATATATTATTAATATACTTCTATAGAAATATAAATATAAAACGTGGTTAGGAGGGGAAAATCCCATTAAAGGTGGCCAGCCAGGTTTCTGACAGAGATTGGTCATCGGTAAAGTCGGTGGATACTCTGTATTAATAACACGGTGTGGATACATCATTACATCTTCCCTTATCTTTTTTTTTCTTTTTTTAAATTTTATAGTTTCTAATTTCTTTTATAATTATCTCTTTTTCAAAAAAAATTTCGATGTGCTATATAATCCTTTTTTTTTCTTCAAATTTTATAATCTCTAATATTTTGGATTTTTTTTAATATTTCTTTTATCAACTTTTCTAACTCTATTTTTTAATTATGAAGATTTCTCTCTTTCATCAATAATTTCAAATCCTTATTCAATTTACTTTTCAATTTTCATAGTTAATATTAAAAAAATTAAAGTTACATCATTACATCTTTCCTTATTTTTTTAATTTTTTTTTATAGTTTCTAATCATCTCTTTTTTTTTTAAAAAAAATTGATATTTCTTTTTTTTTCAAATTTCTTTCTATTGATATAATAAGGTAGTGAAAATTTGAATAAGCCCATACATTACACGGGTTAAAACACTAGTATATATATATATTCCTCAACTCAAAGTTCAAATATTTGTGTTTTTATATGATCATGTTACTCCACACATTTGGGGATCTAATGTATATCGATATATTTTTAAGAATTTCTTACTGTATCATAGATATGAATTCAAATATAATATGTAACACTGTTTTTATATGTACCAAATATTTAAATCAAGTTTCTTAAAAAAAAAAAAAATTAATAAAGGGAAAGAATATCTTAATTGTGACACGTGGAAAGTTGATGCTAGAGTTGACAATGATATCGATTGATTAACATCTAAAATTTTTAATCATGTTGTCTGCTTTGACATTTTTTTATTATCACAAATTAGTTAAAAAATGTGTTTTTGTGATATTAATGACAAAACTTGATATTTCATCTTATTTACGTATGTAATGACACAGGATTAATTATTGAGCAAGGTGTCAATGTTACTGGTGCAAGAGAGGTGACTGGCAACCGGCATATCAGAACAAGACTTACTTCCTCTAATGAATCTGATATAGTCTGATCATTTAACTCCTTTAAAATTCTAGGGTGGACAATTCCCATTGTGTGTATTATTTATTGTGACAATTAACAAAAGTTAAGGTCAAAACATTGTTTTATGTAGGTGTCTACTTGTCAAGACCCATTTTTATAAGCAATTATTAATAATTAAATCTCAACAAGTGTTGTAAATTCTAATATATGATTATGATAATAGTAATACTCACCGTATATTAACTAAAAACATTCTATACAAAGATATATTGTAAAAGATGATGTATATTTTTTTTATTATACAATGATGTTATACTCATTTTTGTGTTTTCAATTTTAAATTTAGAATTTGTGCATTTAAAAATACTATGCATAGTACGAGTGCAAAACCTACTTTGTTTACATTTAAGAAAACAGAAATCTCCTTGTATATAAATGTGTAAGCCTATTTGCTTTCTCAGACCTTTATTTTCCCCGTTCTATCTCACATTTACTTTCATTTGAATGCTCTCTTATTATAAGGTGGTGAACTTCTTTCACTTTCCTAACATGCATCTGATATATTTTTTATGCTTTTAATATAAACTGAACGGTTTAACAAGTTGTAATATTAGAAATCAATTTCAAATATAATTCAAATATGATCCTAACATGCATAAGATATGCCATCTTATGATGTTAATATCAATTGAACGGTTTAACTTATCTTCTTATCTCTTTTAATATGTCATTTTTAATATCTTTAGTTCTAACTTGAATTTGAATATTCTTTTAAAAAACATTTCAATTATCAAACGGTGAGTTGTAATTGGATAACGATGTAAAACCGTTTTATACTGTCAGTGTGTAGTCATTAAACTCATATCACAACATAAATTATTTATAATAAATTTAAAATATAATTTATATATTTAGAAATATTTATTTATTATAGATTTTAATTAAAATATAATTTATATATTTAGAAATATTTATTTATTATAGTTTATAAATTTATGTTGTATAAAATAAATATGTATTTTATACAATTGACAGACTAAAATACTAGTAAACACAAATTGACATATGATACTCATATAAAAATTCAACATTATAGGATTCATCCCCTTATTTACGAAAAGGATATGATAGAAATATTAAATCTTTAGTGTTTGTTTGAGAGAAGAAATAGGAAGAAGGAAAGTTATTTCCATGAAACCCACTAGAAAACACTTTCCCCAAATCAGAATGAAATGAAAAGGGAAATGATCTCTCTCTCTTTTTAATTTTAAAAAATAAAAATAATAATTTTATGTTAAGGAAAAAATAGATTAAAAAATTATTTTATAATTAACACAAAAATATTTTTCATATAATTTATCTATTTCTTTCCTCTCATCCAAACAAGTGGAGAGAAATTCATTCACTTCTTCTCTTCCTATTTGTACTCCTTCAAATAACATTTTTTAATTTATTTCTCATCTATTTTTTTATTTATTTCCTTTCTATTTATTTTCTCTCTATTTCTATTTTTTAGTTCTTTCTTTTCTATTTATTTTCTCTCTATTTCACTTCTATTTTGCATGGATACAGGTACGGTATAGGATACAAGATTTTCCAAAAAAATCTAGAGTACGGGTACATTATATCAATTTTAAAAAATATGTGTATACATGAAAATAGAATTTAGTATACCAACAAGTCATTGGTCCGAGTGGTGCTGGACTCGGGAAAAAATGTGGTTGGGAGGAGAAACCTCACTAAAGGTGGCCAGTCAGGTTCCCCGATGGAGATTAGTTATCAGCAAAGTCATTGGATACTCTATACCAATAACATGGTAAAAAAAAATAGAATATAGTATAAACATGATTAAATTTTATAAATGATAAGAAAACACAAATAAGCATAATTTATATAAAATAAAATGATATATTGAATGGGTGTAGTTCAGTTGACAACATACGCTGAGTTTGTGGGGGAGGATGTGGTTTCGATCCTGCAGAATACATTCTTGGGGAGAGGCGAGGTTTAAGTGTGACTAAGCCCCAAGCCGAGGATTAAACTCATGGCTAGCCCAAAGGGTCCAAACTTAGGGATACCTCAGCATCTCACCGGAGAGCCAAACGCCCTAATTACGGTGGTTACAAAAAAAAATCCAATTCTTTTGTTTAAAGAAAATTTTGGTAGTACTCGGCACCTACGAGTACTCAATGAGTACCGAATACGGGTACATACCTAGTTCGTATAAGGCATGATTTTAGAAATAGCCATGCTTCATAAAGTAATCCAAACAAGAAAACATTAATTTCGGTCCAAAAATGCAGCCTCAGTGTTAGTCTAAAGACTTAGCAAGAACATGTCACAAACTTGGACTCACCCTTTTCTTCAAATGAATTTAATTAAATGGACATGGAGGCTTGTAAAACAAATGTGTTTCCATAACAAATGTCAACAATGGTGAGCTGTTTCTTCTTCTGCCTCATTTCCATGTTTTCTATACAAGGCACCCTTACTATTACTCCAAATGAGTCAATCCAAGGCAATAGGACCCTGGTTTCTGCAGCTGGAATTTTTGAAGCAGGATTCTTCAACTTTGGAAATTCACAAGGCCAATACTTTGGAATATGGTACAAGAACATATCACCAAGGACTATTGTGTGGGTGGCCAACAGAGATGCCCCAGTGAAAAACTCAACAGCATTTCTCACACTAACAGATCAAGGAAATCCTGTTATTCTTGATGACTCAAAGGGTATTGTGTGGTTCTCCAACTCATCAAGAATTGCTAAGAAACCAATCATGCAGCTTTTAGACTCAGGAAATCTTGTTGTGAAAGATGGTAACAGCACAGAAAATTTTTTGTGGGAAAGTTTTGATTACCCTGGTGACACTTTCCTTGCAGGAATGAAACTTAGGACAAACTTAGTTACAGGTCCTTATAGGTCTCTCATATCTTGGAAAAACACGGAAGATCCTGGTTCTGGTGACTTTTCATATCACATAGATGCTCATGGCTTTCCTCAACTAGTTACTACAAAGGGAGCAAGTTTGTTCAGCAGAGCAGGGTCATGGAATGGCTTTGTTTTCAATGGAGTTTCGTGGCAAAGATTGCTTAGAATCTTCAGATTTTCTCTAGTGGTTAATGAGAAGGAAATCATTTACCAATATGAAAACTTGAAGGCTGAAACTTATACTAGGTTAGTGCTCAATCCGTCTGGCTTTGCACAACGTTTGATATGGTCGGATAACCGAGGTTGGGAGATGATATCTACTCGTCCAATGGATCAGTGTGACTATTATGCCTTTTGTGATGAGAATTCTGTATGTAATATCAATAACTCTCCAAAAATATGTGAATGCTTGGAAGGTTTTGAACCAAAATTCCTTGAAAAGTGGAGTTCATTAGATTGGTCTGGTGGGTGTGTTAGAAGAATAAACTTAAGTTGTGATGGTGGAGATGGGTTTCAGAAGTACATGGGAATGAAGTTGCCAGACACTTCTACTTCTTGGTATAACAGGAGCTTGAGCCTTGAGAAATGTGAGAAATTGTGTTTGGAAAACTGCTCCTGCACAGCATATGCAAATATAGATGAAGATGGGAGAGGGTGCTTGCTTTGGTTTGATGACATTGTGGACTTGACAAAACACACAAACCAAGGACGAGATATTTATATACGACTTGCAGCTTCAGAGTTAGGTATTTTCATTTCCTATGTCAGCTTTTGGGGTGTACAATTTCTGAAATAAATTCATTTACTTGTTGTAGAAAGTAAAAAAAGAAAAGAGAAGTTTTGTGTGGTAACCATAATAATATAATTAGGTGGTTCTTGCTGAAATTGTGACAATAGAACTAGTTTAATACACCAATGCTAGGTAGTGAAAATTTTTGTCAGTCAGCTTCCAAATTGAACTAGTTTCTTTTTTGTACAATATTTTTTTGTTTTTAGCTTGTTTGTTGACGTAGAATGCTTTTATTATGTCTCAGATCATGGAGGGAATAACATGAGCTTTGATAACAAGAAGCTTGCAGGGATACTAGTAGCAGGCATTGTTGCATTTATCATGATACTTGGATTGGCCACATTCACATATATGAAGAGGAAGAAGCTCGCACGGAGAGGTGAGTTTATGAAAAGTAAAATTTGACACGATGATATACTACAATATTTGAATGCAATTGAACTAATAGAATGAAGACAAGTGTTCAATTCTAAAGTCTCATTCATGTTCTTCCTATTGTCCTTTACCTTGTTTGCTATTAAATTGTGAATTATACCAAATTGGTATCTCCTACCATTATTTCAGGGATGCTGAAAATATTTCACAGGAAGTACAAAAGGGAGAAGGATGATGTGGAGTTATCAACAATATTTGATTTTTCAACCATCTCTAATGCCACAAATCACTTTTCAGACAGTAACAAGTTAGGACAAGGTGGCTTTGGACCAGTATACAAGGTAGTTAACTTTTATATCAAATAAGCCTTGTTTAATACAGTGGTTCATATTTTTTTTAGCAAAGTTTCAAAATTATTGCCAGGGTATATTGCAAGATGGGCAAGAGATTGCAGTCAAGAGGCTTGCAAAAACTTCTGAACAAGGAGCAGAACAGTTCAAAAATGAAGTGATGTTGATGGCAAAACTTCAGCACCGCAATCTTGTAAAACTTCTTGGTTGTTCTATTCACCAAAACGAAAGGCTCTTGATCTATGAATACATGCACAACAGAAGCTTGGATTACTTTATTTTTGGTTTGATTTTTCACACTATGCAAATTATGGCTCTTCATTTTGCTCTTGCTATTATGTAGTTGTTACACTGACTTAAAAGTGAAATTTGTTAGATTCAACTCAAAGTCAACAACTAGATCTGACAAAGCGCCTTCAAATTATTGATGGTATTGCTCGAGGGCTACTCTATCTTCATCAAGACTCTAGATTAAGAATCATCCACAGAGATCTCAAAGCTAGCAACATTCTTCTAGATTATGATATGAATCCAAAGATATCAGATTTTGGTTTAGCTAGAACATTTGGAGGAGACCAAGCTGAGGCCAATACAAATAGAGTGATGGGGACATAGTAAGTACTTAATGAGTCATCTATTTTTTATATGTTGCCCCATTTCACATCCAAATTTTTATTTCATGGTTGTGCTGCAGTGGTTATATGCCTCCTGAATATGCACTGCACGGACATTTTTCAATCAAATCTGATGTGTTTAGCTTTGGTGTACTTGTACTGGAGATAATTAGTGGGAAAAAGAATCGGAATTTTCATGACTCTCAGCATCATCTTAATTTTCTAAGTCATGTAAGCTTAAAGTCTATTAATTTCTTTATCTTGATGTACTGCAATCATCCAATACTATCTGTTGTGACCTATCTAATCATGTAGGATGCTCTACTTTGAATAGGTAGCAATGAACAGGTTAGAAATTTAGAATAAAAATGTATTTATACTTGCTTCATATAACAAAACAGTGTAATAATTGAAATTAAAATAATTTGGATTCAATTCCTCGTGTTTTGACCACTCCTTTAGCATCAAATTGAGTTTAAAATAGTTCTTCAACCTGTAAATGTGAATATATTTGAAAATACAAACATGTTGGTATCTTTTCAAAACTCCTGAACTTATGTTAACAATGAAAACAAAATATTTGAATAGGCATTGACTTTCACTTGTTGGCTTTCATGTCATTTCAGGCATGGAGATTGTGGATTGAAGAAAAGCCACTTAAGCTAATAGATGACCTATTAGATGATCCAGTCTCTCCACAAGAAATACTGAGATGTATTCATGTGGGTCTACTATGTGTGCAGCAAACACCAGAAAATAGACCCAACATGTCATCTGTGGTTTTGATGTTGAATGGTGAAAAGTTGTTGCCAGAGCCAAGCCAACCTGGGTTCTACACGGGAACAGATCAATATCCAATTCGGGTAGAATCTTCTACGAGAAGTTGTGGAGCTTGTTCACAAAATGAAGTTACAGTGTCCTTGATAGAGGCACGATAGAAAACCATTGTGTTGATAAAAGTGTTTGATGACAGAGATAAAATAGCTTGTGATATGTCTACAAGTTATTTTTAGCTTATTTCGGCATAACTTATGCTAACAACTTACAACTTAGTTGAAAATAATTTGATCCTATTTCCTTTGTTGGTAAAATTAACGTGACTCACAAAACTGAAGGAAGAGAAATACTTGGATTTTATTGAATAATAATCTGTTTAAATACAGATTTTTGTAACAGAAAGAAACTTTAAAAACCATAACTGACTTCCTAAACAATAGCCACTAACATTACTGCTAATAAGTAACAGAAAATAAAATAAACAGCCCTAAAGACTTTGTCAAAAGTGCACAGCTAACAGAAAAAATCTTGCAACTGCTGATACACACGTTCAACACTCCTCCTTGTATCAGTGGTTGGCGAGTCCAAGTTTCTCTTTCAGTAACTCAAACCTGCTTC
This sequence comes from Pueraria montana var. lobata, assembly GCA_026413185.1. Classification (NCBI taxonomy): domain Eukaryota; kingdom Viridiplantae; phylum Streptophyta; class Magnoliopsida; order Fabales; family Fabaceae; genus Pueraria; species Pueraria montana. The sequence continues at coordinate 54,962,094 of CM048654.1, forward strand.
TTGGAAGAGCTTTGGTGAAGATATCTGACGACAACTGGTCTTCAGTCTTGCAATACTTCAAGCACACTGCACCATCCCTATGAACATCTCTAAGAAAAAAATAATTTGATGTTAAAATGCTTTGTTTTTCCATGAAAGACAGGATTTTTAAAGATGACTATGGCTGCTTGATTGTGCACCATTACTTCAGTAGTTATCTCTTGCTCCAAGTGCAAATCAATTAGCATTTTTCTCAGCCATAAGGCTTGATTAATAGCTGCAGTGGCTGCTATAAATTATGCTTCAGCTGTTGACTGTGCGACAATTTCTTGTTTTTTGGAACACCAAGAGAATATCCCTGATCCAAAACTAAAATAGTAGCTTGAGGTGCTTTTCATGTCATCTAAAGACCCCGCCCGATCACTATCAGAATAACCTTGCAACTTGAAATCTTGTGATTGGCTGAACTTGATGCCATAATTTAAAGTTCCCTTGACATACCTCAGCACTCTCTTTGCTGCTTTCAAATGAGATTCTTTTGCACAATTCATGAATCTTGAAAGTACACTTACAGCATACAAGAAATCTGGTCTTGATGCTGTGAGATACATTAAGCAGCCAATTAAGCTTCTGTAGAGTGCTTCTTCCACTTGTTCTGAACCATCATCCTTGCATAACTTCTCTTTTTGACACATAGGAGTGTTCATGCTTTTACAGTTCTCCATGTTGAATTTCTTTAGGATCTCCTTTGCATACTTCCTCTGATAGATGAAGATGTCACCTTCATTTTGCTTAACCTCCATACCAAGGAAATAGGACATTTCTCCTAGGTCTGTCATCTCAAAGACTTGCATCATATCATCCTTGAACTGTTGAATAAGTTTAACATTGCTGCCAGTAATTAGGAGATCATCAACATACAAAGAGATCACAATAAAGTTAGCTTGATCACCTTTGATGTATAAAGTGGATTCACTAAGACTTTTAACAAAGCCTAGTTTTGATAAGTACTCATCAATCCTGTTGTGCCAGGCTCTTGGGGCCTGTTTCAAACCAAACAAAGCCTTCTTTAATAGATATACTTTGTCCTCATGTCCTTTCACAATGAAACCTTCAGGTTGCTCAACATAGATTTCTTCCTCTAGAAATCCATTTAAGAAAGCTGACTTGACATCAAGTTGGCAGATTTTCCATCCCTTTTGTGCTTCAATAGCTAGCAACATCCTAATGGTATCTTGCCTTGCAACCGTGTTAGAAGATGGCATGTGGAAGTGGGTATAAGTCTGAAGTAGAATAACTATCAGACTAAGCTAAAAACAAAACAGAAAATGCATCAGACTGAACATCAGACTTGACAGATAAAGCATCAGACGCAACAGAGTCTGATCAGACGAAGCTTACAAACTATGCTGTAAGACTCTCAGACAATGCTATAAGACTATCAGACGATGCAGAAGCATAAAATTTGCAAATTATAAACCAGAAACATAAACGTATATGAAGAAGAGAGGAACAAAACTGCTTTAATATATTTCAATGTTATAACTCAGTTTTGCACACTACAACAACATGTTTAAATAGAAAAACTAAGAAGCCCCTCATTGGGCAAAACAAACAGCAAATTATGACTAAGCTAAAAGTAAACATCATTAGCCTGCAGCTACACCTTGCTTTTTCTGAGCACAAGCAAAATATAACTAAACTTACAAGCAACCACAAAAACTGGATAGACATTAAAATATTTTATAATAACAACTTGGAAAAAATCTCAATTGCCAACACTCCTCCTTGAGATTTTTTTCTTCAACACTCCAAGCTAATCTTAACATTTACCACATCTATGGAGGATCACCTTCAAGTAGACAATCATTCGCATCCCCTTACTTAACAAAAATTATATCATCTGGAACAAGATTGCTTGCAACCCTCTTAATCCATTTTTGAACCCGAAGAACCTTAACTTTAGGTGCTAGACGAGCTATGACAGTTGTAGCAACATTAAACTCCTCTATGAAATTTGACTTGATAAGAAGGAGTATGATAATCCTAACAAAATATTTCCAATCAAGAGATTTACCTCTTGCATTTGCCAAAGCAATGACCAAAATTATTGCAGCTTCCATGACCCATAAAAGAGGATTCAACATAAAACCAAAAAATTTCAAAAACTTGTTCTTCTTCTTTTTCTCCTCCTCAAGTTTGTTGTGTCCAAGAATGGCCAACTTTTCCTCAGCAACTTCTGTAGTGGGTTCATTTGAATCGCACTCCATAATCTGAAATGCCTTCTCAGTTGGCAAATTTTCCAAATCCTCTACATCTTTTGAAGCAGCTTGTGTGGTTTCTTTCTTCCATTCCACTGAAAAACTTCTATCTTTCATTTTAATGGACATTAGCTCATATCCAAAAGGATCAAATATGGTGCAGCTCATATTTTTAAAACATAAGGAATAATTCCTTTCTAGCATTTGTCCCACACTCAACAGACTTTGATTTATCTCAGGCACATATAACACATCTGAAATATATTTTGTACCTGAGGGAGTTTCAACAGCAACAACTCCTTTTCCTTTGACATCAACACTTTCTCCATTGCCAAAGGTGACTTTGGAGAGGTAGGACTGGTTCAATTCCTTGAAAATGCTAGCATTATAGGTCATATAATTTGTGCACCCACTGTCTATAAGCCACACCTCTTTGTTATTTCTTGCTGAGCAACAAGTAGCAGCAAATAAATACTCCTCACTTTGTTCTTCATGTTCAACAACTTGGGCTTGTTGTACCTGTTGGTTTGCCTTATTTTTACAAACCTTCTCCACATGACCAAACTGATTGCAGGCCCTACATTTAACGCTTGGCCTGAACCAACAAAATTTTTTAGTATGATTGTTCTTCTTGCAATGGGGGCAAGGTGGAAACTTCTTTTTCCAACCTCTTCCTTCTTTGCCTTCTTCTTCCTCCCCACAAAATGGCTTTTTCCCATAACTATTGTAGCTTTGGACTTTGCCTTTTGTGCGTGCTACAAGAGCACCTTCAGTATTTTCTTCCATCCTCAAGGATCTTCTTTGTTCAGTAGCTTGCAAAGCATTCACAAACTCTGCAATTGATATTTGGGAAAATCTTTATTTTCTTCTAGAGAGGAGATTTTAGATTCAAACATCTCTAGAAGACAGACCAAGATTTTATCCACAACCCGTTGATCACTTAGCTCCTCTCCAAGTAATCTGATTTGTGTTACAACTTTCAAAAGTCTATCAGTAAACTCTTTGACAGAATCACTTTCTTTCATTTTCATTGCTTCAAACTCCCTTCCCAAGTTGAGCCCCTGCATTCTTTTTGTTCTTTCACTCCCTTGGAACTCCTCCTTCAACTGATCCCATGCCTCTTTTGCAGTCTCAAGAGTTAGAATCTTGATAAACACATCATCATGTAGTGCTGCCTGTATAATGGCAAGTGCTTTGTCTTGCTTTGCCATTTCTTCATTATGACTCCTCATTTGAGCTACCGTTGGGTTTTCTGGTAATGGAGGTGGATTACTTCCATTTACCACTATATCCCACAAACTCTGAGCTCTGAGATAAGTCCTCATTTTTGCAGCCCACAAGTGAAAGTTTTCACCTGCAAATATAGGAGGTGGAGGTAGAGAACTACTATTGGAAGCCATTTTTGTGTTTGAAGGTTTTTTGTATGTGGGTTGTCTCACTGGGTTTTTTTTTTCACTCTGTTTTTTTGGGTTTTTCTTTCCCTCGCAGACTTTGGTTTTTACTCCCTCACAGTCCCTTAAAGATCATTTAAGCTCGGATACCATGTTAGAAGATGGCATGTGGAAGTGGGTATAAGTCTGAAGTAGAATAACTATCAGACTAAGCTAAAAACAAAACAGAAAATGCATCAAACTGAACATCAAACTTGACAGATAAAGCATCAGACGCAACAGAGTCTGATCAGACGAAGCTTACAGACTATGCTGTAAGACTCTCAGACAATGCTATAAGACTATCAGACGATGCAGAAGCATAAAATTTGCAAATTATAAACCAGAAACATAAACGTATATGAAGAAGAGAGGAACAAAACTGCTCTAATATATTTCAATGTTATAACTCAGTTTTGCACACTACAGCAACATGTTTAAATAGAAAAACTAAGAAGCCCCTCATTGGGCAAAACAAACAGCAAATTATGACTAAGCTAAAAGTAAACATCATTAGCCTGCAGCTACACCTTGCTTTTTCTGAGCACAAGCAAAATATAACTAAACTTACAAGCAACCACAAAAACTGGATAGACATTAAAATATTTTATAATAACAACTTGGAAAAAATCTCAATTGCCAACAAACCAGAGCAAACGTATCAAAGAAATCTACTCCAAAAATTTGAGCATACCCCTTACGACTAACCGTGCCTAATGCTTGTTGATTGAACCATTCGTGGAGACTTCAGGAAAGAAAGAATACCATAGTTGGGTGCTTGGTCTTAGTGGATAAAGCCTAGGTATAGGTACTAGACCTAGCCCAAGTTTGGGTGAACTAGTATAAATCCTTCATGTGTTGTATCCTTCTCTACTACTTCTCATTTATTTTCTGTTGCTACATGCTTTAATTTCTGTTTTGAAAAACTTGCTTACAAAAGATCTACTATGATATTTTATCAAAATGTTTTTACAAAACTATTTTATCATTCAGAAGCAGCACCTACTCAGTAAACAAAAAGTGAAAATCAGAATTTGTAGTTAACAAAATCTATGATTTTTTAGAGTAGCTTTTGAAGTAGTAATATTTAAGTTTACTTGGAAGTCCTTGCTTTGATTCATCATTTTATCCAAGTACTTAAGAAGGAAAAACCTTGCTCCATAATAGCTTCTAATTTCCAAGCAAGAAGTTTGAGAAACAAAAATCAGAAGCAAGTGTGCTTTGTGCAGGAAATAGCCTAGTCAGTTCAAGTGTGTCACTATTCAACCCCCTTCTAGTGATCAACTGATCCCCTTCAGTATCTTCTAAGAATAAAATAGACAATCATTTCATAATTTATTTATATTTAATATATGAAAAGACATTTTTTAATAATTTTTAATTCAATTATAATGAAAATTTTAAATTATTAATTAGTCTTTTTATTATTTTTAAGTTTAAATATGAATTATCTTTCAAAATAATAGAAAATATCTATCTCATACAAAATTTACTGGTGCATCATATTAGATAAATTTTAACACAAATGAATGTGATAATTAATATAAAGAGGATAAAAGCTAGAATGCAATGCAAAAATTTGTCCAATTATATTTTAGCTTGAATATAAATCAAATAAAAAATATCTTATTATGTCCTTTTTGTAATAAAGTAGTATGAACAAAAAAAATGTACATTTTAAAAGGGAGACTAATTAATGAACAAGAAAACTAATACAAAATGAAATTTAAAAAGAGAATCTATTCAACAGATAAGAAAGAGAAAAAAAACATGAGCATGTATATATATAACATATATGTGTGTAATATATATATATATATATATATATATATATATATATATATATATATATGTGTGTGTGTGTGTGTGTGTGTGTGTGTGTGTGTGTGTGTGTGTGTGTGTTACAAAATTACCACATATTTTAGACATTGTTCATTAATATTTTTACATAATTCTATTTAACTATTTTTTTATTTTCATTTTATTACTTTTATAGTTTTTTAATTTTTTAATTTGTAGATATAATTATAAATTTTTTAAATTAATTTGAAAAAATAAAAAATAATTTTAAAAAGAGAATTTACCTAATAAGATCTTATTGAATTAAATCTAAAAATTTATATTATATTATTTACATATATAATAGTTGAATTTAAAATATTTTATTTTATATTATGCTAGAGTCTGTTAACTTTGTTGTTCTAGTCTTCGTTTCTTTCACGTCACAACTTGCATTTCGAAAAGGTACCTGCAGTGGAAATCATGACTTCGCTGCTGAGTCAACAATTTTTTAAATGAGCTGGATTCGATTATATGGTTCTCCGTTAGCCATGTCATCAATTAACGAATATTCCCTAATGACAGATAGCTATTTCAAAAATAAAAATTTGACAGGTATGAAAAAAAAAGCTTAGGTACCAAAACCATTTTTGGCTAACGTGGCACTTGTTAACGTCAACAACCATTAGCTACGTCAGCCACTGTTAGTATTTTTTAACAACAAGTACTAAATGCAAAAAAAATAAAAAATTCCAAGAACTTTTAAAAATAAATAAATTACAGGGACTAAACTAAAAAAGAGTAAATTATAGGGACGAAAAGAGTCGAAAGAATATGTTAATTGGAAAATTGATGCTAAAGTTGACATTGAATTTGATTGATTAACAACTAATTTTTTTAATAATGTTCCATGCTTTGACACTTTTTTTATCACAAATTAGTTAAAAAAAAAGAAGGTATTTATGTGATATTAATGAGAAAACTTGATGTTTTATCTTATTTATGTAATGGTACAAGATTAATTGTTGAGCGAGGTGTTAATGTTACTGGCGCAAGAGAGGTGATGGCAACCATATCAGAACAAGACTTACACTCCTTTAATGAATTTGATATAAATATCTGACCACTTAACTCCTTTAAAATTCTAGCGTCGACAATTCCCATTGTGTGTACCATTTATTGTGACAATTAAGAAAAGTTAAGGTCAAACATATAGTATGTAGGTGTCTACTTTCCAAGACTGATTTTTATATATAGGCAATTGTATGTTTCAGTTTTATAAATTCTAATATGTGATTATGATAATATTCATTGTATATTAACTAAAAACATACTTTACAAAGATATATTGTAAAAGATATGATGTATTTATCTTTTTTATCATACAATGATGTTAAACTCATTTTATGTTTTCAATTTTAAATTTAGAATTTGTGCTTTTAAAAACAATGTGCATCCCTCGGGTGCAAAACCTACTTTTTTATATTTAAGAAAAGGGAAATAGACACAAAATTTTCACATAAGATATTCATGTAAAAATTCAACGTGATAGGATTCATCCCTCAATTTCTATTTTGTTAGTTCTTTCCTTTCTATTTATTATCTCTCTATTTCACTTGTAATACAAACAAGAAAGCATTAATTTCGGTCCAAAAATGCAGCCTCAGTGTTTGTCTAAAGACTTAGCAAGAACATGTCAAAAAACTTGAACTCACCCTCTTCAAATGAATTTAATTAAATAGACATGGAGGTTTGTAACACAAATGTGTTTCCATAACAAATGTTAATAATGGTGAGCTGTTTCATCTTCAGCCTCATTTCCATGTTATCTATACAAGGCACCCTTACAATTACTCCAAATGAGTCAATCCAAGGCAACAAGACCCTGGTTTCTGCAGCTGGAACTTTTGAAGCAGGATTCTTCAACTTAGGAAATTCACAAGGCCAATACTTTGGTATATGGTACAAGAACATATCACCAAGGACTATTGTGTGGGTTGCCAATAGAGATACCCCAGTGAAAAACTCAACAGCATTTCTCACACTAACAGATCAAGGTAATCCTGTTATTCTTGATGGCTCAAAGGGTATTGTGTGGTTCTCCAACTCATCAACAATTGCTAAGAAACCAATCATGCAGCTTTTAGACTCAGGAAATCTTGTTGTCAAAGATGGAGACAGCACAGAGAATTTTTTGTGGGAAAGTTTTGATTACCCTGGTGACACTTTCCTTGCAGGAATGAAACTTAGGACAAACTTAGTTACTGGTCCTTATAGGTCTCTCATATCTTGGAAAAACACTGAAGATCCTGGTTCTGGTGAGTTTTCATATCACATAGATGCTCATGGCTTTCCTCAATTGGTTACTGCAAAGGGAGCAAGTTTGTTTAGCAGAGCAGGGTCATGGAATGGCTTTGTTTTCGATGGAGTTTCGTGGGAAAGAATGGTTAGACTTAGAATCTTCAGATGTTCCCTAGTGGTTACTGAAAAGGAAATCATTTACCAATATGAAAACTTGAAGGCTGAAACTTATACTAGGTTAGTGCTCAATCCGTCTGGCTTTGCACAACATTTGATATGGTCAAATAACCGAGGTTGGGAGATTATATCTACTCGTCCCATGGATCAGTGTGACTATTATGCCTTTTGTGATGAGAATTCTGTTTGTAATATTAATAACTCTCCAAAAATATGTGAATGCTTGGAAGGTTTTGTACCAAAATTCCTTGAAAAGTGGAGTTCATTAGATTGGTCTGGTGGGTGTGTTAGAAGAATAAACTTAAGTTTTGATGGTGGAGATGCGTTTCAGAAGTACACGGGAATGAAGTTGCCAGACACTTCTACTTCTTGGTATAACAGGAGCTTGAGCCTTGAGAAATGTGAGAAGTTGTGTTTGGAAAACTGCTCTTGCACAGCATATGCAAATATAGATGAAGATGGGAGAGGGTGCTTGCTTTGGTTTGATGACATTGTGGACTTGACTAAACACACAGATCAAGGACAAGATATTTACATACGACTTGCAGCTTCAGAGTTAGGTATTTTCATTTCCTATATCATCTTTTGCATTTCAATCAATTCAAACATAGTAGACAGAAATATAAAAACTAGTTGACTTTGTACAATTAAAACCTACATTCTATGATGGAACCTTGAAGGAAGCTTTTGGGGTGTACAATTTCTGAAATTAATTCATTTACTTGTTGTAGAAAGCAAAACAAGAAAAGAGAAGTTTTGTGGTAACCATAATAATATAATTAGATAGTTCTTGCTGAAATTGTGACAATATAACTAGTTTAATACACCAATGCTAGGTAGTGAACAATTTTGTCACAGTCAGCTTCCAAATTGAAGTTGATCTAAGATGTTTTTGCATTGCCCTTTTTTTGTTTTGTTTTTCTCCTAAGCTGCAATCTTCATGTAGCTTGTTTGTTGACCTAGAATGCTTTATTATGTCTCAGATTATAGAGGGAATAACAAGAGCTTTGATAAGAAGAAGCTTGCAGGGATACTAGTAGGCATTGTTGCATTCATCATGATACTTGGATTGGCCAAATTCACATATATGAAGAGGAAGAAGCTTGCAAAGAGAGGTGAGTTTATGAAAAGTAAAATTTGACTCTTTATGATATACTCCAATATTGGAATACGATTTAACTATTAGAATGAAGATAAGTGTTCAATTCTAAAGTTCATTCATGTTCTTCCTATTATTCTTTTACCTTGTTTGCTATTAAATTGTGAATTATACCAAATTGGTATCTCCTACCATTATTTCAGGGATGCTGAAAATATTTCACTGGAAGTACAAAAGGGATAAGGATGATGTGGAGTTATCAACAATATTTGATTTTTCAACCATCTCTAATGCCACAAATCACTTTTCAGACAGTAACAAGTTAGGAGAAGGTGGCTTTGGACCAGTATACAAGGTAGTTACCGTTTATATCAAATATCAAATAAGCCTTTGTTAATAGAGTAGTTGGTTAATAGAGTAGCTCATGTTTTTATCAATGTTTCAAAATTTTCAAAATTATTGCCAGGGTATATTGCAAGATGGGCAAGAGATTGCAGTCAAGCGGCTTGCAAAAACTTCTGAACAAGGAGCAGAACAGTTCAAAAATGAAGTGATGTTGATGGCAAAACTTCAGCACCGCAATCTTCTAAAACTTCTTGGTTGTTCTATCCACCAAAGAGAAAGGCTCTTGATCTACGAATACATGGTCAACAGAAGCTTGGATTACTTTATTTTTGGTTTGAAATTTCACACTATGCAAATTATGGCTCTTCATTTTGCTCTTGCTATTATGTAGTTGATACACTAACTTAAAAAGTGAAATTTGTTAGATTCAACTCAAAGTAAACAACTAGATCTGACAAAGCGCCTTCAAATTATTGATGGTATTGCTCGAGGGCTACTCTATCTTCATCAAGACTCTAGATTAAGAATCATCCACAGAGATCTCAAAGCTAGCAACATTCTTCTAGATAATGATATGAATCCAAAGATATCAGATTTTGGTTTGGCTAGAACATTTGGAGGGGATCAAGCTGTGGCCAATACAAATAGAGTGATGGGAACATAGTAAGTACTTAATGAGTCACATATTTTCACTATGTTGCAACCCCTTTTGACATCCAATTTTGAATTTCCTGTCTGTGCTGCAGTGGTTATATGCCTCCTGAATATGCACTGCATGGATCTTTTTCAATAAAATCTGATGTGTTTAGCTTTGGTGTACTTGTACTGGAGATAATTAGAGGGAGTAAGAATCGGAATTTTCATGACTCTCAGCATCATCTTAATTTTCTTAGTCATGTAAGCTTAAAGTCAATTTATTTCTTTATCTTGGTATATTATTTCTAGCTGCAATCATTCAATACTATCTGTTGTATCCTAATTAAACATATAGGATGCTCTAATTTGAATAGGTATCATTTAACAGGTTTGGCCACTCCTTTAGCATGAAATCTAGTTAAAAATAGTGCTTCAACCTGTAACAAGTGACTATATTTGAAAATTCAAACATTTAGGTGTCTTTTCAAAACTCTTGAACTTGAAGACATAAATTTGAATAGGCATTGACTCCTTTTTGGCTTTCATGTCATTTCAGGCATGGAGATTGTGGATTGAAGAAAAGCCACTTGAGCTAATAGATGACCTTTTAGATTTAGATGATCTGGTCACTCCACATGATATAGTGAGATGTATTCATGTGGGTCTACTATGTGTGCAACAAACACCAGAAAATAGACCCAACATGTCATCTGTGGTCTTAATGTTGAATGGTGAAAAGTTGTTGCCTGAGCCAAGCCAACCTGGGTTCTACACAGGAACAGATCAATATCCAATTCGGGTAGAATCCCTTTTGGGAAGTTGTGGAGCTTGTTCACAAAATGAAGTGACAGTGTCCCTGTTAGAGGCACGATAGAAAACCACTGGGTTGATGATACAGGGATTAAGGGTCCATTTGGAAGAACTAATTTATAGCTTATTTAGATTTATCTTATGACATAAAAGTGTAAGTAATAGAGAGTTTATGAAAATAACTTATGATATGTCTACAAGTTATTTTTAGCTTATTTCTGGATAATTTATAAAATCAACTTATAACTTGAAAATAATTTGATCCTATTTACTTTTTGGTTATAGAAACAAAAATTACTTTTAAAAAACAACAATGGAAGCCAAAACATCCCGTTAAACAGAATAAAAAATCACTTATATGGTAACTGATGTGGTCTAAGATTTTTGACGTTGACTATGACCAAGGTTCGAGATATATTGGCGGTGGCTTCTCTTTCAGGCACGGTTGAACTTCAATGGAGAGGAGTTGAAATATCTGCAAAGACACTCCAATACGAATTTTTGCATAGCAAAATATGTAATAAATACATATATGACACTATTAATGATTACTAGTATTTATATATAGGGTATCCAAAATGGGCTAGAGTGCAGGGCACAGGGCCCAATGCCTTTTTGGGGGAAAATTTTCACCTATTATAGAGTAAAATGCTATTAGTTTACTTCAAGATGAGGTGCATTTTCATGTTCCAGGGAGCAGCCAAGTTATTTTGCAAAGACAATTGCTAAATAGTAAACACACCCTCAGTTTTTACTTAAACACCATGGTAGAATCAACGGGGCTGGAGAGAAGAATAATATGAACAAAACTCAATGTAAGGCAATTTTATTAATACCCCCCACTCTGGTCAATGTAACCCGAAATGACAGAATACATTCCTGAGGATGATTCGAGAGCTCCTCAAATACTCTCCACTCTTTTACTTCTTTCACACCTTTCTCTCCCTCCTCTCTTTCTATTTGTAATGTTTTGCTCCAATGCTCCTTATTAACCTATAAGCAATTGTTTATTATCTGCCTAACTATATTCCAACCCCTTTTTATTCCTCTTGACATATACATTCTTAATAAGAGGTCTGCTATCAAAACTCCCCCCATAGCATGCACTTTGTTGTATAAATAATAACATAATATATTTCAAAAGTTTATAATTTCACCTGGCCAAGTGTTCTATATTCAAAACCTTATATTTATATGTTGCTACGTGTTCAAATGCTTTGAAAGCTTATATGGTTTATTGATTTTTGAAATCAATTCACTTAGTGGAGCCTTTGGAAGTTTTATCTTGAGCTTACAAAATATCTTTGACTGGGTCTTTTATTATCTTTACTGTTTTACAAATTTAAAACGGTAATGATCAATGAGAACGTGTCTTTCAGTTGCAAATCTTTATATATTTATCCTCCTTTTCAGACAGAGACGCTCCTTTTAAAAATAAAAGATCCCATCAGATTTTGTTTTGGTAAAATCAGATTTGTTTTCCGAATATTTGGGAGTAACGTTCAGCTTTTAAAACAGAAAATATTAGATCAGTTTTTCCGAGATCAGAGAAGGCAACAACTGTTTTTCTTTTCCCTCTTTAAAAACCCGTGTCTTCTTCTCTTTCATGAAATAGTAAATATCTGATAGAAAATGGTTCCCGTTGTTCTGCTACCTCAGCCTTGTTCTGCTACCTCAGCCTTGGTTGAGAAGAGTCTGTTAAATCCTTGAAGGTTTTCACGCTACGCAAATAAATCCTTAACAACAGTGTGCAAGAGCACTGCCCTATCAGTCTAGGTCTGGTTCATATAGCTTGCTACACCAGGTCCGATGCATGACATCCAAGAGAAAGAGAACCCAGGAATTTCTTATATTTTCTGAAAACTTTTTATTTAACCTTTTGAAATATGTGGGGGATTGTTGTATTTTTTAGGATATTTCAAAAGGTTAACTCCTTTATTTATTTATATATAAAAAATCTTTTTAAAATTAATTTATTGTTTATTAAAAACAGTTTCTTTTGTTTGACTTGGTCTTATTGACTTGGTCAATTAAACTAGGTCTCATCTTATCTTTAACTTGGTTTTGGGTGGTTTTAGAAACAAACTAGGTCTCACCTTATCTTTGACTTGGTCTTGGATAGTTTGAGAAATCCTATCTTTTCTTTATAAATACCTATGCTTCATATGGTTTTAGAGAGCTCTCTCTCACATCTTTTTCTCTCTACTGTTTCACTGTAAATCCTGGGTTATTTTTATAAGAGAGCTTGCTAGTTCTGTTGCCCCAATCTATTATTGGGAAGAGTCTGTTAAATCCTGGGGGATTTGCGCTTTACGCGGATAAATCCTTGAGGACAGTGTGTCTAACACACGTCTCAGACTTTTTGATTGTGATTTTACACGCCATGGACAACAATCTCATCGAATATAACATTCTTAGATTATAATATTTATTTTCTTTGGCTAAAAGAGAATCTTCAAAGAAAATTATAGTACTTTCATTATATTATGCTGGTAGCATTTGTTATGTATCTCCAATTTGAGTGTTTTTTTTTTTTTAATTTGGTGTTGTGAGTGCATTATATATTTGTTTATCTGAATTTCAAATACCATGAAGTCATTTAATTATGTGTTTTTATGTTCCACTATCTCGGGTTTTTGGACTGAGGGTTCCGGGTTCCAGAGTTGAATGAGCGATGCTATTCGGTGCCGTTCAGCCCGTTTACGCATCCACGATGACATCAACATTTGGGTAGCATTATTGCTTTGGTTACGTGGGGGAAGTTTCCAGCAAACACAGGTTAGAAACAATGATGCAGTATGCCATCTCTTTCAATTGTTAGATATATTTGTGCTATGTTACTTGTGTATATTTTTTAGAGGTTGACATTGGTGGCCTACGGTGCTTTATATATGTGTTGTATTAAAGCTTGTGGGAATTAATAATTTTGATGATACGAACACCGGTTTCTGCATTGAGATGAGACTCACTTTTAGACCAATATGTTTTAAAATTTAAAGTTTTATCTGAGTATATGCATCACTTTATGAAGTGTTAAGCATATTAATTTTATGTTTTGGAGATATTGGTTCTAAGATTTTCTCACAATTTTGTCACCATATATATATTTGGTTTGACAATTAAGCATTTTCATTTATTTGCTTTTGAGGCAATACTTTAAGTGAGAATAATGCTATATATGAGAGGTAGCTAATGACAGGCAATTGATTGAATATCTTGATTAAATATTTTCAATTGTGCTACTATTGGAAAAATGAGTATTTCATGGTGTTTTACTGGCAACCAATTTCAATGGTTATATTGAATAACCCACATTTTGCAGGTTAGCTTGTTACGTTGATTGATAGTGTTACGGTGGAAGTTTTTTTTTAAGTTTTATTTTTTTTTTCTTCTTCAACTTAATATAACGTTAATGTTAATGTAAATATTAATTCACGTGAATGCAGTGCGTTTTGATTTCTTTTTAATTGAATGCGTATTTAATTAGAATTGCATTTGTCATTCAATTGCTACATTTCATTGTTATATATATTAATATATTAATATTCACTTGTGGCATGAAATTGTTGTTAATTTCAATTTATTAATTGTTATTGACATTAATTGTTATTGACATTAATTGTTAATATTAATTGCTGTTAGATTTTTATTTAAGTATATGTTATGAGGAGATGGTCACTGATGATTGGGTGGTTATCTTGTAATTGTTTCAATTATAAAATGAATGCTATGTGTGTTTTCAGTGAATTTGATGATACATTCATAGTGATGATGTGATAAATTAAATGATAATTTTTTCTTGATAAAATACTTACAATGTAGAGTGTATATTTGTGCACCTTTTGTTAAAAGAAAATACTTATATGGGATGTTTAGAATGTGAGTTCTCTAAATGTGGCTTTTGAAAGTAATTGTCTTTTGTGTCACAAGTTAGTGGGGACTATGTAATCTATTAGCAATATTTTAAGTAATTAATTTTGCTTGGCTGTAGTGTAAAGTGTGATGTTCTTCATGTTAAGCATATTATGAGATACTTGAGAGGTACTATAAATTATGGTATTGAACATGGTGGATTTTCCACTATAAAATTACAGTGATGTTAAATGGATCTTGATCCAAATGAGACAAAATCCACTAGAGGTGTGTCACTACACTAGGTTGTGGTGTGTTACTTGATCAACCAAATAAATAATAATTGAGTGAAAAATTATTACTCTAGAGATGGTTGATTAATATGAGGCTTAGTGGTTGAAAAAATCACTTAAGCGAATATTCCTTTGGAATATAAATTGAGAAATAATGTGATAAAGAAATTGCTTAAAAGATAAATTTTTTTTTTTTGATTATGTGTAATCATTAATGGATTCGGCCGATCCTCAGACTTAAATCCCTAGGGAAGAGATTATTGCATGAAACATCGAGGGGAATGGGACTTTATTAAGCCATTTGAAAACAAACAAGTGATGGTAACCCAACCTTTGTGATTGGAGATCCCATGAAGAAGGTTCATATGGGTAAGAACAAGTCACTTGTCAGTTCTGCTAGCACTAAAATTGATTTTAATCAATTTTTAATTTTTTAGTCCCTTCCTATGGTGTGAGAAAGTGCTAGATACTGCATTATTGAGAGGTTAAACTTTATAGTTAAGCTTTATGTGGTTGTGAGAAAGTTTAACAACTTATAAAGTTTTTAATGATTTTCATATCCCTTATGGGTGGTGTATGATTTGCAGCATGCACTTGATGAAATCACCTATATGAGTGTCAAGTGGGGCCGCTTGTATGAGATCTTGGCGAGATCTCTAGAGCACTCATGAATACCGGGCACGCGCATGGCCTATTAGCGCACAACAGCGATAACGGCAAGGATTGTGGGGGTGTAGTGTGATTGGTAGACCTCTAGCATACACCAAGTGTCTTTGGTTCATATAGCTTGCTACACCAATTACACTGTGTGTTAAGTTTTATCAGTCTAGGTCTGGTTCAAATAGCTTGCTACACCAGGTCCGATGCATTACATCCAAGAGAAAGAGAACCCAGGAATTTCTTATATTTTCTGAAAACTTTTTATTTAACCTTTTGAAATATGTGGGGGATTGTTGTATTTTTTAGGATATTTCAAAAGGTTAACTCCTTTATTTATTTATATATAAAAAATCTTTTTAAAATTAATTTTTTGTTTATTAAAAACAGTTTCTTTTGTTTGACTTGGTCTTATTGACTTGGTCAATTAAACTAGGTCTCACCTTATCTTTAACTTGGTTTTGGGTGGTTTTAGAAACAAACTAGGTCTCACCTTATCTTTGACTTGGTCTTGGATAGTTTGAGAAACCCTATCTTTTCTTTATAAATACCTATGCTTCATATGGTTTTAGAGAGCTCTCTCTCACATCTTTTTCTCTCTACTGTTTCACTGTAAATCCTGGGTTATTTTTATAAGAGAGCTTGCTAGTTCTGTTGCCCCAATCTATTATTAGGAAGAGTCTGTTAAATCCTGGGGGATTTGCGCTTTACGCGGATAAATCCTTGAGGACAGTGTGTCTAACACACGTCTCAGACTTTTTGATTGTGATTTTACACGCCATGGACAACACTCCACACGTCTCAGACTTTTGCCTCTCTTATTTCAATTGATCAAATCCTGTTGCAGTGTTACTGATTCTTAATTTCTACTGTATTGATGTTGCATTTCTACTACAACATTGTGTTGCTGCTAGTTGCTGCTCCAAAGTTTTCCAACAATCTTAAGGATTTATAATGAGCACCAACGTTACGGACAACGTATCTCCTACAAACAATGACGACCAATCTGCTCAGGTCGTTGTCAAAACATCACCTCTTCCACCTATCACATATGTTAAGCCTTTTCCGGACATTTCTAAGATTGAGGTGTTCAGCGGTCACAATTTCTGAAGGTTGCAGGAACGAGTTCACTCCATCCTTGACATGTATGGCGTCGCATAGGCACACCATTATTAGTACGTTATCTAACTATTTGTTCGATATCTATTGGTCATACAAGGATGCTAAGGAGATCTGGGAGTCGATGACAACGAAGTATATTGCCGAGGATGCTGGGAAACAAAAATTTGTCATTGGTAATTATTACAGGTGGGAGATGAATGACGAAACTGACATCAAGGCTCAAATTAATGAGTACCAAAAATTGCTGGAAGATTTGAAGGCTGAGAAAATCATACTACCAGATGAATTTATTGCTGGTCTACTCATAGAGAAGCTGCCGGAGTCATGGAAAGATTACAAGCAACAACTCAAGCACAAGAACAAACAACTCTCACTTGCAGATCCGATCACTCATATCATCATTGAAGATACCAATCGAAGAGAGATCAAAAATGCAAAAGCAAAGGCCATGGCTTCTCGAGCAAATCTGGTTCAAAACAAGTTACCGAAAAGGAGGCATGATAACAAAAAGTCTTCTGATCATTTGTTTGCGGAAAGTCAGGTCATCATACACCTCAATGCAAACATAGAGTGAAGAATGATAATCCTCCTAAGCCAAAGGCAAATTTGGCAGAAGGAGATGATGTTATTGTTAAGGTCGTTTATGAAATTAATATTTATATATGAGGACATATCTGATGAGAGAAAGACATCTTGAGAGTGAGAGTGTTAAATCTGGACCATATAACCATATATGGAGGGTCATGGAGGGTCAAGATTTAATGTTATGTGACTACTTAAAAAGTCATGTGACTTTTTTAAAAATTCACATGACTAAGTGTGTCAATATTTATCTTGACCATTCAAATAAGATCTAGTGGTCAATATAGAATGAAATTTTTATCGATCCAACCGTTGAATTATATCTACATATTACCAAGATTGTTTATGTCAAATTTTGTCAAAATTGAACAATAATAAGAAGGTAATCAAATGATCCATATTTTAGTATATTTTGAAAAGTTTATATTACGACGATTTTAATCTATATGAATGAGGTAGCAAATAATTTTGGATTAATTTGAAATTTTGTATACATGATCTATGTAAAAGGAACTTTCAATCCAACGGTGGATTTTAAGAAAACATCATCCAGTTGAAAGTTATTGAGTGGTGTAATAGTTGTTTAAGTTACACCGGTGTAATTTGATCCCTCATATATATATATATATATATATATATATATATATATATATTCACGATTTTTTATATTATACCTATTAAAGATTTATAAAAGTGTATTTGCAAAAGGAACGTGAATAATTTTAAATGACTTCAAATTTTTGGTGAAATTTTATTAAATTAAAATATGACATTTGTTTATTTTCAATTATTAATAAATATTGTTTAGTTTTGTACTCAATCTTTTTATAAATTTTTAGTAAAAAGGAATGTGAATCATTCCAAATATTATGAAGGCAAATTAATAATAATAATAATAATAATAATAATAATAATAATAACAATAATAATAATAATAATAATAATTGAATTAATGATGTGACGTGTATATATAAGAATGGAGATTCATTTGCATACACGGGAAATAAGCACTCCTATTTACAAAGGTTTTTATTTTATTTTCTTTTTTCATCTTTTAAGCATTTATGTTACAATATTTTTACTTCTTCATTATTATTTGAGTTTCCTAATAATCTTTTTATCTCTTCATCTCTCTCAGCAATATGGCACCAAAAAATCACCTATCTTGACAGCATTGTAACTGGAAGAATAGATCGGAGGATAAAGGTTAGGGTGATACATTTGTGGAAGCAACAAAAATTCAAAAATTCATAACAGATTAAAATTATTGAAATGATACTTCTTGATGAAAAAGTTAGTACTTATCTACAGATATGTTACATATTTGGTAGTTTATTTTCATTAAAATTATTATTTTACAATATTAATTTATATATATACAAATATAGGCAGGACGAATTCTAGCTACTATTAATAAAAGAGACATTGAACAATTTGAAAGCATGACAGAAGAGGAAAAAACTTATTATTTTGACAACCTATTGATGGCTGATACTGATCCAAAGTTCAGGACTACAAAGCACAGGTATAAATTAAGCTTTGTGAGGAAAACAAAGTGCAAAAGTATTGAAACTAATAGTATACCTATAACATACTTTGATTTTGTTCCATTTGCAATGATACTTGCAGGTGTAGATGATGGGACTGTGTTTGGTATGTATTTTCATTATATTTAAATATTAAATTACTATTTTTTTTTATTAAAACTCACTCCTATATTTTTTATAATTTTTTGTTTTTTTATACATCCGTGACAGATGTCGTAAGGCACGATGTTGAAATGAACAACATGAAAGATATGGATACCAAAGGAGGAAAATCAAAATTAGTTGATGTTGCTTGTATTAGAAGATTTGGAGTAAGAAAATGTTATCAATAAGTTGATATTTTTTATTATTTATTTTATGATTTTATGATTTTTGTTCCTGATACAATAATCCAATATGTCTTCGTATCTTGTTTGAGTAGGAGTAGCAGGGTTGTTTGTACTTTATGGGGTGAATTTGTTGAGCAGATGAAGACATTTCTTGACAAACATACTAATAATGATGTTGTTATCATTATCCTACAAATGTGTAAAATGAAGACATTAAATGGTGTATATCTATTTTTTAAATATTTTATTTGGAAAGTAAAACATTATATTTATAAATCCTAAAACACTTGCCAATACAAGTATAATTAAATATTAATTAATTTATTTTTATGCGTCAATATTAATTTATTTGTGTGAACTATCTATCTATTAAAATTTTCAAGCATGATTGGTATATCAAATACATACCATGGTTCAAAATTGTCTTTGAATGCTGACTTAAAGGAAGTATCTGATTATAGGAAGAGGTATTGTTATTCTCATAATATAGGAAGAGGTATAGGAACTGATCTCAATCTTTTTAAAATAGTCGCAGCAATAATGATTCATGGACCATGTAGGGTACAAAATAGAAGATCTCCATGCATGCAAAATGGAAAATGTTAAAGGTATTTTCCAAAAAAAAAATTGTTGATAATATAACTCTTGATGCCGATGGATATCCTTTGTACAGAATGAGAGATGATGGAAAAGTCATTAGAAAAGGTAACTGTGTCATTAATAATAGATTTGTTGTCCCCTATAATAGGTATTTACTTCTAAACTACAATGCTCATATTAATTTTGAATGGTGTAATTAATCTCGATCCATCAAGCATCTCTTCAAATATGTCAACAAAAGACATGATATAATAACCGCCACATTCTATGAAAGTGAAGTCACACAGGATGAGTCTCAATGTGTTGATGAGATCAAAATGTATTATGACTGTAGGTTTTTTATCTTCATGTGAGGCATCATGGAAGATTTTTTCATTTGACATTCATTACAGAGAACCTGTTGTTGAGAGATTATCCTTCCATTTACCTGGTGAACATTTTGTTGTATTTGATGAAGATGAACCCAACGAAGAAGTTATTGATAAACCAAAAAAACAACACATCTAAGTTCCTTGCATGGATGGCTGCAAATAAAACTTATCCTGAAGCGAGAAATTTATTATATGCTAAATTTCCATCAAAATTTGTTTGAAAGCAACGTGAACGTCAATGGTATCCTAGAAAAAGGGAACTTCAGTTAGAAGATTGCATTTTACTCCTCTTGGAAGTGGGGAGTTGTATTATTTGAGGATTTTGCTTAATTACACTAGGGGACCATAATCATTTTCTGATATAAGAACAATTAACAATGTTCTTTATCCCTCATTTAAGGAGGCTTGCTATGCATTAAGTCTCTTAGATGATGATCGGGAATATATTGATGCTATTATTAGGCAAGTAAGTGGGGCTCTAGAAATTAATTGAGAAGATTGTTTGTTACATTATTTTTATCAAATCAGATATCAAGGCCAGAATTAGGTTGGCAAAGGACTTGGACGTATTTAAGCGATGATATCCTACAGGCAAAGATTGCTCCTTTAATTCAATGGTTATTTCAAGAATTTTTCCTCTTAATATTTGTCAAATAATTTATCGTTTTATTATTAAAGACAGTGGTGGCCCTAAGCACGGTCGAGGTGGGCAACTGCCCAGGGCCCCATTTTTAGATGGGCACCAAAAAAATTTATTTAGTGTATATAAATATTAAAATTAAAAATTATATGATTATAATTGAAATTATATATAATTTTTTATTATAAGAAATAAAACAATTACCAACAAGACAATAATTAGTCAACAAATTATTAGTTGGTGATTAGTGATGTTTTCACTACTCAACCCATAATTTTGGGAAATGAACAGGTGACAGTGCAATTTATGCACAATGAATGCTTAACGTTAAATAACGTTAAAAGAAGTAAGTGTGAGCATGATGCATTATTTTCTTCTATTTCTCACAAGGTGATGAATCTGTCCAACGTTAACTTAAACGAGCTTTCTTTAATTGTAACTTTCTCTTTAATCCTATTTACTATCTACTATGTCACAAGGTAGATTAAATAGTCTTGCTCTGATTTCGATTGAAAATAATTTTTGAAAGAATCTTGATTATGAAAGAATTATTGATGATTTTGCAACAAAAAATGTAAGAAGAACAATATTCAAATGATTAGGAGGGCATCATTTTCTTAGTTTGTCCCGGGCACAAAAAATCTCAAGGCCAGCCCTGATTAAAGATGCATATATGTTATAAATTTAATTATATTGTTTAAATGTTTTATACTTCCAAGTGTTAATTGTTTAAATGTTTTATACTTCCAAGTGTTAATTGTTTTGATTTTTCAATTACAGATTTAATGTTGTTAGATGAAGAGTTGAAAAATAACACATTGACTGAATTGGAAAAAATTGTTACAAAGTAACAATAGAAGATTATCATATTTTCCACCCATGCCTTTTCCTGACATAAGTTTGGTTCCTCAGTCTGAAAATCATCTCATTTATGATGAACTGAACTATGATAGGCAATTGCATGCATATGAATATAATCATTTATTGTCCACAATGACAGTTGAGCAACAAAAGATATATGACACAATCATGTTCAGTATGTCCGCAAATAGTGGAGGATTATTTTCCTTTATGGTTATGGTGGAACAGGTAATACTTATCATATGGGAAACATATATAGTACTTCTAAGTTTATTTTTGCAAATCTTCGATATACATTTGGAATTCAATTATGTTTTATGGATTTGTAATTGAAGTCTTTTGATGAGTTACATGACATTATTGCTTAATTGATTTAATTTTTGTGTGTGTGTGTGAAATTGTGTATAGTCCATGTTTCCTCCTTTAATTTTGTTTGCAATAAATTTGTTGACAATTGTAGAGTCCCTATTTCCTTATTTATTTATTTTTTAAATTGTAGAGTTCATTTTTATTATAAATTTATAATTATTTATGAAATATTTATAAATATTTTAATATGGTTTAAAATTAATTAATTTTCCTTTATGGTTATGGTGGCATAGGTAAAACTTATCTTTGGTGGGCCATTTCTGTAGCTTTAAGATCTAAAGGTTAAATAGTTTTGACTGTTGCATCCAGCGGAATAATTATTTTGTTAATTTCAGGTGGTAGAACAACACATGTTAGATTTCAAATTCCGATAAATGTCAATGAAGATTCTACTTGCAATATAAACCAGGGTAGTCCTTTAGCTGAGTTAATAATGAGGACTAAACTTATAATTTGGGATGAAGCTCCAATGACTCACATAGGGACGGATCCAACCCTGAAGATCCTTTGTGTATATATGACAGAAAAGAAAAAGAAAATTAAAAAATATTAATAGAGGAAAATGAATAAGAAAAATAGGTTTTTGAGTTGATACTTGTTTAATTTTCTTCTAGTAGTAGATCCTATCTCTAGTTTTACACATAAAATTAATAATAAATATTTTTGTTAAACTTATTATTTATTAAATAGTTATTTATTAAAAGTTAAATATTTATATAATTGTGTAAAAAAAAACCGGCCCCCTTTGATACATTCGTGGATTTGTTCCTGAAGAGCAGATTTCCCTCTTTAACAAAACTCATTTGATATTATTTTGAAATCGTGTTGAAGTTTTTTAGTCGATCAAATCGGTTGAATTTCTCGCAACAACATAATTATATATTAAAATAAAATTAATTAATGAAAAATTAATTAATATTTAAATTATATGAATTTCCATAACCTTATTTCAGTTATACATTACAAAGTTTTAATATAATAGTGAAATTGACAAAACGTAATAGTCATAAAAAAAAAATTATTGGTCAAATTTTTTTTTTATTAAACCGAAGCTTCGTCGCTAGTTCTCGTTATTTTTTCCCCCACTTGTGGAGCTCCTTTCATTCAACCATACACTACTATTACTATTTACTAGTGGTCCAAATATCAGAACCAAGTTGAGAGCAAAATTATGAATAAATATAATTATGCAATTACGTGGCACTTGCTGAAGCAATTTCTACCCCCAGCCTGTAAACTCAAGTCAGGTCGGTACTGTGTTGAGTGTTTGACCCACCCAACAATCTAGAAGTCTGGTTAGCATTCAAAGCAGAAAAATGGTTGGAAATGAAACTGAAAAAACATCCAACCACAAAACACTTTCATAGTACAAATTCATAGAGAGAGAAGTGCTTGTGCTGCAGGTTTTGACTTCGTCTTCCGTCATTCATTCACAGTTTCACTTTGGTTGGAAGCACAACGTGACCATGACGATCAAAGCAAGGAAACCATATGTCACCACGTTATTTATATTTAATGGGTCACAGCCGTCTGACAGTGACCCACAAGACACCTTGTCGTTACTATATTCCAAACCAAACCATAAGAAAAAATCAACCACCTTGTTTTACACTTCTGATTTCAAGGCCTATAACAAGTAAGAAGAAGAAGTGGGGGTGAGGTTGTTATTCTTTGCTATTTAGGTTTGGAATTTGTGTGTCTGAAAAACTCTCAACTTTGGACTTGTGGTTGTGGTTCTGAGGTCAAACAGACCAATTTTCTGTTTTCTTCAAGCATCCTTTCGTTTTCTCAGCAGGTTCAATTCACCTTTTTGTTTTAATTTGCTATGATTGGTTATTCTTGGCTGTATATGTTTTTTGTATGATTTTCTTTGTGTATTAATTAGTTTTTTGTTAGCACTTTTCTCCCCATATCTACTATTTCCCAATTGATTGAGGATCTTCTGTAACTGATGAGTGATGACTGATATGTCTTTTGCTGCATAAACTCAGTTTTCATAGACAAGATGGAAATCATGGAAGAGAGAAAATTTTCTAAATTGTTGCCAGAGCTGATAGTTTTGGCTGATGAGGTTGCTTCTCTTGCTAAGAACTCTGAAATTGAGGTGGATATTTTTGCTGAGTTTGCCATGTTGGTTGAGAAATTCCCACCAATCTTCAATGACTTGAGGGAGAAAAACACAGTCTTGGACAAGCCACCTATTAGAAAATCCTTGGAATCTCTTGAGAATGAGCTGAGGCGTGCGAAAGCTTTGACAAAAAGCTCCAATTTGAGACAACCAATCAAGCAAATTGAGGACATAACACATGATATCGGTCGATCCTTGGGCCTTCTGCTTGTAGCCAGCCTTGAAGTGTCCACAGATTTCAGAGAAAAGATTGGTACATTGCAAAGACAATTGATGAATGTGAGATTCGATGGCAGTTTAAGTCTAGCTTCAAGTCCAAAATCAGAGTTTGCCAGCAGTGACTTGAGGCTGATGGAAGAAATAGAAGAGGAAGTAGTTAATGTATCTATTGATGATGTTGTTTTGCAACTTAAGAATGGTAATGATGAAGAATTTGCAGTTGCACTTTTAAGACTAAAGGAGTTCATGAGAAGTGAAAGACTGGATGGTGGCTTGATTAATGAGGAAGCAACGATTGCCATTCTTTTCAATCGTCTAGGTTCGTGTAAGGCAGACAATAGGTTGGCGATCATTCGATTGCTAAGAAGTATTGCTTGTGGAAATGATGAGAAAAAGGTAAAATCCTTAACATAAGGTGATGTATCTTGTAAATGTTGGTCTATAATCATTGCACCTATGGTTGTTTTAGCTTACTTAATAAAGTAGTGCAATGCAGGAGAAGATGGTAGATATTGAGTTTTTATCAGCAGTGGTGAAGTCACTGACAAGAGATTCAGAAGAGAGGAAGGAAGCAGTGGGGCTGTTGCTAGACCTTTCTGACATTCAGGCAGTTCGACGGCGAATTGGAAGAATTCAAGGGTGCATTGTTATGTTAGTTGCTATACTTAATGGGGATGACCCTGATGCCTCACATGACGCGGCAAAGTTATTGGATATGTTGTCTAGTAATACTCAAAATGCACTTCATATGGCCGAGGCTGGCTACTTTAGGCCACTGGTACAGTATTTGAAAGAAGGTAATACAGGACTTTCCTTATCTGATACATCACTTTCCTTCTGTATCATTTATGTGGACCATGCATTCATGTTATTACAAGTAATTTAGGAGTATATATATCATTGAGTCCATTATATTTTTATAAATTTCTGAGTAGAAAAAGCTAGAAGTTGGTTGAGTTTGTAGACACTGTAGAAACTGGTTTCAACTAAACTTATCTACTAAACTTCTTGATATTTATTGGAGCATGTAATGTTTTGTGTACTCACCTTGGTCCAGACTCCAGAGGAAATTGGGTTATAATAGATGAAAATCATGATGTGTTGTTTATTTAGGATAATACAATTACCCTTAAATCCAGTTTAATCTTAATTTGATAGTCTTGGCTATGTTTCCCTAACTGAATTAACAGTTGCCAAACCTGGTATTGTACCGTTTCTGAGTTCATACATGTAAAATTTTGATGTGTTTTCTTCTATCTACATGCATGGTGAATAACAACTTTATTTTTTTTTTTCATGGTTTAAACATATGTTCTGTTCCTATATGTAACACTTGTTTCCAATTTGATGATTATATGAAGAAAAAAAAATCAATTTAGTCCTTATATATACAATCATGTCCAATTTCTTCCCTGCCATTTGTTGCCTTATAAAGTATGGAGAAGTTACTATAAAGTATAGTGTTATTATAGTAACCAATGGCAGGACCAAATTGAAAACAATTTTACGTGTAATCGTGTAAAGTCTAAATTGAACACCTTTTTAGTATAGGGACCAAGTTGAAATTGAGTGTCATGCATGCTATAAATATGTTTTAACCTTGTATTACAATATTTAGAGGGGGGAGGACCAATCACTTTCATTTGGATTTGTTAGTTGTTATGTGTATGACTTCTAAATCAACAATGATCAGAACTGAAGTAAATGATTCTACATTCCCTGTACGTAATCTGAAATCATGTTATTGTAGGGTCTGACATGAACAAGATCCTAATGGCGACAGCACTTTCTAGGTTGGAGCTCACTGATCACAGCAAACTTTCCCTTGGAGAAGCTGGGGCAATTGAGCCCCTTGTCAATATGTTTAGTACTGGGAAACTCGAGTCCAAGTTATCAGCTCTAAATGCACTGCAAAATCTGTCTACCATGACAGAAAATGTGCAACACTTGATCAGATCCGGAATTGCAGGATCTCTGCTACAACTTCTTTTCTCAGTAACATCTGTGCTCATGACTTTGCGTGAGCCTGCATCAGCTATTCTTGCTAGAATTGCTCAGTCAGAATCCATCCTTGTTAATGGAGATGTGGCTCAACAGATGCTTTCACTTTTGAATCTTTCTAGCCCTATAATTCAAGGTCATCTATTAGAAGCTCTAAATAACATAGCCTCCCATCCTGGTGCATCCAAAGTGAGAGGCAAAATGAAGGAAAAAGGTGCACTTCAGCTGCTCTTGCCCTTTCTGAAGGAAAACACCACCAAAGTCAGGAGTAAGGTCTTGCAATTGCTGTACACTCTCTCTAAAGATCTAACAGATGAGTTGACTGAGCATCTTGATGAAACTCATCTTTTCAACATTGTTGATATAGTCTCAACACCAACATTAGATAGTGAAAAGGCTGCAGCTGTTGGCATACTGAGTAATCTTCCTGCTAGTAATAAAAAAGTGACAGATATACTGAAGAGGGCAAATTTGCTGCCCATTTTAATATCCCTTATGTATTCTAGCACAGGAAGTAATTCATCCACAACAAATAGCTTCTTAGCAGAGAGTATTGCAACTGTTATTATTCGCTTCACAATTTCCTCTGACAAGAAACTACAACTTCTTTCAGCCGAACAAGGGGTGATTCCTTTGCTTGTAAAACAGCTCTCAATTGGTTCACCAATCACAAAATCAAGGGCTGCAATCTCTCTGGCTCAACTATCGCAGAATTCTCTGTCTCTTAGGAAGACTAGAAAGTCAAGGTGGTCATGTGTTCCGCCATCGGTGAATGCATATTGCGAAGTTCATGATGGATATTGCTTTGTCAACAGCACATTTTGTTTGGTCAAGGCAGGTGCTGTTTCTCCCCTTATCCAATTATTGGAAGATACTGAGAGAGAAGTAGTTGAAGCTGCTTTGCATGCCCTCTCAACTCTTTTGCAAGATGAAATCTGGGAAGGTGGTGTCAATTCCGTTGCCAAGTTGTCAGGTGTGCAGGCTATTATAAAATGTCTACAAGTTGAGGATGCAAAGGTTCAAGAAAAAGCAATATGGATGTTGGAGAGAATATTCAAGGTTGCAGAACATAGAGTAAAATATGGAGAATCTGCTCAGGTGGTTCTTATTGATCTTGCCCAGAAAAGTGATTCTAGATTGAAGTCAACAGTTGCAAAAGTATTAGCTGAGCTAGAGCTCTTGCAATCTCAATCAAGTTATTTTTGAAACAAGCCTTTCTCTATGAGCAATACTGTGGCAGTGATTTTGTTTTGATCTCTATTCATTTATATTATTTTGGTGTACATGCTTGTGTTTTACCTTCTTTTGGGTGAGCCACATAGTGCCATTCTGGTATTTGTAATTTATCAGACTAGAAGATAGTAAAAGTTTGGTAATGTATCAAGGTTGATTCATTCCATATGTATGAAAGAACAATGTTAAGAGAGGTCAATTCCTTAAACAAATTTCAATATCTGGAGGAATTAGTCTCTATCTTTCGGCTGGAGGATATCCTGGGTTAAAAAGAAAAAAGAGTTAGATTCATTCAGTTTCTTGAATTACATTTTTTGTCTCAAATTTGTTCCTCTATTGGATTTTTGTTCCCTGATCAATACGGTAATAATATTCATCTTCACTTCTTGTGGGCCTGTGGTACATGGGCTATGCACTATAAACCATCAGATGTCCAAGCAGGCGTTTGCTTATTGCACCAAAAAAATTGCTTCTGCATCCATTTTTGGCTTCCGGATTGGCCAATCAGGAAGGTAAAAAAACACTCCGAAAAGGTGCAGGAAGTAATTTTTGGAGTGCAGGAAACAACAGCCGTCCAAGCAATATCGTTAGGAGACAGATTTTTCTGACTGAAACTGTTATAGCCGACAAATTTAGAGATATATGGCTAGATTAATCAGTCAAGTTTAACCAACTCTGTTCACTATTTTTTGTTTTTTTTTTGCTAGTTTGACTTGATGATCCAGATTGAAGCCTCATATTCTTTGTTAAAGTAAACACTTTACATAATGGCCAAAGGCATGAGGCATCAATGGTAGCATGCGCAACATCTTGTCTGGTCTCCTTCGGTATTACTGTAAGTATCTGCCTAAAATTATTTAATAAATAATAAGTTTAACAAAAATATTTATTATTAATTTTATGTGTAAAACTAGAGATACTAGAAGAAAATTAAACAAATATCAACTCAAAAATCTATTTTTCTTATTCATTTTCCTCTATTAATATTTTTTTTTAATTTTCTTTTTCTTTTCTCTCATATATACACAAAAGATCTTGAGGGAGGGGGGCCAAGGCCCCTGCTTGCCCCCCTTGGATCCTTCCCTGCTACTCTTTAACTGTGGATTCTCAAACCCCTCAAGTAAGTGTTTGGTATAGGTGAAACAGAAATTTAAATGGAATGGCCGTAAAGAACAAAAAAGATAAAGAAAGCGTAAATAAGCTTAAAGATAATAAAGATAAAGAAACATATTTGAATTTTGAGTTATAGGTCCTTTCATTTGGTACACTTCGAATATTTATAGAAAAATCTATCTACCATATCTAATGATAATTATCGAATCTCAACACCAAGCGGTTGTGCCCATGATCCACTTTTTTCAGCCTCTAATTCAACTACTTTGCTCCACTTCCTTGTTGATTTAGTCTTCCACTTTCAGCAGCCTTTTTAATTAACTAAATTTAATAAATTAATGAAACAGCCTCCGGAATAACAAATGGGCTTTTGAATCTGCTCAAGCCCAACCAGCTTTCCTTATTCTGTAGGGGCAATTCCTTAATACACCCCATTATTTGCTTGGTGCACCTCCAAAATTCTTAATATTCCCTGCTTACCCTTCCTCTCCCAAGCAAACCATGGTTGTCTTCCAGTCCGGTGCAGTAAAGAGCACTGAGCCACTGCACGCGAGCCACAAGCCTACGAAGCCATTCCTCTTCGCCACCGTTTCTCTCTCTTCACTCGTGCTCACTCTCTCTCTCTTTTTCCTCGAAGCGGTGCCCTACAAATCGCTCCTCTTCTGGCTCACACTCTCTCTCCTCCTCAGCCCCTTCGCTCCTCCCTACCTCACCTGACCCGCATAGAGCCCGTGGGTGCGCACTCCCACATTCCCAGATTGGGCCTGGACTCCTCTGTGGAGCCGCACGCCATCTTAGACGACATGGTGGGCCAGACCGCGACACGCAAGGCCACTGGTGTGATCCTCGGGATGATCAAGGACGGCAAGATTACCGGCCGTGCAGTCCTCCTCCCCGAGCAGCCCGCCACCGGCAAGACTGCCATCGGCCAGACCCCTTTCGCCATGATCACTGCCAGTGAAATCTTCTCCCTCGAAATGCCCAAAACCAAGGCCCTCGAGAAGCGTGTGACTGTGGTGGAGGAGGAGAAGGAGTGGAGCGAGGAGGATATTGAGGTGCTGAAGAAGCAGATGGTGAAGAATCCATAATACAAATAATACAAATAAATGTATTACAGATTGAACAATCTGTAACGCATTTGTGTTACGGAGTGCTCAATCGCATTTGTGTTACGGAGTGCTCAATCTGTAATACATTTGTTTGTATTATGGATTGAGTAATCCGTAATACAACAAATATATTATGGATTGAACAATTCGTAATGTATTTGTGTTTCGGATTGCTTAATCCGTAATATATTTATTTGTATTACGGATTGCTCAATCCGTAATACAACAAATGAATTACGGATTGAGCAATCCGTAATTCATTTGTGTTACGGATTGCTCAATCCGTGATACATTTGTTTGTATTACGGATTGAGCAATCCATAATACAACAAATGTATTACGGATTGAGAAATTTGTAATGCATTTGTATTACGAATTTCTCAATTCGTAACTGTATGAGAGTGGTGCGGCGCGATGTGTTCAGGCTTGTGGGTTGCATGGCGGTGATTGGGTGCGGTGGTCATGGAGGTTCAGGGAGAGGCAAATAGGGTTTGCTTGGTAGAGGAAGAGTAAGAGAGGAAGGGCAAGATGGGAAGTTTACAAAATTTGGAGGTGCACCAAGCAAAAAATGGGGTGCATTAAGTAATTGCCTTCTGTTGGTTAAAATCGGCTTCAAATATCAATTACCGAAAATTAAATTTCGATTACCAACAAATTGTTAGAAATTCTATAAAAGTAAAGGAAGATAGATATGAGGTCTTAGGAGCATATAAGGTAAAATTTCTTTTTCATCACTCAACTTTTGGTAAATTTTATTTTTAGTCTTTAAACAAAATTTTGGTCTTAGTTTCTGAGTTTTTTTTTCCACTAACGTTTTTAGTCTCTATCGTCAAGTATCATTGCTAAGTGATAACGTGACAGTTATGTGACTTGTCACACGAACTAATAATCTAACATGATAGCCACGTGTAAATTTTTTGGATAAATTATATTTAGTTCCTCGTCCTTCTACAAGATTCACTTTTAGTTCGTCGACAATTTTTTGACCAGTCTTAGTTCCTCAACTTTTGTCCGCCATTGTTTTTAGTCCCTCCCATCAAATATCTCCACTAAGCAATGATAACAAATATGTGACTTGCCACGTAGACTACTAGTCTAACGTGGCAGTCACATGACAAAATGTTGTTAGTTAAAGACGTTTTCTAATGGTTTTAATGCACTACACATTTTCTAGCTTTGTAAAACTACTAGAAAAAAAATGTTTGAAAATTTGAAGAAAGAAAAAACAGAGAAGGAGATGCAATAAGGAAAATCAATTGTAAAGATAGAAAATCACAATAAGAGGGTTAAATTGTGGTTTCAAAAACTTTTTGCTAACCTTTTTCATCAAAACACTTATCATCTTAAAAACCAAGTTTAAGAAACACAACAAGGGTGAAAACAGATAATAGTTTTCTAAAACACCATGTCTTATAAAAAAAACCTTTGAAAAAGATTTTCATTGAATTCACAACTCAAAGTTAGCAATGAAAACAGTTAAGGGAAGAAGAAAAACACAAGAGTTTTTATACTAGTTCGTCTCAACCACCGAGACTACGTCCAGTTATTGACAACCCACCAAGTTCCAATATATACAAGTGTGCTTTCTACAAGTCACTCCTAGCTTAACCCAAGTAGTGTTTACACTAGCCTTTCCAAGCTAACAACCCAAGTATTCTTTGCTACAAAGTCACTTCTAACTTTAAATAAATCTCAAAGATTTGTTTAAGAAAGGTGCACACTGACTATTTCTAACATCTGAATGACGGATAAACAAATGTAAGCTTACAACCACTACTATTAAGATTTACAAGGTGTTTTGAAAGCTAGAGAAAAACATAGAAAGCTATAACAAATATTTTGAATGCTTAGAATGCTTGTGCATGAGTTCTCTGTATCCAACATTTGAAAATCTTCAGGTATTTATAGACTTAATCAGCAAGTAATTGTTGTCTTTAAACGACCTTCTTTTTTCGTCTGATCTTTATCTATCGGTGAAGGTGTTCGTTGGGGCATTAAATCCACATCACCAACTTGTCAAAATAACTTGATAAAGTACTCTGCTTATCTTCCTTTCTGCACTCCATGTGCTGTGTCAGAGGACAAGTCACTTTTGTGTACTCAAGTACAATGCAACTTGCATTAGGTACACCTTTTGATATAGTAGGTAGCTTTATCATTTGACTTCTCTCTTTCACTTTATTCTTTGATAGATCCTATGAAGAATAAGACCATTCTCTGCACGAAGGATAAAAAACACAGTACATTAATCTCGATCATAGATGCTACAGACTCAGTGTCTGTTAGCTTACGTCTGTCGAAACAAACGCAGACACAACATACTTTCCATCTGTTTTTTATAAGACGCAATCTTTAAAACTTAATATTTATTTGAATTAATCAAAACAAAATGAGGGACCTAATTTGTCTTATGAATTAACATCAATAAACTATAATACACAAATTAACAACTCATTGAACCATGATCCAAAACACAAAAACAACAACCCACAGTTAGCAAAATAAAAAACCACTAAACCCATAAATCAAAATTTCAAACACCAAAACCAGAGAACTACAACACTAAAAAACCCCATGAGCTTAGTTGCTCCATAATGATGCATGTTAGGGTCACTCATAAATTGAGATATTATGTTAACAACATAAACAATATCTAGCCTTGTATCAGTTAGATAAATTAGTGAACCTATAAGCTTTCTATACAAAGTACAATCTACCTCCTCTTTGACATCTTCCTTTGCAAGTTTCTTATTAACACTCACAGGAGTAGGTGTTGGTATGCATTCTTCCATGCGAAACCTCTTCAATAAATTTACAGTGTACTTCTTTTAAGAAAAATCCTCCCATGCTTTTACTTCACTTACATGCAAAGAAAATACTTCATAAGTCCCAAGTTTGTCATCTCAAATTGACACATCATTGTCTTTTTGAATTCTTCTAGCAAGTCATCATTAGTTTCCATGTAAATCAAATCACCAACATAAAGCCAAACAATGATAAAGTCATGTGCACCTTGAGTTCAAACATAAAAAAAGGACCACTAGGACTTCTGTGAAATTTATTTAATTTACTAGAAATAACCATCAATCTTGTTGTTCCAAGCTCTTTGAGCTTGTTTTAGGCCATACAAAACCTTATGAAGCAGTTACACCTTGCCTTCTTCCCATTGAATTGTGTAGCCTTGAAGTTGCTCCACGTACACTTCTTCTTTAAGTTCTCCATTGAGGAGAGTTGACCTTTTTGCTACAAGTTTTCCGTTGTGCTTTATAAGTGTGCCTACATTAAACTTGGTCTTAAACACCCATTTTCATGCTAATAATGTCTTTCTCTTTTGGCTTATTGTTACATCGTTGGCAAGCACACCAATTGGTATAGTATTTTCAATAAAAATAAGGTCGTCTCCACAAGGCTTGCCTATATTAGCCTATTTGTGCAAGTTTATACCTAGACAATGATAAAATTGATTTAAAGATTATAATGCAGAACAATAAACTTGAGTTACACTACTAGAAAATATACATTTAACATCGTCCAATTAACATTAGTTATATGAGGACCGATGTTAAAAAATATGCGGTGGCATTTTTGTAAATAAATGTCTCTCGTTAACATCGGTTATTAGATAACCGATGTTATCAGTCGTAGCTAACATCGAGTACGAGACATAACCGATGTTGTAAATAAATGCCTCTTTCATTTTCTAATACTCTCTGCACCCAACCCTTTCTGCCCCGCTCTCATTTTCATTCCTTTTTGCCTCGCCATCCCTCGCGCTCTCACTCTCACTCTGTGCCCTCGCCATTTGTGAAACTAGGGTTGCCTTCACTGTTTGTGAATCCTGATCTCCACCGCTGTCAACCACCACTTTTTGCCACTTCAACCTTCTCCGGCCACTTCAGGTACCTTGCACCGCTACCCTCACCCTTGCTATGTGATTTAGGGTTTTATTTAGGAGGTGAGATATGGAGATCTTGGACTTCGCCAAGCCTCTCCACTTTGAACGCTCTCTTTCACTCTATCCTCTCTGCTTTTACTTTCGCTTTTGCACCACCAGCGACAAGATCTCCTCCAAGCCCTTTGCCAAGATCTCAGACGAGAACCAAGGGCAAGAAGGAAGGGGAAAAAAATTAAGGCAATTAATTTGTTTGGGATCTGTTCTTCGTCCCATCGTATGAGAAATGTGCGCGCATGATGGGTGGCCTTAACGACAAAGAAATTAATTAATTCTAAATTTCATTCCCTCACTTGAAATTGTGTTTCCTTAGCTTTAATTTTAAATGAATTTCTCGCAGGTCATAAGCCAGATGTCGTATTTTCGATTATCTGGAGGCTGCAACCACATTTTTGTTTTCCTATTTTCCCCAGGTAAAACGGGGTTATTCACTTATTTCTTGCATTGTGAAAATTGAAAAATGAACATTGCAAATAATAGCTAACACTTGATGTGTCTATTGTGTTGTGGTTTTCAGTGGAGTTGGTGCTCACTTGTTCAAGTCATGGGCGACGAATATAAACCACTCCATTATTCTTACACCGAAGGTGAACTCTTTTTGCTTATATTTGCAGCCTTTTGTTTTGTTTGCATATGGGAATTGCACAAATGATCTTTATGAACCAAGCTGCTTGTTTGGGGTAACGGATCATGTCTTTAACAATTTCAGAGATGGAATTGTGTGTAATGCAGAACCAAGCTGGGGAATGAAGTAGTGAATCTAATGTGTTTATGAAATGGTGTAGATATGGCTATTGTGAACTGTTTCATGAAGTCATTTATTAACTACTTTCTAATTTTTATTTGGGTGAAAATATTATGTCAGGATTCAAACTTGATAGATTTTTAAGTGAGTGAATGTTTTACCTTCATTTTTCTTGTTGGTGGGTTTGATTTTGATTTTTCAATGTACCTGGGGGTAGTTATAAAATCTCATGAGCTAGGAACTTATCTCTAATTAAGTACATTTAATTTTTCTTAGTCCTAACTGCATACTTGAAAGACCTAAAGTATTTGGTTCTAGAGTATTGCATTGTCATTTTGTTAGTGATGGTAAATCTGAAAAGAATAAGCTTTGGAATAATCAAGAACAAGTAAAGATGAAATTGCACCATCTTTTGAGGGTATGGTTCTTGATTGTTCAACGTGCCAATGTTTGATTTGGGTTGTGTATGATGCCAGATGCCTCCTCAGAAATGACACAATTCTGTCTAAATTTTTATACCTGTGGAGGCATTGCTTAAAAGCCAATGAATTGGATCCCAAATAAATGAATTGATTTAATCTTTTTCTCTTCTGTTTCAATTCACTCATATGGTCATTGGGAAATATGACTATTGTGTTTTATTTCACCAAATCCTATGAACAGAGGTGTTTCTCTCCTGTTGGAAACTTTAAATTTACTTTTGTTTTAGCTGTAAAACCTTTCTATGTATGTTGACCTGTTTCACAAATTGTGTGTGTATTTCAGTTTAGATAAAAAAAAACCAAAACAAAAAGACTAATAATTGATTAACTTAAAGGTGATTCTGGTGATTAAGACAAAGCTTCAAGCAATTATAACTCGAATGGCCCTTGACATAAAAGAAATGCATGTTGTAGTGCAGGGGATCCCTCTTGTGCAAGTCTCTGACGAGTATTTTTGGTTTGCATGGCCTTAGTTAGTTCTTTATCTCATCCATTATGTCCTCTTTCAGGTACTCAGTCCTGTGCCGTTCTTCACAGATTTCTGTCATTACCAAGAGAACAGATAACTCTTCATTTTACTATAGATTAGTAGCTTAACAAATATATGCATATCTGAGATCCTGAATATTTGAAGAATTTCTCACAACTTGATGTTTTGTTTCACATGTCCAGAAGGCTTTTGAGCTGACATACTTCTAGTGGACATGGGTAATTAACAGTTCATAATTCCATTGATTTCTCATAATTGTGTATTTGACTCTAAAAACCTTAAAACTCTTCTTTCTGCTGCGGGGATGATAGTTCATGATTGTCAGAGTAGCACTTAGGTAAGTCGTGTCCCATGGCAGTGATGCTTACATGGACTGGTTCCATTTAACATAACAGTTACACAAGCAGAGAAGTTTATATAATTATTTAAATTAATCACTCCATTCTACAATTTATTCAACACATCAATTTAAGAAAAACAAGGAACATACATTTATGTAACAAACATTGTTGAGTTGTGGTACCTTTCCTACTGGCATGCAGGGGGCTAGGCATGATGTATTTTCTGCATCAAGATTTTCCATTTATCCAACTGACATGTCTCTTCTGTGTATGGGTAATTCCTTTGGGAACAACACAACCAATGCCAAAGAGCCTTGACAATGAGGATTCTTACTTGTGAAAGTATTTGTGACTATGTCATGCACATAAGTAGTTGTACAGGTATTTTGATTCCTTATTTTCCTTTAGTTCTTATACTTAATCTTTTTTAGGAGAACTTGTCTACTCCCCAGACTTGAAAAGCATTTCTATTAACTAATTGTGTTGGTTTTAAAAGAGGAGGAGACACACAGTAAAAAGAGAAAAGCTCCAAGGAAGATAAAATAAGCCAAGAACTCAAAACAAAAAGGTGAAAGGTAAATTGGATTATGACTTATCTTGTATTACCACAGAATATCCATAGAATATCTTTCTGTGTGCTGATTCTGAATATCCATGAAGTATGTAAAATTTGTAATTCATTATACGCACTTGACATTATTACAAATTAAATTGTCTGTGTCACAATCACATTGTCCATCTAAAATAGAATTTAGGAAATATATATCATAATATCGTGCTAGCTAGCTCTTGGTCAATTATTTAATTCAAATTAAATATTCTGTATTTATTAGGTGCCTATGCATATTCCATACGTAAGGTATGCCATATGCCAATGTTATCATTATCTAAGATTCTAAAGTATCTAACTGAAAATAAGTACACTTGCCATTTCTTACTTGTGTTTGCTGTCATTTTTCATTTTCAGAATACATAAAAGCCCCCAAAAGTCAATGACAAACCACATCTAAGAACAAAAAGGTAATCTTTGTCATGGTAAGTGGTTTTCAGCCTTGTAGGAATTTCTTCCTCACGCGTACAACAGTTGGCACCTTGGAAAAGTATCGAAAATCATTTTTATTTTACTATAGTAATGGTGCAAATTAGTCTCTGCTGCCTTGGCAACATGTTGTCAATGGCAACAAGTTGTCAATATGATGGCTCTTAAAAAAAAAAGATTAAATGTACTTTATTATGTGATATGGAATAGAATGCGATGGATTGATATGTGAAATTGTGACTGCTTTTATTCTGCTATGCTTTGGTGCTGTCTTTGTTTATTCACTATGAGGCATTTCCCTAATATTTAGTTTATTATAAGATTGTTCAGTACCTTTTGCATGTTAAATTGCCTAGTTGCTTTCAATGAATTTCTTCATTCAGTTGTGCTTGGGTAAATTGAAGAAGTCTGAAAGAACTTCTGCAGTTCTATTCATTACTAAAATTTTACTCTTGATTTTTTTAAGAGGTGTCCAACCTACCAGTATACTTCTTGATGAAAACTTTGAAGTGAGGCTTGGAATTGTGAACGAGGTTACTACCCAAGGTGATATTCATCCAAGTCATCTAAAAGCTTTATAGCAAGTCACCATAAGTTTTGAATTCATAAAACATTCCTTATTATTATTTTGCAACATAAATTTAATATTTATTGTGATTTGATTTTACTGTGATTGGCTTCAACTCTGATGAGCTAATTCTCATTGATCTGATTCTAATATTATTTCTTCATTTTAGTTTTTTTTTCTATAATGCTATCCTTACATGTGATCAACTTGATTTTTGGTTAAATGTCTTTGTATTAGCAATTAAAGACGTTAATTTATTTGACAAATGGTTGCTTAGTATGTTGAGGACATTTCATCTCCAATAATTTATTGATTTAATTTTTATGGGTAATAAATCATTCGGCCATTTACACATTTTTTCTTTATCCAGCCACCATTTAGCAATTTGGCATTCTTAGAGTGGTGTCATTCCTTTTCTTTATCAAGCCGCCCATTGGTAATATGGCAACATGGATATTTGGTAATATATCAAGTTTGAAAATGCTCCTGGGTTTGGCGTGAGTTTTTCTTTCCCTATATATTTTGTTTAGGCCATATAATAGATATATAACATTATTTTGTTACTCTGTTTTGGCCTTAAAATATTTATATTGTTTGTTATTAATATTTTATTACAATTTCTCTTTTTTTTTTTTAATTTATTTACATTAGTTTGATTAGTCTTATGAATGCAGAAATATTAATAGGCTCAAATTATTCAAATGATAGTGATACATCATAATATATTCTTTCAGTGAATTAAGTTTCATCAATTCAAGAAGGCAATGAGTTCACTTTTGTTTTCTTGCATATGCGGCTCTTAACTTGTTGAGCATTGTAAGTTTACAGTGTTCATGAGCATAATAATAATAGAGTCACGTACATACACTAGTAGTGTGGCATATATATCTATTAGCTAGCATGACATGTATGCAACTACTATTTTCTGGTTTAATAAATTTAAAAATTTATTTCTCTATTTTCATAGTTATGGTTTAATTAATAATGATGAAGTAGACAGGGAGTATGTTGTGTCTGATTATAAAGTAAAAAAAATATTATTATATTACTCTGTTTAGATTTCAGTGCCTTGTTTCTTAGATGTGTCTAATCTTAAGCCTTCTAATTTTTGGATTTATGAAGTTTTTAAGTGTTTTCTTTTATTGTTTCAGGGAATTGATGTTGCAAGTGAGTCATATTCACCATTGGATGCAAGACTCATCTACTGCTAGCAATGTTTAATGTTTTCATAAGTCCATTTAGTACAAAAATACTTCTAGCATATTATGGATTTTAGGTGATATTTTGTAAATTACAATTGATGTGAATTATAAATGTTTAAACATAACTTTCCTTAAGTAAAACAAACATTTATAATGGTTGGATTTTGTTTACAGGAAGGGAAATAAAATATATATATATATATATATATATATATATATATATATATTTAAATTGACGTTTTACATCAGTTGTAAGCATAACCGATATAGAAAGTGTACCTTCTACATCGGTTGTCCTTACAACCGATGTAAAAAGTGTCGCTTTGGTGTGTTTTTAATGTATTGGCAAAGCTTTCTACATCGGTTCTCGTTACAACCGATGTAGAAAGTGCTTTCTACATCGATCTATAACCGATGTAAAAAGTACTCCACTTTTAATGTCAGGAGATACAACATCAGTTCGGGACCGATGTTAAAAAGCCCACAAAACCGATGTTAAATGTCTTTTTTGTAGTAGTGTTATAAGCAATAAAATTCAAACTTAAAGAAAACTAAATCAGTAATAACAAATATAAAACAATTGGTGTGCATGATTTGGATTCAACAATGTAATGAAATAGTTGGGGGTTTTGGTGATACCAAGCTAACATTTCAGTAATATTAATGATTTTTCTTTATTCAACAATGACTCTAGTGTTATCTTAACCCTCTAAAGTCCTCTAACCCTGATTTCTCAAGTGCAAAAAGCTAAATCATTTAACTAACTCCTAATTCCTTAGCAAGCCAAGCCAAATGATTTATTAATAGGTCAAAAATTACCAAGAGACTAACAAATATTGCTCTATTCCTAGATGTAGTGTTCATTAGACTCCATTCTCAAATCTTAGTTTTAAAAGCATCTTTTAATGACAATAAAACATGCCATTCATGTAGTTGGGTGATCAAACCAAAAACAAGCATTAAAAATAGAGAATAAGTATTAACACTAAATCAACACTAAAAAAATTGTAAAAGTAATTACATAAGTGTTACTAGTACACCAAATCCCCAACTAAGAATGAGAGTAGCCTCTCACGGACATGAGAAGCACTCAAAATTACAAAGGAAATCACAAAAATGGAAGAGATGGAGCTTGAGAGTGTTTGAAGTTCACGACACCAAACCCTAGGAGAATTTTGGAAAGTTGCAAATGATTGGGTAGGTCAAGTCTCACTAGGAATTTCCCTTTTGTCTTTTCTCCATAAAGTGTGTTTCACTTAGCGAATTGGTTAACTCACTTAGCAAATTGCACATCTTGATTCTTTGATGCTTCCAGAGAGGTGAATTCGCTTAGCAAACAAAAGTTCTCGCTAAGCGAATGTCATGTTGCTGATGTGTCATCTTCAAGTGATTTATGCTAAGTGAACAAAGCTTCTCGCTTAACCACTTCCAATACCACATGTCATCATCTAAGCTCTTCAGCTCGTTGAGCGACTCCATCTTCTTGCTGAGCGAGAGAACATCAGAGCTTGCTTCAACTTCTTCCTCTTGGTGCTTCTAGCTCATGCAAAATAACCATAAAAGCTAATAAGTTTCCTAAATTTTAAACTATGTAATGTTACTCCTAAACCTATGAACAATCTAACTAAAATAAGGGCAAACATAGCAATAAATAAGGAAAATCTGAGATAATTGTTGTGTATAATTGCAAATATAAGTAATCACAACAATTATCACTTATTAGGGGTGGCCATGGATCCGAACCAATTTGATAACCTGGTGAATCCGAATTGATCCAATCCATAAAATTCAAATTGGTTCAAGTCATCAAATCGGATTTCATACTATCAAAATCACTTTTCTAATTTTTTAATTTTTTTAATTTTTTATTATGTTAATAATAAATCCGTTGACCCAATCCGATCCAATTTGATTATGATCATATTGTTTCAGATCGAATTGTAGACTCAAGCTAGACAAAATCCAACCCAAACCGAACCGATTAGAATTGATCGAGTCAAAAAATACCATGAATTTGATCTGACCCGACCGTGGCCCACCCCTATCACTTATTAACTAGTTGTCAAGTTTAGTTCTTTTCAATCATCCTTAGTTCTTCATCCATATTCTCCATCCCTCTTCTTTGGATGCCCCTTCAAAGCTTTGTGGTTCATAAGAAATAAAGGAAACATTATTATAAACACCACTCAAAGACTTTATCTTTTTAGGAGTTGAATTTGTAGTTCCAGCAATGGTGAACTCTTTATTTGAATAAGAGGTTTGATTATTTTGAGTAGAAGGATCAACATTACTGCACAACCTTTAGTCACCTACATCTTCTTGCTCCTATGTTTTTTATTCATAAAAAATCACATCTCTTGAGACAACAAATTTTTGGTAGTTGGATTATACAAGAAAAATCCTTTTGATTCTTCACTATAGCCAAGAAAAATGCATTTTTCTGCTTTATCATCAAACTTTTGTTTATCTGAGTTTTTTTTTTCAGATCTGAACT
The DNA here is from genome assembly GCA_026413185.1 of Pueraria montana var. lobata. Lineage (NCBI taxonomy): Eukaryota > Viridiplantae > Streptophyta > Magnoliopsida > Fabales > Fabaceae > Pueraria > Pueraria montana. The sequence goes on from CM048654.1 coordinate 55,003,250, forward strand.
TTTCTCCCACACAGGGAACTATTGAAGGCATGATGGTGAAGGGTGCCACCGGAGTAGAAGTCTTGGGGCTTTGGCGCATGTTGTGGTAACTTATGGGAGAATCGTAGAAAGTGCGACTGGGAGTGGATGACATCGCGGTTGACATAGACATTGTTGCCAGTGAGGGAGGGAGGAGTGAAGGGGCTGAGGAAGAGATGGATGAAGCAATGAGGTGGTATTGGTGAATTTGTGTTTGTGATTGTTATATGTGTAGTGACATTTTGGTTGATCTTTTCTAAACCCTTTTAAAAAAAAATTAATAAAATAATCGCCACTATGTTAAAAATAATTATTTTAGTAGACACCCAACAGTTACTAATGTATGTGAACGCCACATGACCAAAAGGATTAAAATGGGTCCATTTGCTAATATAAAGGACCAAAACGAGAATTTTAAAATATAAAGGACAAAAATAAGAAAACGCAAAATCAAAATAGACCAAAATGATATTTTAGCCTAGGCTTAAATATCAAATTGGTTCCTGTAAGTTTGCGCTTTTCATTTTTGGTCCCTGCAGTAAGTTCATTTTTCCAATTTTAGTCCTTGTAAGTTGGCATTTTTTCGATTTTGGTCCCTACCGTCTACTTTCATTAAAAAATAGCTGACGTGGCAAACGGAGGGTGACATGACACTACCACACTGGCCAACCATTGTCATGTCAGTAGTAGTGCCATGTCAGCAGTGACGTTAGAGGGACTAAAAATGAAAAAAAGGAATTTACAGGGACTAAAATGAAAAAAATAGAACTTACAGGGACAAAAAATGAATAAAATGGAATTTACAGGGACTAAAAATGAAAAAAAAAAAAACAAACTTATAGGGATGAAAAATGAAAAAAAAAGAACTTACAGGACAAAAAATAAAAAAAGAAATATATGGAGTAAAAGGAAAAAAAAAGTGACATGTTTATAAACACAAATAAATATTTAAGTCTTAAATATATCATGTACAAATTTAATTTAAAATTATTATAAAATAAATTATAAAAATTTATGGCAGAGTATCCTTAAAGTCGTGCATGTTCTCCATAGTGGCTTCACACATCATCTAAGGAATGACTGATGTTTAATCTGGTTTTCAAATTGGCTTGCTATAGCCCCCTTATTTGTATATGGTGTTATATATGCATCTTAGTAATTTTCACCTCAAAGTGGTTGACCTTTATCCAAATGGAACCTAAGATCTTAATGGGCTATATGTTCCCTTGCCTACCCATGTCAAAGACCTCATTCATGGCCTTGATGTCCCTCATGGCTAATATCTCTTATCTCTTCACGTGACCCTTTCCAACCCTCACCTTGACTTGTTGGACATTGAGAAGTGGGCAAAATAAATATATCTTAACAAACTTGCTAGATTTTTTCGCTATTATCTTTTGCATTAGTTGTTTTTAATATGACAATCGTCATTTGTTTTGCAACACATAAATATTTGAAAACAGAAATATGCACAATTTTAAGTGACATATTTGTAGACAAACAATTTCTTTTTTATTTTATTTGTAGTCCCTGTAAATTGAGTTTTTTCATTTTTAGTCCTTGTAAGTTCTGTTTTTTTCATTTTTAGTCATTGTAAATTCCTATTTTTTTCATTTTTAGTGCCTCTAACATCACTGCTGACGTGACACTGATGATGTGTCATGTTTGCTGACATGACATTATGTTGACATGGCATGTGATGATGTCATCTTTTTGCTTACGTGGCACATAATGACATCAACATAGCATCATGATGACATCATCGTTAACGATTTTTGTAACGGTGACTGACGGTAGGGACTAAAAATGAAAAAGCGTCAACTTATAGGGACTAAAATTTGAAAAATAAACTTACAGGGACCAAAAATGAAAAAACACTAACTTACATGGACCAATTTGATATTTAAGTCTTTACCCTATTATTTAAATGTTACGTGGATTAGGAATGTGTTTAAATTTTTTTTAATAAAATCTACCGAATTTTCTTTTCACAGAGCTAATTTTTGTGTTTAAGCTTCATATATATATATATATATATGTATATATATATATATATATATATATATATATATATATATATATCTTGAATTACAAAGATAGTTTAGAGAGAAGGAAGAGGTAAGAAGAGTTAGAGAGAGGGCTATGCAAGCGATGCCTTCCTCTAAATTCAATACAAATATTTATAATGCCAAAAGTTACACGGAATTCAAATTCGGACTTCAAGGTGTCGACGGACGCCAAATTCGGACTTCAAATTCAGAATTAATTGCTTTTGTGTCACAGCTTTTAAGGCTTTTGAGGATTTCAAAATATTCTGTCGGCCAGTAATGCAATACTTTCAACTGAAGACGCTCAGTAATTAAGATGGGGCCCACCAATGAGTCTTTTCTGATAACTCTGTCAACAGACCTTCATAATTCATCTAGGCCAGGTGCCAGCTGAATGCCAAAACAATCATCTTCATTTTGAAAGAAGGGATTACTAGAACCTGTATCATCTGGATCTTCTCTTTCTTCGTCAGAATCCAAAGAAGATAATGCTGCTATTAAACTTTTTCGTTCTTCTCTTGATAGGGCAGCCAGCTAATTTTCAAGGGGAGCCTTATCTTTAATGCTATTTTTCTTTTCAGGAGTGGTAGGCAAGAATGCCTTCTTATTTTTCCACGAACGGTACTTGTCAGAGAGGAATTCAATGTTATATTTCTTCCACCAAAACACCTTAACTCTAAGGCAAAGGACCTTAAGATAGGGTTCTAGCAAATGCTGATGAAATTCATATTTATTCTGTAACAGCCAGCTAATTCCTATGGTAGCACAAAAATTTAACAACTTTCTATGAGATGGAATGGTAGGGGTTAATTCTTTAAAATTATTGTAATATTTTACCACCTCAATGGGAAAAATGGCTTTGACTAGTCCAACAGTTTGGAACCAATCTTGAAACCAAGTAGGTAATTCGTAAGGTAATGCATTTTTAAAACTAAGATACCAGGAATGGTTTGGATTAGGTTCAAGAAGAACTTTATTCCAGGCTTCTTGATAATCAAAGTAATTAAAAGCTGGAGGATCAAATGGTCTGGAAAATTTCTTTTCGGTTAGGGGATGCTGAGACCATTCTGAGAAGGTAATTACTTTTAAAAATTTTAAACTAGAATAACTAATTATAGAGGGATCATTTTTGTTGGTATTCTGGACAATTTCTGCAGATTGGGTATCTAACAAAATGAATTGATAAAATTTATATTCTTTTTCAAATTTTGGTCTTTGGGAATCCAACCCCACCCAGGTGGTGAGAATTTCTGGATTATTTGATATCCAGATTTTCAAATTCTGGTTCAAGAGAGATAATTCTTTTACAAGGTTCCTTGATATGGTGATCAAGGTGTTCATGGGGCTTTTCTTGAGGGATTTTCAAAGAGCTTTTCTGGGTTAGAGGTGTAAATCTATTAGAAGTAATGGGGGTATTTATAGAAGCTGGGAGAATTCTAGAATTCTGTGGGGACTTAGCTGCTTTCTAAGAATAGGAAGGAGCAAAGTCATCTATGGATAAAGCTTTTGAACTAGATGGGGCAGTGGGCCTCATCTTAGTGGTTTATTTCCCTGTAAAAATTCACAGGTTAAGAAATTAGGTATAGAATTATTTTTCCCTTTTATAAATTCTATTTCAAATTCAAAACAAGATAAAAGACTTTGCCATTTGGCAAAGATTTGCTTTGAAACTATATTTTTAACATCCTTTTCTAAAACACTTTTTGCTACTTGGCAATCAATTCTTAATAAAAAAAAAAAATTTACTAAATCACTTTGAAATTTCATAATACAAAGTACTATAGATAAAATTTCTTTTTTAATAGTACTGTATTTTAACTGGGCTTCCATCCAAGCACCAAAATGAAATCTAACAATCTGTTCTTTGGGGTTTTCTAAGAATTTTTATTTAAGAATACCTCCAAATCCAACTTCAGAAGCATCAGTCTCGACTATCATAAAGGCATTTGGGTTAGGGATACCTAGACAAGGAAGACTTTTTACTAAGGATTTCACTTTAATTATTACTTCAGTTAATTCAGGAGACCAAGGCTTAGGATTTTCTTGAAGCCTATTGAACAGAGGTTTACAAATGATTCTAATGTTGGGAATGAAGTCGGACACATAATTCAAACATCCCAAAAATCTTTGTAATTGATTTTTATCTTTAATTTCATATGGGAATTTTGAGGCAAATTCAATGCTTCTAGTTATTGGTGTAATTTTTCCTTGATATATTTCATGTCCTAAAAATCTGATCTTTGTTTGAGCTAATTTCACTTGGCTTCATAAAAAAGAATAATTAAAAATATCAGACACGTTCTAATACGGTGGCATCAATCGCGGTGGTAGTGGGTAGGAGAAGATGAAAGGTCGTTGACATGGTTGATGGTGGTGCGTGGGAGAAGATTACAGGGTAGAAGAAAATGCAGTATCGATCTCCGAGAAGAAAAAGATGCATCGACAAGTGAGAGAGGAAAGAGAAACTATGTTTTTTCTTTTTTTTTAAAAAAAAATAGAAGTTTAATTAATATAATGTCCCTAAAATATAATATTAAAGTAAAGGAAGCAGTTGGGTATTTTGTCATAAATTTTTTGTGTAGCTTGCTAATGCACTCATACTAAAAAAAGGATGTGAGTGCATTAGCATTCCCCATATATATATATATATATATATATATATATATATATATATATATATATAAATTAAAAACATAATGATAATGATAATAGAGGTGTGTAACAGAATAATTGTACTCAGGGGAAGCAAAGAGAATGCTATCAGCTGCAAGAATCTTGTGGCGAAAGGCTTCAACTTCTGGCAGGTAAGTCCCATCTTCCTCAAGGTCAGTCCCTCATGTTCCATATTTAATTATTCGTAAATATAGATAAAATAAAAATTAAATCTGTCAATGGAGAGGATGATGGGAACTTTGTATGTTCTGATTGAAACTATTTGTGGGAGTTGGCTGATTAATGATAATAAAAAGAAAAAAAATAAATAATATGATCCTCGAGAGTCAAGACGTAACAATAAAGTTATTTGGATTGCCATTCAACTTGGTCACACAATCACCAATAATAAATATTCCTGGACCACTGATTTTTTGTAAATTGACATATTACCTTGTTTTTTTTTTTTATCATGGTATTGGTACGAATTATTCATCGCCGGAAGTAATGACTAAACTCCGTCGGGGACCATGAGTGCACACCAAGGTGGGTATTCCTCTCCCAACATGATTTATTCCATACCCAAAGTGACATCACTCTTGACCACTTGGTTAAGGGATACAAGTCGCTACCACTTGTACCAACCAATGTTGGTACATATTACCTTGTTAATATAATACTTATTTGCCTTTAAAAAAAATTCCTGGACCACTGAATAATTTTACAAATTAAGATGGTCATGCATTAATTCATTTATTTTGGACATTACAATAATTCGTAATAAAAATGAATTTAAATCTTCAATAAATCTATAACGTCATGGCTTATTCTATGAGATAACGAAATACATTTGTAAGCATTAGTTTTTCCCTGTATTCAGAGAATTTTTCTTTCATGACAAAACCATGCATATCTCATCGGGTGCATATATAATAAAATTGAAATATTGAGAAATAAAATATCTATGTATTTTAAAAAGGACAAGAGGGAGTATTATCTTCCTCTGGCCTCTTGATTCGTGTTAAGTGTTGAGTACATTGAGACAAATCGTTCACATCCGTCTCAACACTCGTCAAAGTTCAATGAAATCGACATTCCAACAAGGATTATATGATTTTGTTAGATTTCCCGTATGTGGCCAAGAGAGATCCAATGCAATGGAATTTAAAACATTGTGATGAAATTCAAATATTTAAAATAAGAGAAAAAGGATCACGCACTAACAGTGTAAAATTATTTTACACTGTCATCCAATCATAAACCACAATTTATGATAAGTTTGTTGATTTTTAAAAAATTACTTCAAAAGTCATTCAAACGGTAATTTGTGACAATTTATGGTAAGTTTATTGATTTTTAAAAAATTACTTCAAAAGTCATTCAAACGGTAATTTGTGATTGGATGACCATGTAAAACTATTTTGACGAGTGTGGTCACCATTAAACTCTTAAAATAAAACAAGGATTTTATTCCAAAAGATGGAAGACTAGAACGAGAGTGGTCCTTGGGGTTGATTAATTAGTGATATCACGCTGTAGGGGACACATTTTGGCTATTGCAATTCTAATATTATAAAATTGGTACCAGAAAATGAAACCAAATTGATATTGATAACGATGAACATATACAGAGAAATAAAAAAATATAAAATAGTTGTCATGGGAGTTGTCATGGAAGATATTTATATATCTTCAACATGTAACTTTAGGATCATCATGGCAAGCCAAACTTTGGGTGAATTTCACCTTCCTATTGTTGACTTCACCGACGAAAACATGAAGCCAGGCACTGATACATGGCTTGCGGCCTGTCAAGTGGTGCGCAGAGGATTTGAGGATCACGGTTGTTTCCTAGCACGCTTCGATAACGTTGGTCCAGAGCTTCTCAACTCTGTTTTCTATGCAATGGAACAACTCTTTAGTCTCCCATTGGAAACAAAAAGGAGAAAAACTAGTGATAAACCAAACCATGGCTACACTGGACAAGTCCCCACATCCCCTCTATTTGAATCTTTTGCCATTGACAATCCATCCAATATTCAAGATTGTCAAAAATTCGCACGCATAATGTGGCCAACAGGAAATGACCGTTTGTGGTATATACTTCCTCTGTTTCTTTTTATCTGTCGTCATGTCCTTTAATGTTGTTATGTAAAAATCAATAAATGCAATAAATTTTCTTGATTCCTATAAATTATTTGTGGGGCCGGGTTTCCTATTTTACCCTTTTTTCTTTCCACTTCACAATAAATGCATAGGAGATAAGTAAGGGTATAGTTGATAAAAAAGTAATTAATATGATCTTGAACGTTGCAAACGACAGATAAATAGATTTTTTTCAAAAATCCGACAGTTAAAAAGAAGAGTAAATAGGTGATGCACTGAAAGTGTAAAAATTTTTTACACCGTCACACCTCACCATGTATGGTAAGTTTGTTGACTTTTACAATAACTACCTTAAAAGTCATACCAACGGTGAATTGTAATTAGTTGACAGTGTAAAATAATTTAACACTGTCAGTGCATCACCATTTAATTCCGAAAAGAAATGGACAAAGTATTTATCATTCCAATTCATTTTTGCTAGCATATTTGTGTCTAGTTTTTGATACTTATATTTGTGTCTAGTTTATTTATATATACTGATTATCATCATATAATTAACTTATTTTATTTCTCTTAATAGTGAAAGTGTTAACGAGTATACAAAGTTATTAAAAGAACTAGACCAAACAGTGAAGAGAATGGTGTTTGATAGCTACGGTCTGGACAAGCTGAAATGTGAGTCATTCCTCGAATCAACCAATTATGCTTTTCGAAGCTACAAATACAAGATACCTGCGATGGATGAGAGCAACTTGGGAGTGAATTCTCATACAGACTCAACCTTCATAACCATATTGCATCAGGGGGTAGATGGCCTGGAAGTTAAATTGACAAATGGAGAATGGTTTGGTGTTGATGTCTCACCTTTGTTTTGTGTCATGGCTGGTGATGCATTTATGGTAAGCTTATTTACAATTATAACTAGTATTTAGCCCGTCCATTCCACAAAATGAATGCTTATTTTATACAATTAAAATGTATAATTTTATAATAAATAAATATTTATAATTTTTAAATATATAAATTATATTATAATTAAAATCTGCAATAAATAATTATTTTTTAACATATAAATTATATTTTAGATTCATGATAAATATTTTATGTTGTGATATATTGTTATTTATAATTATTAATAATCTTTTAAAAAAATACTCAAATTTAAGTTAGAACTAAAGATGTTAAAAATGATAGATTGAAAGAGATATGGAGTTAAGTTAAACCGTTAAATTAAAAGTATAAGATGATATATCATATGCAAGTTTGAATTTGAAGATTATATATATATATATATATATATATATATATATATATATATATATATATATATATATATATATATATATATATATTTGAAATTGATTTCTGATATTTACTTACATCTTGTTAAGTCATTCAGTTGATATTGAAATTTAAAAAAAAAAACAAGAGGATATAACCCATGTACGTTAAGAAAGTGAAGTTCACCACTTCATAATAGGAGAGTATTCGAATGAAAGTAAACGTAAGGAAGAGTTGGGAGGGGAAAGGTATGAGAAAGTGCTAGCGACACTCTCTCTAACACTCTCTTTTAGACACTCTCCCTTCGATTGGTTATGATTGGTTGAAAATTATTGAAAATCGGTGGATCCCACAGCTAAATCAGAAAAGAGAATCCTTAAATGACAGGTGAGACCAACCAAAATTGGTGATTTTCAATAAAGTCCAACCAATCATAGGGAGAGTGTCTAAAAGAGAGTGTTAGAGACAGTGAGAGAGTATCGTTAGCATTTCTCTTATATATATATATATATATATATATATATATATATATATATATATATATATATAAAGGGATTTGATAGTAAAATATATTTAAAATTTTATTGTTAGAGCCTTTTATTTTTATTTTTTAGACTTGGAATTAACATTTCCATTTTGCAGCACATTTGATATGAATTGCATTAAATTCATTTGTTTGCTTAGGTATGGAGTAGTGAAAGGATACGTGCTTGTGAACATCGTGTCATCCTGAAATCAAAGGTAACCAGGTACTCTTTGGGATTACTTTCATACAGTACTAAGATGGTACAAACATTAGAGGATCTAGTCGATGAAGAACATCCAATACGCTATAAGCCATTCGACCATTATGAATACGTTGGTTTTCGTTTCACAGAAGAAGCTGTAAAATGTACAAGTCGTATCAAAGCATTTTGTGGTATTTAATAATTTGAGACAATTTATGTTTCTTATGAAGGAATTGAAGACCATTTCATATATATATATCTCTATTATAAGAAAGGAATAATTGACATGTTAGAAGTTGAATGTAATAGTTTGTGGCTTCCTTGTCCGGGGCAACTTATCAGTTTATATATAATAAATTAATGTTTCTGCATTTGTGAGTAAAATTATAATTCAGCGTGTTACTCTTCAGGATGAAATGAGCAAAGATTTTTTTACACTAAATATTGATATCATATGAATTGAATTTGATTAAATTGGGGTTTTTTTATCAGTAGCATTGAGCATCTTTCTGGACCGAAGATATCATATATATTTGACAACAAACATGTTTTGTTGCCGGCCCTTGTAATTTTCTTCCAATTAGGCCTATTTATTTATGTATGAAGCTATTGTTAACGGAATGAAAAACAAACTATGATACAGTTGGCAAACAAAATTGAGTGATGATATTATATTTATGCCTTAAATACCTTAACCAACAAACAAGACTTTTTATGTGTTTTTATTGAAGACACTGATCAAATAATTCAATAGACAAACAAATACTTACAATGGTGGAGGCTTTCCGGCAATAAAAGCAAGTACGACAAGACGGTGAGAATTTGTGGATTGATCCTTTAAGACCCTAGTCTTGGCCCTACACAAAGTAGGACTTTGTGGGTTAGGACTTTTTTTTGCCCTTTTATTAAGTGGACTAAAAAGGTTAGGGCCATTGTAGTGGGCTAAGTGGGCTAACCCTAAGACTTAAGGCCAAATTAACAACTCTAGGTGGGATAATGAAAATAAAAAGAGCCTATGAAAGCATCAATAAAGATTCAATCCAAGATTGAGAAACTTACCAAAAATTGGAGTAGCAGACTTTCAAAAATGAAAACAATGTGAAGCTAGGTTGGATCAAGAAAGTCAAGGCTTAACTAAAAACCAGCCTAAATATAAAAGTATTACAATCCAGCACAGGCAAGCAAGTTAAATTGTATTTGTAACACTAACTCTGCAATTTAATAATAGTCAGTATAAGAAATAATTTTTTAAAACCATTTTTGTTTTTTTATCGGAAAATGTTAGTTTGTTAGTTTTTGTTAGAAATGTCAGTGAGAGATTCGAACACGCGACTTCTTCCTCCCCCTTCTCCCTTCACACTTAGCTCCCCTCTTCCCAACCACCAAACCAACCTTTTAAAACCATTAAGCATCAAAGTGAATGTTATAATAGTTTTGAGCAAAGAAATATTAGTTAAGGAAATATCAGAACAACTTAGTAATTTCAATTTCAATAGACACAACACAAAACAAGTCTGATCAATTCATTACAGTTTACACAATTCAATCAAACCATTACATTACATTTCACATCAATTGCATGCATGACACAATCAAACAACTTTAAAAAAAATACAATCGTGCCACCGTGCTTTTGATTGCATCATTTATTAAATATCCGATGTAAAAGGACGTCATAAAAAGCCCTTTGTGTTGTAGCAAAACATCCACATTTGAGATGAGATATGAGATATAAAGACGGTGAGACATCATTGCTTTGTCATGAGCTCATATATAAACATTAAAAAGAGTGATTATGGGAATCACAACGTTGTGTTGTGTTGCGATGTGTTTTTTTTTTTCTTTTGCATAATGATATGATATTCGAAATGCACATATAGTTACTTTTAATTAAGGTTAAATATTTTTTTGGGCCCTCAAATTTGGGGTCTGTTTTTTTTTTAGTTTCTCAAATTAAAATTTGTATCTTTTAGTCTCTCAAATTTGCGAAATATTTTATTTAGTCCCTCCTGACTGATTTTAGGTGGTTTGGATGCATAATTTGTGACGATTTTTCACCGCAAGAGGGACTGAAAAACATTGGCAAATTTGAGGGACACGAGGGACTAAAAATATATTTAAACATTTAATTAATAGAGAGTTTCAATGGTACCCCCACTAATTTTCGAAGTTTTGATATTGTTGGTTTTTTAACCAATAGTTATCAAGTTACATTATTATCTCAATATTTAGTAATAATTTTATTCTATATTTCAATTTAGTCCTGTATAATTAAAATATTTTTTAAAAAAAAATGAACTTTCTAACCTCACCAAATCAAACCTAAGCAAACAAACATTCCGAGGCTTCTATTAAAGAAACAAAAGTGCCAACAAAATCATAATTCAAATTTCAAAAACACAATTCACAATTAAAAAATTAATTAATAGACACTAGTTACAATTAAAAAATTAATTAATAGAAATAAAAAATAGCATTTTCAAAACCATAACAGCATCAACACGCATCATATATCAGAAAAAGTAAAAAAAAATAATCCATAAAAAAAATCAAGAGTATGAAATAGTCATTTTGAATCACTATTGAAATCCTAAATTTACAATACTTGATGGGAATGAATTCCATCTAGTCAATCAGGAACCATGGCAAGTGAAATATGGGCAGATTTAAGTGTTGTATACCATGTACGAGTTGCTGGACAGGCAGCACTGGCGAGAATATCATGCCTTTGACTACGATATGGTACTACCAACCAGAAGATTTCTTTGGAGAAACTGAGCAATACAAAATTTTTGTTTGATGAGGTTTGATTTGGTGAGATTAGAAAGTTTATTTCAAAAAATATATATATTTTAATTATACAGGGACTAAATTGAAATATATAATAAAATTATTATTAAATATTAAAATAATAAGATAATAATGTAACTTGATAATTATTTGTTAAAAAATCAATAGTATCAAAACTTTCCAAAATTAGTAGGGATACTCTTAAAAAGTGGATTTGGATTTAACTCAACCCTACAAAATCGGCTTGTAAGGTGAGGGTTACCCCACTTATATACACTAACTTTGCCATAGAAAGTGAGTTTGGGTCTAACCTAAAACTACAAAATCAGCTTGTAAAGTGAAGGTTAGTTATATCACTGGTTAATGTGGGATCTACAACATATACCATATAAACTCTCTAATTAATATGGTAGATTGAGAGGTCTATCTTGCTCTGTGATTATTATTATAGGATACGATTTTATTTTTTTTTGCTGGTAGGGTTGGACAAAGCACCCGAGACCCAGAAGATTAAATATTATTCACCTGAAAATCATTTACAAAGGCATCCTCCATAAAAGAATGCCGAGCAAATCCAGGCATAATTAAGAAAAAACAGCTGTCCCTATCAAGAGACAAACCATGTTTCGCAAATGAGTCAGCTAACGTGTTTGACTCTCTATACACACATGATCGACTTGGCAATTCTGGAATTGGGATTTCAACTTGCATATCTCCTCTATCAATTCATTAAAATTACCTCCTGGAAGAGACCCGTCATTAATCATCTTCACAGCTTCCAAACAGTCAAAACTCCAATATTATGACATTATGAAACCCAGCATCTCCCACCATGTGTAAGCCAAATATATAAGATGGCCCAGAGCTCCGCTTCTAGAATAGGACATTTCCTTAGCCTACGCGAAAAGGCTTGAATAAAGTCACCTCCTCCAAACAAGGTTTTAAATATCGCTCCATATCGATAATATCGTCCGCGACAACATGGTATCAGAGCTGAACAATACCGATATGGACCGAAATCACGGAGAGGTTGAAAATCACAGATAACTATCACAACAGAGCGGTATTGCGGCCGCAATGGACCGCATCGGACCGCAACATGTTGTGAGGCATTCACGCCGTAACGACCACAGTCTACATCGCAGAATCTGCAATACTCGTAATCGCGAAAACCTTAATGCGACCGCGACCGTTACCTTGACCGCAATTTAAAACCTTGCCTCCACATGAAGCTAAATCTTCGTTATGAAAAATAGCTGCATCGAAGTTAAGCTTAACAAAATCACTGGGAGGAGGATTCCAACCACCGGCATTAGCATTAACTATTGCAGTTTCCATTGGTTGAAACAGAATCTGCTGCTCCACACTTTTTGCAATGTCATCAGTTAAAGCACGAACTGATTGAACAAGGCCATACGTACGTTGGTATCCACTTATTATAGGATACGATGTTGATAACATGTTATTTTTTAAAATATATTATATTTCATATTACTATATATTTTCTTAAAAATTAATGGATAACATGATTAGATTTTTCCGATTACTGCACGCCTGAGAATAATATCTTTTTTGAAAACCTTTTCGTAAATAGTGTTTTACTGATCACTAGGATTTCCAATCTCATTAGTGGCATGAGGAGTTCGTAGTTAAGATATTGCTTTTACTTCTCATAGACATTCAGTAAAAGCAATTTGAGTGATGTCGCAATCGTGCACATTGGATTGATTTTTATTTGATTTTACATTTTGGAATATTTGTTAGAGATGCCCTATTTTGAGCTACATTTATTTGAATTATGTATGGAATTTTATTACATATATAGATATTAATAAGATTTTGTTTTTCAGACTTATATTTGTGAGACTTTTTTTTTTCTTATAAATTATTGTATCTATTTTATGGGTTAAACTAATTTTTATAGCATTTACATATTAAATTAAATTATTGTATCTATTTTATTACACAGATATTAATATGATTTTGTTTTTCAGACTTACATTTGTGAGGCTTTTTAAATTATTGTATCTATTTTATGGGTTAAACTAATTTTTATATATTATGCATACTCAAGTCACCATATTTTACAACGTCACCTTACCTTAGCCATTAGCCAATGGCTCTGGCAATGCTCTATCACTTGAGTTTGTAATGTGTGGTCCAACTTTTAAAAATGAAGCCTAAGCATAATAATTGACATGGAATTCCCAAGTTAATTCAAACAAGAATCGGCACCTTTCTTTGTTATTCGCTTGGCCATAATCTTTTATAAACAAGAAACAAAGCTTTTTGTTATCATTATTTTTGACAAAGTTGACAAGTGATCAACTAAGAGAATATTTCAGTATTTCACTGGTCATGAATACATAATTAATATAATAACAGGAAAGTTTCAATCAAATCCATGAATTATTTTAATCTGTGGGGACAAAATCTACGTGCCAAAAATATTCTGCAAATTGTGGGACTAATCAATACAATCAATAGGACAACAATATAGATATTGGCCATATTATTTATTATAAATTCTTGAAATGTTGTCTCATGTTTGTCATAAACATTAGAGCCCGCTATTTTCTTGCTATTCATAATAAACATTTTATGTCCATTTCATCTACAGAAGTTAACAGACTCTGAAACATTCATCCACAAAAGATGTTGTAACCTTTACTATTACGATTGATGCAACAGACACAGCACCACATAACATAAGGCAATCACCAAACTTAACTTTCAACTTTTTACACCCTTAGAACATGACACAAAATTCACACACCACAACATGAGTTTCAAATACCACAATATGCTTTGATCCTGGAATCAGATTTTATGGCTTCTTCAGTGAGAAAAAACCGAAGGTATCCATAATGGTCAAATGGTTTATAACATAGAGGATGTTCCTCATCAACTAGCTCCTCTTGTGGTTCCATTATCTTAGTAGCATATGAAAGTAGTCCCATGGAGTATCTGTCTGTCTTTGAGTTTATTAAAACTCTGTGTTCACAAGCGGGTATCCTGTCATTACTCCAAACCTGTGCCATAAAGTTTTAATTTTAGCATTTTTAAGGAAGAGTGTAATGGTGATGCACTGATAGAGTGTAAAACAATTTTACACTGTCGTCCAATCACAAATCATCATTGATATGACTTTTAAAATAATTTTGTAAAAGTCAACAAACTTACCATAAATGATGGGTTGTGATTGGATGACAATGTAAAACTATTTTGCATTGTGAGTGCATAATCTTTTTTCTCTTTAAGGAAATAGAGTATAATATATTCAAATTTTTTATATATGTGACATATAGAGCTATCAGGGCTTAAAACTTAAGGCATAAATATATTTTTCATGTTTGTAAATATATTTGATTTTGTTTTTAGTCTTCCTACATTTTTTTTATTATCTATGTAATATTTAAACTTTCCAGTTTTGGTTCTCTTGTTAGTCTATATCTCAAAAATATTTGTGTGGCTCTATGCAACGTTGTCATGTAAGTGTTTTTGTAATGAAAGGAAAAAAAATAGTTTGAATATTACAAAGATGATTAAAAAAAATATGGGAACTAAAAGTAAAATTTTGTATATTTGCAAAAACAAAAACAAAATATATTTAAATTAAATTTAAAATTTTAAAACAATTTACCTTAGCTTAGTATAAATAATGAAATGGAATGCATTATAGAAAATTGTATGTATCACATTTTCATTTTAGTATTATCTTTTTTTTTTTTGTCACTTGTGAAAATGAGCTATATATATCTGCTATGGAGAAGTCTTTACAAAATACAATCACTTGCTCAAGTTTCATACATGAGTTGCCTATAAGACTATAACTATTTCTTCAAACTAATTATTTTTAGACGCGTCAGGCAATTTGAATTCCACTAACCTTAATTATTTTTTCTCGTATATACCTTCAACTTTAGCATTTTAGGCACTTGATTTATTGTAATAATTATTAGATTAAATTATCATTTTACTGTGTTTAAAAGATAGAATTGACTCAAACTACTTATTTTACATAATTGTGTCCTCGATCTATATTTTACATGATTTTGGCATTTGAGACTCTTGGAAGAATTGTGTTAAATCATTAAATCATTCAACACCAATTCATATAGTTAAAAAAAAAACTAAATCAAAAATTTATATATATATATATATATATATATATATATATATATATATATATATATTAATTTGTGATATATTTTTATTTTGCTTTATTTTAAGCAGGGTATGCAATTTTCAAATTTTTTAATAGAAATCGAGTCATGCAGTTCAATTAGTGACCTACTAATTCAACTATTGACCCAATATCTTGACTGGATCGATCACCTGTTCAGTTTTTAAAACTATGATTTCACCATAAGATTGAACAAAAGTGACTCACCATCATTGCATCGCCACCCATTACCAAATACAGCGAGGGTGAAGCACCCACCTCAAACCATTTCCCATCCTTCAATTTGACCCCCAAGCCTTCTACCTTCTGATTCAATATAGTTAGGAAAGCTGTGTCAGAATGAGGAGCCACTCCCAAATTGGTCTCACCCACTTGGGGTATTCTATATTTGTAGCCTCGGAGCACATAGTCGGTTGATTCAAGTAAAGACTCAAATTTCTTCCTCTCGAGTCCATAGCTCTCGAACACCATTCTCTTCACAATATGGTCCAATTCCACTAGTTGCTTTGCATAGGAATTGACACTTTCACTACTCAGAAAAAAAAAAAAAAAAAAAAGATGAATCAAGGCTAACTAACACACACACACACACACACACGTCATTTTAGTTATTTTTTATTTTTAATCAATTTAATAAAATAATATATTTTAGTCTTTTATCGAAAACTAAAGTATATGATTATTATAATTCCTAAAGGTTAAAAATAAATAAATAAAAAACATTATATTTTTCAAGAATAAAAACATACTTGAATTATCAATGTATATAATGAGGATGGAAACCAAATGGCTTACACATATTATTTGTCCCAAAAATATAATACTTTTTTATTTGAGATAATAGTATATGTATTAACATTTTACACTGTTACTAAATCACAAACTGATATGTACTCTAAAGTTATTGACTTTTACAATAATTATTTTAAAAGTCATATTTAACATGATTTTTAATTGATTGACAATATAAAATCTTTTATACTAATAGCGCATATAAATTATTTTTTTTTAATTTAATTATTTTCAGAATAGTTTTTACATTTTACAAAATTCACATGTCTTTAATTCCTTAAGGAAAACAAAAAATACATATGTTTTTTTTTTAAATGTAAAGACTAAAAATAAGTTAATTTCTTATAGGAAGTAAAACCCAAAGGCGCGCACCATTATATTTTCAAGGTCATAAATATATTTAAATTAGAGAAAAAAGGTCATGAACTGAACACTGTAATCCAATCACAAATCATTAAGTTTGTTGATTTTTACAAAATTATCTTAAAAATTATACAAACTATAATTTGTTATTGGATGACAGTGTAAAACTAAATAAAATTAATTAATTTTCAGAATTTGAAAAGGAATTTGTTACCAAAAATGATCATTTCCTTGGGGCCACATAACGTGTGTGTAGTTCTGACAATCCTCAAAGCTTAGTGGGTTGATGATACCCGCAGATTCATATAAAGGAATCCCAGGTCGCTGGCCTGAGTAGCTAAATATAGGCTTTTCAGTGGTTTTCCTCCATTTTGTTTCTGTTGAGAGGTCAAAAAATTTCATCATTGCAGAGTAAACAGAGTCGTGTGTCTCCAAACTGACCTTATCATAGAGTGCCAAGAAACCACCATGATCCTCAAGTGCACCACGCACTACTTGACAAGCTGAAACCCATGCATCGGTGCCCGGTTTCAGATTTGAGTTAGTGAAGTCTACAACTGGTAGTTGAGACTGTGCTTGGGAATGGGATCCCATATATGATCCTTTTCACTTTAAGCTCCCTTGCCCAAAGACTTTGTTTGATATTAGATATGATTCAAGTTATCACTAGACCAATTGATTCATATATAGATTAACTATTCCCATTATATAATTTTTTATTTTTTATTTCTCTGTATATGTTCATCGTTATCAATATCAATTTGGTTTCATTTTCTGGTCCCAATCTATCTTCTGCACTATATATAAAAGAGCAAATTACAGCAACATCCCCTGAGATTTCGTATAATTACACATGCACCCCTTGCTTTTTTAACCATTACTTTCGCCTCCCCTGTAGGGGTGTTAGTGTAAGGTTTCAAGGGGTGTCAGTGTAATGTTTACAAACATATCGGGGGGTGTTAGTGTAATATTTTCAAACTTAAAGGGGGGTTAGTCTAAGAAAATAATAAAGAGTGAGGGTATGTGTAATTACACAAAACCTCAGGGGGTGTTGCTGTAATTTGCTATATATAAAACAATCATTTCTTATAGTCTCTAATTGTCACATGCCATCATATTAGAGCATTTGCCAACTATCATCACATTAGAGCATTTGAACCTAAAAAGCTTACATGTCGTCTTCTCCTTATTATATGCATATCCATTAAATTATTAATTATCATTAGTCCAACAATTAAGCAACCATTAATTTAAAATGATTGATCAAATAAAAAAAGATGATTATGAAAAGGAATAATTTTTTTGATCATTATGAAAAGGAATAATTTAAGAATATGATTATGATTCTTTTAAAAAAAAATCCTTTTTTTTACTTCTCTATAAATTTAGAAATTGAAAGTTGTATTGTTGTTAATTCTCTCTTCCCTACATTATACATACCATGGAGTTTTTAGTTCTTCAACTTTCATTCTACAGTTTTTTTTTTCCCTCAAAGAAAGACAAGCATCGTGAAAAAACAGAAGGTATACACCTTATTTATAGATAATTTTTTCCTCATTTTTTTTTCTAAAAAATGGTACAAGTTGATTTGTTGTCTTCCAGTTTTCTTCCATTAAAAAATGACTTATTTCTTTGCATTACTTTGTTTTTTTTTCTTCCATTGAAAATTGGTACTAATTTATTCTCTTTTTGTCCAATCAGGATTTGAATATCCAAAGCATGTCGTTTGAAAAGGAACATCAATATTTGTTCTACATTTTAACTATATTTATGTTCTATATTTTTATGATTTCTAATTTCTAATTTTCTTCCATTTTCCAGAAACTATTGCGCCAAATAATAAATTAAGGAAGGTTAATATTTCTAATTCCTCCCCCCAGATTGTCTATATATTTATTTACTTTCTATTTTGTGCATATGTCTTGTTATTGTATTGTAGTTGAAAAACTGTTTTTTTTATCTCTTGTTATTGCAAATTTCAGGTAATTTGTCAGTGGAACGCACAATTGCTTATGAATCCTATTTGAACAAAACAACCATTATTGAAGAATTTATAACTCAAAATATCCCAAAGCTACAAGATGAAGTTAGAGAGTCTCAGTGAGGAACTTCATGAAATGAAAACAAAGGATATATCAAAGCCAAATGTATATCAATTTTATGGTTGCATCTAAAACAAGGGATATATGTTTTCTATAAATTCCTCTTTTGTATCTAGTGTACAAAATATAGTCTATAAGAAATATAGATAATAAAAATTATAAAATTTCTACCATTCTCTAATTTATTATTATTATTTTAATTTCAATATGAATATATTTTTTATTTTTAGTGTTTTCTCATTCAAATTTATTGAAGATTTTTTTTATCCAAACGAATTTGATTTTTTTTTTTTTGCCTCATTAACTCATATTCAATTTGATAATATTAATTCATGTGTTTATTTCTATCTTTTCCATGTAAATTAAATTTAGACTCCAAATTATTTTATTCTTTTTAATAGTTTCTTTAACTTTTTTGGAGAGGAATAGTTTCTTTAACTTATTATTATAATAATTAAATACAAAATTCTATATTTACATTTTCAATTTAAATATTAGTTACATTGTAATCTATCTATACTATATACAGAACAATATCTTGCTATAGTCTCTTTTTGTCACGTGTCATCATATTAGAGCATTTGAACCTAAAAATTTTATATGTTGTTTTCTCCCTACAATTTACATGTCCGTTAAATTATTAATTAAAATTAGTTCAATAATTAAGCGACCATTAATTTAAAATGACTGATCAAATAAAAAAAATATGATTATCCTTAGAAATAATTTAATACAGTATCTATTTACATGATCAAAAATAAATTAAGGATATATACAATCATTCTCGGAATAATTTAATATGAAATATATTTTAAGAAATAATTCAATTTAAAATGAAAATGATCAAAATGTAGTTAAATATAGAATTAAACTATAATGTTATTTTAATTAAGGAAATAATTTAATCAATGATTGACATCAATCCAAAATTTAATGGACTAATAATTTAAAATAGTTGATTAATTTAAATTAAGCAGTTATTTTTTAAAATACTTTAATATGAATTTTTTTTTTATATAATTTAATTTAAAAGCAATTAAATATGAAATTAAGCATAGAATACTCATTTACTTATAAAAATAATTTAAATGATCGACTAATATCAATCTAAGATTTAAGTGGATATTAGTTTAAGATGAACGAGTAAATAAAAATAAAAAAAATAGACGATCATGTACATAAATAATTTAATATAAAATTTATTTTCAGAAATAATTAAATCTAGAATATATTTTAGAAAGTAATTCAATTTAAAATGTTAATAATAAAAATAAATATAAATATAGAATTAAATATTTAATGTTCATTTAATTATGAAAATAATTTAAATCATTGATTGACATCAGTCCAAAATTTAAGTGACTATTAATTTAAAATAGTTGATTAAATTAAAATTGAAAATTATGTAAAAAATAATTAAATATGTCATTTATTTGCTTAATGGAAATAATATAATATGATATTTATTTCTGAAATTAAATAAATTAAAAGGAAATTATTTTAATTTAATTTAATTTAATAATGGAATAATTATAATTAAACTAAAGATGAAATACAATATGCAATGTTAATTTATTTATGACAAAAATAAAACATTAATCGACATGAGTAGAAAATTTAATGAATTATTATTTTAAAATGCTCAATTAATTTAAAGTAAACAATTATTTATGGTAATATTTTATTATGAAAAATTTTAATG
Organism: Pueraria montana var. lobata; assembly: GCA_026413185.1. Taxonomy (NCBI): domain Eukaryota; kingdom Viridiplantae; phylum Streptophyta; class Magnoliopsida; order Fabales; family Fabaceae; genus Pueraria; species Pueraria montana. Next base: position 55,024,018 of record CM048654.1, read on the forward strand.
AAAATAATTTAATAGTATTTTAATGGATCAAAATTTAAAATAGACGATTATGTAAAAAAATAATTTAATGAAAATTGACCAAATCAACATGAAATTAATGTCCCTATCCATAAATTGTAATTCTTGAACCCAACCATAATATAAATTAGTCACGCAATAATATAGATTATTTTCTATTCAATTATTATTGCATCAGTTTCAATGAGTTTATATTTGTCAACGAGTTTATATGAAATTCAAACCATTTAAGATTCTTACTATTTTTTATACCAAAATTTTCATTTTTATATTCCAAAATGCAACTTGGAAATTCTTTTACTTTTATATACCAAAATCATATGGGGTTCTTTTTGGCAAACCATTGTACGGGTTTCTTTTTGGATTTTATATATCAAGAAATCAAAATCAATTTATGTAATTACTATTAAAAAGGGAATAATACAATGTTAAAATCAAACAAGTTACATTCCATATTCATTTTTTTTCCAATTATAATTGCATCAATTTCTTTTGGTTTACATGAAATATAGACCCTTTTGGATTTTTTTTTGCTTTTATCTATCCAAACTTTTGCTTTTATATACCAAAATAATGTTTGTTATTCATTCTATTTTTATATACCAATAAATCAGAATAGATTAATAGAAACTATATAATAAAATTTATTAACATATAAATCACAAAATTTAAATATATTTTATTCTAAGATTAAAAAAATTACATAAATATTTATTTTTCTATATATGTTCATCGTTATCAATATCAATTTGGTTTCATTTTCTGGTCACAATTTTATAATATTAGAATTACGATAGCCAAATGTGTCCCCTACAGCGTGATATCACTAATTAATCAACCGCAAGGACCACTCTCGTTTTAGTCTTTCATCTTTTGGAATAAAATCTTTGTTTTATTTTAAATATTTGAATTTCATCGCAATATTTTAAAATCCATTGCATTGGATCTTTCTTGGCCATATACGGGAAATCTAACAAAATCATATAATCCTTGTTGGAAGGTCGATTTCATTGAACTTGGATGAGTGTTGAGACGGATGTGAAAGATTTAAATTCATTTTTATTACGAATTATTGTAATGTCCAAAATAAATTATGAATTAATGCATGACCATCTTAATTTGTAAAATTATTCAGTGGTCCAGGAATTTTTATTATTGGTGATTGTGTGACAAAGTTGAATTGCCATCCAAATAATTTTATTGTTGCGTCTCGAGGATCATATTATTATTTTTTTTTCTTTTTAATATCATTAATCAGCCAATTCCCACAAATAGTTTCAATCAGAACATACAAAGTTCCCATCATCCTCTCCATATCATGACCAACAATCTTGTTATTGTCTTATACCAGATAACATGATGAATCAGTGCAAAATTTAATTATTGACGGATTTAATTTTTATTTTATCTATATTTACGAATAATTAAATATGGAACATAAAGGCAAAGGCGAAATATCAATGTACTCAACAATTTGTAGGCCTTCAACGCCTCCTTTGCTTACCTCAATAGCTATTATCAAAGTCAAATTTCAAGAGAGTCAAAGATCAAATTAATATTAATAAGAATAAAATATGTTTTCGTCTTTTAAAATTTCGTTCTAATACTTATAAAAATTTAATATGTTTTTAATTTGTATATATTAAAAAAAATACGTACGTTTAGTTTCAGATAAAGGATTGAAAATTATATCACTTTTAATAAACAGAGATTGAAAATATATTGAATTTTTATAAAAATTAAAATCAAATTTTAAAATATTTTAATAAATAAAAACATATGTTACTCTATTTATATTTTTCTCATCATAAATTTAGGAAAATAATCGATAAAAAAAAAAGTATTTAAAAAGAGAAAGTAATTGTAAGAACCATAATAAATATGTTTTTCGATGCATTGAACTCAAGGCAATTTGCAATTGGCAGCATCCTCAAGAAATGTGTAGAAAAGCTATCTCATTTTCAAAACTGTAGTGTTCAGTTTCTCCGTAGGCAAGCCAATCGAGTTGCTCATTGTTTAGCAAGGGCATTTAGATTTTATGCTTATCCACATATCTTTGAATTCAGTCCTACTTGTATTGTTCCACATTTTACATGATATGATATAAATCTTTTTTCTGTCAAAAAACAAAAATTGTAAGAACCATAACGAATGAGGCCTGTGTGATAAGAGCCTTTGCGGAGGGAACCAGAAAGCGCTACCACCTTAATCACAGTTGAGGATGCTCCAGCCACCGTGCCATGTTTTCTTATTAATTACGTGTGTTCTTTTTGTGTTAGAAATAGATTCTAACACAATTTTTTTAATACATTTTTATTATTAGTTAAAATTTATTATAAATTATAAATTTTATCTGACCTGTTTTTTATTTAATAATTATCATTTTAACTTTTTAATTTTTTAAATAAATTTTAACTAATACTAATAGTAATGTATTAATAGTAAATGTATTAAAAGCCAACCAATCATTGATCCGAATGGAAGTGGTTCAATTTTCTTAAGCAATGTCTCAAGTTCAAGTCTTGTAGATGGAAAAAAAATGTGTCCTTGAAATATGAGACCTCACTAGAGGTGGTCAGTCAGGTTCTACGGCAAAGATTAGTCAAAACTGGTGGATATTTCACACCAATAAAATAGTTTCAAAAAAATAAATGTATTAAAAAGATGACGGCATCTACGGTGAGCCAGTTTTCCATATGATTTACCGTGGACCACTTTTAATCACCGTTAGATTTATCTCATTCACACACTATTTTGGTGCACCATCAGTATCATATTTTTTCTTTTTTTAACTGAATAATTTTTCTTTTTTTTTTTCTCTCTCTGCCTTTCTCCCTTTTCCTCCTCTGCTCCGACAGGTTCACTGCTGGAATCCTCCTCCATTCTTCGACGATTTGCTGCCACACATCGCTACCAGACGCAATTTCCGGTGAACCGATGGTGCAGTGGTGGAACCGCTACAGCGACCCTCCGTTCTCCAACAACCCACCTTCGTTTTCCACCGTCGGCGGTGAACCTCCTCTTTTTCTCTCTCTTTTTTATTCTTCTTTTCCTCTCTCCTCAAACACAAAGCTGCTTTCCAAGAGAATCCAGATTGCAACGTTGAAACATTCAAACAAATAATTTATAACAAAAATCCCAATTTTGTAGGAACAAAAAAAAAATTGTAATCGATATCGTCATGGGGGTGGTGGTCCAGATCTAGCACTAAATGGACAGGGTGTTAATTATGGTGGTCAGCTACCAGTAGATAGGGGTGTACACGGGTCGGGTTGGCCCGGGTTTGGCCAAACCCGATACCCGATCCGATCAAAATTTTACGGGTTGGGTTGGATCGGGTTTGTGCATTTTTTTTGTGAAATCCGATCCGATCCAACCCGTTCAAAAACGGGTTGGATCGGGTCGGGTTGATCAGGTCAGGGCATTTAAAAAATATTTTTTATTTTGTACAAATTAGAATTTTTTAGAACAACAATTTATTTTTGCCTAGAGCTTTGCACATATATAATTTCTACATGTCCTCCAAAAGGACCAAATTGTGACAACATTTGATTAATAAAATGAATGGTTTCAATGCTAATACAAATATTTTATTTTAAATAGATATTAGCATGAGAAAACATAAACAAAATCAAGACAAAAAATAGAAACAATTAAAAAAGATAAATATAATTCATGTGTGGTTAAAAATTAGCAAAAAAATATAGTGTTTTGTATTTTTTAATTTAATAATATATATATATATAAAAAAAATTATAGTACGGGTCGGGTCGGGTCGGGTCACGGGTTCAAAATGCAAACTCGTTACCCGACCCGTATACTAACGGGTTGGATCGGGTTGTGTTCGGGTTTGACCCGAACTAAAAAAAAACCCGATCCGAACTAATCGGGTCGGGTTGGATCGGGTTGGGTGATCGGGTTACCCGATCCGGTGAACACCCCTACCAGTAGATGCAGTTTCCAGACCTGGACCTGAGACAGTACCTCTATCACAATTTTATAACGAAGAAGAAAACAGAAGAAAATGGAAATAGAGGATTATCAACAACGATGAAGACCACCACCACACCACGGGTTCGTCGGAAATCGCGTCCAGCGGTGAGCGACGGCAGATTGGTTGGAGAACGGAGGAGGGTTTTGGCGATGAACTTGTCGGAGTGGCGGAGCGAAAAGAAGTAAGGAGAGAGAGAAAAAAAGAAAAAAAATATGCTACTGAGAGTGCATCGAATTAGTGTGTGGATAAGATAAATCTAACGGTGTTTAAAAATGGTCCACGGTAAACCATATGCAAAACTGGTTCACCGTAGATGCCGTCTAAAAAGATTATAATAGAGAGTACGTTACCATCACACTTCTATTCTATGCCAAATTGATGGGGAATGCCAATACAATAACATAAACTCAATAACAAAGCAATAAACAACGGAAAAATATTCCCCCAAACTTGCAAGAATCTGCAAGGAGCACCAATAAAAATAGAGCAAAAACAGAACCACAAAAAACGCACAAGAGACACACAAATTTTAACATGGAAAACCCCTCAAAGCAAGGGTAAAAATCATGGGTCGTCCAAACTGTAGGATCGAGGCAGTAGATCTAGAGGGGGTGAATAGATCTTTCAACTTTTTATAACCAAAATCTCTTTTCTTTTACAAAAACTTCTAATCTACCTTCCTTCTTTTATAAAGAATCCAAATATTCAAAAGAAAGATTTTAGAAAAGAGTTGAATAGTGATTTTAAATTTAGATCAGATTAAAACTCAGAGTTATTCCAATTAAAAGATGTTGATTGAGAAAACTTAAGCAAATAACCTTGATATCTTGAATAGGCAGGAATATAAAGATTAAAGAAAGAATGCTCAAGAATTTTATACTGATTCAGTCATAAAGACCTACATCCAGTTGATCCAACACCTTGTTAGATCTTTCACTATTTCAAATTTCAAGTTACATGCACACTACACACACAAGAAATCTGAAGTACACACTTTCTAGACTTGAACCCTACAAGTGAAGAAAGAAACACTAATAGAATCCTACTATTAGATTATGAAAAACTCTATTTCAGATAACTACAATCTTTCTAAAAGATCAAAGATATGGACCAATTTCATCTTAGTGAATGATAGAACATTTTCGCTCTTCATGATACAATCATCTCTTCAAGCAAAATGATCTTCCTTTTTTATTCTTCCATTTTGAAAATGAAGAAGATCAAATAGCTTTAGGACCTTCTTGCTGCTCTTCCCTCAAAGTATGTTTAAAACTAATTTTCAGAAAAGCATGTTTTTAGAGAGAGAGGTGCTGGTATTTATAAAATTTTAAAGATAAAATTGATTTAATCTGTTACGTAGACAACATAATTTGTTAAATCGTTCTTCAACACACCTGGGTTCTATTCGAGAATCATTTTAACCTATTACATCAAAACGTAACTTGTTAAATTGCTCTTGATGATCTTCATAAGTGATCTGGGTTCGTTTTAATCTGTTACATGTCCATGTAATCGATTAAATCGAGCTTTCTTCCTTCTGAAACAACTTTTAGGATCTATAGTAATTGATTAAACCATGTTGTAATCGATTAAAACAAAAATAATGTAAATTCTTTCAGAAACAAGACACAAAGTCTAAAATGCCTTGTGTAATCGATTATATCGAGGTTTAATCGATTACACTTTGTATTTTAGTTTTTCCCAGATAAAAGAAAACGTGATAATCTGTTACATCTATCATGTAATCGATTACTACAGTGGAATTATCTAAAAGATAAATCAAATTACTTTCTTAGACTTTTTGGTTAAACTCTAGGCAAAATCTAATACTAAAATCTAATCATGCATATGCCTAAGTCTATAACAAACAATACAATGCCACATCTTTACATGTTTGGCATATTTAATAATTAAAACCAAAAGTTAAGAGAAAACTAAGGAGATCCAGTATTCATGTCAACACAAACTAAAGAAATAGCTCCACTATGATCAACAAAGGGTACAAGAAGGTCTCCAACAAGTGTACAAAACGTGCATAGAAACTGTAATGACCCACCTTCGTTACATATCTAACATCTAAAGATTCTATTTCATTAAATTTTAAAAACTCTCTAATTAGTTTATTGATAAAATATTGAAGAATTTTTCCGCAATTCCCAAAACCAACAAATAAAATTCAAAGTTCAAATTATAAACATCTCTTGTATAAGCTTAACTAACTAAAACTATGCGTACATACTTTTTTCACATGATAAATACAAAATACCCCTAAACTAGTCCATTCTATGTATAAGGTTACCAAACAAAACTATACATATAAGTAGATAAGTGAATTTCCAAATTATTAAGGAATAGGAAGAGAACCAAACTTTGTATACTTCAATATAATCCTATACATAATAACTGAAAACTCTACACAAAACTTAGTTCATAAACTTATATCAAGACTTGGTTCAACAATAAACACTATCATGGCTCAACCATCTCAACTAATCCATACGACAGAGTTATAACATAAATCCTCAACATAATCAACAACAACATAGCTCTATTACCAATTACTACTATGAATCATAAGATCTCATGGATTATATCCAATCAACAAAAGTCACAATTTCAACATAATACAACCACCAACATCCCTCATCACAAAGCGATGTACAACATAAACCACTAGACAACCTTAGTCAACAAGACTGATTCTACTCCATGGAGTTTCAACATCATATGAGTGGTCCCCCATAAGCCTCATCCCCTAACATAGTCTCACTCTCTGACCATTCAAGGAGTCTCTTGGGCTGACCCTACGGAGGAAGTGTGGTTTTATCGAATATAAACAAGTGTGGGTATTGGCTTACCTCTGTAAGGTTTTCAAAACCTTACATCTATAGGGATTCGCCCACCTGTCTATTCTATAGGTCCATTCCCGTTAGCCACCACGAAAACCTCCAGCACTAGGTTGAGAGCCCACTAGTCACCATCAACTTACTTGCCTACTCATATGTCTGTGCACCAATTGTGCACACCTACGCACCAACTATGCAAATACAACATTCAGAATATTTTTGTGCACCAATTGTGTGCACCCACCATATTCCAACGACAAAACATATTTGGAGTCCCTTACAGTCTTAGATACGGCACCTCCGTACCTGCCATCTCCAATGGCCTGATTTAAGTGTCCAAATACATCTCAACAATCCACAATCCTTAACCACGACAATAATCCATCCCCTATACACTAAAAGAGTCACTAAACCTCTTGGGAAGTAGTTCTCAACACTCCAACACGTCATTCGGAGTCAAAACATAGGGGTGATACTTGGGAAGATATCCCACTAGGCGAGACCCCTGGGTCGCTTTACTAGGCCAGAGTTCTGGCGTGAAACTCACCCTCCCAAGTATACCATTTTCTAATAAAAACCTTCCCAAAGGACATAGCTAACTACTCGTTAACATATAGGGATGGTTCCAACACATAGTTCACATACACATCACATCTATCGTCATCTCATCAACATTCCATTTCAATTTCTCAAAACATCGTAATCTCTTTAATATCACATTCAACAAATAGTAATTTATATTTCTTCATGCATATATATATCAATTTTGGTATATAAATCAATTTTAATTATAATAAATTAATTCTTGGAATTGAAATATGACAACTCAAAAAACTCTTTTTTCATTCTTTAAAACAAAAGAAGACAATGATTTTGATTTATCTTACCCTATTCCTATGTCACAAACTTCAAAAAATTCACTACAAATTTTCATTAAAGGTAGTTATATTTACTTTTATATGATATATAATATTTTTATTAAACTAAATTTTAAATAATTATTAAAAGTAAAAATTTTCATTATTAATTTTGTTTATCATATGTTAAAATTTCGTCCCACTCGATAATTTTTTCTGGTTCTGTTCCTGTCCTTCCCTCCTTCCTTCACCACCAAGTCAATCTTATAACTAAAAAAAAATCACGTATATCAACTATAATTACTAAAATTAATGACAATAATTTATTCTAAATTTTATTGTACTCAAATATATCAACCTATTTACATCACTTTAAATTTTATTGCACTCAATTATAAAATTATCAATTATATATTTTTATTATGAAATCAAAACAAATCTTGCAAGATTTCTTAATTTAAACCCTAAACCCTAAACCAACAATAATTTTCAATGAAATTTATTTTACTAAAAATATCAAGTTAGCCTGTTGTTCATTTAATAATAATTTAGTGTTTAATTTAAAGCATTTTGCTGTTAGCTATTATCTTACATTTTTCGTTAAATTTTTAATTTGATAGTTTCCATATAATAATATATAATACATATTTAATAATAATAATAATAATAATAATTTTTAATTTGATAGTTTCTATATAAATTGGTTTTTTTTTTTTTTTATAAGAATGAAGAAGATTAATCTTTGAGGACATGTCTTTTTTAGTCCCCCAAATTAAAATGTATATTTTCGGTCCTTCATATTCGCGAAATACTTTTTTTAGTCTTTCCTTCGGTCAAATTAAAACCGCCACAAATTGTGATATATCGGGAAAGGATTCAGTAACTTTAACGTGCGAACGGCACCGTGACTTTGTGATGATATGTGCCGTTCAATTTTATAAATGCTTAGATTGTTTACGCTTGTCCTTTAAACATCCACAACGCACAGTCAAATGCGCCTCTCTCCTCCCCGAGCACCTCAATGCCACCATCCTCCACTCGCATAATTTTATAAAAATTTTGAGCAAAAACCTATCCACCCCTTAGGGTAGATTTGGATTGGCGTTGAAACCACGTTCAACGGAGAAATTGCGCGTTCCAAAACAAAAATCCAAAAGCTATGTGAGAAAAGTTTTTTTTTTAAAAGTCAGTTGAGTTGAATCCAACTTGTATCCAAACACACATTTAATATTTCCAGTACCATCATTGCCACCTTAAAACTTCCAGCACCAACATTGTCACTATATATACTGTCAGATTCAATGTAGCTGTTTCAGACAGATAACCATGGCCGATGACAGTGTTTGTGTTCCGCCGCTTTTGGTGTTTGTGTTGTTCTTTGATTAGCAAAATCAACCATGGCCGATGACTGTGTTGCCAACAGCGACGTCGATGATCAATACGGCGAGGAATCGGCGACTAAGATAACGGGATTGCAATGCGAGTCATTAAATTAATTGAACGGCACAAATCATCACAAAGTCACGATGTTGTTTGCGCGTTAAGTTACTGAATCCACTCCCCCAAAAAATGGATCAGGTTGGACTAAAAAAACATTTCGTCAATTTGAGAGACTAAAGAATACAAATTTTAATTTGAGAGACTAAAAAAGACAAATCACAAATTTGAGGGATGAAAAATATATCTAAACCTGCACCTACAATCCATTTAATCACAATACAGTTCAAAAATATAATATATGCATTAATTATTTTAAAATAATTTGAAAGTAAAGCAAATATGTTTATTGATTTTAGTGTAATAAAATTTAGAACAAATTCTTACCAAAAAAAATCTACAATAAATTGATTGACATTGATCTTAGTAATTACTGTTAATAAATTTAATTAATTTTGATTTTTAAATTTATTAGTAGAATTTTCACTTATTTATTACTAACGAGACTTATTAAAATTTGTTAATATTATTCTGACTTATTTACCATTAATCGGGAATGTTTCTTTTTTAAATTTAATTCACAACAAAAGATTTTATTGCTATTTTGATTCTAATTTATGAGTCACTATATGACATATATTACTTTTACTTTTATATTGTTTTTATTAAAATTATACATTGTATCTATTATTTATCATGTGATGGATCCAATTAAAATTATAGATTGTGTAGATAAAGTAATAGATTACAAATAACAAATAATTTTTATGGAAATAACTCACATAAATTGATATTTATCATTTTTTTAATCAAATTTAAATTCAAGTTTAAATTTAAATCTAATTTTAAAATAATTTTTTTTTGTCCTGGGTCATAGACTAATTCCGCACGCGGTGCGTGATTGCTGCTGGTCCAAGAAAATTTTACACACGGAAGGAATTTTGCCCAAGGGAACTAATAATTATAAAATATAATATAAAATATTCTTTATTATTAATAATTCTTATTAAAATTATGTATATATCTATCTATATTATATACAAATGCAAATATATTTATGAAAATAATATTTTTAAAATATACATTTATATAGATTATAATTATATAAGACATGTGTGAATATATACTTATTTAAATATATATCAATATTCATAACTATGTTAACATATTTTTTAAATATTTATATACGTATTTATTAATATATACTTATATAAAATTTAAAAATAATTAAGAAATTTATAAAAAATCATAATAATGTAAAAAATTAAAAATTGTAAACTCAATGCACGGGTAATTATCCTAGTAAAGAAAAATTAGAGGGTATCAATAATGAGATGTTTATATTATTTGAGCCTCCAAAATTCATGATTTTTTTTATTTATTAAATTTTTGTTTCCTGTGGTTGGTGGAGGCTGTTGTGCCCGCCGGTGATGCTGTCTGTTGCGCACTGGTGATAACTGATAACATGATAAGGCAAACAAACGAAATTGAGGCTGCTAAATTTTGTATCTTGAATTTTTATATGTTTCGGCTCGTAATTTTCCCCACCAAAACCAAATTTATAATTCTTATTATAACGATGGATTTAACTTTTAAGAACAAAGTTACCCACACTTTTTCGCGCACACGTATATAAAAGACAAATGTTAAAGACACTAATTAATTTATTATTATTATTATTAAAATGGAGGGACAGTAATGTATTTTATCACGAACTAGTTTTTCGACCGTACGATGCACGGAACATTTTAGTTGTCTATTTAATTTGTTAACTCTTATACTTATATATTAGCATATATTATAATCATAAATTAATAAAAAGTTCAAAATAAAATTAAGTATTAAAATCATATTATAAGTATATTAGTAATATTAAAATAAAAGATAAGTATTGTATAATATAAAAATGTCTAAAAATAGTAGTTGAATAATAAAATTAAGGTTAAATTAATTTTGATTACTTTTAATTTGTGATCTGCGATTTTGGTTTTCTTATTTTTTTTTCATGATTTTGGTTCCCCTATTTAAGATTATTTGTAATTTTGGTTCAATCCTTAATTTTACATATGCTAATTTTTTTATTTTTTACATTTTAATTAATCAAAATAATTTTTATGATACCTTAAGTGAATACGTTAGGCACAGGATTCAATTAGACCAAAATTGTAAATTTCTAAAATAAGGAACCAAAATTGTAGAAAAAATAGGGGATCAAAATCGTGGACCAAGAATTAAAGGGAACTAAAATTGCAATTTAACCTAAAATGATTAATTTATACAATTCAATAATATTTTTACCTTCTTGATTTTATAATATTATTTATTTTTGTAATATTTTTAAATAATATTTTTTAACATAAAATAAGATTTTTTTAGAAGGTAAAAGGTAGGAAAGTTATAAAATTAAATATGTAATAGAAATCATCATTAAAATATATTCTTATGATTTTATAATTTTTTAAATGTAAAAGTTTTCAATATCAATTTTGATATATTGCTATATTGCTATATTGAAATGTAAAAGGTTTCAATCTCCAATATTTAATGTTAAATTTAAAATCTCTTGACAAACAAATTATGAATTACACAATCAGAATATTTAATTTTTAGGGAAAATTCCAAAAAGAAATGTATCTTATGTTTTAAAATAGATAATTAAATTAATCTTTAAAAATATAACTTTAATTTGTTAGGTTTTAAATTATAAAATTATGTTCAAAATTTGTTAAGTATATTTCGTCAATTAAATTTAGCTTCATATTAATATATTTTTTTAAAAATAATTTAATCAACAAAGTTTATATTTATAAACTAATTTGTTCTATGAAATAGTAAATATAAAATACTATAATATGTTAAATTTTTTTATTATGATCATAAAAATATAAAATACTAAAACTTATTATGGAGTCATATAATAATAATAAATTAATAAAAAGTAAAAAAAAAAGATTAATATTGAAAATCATGTTATAAGTATAGCAATAATATCAAAATAAAAGATAGTAATCGTATAGATAAATATATAACAATGTTTAAAAATAGTAGTTGAATAATAAACATATACAAATATTTAACAAATTTTCAATTTATCCTAGAATAACTAATCTATACAATTCAATAATATTTTTACCTTCTTAAATTTATAATATTATTTATTTCTAAAATATTTTTAAATAAGATTTTCTTAGAAAGTAAAAGTAAGAAAGTTATAAAATTAAATATGTAATATAAATCATCATTAAAAGATATTCTTATGATTTTATAAATTTTTAAATGTAAAAGGTTTCAATATCAACTTGATATTTTCTTATATCGAAAATACTATTGAATAAATAAAGATATAACAATGTTTAAAAATAGTAGTACTGAAATTAATAATATTATAAAAATAAGAAAGGTAAAAATATTAATGTATTATATATATTATATAGTTAATATAATCATTAAAATGATTTTCTATTAGTTTTTTTTATTTTAAATAAGTATTTAATACATGAAATATTTCTAAATTTTAAAATATAAAACACTATTTTGAAATATATTTTTTTATAATTTTTTAAAGGTTTATATTTTTTAAGAAAATCAGTATAAAGTATTGGTAAAAAAAAATTATAAAGCAACACATACATTCACATGATAATATTTTTTTGGGTATATAACCTATGAAATGAGATTAAGAAAGTGAGAGTCACAAATATAAATTTATAATGGGCTAACATATGGGAGTAATAACTAATAAAGCAACATATTTTTTTTTCTTATTTTTTCCTGTTACCATGCGTCAGGGACTCAAGGAGAAGCAAAGTCCTTTTATTTAAAAAAAAAAAAAAAAAGCTCCATGTGCAGGTTGGTAATTGACAGTTTCACACTTGAATAAAAGTAGCAAAACAAAATGACATTTTTATCCTTGTTTTTAGGCTGAAGGAACAATAGGCAAAAGAAACCCTAGACTTACCTACTTTATATGTATCCCTAATGTGTCCTTAATAAAATCTATATCAAAATGCGTTGTATGTTTGTGTGGTTAGCTTTATTAAATTATAATAATAGATTGTCGTGATAGTGAGAAAAAAATCAAAGAAAAGGTATGAGTGGTTTCATAAAAGATAATTTTAAATACATGAATTATATAACTGTATTAAGGCATATATGTAGTAGGCCCGTTAGGCCTATTTAATCTAGTATTATTTTTTTCTTATAAAATCTATATAAATTTAAATAAAAAGAAAATGAGCCAATTTGTCCGATTCGATGAGTCGAATGTGTCAGGGCAAGTCAACAAATTTGTGACACATAAGAAATTCAAATCAATCTGATCCGATCCATTTTCACACTTTGGTTCATCAGACTGAATCGAGATACCCATTTTGTCACCTATATATATAAATACTTATTAAAAAGTTTTATTTTAATAGGACCTAAATTTTCTTTTAATACAACAAAATTATCCATCTAGGTAGAGTTGTTGCCTAATGGTTTGAGTCATAATATTATATAGTCCTATGGCAAATATAATTTGAAATCGATAATAAATAATATTTTGGTTGGATAACTATTTTCTAATAATGAAAAATCACTTGCCTAACTTTATTTGAATGACTCTTCATAAATTGTACAAATTTCCCCCCTTCTTGTTTACTTTGTGTTCTAACTATAAATGTGTAACATTTTTTTTTTTTCTATCTTATACACTCGTGAAACTTGTTTTTGTTTAAAATATAGTTTTTTAATTATCTATTATCCATACTTTCATTTTATTTACTTCAAAGTTTTGTTTCAATCTAAATATTGCTTTTTCTATCTTACAACTCTTCCAAGCCCAAAAACAGTCTGCAAAATACATAACCTGATTGACAGAATGTTCATACCTACGGAAGAACTAAGCCCTGATTGAAGCAGGTAGATGAATAATACAAAGTAAAGTACAAACTCAATCCTCAATAATAGTTATATGTGAAGACTATGTACTTGACTATGCTCAAATTTAGATAATTTTTTTAATAAACACTTGTAGAAGGCAAAAATAAAAATAAAAATAAATCAAAATTCTTTTATCAATTATAATATTTATGCACCTTCTTAAAAGATGAAGTGCATCAATTTGAAAGAGAAAAATTAATTTATTTTATGTTTTTCTTATGAATATTTAACAAGATATTTATTCAAACGAGACCTATTCTCAATTAAACGAAGAATTGGGTTAAGTTGCCCATAGCATTGATTGAGCCCAGGCCCAAGAATCCAAATGATCCGGACATTACATCACGTGTGAGGCTCTTACTTCCTGCACCCCACTTTTACTTCCGGAACCCCCTTTTCGAAAAAGAAAATTGCTTCCCGAACACCCTTTCCAGAAAAGAAAATTGCTTCCGGAAAGGGGTGCAGGAAGCCAAAAGCGGGTGCAGGAAATAAAAGCCCACGAGTGAATGCACTGTAATCTGTTTCAAATGTGGTAAGCTTGCACTGTGATCTGTTTCAGCTTTCGTCCTCTGTTTAAGGAAGGGTTTAAGTATGTTTTCGGTTCTTTTGAATTTATGTTATTTTATTTTTAGTCTCTCGTATTTAAATTTATTTTTTTAGTCTCTTAATTTTGAAAAATATTTTTTTTAGTCTTTCAACTGATTTTTGATTATTTGGATGTATAATTTGTGAAGATTTTTTTACTGTAGGAGGAACTAAAAAATATTTTTCAAAATTGAGGAGTAAAATAAATAAATAAATTTAAATTTAGAGAATAAAAAAAACAGTGACTAAATTTAAGGCTTAATTGCAAATTTTACCACCCAACTTTCATAATTTTACGAATTTTACCACCCAAGTTTTAATTTTGAAAATTTTACCACCTAAGTTTTCAATTTTTGCACATTTTATCACTCTGATATTTTACAAAAAAAAAAGTTAAAGAATTAAAAAAAAAATTTGTGAAACATCATGGTGGTAAAATGCGCAAAAATTGAAAACTTAGGTGATAAAATTCGCAAAATGATAAAAGTTGGGTGATAAAATTTGTAAAAAATAAACTTGGATGGTAAAATTCGCAAAATTATAAAAGTTGAGTAGTAAAATTCTTAAAAAAAAAACTTGAGTGATAAAATTTGTAAAATTATGAAAGTTGGATGATAAAATCTGTAATTAAGCCTAAATTTAAAGGATAAAAAATATATTTAAGGCTTTGGTAAAAAGCTTTTGAATTTCTACATTGACACGAGCACATGTCATGTAGTGCTTCGGTATTAACATGTGCTTTGGTATGATACATGTCATGTAATGCTAGTGTCAACCTTCTCTTTCTTTTGACTTCAACAAGGGGTATGCATGTAGACCATAACTTCAAGGAAATGACGGGCTCTGCAGTTACAAGTGGCTCTGACATTCCTTGTCTTTGGATGGTGTGGTGCATGTTTGATTTTTCGTTAAGAATCCTTCAAACGACCGTTGAATCAAAAGCTTTCAATTTCTACTTCTCACAAAATATATATTGGAATATGTGTCCGTTCATCTTAACATTAAACCAAACACAGCCGTAAAAATAGACATGAACTTTTATATGTGTAAAGATAAAGCTAAAATTATTCAACCTTTTCTTCAATTAGAAACATTAATGACAAATGCATCTTGGGCTAATTTTCTTCATCCCGGAACATAATTTAAACCATGTGGACTTTACTCATAGCCAATAGTAAACAAAACAAACCAAGACACTACAATACAAACAAACAAAAAAATTCCAAATGTAAAAACAAACATGTTCTCTTGTTTCTGCATATCACTGTTGTCATGCAGTCATAGAGAGTCAGAATCACCCAACATTATTCCTAAAGAACTAAAATCCAAAAGCTTATTAATTTCAACAATTTTTGAGAATCAGAGTTGTTGTTTTCAATTTTTTCCTTGAAGTCTAAGGGTAAATTCCTTCAATGACAGAAGGACATCCTTCAACCTATTCTTGGCATCTTCATCAATCAAGTCACCATCATTGTTAAACTTTGCTGGTGGCTGGAATGCATTGAGGAAGAATTCAGGTTTGTTGATGAAATGAAGATCCAAGAATACTCCAATTTGGCGTAGATGATACTGTGATCTTCCACCACCAAAGCCTCCTCCAGCACTCACTATGGCAGCGGGTTTATCAGCCCAAACATTTGGTGCCCTTGATGCCCAATCAATTGCATTCTTTAGTGGACCTTCAATAAATGAAAAGTATGCATTTTAGTTTGATTTTATTAAGGTACCATCATATTTAAGGACACATTTTCTTTTTTCACAATCAAGCTGCTCATAATAATTAATCATTAGATCCATTAATTAACATTGATTAAATCATTTCCTTCTCTAATCATACCATATTATTCAACAATAACATAGGTTGCAAATCCATTGAAAAATAGATTCTCTTGTAATTTATGTTTGAACCTGACTCACTCTCAAAAACTAGTTTATAGATGATGAGTAATCTCTCACTTATGCATACTATTTAGTTATATTACTAATCAATGTCATGTCAGATCTTCAATACACACCCTTCACGCCGAAGACAGAACATTTCAACTGCTGTAAAGTTTGTAAGACTTGACATTTAAAGGTGATTTCATAATGACCTCGTAACATGTAACTCAATAGACTCAACAACAACAACTAAAATAAGCTCCAATACCAACTTAGAATTCGGGTTTGTGATTACTCAAACTCCAAAAGTTAAGTCATAGCAGAAGGGTTGTTGTCTCGACTTATATACACTATTTTAACTATATCACCGATTAATATCGTATATCCAACAATATCATCAAATTAAAAGAAATTAAGAAATAGAAATAGTTGAGGGAGCATACTTGCGACAGAATAATTGTACTCAGGGGAAGCAAAGAGGATGCTATCAGCTGCGAGAATCTTCCGGCGAAAGGCTTCAACTTCTGGCGGGTAAGTCCCGTTCACCTCAAGATCGGTGTTGAGAAGGGGCAAAGGCGAAATGTCAACGTACTCGATTTGAAGGCCTTCAACGGTTCCTTTGCTTAGTTCAATAGCTATCATTATTCAAAGTCAACCCAAAAAAAAAAAAAAATTAAAATAAAAACAAACAAATAAATAGAGTGAGTTAGAGTGTGTTAGGAACCAATTACCAGAACGAATGAGGCCTCTGTTGTAAGAGCCTTTCCGAAGAGAACCGGAAAGTGCAGCCACCTTAATCACCGACGAGGTTGCTCCGGCCACCGTTGCCATTTTTTGTATTTTTTTTTTTTTTTTGGTACAGATTTTTTCTACTTTCTAGTTATGTGTGTTTTTTTGTTGGCTCGATGGGGAGGGATATATATAACAAATGGAATGGGGTGGGTCAAAGTTATGGTGTGTGTGCCTGTGTGGGGTATGGCATGGATTCTCTGCCGACAAGTTCATAGTACCAAATTGAATTCAAAGGTTTTTTTTTTTTTTTTGGCTATAAAATTGAATTCAAAGTTATGGTTTGTTGGGTATGCATGGCATGAAAAATGACTGTAATGTGTAATGGAAAGTTCATATTATTCCTTAAAATATTTCAGAAAATTTGATACCACAACAATTCACTTAAAAACATGCTAATAAATCATCCATTTATATTTTATTCAAACTGCTTCAACAAATTCGATCATTTGTTTATTCATTCTTTATATGTGACTAAGTTTTTCATCGAAGATTAATTTGTTTACTTCAAAATCATTTGTTTACTAGAAAGAAAAGAAAAAACAAGCTAAGTAAGTCTACATCATGCTTATTTATTTTTATATTATAAATTAGAATATATAATTTAAAAAGTATAACTTTTTTTTAACACTCTCAAATTAACATTCTTAATATTATCTATCTCTGATTTTTTCTTAGATGTGCATTTTATATATTATTTCCGTAATTAGCTTAAGAAGAGTTTCTCTTAGTTGTCTCAAATTATTCTCTTTTTATCTTTATATTTAATTTTTTAACCATTTATTCTTTTCAATTTACTCTTATTTATCCTTATTCTAAATTGAATTTTAATAGTTTTTTAAAAAGAAATAACTTTGTATCACAATCTAAATTGTTAATTGTAAATTTACAACATATATTTTTATATTATAAATCCGAATCTTCAACCTGAATGAGAATATTTTTAAGAATTATTCTTGAACGAGAGAGTTTTAGAAGTCATACTTAAACGAGAACATTTTTAGGAGTTATTGACATGTCTTATCCTAATCCCATAGTTTAATTTTTTATTTCATTCAAGTTTACTTTTTAATTTTAATTTTAAATTTAATTTGATTTAACAACTAGCCAAAAATAAAATTCTGACTTTTATTTTTATCTTTGTATTTAATATTCTTAACTGCTTGTCTTTTTCAATCTATTTTTTTTTATTTTATTTGTAAATTGAATTTAAATATTTTTTTAACTGAAATTATTAATAATTAAAAATTAACCTTATATCACAATATAAATGATTTATCGTAGATCCAAAATATACTCCCATACTATAAATTTGAATCCTCAACTAGAACGAGATCATTTATAGGAAGTTATTCTTCAACAAGAGAATTTTTGTGAGTTTTTTTTTTTTTTTTTTTTTCAAATGAGAGCAATTTTAGCAGTTGTTATAACTCTCATTTAGTGATGTGTGTTATCCTGATACCATATATTGAACACCTAATTTATTTATCTAATTTTTTATTTCTTTCAAATAACTTTATTTTAATTTTAAATTTAGTTTGATTTAACAAATAGCTAAACTTTTTATTGACTATCTCAAACCACTCTCCTTTTGTTTTTATTTATATGTACTTGATTTTCTTAACCATTTATATCTTTTAATTAGTCTATCATTATTTCTAAATTAAATTTCAAATACTTTTAAAAGTAATTATCAATAATTAAAATAATATTGTATCATAATGTAAATTATTCATCATAAATTTAAAATATAATTTATATGTTCAAAAATATTTTTTATTATGAATTTTAATTATTATATATTAAAACATATTTATCTATTATAAATTTTAGTTATATAAAAATAAATATTTGTGATGTGTATTACATAGACTAAAATATTAGTATAATTTATATATTTAAAAAGATTTATTTACTATAAATTTTAATTATATAAAATAAAAATTTATTCTGTATATTTTATAAACTAAAATACTAGTAATTTATTAATTTAAATGTGATCGTGTATTATAAATTTTAATTATATAAAATAAATATTTATCTTATATCTTATATACTGTAATTTTTTTTTTGAGAAGTATATACTGTAAAATTTAAAATACCAATTTTATAATATTTTTAATCCAACAACTAATATTTATATCACCTTCTTCAGTCCGATCTCCGAATCAATTTTGACGACGCTGAAAAATGTTAATATTTTCTTTTATCCTTTGAAAAATTTTAATATTAGTGTTGGAAAAGGAATAAAAGATTATTTAAAAAAGAAAAAGTGTTTTCAATATTCTTTATTCCCCTTTAAACTTTTTCAACTTCTCGCCTCTATTTGGCGGAGGCTGCTGTGGCTGCGGATGATGCTGTATGTTGCGTAGTGGTGACAACAGACAAACGAATGAAATTTTGGTTTTTTTTTTTTTTTTTTTTTTTGCTGAATAAATGAAATTTGGTTGTTACCTTCATTCTTGGGAATCTGTACTTGTTTTGGTTAGTACATTGTTAATTAAGTATATAATTCTTTTCTAACAAAAACAAGTTATAATTTCTATTTGTAACGATGGATTTAAACACAAACCTATCCTCATCTTAAATATATAAAAATGAAATATCTGTTTGTGTGACTAGTTTCATTAAATTATAATAACAATTTCATTATTTAAACATCAAATAATCAATACTATATCTGATTTCATATATAATTTTATTTTTTTATTTTTTTCATATATACGCATTTACTAAATTATACAAATTTATTTTTTATTTATGTAGTTAGTTTTCTTATAATATAAAAAATATAAGTTTTTAAAGTTATAATTATTATTCAAGTATTTTAACAAATAATTTAATAATAATAATTTATTTTTATATTTTAGTTAATAATATATTTTAAATTCATTCAATATATATATATATATATATATGTGTGGGGGGGGGGGGGGGGGGGGGGGGGGGACATATCATGAGAAAAACTTCTTTAGGCGAGAATGAGAATGAGCAATGTTAATCCTTAAATAATTAAAGGTTTAATTACAAATTTTACCATCCAATTTTAAACATTTTGTGAATTTTATCACCCAAGTTTTTTTTTCTAGCAAATTTTACCACTCAAGTTTTTAATTTTCGCGCATCTTACCACCATTGATGTGTCACAAAAAAAGTTAAAGAAAAAAAAACAATGTCGTTTTGTTACCAATGTAATGGTAAAATGCGCAAAAATTGAAAACTTGGGTGATAAAATTCACGAAATTATGAAAGTTAGGTGATAAAATTTGCAAAAAAAAAAGAATTAGATGGTAAAATTCACGGAAAAAACTTGGGTAGTAAAATTTGCAAATTGATGAAAGTTGGGTAGTAAAATATGTAATTAAGCTTAAATTAAAATAGAAAACTAAGATTAAAAGACCTATTTAAAATCACTATAACCATGTGGTGGTGGCGACGACAGTGAGAATAGGGGCAAGGTGGTGGTGGCGACAATATTAATGGTAGTTGTGGTGGGGGTGGCGATGACAAAAGCGACGGTGACAACAATAGTGTTAACAATGACAGTGGTGGCAACAATGGTAGAAGCTATACGGGTAGTGGTAGTGGTGTTGGCTGTAACACCCCGAAAATTTCAACCCAATAAGTATGAACGTGAGAGATTTAATTAGAAAATTTTCTTATTGAGGAGAATTGTAACACTGTGATTTTTCGTAACGTATATTAAGTGCTTGATAAATACCGAAAAAGGAAATTAAATTTAAATTCATAGTGTTATTGTGAATTTTTTTAGACTTTTACGTGAGTTCCGTAAGTTGTAGAAAAAAATAATAAGAGAAGGGGGTGTCCTTAGAGGAAGGGTGGCTGCAAATAGCAAAATATGAAATTTTACCACTCCTTCTCTTCAATTTCTCCTTTCTCCCCGAAACCCTATGCCTCTCTCCTCCTTCTCTCTAAATATTATCCTCTCTTTAATATTTGAGCCTCCAAATCAAAGTTTCTACCGATTAATCTTGGATATATCATAGAGGGAGACTAGAGCTACTCAACCAACTATTTTTGTTGCATTTGGTGGAAGAAACTAGGAGGTATGGAGGGGTTTTCTTCTTTCCTAAGCCATTTTCCTATTTTCTTGTTAAATATTGATTGTGGCTGCTGTTGATGGTCAGTAGATACCTTGGTTGTTGCAAGAACTTTTGAAAACCCGAAATGAGCTAGTTGTGATTTGTGTCCTGTGACTGTGTGAGATTTTTATATGTTGTCTTTGGATTGTTTTAATCTTTGAAATTGATTGGGAAGGCTCCTAAAACAAAGGAGACCATGCCCAAATTTTCTTGAAATTATTTGATAAGCTTTGCATGTGAAAATCAAACCACAAAACAAAGTGGCAGTGACTGTTTGGTTCGTCCAGCCCTGGATAGCCTCCATGATTTTGTGATTTTTGAGAGATCTAACGGTTGGTTTTTTACGAAATTTGTTTTGAATAAAAATAGATACAAAAAGTAACAACTTTTATTTTAACACCATGGAGAGAAAACCTCGTCTTGAAGTTCATCCGTGGCTTTCAAAATGGATGTTCTGTTTTCAAGTTTCCCTGGAACATGTCTCTGTTTTTCTCAAATTTCCAGTTGTGTGCTTAATGTTTATTTTTCGTTTTTCAACCATGAAAAACTAGACAAAACAAGCTTTTTAACCATATAAATTACAAAAATTATCATATCCAATTTCTAAATTAACTTTTAAAAATAAACAGGGCAAGGGGTTTTGAGCTCTGTTTTGAGTCTGAAACTTAGGCTGTTAGAAACAAATTTACTGGGAACAATAGGGAAAGAATTTTGGGACAAGGGTTATCTTTTTAGAAAGATAAATATGTTACCTTTCTACTGTAAAAAGTACAGCTCAAAAAAAGTTTGGGAAGTGGGAGAAATTTACATTTCTTTGAGTTATGTTCAGTGAGCACTTAAAATTCAGGGCTGCTGACTTAGAAAATTTTTATAAAATTTTCTGGATGTTGATATTAGAAGTGGGTTACCTTTCTATAAAATATATTTCAAGAGCTTCAATTTGATATAAAAAGTTTTAAATTCCGAGATCATTTGCTTGTATCAGTGAGATCTCATATTCAGTACTGTCAAAGAGAAATATTTGGGAGAAAAATCCTAAAATTTCAAGAAGATAAAGGAGAAAGGGAGAAAAGGGATTCAAAGGTTTCTCCATCAAACTAAGGATTCTAGGTAAGGATCATGGCATTTAATTTCATTTTAGACCATTTGGAATGTAGAAAAACATGTTGTTAGGTTTAAATTCAAGATTTGATCAAGAGCCATAAAAAGATGAAATTGATTTATATAATTGATATTAGAAGCTTGAAATAATTGTTTGGAACCATGTTTGATTGATTGGATGATGTGTTGTGATGGATTGAAATTGATTGGTTAGTTTGTTATTGGATTGAAATTGCTTGATTTGGCTTGATTGTGTTGTGAATGATGTTGGAAATTGTTGAATGTTTATATTTTTGTAGGTGATTGTTTAAAATTACTTATTTAATTGTGATTATTAACATATTGCATATGCATGAGTCTTTTTGGGGGATTTATAAAGATTCAAGTAAAAAATAATTGATGTTGGCTAACCGGGACAACGGTAGCCATGAAAAGAAAGAAAAGAAAAGAAGAGAAAGAAAAGAAAAGAAAGAAAAGAAAGAATAAATGTTGACTAACCGGGACCGCGGTAGTCATGAGAAACAAGTTGATATATGAGAAATGATTTTTGTTGACTAACCGGGACTGCGGTAGTCATGAGAAATGAGTTGATATATGAGAAATAATTTTATTGACTAACCGAGACTACGGTAGTCATGTGAAATGAATATGATTTGAGAATTGAATATTTGGGTGAGTAGAATAAGTTAAGCAGGGTTGTATAGTCTGTGATTATATAACCTGTGGGGTGAAGGATATTGGCAATTCCACAGAGGACCGTAATCTAGAGTGCAGATACTGTCGTGGTGGCCTTCCTGGGTATCCTGACCTCTTAATTCTGTCTAGTTTATTCGCGTTTAGTAGGGGCTGATAGTTGAATTACATGAGGTAATGGTAGGCCAGTTACTTACTAAACACTCAAAGGGGAAGTCTCCATGGAGCAGGGTCAAAAATGATTTTGAGTCAAAACTGCACTTGCATAAATCATATTGCATTTAATTATGTGTGAGAACGGTTAATTTGTATTGGATATGTATATGTTTGAAATTGTTTTAATTGTATGAGAAATTAAATGCCTGGTCCGGTAATGCTGTCCCTAGATTCTAGGGAAGTTTGATTTGCAGGTGTTTAAAGAATAGTTAGATGGAAAAGATGCAGCAACTTCCAGAGCTATAGGATGGGGACTTTTTGGGGTATTTTAATGCTTGTAATAACTAGAATTATTTTATAGTAGTATTTCTGTAAATTTTTATGATGTAAATTATAACGATAAAATTTAAATTTAATGGAGTGTATTTATTTTAATTTTAAATTTTTTTTTATGGATTTTAGATGTAGATTAATTAATTTGAAAGGGGGTTACATTGGCTCGTAGACAACTTAACTTTTGGACACCTCTAGGTGACTTTGGGGTTTCTAGAAAGCCTATTGCTTTAACGTGGATCTTTTGTTTTGTCTGTATATTGGGGCGAGCAGTTAGGCTGAATATCTGATGTATTTCTTTTGCATGTATTTTTGGATGATTGTACTCCATGACTATGTATTTTGAAACTTGATGCACACACACACACATATGAGAATGACCTTCTAATGTGAGAATGAGAATGACTAATATCAACCATTAGATTAAAATGAAAGGCGTAGATTAAAATATTTAAAATTCAAATTAAAATCTCATGTAACTATCAAATCTTTAAAATATTCACCAAACAAAAATCAAATCTCTAAAATATAAATTATCATGTCCTAAAATATTTCAAATCCATCATCACAACCATGACCACCACCATCGTAACTACCGCCATGACCATTGTCGACTTGTCATCACTGCCACCACCATGATTGTCGCCGCCATCACTATTGTCACCATCGCCGCTATTGTCACCACCACATAGTGGTGGCGAAGGTGACGGTCATGGAGGTGGCAGCTATGGCGGTCATGGTTGTGTTTGCATCGACGGTGGTGGTGATAACAACGACGACGACGAAAATCATGGTGGTAGTAGCAACGGTCATGACGGTGGTGGTTGATGGCTGAAGAAGAAGCCAATCCACCGGTGGAACAGTCTTTGTTGGACTATCTGACTCCTCAAGTGGGGATAGCCAACAGCATTTTGCTGCCAGCTCTGGGGGATGTCAATTTTAAATTGAGGCATGGCTTCCTCCAAATGATAGAAAATAGCCAGTTTCATGGGTTGGCTAATGAAGACCCGGTGGAGCACCTGTGGAGATGAGGAGGAAGTGATTAAAGTGTATGATACTGCAAAAGGCTCCTCCTCTTCCCCTTCCTGTAATTTTGTGCAAGCCATTGACAAGGTGGAGATGATTAATGTTGAGCTTCACCCAAGTGTGGGGAGGGAAGCTCCTGGTTATAGAGTGGATGAGCATGCTGAGGGTTTACTGCAAGAAGGGTATACCACCCTGTTTGAGGGAGGTGGATTTCCCTCTCATCCGTCAGGCTCGGGACGTTAAACAAGTGCTACTCAGGAGGCAACCTGTGAAAAATGGATTCATTAACCCACTCTATCCTTTTTAGTTGTTTTGCATTGCATGTTAGTCTATAGGAACCATCTTTGCATTATTTTTGTGTTGGTTTTCTCATTTTATTTTTGGTTATTCACGTATGTAGGGACCACGACCGTGCTAAATTGAGCACAACCGTGGTGGTAGAAGCAAGGTTGTAGTTATATTTGACCACAGTTGTGCTCCCAGCATCCCCAAACAATGTCATTTATGACCACGGCCGTGCTAAATTGACCATGGCCATGGTCAATGACCATGGTTGTGGGAAATTGACCCTAGAAGTGGAAATTTTGCAATTTTTGTAAAAATCAGTGTAAAAAATTTCTGACCACGGCTGTAGTAACAGTGGACTCTAAGAGTCCGGATATAGAACCCAATGGGGACCAATCGCGTTCCCAAACAATTAATTTTGCAAATAATTAAACAATTCAAATTAAGAATCAAATTTGACAAAAATGGTGTTCAATTATCCCGTTTACAAGAACCAAGACTTAAAGCAGAAAGATTAATTTGAGAACAATTAAAATAGAAAGGCAAGGATTATGATTTCGCATGCACCCCTTTTTCCCTCACTTCTAATTTCAATAAAAAAGCCCTAATTAAGTTAATTGCCCGTGACCTCTTAAATTCATTAATAGACAATTGATCATAGTTTACTAATGTTGTTTCCCCTAATTTAATTCCCAATTGATCGTAGGTGAATTAATTTAGGGTAAATGATAAATCTCAAAGAGGTTGATTAACAGGATTAATCCATTGGAAATTCACACAATAGGTTTGATCATGCAAATTGTATGAATTCAATCACTTTACAGTTCCATTAATCACAAGCAATTGATCATAGACAAGGGATTAATTTAGATTTAGAGTGATCAGCTCTAAGAACAATAAAAGTAGTAAAGAGATTCAATAACTGGAAAACATCATAAATTTCATTGGTAATTAAAATGGGGTACAAAGGGTACAGCTACATCACAATCCTGGGCTAAGAGAAACTAGCCCCTCATGTTCATGATTAAACCAGAAAACTCAAAGGAAGACATAAATATTACAAAAGGGAAGAAACTTTACCGTGTCAATCCCCAATGGTGCTCTCTACGTCCTACCGGGGCTCGGAGCTCTCACAGGACCTCTTTCTCACTCAGAACCCTCAGTTTTGAAAATAGAACAAAAGATAAAAATAAAAGGGTTTCTCAACCCCTATATATAATAATTCAAAATTCAAATGGGCTGATAGCGCAACTTACCACGGCCATGGTAAAATGACTACGGCCGTGGTCTTTGCATGGTACTCAAGGTCCAATTCTGCTACGCAACCAGCATGGCCATGGTCAATTTACCATGACCAAGGTCCTTGCATTACTTCAATTCTGGCCTTTTCTTTTTGGTCCTCTAGACAGTGGCATTTTTGCTCCAAAAAGTGCAATTTTAAACTCTTTTCCTCATAAGTCTCTTGAGTACTTGTCTTGTATCAACTAACACCAAACAGTGAGTTTTGCCAATAAAATATATTCAAAATGTATGAAAATGGCATCTAAACTCACATCAAAATACAATCAAAATCCGGTTTATCAGTGGTGGTAGTGGTTTTGGTGGTGATGATGGGTTTGAGATATTTTAGGACGTGATAATTTAAATCTTTTAGAGATTTGATTTCTATTTGGTGAATCTTTTAAAGATTTGATAGTTACATTATATTTTAATTTGAATTTGAATTAAATATTTTAATCTAGGTCTTCCATTCTAATCTAATGGTTGATATTAGTCATTCTCTTTCTCACATAAGAAGGTCATTCTCACCCATGTGTGTGTGTATGTGTGATGCTTTAAACAATTGCGAGAAGTAAATACGAAAGCTTCAATTTAAAGAAAAAATTACTCACATTTTTATTAACCAAATTAATTAATAAATATCTCTTTAATATTATGAGTGTTGCATTTAGTGATATTAGAGAAGTTTTTTCCTGTCAAGCCTGGGGTATAGACTTGACTATTGCTTGTGTTGTATGTTCTTGCATTCTTTGTTGAAAAACAAAGGTGTGAGATTAGTAGTGCATTAGGAATACGCAAAAATTGAGGACAACGACAAACACCTAATAAGGCTTACTCTAGAAAATATGTTAAAGGAAGCTAACAATTAGAATTTTACTACTATTGGTTGAAGGGAAGTAGCATGAGAAGTACATTTTTCGGAAAAGTTTTGGTTAGGAAAAACTTGATATTTAAAAGCGTCCATTGTAACCCACATCTCTTTCTTGGGAGCTGACCTAGACTGTGATAACATTTACTTTTCCAATATATTGTATTATTCTAAGGAAAGACAAAATGGATGTTTTTCTTCTAAGAAAAGATGGCTGGAAGGTCGAGGAACGATGACATCACTCAACAACTGTTAGAAAAGATTATAACTATTTTGGAAAACATAAATCAAGGACACGATGTTGAACCTGATCAGTATAGAGGACTGGAAGCTTTCTAAAAGAACAATCCACTATAGTTTAAAGGAGGCTTTGATCCCGATGGCTCTCAATTATGGATCGCTGAGATCGAAAAGATTTTCACTACGATGGCATGCACTAATGCACAAAAAGTCACCTTTGTTGTGTTCATGTTGGTTAAGGAATCTAAGAACCGATGGAGGTTCACCAAACAACAGTTGGAAGCTAAAGGAAGGTAGATCACTTAGGGAGTTTCAGACAAAAGTTTTTGGAGAAATATTTTCCTAAAGATCTTAGAAGAAGGAAGGAGGTTGAGTTCCTAAATATGAAACAAATGGATATGTCTATTGGAGAATATGTGACAAAGTTCAATGAATTGTCGAAGTACTGCCCATATTTTCGTGAAGGAGTTTATGAACATTCGAAATGCTCAAAGTTTGAGAGTGGTCTAGGTTTTTGAACAAACCCTAATTTATATTTCTCCTTTTTCGATTTTGTATAAATTCTTCTCTTTTTTCAAAATAAGGAAAAAGATCTTTTTTGTTGGATCTTTTTGTTTTTGTTTAGTTCGTACTCTTTGCAAATTTCTTTCGACATCGATTTTTTTTCCTTTTCTATAAATTTCATTGCTTTTTTGAATTTCTGACAGTTTCTTACTAAAAAAGGGAGGGGTATTCTTCCTAAATAATATAAACAAGTAACAAATAGGAAAACAAGATAGATTTTAAACATAGAATTTCTAAATTCTGACATAATGTACTATTTGATTGAATACGTACATTAGATTTAATCGAATTAGTTTGTTGTATGCGGACTAATAGAAACTCAATCCATTTCATAAAAAAAAAGTGCGACCAATTATCCAACCAGCAAAACTACTTATTAAAAATAGAAATTTATTGTTGCATCGAAACAAATAAATATTTACTAATCTTATTAATATTGAACTTGGTAAAAAAAAAGGGTTTAATAACTGAAAAATAAGATTCTAAAAGAAGATTCTTTGAATACTAAAATTATGTATTGAATATGGATTCTTGTATCCATAATTCAAAAAGTTTTTGTGATTATTGCCGAAGAACTGAAATAAAAGATAGGATAGAACTATAACAGTTATTGTATGGGGTCTACAAACCCTATTCCCTACTATGGTAGATTGTTGTAGAATATGAAGATGATACAAAAGGCAAGGGAAGCTCAGTGGAAGAATGTGGGGCCACATAAATGAAAGAAAGGAGTTTTCCACTAAGAAGAACCTTACCAACTCTCATCTCAATCTTCTAGAGGTTTTTTGGGACAAAAGAGTTTTGTCCTTAATCTCTAGATCTATCAATTTTGTTCATTGTTTCTAATGTGGAGTATCCCATTAGGTAAGAAACTACACGATCAAACCTATGTCCTGTTACAATTGTGGAAAGCTTGGCCACTATAGTAACAACTACAAGGAGCCAAAGAAGGAACTGACAATGAAAGTGGAGGCAGCAGTGGTAAGGCTCAAGTTGGAAGACTCTTATGATTGTAGACTTTGTTCTAATGAATTAGAAAGTAACTAGTAGATTGTAGGATATTTTATTTCTCTAAGATGAAATCGTTCTTTTACTCCTTGGTTATGATGTATGTAAAATCTTGTTAAGTATTGAAGTTTAATGTTTATTTTCCTCTTTGTGTTGTATAAGACTCTATTTATTGGAATAACAATGTTACTTTCTAAACCTGTTTTGGGTCAATTTCCTATTCATTATACTTATGGTTTTCAAGTTGATCACCTTAGTTTGTTCCTTAGGTGATAAATTTGTTTCTCAATTGATTTGATTATCCCTTTTTATGACAATTTTCTCACTTTGAAAACTTTCTTGTATAATATATCGATAAAGACAAGGATTATTTGAGATCGCTTGCTCTTATAATTAACTTGATCATTTTCTTCAAAAATTTCAGACTTAGAAAACTTTTCGTTGATGTGTCATTTGGACAACAATGGTTCTTTCCTTAAAACCAAAGTAATGGTCTACTAAATTTCCTGTTATGTTGGATTTCTGACTATTGAACAAAATCCTTTGATTGTGCCTTGTATACTATAAGTGGCTTTAGTATGACTTTGAGTTTGGTCAACTCAAAGATACATTGAGCACTGAAAAGTAGTGAGCTATATTGATCGATAAACTTATTAGTTGAGACAACTAAGGATTATCCTTCATATGTTTAAAAATTAATTGTGACTAACTTCAACCATGAAAACGCAGCGAAGGAGGAAGTGACTAAAAAATGAAGAGAATATTTCTATATTGCAACCTTGTTTACCTTAATTGGTCAAATTACTCACTAAGTATTTTGAGTTTGTTTGTATGACAAATGGTCACATCCTAATAATTGGCTAAGACCATTAAGTATTAAGTGAATTTTTGGGACGAAATTCTTGAAAGGAGGAGAGTGATGTAACACCCCTACATTTAGTTACTCACTCTGGTCCTTATTATAAGGCACATTCTAGAAGATATTGGTGGTCCTTTTTATAAGACATTTTACACTTTCTATTAAGCATTTAATTTTTTTTACTTATTTGTCCTTATTAAATACACTGAGCATCTATGCTTTGGAATTGTTCTTTAACTAGGAAAAATAAAACGTTTGTTTTTCTTTGAGAAGACATTTACAGTATTCTCTATGAAATTAATGTTCTTTCCCACACCTTTTCAACTCCCAAATATTGTGCCTTTAGTTTTTCAATCATGTAGTATGGAGAATCTCATGATATGAATGCCATTGGTCAAAAACCCAATTAAAATATGGCGCAACACTTAAACATGTTAAGTTTCCCACTTAACAATAATGCTTCCACTTAAACATGTTAAAATGTTGGAGCAATATTTAAAAAAAATAAAATATAAAAAATGTTTGTTGATAGTGGTGTGCTCCACTAACAATAATGCTTTCTAGCAGCTCATGCATAATGATTATGGTCTTTAATGCCTTCACCCCATCCATAATAATTAAATGATGATTAACAAGGATAAAATAGGTAAATTAGTAATATTTTTTAAAATATCAATAAAATTAACTAATTTACCTATCTTTATTGGTTTGTGTAATTTGGTTAGATGTGCCTTATAATAAGGACCAGAGGGAGTACTAAATTATTTTCTTATTTACTCTGTATTTTATAATGGAGAATCAGATGAAAATCTTAAAACTTTGATCCCTACAATTATGTTCATATCAGTGAGTTTTATCTAGTTTAGATTTTTAATATTTGATCTGAACTAGGGCTCAGGATATAGTAAAACAACCAGTTAGTCCCTAGAAAGTTGTGTAATAGGGTAAAATAGTAAAAATATTTAGGGAGGTTTAAAAATTATTTGTAAATCATCAATACACTC
This sequence comes from Pueraria montana var. lobata, assembly GCA_026413185.1. Lineage (NCBI taxonomy): Eukaryota > Viridiplantae > Streptophyta > Magnoliopsida > Fabales > Fabaceae > Pueraria > Pueraria montana. The sequence continues at coordinate 55,054,869 of CM048654.1, forward strand.
TAAATAATTAATAATAATTATGATTTTTTTTGGAAAACAATTAAGATAGTTTTTGTGAATTAATCAGTATAATCCCAAGACACATTAGACAATCAAACAGACAATTTTAAAGTCAAAATGTTTTGAAAAATTATATTTAGCCTATTTTAATTTAATATGTTTTATTTAAGAGAGAAAAATCCAAAAATATAAAAATTATAATTATTTGACAAAAAAATGATTTATCAGCTAATTAAATATATTTTTAAACAAAATAATTACTATAATTAATCTATAAATGTAAAAATTATGATAATGTTTCTAGAGACTCACAAAAATATATAGAAGGGTGTGATAAATTTATTTTTATCCAAAACTGTTCCAAAAATTTAATCTAATTTTTCCTAATTAATTAATTAAAAATTATTTTTACCACCTAATAATTATAAAAAATTAAAATTAAAATTAAAATATACTTGTGGTGAGCTGACCATAGACCACGAATTTTGGCACATGGGGATTAAAAGTTCACAAAATAATATTTTAATGTAATTAATACTAGAAAATAAATTAAAAATCCATTTTTTCTTCCTTATAAGTACAACACTCACCTTCTCCACCACCATTGCACCTTGTTCATGTTCTCCTCCCTCTGCTGAAGCTACTGGCTGAACACTTTCTCCGTCTCCATGGCCAAAGTTTGTTGTTGTTGTTGTTGTTTTTTTTTTCCCACTTAAACAGTTAAACTCACTACCTAAAAATATTAGTAGGCTAAAATAATACTAGTTGGCAATCTAAACCTCCATTTCCTTCTCCAAAGCTTCACCACCACTCACCACCAAGCTTCTTATTGACGTAAGGGAGGAGTGGAGTTAATCTTTTATTTTTCTCTAATTTCAATAGATTTATGTTGATTCCCTTAATCCTTTCACTTATTTTGTGTTAATTTATGTTAAAGTTATTTATTTGTTTTTGTTTATTATGATTGTCATTTACTTTATTGTCTTGTTTATCTACTCAACATATAATATTGTTTATATCTTGTCATTTATTTCTCTTTATTGTTGTTTATTGTCTTACTAATTTAATTTTGGTTTAAAAGCAAGCTTATATTGAGTTATGTTGTTTAATTCTTTACTTGCTTGTTATTTTCAATTTTTGTCTCAATATTTATTTTTATTTAAAATTCCAGCACTTTAAATTTCTATATACTATTCATTTTTTTATGCATCAGACTAACATGTAGGAGGCTCCCAACTAACATGTCTGTCAGCTCTAGGTTGCTTTGGATGCCGAAGGACCATAACCACATCTGTGTAGAGAATCTGTACTTGGTTGATAACATGCCTAGTGCCCCATTTGTTGTCTTCGAAGATAAGAGCGTTTCGGCTTTTCCTATATACTATTCATTTATTTAAACTAGTACGCTGACCCGTGCAGCATACGTACGGATCAGTTATCATATTTTAAAATTAGACTTAAATATGTTTTTAGTCTCTTAAATATGGACTCTTATTTTTTTAGTCCCTTAAATTAAAAATTGCTTTTTTTAGTCCCTCAAAGTTGAAAAATGCATTTTTTAGTCCTTCTCCATAGTAGTGTCAAACAAGGAATAACAATTTCGTAATTTGTGGCGGCTTTTAGCCGTCACAAATTTACAAAATCAAATTTTGGCGGCTAAAAGCCATCACAATTTTACAAAATCAAATTTTGGCTGCAAAATGCCACCACAAATTTTGGGGGCTAAAAGCTGCCACAAATTTACAAAATCAAGTTTTGGCGGCTAAAAGCTGCCACAAATTGTAAATTCTGGCACCTATTATGGAGAGGGACTAAAAAAAGCATTTTTCAACTTTGAAGGACTAAAAAAAGTAACTTTTAATTTGAGGGACTAAAACAGATATACCCTTATATTTGAAGGATTAAAAACATATTTAAGCCTTAAAATTATAAAGTTGTTATTTTAATTTACTTTTGTTACATATATTATTTGAGTTATAAAACATAAAATTTAAAGTAATGATTACAAATGATTAATTTATGTTTTAGAAAATTTCTTAATACATTATATATCGTGATTTGTGATTGAATGATAATATAAATTTTTTTACACGATTAGTGCATAAAATAATACACACACACTTTAATTATTAATGATTCTTTAATTTAAATATAAATTTATTTAAATACATGATAATGATAATAAAAATTGGTTTCAACTAGTTTTAATTTCATTTAATTATTTTACTTATTTACTTTTAATTTTAATTGGTAGTTTTTTTTATTTATCATTATTTCCTCTCAATTTCTTAATGTAATTTTTTAATTATTTACTTTAATTCTTTAATTAATTTTTATTTTAATTGATTGATTTCTTTTACTTATCGTAATCTTCTCTCATTTATTTTTTGATTCTTTATCCTTTAAATCCTTTGTTTCTTTAATTATCATTTATCCATTAAATTACATTTAAATAAATTTAAATTGATGATGATAATAATAATAATAATAATAATAATAATAATGAAATTTGAATAAAAAAATGAAATTTGAATAAAAATTAGGCTAAATTACTCTTTTGGTCCCTTATCTTTATTTTATGTTGCAATTTGATCATTTATTTTTTAAAAGTTACAAAATGGTCTTTTATCTTTATTTTAAGTTACAGTTTGGTTCTTTATTTTTTTAAAAGTTACAAAATGGTCTTTTAAGTAATTTTTTAATAGCATCTTTACCTCATAAGTAATGTAATTTTTTAATAGCATCTTTACCTCATAAGTAATGTATTTTTTAAATTTTTTTTGGGATAAATATGCTATAAAAAATACTTAAGGGACCATTTTGCAACTTTTTAAAAATAAAGGACCAAATTGCAACTTAAAATAAAGATACGGGACCATTTTTCAACTTTTAAAAAATAAAGGACCAAATTGCAATCTAAAATAAAGATAAGGGACCAAAAGAGTAATTTAGCCTAAAAATTATATAAAAAATATAAATAATCATGTGAAACAAATAAGATCAAGTGTCTTCCAAATGTCAAAAGATGTCAATACTTATTAAATAAAAAAATTAAATGCATGATAAATCAACAAAAAATAAATAAAAAGTCTCATGTTAAAACTCTCTGCAGAGAAAAAATAAAGAAAAAGACACTAAGTTACATATGAAGGAATGAGTTTTTTTTTTGAAAGGCACATATGAAGGAATGAGTTGGTATAACACCTTTTATAAATTAGTAAAGGGTTAATTATGTTTTTGGTCCCTGAACTGATCATCTTCCTCAACAACGCTGGAGGGTTTCATGAAGCAACCACATAATCAAGCTTCAAGTTTCAATACCTAAACCAAGTAAAAAAAAACAAAAATAAAAATAAAAAAGGCTTAAATATCTTTTAAATCCCTAATAAATTACCGAATTTTGCTATGGGTCTCTATTAAATTTTTCCGTTGTTTTGAGTTCCTGATATATTAAAAGTTTTCTTTTGAATCATGCCTTCAGTTAAGTGATGATGTGTCAGTTAAAAATTTTAAAATGCAATTTCTGACGATTCAAAAACTCACTTTCTAAGACGATATCAGAGTTTATTCTAGCGATCTGTTGTTGGGCCTATTGTGTCTTGTTGTAGGCCTATCGTGCCACCCGCTATCGGACCACCCGCAGATGTCCAATCCTGCAAACTTCACGCTCGAGATGTCCAGTCCTCAGCGTGAGGGGGATGTGTTGGAGATCCCACATTGACTAGTGATAAGGCCAAAATAGTGTATATAAGTGGGGGACAACCCTCACCTTACAAGCCGATTTTGTAAGGTTGAGTTAGACCCATAACCCACCTTCTAAGAGCATGCACCAATAAAGTAAAGTGCGAGATCTATCACCCCTTTTCTCTTTCCGCTCATGATGAAGAAGAATGATGAGGGGATGCTTCGAGAAGAAACCGAAGGGAAATACGACACTCGATTGAGGATAAGCTGCCAAGAGTTGAATTGCCAATGTGAAGCATTTTCTGGTGGTTTTAAACCGCCAGAAAATGTAATATAATCATAATAATAATAAAATTGGTTCCACGTCATCATTTAACGCTAACATTTGATGGCAAAGACCAAAACCATAGACAGAAAAAAAACATCAGAGACTAAGATCGGTCAATTTTTTGTTTAAGGACTAAAAGTAAAAACTCGAAAAAGTTCAGAGACCAAAAACATAATTTACCCATTAGTAAATAATGTGATTTACCCACAATTTTTCTCCATTTTCCTCGCCAATGTTGTACCTTTGTTAACTACCAAAAAATGAAGTCAGAAAAAAATAAAACAATTGTATGTAAGGTATGGTCGAAGAAAACAAATAAAAAGAGTAGTACTAATATTTAAGAAGAGAATAAACAATGAAAGGAATAAATAATGAAGAAGGAAAAGAAAAACATTCATTTACTTATAATTTCTTCTCTATTTTCATCAATGGTGAATATTTACAAAAGAGTAAAAAAATAGGTAAAAAACCAAACAATGGGCATGCAAGGGGTGATTTAAGAAAAAATAATGAAAGGAAGAAGACTATATATATATATATTAGCAGTAAGTATTCTAATTAAGTTAAAATAATCTTAATTACCTTAATTGAAACATACATGTGTTTATCATAATTAATTTAATTATTTCAAATAAGAATATATATTTATCCTAAATATCTTAATTACTGTATTTATATAGTTTTATGAATTAAAAAATAGATAAATTTTTTTCTAAAACAATTACATAAGATTTTCCAACTTAAACTTCTTTACTTTTATTATTATACAGATAAAGATTTATTTTATGTTGTTATTTGTCATTTAAGCTTTGTTATTTATTTTATTATGTTGCCTCATTTACTTAATATTTTTGTTCATTTAATTTATTACTTCTTTATTCTATTTAGTTTACTTAATTTGTAATTAATCTCTTTATTTGTCTTGTTATTTGTTTTATTTTTTTGTCATTTGCTTTATTGCCTTATTATTGCGTTGTTGATTTAATTTCCTTATTATGCTTAATTTATGTTGTTATAATAATTATTGAAGTTTAAATTCTAAAACCAACCCGATTAGATATAACCAATTTAGATTTGATTTTATCATAAACTAGTATAATATCTGTGCTATCGCACGGATCATGTTAGTTTTCATATATGTTTTAAAACTATTGTATATATGTTTTAAAATTATCAATAAGGATTGAGTACTTGAGTTTATTAGAAGCAGTTAGTTCCTTACAACGTGACAAATCAATGTTCGAATTTCTGTTAAGAGAGGTGTTCTTATTTAGTGTTCAACCACACCTAAAATATAATTATCTCCGAAGGAGGATACTTGTGAAAAAAAAAATACTTATTTCAAAATCTCATATTTTTCTAGCTTAAACTAATTAATGCAAAATATTGGATTGTGTTAATATAAAAGACTTAAGCAAAAAAATAAAACAAAATACAAATTTGAAACATTATCATGATGATTGATATTTATCATATTTTAAAATTCTATTTATCTAAAACAATTTTGGCTAAACAATTTAATTAAAAAAATCCTGTGAATATGAGCCAATGAGGTAACTTCTATTTGCCATCAGAGATGAAGTCCGAGACAGTAGCCTCAAGAGAGCTAAGAATATGATTAAGGACCTGAAGAGAGTCCGCAATGGTATGAGTTTGCCATCTATCCCTCCAGAAATTGATGTGACAACCATTCCCAATGACCCATCTAGTATTGGTAGCAACAGTATTCCAGCAAGATTGCATCCCTGACCAAATAGATGATTTGATATAACTGCGAGGCTGCAAATTGCCTTTGAAAAGTCTTGCTTTCAACAAACTGGCCCAGTGGTCATCAAAGGAGATTAGCTTCCAAGTTAGGGAAAGGATGGCAACTTGATTAATTGTTAAGATAGGAAGACCAACGTATTCAAAAGGAGTATTGCTAGCCTTAAAGCCTATCAGGTTAGAGATACGTTCCACCCTGTTGCTGGTGATACTACCATGGAAAAATTGTGATTTTTCTTTGCTAATCACTTGGCCCAAGGCTTTACCATACTCCTCACAAAGCAAGATAAGCGCCTTAATATTTTTAACAGTACCCCTGCAAAAGATAATTATATCATCTGCGTACATGACGTGGCTTGGAAAAATTCTGCAGTTGCCGCAAACACATCTTCTTTTATGATTTCCCAATAAGTCTGATAAAAATGTCTTCCAAAGCCGTCTGGCCAGAATCACATAATTCGTTAAAACACTGCCGAACCGCGAATTGGTTCGTACGTACCAATTCGCGGTATGGTTCGTTCAAATTCGTCAATGAAATTTTGGAAGAGAAGAACCCGCAGGGAAGATGGAAGATTGCAGGCAGGAAAGCCATTAGCAGAAGCAGCAACCAAGCTTTGAAGAGACACCTTGTGACAAGCTCACCTTCTTTTTCCATATTGGTTGAGGAGTAGTGCAGCGGCAGCTTCTCCTCTGGGAACTTGATGAATGAACGATATGAGAAGGAGGCCAAACGAAAACAACGACTGAAAGAAGATGAAGGGTTTTGTTTTTGTTTGATAAATTTTTGTTGGTTTATGCGTGTTGATTTCAATAAAAGTATTAATAAAATATTAATTTATTTGTATAAATTAAAGTGCTGGTCATTTCTACTGTAAAAAACACTCTTCTCGATAAAAGTTGGACACATTGACAATTGAAATGAAATTAAACATTTTTAATTCCCCATCACTTCTCTTCAATAGTGAAATATCAAAGGAATCAGAACATAGAAATATAGTAATATACCCAATTTGACATTTTAAAATATAGCCTTATTTTATCTTATTTAATTAATAATTGAAGTTATTTTTTATTTATGATATTTTAAATTTTACTTTGAGTAATGTTTTAGCTAGATAAAAAAAATTATTGGTAATATGCTAATTTATCTATGTATACCCCTCACGTACCAATTCTTTTTAAGGTCGCTTACCACGTACCGCGTACCCGTATCACGTACAGAGAGTATTGCGAATTATGTGACTATGTGTCTGGCCCTGGCGCTTTTAAGATAAAAAACAACCTGTCTAACCTCCTCCAATGAAGGGAGATTAGTCAGGAAACTGTTGTCTTCTGTTGTGATCAGTCCTCTTTCCACAATCCCAGAGTCCTGAGTGTTGTTGTCAACAGCAAAAAGGTTGTTGTGTAGAAATGGAGAATGTGACTCTCAATGTCTCCTGGATTATGCAAAATCCTATCGTCTTGCTTGAGGAAGGATATATTGTTTTTGATTTGATGAATGCGAGTCATTTTGTGAAAAAGGCGGTGTTCCTATCTGCATTGACATGCTACCAGATGCGGGATTTCTCTTTCCAAAATTCATCATGGGTTTTAAGAGCTTTCTGAAAAGAGGATTGAGCTTTTAACTCCTGATCAAGGAGCTCTTCAGAATTATAATTAACAAACCGTATTATTGTACTGTTGCATAAATCAGCCAAGAAACTGTCCCGTAAACCAGAGTCTTATTTATTTTTTCCATTACAATTTATTATACTATTATACTAAAGTGTGATCATATTAATTTACATGACATTCTTGTAGATTAAAAAAAAAGTTTAATAATAATAACAACTATATACTAATAAAAAAAAGTTTAATAATAATAACTATATACTAATAGTGTAAAATAGTTTTAGACTGTCATTAAATCACATGTTATCAATTATATAATTTTTAAGGTAATTATTATAAGGAAAAAACCTACATACAGTTCTATAAGTACTGTACGTACTGTTCTCCAATTAAAATTGGAGTTTTACCTCGATAATATGCGAAAAAAGATTTGCATTAAAAAATTATGTATATTATCATTGTAAAACTCTAACTCTAATTGAACAAAAGTACATACAACACCTATAAAATTGTATGTAAATTTTGTCTTTATTATAAAAGTTAATAAACTTACCATTCATGAGTTGTAATTAAACAATTGTGTAAAATTATTTTATATTATAAGTACATAGTCTTTTTCTTTTTAAAAAAAAATTGACACTGGAGTGAAAATTAAGTTGCATGCGTTTTATATATATCCTATGACGCTGGCTATTTTGGGGGACTTGGTAATGTCCCCCACGGTGCGTAAGTTATGTTGGCAGTTGGATATGTGAATTTTTCAAGATTGATGTGGGACTACCATACAACTGTTTACACTAGATTATTTTTTTTTATAAAAAAAGCGACCTTTCTTTTCCGTTGTTGTTTTGCTTCTGAATTAAATTACAAACATTATCATAAAAAAGTGAAATATATAAAAACTAAACTGAAATAAAAAAAAAAGAAAAAATACATATGTATTTTTTCTTTTTTTCGAGATTGATGTGGGACTATCATACAACTGCTTACACTAGATTATTATTTTTTTTTAAAAAAAAACAACCTTTCTTCTCCGTTGTTGCTTTGCTTCTGAATTAAATTACAAACATTATCATAAAAAAGTGAAATATATAAAAACTAAACTGAAATAAAAAAGAAAAGAAAAAATACATATGTATTTTTTCTTTTTTTCGAGATTGATGTGAGACTATCATACAACTGCTTACACTATATTATTATTTTTTTTTAAAAAAAAGCAACCCTTCTTCTCCGTTGTTGCTTTGCTTCTGAATTAAATTACAAACATTATCATAAAAAAATGAAATATATAAAAACTAAACTGAAATAAAAAAAATACATATGTATTTTTTTTTTTTTTCGAGATTGATGTGGAACTATCATACAACTGCTTACACTAGATTATTATTTTTTTTAAAAAGAAGCGACCCTTCTTCTCCAACAGTCAATCTCAAAAAATTCACATATCCAACAGCCAACATAACTTACGCACCATAGGAAACATTACCCCCAAAATAGCCAGCGTCTATATCCTATAGATAGATAAGCAAGGCGCCACTGTAATGGCATGCAAATACTGCCAGGGTGAGTTACGTCCTACTCACTTCAGCTTCCGCCACGTAATTCCAAAGGTGCCACACCACGCCACACCACACCACACACTGCTCTTCTTTTTCTCTCTCTAACTCTTCCCAATTTTCATTGCAAATGCATATAATTTGTATTTCTCTGTGGGTGTGTGCAAACTGCAAACTGCAAATTAAGTTTTGAAGATGAACCCTCACAGCCTTTTGGCCTCTGCAGCGATAAACATAGGGTTGGCCTTGGTGACTCTGTCACTGTTCTCCGTCCTCAAGAAGCAGCCCTCCAACGCTTCCATATACTACGCTCGCCCTCTCTCTCGCCGCCTCTACGTCCCTTTTGACTCTCCGAATTCTTCGTCTCTGCACCGTTTCCTTCCTTCGCTCTCTTGGGTTTCTCGCGCGTTCCGTGTCACCGAAGATGAGATCGTCGAAGCTCATGGCCTCGACGCTCTTGTCATCATCAGGCTCTTCAAATTTGGGTCAGTTCCATGCTCCACTCTTCGTAACAAACATTAATTCATGTTTCATAATCATTTTGAATGAGTCTGATTAGATAAATCATAAATGTCTCAAAAAATAAAATAAAATGGGTTAACTAAGTTTTTAGTCCCTAAACTTTTTCAAAATTCGGTTTTTAGTCCCTAAACTTTAGTTTGACTGGTCAACGTTCCTAAACTTTATAAAAATTCGCTTTTTAAAAATTTGGTTTTTAGTCCCTAAACTTTAGTTTGACCGGTCAAGTTCCCTAAACTTTTTAAAAATTCAGTTTTTAGTCCCTAAAATGTTTAAAAAGTTTAAGGACCTTGACCAGTCAAACTAAAGTTTAGAAACTAAAAACCGAATTTTGAAAAAGTTTAGGGACTAAAAACTTAATTAAGAAAAAAAAAACTTCTAGAAAAAGAAAATAAAAAGAATAAAATGAAATAAATTTCTTTATAAATTAAAATTAAAATTAACCTATACATAAGCTAATTTGTAGAAGCTTTCTTATATAGCTTATATAAAAGATAATTTTTAACTTAATAAGCTAATTTTAACTCATGAAGACACTCATTTTTTTTTTCTTCTCTTAAAAGTGCATAAATATTTACATATTTAGTCCAATGTTAAGGAATTAATTAATTGAGTTTGGAGTAATTCTTTAAATAAAAAGTTTTTATATTGAGTTTTATTTTAAAATAGCTCAATTGTACTTTTTGGTACTTATTATCATTTTTAAATTTGGTCTGTTCATTATTTTTAAGTGAATTTGATTTTTACTATTTTAATTGTGTAATTTTTATTTATCCATTAATTTGATATTTAATATTTAACAAAAATTACATTTAATATTGTCATGCCACGACATTTATGTTGATGCACGTGACACTCTATTGTACCACCACATTGGCACTTTTGCTAAATATTACCTATCAAGTTAACATATGATTAAAATTACACAATTAAAATAATAGAAGATCAAATTTATGAAAAGTAGGAGACCGAATTTGCAAAATTAATGATAATAAGAGAATAAAAAGTGTAATTAAGTCTAAAATAAAAACATCTAAAGATAAAATATTTTACTTTAAAATTAATTTGAACCAAAATTAGTTTTATAAAATAAATTTCATTCAAAATGCCCAAAACTTTTTGCTACTCGTAATGACCAAAATGCTTCAGCTTTTCCTTCTTTTGAGTAAGGTAACACAAGTAACCAAATATTATCATGCTGTTTTATCAAGATATAAAGACAAGAGTGAATACCGAAATTGATCCCTAAGAAAGAAACACTATCTTAGTGAAAAGAATAAACTAATCATTTGGTTCCTCGACAATTTAGTCTTTTCATCCAATGAATGTAAGGATTAAGATTAAAATATTTTGCATTTGTATCTTAGAAGGAATAAATTGGATCGAGTGATTTTTTTCTTAATAATCAAATTGGGGATTTCCTCTAAAGGTTAATGAGGCCATGATATTTATGAAAAAAAAATACAAAAACATAAGTTTAGGTATAATATAATTTCTAATTATGTTATCTACATGTTCCACATTGAAATTGATGGTAAATTATGCTAATTTAAAAGGCAAATATTTTGATTTGTGAAAAGAGAAAGAACAGAGGTTTATCTTATGGAATAACAAATTGTCTTATTTTTCTTAAAGGAGGTTCATGAAGTATCCAATGTTTTACATCCATGCTGTTAAATTATATGTGGCATGCAATAATAACCCTGCCAAAATTTCCTGTATTTTGCTTAATTTTACCATTTTATTCTTATAATTTTGTTTATTATTTTTTGGGTTTGCAGCATTAAATTTTTCACGGTGTGTTCTCTTGTTGGGTTGGTCGTACTTCTCCCTATTAATTGTGGTGCCCAGGAGGTTCAAAATGGGAGCTACTTTACAATGGATTCTTTTACAATATCTAATGTTAGAAGAGGTTCTAATAGGTGAGGTTGTTTTGGAAGATCTAGAAAGGGTTACTTGCATAATCATCTTCTGTTTGCTAGAGTTGTATGTACTTTGATTTCTTACTACCCTCCTATGGATGTCAGTAACTTTAAGAAATGGTTTTTGTGAATTGGGCATGGTAATTTTGAAGAGAAAATAGGCTATGCACCGACAATGTAAAACAATTTTATACCATCATCCAATCACAACCCACCATGTATGGTAAGTTTGTTGACTTTTATGATAATTATCCTAAAAATCATATCAGCAGTGATTTGTGCTTGGATGAGTAAAATTGTTTTACACTATCAGTGCATGACCATTAAACTCTATTTTGAATCTCTATCTTCAAGCACATAAGTTTAATGGATGTGTTTAAATCAAAGCAAAGCTGATAAAACCATTGTTTTTCTGTGGGAAAAGAATAACATTAATGAAACTTAAAACAATGTTTTGAGAGAAAAATGTTCAATTATGTTAAGTGCTAATACCTTTGATTTATTATTCAACAACTCTGTTCCCCATGTGATTTTTGCTATTTTTGTTAACTTTTTTTCCCTTCTAATTTCAACTTTAGGAAATTTCATACCAAAAAATGTGGAATAATTTTACTAATGCTTCTATGTTTGATAATTCAGATAATGTCATAGTGAAAATCTTACTAGTTTTAGAAACACAAAGATTAGCCTAAATTGTAGGGATATTTGTTTTTGCCCAAGCTCTGCAGATGTTAAATATAAAAGCCACACCTGTAATGGACTTGTATTTTCAATTTATGATGATTAACCAAGGAGTGGATAGTAACATCCAAAGATGGCTAATAACTCAACATGTTAACTGAATGAACCATTATTTTTGTTAATTTATCCTATATATGTTACTGTTACTGATTCTTTGGTAAAATATAAATCGTGGATTACAATGGGTATGGAAAGTGTTTTATTTTTGAGGTTTTTAGTGGATGTTAAGCAAGCTGGAGAGACAGGGGCAAAGAGAAGGCTTAAAGGAAATGCTCCACTTTCACTTTCCACTCCTCTGACCATTTTTTTTTTTGTTGTCTAGCACATTTGGTTTCTTCCATTATGGTACAAATTGATTTCAAACTCTCAGCATAATTTGTATTTTGTTTAGTAGATAAGGACAAATAGACTGTGTATCCCAAGTTTGTTGTTATAGATGAAGTGAGATTGATTGCCTCATTGGACAATTGTTCAATAATCATTTGGTTTGTAGTTTTGTTATCATACTGGGGATGAACACTTTACTGCAATATAATACTTGCATTTAGAAAACCTTTCAATCAAAACATTTTTGAATCTTGATTGTTATGTTGATGTATTGCCCATGTTTTAAGCTGAATTCCCCATGTTTCAAGCTGATAGTTTTCAATGGTACAGTATTGATGTTCAATTTATTTCGTTATGCCAATACAAAGGTGAGAGGTTATGGTGCCTCTCAATCTTTTCCTCTTCAATAGATTGTCAAATCTCTTTGAATAATCTTAAATCCTGGATAAGGTAACAGGTCATGATTTTGGCTGTTGTATTGCTCATTTTCTGATCTTGTTATAGTATTTATGATTTAGCCCAAATGTTATTCTGACAGTGACACACAAAGCATTAAAACTGATCTTTTTCATGATTTTCTGACAGGCTTTGGGTGCATTTTGCATGCTTGTGTTTTATATCTTTTTACGGGATGTACCTACTATATAAGGTGAAATTCTCAGTTTGTTAAGTATAGGGATTGTTGTCAAAAAAATACTTCTCAGAAGCATGATTTACTTTTTTCTAACAATATAATGCTCAAAAAGACATGCTTGTAATTTGAGTATTAGAATAGCCATGATGATCAGCATAGTTATTTTTTATTCAAGTTAATATTATTATTTCCATTATGCACAATCAGGAATACAATGAAATTTTGATTAGAAGGATTTGGCAAATTCAAAAGTTAAAGCATAGACCTGATCAATTTACTATCGTAGTTCGTGAAATTCCATTATGCATTGAACACAAGGCTCGTGACTGTTGTGTTGATCATTTCTTCAGTAAGCACTATCCAAATGCTTACTATTCCTATCAAATGGTGTACAACACTGCAGATCTTGAGGAATCGGTGGTAAGACATGCCATTATGTGCTATACAAGTTACAATTATGATTTCTTACATATGATGTTTTTGTGTTGCTTGATAGTAATTTACCCTTAATTTGCTACATGCTAATCATTAGCATTGGATAAACAGATTGTGTAAAAACATTATTTGAGATGCTCCTGTTTCCTAATTTAGTGTTTTATAAATCATGATACTTAGGTTTGGGAAATCATTATGCTTTTCCTTTTTTTTTTTTTTTAAATCAGGGTTAGTTGAAAAATAAAACACTCTCTCCCAGGATTTACTGGGGGATAACATATGTCATATCCCTGAGAGAAGCAGAATGCTTCTAGTGGCCCCAACTATGTGGAACATAGGCAATTTTTCAAAGGAAGCTTTAGTGACATTGACAGTTCAGTAACCTCTGCTGTGACAACAATATATAGCTTTCTGGTCAACTTTCCATGAATTATATAATTCAAATTCTGAATTATACAAAACTGGAATAACATAACTTCTTCCAACAAAATCTCCATATCTACAATTTTGCAAACCAGCTAGTACTTTTATTTGGATCTGGCATATAAATGTTTCAAGATGAATTTTGTTGAACCTAATTTTTAAGTGGTAGGATATTCTTATCCTGTGTCTATACATTGTAATGGTGATAAAGCACTTTATTTTTCAAGACCCTGAGATTTAAAGCAGTGCATTTTTCACCGGCTACCTTCATTTTGAACATATATCTTACATGAGATAAAGCAGTCCTCAAAATACATACACTCTGTTTACATTTAATGATTTAATGGAGCATTTTTGCTGAAGTAATGGAAAAAAACTATCCTCTTATTCAGTCATGGCAGGAACACTGATATGAACACAGATATTATTTATTTATTTTTGTTTAAAGCATCAAAGAAGACAAATTTAGTTTGAATTTTTTAATGTGTAATGGATCCTCTCACAGATATTGTTACATGTAGAGCCAAGCAAAGTCTCTAGCAAGAAAAATAGAGGACTTGAGAGAGAGTTCTATGGCCAAGAGATGTAAGAACAAGTTGTCACTCTTGGGTTTATTACATCAAGAGACTTCAAAAGCTGCTTTGCTTGAGGAAAAGCTTCAAGCACTATGTCACAAGATTCATCAGTTACAATGCAAAGACACACTCCATAAAAAGGTAGCAGTTTAATGTGTTATTGTCATTTGAGCACTTTTATGAGAAGATTATCATGTAGAAACACACCCATCTCATTGAGCTTATGCATTTTCATCTCCTATTTTGGAAGTATTATAAAAGTGCTTTTTTTTTCATGGTAAAAAAATTAGATGAGCCACTTCTTATAATTTTCTTTTTAGCTTTTAAACTTGGGCAAGCTTACGCAAAATAGAGAAAGGAAAACAATAGATTTGGATCAAGTTAGATGTATTAAGGATTAAGATGGGAAGGTTTTGGTTACAGATCAAGATATCAAAGAGAAATGGGATAAATACTTTTATTAGATTTTCAATGATGGACAAGGTTCAACTTGTAATATGGAAAGACTAAAAATCCATGAGACAAACAAAATTTGGATTACTACCATAGAATTCGTGTTGGAGAGGTAAAAGAAGGCTTAGGAGGATGTATGATGGTAAAGTTGTTAGTCCAGATGATATATTGAAGTTTGAAAGTGTGTAGGAGACCAAAAATAAAATATATTATTAGTGAAGAACTATGTTGGTTTTTTTAGGAAAGCATTCCAGAAATAGGAAAGTAAGGATATGGAAGCCAAATTTAAATCAAGGTGGCTGATGCATTCTTGGGTTGAAAATAAGGTGCTTTTCTTTTGGTAATATAAGTCAGGTTCTTTCACCCAATACATTGGAAAGCAAGAGGAATAAACATGGGTAGTGAAGGTGGGACTGTGCCATTCCCCCAAAACAAAAAGTAGTGTCTTCTATTATAATTTTTTGTGCACACAAATTAGCAACTAAAATAATATTTAGAAAGGAATACTTTGAGAAAGATAATATTAAGTAAAAGCCATGCAAATCTAAAGGAAAATAAGCAATGTTCTAGAAGATTTAGTTGGTAAAGATTCATGGTGGTTTGGGGGATTCGCATTTCTCTGCTTTGCACTTGGTGTACTATTTTAGCATTTGGATGTTTCAAAAGAAAATCCTCTGTATGTATCTAGGAATATTGTGATCCTAACTAATTCTTGAGACAAATGCAAGGTGGATTTTAGCTAATAGTCCTTATTCATATCATTATGAGAACATATCTTGAGCAGCTGTGTTTGCCTATTTATTTCTTTGAAAATGAAAGTAAAAATGATATATGAAGGTTTTATTCATTGTCTGATTGCAAAAGCTGAAAACAAAGTATCTTCTTGTATTGTCTCATTCTTTAGGAGTTGCCTGTTGCTTTTGTAACATTCAAGTCCCGTTCGGGTGCTGCAGCTGCGGCTCATTTGCAACATCATTCACATCCACTTCTTTGGATCACTGAACTTGCCCCAGAACCAAGGGATGTTTCATGGAGGAATATGAGAGTATCCTACAGAGCAGTGCCACTATATAAACTAGGTGTTCTCATTGCAGCATCACTGCTTACAGTTTTCTTTGCCATACCAGTTACTGCTGTTCAAGGAATAGCCAAATATGAGAAACTGAGGAAATGGTTTCCTCCAGCCATGGCTGTGCAGTTGATGTGAGAATCATAACTAGTGCTAGCCATTTTGATAATTTAGAACGTAAAACATTTGCTCGGACTTTTATTCCGTTTTGGTTAAATGTCAAACTATTGCATACATTTTATTACTTTATAGTTCAATAAATTCTTGGGAATTTTGATGCAGGTATGACTGAAGAGGAATTCCCTATGAATTGGCAAAACATATAGTGAATATTGCTTATATGTAACATGTATTTTCTTTCACTAATTACTACATAGTAGGAATCTTCAATTGGCTAACGTTTGCATTATTGACTTTAACATATGAATAAGATAAATAAGGTAATAAATAAGTGGAACCTGTCCTTCCCAATCCCTCTCTTCCTTGTTCATCCATATAAATATTCAATGAACACATTTTCATGTTTCTATTAAATTTCTTCCTTACCTCCTATTTCTACATAGGATTTCTTTCTTCTTCTACAATTCTCTCATGATTTGTCTGGCTAATTGGAGAAAGATTAACAAGAGGAAGCAAATGTAAATGGAAAATACTATATACCAAAATCAAAGTGATTTATGTCCCTTGACAGAAAAGAAAAAAGAAATTTCACAAATAATTTTGTATCCAAAACATACATCTCTTTATTTTGGTTTCATGTCTTATACTTTGTAATTTATTGACAAGTTCTTAATGTAGAAAATAGATTATTTGTTTCGTTATATTTTTCTGACATACAACATGTTCATTCATCAGACCAGGATTAAGCTCTGTAGTGACAGGTTATCTTCCAAGTGCTGTACTCAAAGGATTTATATTCATTGTGCCGTTTACAATGTTTGCTATGGCTAAAATAGCTGGATGTATTGCAAGAAGTAAGGAGGAGATCAAAGCCTGCAACATGGTTTTCTACTTTCTGGTAGGAAATGTGTTCTTCTGGAGTGTGTTATCAGGATCCCTTCTTGATTTAATTGGACAATTCATTAGTCATCCCAAAAATATTCCAAGTCAGCTTGCCGGAGCCGTCTCCGCCCAAGTATGTTTTCATTTCTGTTACTCCTGGCATATTCTGTTGAATTTGAGGCACTTTATTTCTTCCCTTCATAATAGTTTTTGAATAATATTGAATGTTGAGGCTTTAAGGCTGCTTCTATCAATGACTGAGGCACATTTTCAAGAATTATTTCATCTTCTGACAAATTTGCCTAATTTGCTTTCATTTGGATAGTCTGCTAATGAGTCTGACTTCTTCTTTACTTGTTCCAGGCAGATTTCTTTTTGACATACATCTTAACAGATGGTCTGTCTGGGTTTTCTTTGGAGGTTCTCCAGCCTGGCTTGCTAATTTGGGATATCTTAAAGTCTTGCATTTATGGCTGTCGACGAGAGAGAAGTCCTTACCTTTATTCATTGCCTTACTTTAGAATAATCCCTTTAGTCTCGCTCTCGGTTCTAATCGGCGTAGTGTATGCAGTAGTCGCGCCATTGTTGCTCCCATTTCTTATTGTTTACTTCTGTTTAGGCTACGTTGTCTATGTCAACCAGGTGAGTTTATCAGTATCTTCAAACACTCATTTCTTGTGTTCTATAATACAAATTCACAGGCACACAAAAAGACATGCTCTGTTACGGATTCTTCATCATGTGTTTTTGTATTAGTCTAAAATTGTTCAGATTGAAAATAAAACATCTAGAACGAGAGTTAGATGGTATCATGCAAGTTGGCATTAGCTGCTATATATATGCAATGGTTGATACTTGTACAAGATTCTTTTTCTGTACTGAAGAAATATCATTATTATAAGTTAGATTTGGCATTCATATCTCCCTTTTGATGTTGAAGTCTCCAATTCACACACACATAGTGGAATTACTTTTCTTCTATGAATGTTGTCTTAATCAGTATAATATTTAACTTTGCAGATTCGAGATGTGTATGAAACTACTTACGAAACATGTGGACAATATTGGCCATACATTCATCACTACATTCTCCTTGCAATCATTCTCATGCAGATTACCATGATTGGTTTATTTGGACTGAAGTTAAAACCAGCTGCTTCTATATCAACCATTCCATTAATTTTGTTCACATGGATGTTTAATGAGTACTGCAAGATGCGTTTTCTCCCTTCCTTCCACCATTATACTCTCCAGGTAAAGTTACTACTCACAATTATTAATGAGAACAAGGCTATATATACTATGGTTTAAGATCTAACTTGTGCCTTAGGACACTGGTTAAGGAACCAAAAGTTAGAAAAACAATTACGAAAAAATGTTCTTTATGCATCCCCACCGTGGTTTCTAATGCATTTGATTTCTATCGTGACTTCGAGAAATAAACTTTCTATTATTGATTTCTTAACCTATTTTGTCAAGGACACTGGTTAACAAGACCTTTGAGATAATAAATTCTGAATGAGTTTGAAATTTATCATTGCATGTAAGATTATGATTTACACATCTGTTGCTATTTATGTATGTAGTGTTTTGCTTTATCTTACTGAAGTTGTATTTGATGTTACGGTTTAGGATGCTGCTGAAAATGATGAACTTGATGAAAAGTGTGGTCTATTGGAGTTACATTGTGAGAATGCAATCAATGCCTATTGTCCACCAGGTTTACGACCGGTGAATTTCATGGCATCAGAATCCAGCTCCACACCATTAGTTTCTTCGTGATCTAGATCTTTCATTTTGCATTAATATTTATGTTTTATTTATTCTTACTAGAAAAATCCACAATGAAGGTATAAAAGGTAATGCTAAAGGACATGGTCAATTCAAGGAATCTCGGAAAAAAGTGTTGGAATCCAAGCATTACATTTTGCTTTTCCTTTTTAAATTTTAACTATTATGCTTGCTTGGATAATTACTTTATTTTAGAAAAACAATTGTTTGCTTTTTGTGAGAGTCTTTGGAATTTTCCAACCAAACAGGAGTACCTTATAGAATCGGTTTTGCTAATCATTATCTAAGGAAAGTAGTAAAAAAAATTGGTTGAAAAGTAATATTTAATATTATTAATATATTAAATTAAATGTTGTGATTGTTAATAAAAAAAAAATTATTTATTGATTTTTCAACTAATGCTCTTGTGGTAATGGTTAGAAAACTGTTCTGGAATTAGGCTGGCCAGGGATAAAGATTATTATTAGGTGAGCAAACATAGCTGCATACTTTTTGTTCACAAAACTACTATATCTAGTGGAACTGTAAATTTGTCCTTAAAAAAATCAGTGTGGGATACGTTTGTCCTAATAAAAAATTTACATTATTTTTTATTTTTAGGAATTAAGATGAGATTTTTATAATCTTAAGAAATGACACGTTCGATGTTGAATTTTTTTGAGGATGAATATGGGTATTTTGTCCTATATTAAACGTATTTGGTTACTATGTAATCTCACGATTCAAATTCTAAAATCTTTACTTCAGTGAAAATTTGGATTTAATCAATATTTTGGTCTCTATAAAATACATTTTTTTTATTAAGTCTTTATAACTTTTTTTTTTATTGGACCTGGTCCATGAAATGATGTGGATTAGAGAAGGTCACGTCAACATGTAGAAGTTACACAAGACACATGCAAGAGCTCTATAAAAGAGAGTTTTGGAGTTAGTGGGTGTCATGTGTGTGATGAGGAATGCTAGTAATATTTTTTTTAACACTTTCTTTTTAGTATTTTTTCTAGGCTAAAATTTATTAAAAATTATAATTTTTTTTGGTGAATTTTACTTTTAAATTTGGTGAATTTTACTTTTAAATTTATTAAAAAAAATTCTCTCAAAAAAATAAAAATAAAATCATTAAATATAGTATTTAATTTGGACTTTTGTATAATACTCCTTACGTCCTACAATAATTGTCAAGAAAAAAAAATTCAAAATAATTATTATTTTAGCTTTTCAATGTAATATTAATTACAATTTTTTACTTATATCCTTTATAATATTAATGATGTGCAACAAAAATGATATAAATGAAGTCATGATGATAAGGTTAACTTTATAAAATTGTTATTTTTTTCATTTATTTATTAGTTTTTTTTGGTTTGTATAAAAACTTTAGTTTTTCAGAATTTGTATGTCTACTGCCTTTTGGATTTGGCCTATTGGAAATAGAAATGATTCATTGATTCTAAAAGCAGATTTGTACAATCAGCATCAGGAATGGAGTCAATCCCACTGACAAATTGGTTTCAACTTCTCTTTTGACGTTTCTCCGAATCCAAAACCTCACTACCAACCCTTTTACTTGAATTATTTTCTTGTAGATTTCTCGGTTTTGTGAAAGAAATATCCTCCATTTTACTTTCCTGCCTGTATATGTGAATTCCATACCATTTCACAATAGCCATTCTTGTTGGTCCATGGTCACCTTGTATACAGGAATTCCATTCCATTTCAATCTCCACATGATTCCAATCACTCTTCACAAATGTTCCTCTGAGATCTTCATAACTAATAAGGGCAGTTAGATCAAATAGCCACACATGATCTGTCTCCATTGACCAATCGTAACAACGTTTGGACAATATCCTTCTGTGGCCGTTGATGACTATACAGAATAATGCAACTTGAAAATGGTGCAGTGGATTTTCCAACATTCCAAAAGAGACACACACACAAATCCTTGGGAATCTCTCACGACCCCAAAAGGTTATGGACCTTTCACTGCTACAATGATCAAACCATTCTGGAATCCTGGACCCTGGAAGAATTACAGTTTTCTGCCCAGTTTCATGAATTGCCTGATCACACAAAAACAAGCACAAAATTTTTGTAACAACAAAGGATTCACAAAACAAACAGATTAATTAATGAGTTTAATGGTGATGCACTGACAATGTAAAATAGTTTTGTAAAAGTCAACAAACATATCATAAAGGACGATTTCTAATTGGATGACAGTGTAAAACTATTTTAAACTGTCAGTGCATAGCCCTTTTTCTCTTAATTAATACAAGAAATTCAAACAGGAAAGAGGAAACATCAAAGAAACCTGGCTCAATAGTACACTTGATGACTGGGATGTCAATGATGTGCAGTTAAATGCATCTATGTCATTTAATTTAGGGGGAATGACTAAAATGTCTTGAAGTTGCTTGCAATTGCTCAGCAGAAGAGTCTTCAAATGTATACATTCTTTAATGCATGCTGGAAGGACTGCAAAACTATTGTAAGATAGGTCCAAATATACCACATTGGCAAAACCACTGAGACATATAACAAGATGTTCAGTTGTTAAGTTGCAAGAGCTCAGATACAGATGAACAATGTTTGGAGAAGCAGTTAATAATCTCAGTTGTCCATGATCTTCACACTCAACAGAAATGTCAAACCTTCTACATGAGTCAGCTTGAATTTCCTGAAGTCTTGGTAGTGTAAAAATGCTACTGGGTAGCTTATCAAGCCTAGCACATTCCATTAGATTTAAAGATTCAAGCCCTCTAAGATTTCCAATAGAAAATGGTAATTCCTCTATGGCAGTTTGCCACAAGTTGAGATACTTCAAATTTTCTATCTCACACACTATTTCTGGAAACCTCACAAGTCTCAAGCACTCAGAGAAAGAGAGCTCTCTAAGAGATGCCAACTTGAATGCTGATGGAATTATTTTCAGACTAGTGCATCCTGTTGCAATCAGCTCTTCAAGATTACCAAGAAATCCAACAGAATCATGAATCTTAATCAAATTTATACAATTATCTAGATACAATATCCTTAAGAGTGGGATTCCCGAAATGTCAGGTACTTCTGACAAAAATTCACAATCAGTGAAATCCATTTTAGTCAAACGCTCCATATTCTGGAAACAAGAGTACAATAGTTAGACAATATACTAGAGACAATTATTTAAGGTCAAAGGAACAAATTGACGCAATTACTACATATACCTTGAACTTGTTCAAAATGAGACAATCAGAAGGCAATTTGAGAAAATCAGGTGGTAAACACCTTGAAGGATATCCACTCCATATCAGAACTCTCATGCTATTTGAGAGATATTGGGGGACTCCAGAATATATGGCATCCTTAATAATTAATATTCTCAGGCTTTTCATATTTTTGAAGGCTTTGTCACTCAACTTCAGTATATCATTTCCTCGTGGTAAGTCAACCAACATCATAACTTCAATTTTGTCAGATCCCTTTGAAAGCAAGAATAAGTTAAATACAAACTGTACAAACCAAATTTCAAAGAGAAGCACGTATACATGTAAATTCAAATTATAAAGCAAAAAGCATACTAGTATATGCTAACATTATAAATGTTAGAGCAAATTATAGCAACACCCCCTAGGCTTTTATCAAATTACACACAACCCCACCCTTTTTTATTTTCCTACACTAATCCTCCTTTAAGTTTGAAAACATTACACTAACACCCCATTATATGTTTGAAAACATTACACTGACACCCCTCAACACCCCGTCAAATCTTACACTACCACCCTCTACAAGGGAGGTGAATATAATGGTTAAAAAAGCAGGGGGTGCTTATGTAATTACACGAAACCTTAGGAGTGTTGCTGTAATTTGCTCTAAATGTTAAATTGGAGGATAATATAAAGGCTTGTTTTGCGCATCTTCAGTATCTTAAAAACATAAAACCAGTGAATATGGCTCTTACCTCATTTTCATTTAAAACTTGGAGAACATCTTGAGGGCACCATATTCTACTTCGTTTTCCTGGATGCAGGGGTGATTCCTGTTGCACTATTTTCATGGCCATGTCTTTGATATAGTCATGCATCATCAACCTTCCACTGGGAGCAATAGATAGGAGAGATCTACCAATAAGTCTGCTAATACTATATTTTGGATTGAAACCACAAGCTGATACTATTTCCTCAACATATGATAGTGGCTCTGAGGCTCTCCAAAGAAGAAACATGCAATGTCAAGGAAAATTCTGTTCTCACATTCATTTAAACTATCATAACTCACTTTAAGTATACCCTGAATTTCTCCATTACAAACTCGTTCATATCTGTCTAATGCGATCTCCAATTCATGTTTTGATGTTTCTGACAAATCAGGACCAATAACCTCCATTGTTTCTGACAAATCAGAACCAATAACCTTCAAAACCAATGGAAGGCCATGGGAACAGTGAAATGCACGTTCACAAACCGCATTATAGTAATCAGGTTTGGGTCCTTCGGATGCCTTGGAACTTAGAAGTTGCATAGCTTCATAGTTACCTAATTTTGGTACATCATATATATTTTCAACTCCACGAGCAGCTAGAAGATCTTTACACCTGCTAGTTATGATAATTCTACTGCCCAAACCAAATCAATTGCATTCTCCTGCTAAATACTCCAATTGCTCCAGCTTGTCCACATTATCAAGTATCAAAAGAACCCTTTTGCTTTGCAACTTCCCAATCAGGATTGGAATTCCTTTATGCTCATGAACCACCTTGATATTCTCACCAGCTATATCAGAAAGAATTGCCTCTTGGAGATATGCTAACCCATATTTGGCTGAACTTCCTCTGACATCACTGAGAAAGCATGAACCTTCAAATTGTTCACTGATGGAATTATACAAAGCTTGAGTCGAATGTTGGGGGATAAGCGTGTATGCCCAAGACTCAATCCATCATGTAACCAATTGCAGTTCTAATAATGAAGTATTATTAGAGATAAAATAGTTTATTTGATAAGGTCCTTGATTAAAATTATGGACTTGTTATCATAATAGAGATTATGATAATGAGAAACAAGTCCTTTATAATTTTAATCTAAATTGTTCTTGATCGTAGGATTATTGTAAATAGGATATCAATAATCCGGATAGATCAATATATATGTAATGGTCTTTATTGGATAAAGATTAATAGATCTCATTTATTAAATTACATATATAGATGATGCACGTGTGGATGTCATCATTGAACTGACTCAATTGAGATTTCCTAATGGTTAACATTACCTCAAGCTGTCAATAGGAAATTCTCAAGAAGAAATATAATAGTTTCCTTTGACCTGAGATTATCATAGTAATTAACAAGTTATTTATTATGCTTTAATACCGGACACCTAATGCCTTAGGGCACTAGTTGAATGGACATTGGGTATGATTAAATACTTGTAGAATTAATGATTAATCAAGAAGGAATCCATAAACTCTTGGTAATGAGTTTGAGCTCTATGATATAATTAATATAATTAAGACCTTGGCCAGGGCAATTGAATGAAAGAAGAAATGAGTTTCTTAAGTCATTCACTAAATAAATATAATGTTTTAACTTGTTAGAATTTGACATTAATACCATACTCTAGAGTTAACATGGAGCTGTAAATGATGGAAGAAAATATTACATTATTCTTCTAGTGGTTCTTGAATGTAAATGATGTTACTTCATGCTATCCGGACGTTAAGGAGTGTTGCTAGACGCCTACCTTGATTAGTAAATTAATTATGATTAATTTACTACTGGTTTAGTATTGAACCTACGGGATCACACACAAACGAGTGTTCCAATCTTTGCATAAGAAAATAATTTATTTGATAATTAAATTAGAGAATTTAATTTAATCAAATAAATGATTTAGTGGAATATTATTATATTCTTTGCTAGCACCAAGAATATAATTAATATAAATATAAAGAGTATCCTCTTCTTAAATGTGGAAGTTGTCCACAAGATAAGAATCAGATTCTATTGCTACATATCAGGATTAAATCATGTGATTAGTTATCGTAATTAATCATGTGATTATTTGAAAATTATCTTTTCCTTAAATCAGGAAGGTTGTTGAAATAAAGAGATATGTGATTATTTTAAACCAAATATCTCCTTTTGAAAAAACCCAAATCCTTATCCTTTTAACAATATAAATAGAAGCCTCTGCCTAAGAGCAAAGTGGGTCAGACACAAACTTGAAAAGTCTAATACGTCTAAACCTGAAAAGTAAAAAAGTAGAAGGAAAGAGGGTTTACTCTTTTAGAGTTCCACTTATCAAATAATTGATAGCAGAGATTGGTCTCGGTGTGGATACACGTAGAGTCTTCACACGATTGAAGAAGTTTTTCTTACTTCAAGAACGCACATCTAGGTATACAATTCTAAATGTATCTTCTTTTTTAGTATTGTAGTATATTTTGAATGCAAAATAGATCCTATTATTCTGCTGCGAGTGTTAGGAACGCTCCCAGATAACTATCACCGAATGGTTTTACCTATTCCACTAACTCCACATATTCCCACCATGATGACAGTGGGAGCAGAGATTTGCAAACGAAATATTATTTTAGGTAGACAGTCTCAAGTCCAACTAGATGTCCATTAACAGGTAAAAAATTGTGTTTTGACATACCCACTATGTCAACTATCCGTGCTATCAATTCATATTCATATCCACATCTATGAAATTACAAAAGATTGTGGATACTCAAATTAAATGGAAAGGAAGGTTTTAATTAAGCAAAGGGTAAAGGGAAGGAAAGGAAGGAGTGAGAGTTACTTCCTTTTGTTTAAATCTTAATTGAACAAAACTCATCTCTCCTATACATGCAATTATAACCACAAGAGGTGTATTTCATTTTCCATCTTTACTTCCTTTTGTTTAAATTTTAATTGAACATAAATCATTTCTCCTTTATATGCAAACTATATATAATCACAAGGGGTGTATTCCATTTTCCATCTTCATCAACGGTAACAAAAGTCTTATACTACTAGGTAAGGTCGGCTATATGGATTACATGACACCACTCAGATCCATTAAAGACCAATCTTAAAAGATATTAAATATGAACAAAAAAGATTAAAGAATTAAGGTCGGCTATATAGATCACGTGACACCACTCAGATCCATTAAAGACCAATCTTAAGGGGTATTAAATATGAACAAAAAATATTAAAGAATTAAGGGGAAAAAAAGGGAAAAGGAAGGTATAGTTGTACCCATCTGTAAAATGCCACCCTGCAAGATTGGCTGCTTCATGCAGAGCTCGCCTCCAGTTTTGCACCTTCTCTTTGTTATATTTCAGTTTCCTTTCATGCATAGCCAAGTGTTGACCATAACTTCCTGTCTGGTGCCGTACCTCTGAAGGATCCACGTTGTAAAATATTGGATAAACTGCGAGTTCCTTGGTTTTCTTACAACTGAGGATTTTGACAAGTTCTTCAAGGCACCATGTTGAGGATGCATAGCTTTTTGAGAACACAACGATGGCCATCCTAGACTCTTCAATGGCTTTGAATATAGCGGGTGAAATCTGTTCTCCTCTCTTAAGAACTTCATCATCCATGAAAGTTTTGATCCCCCTTTGGCGCAAAGCATGGTAGAGATGACCAGTGAATCCAAAGCGGGTATCTTCTCCTCTAAGACTGAGGAAAACATCATAAGTCCACCCACTCAGCAGCACTCTCTGCTCCATTTCCACACTCTTTCTCAACTTTGCAAGAGAGTTTGTCAGCCTTTGAAGGGTTATTTACTAGGCTAATAACACTTTCTTTCTCTTTCTCTTGTCTTCCTTCTTATTTCTCTCTCTTTTTTTCATGGAAAAAGATATTTAGACACCTAAATGTCTTTTGACACCAAAAGAGAGTGAAAAAAGAGAGAAAAATATAGGTATGATAAGTAATATGATGTGATAAAAAGACAGCAATAGAGAAAAATTAAAGGTGTTGATGGGATTTTTAAAATATAAGAATGTTCGAATATAACTACATTTTTTTCATAGGTGTCCTTTTCAATTTTGCGGGACTTCTATTTGAGACTCGGGTACACTGTACATTAAATGTGGCCATCTATTTTGACGAGGATATGCACTTTGATTCACCACCTCATGAGAGACCAATTCATTTTGCTAGACCTAATCATGTGAATAAAATATTAAGTTAAATATAATTTTAATCTCAATTAATATATAAATGCTCATTTTATTTTCTTAAAAAATCATTTTCCCATTTTTTATTTATTAAAATATATCATGTGTGGGCTTTATCATTTAGAAAAATCGTCCTTTTTTATATTCTTTATTTATGAACTTTATTAAAATAAAGATGATATATAACACAATTTTATAAATGATAGATCAAAATAAGACAAATTTTCCATAAAATAAAAATGAAAATTATCTTCCTTTATTTGTGAAAATTAAAAACATATTTAACTTAAAAATATTTTTAAGGGACTAAAAGACATTGGATTTTTTTTATCTATATGAATCGAAGACAGATACCAAGGAGTTTACAACAAATACAATTTTCTCATCAAACTGAACTAGATCACAGAGAATTTATAATAACTTACGCACTATGCTCATCAAACTGAGCTAGACCCCTTGATTATCTACTTTTCAAGAAAGGAGTTAGGGAATCCCAAATTAAGCAACCCACATGAGATGCTAAATTTAATATTTATAATTTTTCATATTTTTCTATAATGATACATCATCTTTATTATTTTAAGAAACTTAACCTTTTTTTTATCCAACTCGGTAACTCTAAACTTTTCGTAAAGGAACCCAGCATCAACTCCACTCTTCTATATTGTATTATTCAATCTTAATTTTAATTTAATAAATTTTTTTATCTCAATTATTTAAATAATATATAAATATATAATGATTTTTAATTAATTAATATTTTCTCTTCAAATAAAATGTAAAAAAAAAAGCTGAAAATTTTAAATAAATATACACAATTTTGTAATTAAATAATTTTTATAATACATAAAAAATTCTATGTACTAATAATTTAAATAAACAAGAGTAAATTTAAATTAATATTTTGAAATATATGAAGAAATATAAAATATTATATCATTAAAATAAAGTTTTATTATACTTACATACATACATACATATACATATATATATATATATATATATATATATATATATATATATATATATATATATATATATATAAAATTAAGTGAGTCCATTAAATAATCCAAAGAACCATGGAGCATCGATGCTTTTTTTACTTTTCCATAAAAAGTAAATACATTAATATTTATTTGAGATTTCGTCAAATTTCTTTTGAAATCCTTCTTCGTTTCATCCTACTATAAATTTCTTTAAATGTTTAAAAAATATTATACTAATATTCCTCATATATTATATATTTTTAAAAAAGTCTATAAATTATATTAACTCTCTTAATTATTTAAAAAAATGTTAGATCATATACATTTATTAGAGGAATTGTTATAATTTTTTTTTAAAAGTAAAGAATTACGTGTAATTTAAAAAAGGAAAAAACTTAGATACAATATCATAGGTACTGTTACTGCTGTTTTCCAATTAGATTTGGAGTTTTACCTCGGTAATATGCGATGACATTTAATGGATTCCTATATTTCAGGTATTATCGAGGTGAAACTCTAAACCTGATTGAAGAATAACATGTACTATTGTATCTAAGTTTTGTCCTTTAAAAAATCTCAGAAGAGTTAGTATAATTATCCTCGAATTCTTTAATGTTGTTCTTGTCAGTGTAGAAACCGCATGGAAGATGCAATAATGCTAATTTGCATGTTTCTAGACGAAGGCTATGGTGGGAAAGTAAGTGAAGTTTCCCACCGTGTGAAAGTTTTTTTTTCCATCGTTGGATATCTTTAATTTTAAATCTAAGGTTCAAAATTTTCTTTTTTCTCTTTTTTTCTTCCTTTCCCCAATTTGTCCCTTGGAAAACCCTTCTCTCCGTCAATGTGTCTTCCCCTCAAAGACCCAACTTCCACTCCAGCTCCTTCTCCGGCGGCCCTCCACTCCCTCCCTGGCGGTGGACCACATCATCGTCGCCCTTGATTGGTTATTTTTTCTGACTGGGATCAAGTTCTTTGGTACTACCATGCCTTATTCATCATCCCCACCCAACAAACAAGTTGCAAAGAGTTGTTTTCTGAAGCTTGCTTTTCGATTTGCAATATGAGTTTTTTAAAATTTCAAGTACAACATCGACGACGAAGGGGGAAAACTGAGAAAATGGAGGTCGCACGCACGGTGGTGGAGAAGCTCCGGCGCGGTCACTTGGGGTTTTCGTGCCTGTTTCTTTACTTTTGTTTGTCATATTTTTTCTTGATTTTTGTTCATACCTTTCTGATTGGGATCTTGGGTATGAAAAGGGAAACAGTGGAAATCCATATGAGGTAGCTTGGATCTGTTAAGGTTTGATCCTTTGAGGGTTTGGGATGAATGGGTATGTGGTTGGTGGTGGGTCGGTGGTGAGTGTCGCCGTCGGAGAGTGGCTACAGTGGAGGTGTCGCCGGCACAGCGGGGAGGAAGGTTGTGCAAAAGTGAAACTGTGGACTAGGGTCTGAGAGAGAAGGGGTTAGGGACAAATTAGGAAACAAAGAAAAAGAAAATAAAATAAAATGAAAAAGACAAAAAAATAGAACCCTTTGATTAAAAATTAATAGATCTAACAGGTGAGAATGCACTTGCCCACTGTGGGAAACTTGGGAGGTTTCCCACCCTAGAATTCTTCGTTGTTCTAAAATTCTAATGAAAAACATGAAAACCCCACAATGCTCAACACAGCATGTGCGCCGAAAGCTTTCACTTTTCCAAACACTCACTAAAAGCCCGTTTGGAAAATATTTCTCTCGTTACGGATGCATGTTCCCATTATTCTAATAACAGAACACATTTTTTTAATATAAAAAAATACTAATGATAGTGCCCTTACATTTAACACTTCTTTGGTAAAAAAAAATTACATTTTTTTATACATCAGAAAAGTAAAAGAGAAAAAGAACTAGAACCAAAACTACTGTCTAATAAAGATAGTGCCTATGGAATCAGCCAACAAAAGAGGAGACATATCCAAAGGACAAGAGTCTAACACTTTGTTTGGTTCACAAAAGAAAGTGAGAGAAAAGAAAGTAGAAGGAAAGAATGTGAAAGGAAAGAAAGATAGTAAAAAATGAGATGATTTTTTAATTGTTTGGTTTGAGAGAAAATGGAAAGAAAGAAAAATGTAAGTTTTTTTCCCTTATTTGATTGAGTAGAAAATGAAAGAAAAGAAAAATGTATACTTATAAAATGACATAACTTAAACAAAATTATTTGTAAACAAAATTAAAATAATGAATTAAAAATTATTTTATAAAATGACAAAAGAAAATAACAATATAAATTAAAAATAAATTATTTGTAAACAAAGTTTGAATAATGAAAAGTGAAAAAATAATTTTAACTCGATTAAAAAATAATAATTTAACTGCACTGTTTTAAGAAAACAAATTTAAAAAACGTAAGGCATGAACTTGAGAAAGCAGGAGCTGCAGCACAATGAATGTTCTACCTTTCATGAGCGAGGGTGGTAATGCAAGTATGCAACTGTGAAGTATTTCTTATGGGCAAAATATGAAAGGGCATTTATGTCTTTTTAAAAAATATTCAAGCTTTCCTTCAGGTTTCTTCCCAAAATCGGTGGAAAGGATTTTTACCATGGGTCCCACATAAATAATCACTCCTCTCCCTTTTATATGAGAACCAAATGATGGAAGCATAATCTCTTCTCTTCTCTTCCTTCGTTTCCTTCTTTTCTTCTTATTTTCAATCAAACCAAATGCAGTGTAAAATTTCCAAAGCATTGTCCAAAAGATGCACCTTTTTAGCAAGTTTGTCAGCTACTAGGGGTGTTCAAAACCGAATCAAACCATTTATAAACTGTCAAACCGATCCAAAAATACCGAAAATCAATTAAATCGAAAACCACAAAAATCAAAAATCTCAAAACCGCATACTTCTTTGCGGTTTGGTTCGGTTTTCGGTTCTTGTTATAAAAACTGAACCAAACCAAACTAAAC
This sequence comes from Pueraria montana var. lobata, assembly GCA_026413185.1. Taxonomy (NCBI): domain Eukaryota; kingdom Viridiplantae; phylum Streptophyta; class Magnoliopsida; order Fabales; family Fabaceae; genus Pueraria; species Pueraria montana. Next base: position 55,085,798 of record CM048654.1, read on the forward strand.
CACATATTATAATTATATTGATTTTATTAAATGGATGTTTAGCATTATGTAACTAGTATTATTTAAATTTTTTAATGATTATAGTATGTGATTAAGAGTGTACTTCTTTCTATAATAAGTTTGTAATATGTGATTTTTGTTGCAGTAATTAATAATAAGAATTAAATAATTTATGACATTTTCTTTGTTTTTGTAATCAATGTGCATATTTTACTTTCATATATTAAAAAAGGATGTACCAATATTGTTAAAAAATATGTTAAATATTAAGTGATGCGCAATTTACTATTATGCTACAAAAAGAGTTAATAATATTATTTTATAATAATGCTAAATAAAAGTAAAAAATTAATTTTTAACTAAAATATGTTAAACAAAATTTAATTAAAAATAAAAATTATTTTTAAAATAACAGCATAATAATTATGAAAATTTAGTTAATAGATTTTATATTATGATAATATATTAAAAAAAAAAAAGCCAAACCAAACAAAATCACAAAAGATTGGTTTGGTTTGGTTTGGTTTGGATTTGATGTTATATTTAAATCGAACCAAACTGAATCGCATATTTATTTTATGTTTGGTTCAGGCGACTTTTCTTCTAAAAATCGAACCAAACCGTACCGCGAACACCCTTAACAGCTACTGCATTTCCTTCCCTTAGAATATGCTGAAACGTGACAAACAATACAGTTGCAAGATGCTTGATTTTATGCACCAAATCTGCCTGAGGATGAGTAGGACTGCAGCCATTATTAATCAAAGCTAAAGCTGAATTTGAGTCTGATTCACAGATTATTCATTTAACACTTCTAGGAGATAATTAATTCAAATAAAAATGTCCATTTGAACAGCAAAAGTCATAAACGCGTATTTAGCACTGATTCTTGACCGAAAGATCATAGTAGGCAACTAAAGTGCAGTTCAATTTCAGTGACAAACTGATAATTACAAACATTCAATTTAAATTAGCAGTGTAGCAAAGCTTTACGCGTAACGCATAAGGAAATGCTGCAATGAGTGTTTTTTTTTTTAAAAAAAAAAAAAGACAACAAGTGCCTTTTTTTAGTAATGATAAACATACGCCCCAATTTTAATGTGTATAAATAAAAATAAGAGTCTTCCAGTTCTTCCATCCACTGGACGTTCAAAAAATCTTGAAAGGTGGGCCTTGGTCGTTTGACAAACATCTACTTATTCTCAGCATCATCAATGAAAGAGTGCTGGAGATTCCACATTAACGTATAAGTGGGGGCAACCCTCACCTTTCAAGCTGGTTTTGTAGGGTTGAGTTAGACCCATAACCCACAATTCTAAGATGGTATCAGAGCCTATCCTAGCGATCTATTGTTGGGCCTATTGTGCCTTGTTGTGGGCCTATCATGCCACCCGCTATCGGGCCGCTATTGGACCACCCGCAGATGTCCAGTCCTGCAAACTTCACGCTCGAGATGTCCAGCCCTCGGCGTGAGGGGGGTGTTGGAGATCCCACCTTGACTAGTGATATGACCAAGTTAGTGTATATAAGTGAGGGAAATTTTCACCTTACAAGTCGATTTTTTAGGGTTGAGTTAGACCCATAACCCACAATTCTAAGAAGGAGAGCTTCCTAGTCAGGTTCCTTTATTTAAGGTTCCTTTTTAGGTTCAAGTCCATAACATTCCAGCAGGATTTATTTCTATGGCAGTAGGACAGAACATTGCCAATTATCTTGGTGAGTTTTTAGACTATGATGAGAGGAACAACTCTAGCATTTGGAGGTCTTATATGAGAATTCGAGTCCTTATTGATATAAGGAAGCCATTAAAGTGTGTGAAGAAAATAAGAAAGCCAGGCAGTGAGACAAAAGAGGTGTTGTTTAAATATGAGAGGTTGGGTTCATTTTGCTATTATTGTGGTCTGCTAGGACACACAGATGATTCTTGTGAGAAGCGAATGATGGTACTCGTCTATGGGGGTCGGAGATCAGAGTAGATGCAAGGAATGTCGCCGGAAAAAATGGTTCTCGTTGGCTCAGGGGTGAAGGTTCAAATCAGCAGCCGCCAACCATGTAGGGAAACGTTATAATTGGAAATGTAATAAATGTTTGAATTAATTCCAATAATGTTACAAATTGTAACGTGCACAATAATAGGGGAAATGATGGCCCCATTAATTGCGCAGAAATGGTGCAACTTGACCAGCTAATGATTTTGGCTTTTCAAAATATGAAATTATTATTTTCTCAATCTCTTCAAATTCAACATTGATTGAGAATAATGCCAAAGATAACGTCCAGATTCCTAATGAAGATTGCATGGAAACTGAATTTGTGGTGGGGGACAAAAAAAAAATATGTAAAGCAACAGATTCAGTAAATGACACCACCAATCAACATGGAGAAATTGCCACTGAAGCACATGATGAAAAATCTTCCTCGTCCAACATGGAGTCTTTTTTATTGGCGGGTCCTAGCAATCAGGCCTGCCAGGAGAAATGAGTTGCTTAAGTTAGAACTGTCAAGGCCTGGGCCACCCGCGTGCAGTTCAATCTTTGTATGACTTGGTCCGGACATATAATCCGAATGTTATTTTCCTTTGTGAAACTTTGGTTCTTTTAAAAAGAATTGATGAAATAAAATGCAGACTATCTTTTAATTACTGTTTTACTGTTGACTATTATGGGAGAAGTGGTGGATTGGCTTTGTTTTGGAGAAAACCTTTTAATTGTCAATTAATAAATTTTTCTCAATTATTAATGTGACAATTAATCATTCAAACAAACCAACATGGCATTTTACTGGTTTCTATGGATTTCCAGAGCGAAATAGAAGGAAGGATTCTTGGGATCTTTTGAGAATTCTATCCTCTGATAATAATATCCCTTGGTTCGTAATGGGTGACTTTAATGATTTATTGTTAAATGAAGACAAAAAGGGGCATATTCCTCACCCTCCTTGGCTGTTGAGGGGTTTCTAAGAAGCAGTGAATAATGCTAATCTTATTGATATTCCCTTGGATGGCTACACTTTTACCTGGGGTAGAAGTAAAGGAACCATTGATGAAGTTGAGGAGAAGCTTGACAGGGCTTTGGCTACACCCAATTGGTTAGACACTTTTCCATATTGTCTTCTTTCAAATCTCATTGCACCAGTTTTAGATCATTCCCCCATTATTTTATTTCTTTTTCAAAAGGAGCGTATTATTAAAAGAAGAAAGATTCGTTTTGAAAATTCTTGGTTGGAAGAGCATGATCTTACTACATTGGTGCATAATAGCTGGTAACTCAATTCTTCTATGGATTTTATTTTCAAGCTTTATGTTTGTTCTGATGAGCTATTTTCTTGGGGTAAAAGCTACAAGACTAACCAACAATCAGTTGAATCTTTTTTCAAAATCAAGGAGGAACTTGGAGATCTTCTTATTCAAGAAGATACTTGTTGGCGTTAGAGAGCCAAAGCCTTTTGGATGCGGGATGGTGATTCAAACACATGCTTTTTTCATGCCATTGCCAATTCAAGAAAGAGGACAAACATTATCACCCAGCTCGTAAATGATCTAGGTGTCACAATCTCCAACCAGCAAGGACTTTGCGATTTGACCAAGCAATATTTTGAGAGCCTTTACTCAAGAGGAGATTCAAATATTAGTACCACTATTGATCACGTGCAGCAAAAAAATTTTGTCGATGATAATGTAAGTCTTCTAGCTCCATTCCAAAGATGGGAATTCAAAAATGCTATTTTTCAAATGCATTCTGATAAGTCTCCTGGGCCCGATGGTTTGAATCTTGCTTTTTATAAGAAATTTTGGGACTTACTGGGTGGTGAAATTTATTATTGTAGCATTGCTTGGCTTGAGAGTGGATCTTTTCCCATAAATTTGAATAGTATAAATATTGTTCTTATTCCTAAAGTTGGCACTCCTGCTACTATGAAGGATCTTAGGCCTATTTCCTTGTGTAATGTGCTTTATAAGATTACTTTCAAGGTCCTTGCTAATAGACTCAAAGTTCTCCTTCCAAAGTGTATTTCTCAGGAATAATCTGCTTTTGTTGAAGGGCACTCTATTCTGGATAATGTTTTGGTGGCTATTGAGACTATTCACCACATGAAATTTAAGACAAGGGGTAAAGCTGGTGAATTTGCTTTAAAAATTGACATCAACAAAGCTTTTGATAAAGTAATCCAGGGAGAGGTCTTAGATAAGGTGACCCACTGTCACCTTATTTATTTATCCTATGTATGGAGGGTTTCACTACTCTCCTGAAGAAGTCAAAAGGAAGAGGAGTTATTCATAGGATTAAAGTGTGTAGAGGAGCTCCTCTCCTCACATATTTACTATTTGCTGACGATTGTTTTCTATTTTGCAGGGCTGAAGAAAAGGAAGTTGAAGTCATCCAATCCATTCTTCATGATTTTGAGTTATCCTTTGGCTTAGCAGTCAATTTCCAGAAATAAGAGATTTTGTTCAGCAGAAATACCTCTCTATCTATCAAAGACAATATTTCTTCTATGTTGGGAGTCTTAGAATGCCTTGGAACCGAGAAGTATCTTGGTATGCCCTCCATGATAAGAAGGAAGAAAAAATCTATAATTTTTTAAGGATAGAATTTGAAAGTAGATTCAACATTGGTACTTATCTAAAGCTGGAAGGGAGGACCTTATCAAATCTGTTGCTCAGGCAATCCCATCCTACTGTGTATGGGAACTTTTCTTCCCCTATCATCCCATCAAGAGGAAATTCAACGGATGCTGAATTCATTTTGGTGGGGTTCTAACAGAAACTCAGGAAGAGGAATCAATTGGTTGAGTTGGGAAAAACTAGCCATGAGGAAAGATAAAGGAAGTATGGGCTTTAGACATCTACATGCTTTTAATTTAGCCATGCTAGGGAAGATTGGTTGGAAATTTATTTCTGACAATGATGTTATAGTTACCCGAGTTTTCAAAGCTAAATATTTTCCTAAGGAGGACTTCTTGGAGGCCAATTTGGGTCATAATCCAAGTTATGTTTGGCATAGCATCTCCTCTTCACAGGTAGTGGTTAAAGATGGCATTAGATGGAAATTGGGTGATGGCAGTAAAGTTAATGTTTGGAAGCATCCTTGGATTCGTGCAAAGGAGAGCTCTTATGTTCAAACTGCTCCTATTCCTGGTTTGGAGGACCTTAAGGTGTGTGAATTATTTGATCATTCTACTGGATCTTGGCATGCAAACATTATTCATGAGATCTTCAATTCTGATGATGCTCACAATATTTTTACCATGGCTATTTATCCAAGTATTACTGAAGATGTACCTATTTGGAAACTAATCAAGGATGGTAAATATTCTGTTAAATTAGCTTATTACCATATTATGGAGAATCTTGTTGATAATACTGATTTGTGTGAAGCTGGTAATTGGCTATTAATTTGGTCTCTCCATGTTCCCGAGAAAATGAAGCTTTTAATTTGGAGAATATCTTGTGGTTGCCTTCTTGTTAGAGTCAATCTTGTTAAGAAGGGTGTGGCTTGTCCTAATTCATGTCCTTTTTCTGAGAGAAATCTTGAAAATGAATGGCACACATTCTTTGATTGTGATCGAACATTGTCTGTTTGGAGGAAATCTGGTTTATGGCCTTCAATTCAATATTTGGTATCTAGTTCTGAAAATATTAAAGACTGCATTTTACTCATTCTTAGCTCATTGTACGCTGCCAATTGTGAGCACTTTGTTTCTGGTATTTGAGCCCTTTGGAAAATGAGGAATGAGAAGGTTTGGAATCTTGTTGATGTGCCTATTCCATGTACACTTCATACTGCCATGCAAACAACACGTGAACGACAAAGAGCTCAATCATCAACATCCATTGGGTTAAACCAAACTGCTGCACCTGAAGCACGTTGGAAAAAGCCTCCATTGGATGTCTTAAAATGCATTTTGGACGCAGATATTTTCAAAGAGTATGGTTGTTATGGAATATCAGCTTGTATCCGAAATCACAATGGTAATTATGTTGTAGCTATGACATCACACTTTCAAGGACTTCCTACACCACAAGAAGTAGAAGCTATGGCTCTACATTCGGCTATTTCATAGGTGGCAGATTTACAGTTTGATAACATCATCTTTGAATAAGACTGTAAACACATTGTGGACTCTCTCCTTTCCAAAAGATTCATGAATAATGAATATGGCACCATCCTCAACAGTTGTAGTGACAATCTAAATGTATTTCAAAACTTTTCTCTTAAGTTTGTTCATCGTCAAGCCAATCGAGTCGCCCATTGTCTAGCAAGGGAGTCTAGATCCTATGCTTGTAGACATGTTTTTAACTTTGTTCCATCTTGTATTCATTCTATCATGTTTGATGAAATAATATGAGGTGTTTTCTATAAAATAGAAAAAAAGAGAGAGAAATAGAAAGAAAAAAAATAAAGAGAAATAAGATAATTGATGTGAGAAATGATAAGATAAAAAATTAAAAAAATTAAAAAAATGGAATGGAACAGGGATGGATCCAGAAGTCTGCTATAGGCGAGGCCAATTTTATTTTTTCCTTTACAATGATTTAAATATTTAACTTTAATAAATATTTACTAAATATTTTAATAACTTTAATAAATATTTTAATAATTATTTAACAAATAGTGACTTCTACAAAAAATATTTACTACACAACTCCTACAAAAATAGCAGAATATTAAATTGATATTTATAAGTCTTAGGCAATATGAAAATATGTTTAAATCACATTCTCTTATGTGATTCGTGTTATTATGCCTTGTAATCACTATCTGAAATATACTTGTCATTAATTATCCGATGTTTATTATGTATATATTTCTCAACATGGAGTTGAAATAGATAAACTTATTTTAGATTGAGTTTTATAAGATAATCAGAATATAGATTGAGTAATACCGTTAGGCTGCTAAAATATTGCTATTGTAAATATCTTAAAACTCGGCCTCTAGGCCCTTCTGTTAATAAAAAAAGGGTTAATTATGTTTTTTGTCCCTGAACTTTTTTAGATTTTCACTTTTAGTCCCTGAACAAAATTTTGACTAGTCTTAGTCCCTAATGTTTTTGTCCGTTTACGTTTTTATTCCCTACCGTCAAGTGTACCGTTAAATGATTATGTGGTAGGTGCAGTAAGTGACAAGTGTTAAAATTTGTGGCGGTTAATTTTTTGGCGCTTAAAAATCGCCAGAAAATGCTTAGCTTATTTGTTTAAGACGTTTAACATTTTTTAGCGGCTTTAAGCCGCCAAAAATTGCTACTCGTTGAACTTTTTTAACCCACGACTGGTTCTTCGATGTCACCCTCAGGCCTCTTGGACTGGTTCTCTGGCCAATGTCGCTTCCCTCCTCTGCCTCTTTATGCGCGAGCCCAATAATGAAATATATTTATTAGTCCAACTATAATTATGGCAAGTTATCAATTCCAAGACCCTGTGACCCAATAAATACGAAATTATTGAGGGTCTTGATTTGTCTTATGACTCAATAATTGTTGAGTCATAAGACGAATCAAGACCCTCAATAATTTTGATTTGATGCAAATAAATATTAAGTTAAAAAGATTGCGTCTGAAAATCCTAATAGATGAAGTGTTGAATCTGCGTATGTGAAATATAGATGATACGCAGACAGACGCTTAAGTCTGAAGAAGCATTTAAAGGCATAGTAAATGCATTATCGTTTTAATCTGTATTGCAAGGAATGTTCGTGGAACATCCGGCTGGGGTTTCAAGGTCTATAATTTTAAAATTTTCAAAAAAGACCTACGGAAGAACCCCATCCCATGGACCACGCATTACCCATGAATAACTAAGGTTTAGAGATTACCTTTGTAGCGCGCTTTCAACAGAAATAAAGTTCCCTCTTGATCACCAAGCGCCGAAGAGTACAATGCCTCTACTCAGTCCACGCAAGCAACGATCGGAGCGGGGTCTCAATGCTAACCGATGGTAGACACGTAGGGGATTTAGAGAGAGCTCACAAAAACGTATTTTTCTCGTGCGTCAGTTGTGAGGTATGCATGTCTTTATATAGAAACATGAGCTCTATCTTAATCCCATAAAACATCTTACCAAATCTCATTTGATCTTATCAAATCTTATTTTATTAGATATATAGATAATTATCTTATCAAATCTTATTTGATTAGATAGTTACCTTATCAAATCTCTTTTGATTTCGATAATTAATTAAATCATATCTAATTAATTATCTTATCATCTTGCATCTTATTGAATTAAATCTTATTTTTTTAGGTCCTACGACGAGAAGTTTCCCACCGCTTGCACGAGACGGGGACTAGTCTCCCGCGGGAGTTTGTTCGGCACCTCGATGGGTGGCATCCCTCCCAGCTGAGATTTTTTCCATACCCAAGGCTCGAAGCCAAGACCTTGGTTAAGGGGTGAGAGGCCTTAACCACTCACGCCAACCTCAGTTGGTAATTAAATCTTATTTAATTAAACATGTTGATTAATTAATTAAATCACATTTTATTAATTAATCATGAACTATCTTTTAGTCCCTCCACATTTGTATAAATGTGAGAACCACATCCAGTAGAATACCCATGATGTTGAAGTACACAAATTGGCCTCAATAACATAAATGTCTGAAGCAGAAGTCTCACTTCCCTTCTTCTTCTTGCACTTTTTCAGGTATATCGGGCAATTCCTCTTCCAATGTTTAGTCTCACCATATTGGAAGCAGGTCGCATCCTTAGCTACGTTGTTGGCATCCTTTTGGCTAGAAGTGCTAGGCTTTGAACTCTTTTTGCCGGTGCGCTTCTACACAAAAGTGGGCCACTTCTTGCCCTTGCTTCTTCCAGATTGTACCATCATAATGGCTCTTGTTTTGTCAAATTTCTCTTGCCTTGCTTGCTCCTAAAAGCAACTTGAGGTGTTCAATCGTATCAAACGCCTCCATGTTCTTGTACTACTTTCACAGCCTTGAGTTCATGGTAGCAAGCACTAGATATCCGGCATCAATGGCATTCTCTAGGTGCTTCTGATAAGTACTCCTGTTAGCCCTTGAAGCATTAGCCACGGATGGCTTACGAATTTGCTCATTGAGCACATGCAGCTTACTTTCGTATTTGAGGGCAATCCTTAAGTTTTTATACCAATCTAGAAAGTTATTTCCAGATAACTTGTCCTTCTCAAGGACAAATCGCAATGATAATGTGTTTGCAAACGTGGTAATTCTAAAACATTAAACATGCAAAATTTAGTATTACGATTTAAAACACATTTAATAAGGACTTTTATTAAATATGCTCCCACTATTTTACTCAAATCAATACCCCTCTATTATTGACTCAAAAAATCCTGTTGGAAGATTTTCTAGTGGGCCAAGATCTATATTTCACTTCATCCTGAGTCAGCTTTGGCTGATCGCCTGGAACTTAGTTATTTATGTAGGAAACTCCTTCCCAATTGCATCCCCATGCAACTCTTGGATCAATTGGGTGAATAACTCCTTATTCCAATTTATCTTATAAATTGATGCCCAATTCATGCCTCCAAGCTCTCTCAATCCTAATGATTGGCTCGGTTAAGTCAAACCTAATGGTTGGCAATTGGATATTACTATTATCCCATCGCGCCTCACCAAGATTGATTAAGGTGCCAACTTTGGCATGACCCACACTTATACAATCCTAGCCTTGACGAGTGCCAAGAATCAGGGAGGCATTAAACTTAATATTAATTGAGGGAATTTTTATTAAGTGATCTCACTGGCATTTGTATTAGCATATAAGGCATTTCTCTCAACATGCATGGCATACATCTCATACATAAGACATATAATCCATACATTTCATATATCACATACATAAAACACGTGACCCATACATTTCATACATCACATATTTATAAAACATACAAGTCATAGTGATATAGTTATGACCCCTAAGAAATAAAATTAAATCACGACACACAGGTCGTATTTAAAATTACAACCAAATTACGATACGCAGGTCGCCCAAAATTAAACCACGACATGCAGGCTGTATAAAGGAATAAAATAAATCACGGCACGCAATCCGTATTTAAAATAAACCATAATAAACTACGGTCATAACCATATACTGCTAAAAACTAAAAGATATAAAACAATTTTATATTAATGCACAGTCACCCTGCAAGGAGCACAGTTGTGCTCAAAATTACCACGGCTGTGGTCTAGATCACCACGACTATGGTCAAATCTAGCATGGTCATGGTCACATTAGCATGACTGTGCTCAAAGTCAGCACAACCATGGTCGAGTGCGTTCCAAGAGACAACTCTCTGTCTAGAATGCGTTCAAGCGCCAAAAAGGAAAAACCAAAACAATTTTATGCACATTAAAGCATATAAACACAGCATAAAACATATATTTCATGCTAAACAAACATGATTTCAAATAACATATGTTACATATGAAAATAAATCATTCTAATCATTCTTTCACATACAAAGGTCACCTATGGATTCATGGCAATCTCGCGACCAATGCTCTGATACCACTGTTGGGGTTTCAAGGTTTATAATTTTAAAATTTTCTAAAAAGACCATGAGCGGAAGAACCCCATCCCATGGACCACACATTACCCATGAATAACTAAGTTTAGAGATTACCTTTGTAGCGCAGTTTCAACCGAAATAGAGTTCCCTCTTGATCACCAAGCGCCGAAGAGTACAACGCCTCTACTTAGTCCACACAAACAACAATTGGAGCGGGGTCTTAGTGCTAGCCAATGGTAGACGCGTAGGGGATTTAGAGAGAGCTCACAAAAACGTATTTTTCTCGTGCGTCAGTTGTGAGGTATGCACCTCTTTATATAGAAACATAAGCTCTACCTTAATCCCATAAAATATCTTATCAAATCTTATTTGATTAGATATACAGATAATTATCTTATCAAATCTTATTTGATTAGATAATTACCTTATCAAATCTCATTTGATTTAGATAATTATTTAAATCATATCTAATTAATTATCTTATCATCTTGCATCTTATTTGATTAAATCTTATTTAATTAAACATGTTGATTAATTAATTAAATCGCATTTTATTAATTAATCACGAACTAAATTAAATCACATTTAATTTATTCATCTGCTCCAATTAATTACTCTATGCGTGTGACCCTATAGGCTCCCACTAAACTAGCGATAACATTGTCTTTATACTATTATAGACAGTGATTTGCATCTAGCAATGCGTCGCTGCCACCCAGCTGATAAGATAATCGATGATCCGATTTCAACCTTTACGACAATCATTTCCACCATGTAGCCTTTGTCCCTTCGTCTAAATGTCTCGATTGAACACCAGGCATAAGAGTGTCATCCTCGTTAGGTCCAATAGTTTATTTCTCGATACCCAAGTAGATGTTTAATTACAAACGGACTCAATATCTCATATCAGTCCATTTACGCATGGCCATGCATATTGTATGTCTCACTCTATCAAGAGCCCTATAGACATAACTCCTATTATGTAGGAGGGACAAATCCTATCTACATCACTCACATCCCTTAACATGATTCATTACAGGCCCAAGTACTACCTTTATGATCACCTGTTATAGATGACATTTGATGGCATCAACTCCTACATGTAGGAATCGTAGTGACTTCAAGTCGAAGGACTACTATCACCTTATGGTTGCCATGAGAAGCACTAATGACACTTACATAACTATTATGAAGCCTTCTCATAGTGGGTCGGTCTAGTATAAATATTACTCCTAATATTTATACATGTGCGCCAGCCTGATATCCCATATCCATTACCTGTGAAATGTGGTCATCGTGCTACTCACACAATAGTCATGATGCATCATCGTCGTCCTAGTTAACAATGATACTCGACTACAGACACTTTAAGATTCGCATTCTATTATTCAATGAATCTCACATCATCGAATAGCCCGCCTATTCTAGGGACGTTACTATATCATACCATAGATAACATAATAACTGAAATGCCTTATATATAAAATATAAATATCAAAGTCGTATTACAAATATAGTCTAAAATGGATTGGCCACTGGGGCTAACTCCAACACATCCTTCCTAGGATCTATCGAAGTGTATAAAGGGAAACTGATAGAAGAGTCAAAGTAGTAAAACTTTCCCTCGCCTCAAAAGATGCGCTAGAACTAGCAATGAGTACTTGTCTGAGCAAGCGATGTGACCACTGCAGCAGAAGGATATGGAGTGCCCCTCAAGGAAGATAAGCAAAGTGCTTTATCAGCTCAGTTTGACTAGTTGATGATAAGCATTTAATGCTCGCATTAAATGCTCCAATGGCCACTCTCCTTCAGACTCTGGTCATACGCTACAAGAAGGTTGTTTAGAGACAATGGTTACTTCCTCAGCAAGTCTATATATAGCAGAAGATTTTGAAGTGCTAAAGACACAGAACTTAATTCAAATCTTGCAAGCATTATTTCAAGCTTTCATTCTTCTATTGTAAATTTCTCTAAGTTGTAAAAAGCTCTCAAAACACCTTGAGAATCCTGAGAGAATAGACTTTGTTCTTTATTTGTATATCCGTCTGTAAGACAATACATACAGTTTGTGTGCACCTTGTAAAAACAAATCTTGTGATTTGTTGTAGAGCCAAAAATGGCTTAGTAGTAAAGAATACTTGGGTTTTTAGCTTAGAGAGGCTAAGTGTAAAAACTACTTGGGTGAGCCAAATGTGGCAGTGAACAATACTTGTAACTTGTTAAAGTTAAGTGGAACTTGGTAGGTTGCCAAGAACTGGACGTAGTCTTGGCGTGAGACGACCCAGTATAAATCTTTGCATTTTTCTTTCTTTGCTCTCTATCTCTTAACTGCTTGAACTGACCTTGTTTTGTGATTTAAGGCATTTTGAAAAGGTTTCATCTGTTCTCTTATGTCTAATATCGTCTTTTATAAAATATTGTTTTTAAAATCTTTACAGACGATAGTTCTTTGCAAAAAGTTTGCAAAACTTTTATAAATACCAATTCAACCCCCCTTCTTGTGATTATAGCCTTTATAGTTTGGTATCAGAGCTCAGCCTCTAAGGGGTTGAGCACCTCACCGTGTCTAGAGGAAAAGATCTAGACGGCCAGTCATGACAACCAGTTCATTCTTGAGGGAGCCTCTCTAACAAGGCCTTCAGCCTTTCTTAGAGATGATTATCCCTATTGGAAAGATCGCATGTGTTAGATAAAATGGCTTAGTTCACAGGAAATCCAAGAGGGGGGTGAATTGGATTCTTAAACTTTTCTTTTAGAAAACAATCTTTTTGAGTGAGAAGTTCTTTGTAAGATGAAATATCCTTTTTGAATCCCTTTCAAGATGAGTAATGTATGCTTAGCTCATATCACTTATCTCTTATTTCTAAAATAGATTTTAACACAAGATCAATATACAAGATAGTAAAAGATCAAGAAATTATAGATAAGAGAAAGGAGAGAGTGACACAAGATATATACTGGTTCGATTTCAACCTGAAATCTACATCCAGTGTTGTCATAAGCAACCTGAGCTTGGACCTAATTCACTATCACATTTGTTTACATACAAACTCACATGCAAAATGCACACACCATGCAAAATGCACCTTCTTGAAAAACCTATTCAAGAAACACACTACAATATAGAACACCTATCTATATGCAATGTAACCTCATAGGGAAACCTACCTACATGAATTTACACAACTTAGTTAAGGAAAGAAATCACCTAATGTGAAGATAAGAAATTGAAGCTCTTCCTAACTTGTGTTCATGTTCCCTTCATGTAGCTTGTGAAAGTTCCATTGTTTTCTTGAGAATTAGATAAATTTTATCCAATGAGTCCTTATGATGATGATGACACACACTTTCAGAGTTATTTTAGATGAAAAATATGAAGTAAAATGAGAGAAAATGGTGTCATACGTGAGTGCCTTCGAAAAAGTTAGTTATATAGGCCTCAAAACAGAGATAATCGATTATTGCTTAAGATAATTGATTATTTCGTTCTAATCATCATCTGGAAACGCTGAAGATCAAAGTAGTCGATTATTTCCTGAGATAATCGATTAACTGTGAGTGGCTCAATTTTCTTTCAGGGCCAGATAATCGATTATTATTAGTGGATAATCAATTATCAATGAACCTTATCCAATTTTCATAAAACAGAGCCTCAAGATAATTGATTATATCATTCATGTCATCGATTAATTTGTTTTAGGATTGAACTTTTCGAATTTTCAAAAGATTTTTTGTCAAGGTTCAATCCTTGGTTAAAATGAGATAATCAATGATCAATCAATGCTCATGTGAGGGAATATACTTATATCTAGCCTATATGCATGATACACACACATTCACACAATGAAAGCTTATAATAATCATTCTAATAGGCTATTGTTCTTACTATAAGGAGCAATTACAAGTTCAGAGACATCATCAAAACTAAAGATCTACTGATTACAGAACATATGGGTCTTCATATTTCTACATTCTCCCCCTTTTTGATGATTACCAAGCTCCATGTGTGATGTTGCTCTTAGTTCTTTCATGATGCTCTTTTTAATTTTCACTTGTGTTGAGATGTTGAGTCATTGAGTTAAGTACTTTCAAGACTTAAGTTCCTGTATCACAATAAACATACACTTTCTTTCCCCCTTTGGGCATATAAAAAATAATCAAGTACAGTATTTGATAATATGAGAAAGAGATAAAAAGGAAACAAGTCATGAAGCAGAAGTACTAATTTCATTAAGTTTTAATATATAGCCAATATGATAAGAGTGTAGCACATATCTTGGCTTTACAGACATTAATCAAAAGACTCAGACAAACAAACTTCAAAACACTTAATTCCAAGAAAGGAGAGACATCAAAACAGAACATAGAAACAAATAAACTAGAAGCTTAAAACAAGAACAAGAGAAGTAACATAATATAGGCAAAAGTAGAGGATAATCCTAGGACTAAGGCTCTAGTCTTCTTCATCAGTGTCATCACCAAAGTGATGCTGCCTCAGCCTAGCCTCAATGCTCTCCAGCCCTTCATTTATGCTCTCCAAAGTCTCATTGTTAGACTCACTTTGCTCCCTTTACCAATTATATATATGATCCATCTTTATTAGCAGAGTTCTCTCAAAGGGAGAGAGGGGTTTCTCTTCACTTGCTGCTTCAACTTCTATCTCTTCCACTTCAGGCTCAGGGGCTTCATCCTTGTAGAACCAGCGATCATCCTTCTCAATCAACTACATGTGATGAAGAGCATAATCAT
Source organism: Pueraria montana var. lobata (assembly GCA_026413185.1). Taxonomy (NCBI): domain Eukaryota; kingdom Viridiplantae; phylum Streptophyta; class Magnoliopsida; order Fabales; family Fabaceae; genus Pueraria; species Pueraria montana. Next base: position 55,101,039 of record CM048654.1, read on the forward strand.
CAATTTTGTTAGAGCTATAGAGGATCTTATATTTTTCATCCTTAAAGTTGACTCCATAGTGCTCCATCACCTTAGAGATGAACACGACATAGGGAATAAGATACTCAGCCAGCCTCCTTGCCTTGAGTATGTTGTCCGTAATGAGAGCACTCCAATCAACTTGGACACTCTTCGTGAAAGCATGAATCAGCAACACATCACCAGTGGATAGTTGAGCATGGTTGCTTCCTCTTGGTGCTAGTACCCAAGCTATTACATAGGCAAGCAACCTCTCATCCATCTTCATACCACCAGTCTTGAATTGTTTGAAGGAAGTGGAAGTTCCAGGATTCCTCAAACAATCCTTTAGACTTTAACCTTATCAAAGTCCTTAATACCACAAGAAATTCTTAATCCCTCCTTATGGAATCCAGCCACACCTATCCATACAACTTCATTCAACACAATGTCCACTCCCTTGACATGGGAATTAATCTCACCATCTTTAGACCTTGCAGCAACATAAAAAGCCCTAACAAGATCAGGGTAGACTTTACCTTGCATCTCCATAAAGGTCTTGAGACCTTGCTTATCCAACATGTCTTGAAACCCAAAATGCTGACCCTTGAACCAACTAAAAGAAAGATACTTGTGGGGGATAATCCTCATATCCTTCCAGAAGTTCTTGAAGTCAGATCTATGGTCTGGGTCTGAGAGCCACCCTTCTAAATTTGTAGATGGGCTGACCTCCTTCTCTTTTCCTTTCCTCTTGGAGGCTTCATCAACAACCCTCTTGGGTCTCTTGTTGGGGTTGGAAGAAGATATGGTTGGGAGGGTTTGAAGGTTAGAAAGAGTTGAGAGAATTTGGAGAGGTGGAATTGAGTGTTATGAGGGTGAAGATGAAATTTAGGGTGTTATAAAGAGTGTTTGAGTTGGTTGGGGAGGTGTGTGAGGAGTTAAAACCGTAGGAAATGAGTGGTTGTGAGGTTGGGGTTTGAACCTTTTTGCGCGAAACGATGAGAAGGCAACAGAAAAGCCAAAAGCTCAAAATAATCGATTAGTTAATTGATTATTTTATGCAGAAAACCACACAAAACAAGTTTTGCTACAAATAATCAATTATTACTCGGGATAATCGATTATTTGCTCAAGCATGTAACTCCCAAAGTTCGAAATAATCGATTATATGTTGTGATAATCGATTATGTACGAACATAGCACATACATGATTCACACAAACATACATCAAACACTTTCAATTGCAAACACATTAAGCACATACCATATTTGCAAACAGTTTTATATAATTTTGAATATGAAAATACATGACACAAATCATATAAAATAAAACACATCAAACACAACACAAAATACAAGACACAAAACACTAATAAGACATAAAATTACAAACTAGTGCTAGTTATGCAATGTTGGTTCCATCTAGTATGCTTAGTTCATTTCTAATGGTATAGAATCTATCTCTAGGTAGAGGTTTTGTAAAGATGTCAACTAGTTGGTTAAGAGTGTCTACAAACTCAATTTCACACTCACCTTTTAAAACATGATCTCTAACGAAATGGTGTCTAATTTCTATGTGTTTAGTTCTTGAGTGCATGATAGGATTTTTAGTCAAATTAATGGCACTAGTGTTATCACATCTCAGTGGTATGTGATCTAGAAAGATGGCATAGTCTTCTAGTTGTTGCTTCATCCAGAGGATTTGAGCACAACAACTCCCAGCAGCCATATATTCAGCCTTAGCTGTAGATAGAGCCACACAAGCTTGTTTCTTAGAGTGCCAAGAAACCAAAGCACTCGCAAGCAAATGACATGTACCACTAGTACTCTTTCTATCTACCTTACATCCAGCAAAATCTGAATCTAAATATCCAACTAAACTAATAGATGCACCTTTAGGATACCATAAGCCAACATTTATAGTTCCTTTTATGTATTTTAAAATTCTTTTTACAGCAACTAGGTGTGATTCCTTAGGATTAGCTTGAAATCAAGCACATACACAAACACTATGCATGATATCGGGACGACTAGCAATTAGATAGAGTAGAGAGTCAATCATACCTCTATATCTTTTCTCATCAACATGTTTACCTTTATCATCCGGATCAAGATAACATGAGGTAGCCATAGGTGTGTTTAACTCCTTGGAACTTTCCATACCAAACCTCTTGAGTAGATCAATGCAGTACTTGGATTGGTTGATGAAGGTTCCATTTTCTAATTGTTTTATTTGAAGTCCAAGAAAGTAGGATAGTTCACCCATCATGGACATTTCAAATTCTCCCTGCATGGTCTTAGCAAATTCTTGACATAAGACATCATTAGTAGCACCGAAAATAATGTCATCTACATATATTTGCACTAATAGAATGTCCTTTTTAGTTTTCTTAATAAACAAAGTTGTATTAACCTTGCCTCTTGCAAATTTATGTTCAATTAAGAAGTTACTTAATCTTTCATACCAAGACCTTGGTGCTTGTTTTAATCCATAAAGTGCCTTTTTCAGTTTGTACACATGATTAGGAAAGTCATAGTTAACAAAACCAGGAGGTTGAGAAACATAAACTTCCTCCCTGATATATCCATTTAAAAAGGCACTTTTGACATCCATTTGGAAAAGCTTAAAATCCATTAAGGAAGCAAAGGCAAGAAGAAGTCTTATGGCCTCATGTCTTGCAACAGGGGCATAAGTCTCATCATAATCAATACCTTCCTCTTAACTATTGTCTTTGGCTACTAAACGGGCTTTACTTTTTGCTATAAAATCGGATTCATCCATTTTGTTTTGAAATACCCATCTAGTACCAATTATTTGTTGAGCATTAGTTCTTGGCACAAGATCCCAAACTTCATTTCTTTTAAATTGTTTCAATTCTTCTTGCATGGCCAATAACCAATGTTCATCAAGTAAGGCCTCCTCGATTGATTTTGACTCTACTTGGGATACAAAAGCAACACATCCATAAATTACTAAGAGAGCTATGAGTAGTTACCCCTTTACTTATATCACCTATAATGTTGTCAAGTGATAGATCTCTAGAGGTTCTCCAATCCTTAGGTAGCTCCATTGTAGGTTATTGAGTTGTATCAATACTTGGCCTTTCCACAATGTGAGGTATATTTTCTTCAGTTTGGCTAGAATCTTCAAATTGACCTGCATAATCATCATCTATATCTCTTTTTGACTCATGGGGGTTTGCCTCATGGTCATTAGTTTCATCAAAAGCAATGTGAACAAATTCCTCAATTACTAAAGTTCTTTTGTTGAAAACTCTATAGGCTTTACTACTTAAAGAATATCCCAAAAAGATAGCTTCGTTCGCCTTTGAGTCAAATTTTCCTAAGTTATCTTTACCACTATTCAAAACAAAGCATTTAGTACCAAAGACCCTTAAATGTGATATGTTTGGCCTTCAACCTTTAAAGAGTTCATAAGGAGTTTTCTTCAAAATAGGCCTTATAAGCGTTCTATTGAGAATATAACATGTTGTACTAACCGCATCAGCCCAAAAATAATTAGGAAGATAGGTTTCATTCAACATGGTTCTCGCTAGCTCTTCTAAGGACTATTTTTCCTTTCAACAACTCCATTTTGTTAAGGAGTTCTAGGAGTAGAAAAATTATGATAAATGCCATTTTCATCACAAAAGTTTTCAAAATCTTCATTTTGAAATTCACCTCCATGATCACTTCTTAGGGCCTTAATTTTCAAATCCTTTTCATTTTGAATAACTTTGGCAAGTTTCTTAAAGGCTTTAAAAGCTTCACTTTTTAAGAATAGAAAAAGAGTCCATGTGAATCTAGAGTAGTCATCAGCGATTACTAAAGCATAATAGTTCCCTCTTAGGCTCATGGTTCTTGAAGGTCCAAACAAGTCCAAGTGAAGTAGCTCTAAAGGTTTAGATGTAGAGACTACACCTTTTGGTTTAAAAGACACTTTGACTTGTTTCCCCTTTTGACAAGCATCACATAGCTTATCTTTTTGGAACTTGAGCTTAGGGAGACCTATTAGCAGGTCATTGGAGTTTGTTCAATTGGTTCATATGAATATGAGCTGCAAGTCCATGCCAAAGCCAAGAATCATCATGATTACTCAAAAGACATTTAGAATCACTAATGGATACTTTTTCTAAGTCAAGCATATAGATGTTATCAATTCTATTTCCTACAAGTTTCACATCATTAGAAACACGACAAATCATGCAATATTCATAGTTGAAGGATATCTTAAAACCTTTTTCACACAATTGGCTAATACTAAGCAAGTTGTGTTTCAAGCCTTCAACCAGCAAGACATTTTCTATGCACACATTTGAAGAGTTCTGAATTTTACCAATACCCAAGATTCCTCCTTTATTATTGTCACCATAAGTCACAAATCCATCTTGCTTTGAGGAGATCTCTGAAAATTTTGATGAGTCCCCTATCATATGCTTTGAACATCGGTTGTCCAAGTACCATAATGATCTTCAGGCCTTCAAGCATACCTACAAAACAGATTTAAGGAAGTTGTCGAGGTACCCAAGTTGTTTTGGGTCCTTGGAGATTAGTGGCGGGTTTGGTTCCTTTTGGGATCCACATATATTTGCCACTAGGAATGCCATATTTTCTAATGTAACATATGTTATTAGTATGACCTTTCCTATTGCAATAGAAGCATGTCACAAAAGGAGAATAAGTTGGCTTCTTAAAGCTGAAAAAGTTTTTGAAAGTCTTTTGTTTTGGTTGGTAATTATATCCAACTCCAGCTTTGTCAAAAGCAGAGTTTTGTTTTCCAAGAATAAAATCCAAGTTGACTATACTATTGGTAAACTTAGCAAGGGTCTTTTTAAGATACTCATTTTTAGCCTTAAGACTAATGCAACTTTCACTTTCAGCCTTTTGAGATGAGGATGATGATGATGCATGATTAGTATTAGGGGTGTGCAAAAAAACCGGTTCGAACCGAACCGATTTCGAACCAAACCTGAACCGAACCGGTTTGGAGTTGAACCGGTTTCCTTAAAACAAACCGAATTGGTTTTCAAAACAAGTTTGGTTCGAACTGAAATGTTTTTGTAAACCAATTTGGTTCACTTAATAACCGAACTATTTTTCTTTCTTACTTAAAACCAATTAGAAACCGGTTTGGAACCGAACCGATTCTTTAAAAACAATTCGGTTCTGAACTGGTTCAACAAACCAATTCGCAAATTTAGATTTAAAAATCGAACCTATTAAAACGGTTCGGTTTGGTTCGGTTTTTTTTGTCGAACCAGTTTTTGCACACCCCTAATTAGTATGAGCAAGTTCAAGTTTATCATGCTTAAGCTTAAGATCATCAAATTCCTTTTTAAGATTGTCAATTGTGACTCATATTCTTTATTCTTGCTTTTAAGCTTATTATTAGAGATAACTACCTTTTGTGCCTCTTCATGAATGTCTTCAAATGCTTGATACAATTCATCATATGTTAAGATTTGAGTTTCATGTTCACTTACATTGGTTTCTTCATCTTATGAAGCCATTTGGCAAAGGTTGGCTTTCTCTTCCTCGCTTGAGTCACTTGTGGAGCTTGCTTCACTATCGTCCCAAGCATTGTAGGCTCTCTTATTCTTAGATGACTTCTTATGCTTCTTTTCTCCCCCTTGTTGTTTCTTTAGGTAGATTGGGCAATCTGTCTTGATCTGACCTTGTTTTCCACATTCAAAACAAGTATAAGTAATAGGAGTAGAATCAGTTTTCTTGGTGCCCTTTTTCTGAAAAGTTCCCTTGTCTCTTCCTTTGTTCCTCGTGAATTTGGTAAACTTTTTGACAAGCAAATTCAGATTTTCATTTTCAGAATCGTCAGATTGTTCTCCTTCACTCTCTTCACATGTTGTTATGGTTGTCTTGAGAGCCAATCCCCTTTTCTTCTTTCCAAGTTCTTCTTCCTCTTTAAGTCTACTAAGCTCCAATTCATGTTCTCTAAGCTTCCCGAAGATTGTGGCCATGTTCATAGAAGTTAAATCCTTAGATTTCGATATGGTTGTAACCTTAGGTTGCCAAGTTCTATTGAGACTTTTGAGAATCTTAATGTTGAGCTCTTCGTTATCAAATTCCTTGCCAAGAGCCACCAAATGAATTACATTGTGTAAATCTTTTCTGCACATCGAAAATGCTTTCTCTCGGCAACATCCTAAACATCTCATATTCATGTATGAGACTATTCTTCCTTGACCTTTTCACTTCCGTGGTTCCTTCATGGGTGACCTGAAGGTTATCCCAAATTTGCTTTGCATTTGCACACTATGAAACACGAAAGAACTCATTGAGAGTCAAAGCAGATGAAAGAATATTTTTAGCTCTAACATATTAGGCACGTTTATTTTCAACATCTGTCCAATTAGCAAATTCTTTTTCAATGGTTTTACCATCTACTATATAAGTTGGAATGAAAGGACCATTAACTACAGCCTCCCATACACCTCTATCAACGGATTCAAGAAAGATTTTCATATGAATTTTCCAAAAGGCATAGTTTTCACCAGCAAAGAGTGGGGGTCAGTTTATGGAAGCGCATTAGCGAAGGTTTCGTAATGCTCAGCCATTTTAAGGATAAAAAACAATTTGAAGGACTATCAAAATAGGCTCTGATCACCAAGTGTTAGATAAAATGACTTAGTTCACAGGAAATCTGAGAGGGGGGTGAATTGGAAAATAATCTTTTTGAGTGAGAAGTTCTTTGTAAGATGAAATATCCTTTTTGAATCCCTTTCAAGATGAGTATTGTATGCTTAGCTCATGTCACTTATCTCTTATTTCTAAAACAGATTTTAACATAAGATCAATATACAAGATAGTAAAAGATCAAGAAATTAAAGATAAGAGAAAGGAGAGAGTGACACAAGATATATACTGGTTCAATTTCAACCTGAAATCGACATCCAGTGTTGTCACAAGCAACCCGAGCTTGGACCTAATTCAATATCACATTTGTTTACATACAAACTCACATGCAAAAATGCACCTTTTTGAAAAACCCTATTCAAGAAACACACTACAATATAGAACACCTATCTATATGCAATGTAACCTCATAGGGAAACCTACCCTACACAAATTTACACAACAAAGTAAAGGAAAGAAATCACCTATTGTGAAGATCAGAAATTAAAGCTCTTCCTAACTTGTGTTCATATTCCCTTCATGTAGCTTGTGAAAGATCCATTGTTTTCTTGAGAATTAGAAATATTTTATCCAATAAATCCTTATGATGATGATAACACACACTTTCAGAGTTCTCTCAGATGAAAAATATGAAGTAAAATGAGAGAGAATGGAGTCATACATGAGTGCCTTTTAAAAAGTTAGTTATAGAGGCCTCAAAATAGAGATAATCAATTATTGCTTAAGATAATCGATTATTTCATTCTAATCATCATCTGGAAACGCTGAAGATCAAAATAGTCGATTATTTCCTGAGATAATCGATTAACTGGGAGTGGCTCAATTTTCTTTCAGGGCCAGATAATCGATTATTATTAGTGGATAATCGATTATCAGCAAACCTTATCCAATTTTCATAAAATAGAGCCTCTAGATAATCGATTTTATCGTTCATGTAATCGATTAATTTGTTCTAGGATAGAACTTTTCAGATTTTCAAAAGATATTCTGTCAAGGTTCAATCCTTGGTTAAAATGAGATAATCAATGATCAATCAATGCTCATGTGAAGGAATATACTTATATCTAGTCTATATGCATGATACACACACATTCACACAATGAAAACTTATAACAATCATTCTAACAGGCTATTGTTCATACTATAAGGAGCAATTACAAGTTTAGAGACATCATCAAAACTAAAGATCTACTGATTACAGAACATAGGGGTCTTCATATTTCTACAGCATGGAGATGTACATCAAGTCCACTCAGTATCAGCTATGGAACATCATCATACATGGAGATATTCCTGTTGGGGTTTCACAGTCTATAATTTAAAAATTTTCAAATAAACCATGAGCGGAAAGAACCCCATCCTATGGACCAAGCATTACGCAAGAGTCACTAAGGGTTTAGATGTTACCTTTGTAGCGTGCTTTCAAATAACGGGTTGCTTTTGATCACCAAGCGTCGAAGAAATGATGCTTCTACTTAGTACACGCGAGCAACGACCGGAGCAGGGTCTCGATGCTAGCTGACAATAGACGCGTAGGATTTAGAAGGAGCTCACAAAAGTGTTTTTTTCACGCGTCAGTTGTGAGGTATGCACCTCTTTATATAGAAACATGAGCTCTATCTTAATCCCATAAAATATCTTATCAAATCTCATTTCATCTTATCAAATCTTATTTGATTAGATATACAGATAATTATCTTATTAAATCTTATTTGATTAGATAATTACCTTATCAAATCTTATTTGATTTAGATAATTAATCAAATCATATCTAATTAATTATCTTATCATTTTGAGTCTTATTTAATTAAATCTCATTTAATTAATCATGAACTAAATTAAATCACATTTAATTTATTCATCTGCTCCAATTAATTATTCTATGTATGTGACCCTATAGGCTTCCACTAAACTGACAATAACATTATCTCTGTAATATTATAGACAGTGATTGGCATCTAGCAATGCATCACTACCACCCAGCTTGTGAGATAATCGGTGATCCGATTTCAACCTTTTCGACTACCATTTCCACTCTGCACCCTTTGTCCCTTCATCCAAATGTCTCGATTGAACACGAGGCATAAGAGTGTCATCCTCGTTAAGTCCAATCATTTATTTCTTGATACCCAAGTCGACGTCTAAATACAAACTGACTTAATATCTCATATCAGTCAATTTCCGCGTGGCCATGCATATTGTACATCTCACTCTATCGAGAGGCCTATAAACATAACTCCTGTTATGTAGGATGGACGAATCCTATGTACATCACTCACATCCCTCAACATAATTTATTGCAGGCCCAAGTACTATCTTTATGATCACCATGTTACAAATGACGTTTGATAACATTAAAGCCTACAACTCCTACATGTAGGAATCGTAGTGACTTCAAGTTGAAGGACTAGTATCACCTTATGGTTGCCATGAGAAGTGCTTATGACACTTACATAACTATTATGAAGCCTTCTCATAGTGGGTCTCTCTAGTATAAATATTATTCCTAATATCTATACCTGTGTGCCAGCCTAATATCCCATATCCATAACCTGTGAGATGCGATCATCATGCTACTCACACAATAGTCTTGATGCATAATCGTCATCCTAGTTAACAATGATACTCGACTATAGACACTTTAAGAATCATGTTCTATTATTCAATGAATCTCACATCATCAAATAGCCCGCTTATCACAATAGAGGTCAATTGGGTCTGTGATGCTAGGAACGACGCCAAGTTCGTCAATGAACTTCCCGATCCAAACAACCTCCTTAGTTGTACCAAAGGCAGCTATATACTTAGTCTTTGTAGTAGAATCAACGACTGTCCCTTGCTTGGAACTTTTCCAGCTTACAACGTCGCCATTCAAGCAAACCACAAACCTTGACTGCGATAAGAGTCATCCTTATCGGTTTGGAAGCTCGCATCAATGTAACTCTTTACAACGAGCACTTCCTTACCTTCATATATCAAGAATAAATCCTTAGTTCTTCACAAGTACTTTAGGATATGCTTGATAGTGGTCCAGTGACCTTCACCGGGATCATATTGGTATTTGCTCATCATGCTCAGAGCATACGAGACATCTGGTCGAGTACACATCATGGCGTACATGATAGATCCTATTACCGAAGCATATGGAATCTTACTCATGTGTTCCCTTTCATCTCATGTAGTAGGGTACTATCCCTTGGACAAGTATACACCATGTGACATAGGCAAGAAACCCTTCTTGGAATCATGCATACTAAAGCACCTAAGCACTTTGTCAATATATGTACTCTGACTAAGGCCAAGCAGTCTCAGCGATCTATCTCTATAGATCTTGATTCCTAGCACATAGGATGCTTTGCCTAAGTCTTTCATTGAAAAACAACTCCCCAACCATGTCTTAACATGTTGCAATGTCGGAATGTCATTTCCAATGAGTAGTATGTCATCCACATACAAGACCGAAATTGATTGCACTCCCACTAACCTTCTTGTAGACATAAGGCTCATCTTCAATCTTGATGAATCCAAACTGTCTCACAGTCTCATCAAAGCGAAGATTCCAGCTTCTAGAAGCTTGCTTTAATCCATAAATGGATCTTTGCAACTTGCATACCTTCCCAGCTTCCTTTGGATCAACAAAACCCTCAGGTTGTGTCATGTATACATTCTCGAGAAGATTCCTATTAAGGAATGTGGTCTTGACATCCATCTGCCAGATCTCGTAATCATGGTACGTAGTAATAGCAAGTAGAATCCGAACGGATTTAAGCATCACAACTAGTGAGAAGGTCTTGTCATAGTCTATACCATGAAATTGATTGAAACCTTTTGCCACTAGTCGTGCCTTAAAGGTACTCACCTTACCATCCATGTCAGTCTTCTTCTTAAAGACCCACTTACACCCTATGGGTTTTACCCCTTCATGTGGATCAACCAAGGTCTAACCCTGGTTAGTGTATATGGACTCCATCTCAGATCCCATGGCTTCAAGCCACTTCTTAGATTCAGGCCCAATAATGGCCACTTGGTAAGTCACAGGCTCACCTTGATCCATGAGCAACACATCACCTTCTTGGGTGAGCAAAAGCCCACACCTCTTAGGTTGGTGACGTGTTCTATTTGACCTACGCAGTTCTTGTGCTACTTGAGCCGAGGAATCACCCACAACGCTTTGTGGTGTCGGTTCTTGCTCCATTGCAGGCCCATCGGTACTTTGTGTTGCTTGGATTTCTCCAAGCTCTACATTCCTCCCAGTGGCTCTATTAGAGATGTATTCCTTCTCAAGGAACACTCTAGTCCTAGCAACAAACACTTTGTCCTCAAAGGTGTTGTAGAAGTAGTATCCCATAGTTTCCTTAGGGTATCCTACAAAGACACATTTGTCCGACTTGGGTTCAAGTTTATTTGAAATTATACCTTTCACATAAACATGACAACCCCATACCTTTAGAAGAGACATATTGGGCTTTCATCCAGTCCATATCTCATATGATGTCTTCTCAACTGCCTTAGACGGAACACAGTTAAGTGTGAAAGCAGCTGTAAGTAACGCATATCCCTAGAAAGAGTCATGAAGGCCTGACTGACTCATCATAGATCGTACCATGTCTAATAGGGTTCGATTCCTCCTCTCAGACATACCGTTCCATTGTAGTGTACTAGGTGGAGTGAGTTGAGATATAATCCCACACTCTGTTAGATAGTCATCAAACTTCTGGCTTAAGTATTCACCACCACGATCTGATCGTATGGCTTTAATACGTTTGCCCAATTGGTTCTCCACCTCATTTTTGAACTCCTTGAACCTTTCAAAGGTTTCTGATTTGTGTTTCATAAGATACACAAATCCATATCTACTGAAATCATCAGTAAATGTGACGAAGTAAGGAAAATCGCCTCTAGCAGGCTGGTTCGGGGGTCCACATACATCACTATGTATCAGTTCCAAAAGATCACTCGCCCTCTCACCTTGACCGGTGAATGAGGCCTTGGTCATCTTTCCCAATAGACAAGATTCGCATACCTTGAATGATTCATAATCAAACGAGTTCAAGAGTCCATCTTGGAAATGCATTTCTCACCTATATGGCCTAAACAACAGTGCCAAAGGTATGTAGGGCTCAAACCATTTGGTTTGACCATTTTCATATTTATGTTAAAAATGGGCATATCGTGATCTAGAAGATACAGTCCATCCACTTATAGGTGCACTAGCATAGAAACATCATAGAACAACACTTGTCCATTATTAAAAATACGAAAACACTTTTTGTCCAAATAAGAAATAGTAATGATGTTTCTGCTAATCACTAGAACATAATAACAATTATTTAGTTCCAAAATAAGCCCATATGGCAAAGTCAAAACAAAAGACCCTACGACTACTGTAGCAACTTTTGCTCCATTTCCCACTCGTAGGTTCACTTCACTTATCCTTTAGTCCCTCCACATTTGTATAAATGTGAGAAGCACATCTGATATCCAATACCCATGATGTTGAAGTACACAAATTGACCTCAATAACATAAATGTCTGAAGCAGAAGTCTCACTTCCCTTCTTCTTACACTATTTTTAGGATATCGGGTAACTCCTCTTCCAATGTATAGTCTCACCATATTGGAAGCAGGTCACATACGTCATCGACATCCTTCTAGCCAGAAGTGCTAGGCTTTGAACTATTCTTGCCAATACGCTTCTACACAGAAGTGGGCCACTTCTTGCCCTTGCTTCCTTCAGATTGTACCATCACAATGGCTCTGGTTGTATCAAATTTCTCTTGCCTTGCTTGCTCCTAAAAGCAACTTCGGGTGTTCGATCGTATCAAGCGCCTCCATGTTCTCGTACTGCTTTCGCAGCTTTTGAGCTCATGGTATCTAGCACAAGACATCCGACATCAATGACATTATCTAAGTGCTTCTGATAAGCATTCTTGTTAGCCCTTAAAGCATTAGCCACTGGTGGCTTACGAATTTGCTCGTCGAGCACATACAGCTTACTTTCGTATTTGAGGACAATCCTCAAGTTTTTTTTTATACCAATCTAGAAAGTTATTTCTAGATAACTTGTCCTTCTCAAGGACCGATCGTAATGACAATGTGTTTGCAGACATGGTAATTCTAAAACATTTAAACATGCAAAATTTAGTATTACGATTTAAAACACATTTAATAAGGACTTTTATTAAATATGCTTCCACTATTTTACTCAAATCAATAACCTTTTATTATTGACTCGAAAATCCCGTTGGAAGATTTTCTAGTGGGCCAAGATCCATATTTCACTTCATCCTGAGTCAGCTTTGGCTAATTGCCTAGAACTTAGTCATTTAGGTAGGAAACTCCTTTCCAATTGCATCCCCATGCAACTCTTGGATCAGTTGGGTGAATAACTCCTTATTCCAATCTTGCCCAACTCATGCCTCCAAGCTTTCTCAATCCTATTTATTGGCTAGGTTAAGTCAAACCTAATGGTTGGCAATTGGATATTACTATTATCCCATCGCGCGTCACCAAGATTGATTCAGGTGCCCAGCTTTGGCATGACCCACACTTATACAATCCTAGCCTTGACGAGTGCCACGCATCAGGGAGGCATTTAAACTTAATATTGATTGAGGGAATTTTTATTAAGCGATCTCACCAGCATTGTATTAGCATACAAGGCGTTTCTCTCAACATGCATGGCATACATCTCATACGTCTCATACATAAGACATACAATCCATACAAAGCCTACATCTATACATTTTGTATATCACATATATAAAACATACAACCCATACATTTCATACATCACATATATGAAACATACAAGTCACAGTGATATATTTATGACCCCTAAGAAATAAAATTAAGTCACGACGTGCAGGTCGTATTGAAAATTACAACATTTTACGATTCGCAGGTCGCCCAAAAATTAAACCACGACACGCAGGCTGCATAAAGGAATAAAACAAATCACAACACGTAGTCCGTATTTGAAATAAACCAAAATAAACTAAAGCGATAACCATACACAGCTAAAAGAATAAAACAAATGTAAAACATCCTTTTAAATGTACATTTAAATCGCGCACGACGACACCCATTGGAAGTATGAATGTGCTCAACGCAAACGCGCTTCGGCATTCACGATGCACGATTGTGTTTAAAGCCAACACGACTGTGATGTGTTCCTAGAAACAATTTTCTATCTAGAACGCAAAAGATACGCGAGAAACAAAATCCCAAAAGGGTTTGGAAAGCGCAAAAGCATGCATATCACTTTTAAATAAAACATTTAACAAACATGATTCAAAAAGCACATCATATATGAAGATAAATCATGCCAAACATGCTTTTACACAAAAGAAACCACCTAAGGACTCATGGTAATCATGCGACCAATGCTCTGATACCACTGTTGGGGTTTCACGATCTATAATTTTAAAATTTTCAAAAGGACAATGAGTGGAAAGAACCCCATCCCATGGACGACGCATTACACAAGAGTCATTAAGGGTTTAGATGTTACCATTGTAGTGCACTTTCAAACCATAGGTTGCTTTTGATCACCAAGCGTCGAAGAAACGGTGCCTCTACTCAGTCCACGCTAGCAACGATATGAGCGGGGTAGTAGACACGTAGGATTTAGAAGGAGCTCACAAAAGTGTTTTTCTCATGCGTTAGTTGTGAGGTATACACCTCTTTATATAGAAACATGAGCTCTATCTTAATCCCATAAAATATCTTATCAAATCTCATTTTATCTTATCAAATTTTATTTGATTAGATATAGATCTCATCAAATCTTATTTGATTAGACATACAGATAATTATCTTATCAAATCTTATTTGATTAGATAATTACCTTATCAAATTTTATTTGATTTAGATAATTAATCAAATCATATCTAATTAATTATCTTATCCTTTTGCGTCTTATTTAATTAAATCTCATTTAATTAAACATGTTGTTTAATTAATTAAATCACATTCCATTAATTAATCATGAACTAAATTAAATCACATTTAATTTATTCATTTGCTCCAATTAATTACTCTATGCATGTGACCCTATAGGCTTCCACTAAACTGGCAATAACATTATCTCTATAATATTATAGACAGTGATTGGCATCTAGTAATGCCTCACTGCCATCTAGCTTGTGAGATAATCGGTGATCTGATTTCAACCTTTACGACGACCATTTCCACCGTGCACCCTTTGTCCCTTCATCCAAATGTCTCGATTGAACACAAGGCATAAGAGTGTCATCCTTGTTAAGTCCAATCATTTATTTCTTGGTACCTAAGTCTAAGTAGACGTCTAAATACAAACTGACTTAATATCTCATATCAGTCAATTTTCGCTTGGCCACGCATATTGTACATCTTACTCTATCGAGAGGCCTATAAACATAACTCATGTTATGTATGAGGGACGAATCCTATGTACATCACTCACATCCCTCAACATAATTTATTGTAGGCCCAAGTAGTATCTTTATGATCACTCTGTTACAAATGACGTTTGATAGCTTTAAAGCCTACAACTCCTACATGTAGGAATCGTAGTGACTTCGAGTCGAAGGTCTACTATCACCTTATGGTTGCCATGAGAAGCGCTTATGACACTTACATAACTATTATGAAGCCTTCTCATAGTGGGTCTGTCTAGTATAAATATTACTCCTAATATCTATACCTATGTTCCAGCCTGATATCCCATATCCATGACCTGTGAGATGCGGTCATCGTGCTACTAACACAATAGTCTTGATGCATCATCGTCGTCCTCGTTAACAATGATACTTGACTACAGACACTTTAAGAATCTCGTTCTATTATTCAATGAATCTCACATCATCGAATAGCCCGCTTATTCTATGGACGTTACCATATTATATAACAAATAATATAGTAATTGAAATGCCTCATATATAAAATATATATATATATAAATCAAAGTCATAATACAAATATTGTCTAAAATGGATTGGCCACTAGGGCTAACTCCAACAATTCCCATCACAGGACCTGAAGATCAATGGACTCAAGATGACTACAACATTCTTCAACTCAAGAACAAGGCCAGATATACTCTGACTTGTGCTTTAACCAAAAACGAGTATAAGAAGGTGTGTAGACTCAAATTGGCCAAAGAAATTTGGAATTCTCTCTGCACTAACTATGAGGGAATAATAGATGTTCAACTTAGGAAAGTTGCCACTCTGACCAGACACTATGAGAGTTTCTCCATAAAGGAAGGAGAAAGTGTAGACGATATGTTTGGAAGACTTCAAGTTCTTCTCACAGACCTGGAATCTCTTGGGCACACATTCACCAAAGCTCAGATCAATCTGAAGATCCTAGACAGTATGCCCAAGGTGTGGGAACCTAAGACCACAACTATCCAAGAGGCAAGGAACATGGGAACCTTGTCTTGGGATGAACTGCTGGGAGTTCTAAGAGTGAACGAAGTGCATTTACAGAACAAAGATCATCTGTCAACCAAAGATTCCACTGCCGTTATAGTTGGCGAGACCAGCACTAAGAAAGAAGAGAAGAAAAGCACTCAGAAGTCCCTGAAGGTTCAAGCTACAGTGTCTAAGGCCTCAGATGATAGCAAGACCGGATCAACAGACGATGGGGTGCTCTCATGTCTAGGAAGTTCAAATAGATGTTGAAGAAGAAAAATAAGTTCAAACAATCCTCCAGAAAGAAGGATTCCGGATTCAAGAAAAAGGAGAAGGAGGATAGTCAAGAAATCATCTGTTTTGAGTGCAGAAAACCTGGACACATGAAGTTCGAGTGTCCAAGGTTAAAGAAAAAGAAAAAGAGTCTGATGGTCACATGAGATGACTCAGACAGTGAGCAAAGCAGCAGCTCAGATGATGAACAGGCAAACATCTATCTTATGGCAAACACAGATGAAAAAGTTAAGGTATATACCTATTCTGAATCTGATAGTTCATCTGGTTCTTCATCAGACAATGAAGAAGATATGCCCTATGATGTTCTACTTCAAAATTGTCATATGATCTCTTAGCAATGCAAAAAGTTTAAACGAAAATTCAAATAATCTGTTTACGAAATAGAATTGCTGAAGAAATCAAATGCAGATCTTGAAGGGAAAGTCAAGACTCTTGAAGAGAGTCTAAGTTAAGCCAGCACTTCTAATAAGATAGACGATCCATCCATAGTTGAAAAACTAAGGGAGGAAGTTGCTTGTCTAACCAGGGATTTTGGGAAGTTTTTGGAGAGTTCCAATACTCTTACTATGCTTTTAAAATATCACTGACATCCCTATGACAAATCTAGCTTAGGCTTCGAAAATGATGAATCTGCTTCTACTCAATCTGATCCAGACAAATGTGACTTCTGTGGAAAATCTGGACACTCTAAGATCAGATACATTCATAAGAAGAAACAGATGTCTAAGAGCATTAATGCTGCTGGACCTAAGAAGATTTGGCTACCAAAGTCTCAGATTATTCCTATTTCAGATATCCTTGGTAGGAAAAGGCCAAGGTTTGAGTTGTTATCTAGACAGTGGCTGCTCACGACACATGACGGGAGAAAGGTCTATGTTCCTAAACCTAAGGCCAATTGAAGGCGGAGCTGTTGCCTTTGGAGGCATGGAGAAAGGACGCATCACTGGTGTAGGTAAAGTTGGTATGTCTTCCCTAACCTCCATAGGCAACGTCTTGTATGTTAAAGGTCTGAAGTATAACCTACTGAGCATAAGTCAATTGTGTGATAATGGTTATATCGTCTCCTTCAACAAAGACATATGTGTAGTCAAAATAGACGATGGTAAGTCTGTCTTCTCTGCTAGACAGCATAACAATCTGTATGAGATTGATCTGATAGACCTTAGCAAGCAGAAGGTAACGTATCTGCTGTCCAGAGAAGATGAAAGATGGATTTGGCCTAAAAAACTTGGGCATGTGAATCTGAAACATATTTCAAAAATTTTGAAAAAGGGTTTAGTAAGAGGACTGCCTGAGATTTCTTGGAAAACTCATCTTCTCTGTGAAGCATGTCAAAAGGGGAAATAGATTAAAACCTCTTTTAAATTGAAAAATGTTATTTCCACCTCCAGACCGTTGCAACTCTTGCATATGGATCTTTTTGGACCAACAAGAATAGTAAGTTTGTCCGGAAAGAAATATGGCTTAGTTATTGTAGATGACTACACTAGATATACATGGTTATACTTCCTAAGCCATAAACATGAGTCTTTCAAGGTCTTTGAGATATTCTGTAAAAGAGTTCAAAACGAAAAAGGGTTTTGCATCTCTAGCATCAAAAGTGACCATGCGACTGAGTTTGAAAATGCTGAGTTCAAGTCTTTTTGCGAAAAGAATGGGATTTTCCACAACTTCTCTTCACTAAGAACACCTCAACAAAATGGGGTAGTTGAATGGAAAAACCAAACTCTGCAAGAGATGGCTAGGACCATGCTCTGTGAAAACTCTCTTCCTAAGCATTTATGGGCATAGGTTGTGAACACTGCTTGTTATGTTCAAAATAGAGTATTAATCAGACCGATTCTTGAAAAGACTCCTTATGAAATATGGAGAGGAAGAAAACCTAACATTGCTTACTTTCATCCTTTTGGATGCGAGTGCTATATCCTTAACACCAAAGATCAATTGAGCAAATTTGACTCTAAGGTGGATAAAGGTGTCTTTCTTGGATATTCTGATACTTCTAAGGCATACAGAGTGTTTAACACCAGAACCTTAGTTGTAGAAGAATTTATACATGTGAAGTTTAATGATGGACTAACTTCTGATAGGAGACTAACATATCTTGAGGATGATTTTGCAAATATGCAGATAGGTCCATCTGTAGCACCTAAGTCAAACAAATCTCAACCATCTAAGGAGATTCTACCTCATATTGAAGGACCGTCTGACGCCTAACCACAGACGAGAGATTGGAAGTTTGTGACCTATCTTCCATAATATCATATCATAGGAGATCAGACGAAAGGTGTAAAGACCAGATCATCCTTCAGAGATCAAGCATCTTATGCCTTTGTCTAAAAAATAGAGCTTAAGGCGATAGACGAAGCTCTGACAGACGATGACTGGATCTTAGCCATGGAAGAAGAACTCAATCAGTTCACTAGAAACAATATCTGGACCCTAGTTCCCAAGCCTAAGAATAAGAGCATCATTGGAACAAGATGGGTTTTCATAAACAAGCTAGATGAACAAGGAAGAGTGGTAAGAAACAAAGCTAGGTTAGTAGCTCAGGGCTATAACCAACAGGAAGGTATATATTTCACTAAAACCTTTGCGCCTGTAGCTAGATTAGAAGCTATAAGAATCATGTTTGCATTTGCTGCTCATAAAAACATTAAGCTTTTTCAAATGGATGTTAAGAGTGCATTTTTAAATGGTTTTATCGAAGAGGAAGTTTATGTTAAACAGCCTCCTGGTTTCGAAGATGTCACTCTTACATATCATGTTTCTAAACTTAGAAAGGCTCTGTATGGTCTGAAACAGGCACCTCGTGCTTGGTATGACAGACTGAGCTTTTTTCTCTTAGAAAATGATTTTATGAGAGGTAAAGTAGACACCACTCTTTTCAAAAGAGAAGTTGACAAAGATTTCATTATAGTTCAAATCTATGTTGATGATATTATTTTTAGGGCTACTAATGAATCTCTGTGTAAGGATTTCTCTGATCTGATGAAAAATGAGTTTGAGATGAGCATGATGGGAGAACTTAAGTTCTTCTTAGGACTTTAGATCAAACAAGCAACAAAGGAATATATATTCATCAGCATAAATATACAAGGGAACTTCTAAAGAAGTTTAAGTTGGAAGATGCCAGGCCTATGAAAACTCCAATGCATGCTTCCAGTCCGTTGAGCAAAGACAAATCAGGTAAACTAGTAGATCAGACGATCTATAGAGGTATGATTGGGTCACTTCTTTATCTTACAGCTAGTAGACATGATATTATGCATAGCGTCTGCATGTGCGCTAGATTTCAGTATGATCCCAGAGAGTCACATCTCAAAGCTGTTAAGAGGATCTTACGTTATCTAGTTGGCACCACTAACCTCAGTTTGTTCTATAAGAAAAATCAAGATTTTAGGTTAGTAGGCTACTATGACGCAGACTATGTAGGAGACAAAGTTGAACGAAAAAGCACAAGTGGAGGATGCCACTTCATAGGACCCTGTCTCATCTCGTGGGCAAGCAAGAAGCAGAACTCAATTGCACTATCAACTGTAGAAGATGAATATGTGTCTGCTGCCAATTGTTGCTTACAACTTTTATGGGTAAAATATTAGCTAGAAGATTACTCTAGTTTTGAAAATACGTAACCACTATGTGTCAACAAGTCACAACTACAGAGCAACATGTTTTAATATATGAAGTGTATTCTGACATGCACATAAATACAATCCCCCTCTTCTCCTTTATAAATTGTGTCTTTCAACTTGATTTTGTAGACACCAAAACCCTAAAGAAGCAAAGGCAACCAAAAGGTCAATTAGTTACTCTTTATATCTTGCTAATTTACTAATATTTATTTTAGGATTTTTCTTATTTAATTCCAAGAACTTTTTTTAAGGAAATTCCAAGAACTTTATTCAACAATAATTCATGGTATGTTTTCTGCCCTGTTTTATTGAGTAAGAATGTTGACAATCACTTGAAGATATCAAGTTTAGTTTTAGTTTTGATTTTGATCCATGTTGAACATTTTACATGCCAAACACATTTGACATGTGTGGCATTTGTATTGATTGTTTTTAGCATTAGGCATGATGTGCTAGACTAAGTTTTTATGATAGATTCATGCTTATGTTGATTAAAATAGATGCCATGAACCTTAAGCACAATTTCTGGTCATATTTTGAACCTGAGACACTTGGTAATCGATTACACCATGGGATAATCAATTACACAAAGGTCTTAGCTAAATCTGTTGAAAAACTCATTACTATTTTAATCGATTACAAAAATTGATAATCGATTACAACATAAATGTATACCTGACCTGAAACCAAGCCAAAGGAAGAAAAGTAACTGGATAATCGATTACATGCCTATTTAATCGATTAAAACGCTACCTAGAATCCACCCTGAGCTCGTTTGAACAATTTAATCGATTATGTTTCGATTTAATTGATTAAAGTTGTTATACTTTGAAAAGTTTATAAATAACCTACTCTATTCTGAGTCAAGTGTGCTTCCAAAACTTTTTAAATTTTCGTGACTCAAGAAAGGGGAGCTCGTGTCAAGGGTGAAAGCCTGATTTGATCTTTGATAACAAGATGTTGATTTCTATATGAAAAGATCATCTCTACATGGCAACTACTTGATGAACAAGTGCTGAAATCTTTCAGATTTTCACATATTAGGTGAATTCATTCTTAAACTTTTATTTTTGATAAAGATTGTTTGAATTCTTAAAAAGAGTTTTTCAGAACCTAGTAGTAGGGTTCTATTAGGAAATTGTATCTTTCTTATCTTGTAGGGTTCAAGGTTAGAAAAGACTTGTATTGAATTTCTTGTGTGTGCATTGTGCATGTAACCCTGAGATTCAATAGTGAAAAATCTAACAAGGGTTGTTGGATCAACTGGATGTAGGTCTTAGGACTAAACCAATATAAAATCCTCTTTGCATCCTTTCTTGAATCTTTTATCTTGTATGTCTTAAGAATTCAAATGATGATCTTCTAAGGTTCCTAATTAACAAACTTTTTAATTGAAATCACTTTGATAAAATAAGATCTTTTTGTTATAATCTTTCTTTGAACAATTGGATTCTCTTCAAGAAGAAAGGTGAATAAGGTTTTTCTAAAGAAAAGGGATTTTTGGTTTTTAAAAACAAGAAGATCTATTCATCCCCCCCTCTAGATCTGCTGTCTCGATCCTACAAAGTATTTCATGTCTACTAAGATCTTTTACCGTTTAGATACAATTTACTCGTGACATGGTTACTTTAAGTCTGTTTACTTAATGAAACTTTAGATGATTGCAATGTTTGAATTGTGTTTTCAATGTTTAGGCCCAATTACAAGTGACCCGTTCCAGTGAATAGCTACAATTATGGGTCATGTAGATAGTCCATATGTTGGTGGTGTGTTTCTTGTATCAATTCATTTCCTTCCAGATTATCCTTTCAATCCACCCAAGGTAATCCCAAAGTGTACTTTATAAATATGTGTAACTTGTGTTTCATTGTACCTCTTTGCACAAATTTTGTGATGTCTTTGCTTTGAAATGTTTTAAATTTCACAAATGTCAATAAGACATATCTTTTAAGTCACCAAGAACATTCACATTTAACTCATTGACTAAAGTTTGCTTCTAAATAGTAATAAAAGTTTCATGAAGTTTTTCATTGTGCTAATTTTTTTTTTTACTTTATGCTAAAATGCTTAGTTCATTTTCATTGCTTCTAAATAGTCCATTGTCCATTCTTTAAAAGGTTATTAACAATTTATAACTTGCTTCATTATTCATCGTGGCTCATTATAACTCCATTACTTGTAATCTTTTATTCCATAATTTCAGTTTATTAGTCAAATTTTTATATGGGTATGTTTGATAGAAAGGAAAAAAAAATTATGCTTGAGAATCATAATTCCTAGGAATTACAAATACTAAGAATCCTAATTCTTAGGAATGACTAATGGTTATTGTATTTTTCCCATCTTAATGCAAATATATCTTTCTTTTACGCGCCTTTCTTTGATTCATCGCCGGAAGCAATGACTAAACTCCGTCCAGGAATGACTACTGTCAGGGACGTGAGCGCATACCAAGGTGGGTATTCCCCTCCCAACATGGTTTATTCCATACCTAAAGTGGCATCACCAGGATTCGAACCCTGGACCACTTGGTTAAGGGGCACAAGTCGCTACCACTTGTGTCAACCAATGTTGGTACGATAATTAATAAAATATAAGTATAAGAACTAACATATTAAATAGATAATTAAAATGTTCTATATATCAATCGCATGGGTCAAAAACTAATTAATCACTATAGTGATTTATCAAGACATCACTAATCCCTTGGACTAAATTACTTTAAATCTGTTTTTAATCTTTTAAATTTTTGTCATTTTTTTTTTTGTTCTCTAAATTTAAATTTGTTTTTTTAGTCTCTCAATTTAAAAAATAAAACACTCTTTTTAGTCCATCTTCATAAAAAAAATATCAGATTGATTTTGGGGTGACTAATGTGTTTATTTTATTTTTTATGAATAAAGATTAAAAAGAACAATTTTTGAAATTGAGTAAGTAACTAAAAAAATAAATTTAAATTTGAAAGACAAAAACAAAAATATCCAAATTTAAATGACTAAAAATATGTTTAAGCCAACTAAATTTTTTAAAATATCTACTTACGTGGAACAAATTCCAAGGAACACAGAGAACATTTTTTGTTCTTCTAAAAAAAGCAGAATACAAATTTTTTCTTTTTGAACAAATTAGCACAGACTTTATCCCTCTAATAATGTTATGTAGTTTAGTTTTATTTGCACATGTCATCCATATTTTTATATCATACCAATGAATTAATTATCAAACATATTTAGTAAAATAATTATTTGTAATTAATTAGTTAATTTTCCATAGAAATTATTATTAATCATTAGCGATGACATAAATTGTTAAATGATCAAATTAAACAAATTAACAAATAATTAAAGCGCTCCTCAAAAAACAAATAATTAAAGAAAATACCATAAATAAATAAAATAATTTAAGTTTAATTTTGATACATTGTTTAATGAGTTTTTTTTTAAGTAGTTGTATATGAGATCATTTCTGATTAGTTATCCCTATAAATTCTTGTATTGATAGTGTATAGAAATTAAACTTTATAACAAAGAATTTAATGAAAATACATTTATAGTGTAAACATTTCTTTTATATTGTCATTCAATCACATTTGTTATGCATAATAAGTCTTTTGACTATTATAATAACTATTTAAAAGTCATATTTGAGATATTTTTTATTGGTTGTTAATTTAAAAATCTTTACACTCACAATATATGAAAATTAAACACAAAAATTATTTTACTATATATACCAAGGTTATGTTGGTTTGAGTGGAATTGGTTTGGAATCCTTGAATAATGTATCAAGTTTGAGCCATCTGGATTAAAAAAAGTAGTTGGGAAGATCCCATTAAAGGTGCCTAATTAGGTTTTTGATGGAGATTAATTATTAGTATAATAAATAGTACAGTAAAAAAAAAATTTACTATTAATAAAAGTATATTGATAAAAATAATAAAGAAAAAACCCATTTGATGTACATATTTTGATAGGTAATTTTATCTTTTAATTGCTCTTTAAATAATATATTATTCTCTTCCAAACTCTCATATCAAGTTAATTATGCTAAACTAACACCTAAGAAAAATGAAAATATGAGGAATGTTTTCCTTCAAAATAAAAATTATTAAAAATCAAATTAAAAACCTTACCTAAAAAAATCCAAATAGACAACATCACACTTGCTTGTCTTTCTGCTAATTCAAATTAAATCGTTATTATAAAAATTCACAATAGTATGATATATATAAAAAGAAAAGTGTTAATAACATTTTTTTCATAAAAATTAACAAAATATTTTTCAATACACTTTTTTTCACCTATAGGGTTAACGCAGTGGTGTAAGGCCTCGCTGCGAACAAGATTAGTCTATGAGCCAGTGAGTTGGGGGATATCCGTCATATCTGACCACGAAAAAAAAATACGCTCTTTTTACATTAATTAAAATTATTAAAAATATAATATTACTAGTGAACCTTACTAAATACCCATTAAATTTAGTAATTTGCAACGAACGAATTTTGTTTTTATCCCATATAAATGGTTGTGTTGAAATTAAAAAGAACGTGTAAAAAAATTAAGAAAAAAGTTGAATAAAATTCCAGTCTTCCACCTTAAAACAACAAACAAACAAAAAAAACCGTGTCATACTGTTATTTTATTATTATTTTTTTTGTGAACATGTCACATTGTCCTGTGTTGCTAACATTTCTTTATACAAAGAACAAGAATTCATAATTAAATGGGTAAAAAATCAATATAATCTCATTCATTTGTAATTAAATTCAAATAATTTATAATTGCCCATCATTGCAATGGAGTCTAACCCAGTAAGAGAAATTACTTTCGACTTCTCTTTGTTAACCTATAGGGTTGTCGCAGTGATGTAAGGCCTCGCTGTGAACAAGATTAGTCTATAAGCCAGTGGGTTGGGGAATACCCGTGATATCTAACCAAAAAAAAAATACGCTCTTTTTACATTAATTAAAATTATTCAAAATATAATATTACTAGTGAAACTTACTAAATACCCATTAAATTTAGTAATTTGCAATGAACGAATTCTGTTTTTATCCCATATTAATGGTTGTCTTGAAATTAAAAAGAACGTGTAAAAAAATTAAGAAAAAAGTTAAATAAATTTCAAGTCTTTCACCTTAAAACAACAAACAAACAAAAAAAAACGTCTCATACTGTCAATTTTTATTTTTTTGTGAACATGTCACATTGTCCTGTGTTGCTAACATTTCTTTATTCAAAGAACAAGAATTCATAATTAAATGGGTAAAAAATCTATATAATCTCATTCATTTGTAATTAAATTCAAATAATTTATAGTTGCCCATCACTGCAATGGAGTCTAACCTAGTAAGAGAAATTACTTTCGACTTCTCTTTTTTAACCTATAGGATTGACGCAGTGATATAAGGCCTCACTACGAACAAGATTAGTCTATGAGTCAGTGGGTTGGGGGATACTCGTGATATCTGACCAAGAAAAAAATTACGCTCTTTTTACATTAATTTAAATTATTAAAAATATAATATTACTAGTGAAACTTACTAAATACCCATTAAATTTAGTAATTTGCAATGAACAAATCTTATTTTTATCCCATATTAACGGTTGTGTTGAAATTAAAAAGAACGTGTAAAAAAATTAAGAAAAAAGTTGAATAAAATTCCAGTCTTTCACCTTAAAATAACAAACAAACAAAAAAAACCCTGTCATACTGTCAAATTTTTTTTTTTTGTGAACATGTCACATTGTCCTGTGTTGCTAATATTTCTTTATACAAAGAACAAGAATTCATAATTAAATGGGTAAAAAATCTATATAATCTCATTCATTTGTAATTAAATTCAAATAATTTATAGTTGCCCATCACTGCAATGGAGTCTAACCCAGTAAGAGAAATCACTTTCGACTTCTCTTTTCTAACATCTAGGGTTGACGCAGTGGTGTAAAGTCTCGCTGCGAACAAGATTAGTCTATGAGCCACTGGGTTGGGGAATACCCGTGATATCTGACCAAGAAAAAAAATACGCTCTTTTCACATTAATTAAAATTATTAAAAATATAATATTACTAGTGAAACTTACTAAATACCCATTAAATTAGTCATTTGCAATGAAAAAATTTTGTTTTTATCCCATATTAATGGTTGTGTTGAAATTAAAAAGAACGTGTAAAAAAATTAAGAAAAAGGTTGAATAAAATTCTACTCTTTCACCTTAAAACAACAAACAAACAAACAAAACCGTGTCATACTGTCAAATTTTTTTTTTTTTTTTGTGAACATGTCACATTGTCCTGTGTTGCTAACATTTCTTTATACAAAGAACAAGAATTCATAATTAAATGGGTAAAAAATCTATATAATCTCATTCACTTGTAATTAAATTCAAATAATTTATAGTTGCCCATCACTACAATTTAGTCTAACCCAGTAAGAGAAATTACTTTCGACTTCTTTTTTTTAACCTACAGGGTTGACACAATGGTGTAAGGCCTCGCTGAGAACAAGATTAGTCTATGAGCCAGTGAATTGGAGGATATCCGTGCTATCTGACCAAGAAAAAAAAATACGCTCTTTTTACATTAATTAAAATTATTAAATTTATAATATTACTAGTGAAACTTACTAAATACCCATTAAATTTAGTAATTTGCAATGAACGAATTTTGTTTTTATCCAATATTAATGGTTGTGTTGAAATTTAAAAGAACGTGTAAAAAAAATTAAGAAAAAAGTTGAATAAAATTCCACTCTTTCACCTTAAAACAACAAACAAACAAAAAAGACCGTGTCATACTGTCAATTTTTTTTTTTTTTTGTGAACATGTCACATTGTCCTGTGTTGCTAACATTTCTTTATACAAAGAACAAGAATTCATAATTAAATGGGTAAAAAATCTATACAATCTCATTCATTTGTAATTAAATTCAAATAATTTATAGTTGTCCATCACGACCACGGAGTCTAACCCAGTAAGAGAAATTACTTTCGACTTCTCTTTGTTAACCTATAGGGTTGACGAAGTGGTGTAAGGCCTCTCTGCGAACAAGAATAGTTTATAAGCTAGTGGGTTGGGGGATACCCGTGATATCTGACCAAGAAAAAAAATACACTCTTTTTACATTAATTAAAATTATTAAAAATATAATATTACTACTGAAACTTACTAAATACCTATTAAATTTAGTAATTTGCAATGAATGAATTTAGTTTTTATCCCATATTAATGGTTGTGTTGAAATTAAAAAGAACGTGTAAAAAAATTAAGAAAAAAGTTGAATAAAATTCTAGTCTTTCACCTTAAAACAAAAAACAAACAAAAAAAAACCGTGTCATACTGTCAATTTTTTTTATTTTTTTTGTGAACATGTCACATTGTCCTGTGTGTTGCTAACATGTCTTTATACAAAGAACAATAATTCATAATTAAATGGGTAAAAAATCTATATAATCTCATTCATTTGTAATTAAATTCAAATAATTTATAGTTGCCCATCACTGCAATGGAGTCTAACCCAATATGAGAAATTACTTTCGAGTTCTCTTTTTTAACCTATAAGGTTCACGCAGTGGTGTAAGGCCTCGATGCAAACAAGATTAGTCTATGAGCCAGTGGGTTGGGAGATACCCGTGATATCTGACCAAGAAAAAAAACAAGCTCTTTTTACATTAATTAAAATTATTAAAAACATAATATTGCTAGTGAAACTTACTAAATACCCACTAAATTTAGTAATTTGCAATGAACGAATTTAGCTTTTATCCCATATTAATGGTTGTGTTGAAATTAAAAAGAAAGTGTAAAAAACTTAAGAAAAAAGTTGAATAAAATTCTAGTCTTTCACCTTAAAACAATAAACAAACAAAAAAAACCGTGTCATACTATCAATTTTTTTTTTGTGTGAACATGTCACATTGTCCTGTGTTGCTAACATGTCTTTATACAAAGAACAAGAATTCATAATTAAATGGGTAAAAAATCTATATAATCTCATTCATTTGTAATTAAATTCAAATCATTTATAGTTTCCCATCACTGCAATGGAGTCTAACTTAGTATGAGAAATTACTTTCAACTTCTCCTTTTTAACCTATAGGATTGGCGCAGTGGTGTAAGACCTCGCTGCGAACAAGATTAGTCTATGAGCCAGTGGATTGGGGGATACCCGTGCTATCTGACCAAGAAAAAAGATACGCTCTTTTTATATTAATTAAAATTATTAAAAATATAATATTACTACTGAAACTTACTAAATACCCATTAAATTTAGTAATTTGCATTGAACGAATTTAGTTTTTATCCCATACTAATGGTTGTCTTGAAATTAAAAAGAACGTGTAAAAAAATTAAGAAAAAAGTTGAATAAAATTCTAGTCTTTCACCATAAAACAATAAACAAACAAAAAAAACCGTGTCATACTGTCAATTTTTTATTTTATTTTTTGAGAACATGTCACATTGTCCTGTGTTGCTAACATGTCTTTATATAAAGAACAAGAATTCATAATTAAATGGGTAAAAAATCTATATAATCTCATCCATTTGTAATTAAATTCAAATAATTTATAGTTTCCCATCACTGCAATGGAGTCTAAATTAGTATGAGAAATTGCTTTTGACTTCTCTTTTTTAACATATAGGTTTGACGGAGTGGTGTAAGGCCTCGCTGCGAACAAGATTAGTCTATGAAACAGTGGGTTGGGGGATATCCGTGCTATCTGACCAAGAAAAAAAATACGTTCTTTTTACATTAATTAAAATTATTAAAAATATAATATTACTAGTGAAACTTGCTAAATACCCATTAAATTTAGTAATTTGCAATGAACGAATTTTGTTTTTATCCCATATTAATGGTTGTGTTGAAATTAAAAAGAACGTGTAAAAAAAATTAAGAAAAAAGTTGAATAAAATTCCACTCTTTCACCTTAAAACAACAAACAAACAAAAAAGACCGTGTCATACTGTCAATTTTTTATTTTATTTTTTGTGAACATGTCACATTGTCCTTTGTTGCTAACATGTCTTTATACAAAGAACAAGAATTCATAATTAAATGGGTAAAAAATCTATATAATCTCATTCATTTGTAATTAAATTCAAATAATTTATAGTTTCCCATCACTGCAATGGAGTCTAACTTAGTATGAGAAATTGCTTTCGACTTATCTTTTTTAACCTATAGGTTTGACGCAGTGGTGTAAGGACTCGCTACGAACAAGATTAGTCTATGAACCACTGGGTTGGGGAATACCCGTGCTATCTGACCAAGAAAAAAAACGCTCTTTTTACATTAATTAAAATTATTAAAAATATAATATTACTAGTGAAACTTACTAAATACCCATTAAATTTAGTAATTTGCAATGAACGAATTTTGTTTTTATCCAATATTAATGGTTGTGTTGAAATTTAAAAGAACGTGTAAAAAAAATTAAGAAAAAAGTTGAATAAAATTCCACTCTTTCACCTTAAAACAACAAACAAACAAAAAAGACCGTGTCATACTGTCAATTTTTTTATTTTTTTGTGAACATGTCACATTGTCCTGTGTTGCTAACATTTCTTTATACAAAGAACAAGAATTCATAATTAAATGGGTAAAAAATCTATATAATCTCATTCATTTGTAATTAAATTCAAATAATTTATAGTTTCCCATCACTGCAATGGAGTCTAACTTAGTATGAGAAATTACTTTCGACTTCTCCTTTTTAACCTATAGGGTTGACGCAGTGGTGTAAGGCCTCGCTGCGAACAAGATTCGTTTATGAGCCAGTGGGTTGGGGATACCCGTGATATCTAACCAAAGAAAAAAATACACTCTTTCTACATTAATTAAAATTATTAAAAATATAATATTACTAGTGAAACTTACTAAATACCCATTAAATTTAGTAATTTGCAATGAACGAATTTAGTTTTTATCCCATATTAATGGTTGTGTTGAAATTAAAAAGAACGTGTAAAAAAATTAAGAAAAAAGTTGAATAAAATTCTAGTGTTTCACCTTAAAACAATAAACAAACAAAAAAAAACCGTGTCATACTGTCAATTTGTTTTTTTTTTTTTTGTGAACATGTCACATTGTCCTGTGTGTTGCTAACATGTCTTTATACAAAGAACAATAATTCATAATTAAATGGGTAAAAAATCTATATAATCTCATTCATTTGTAATTAAATTCAAATAATTTATAGTTGCCCATCACTGCAATGGAGTCTAACCCAGTAAGAGAAATTACTTTCGACTTCTCTTTTAGGGGGCGTTTGGTAAAGGAGAAGTTTTTTCATGTCCGGCAATCATGATAATCATGATTCCTGATAATTAATAAAATCTATTTGGTTAGTCATAAATATTCTTATGAATATTTATATAAGTTACTTGGTATCAAAGAGTTGAGGTATTTTTACCCGTTACTTTAATTATTTACTGCATTAATAAAGAGTGACGTGATATTTTTATTGTTGTAAAAAAATTAACTCAGGAAAATTAGATTCCCACCTCCCCTGATGTGAATGTTTTTGTGGGAAAGTGAATTAAAAATGATTCTTGAGAATCATAGTTTCCTGGGAATATTTTTTTTAAAATGCGTACTAAACCTGGGAAACTAAGTTTCCCATCTTAGAATTCCTGGGAAGACTGATTCTAGGGTGCACAAGTAGCATGGGTCTTGTACCGTGCACAAGTGCCAAGGACCGTTAGATTCTAAGATCAAGATTTGAGTGGTTGAGATGGAGGCAAGGTGTAGTTGTTTCCTGACACACCTGATTGTAGGTTTTTTACTTATTTAAATAACTCACGCACTATTCAGCCTTTCTCTCTCTTCCAAAACAAAATAGCCATAGCTTCGCCAGAATGGATGTTTAGACCTCCGTGATTCGTTATTAAAACTGTGTTGCGAACTATGGCTGTTTCTAGTGCGGCATGAAACCATCGGCATTTCCCAATTGTTTCGTGGTCGTTTGTTGACCTCGGCATCACGTTAGTTTTGCTGTCTTGTTTGACATGAGGTCCGTTGACGAAATTTCCCAACTTGAAGAGTGAAGATTCAACGTCTTATATTGCGTCAATTAGTTTTTGGTGTAATATAATAATTGTATTTTATGAACTTATGTGATTTTTAATTTGCAATTTTAATTTTGTTTATTTAACAATGGTAATTTATATGAATTTCGGAATATCCTTGATGAGGCCGAACCCAAATGTGATGCTGGTGGTGTGTAAAATTTGAGTTGCTGTTGGATGGAGAAGATGCTGTCTATTTTTGTATGTGATCTGAAATGCAAAATCTATTGGAGTCTTGGATGCAAGACGTGCATGCGGGTTATTTTTAAATAAGTAATAAGTAAAAACCTACAATCAGGTGTGTCAGAAAACACCTACACCTTGCCTTCATCTCAACCACTCAAATCTTGCTCTTAGAATCTAACGGTCTTTGACACTTGTGCACCGTACAAGACCTATACTACTTGTGCACCCTAGAATCAGTCTTTGGTAAACTAAAAACTTCTCCCCTACCAAACCCTTTCTACTAGGGTTGGCAAAACGGGCTGGCCTGCCCAGTTGCCACGGGCTGGTTGTCCTGGCCCGCCCAGCCATAGAGCGGGCTGGCCCGCCAGTTTTTTTTTTTTAATTTATTGTAAATAAAATATAAATAAAATAATTTTGCATCACTTGTATCATAAAAGGACAATAGAGAGTATTTTTGTTACTGTGAAGTGTGAACACAATTAAAAATTATTGCAATATTATTTCATTTTCTTCAATAAATTACAAACTAATAGTCTTTTAACACTACAAGTTCAACATCATCATGAATAACATCTTAAAAAGACTTACCACAAACTAATAGTTTTTCAAAAATACATCACAAAATATTAATAGTCCCTAATAATTTATATTATTTTAGATATATTAATTAAAAAAAAAAGTGCTGGCGGACCGGCGGGCCGGCCCGCCCCATCTGTGGCCTGGCGGGTTGACGGGCCAGGCGGGACGGGCCAAAACGGGCCGACGGACTGGAAACCTCATCCCGCCCCGTCAAAATGTTAACGGGCTGGCGGGCCGACCCTCCTGGCCCGGCCCGCTTTGCTATCCCTACTTTCTACCAACCCTTCCAACTTCAATAAGTGCCCCAACAATCCACGCTAGTATGTCACGTTCACGTTCTCCATCCCAATGCCCCACATTCTTCAACTCGCCGTCAGTATATATATAAGAAATATCTTTACAGTGTCAGTATATTTATAACAACAATTTTTTTTTACTATATTTATAACAATAATAAAGAAAATATTTCATTCGTTGAATATATTTTGATAGATAATTTTATCTTTTAATTGCTTTTTAAATAAGAGGAGTGCTAGTGACACACTCTCTAATACTTTCTTTTAGACACTCTTTTTGTAATTGGTTAAAATTTATAAAAATCATAATTTTGATAGATTCCATGCAGTTCGAATAGGATTGCCTCCAAATACTTGGAGGATACATGTGATCTAGAAAAAAAAAAAGTCTTAATAATCTCATTATATTAGTATATTGTAATTAAATTCAAATAATTTATAGTTGCCCATCACTGTAACTCAGAAAATTCATCATACTCAATTTGATGCTCCAGCAATGAATTCTAGTTTCATCGAATAATATAACAAATTGTGTTGAAAAGAACGTTTTGGCAATATGTTTTATATGCAATAATTCATAATTAAAATGGTAAAGATCTTAATAATCTACCATCAAGCTGTGAATCAATTAGCGCTTAATCAGTGGTCTAGAGTTAAATACTTGGATGGATAACTTTGTCATAGTAATCGTATCCGGCTCGAATAGGATTGCCTCCAAATACTCGAAGGATACATGTGTTATAGAAAAAAAAAAAATCTTAATAATCTCATTATTATATTGTAGTTAAATTCAAATAATTTATAGTTGCCAATCACTGTAACTCAGAAAACTCTTCGTACTCAATTTGATGTTCCAGCAATGGAGTCTAACCCAGTAAGAGAAATCACTTTGAACTTCTCTTTTAACGTTTCTCCGAACCCAAGCCCTCTCTTCCTACCCTTCCAACTTCTATAAATGCCCCAACAATCCACGCGAGTATGTCACGTTCACCCCAATCCCAATGTCCCACCCTCTCCGAGTCGCCGTCATCGGCGCCGGCGTGGCCGGCCTCGCCGCAGCGCGCTCCCTCCGCCTTGAGGGCCTGGACGTCGTCGTGTTCGAGAAGAGTGACCGCCTCGGCGGCAACTGGCGCTACGACCCGCGAACCGACTCCGACCCTGTGGGCTCGGACCCGAACCGGGAGGTGGTGCACACGAGCCTCTACCGCTCCCTCCAAACCAACCTGCCGAGGCAGCTCATGGGCTTCCTCGACTACCCGTTTCCGGACCGCGAGGGTGGGGACCCAAGGACTTTTCCGGGCCACGAGGAGGTGCTCTGTTTTCTGACCCGGTTCGCGGACGAGTTCGGGCTCCGCGAGCTGACCCGGTTTGGGAGCGAGGTGGTTCGGGTCGAGCGAGTTGGGGCGAAGAGTGACTCGTGGGTAGTTGAGTCGAGGACTCGTGACTCGGTTTTGAGTCGGGAGGTTTTTGAAGCGGTTGTTGTGTGCACGGGTCACTTCACTCAACCCAGGTTACCCACAATTCCTGGTAAGTAGAATAATGCAATAGTATAATATAATATAGAGTAAATTACACGGATCTCCCATGAGTTTTACATATATTACATCGACACCTCTGTTTTTTTAAACATTATTTTTGACTTCATGTAGTTCAAAAAAAATAGGGATGTCGGTGTAATATAAGTAAAATTCAGGGGTCATGTAATATAAATAAAATTCAGGGGGGTCCGTGTAATTTAGAACAAACAAATATAGGATTTTTTGTATGGTTGAAAAAAGCAGGAGGTGTCGGTGTAATACAAGTAAAACTCAGAAGAAGTCCGTATAATTTACTCTATAATATAATATAATAATATAATTTACTCTATAATATAATATAATAATATAATAATATAGTATACTATATAATATGCTTATACAACTAAAGTAAGTGACTCGAATTTTTAATTGATTTAATAATTATCGATTTGAGAATTGTTGAAGGAAACATATTTTTACTATATTTATCGATTGAGAAAAAATAAAATAAGGAAGTGGCAGGATCACATATAACATCTATTTTGCTCCTAAAAGGTTTTAATGTAATAATGTAACATGTTAGAATCTGGTTGTGTTGTGTGTGTAAAAGGCTTTTTTTAGGGAGACAAAACCTACTATTTAATCAAACTAACTTATAAACTAGTCAAATGAACTTATAAGTCTGTTTGAATAAATTTCTTCATAATAAGAAGGGAAAATGAATTTTTTTTTCTCTATAAGCTAATTTATAAGAATTTTCTTGTATTAGCTTTTCCAAAAGTTTATTTTTAACTAATGTACAAGCTAATTTTAGCTCATGGATTTTTTTTTTTTTTCATTTTTTCTTCTCCTATATGTACTTTTGGAGAAGTTCACCCAAACAAACCCTATAAGCTCCCAGATTGGTTTGCCAAACACACTCTTAAATAGTGGAAAAAGGTTGGTGGACATCTCTAATCTAAATGACTCCTAGTAAGAGAAAGAGAAAAGTGTAAGTATGATAGGTGATACGATGTGATAAGAAGAGAAAGAACGAAAAAAAATGATAGGGGTTAATGAACTCTGAGTTAAGAGGTGTCCACCAATAATCACTCTTAGCTAATTTCTACACTGTCAACTGCCTTGGCATTCATCAATATATATATATATATATATATATATGTGTGTGTGTGTGTGTGTGTGTGTGTGTGTGGAGCAAATCAGATGTGAACTCTTGTTTATTGTGAGAAATAAAAACAATAAATGTAGACCATTGAATATTATCTGAATGATTAAGATTAAAAGATAAATGCATATTATTGATTACTCTTTTAAATGGTCTTATGTGAGTACTAACTGATTTTTAATCTTGACAATACGCTGTATGATGTTAGATGTTTATAATTTTTATTAATAAGAATATTTTTGACAGAATAAAGTTATTGAAGTTCATTTCTTAAATTGGATCGTGATGGACGTTAAATAATACTTGAACTCCAAACCTCAGATTTTGAAGAACGAGTGCATGAATTGGTATTCTTATGTGTGATATATGGGTTTCTGATTTTGTGCCTTGTGTTTCAGGGATTGAAAAGTGGCCAGGATACCAAATACATAGTCACAATTACCGAGAGCCAGAACCTTTTCAGGGTCAGGTGCTGTAAACATTGTTAAGCAAGGCTTTTCTGTCTCAAACTCAAAGTAGTATCCTAGATTCCTAGTGTACCGTAAATATCTTCTAAATCTTATTTTTAATGCAAAGTAGTATGATGTAATAACCAAATAGGTAACTGCTTCATATCAATCAGTGAGTGGTGTTGAAGCATTTTTTACCTGTAGGCAGCACACTCTGTCTCTGCGTCTTGCTTTCTTTCTAATCAGTACAATTAGCTCTAATATGTTGATTTGTTATCTTCTGTCATTTACTGCATGTATTGATTTCAGTTGATTTTTTAACTTCCATGCTCAACAACTAAAGTAATATTATAACTTTGTCTATGACAATATATAATTCAATTGGATATGAAAAATATCGCTAATAGTTTTGGTTAAAATTAGTAAACAAATACTGATATTTCCCTTTTAACAGATCGTGGTTGTCATTGGGTTTGCATCTAGTGCCTTAGACATCTCAAGAGAAATTGCAAAAGTAGCTAAGGAGGTTCATATAGCAACTAGAAGTCCAGATGTAAAGGTTATGAAGTTAGCAAATCATGATAACATGTGGCAGCATAAAATGGTATGTTGAACAGTTACTTGTATAGCTTTTGTGGTTGCCTTTTAATCAGAAAACATCTTATCTACATTTCTCTGCTCTTAAGGACATGAGATGAGGAATGTAATATTTGTTATCTCTGAATCCATTAGGCATCCATGAGGAATGTTTTTGCTTCATAATAAATCTCTGGATTTCAGTTTTCATTTCAAACATAAGAAATTAGCTTATTGAATATTCTAATCACTTGGTTTCAATCTCCACCGATTGTGTCAAATTATGCATGCGACTAGTTGATCCGTACAAACTGCTGTCTTGTTAAAATCCTTTTTACTGATCTAGTTTGGCTAATCAAGTCTGATCTTGGTATCACATTTGTTTTTAATCTCTTGCTTGCTGACTGCAATGCCCACTCCCCTCTTTAATATTTTCTTTTACATTTTTAAATTATGTAGTAGTGTAATCTAAATAAAGAGGGCAAGCCTTGGTACAATACAATGGTAATGTAGTTTGGAAGTGTAAGCTAAACTATGTAGGCATCCTGTGAAATAAATTTCATATTAATCATGTCTGTACAGGTAAAATGTGTATCTGAAGATGGTGTGGTTGCTTTTGACGATGGATCCTCTATTTATGCAGATGTCATATTCTACTGCACTGGGTATGCATATAATATATTTTCTATTATGATCAATTTCTAAGAAATCTGTACTGATGGATACAGGATTTATTTGCTCTCCATTTTTTCGTGAGCAGTTTTTAATTTTTTTAAAAATACATGTTCAAAAGAGGGCTTTTTGGTCTTAATTTTTTAAATTATTAAACTAGGTTGGTGTTTCAAAAGCAAGAAAATAATAATACTATATAAATTTGAGTTTATTGTTTCAGAAGCAATAAAAGACATGGAGAACACTGCCTCATGAACGAGCAATTTTCATGTATATAATACAGATTTGATCTTATTATAACTTCCTTTTAAACTTATTTTTAAACCTTTTGCTCTTCGAAACTATTTTTGAATTTTATTTTTAGAATTGATTTGAAAATACTATAAAAAAGAAAAACAGAGCCTATATTGTGATGTGGGCTGCTTACTTTATGATAGCAACTTATCTAGCGAATAAATGTGTGAATTATTAAGTTACTATCTATGGCTTAATTTTGACAGATACAAGTATCACTTTCCATTTCTTGAAACAAATGGAATAGTAACCATTGAGGATAATCGTGTTGGCCCATTATACAAGCATGTCTTTCCTCCTGCATTGGCTCCTTGGCTCTCTTTCATTGGTATACCTGAAAAGGTAATTGGTAACTAGTTTTCTCTTCTTTCTTGTAAAGCCATTACTCCATTGTGGAAACTGAACCATTCTTGCCTTGTTGAAACAAGAGTAATGATACATACACACAACTTTTACAACATATTCTACAACTCATTTTTTCTCTCTCTCTCCCCATCACATCACCTATCCTGTCTCACACTTTTCTCTCTTCTGTCTCTCTCTCTCTCTTTCTCCTAAATTGTAAGAATTAGATGTATAATTAGCATTAGTCTTGAAAGTATATGAAATGTACCTGGACTTTATCATCATAAAAAAATATCATGTTTGCAGCCTTGTATTTTTATCTACGAGCAAATCTTTTTTTTTTTTAAATCAATCCCTTGACTTGTTTCCCCGCGTTATTGCCAAATTGATGATATGGCGTTAGTTGTTTTCTTGATGATACAAGGTGTTATTCTCCAGAAATATCCATGGCCTGTGCTGTCTTTCGAGGCCTGAGAATTAAGCCTGTTTGAAATTTGACCAAAATTATTTTGCTTGTATGTTGAAATGTATGCAATTTACTGTGATCAGGAAGTCATCTTCCAAATGACGGAGTTACAATGCAAGTGGGTAGCACGTGTTTTATCTGGTAAACTCCTCTTACCAACTGAAAAGGAGATGATGACTTATGTTGAAGAATACTATCAACAAATGGAAAAAGATGGATTTCCCAAGCATATGACTCATTACTTGCATTTTAAAGAGGTACGTCTCTCTCTCTCTCTCTCTTGTCAGTGTACTTCTCTCTTGATCTTTTGCAGTAACATTTGTGGGATGAATGGTGAAAGTTCTTTCAGCATACATATGTGTGTATGTGTGTTTGTTTTGGCGGTTCCAAAAAAGTAATCCATGTAGTCTGTCAAGATTTATCTGTAGCTCTAGTTTCTGGAAAAACTAATTTATTCATAGATTGGTCTTAGAATACTCCAAATATTGCATGAACATTGATTTGGTGGTTACTTTGACTATTGAGTCATGTGCAGTTCTAAAATATCACTAATAACTTCTTTGGTTTGAAATACAAGGTTTTCACATTGGAAAATGCTAAAAAGTAAGAAATAGTTTATGTGAAACACAAAATATATAATTTTTCTTTCTTGATCATGTTGCAGTTGTAAACAACTTTTCTCCTCACTCATATGCATCCCTCTTTTCATTGGTAAAAATGAACACTATTTCATGAAAAGTCATTCATATCAAATGGTGATGAGTTTTCAAACTTGTTTCCTTTTGTTATTTTTTAAAAACTGAGATGGGCAAAATTAAGATATTATCCAACAGCAGTAGCACCAGGAGGGAGATAGTTTCAGTTGTTTGTGCATTTATTGTGCCAGTATGTAGAGGGAAGTGAACATACTTCTTATTTTAGAAAATTTTCGAAGGAGAGGAATAAAATGATAGATATCATGTAGCAATGCAATCATTCCTTATTTATTTTTAAATATTTAAAATTTTGTAAATGTAAAAATGACAAATTACCCTCCTTTCATTCCCTCTAACTCGATTCAACTAGAAGGGTAATAGGTAATATCTATCCATATCTATATATCTATATATAAATATATAAAACTTGAATCATGAGCAGTGGAACTGTCTTATCAGCATCTTCATCTCTTATTTTTAAGCCACATATGCAAAATATTATTCATAACTTTTTTCTTTCTTATCTTTCCAACTTGGAAGTTTTCACCTCATGACATGCTAATGTTTAGTATGATTATCACTTCTTTGAATCACTTCTCAACTCTTTCTTAATTTCCTTTTCAATTTCTCTGATAACAAACCATTTACATTTCACTATGACGTGTGGGTTTAAATTTTTTTTTTTAATAGGAAAAGTGGAGCCTAAAATAATCACGAATCTATGCATTTAACAAGTGTAGGGATTATACGCAGAAAATTAACTTTCTGGTTATCTTTACACTGATTTGCAAATTTTTCTGCTAGATTGGCTATTGCAATTGGTTAGCTGCTGAAGCAGGTTTGCCTCCTGTAGAGCACTGGAGGGAGGAAATGTATTTAGAGAGCATCAAACCAATATTCCTCGGCTTCCAAGATAATTACAGAGATGAATGGGATGATGCTCACTGGAATGCAATCATAAAAGATGCATCTTAGATTACTGCATGTTAAGGTGTTAAATAAATCACTTATTGTACACTGTATAAGTAAGATGTTAAAATGACTTCTATTGGAATCTTCCTGTAGAGCACTGGAGGGAGGAAATGTATTTAGAGAGCATCAAACCAATATTACTCGGTTTGCAAGATAATTACAGAGATCAATGGGATGATGCTCACTGGAATGCAATCATAAAAGATGCATCTTAGATTACTGCATGTTAAGGTGTTAAATAAATCACTTATTGTACACTGTATAAGTAAGATGTTAAAATGACTTCTATTGGAATCTTCCTGTAGAGCACTGGAGGGAGGAAATGTATTTAGAGAGCATCAAACCAATATTACTCGGTTTGCAAGATAATTACAGAGATCAATGGGATGATGCTCACTGGAATGCAATCATAAAAGATGCATCTTAGATTACTACGTGTTAAGGTGTTAAATAAATCACTTATTGTACACTGTGTAAATAAGATGTTAAAATGACTTCTGTTGGGATCTACATAAAAAAAGGTATTAAATTTATAGGGACAAAAAAAAAAAAAAAAAACTAAAACTGAAGAGTTTTTATACGGACTTAAATCAATGACTCCTTCTGCCTGATTGTCCCGTGGAATTTCTGTTAGTTATCTCATGTATTTAACGTGGAATTCTGACAGTCGTAGAGACCAACACTAAAAAAACAGATTTAATAGAGATGAAAATTAACAAAAAAAAAAATCACCAAATTAAAAAGGTATATTATGACTTGTGAGGATAAAACTTATTTAAGCTTTTTTTTGTTTTTTTTTTAATTGGTTCAGAAATAAAAATGTTATAAAAGAAGGTTTGTAATGTTGATAAGAAGACAATGCAATTGACATGATAGGTACTCATAAAAAATAATTGACATGATAGGTACAAAAAAATATCAAAGACCATGAAATATCCTATTTCTGAATAAATTGAGTAGCACATAATTCATAATAAAGGATTTTTTTTTTATCATTTCAGAAAACATAATATTTATAAAAATGTTTTTTAAAACCGTTAAAACTGATAATATATAAAAATGTTAAAGTATTTGGTGTTGTGCACGGGTATTAAATTTATAATCTATAGATATTTTATATTATTATGACTTTTAATATGTATATATTATTTATAATTTACAAAAATATATGTAAGTAGATATATGTGTTTATATATATATATATATATATATATATATATATATATATATATATATATATATATATATATTCAAACATTGTATATTTCCAAATAAATTATTCTAGTTTATGTAATTTTTTCTTTTAAAAAATGTTATTTTTATAAGTATATTTGGATTTATATATAACTTAGATATGTATATACTTTTATGGTCCGTTTGATTTGTTAAAATGATGGTACTGGACAGCACAGTACAGAACAAATATTGAAGTTATTGGACAACTTTTTTTTACCATGTACATTATTTGATGAACAATGGACAATACAAGCAAAATAATATAAAATTTACTAAAATACTTTTTTAATATTAATTATCTTAGTATAATTTGCATTATTATTATATATTATGTGAATTCAAAATACAGAATATATAAGTCAGCTAGCTAGTAGATAATGTAAATTCAAAATACATGACATGATAAGGTTGTTGTAGCTAGTAGATAATGTGAATTCAAAATACATGGCATGATAAGGTTGTTGTAGCTATAAAGAAAATGAGAATTTAAATGCAGTGACTCAAATTCAAATGCAGATAATGTGATATATGTGTCTTTTGAATGCTTTGTACGACAAAAAGTTGTCCCATGATTTTCTGAGTAACAAAAAGTTGAGTTTTAGTCATGTCTTCATCTGTTTAATTTGTGTTGTTCCATAGGGACTGTTTAATTTGCTAAAAATTATGATACTGGACAGGACAAATATTTTTGTTCCACGTTTGATTTGAAAAAAGATTATGGGACAACTTTTTGTCCTGGGTACAAAGTATTCAAAAGACAAATATATCCCATTATCTACACACTACTACAAAAAAGGCATTTAACATCGGTTATTTTAGGCTTTTAACATCGGTTATTAACCGATGTTGTATCGAACGATGTTGAAAGTGGACAACTTTCAACATCGGTTGTTGAGCCGATGTTAAAATACAATACAACATCGGTTCGGAGCACAAGCGATGTCAAAAGGATGCCCACATAGTGAAAATTATGTGTTGAAAACAACATCGGTTTTTGCCAAAACCGATGTTGTTAGGTGACTAACAACATCGGTTATCCCAAAACCGATGTTGTTTGTGCCAGAATAGTCAAAATATGTGTTGAAATCAACATCGGTTATGGCAAAAACCGATGTTTTTAGGTGACAAACAACATCGGTTGTCCCAGAACCGATGTTGTTTATGCACCTACCAACATCGGTTTTTGCCATAACCGATGTTGTTTGTGCGCAAATAACATCGGTTATGGTAAAAACTGATGTTGTTTGTGCACTAACAACATCGGTTTTTACCATAACCGATGTTGTTTATGCTGTTTTTTTTTATTAGCGTTCTGTTTTAGATTGAACCAAACCTGTAATTTCAAAAAAAAATCCAGACCAGGCAATTTGTATAATTAATAATCAATTATCTATGCTTTATATTGTTATAAATAAAATACTAATTAATGTATAAACAAACATTAAGCAATATATCCAATATACAAATAGAATCCATTAATAAGCTAACATTCTACTAATTTGTTCAGTGCTTCATTTCTAACTCTCAAAAAGTGTCGTGCCCACTGAATGCGAATATCTTCAATTGTCGTTGCCTCCAATGGTTGAGAATCGCAAAATGTCTACATCATATATAAACAAATGTTAGTTAATCACATCGAATATTAATAGTTATAATAAATGAAACCTGTTAAAGTAAACAAATATATTACCGTTTCCCAGTTATCCCTGAATCCCCCATGGATGATGGTCCACATCCAATGCATGACATAATAGCCACACTCAGTGCCTCCGCTTTGTAGATTACACTAAATTCAATATGAAATTTAATAGTGTTTAAGACAAATTATTGTAAAAAAAAAAACACTAAGTAAACATTTTGGATATTCAAACATTGGTTAAATTACTTACTTTTACATTTATCCAATCAATTTTCTTCGATTTACTTGGTTGGTTACCTTGCAAGCCCTTTAAAGCACTGGTTAATGAAACATGCAAATATAAGTGTAAGACCAAGATATTCATGTATAATAGGTTCCATACAATCAATTTGTTACAAATTTAAACGTACCCTATAACTGTGGCTTTGATGTCTACATCGGGCTTCTTGTGTAGGGAACAAAACCAGACAACAACATTGGACCTAGGACAAATAACCAGGAGTTGCCAATGTTGGCTGCATTGGAAAATAGTTATTAGTAACAATGCAATCATTATTTAAATGCATTTATTAATGAAATTTTACTTACTTATTTAAGTAAGCTCCTAGGTAGACTTCTTTTTGAGATTCATGTATCCATCTTTGAATGTAATTTTGAGCATGATCTCTCGTATTCCCTGATCTCTGTATGCTCTGAGGCTCAAGGAGTCCATAGACAGAACCATGCTCGAATTCCATACATAAGTCATTCAAAAACCTATTTTTGTTCAAATAAATGTAAATTGTTAATCACTTACAATTAAATAGGTAATTGACCTAAAATTAAAATGTACTTACGTCATCCACAACTGTATAATACTGATATTAAGATATTGATTGCCACTCAATATCTCCCCAACATCACTATGATTTATGTAGATGGGGAATTGTTCATTATGCACCCCAAACAAGCTCGCATCCCACGACACCTGGAAAGGATGTCTGAAAAGTAACAGGCTAACCTGTACCAAATTTAATAATGGATCATCATCAGGGACCGACCTATCATAAGGTTCAACTGGTTCCTTTGGTCTCTGTTTACAATCCTCCACAATTAATAAATACAAGTTACTTGTAGTCAACAATTTATTCTATTCAATTGTATTGATTATACCAAAAAATAAAATCAATTAAAGAAGCTACCTCCTGTGCTACCTCCC
This sequence comes from Pueraria montana var. lobata, assembly GCA_026413185.1. Classification (NCBI taxonomy): domain Eukaryota; kingdom Viridiplantae; phylum Streptophyta; class Magnoliopsida; order Fabales; family Fabaceae; genus Pueraria; species Pueraria montana. Next base: position 55,144,371 of record CM048654.1, read on the forward strand.
ATGAAACAGGCTTCACAAGATGACTCGGCCATGCAATAAAGGTGTTGAGGGCGTCCCCCACTAATTGAACCTCATTAGTCGGTAAAGGGACTCGAGCAGTAGCATCTAGAACCTCTTCAACCCCCACCTTGACCATATCATCCGTCAAACACGTGTGGTGTATGACTGAAGCCCCATGATAAACTCTCCCAATGGCCACCAAGCGGGGAGGCTGCTCATCAACATAGAAGCCACACTGTTCAGCTGTTGTGTCAGTGCCAGGCTCCTCCCCTGAGGGATCAATATCAGTACCAGCACAACTCCCCTTCGTGCTAACACGGGCACCGGAAGGAGCTACATATGGGTGAACATGCTCAGGCGGCTGCTGGGAGGTCATCTGGCTCAACTCCATTAACAATTCTCTCTTAAGCTCATCTTTAAACTCCTCTTTTAACTGCTCTTTAAACTGCTCTTTAAACTCCTCTTTGAAGCTCTCTTTCAAGCTCTCTTTCAACGAAGCCACAAGCTCTGCAGTGATGGATGAAGAAGTATGCGAGCCACGTGATAGTGGTCCAAAGTAATGGTTAATGGTCACACCATATCCAGCAGCACGAACACGACCACCGTGCTCCGGTCGACCAATAGCAGTGGTCAGTATATCCTGACGTCCATGGGGAACAAAGGTACCCTATATGCACTCCTCCTCTAGGGAATCCTACAAGCAAAAAAAGATAAAGGAGTCAACTTCTGTTGTTACTATATGTAGTTACATTTTAAGCTGCATAATAACTTACAATCCTATCAGCAACATGTTGTGCTGCCTCAGATGTCATCTGCCCAGAACGTTTTGTACGGGCCTTCTTCCACTTCACATGTCGTTTAATGGGAGATGGAGGATCAACTACACTTGTACTCCCAGATTCAGCAGCTTCAGACTGTTTTATCTTCATCTTCTCGGCCATCATGTTTTCCTCAAGCCATTGATAACCCCCACGAGACATTACATGTGGCATGTTGTTCTGTTTCTGGATTTCTTGAGCCTTCTGTCTGATTTTCTGTGAATAATAAGACATACTTTCAGCAAAATAATTAATCAAATTTTGATATAGACAAATTAAAAAACATTGCCCACAACTTACCTGCCAAGCAGAAGTATTACGGCTGGCTTTAAATTCCCTCCACATGTCCTTCTCAATGCCAAATTTTACACAAGGAATCTCATCATCATCCTCATGTACCTCTTCCTCCTCATCACCCTTCTTTTTTTTAAGTGCATATTTCCTTGTAAGGTCTGCCTTAAACTGCCTCCATCTTGTTCCCACATGGGAAATAATTTTCCTCTTAGCCTTGGACGCTTCTGGAATATCAAATTGTTCCTTCAACAGAGAATCATATGTAACAGTCAATGACAATAATATGCAAGTTAAATACATACAATTACTATAACATAAAGAGTTTATTGCAAATACCAGAATGTCCTCCCAAATCATGTTCTTCTTAGTTTCCGACACATGGTGCCAATCTTGATATGTAATATCAACCCTGTCTCGGGCAGCAATCCCCAAATAGGTCCTGAAATGTGATCTATTTGGACCTGAAGCTTTCCCAATTGCAGGATCGACATCAACTCGTGGCTTCTCCCCAGACAAGCGTTTAGCAGTGAATTTTTTGAGTCGTGTGGATTGTCTAGTCCTCCTGGACGTAGACTCAGAAGGAGCTGATGACTTAGGATGAGGGGAACCTGGTGGTGTACCCATGTGCCTGTTCAAACAAACAAAAAATTAAGTGTTATTTGCAATTGTACAAAGTTTATAAATTGTAAATGGAGATAAAAAATAAGTTGACAAAATTATTAAAGTATACAATAACATAGACATTACTTATATATAACATGGTTAGGTAGGAATGTTCTCCCATAAGCCTTCATCATGATCATGACGATTTGCGTGTACGCCATCCTCCTCATTTTCTTCAATGATGGTAGGCATGCGTGTGTAGAAAGAGGGAGGCTCACAAATATCAAGTGTTGAATAATCATTTTCATGAATAACACCGCTGGTTCTTCCTTGTAGAACCACTGACCACCTTGCATTACAGGGATCTTCGACATAAAACACTTGTTTTGCTTGTTCTGCCATGATGAAAGGCTCGTCCTTATAAGCAACCTTTGTAAGGTCTACAAAAGTGAATCCCAAATCATCAGTCTTCACACTGGTGTTGCTATCAACCCAATTACACTTAAAAACAGGCACTTTGAAAATAGTATAATCAACCTCCTAGATTTCTTCAATCACTCCAAAGTAAGACATGGACCCCAATTTGGGGTTGTTATCTTTTGCACTAGAAAAGTGTTCTGATTCAGCCCGAAGACTAACCCCACTGTTTTGAACTGTACTCTTGTCATCTTGTGACTTCGTGTAGAATGAATACTTGTTGATATCATATGCCTTCCAAGTTGGAACATTTAGCTTAGGCCCATTTGCTAACCACTTTAACGTTTCAGAAGGATCATCAAGAGCAAAAATGGTGTCTTTAAACCAGTTTAAGAAAGTTTTGTTATGCTCAATCAACACCCGATTCTTGTTCATTTTTGGGTTACTTGCCTTCACAAATTCTTTGTGTGCATTTATGTATGGGGTCACCTCATCGGTATTATTCAATATATACAAATGTGCTTCATTCAGTGCCTTGAGACCCATGGTTACAACAAGTAACCCTCGTGTACCCTTACCTCTCACTCTATTCTTGTGACGAGACTCAGGAACCCTGACAGGTTTCGTCTTCTCCATGTACTCTGAACAAAACTCAATAGCTTCTTCTGTAATGTACCTTTCAACAATGGATGCCTCAGGACGGTATTGATTCTTCGTATACCCTTTTAAGATCTTTATGTATCGCTCAATTGGGTACATCCACCTTAAATAAACGGGTCCACATAATCTAATCTCCCTCACTAGATGAACAATTAAGTGAACCATGATGTCAAAAAATGAAGGAGGAAAATACATCTCCAACTGACACAAGATAATAACAGCCTCATTTTCCAAGTCATCCAACTTTACAGGGTCAATTACTTTGCTACATATTGCATTGAAGAATAAGCACAGGCGAGTTATGGCAACCCTGACTTTGTTAGGCAAGATGTTTCGTATCGCCATGGCTAGAATTTGTTGCATCAAGACGTGGCAATCATGAGACTTTAAGCCAACTAATTTGAGATCCTTCATCGATACAAGACTCCTTACATTTGAAGAGTATCCCTGTGGCACCTTAACATCCCGTAGACACTGACAAAAACTTTTTCTCTCTTCTCTGGACAAAGTATGGCATGCTGGGGGCAAATATGTTTGTTTACCTTCTGACCTTGGATGTAACTGCTCACGTATACCCATCTTAACCAAATCTTGCCGAGCATTCAGACCATCCTTTGTCTTGCCTTTAATGTTAAGAAGCGTGCCGATTAAACTATCACACACATTTTTCTCCACATGCATAACATCTATACAATGTCTAACATCTAGATCGGACCAATATGGAAGATCAAAGAATATCGACCTCTTCTTCCATATTCTTTTCTCACTTGCATCCTTCTGTTGCGTCTTCCCAAAGATATTTTGGATTTCCTCCACCCGCTCATAAACCTGCTTTCCAGTCAAAGGTATCGGTGCACTTACATCCTCTTGTCTTCCATTGAAAGCTTTTTTCAATCGCCGATACGGGTGATATGGTTTGAGAAATCTCCGATGCCTAGTGTAGACTGTCTTTCTTCCATGCTTGAGTTGCACGTAGCTTGTGTTTTCTTCACATATAGGACATGCGTGATGCCCCTTAACACGATATCCACTCAAATTCCCATATGCTGGAAAGTCATTAATGGTACAAAATACCATTGCACGCAACTTGAAGGTTTCCTTGCGATTCCCATCAAAGACATCAACCCCTTCGTCCCACAACTTTCTCAAGTCTTCAATCAACGGACTTAGATAAACATCAATGTCATTTCCTGGCTGTCTTGGACCCGAAATCATCATAGACAACATAATGTATTTTCGCTTCATGCACAACCAAGGAGGCAGGTTGTAAATTACTAGCAAAACAGGCCATGAACTGTGGTTAGTACTTAAGTTACCAAAAGGATTCATTCCATCGGTAGCAAGTCCAAGCCTAAGGTTTCTTGACTCTTCCCCGAAATCTGGAAACAAATGATTAATATTGTCCCACTGGGGAGAATCAGCCGCATGCCGGAGCAATCCATCACATTTTCGACTATCTGCATGCCATGTCAGGTTTTTTGCGTCATCTCCATTAGCAAACAATCGTTTAAACCTTGGAATTATTGGAAGATACCAACACACCTTTGCTGGGGACTCTTTGTTTGTGCTTTCATCACTACCACACGCATCATCCTTCAATTTGTACTGTGACACTCCACACATGGGGCATTTATGCATATGTTCAAACTCATTTCTGTACAATATGCAATCATTAGGGCATGCATGTATTTTCTGATACTCCATACCCACCGGACACAGTATCTTCTTTGCCTCATAGTTATTTTTCGGCAACGTGTTATTTTTTGGAAGCATCGTTTTCAACACCTCAAGCAAATCAGTGAAGCTTTTATCACTCCACCCATATCTTGCCTTCAAATTGACCAAACTTAACACCGCTGACAACCGTGTGAAGTTGTTGCACCCTAGATACAAAGGCTTCTTCGAATCACTTTCCAATGCATCATACAAAGGGGCATGTGCTTGATGAAAAGACTCTTGTCCAACATCTCAGATCATATCCTCTAATCGATCTCCCATTTCAACATCAACAACAGACTCAGTTTGGGACACCGTCGGCATGTCTATGAATTCACCATGCCATATCCATCTTGTATATGTTTGAAGAATCCCGTCACAGAGAAGATGTGTCCTTATGTCGTCCACGACATGTCGTCTCCCATTCAGACAGTTAACACAAGGACAATAATATTTTCCCCCCATATTTGGTGAATTTTGTTGAGCAAATTCCAAAAACTTTTCAACCCCATTCTCATACTCCTCAGTGACGCGAATAGCTTTCATCCAACTTCGATCCATCTTTCCTTTTCTGTGATACTCACAAAATTATATCATGCATGACGATCTCACTTTTTCATAAAGGTGTGGCCCTATCCCATTCAGGAAGACATTTTTTATACTTAATTTGTACGTAGAGGTTAAGTCTCTTTTGTTAAATTTGACGAAATTTCGGCAGCATTTCGCATTGATCTCCAAGTACACGACATGAAAGCAGTGACATCAATTCCACCACAATCAAGTATGCACTTGGAGAACAAAACGAAATACACTAAACCGAAATTTTGTCAAATTTAACAAATGAGACTCAACCTCTACGTATGAATCAAGTATAAAAAAATGTGTCTTCCCAAACTGTCCAAACGGACAATTCAAGATTCAATACAACGATTAATCCAAACTTTCCGTATTAATCATTGTATTGAACCTCAAACGGGAAACTAAGGTTCACTCAAAATGCTTAACTTGCATATAAAATAATACTCATTAATTACACAAACAACTTATACAACATTATTATAATTGTAACAAGCACTGAAGTGTTACAATGAGATACGTACCTGAAAAGATGCTCACTAACAATAACAAAGAATGCGGTGATGACGGTGGACACGACACAATCTCTGAAGGACAAGAACAACACCAACACAGGTACTCAATGCTCACTGCCTGTAGGTTAAGTTATTACAAAAATTATCATAATTATGATAATCATAATTATCGCAATAGAAATATTAGTTACAATGATAATTACATTTAATACACTTCAAACAGATGATAGGAAGCATACAATTCATAGATGACTGTAATTGTCTTAAGCATGTGGAAATGAACAAATAATTACACAGATATCGTTATGCAGGGGAACAAGTATGATTTTGAGTACACATTATACACATTATATAGACAACTCTTATCCTTATCCTAACAGGAAAAAAAATATCCAAAAACTCCTAACTTTTGTAACACATACAAAACCCAAAATAGAGATCTAATAATGAACTTGATAACATCCACACCCTCCTTTAAGTTGCAACACAATGCTATAACACCAACCACCCGTAACTCTTTTTAAGCTGCACCACAACAAAACAGATTATATCTTCCCCTGCTTCATGTAACAATACCACAACCCAACCAGCTGTAGATCACACAAAAGAACTATACAGCAACCTCACCAAACCACACAGAGAAAGATACAAAACTCATAAAGAAGCACCAATCATACTGGAAAGGAATATAAACCTTCCCTACCAGAAATTGCCTAAAAGAATGCAAATCGAAACATGTACTGCCTCTAGCCCATAGCTATATCTATATTATACAATAGTTGTCCACTCATTCTTCCCTAAATTCCCAAACAAAAAAAATCAAAATTTTCCCAAACTAATCTACAATGCAGGACAAGTATTATATGTCAAATTTTCCCTAAATTGATACAAAATGTACAAATAATTTGGACCAACAGACAGCAACAAACATGCGCAACAGACAGCAACAAAATGTTCCAAGTAGTTAACATTCAAGAAATTGCCAAATATGCAGGCAGCAGCAACAGAACATGCCAATTCCAACAGTTTGCAGAGAAGAACACAATGCCATTTGTACCTGTTATTGGCGCGCGACAACACACTCTTGCGAGAAGAACACGTTCGCAAGCAGGACACCTAGCAACATTGACAATGGTTTCGAACACCTTGCGAGATGAATAATCATGTTAGTGTTTGGAACAAACAAGAAAAATCATGTTAGGGCGGTTTGGAACCAACAAAATGGGGACAATGTTTCGTACCTCAATGTCACAAGCCACACAGACAACGGCGAAAATGCAAAAGGGGTTTAGCAATGAAGTGGAGGACGAAGCAATGGAGGCGCGACAATGGCGAAAAGGAACGTCGTGGAGGAGTCTGAGAACGACGAGGTCGTGGTCGCAAGGATTTCCACAGAAGAAAGAAGGGTTCAGGCGTGAAAGCGAAAGGGTTTAGGCGCGAGTCTGTGAAAACAAAAGACAAATGGATACTTAACACATGGATAACATCGGTTATGAGGTATAACCGATGTTAACGAAGACCAATGACATCGTTTCACTAGAAAACCGATGTTAAATGCCTTTTATGTATCTCCTATCAACATCGTTTCACTAGAAAACCGATGTTGAGCATCTCCTATCAACATCGTTTTCTAGTGAAACGATGTTGATAGGATATTTCAACATCGTTTCACACATAACCGATATCAACATGTTGCTTATAATTTCAAAAATGCCACCGCGTTTCCATATATTGACATCGTTTCACTAGAAAACCGATGTTGTGCATCTCCTATCAACATCGTTTTCTAGTGAAACGATGTTGATAGGATATTTCAACATCGTTTCACACATAACCGATGTCAACATGTTGCTTAAAATTTCAAAAATGCCACCGCGTTTCCATTGACATCATTTTTTGGTCAACCGATGTTGATCCAGCGATGTAAAAACGCATTTTTGTAGTAGTGACATTTGAATTTAACTCACTGCATTTGAATTTTCATTATCTGCTAGTTACAACAATCTTATCATGCCATGTATTTTGAATTCACATTATCTACTAATTGCAACAACCTTATCATTTCATCTTTTTTCAAATCAAATGTGAAACAAAAATATTTGTCCTGTCCAGTACCATAATTTTTAGCAAATCAAACAGACCCTTAACAAGAGATATTAATAATGAAAAATAATTTAGACTACAACTTTTTAATTATGTATTTGTCTTTTAAAAAATATCTTTTCATCATAAAGGAAATAAGTGAATAATATTAATTTTAATAAATAAAAAATAGACATATATTGTTTAAATTATATTATGAAATTTAATTAATGTGAGATTGTCATTTGCATTGTTGCATAATCTGTATCTGGCAACATTAAAAACAGATGTTATAGTTGAATATGTGGGCTGACTCATCCATTTAGTCTCGTCCAATGTTGTGAAAATCGACCCGATCATCGACTTAGTCGAGACACTAGATTAATGGGTCAGTGATCGAACCGAATGATTACTGATTGAACCGGTTGACCTGATATATATTGAAAAAAATAATATAGCTAACATAATTTAATCATTTAAGCTAAACCACAATTGTTGTCTTCACTGTGAGTCGACAAATATTTATAATTTGAGTCTAACCGCTAATTGCTTGATCAATATTGCTTTTCTTGCAAAAGGGTATTGAAATGTATAAGTCTTAAATATTTAAAACCAGCTAGCTAATCAATATATATAAAATTTACGAATCTAAAAATAGTTTCGGAAAATACGTAGCAAAACAAGGTTGCTTCTCAAGTATTGGATGACACGTGTCATCATTTCATGCTTCAGAATTGTTTGGTTCGGTTACGAACCAAATTCAAATTCAAATACATTTAAGTCTCATTAATTTATAGGAACAAAAATTAATTCAAAATCATTTTTAATTATTATCTGAAATTAAAATTATCAATAAGCATTAATTGAGTAATTGCCAAATTATACCATTTAGGTAGTAATTGAAATAAATCTAATTATATTTCTCTTTTTATACCGTAAAATACTTAGTAATTATGATTTGAAAAATCAATCACTCCTTTTTTAAAAACTTAATTTTTATTATAAATAATTTGTTCAGTGAACTTCTTTCTTTGTTGCAACTTGTCTTCCACTTTAACTCCATTGCAAATATCAATGTTCAAGATTACTCATCTATGTAATCTTCCAATTTTTACTTTTTTTCCCTTTAAAGTAAGTTTCTACTTTTTCTTCGTTCTCTTGGAATACTTTTTCATTTTTTACTAATATTTGGCATTTGCATGCGCTTTATAACTGGTTTATGTGTGATTTTCATGGATTCATTAGGTTATGTACTTGGTGAAGAGGCAACTAATTTGTGGCAATTCTTGAGCCTAAAATGGACCTTAAACGTAGTTGCTCATACGTGCTTCTAGATGGTGAATTTTGAAACAGAGAGCGTACAAGTCTATAATGTGTGGAAACTAATTAATTTTGATTCATGCAAATATTGATGTGTTTACCAATTTTGATTCCATTGTAAATATGATGTTCAAGTCTCTCAATGTATTTATCAATTTTGATTTATTTTTTTATTTTACGCGCATCATATTTGTATTATATATTTTTATATTTTTATTGAATTCATTTGTGTTTTTTTTATAGTTTTTCTTATTATCTTTTCTATTTAAGGTAAATTTATCTTTTTTTTTTAATTTCATTTTTAAAATTTTTTTATCTTCTTTCTCTAATTCCATAATTTAAATAATTGGTTTAAATAATCGGTTCGATTACAGACATAATTATTTTATACACAAATTCGTCACTAAATAGTATAATGATGAAATAAGCAATCAACATTAACCCCTTAAGAAAAAAACAATTAACATTAACTAAAAATTCTTCTAATTCAATTTGACCACACCAATTAAAGTGGATTGCAATTTTTTCTGATCATTTAAGCAATTAAAAATAAAATATCCAATCTAATTAATTGAATAAATAAATATATATAATAAATTATAACAATGTAATCAATAAATCAATATATATATATATATATATATATATATATATATTTTGTTGAGAATCAAATCAAATATTCTGCATTCATTGTATTTAATTATAGTTTATAGGCATATTATCTCCATTTAGAGGAAATTAAATATCCTCCCTATTTATGTGTATTTAATGCAATAAGCCTATATAAACAATGATCCGTGGTGTATTATCAACACACGGTTTCAGTCAAACATGTCTCTGTTTTTCCTATTTTAACATGGTATCTAGAGCCTGACAGAGATACCTCAAGAACCGTGCCTTGCCCGGTGGACCCACTGTCCTCGGAGATCAATTTTTTTTATGTGAACCATATATACTATCCGGTTCGCCCCTCTGAGTGCTGACATCACTCCGACGACTTGTTCCTTTTTTTTCCAGCAACTTTTCCGGCCACCGCCGCCGCCGTTGCTCCGGCGACTTTTTCGGCGAGCTTTCTGGCCGAAACCACCACGGTTGGCCTCGCCCAGCGTCGATCTACACTGCCCCGGAAGTCGCTTCCCCAGATGAAGCTCCACGCGCTCCCACGCGCCCCATCTTTGACGCCCCAAACAGTGCCCTTCGCCAGCGCGTGGTGGCGCGTGAAGAGGTTTCTCCGGCCACGATTCCGGGGATAAGGTCGTCCACCCCATGCAACCCTATCCCTCAAGTCTCACCTTCATCTGACCTCATTTGGGTGAAAACCAGTTTTTGCCCCCACATTTGGTTCTGTTTTGTACTTTGCAGGTACTGTTTGCACGTATGGCTGATACTGGAAACCCTACACCTACATCTGCTAGGGTGGACCCTCCAATTTTCTCAGACATCCCTCTACCTATTGAGAAATTGGACGGCTCGAACTATTCTACTTGGGCATCTGATGTCACTCTGTGGATTACTGGACTGGGCTACAAATCCCATCTCACTACCTCCATTGATTCCATACCCAATGCTGATCGTGCACAATGGGCAAAGATTTATGCCCAACTATGCAGTGTTAATAAGTTTACTCTCTACCCTTCCCTCAAACCGATTTTTCGATCCCACGACACTTATGAGTCGGTTTGGAGTGAAGCTCGTTCTCTATACACCAATGATACTCAATGCCTATATGGAGTGTGCAAAGACTTGATGACGCTTCTTTCCCCTCAACGCTTTGATGGTCCTATGTCTACTTATCTTGGGCGAGTCCATGCAACCCTACATGATTACAATGAGCTCCTTCCCCTTACTGCCTCCATTCCTGCTGAAGCGAAGAAGGAATTGGAGAACCGTAGCACTCTGTTTATGACTCTGGCTTTATATGGTCTTCCTCTGAAGTATTCTGCTACACGGGATCAGATTCTTGGATCACCTGTGGCACCAACGATGACATCTACTTCTTCTGCCCTACTGCGGATTCCACCGAAGCATATTGCTGAAGTTCCTGCTTCTTCGATGGGAGATACCACTGCCCTTGCCTCCCAAAGCAGTAACTCTGGACATTCTCACACGGGCCAATCTAGCTCCAAGGGTCACCACAAGTGCGAGCATTGTCATCGTCTCGGCCACACCATTGATCATTGCTGGAAGTTACATGGTAAGCCGCCTCGTCCTGCCAAAATAGCTCAGACAACACCTACTGCTACAGCTCAGGTCCCTGAACAGCCTCAAGCTACCCCTGCTACATATGAGGATTTTCTCCAGTGGTTCGAGAGTCGCCAGACCCCTGCTACTACTGCTTCGGTTGCGCACACTGGTAAATCTATTGCTTGCTTATCTCAATCTCCTTCTCTAGGTCCTTGGGTGCTTGACTCTGGTGCTTCTGACCATATTTCTGGTAATCGTTCTCTTTTTTCTTCCTTTTCCACACCTACATATTTGCCTGCCATCACTTCTGCCAATGGCACTCAAACTTAATCCCAAGGCATTGGCACCACAGATCCCCTTCCATCCCTAACTGTTGAGTCTGTTTTATATGTTCCTGATTGTCCTTTAACCTGCTTTCTGTGTACCGTCTTACCCAGTCTCATGACCTTATAATTACATTTACTAAAGATTCTGTTCTGTAGGACCGGACATCGGGACGGACGATTGGCGTCGGACGTGAGTCGTATGGCCTATACTATCTCTCTCCGTCGTCACAAGTGTGCTCATCCACAGTCTCTCCGTTAGTGATTCATGCTCAGTTGGGACATCCTGGTTTACCAAAGCTTCAGAAGTTGAAACCGAGTCTTTCCAAATTGTCTTGTTTACATTGTGAGTCGTGTCAGCTAGGGAAACACACTCGTAGTTCATTTCCTGATCGTGACAATAAAAGGGCTAAGTCCCCATTTGCCTTAGTTCACTCAGATGTTTGGGATCCATCTCATGTTGTTGCTCATTCTAGTTTTAAATATTTTGTTACCTTTATTGATGATTACTCACGTTGTACGTGGGTGTGTCTGATGAAAAACAGGTCTGAGTTGTTTTCTATATTTGAGAATTTTTACAATGAAATAAAAACACAATTTGGCATCCCTATCCGCTCTCTTCGTAGTGATAATACTCATGAGTATTTATCTCATCAGTTTCAGCAGTTTATGGCATCAAAGGAAATTCTCCATCAGACATCTTGTGCTCATACTCCTCAACAAAATGGGGTGGCTAAGCGCAAGAACAGGAATCTCATTGAGACAACTCGAACCCTCCTCCTTCATGGTCATGTTCCCCCACGATTCTGGGGAGACGCTGTTCTGACGACTTGCTATCTTATTAACCGTATGCCATCTTCAATACTAAATGATAAGGTACCTCACTCGATACTCTTTCCCTATTCATCTATTCATACACTTCCTCCTTGGGTCTTCGGTTCCACCTGCTTTGTTCACAACCTTACTCCGGGCCTTGACAAACTATCTGCAAGGTCCTTCAAATGTGTCTTCCTAGGATATCCTCGATCACAGAAAGGTTATTACTGCTTCTCTCCTACACTTCAGTGGTATTTCATTTCTGCAGATGTCTCCTTCTTTGAGTCTGTCCCTTACTTTGAGTCTGCTCACTCTACTTTTGACATGTGGTTTTCTGTCTTTCCTAGTCCACCTGCCATTATTCCTCTTCCACCTCCTTCCCAAATTGACCCTATGGTACACCAGGATGTTCCACCTGCAACACCACCACGGGTGCAACCGCTTCAGATATACCATTGACGACAAAGACCTGCGAACATACCTCCACCAGCCCCTGTGACGGTTCGTCAAGATATAGTAGAGGCCATGCCTGACTCTTCCCCGACACCGTCTCCTTTACTAGATCCGGCACCTACACCTGACCTAGATTGGCCAATTGCTCTGCGAAAAGGTATTCGTTCTACTCGTAACCCATCTCCTCACTATGTTAACCTTAGTTATCACCGTCTTTCTATCTTGCACTATACTTGCCTTTCTTCTTTGTCTTTTGTGTCTATCCCTAACTCTCCAGGTGAAGCATTGTCGCACCCAGAGTGGAGGCAAGCAATGATAGACGAGATGTGTGCACTCCAGAGCAGTGGTACTTAGGATTTGGTCTCTCTTCCCCCTGGAAAATCCGCAGTAGGATGTCGTTGGCTTTACACCCTTAAGGTTGGCCCTGATGGTACCATAGACCGATTCAAGGCTCGTCTGGTGGCGAAAGGTTACACACAGGTGTATGGGCAGGACTATACTGACACTTTCTCTCTTGTGGCCAAAATGGCCTCTGTCAGATTACTATTCTCCATGGTTGCTATCCGTCACTGGCCTCTCTTCCAGCTCGACATTAAGACTGCTTTCTTGCATGGCGATCTAGATGAAGAAGTGTATATGGAGCAACCACCAGGTTTCGTCGCAGGTCCCTATATGGACTTAAACAGTCCCCTCAAGCATGGCTTGGTCGATTTCAGACTGTTGTGCAGCAGTTTGGCATGATTCACAGTGAAGCCGACCACTCTGTCTTCTATCGCCATTCACAACAGGGATGCATCTATCTTATTGTCTATGTAGACGACATTGTCATTACAGGCAGTGATCAACATGGCATTACTAGTTTGAAACAATACCTCTCACGCCAGTTTCAGACTAAAGACCTTGGTAAACTTTGGTATTTCCTAGGTATCGAAGTTGCTCAATCCAAGGATGGTTTGGTTATCTCCCAGAGGAAGTATGCTCTTGACATCCTGGAAAAGACTGGCCTACTCAATGCTAAGCCAGTGGACACACCTATGGATCCTAGTGTCAAATTGCTACCTGATCAGGGGGAGCCCTTATCGGATCCTGGGAGATATAGGAGGTTAGTTGGAAAGTTGAACTACCTCATAGTCACTCGTCCAGACATTGCCTTTGTAGTAAGCGTGGTAAGCCAATTTCTAAACTCTCCCTGCTAGGATCACTGGGATGCAGCTATTCGGATCCTGAAGTATATTAAGAGAGCTCCAGGCAAAGGCCTCATTTATGAAGATATGGGACATGCACGAGTGATTGGATACTCAGATGCTGACTGGGTTGGCTCACCCAGTGATAGGCGATCCACATCTGGGTATTGCGTTCTGATTGGAGGAAACTTGGTATCTTGGAAAAGTAAGAAGCAAACTGTTGTAGCTAGATCAAGTGCTGAAGCTGAATATAGGGCCATGGCATTAGTGACTTGTGAACACATATGGCTAAAACAGCTTCTCCAGGAGCTCAAGTTTGAAGATACTACATAGATGACTCTTATATGTGATAATCAAGCAGCCTTACACATTGCCTCCAATCCAGTCTACCATGAGAGGACCAAGCATATTGAAGTTGATTTCCATTTCATCCGAGAGAAGATTGAGTTAGGGGATATTACCACAAGTTTTGTTAACTCTAGTGACCAACTGGCAGATATCTTCACTAAGTCCTTGAGGGGTCCTAGAATTAGTTTTATTTGTAACAAGCTGGGTGCATTTGACTTATATGCTCCAGCTTGAGGGGGAGTGTTGAGAATCAAATCAAATACTCTGCATTCATTGAATTTAATTATAGTTTATAGGCATATTATCTCCATTTAGAGGAAACTAAATATCCTCCCTATTTATGTGTATTTAATGCAATAAGCCTATATAAACAATATTTAATTTTGTATACATTTATTTCTTTTATTTTTTATATTTTAATTAAATATTTTTTTTTATGATTTCTTAAGTGAATATGCTAGGTTTAGGATTCAATTGAACCAAAATAAAAGGAAAAAAAAACATATGCAAAATTGAGGATTGAATCAAAATTACAAATTTTTTAAATTAGGGGGACCAAAATTGTAGGAAAAAAAAACAGAGGGACTAAAATCGTAAATTAGAAATTATAGGAGACCAAAGTTGCAATTTAGCCATTTTTTAAGCTTGCATCCATCTTACATAGTTTTTTTTTTTTTTTTGTTGAATGATTGGGGCAAACCGCCCCAGAGAAATATATTAAAACCCACGTGGGAAAACTGTGGAATTTACATATGCTAAAACAACATGATAAATCAGAGGTAAAACAGAATCATAAGCTCTCAAATTCTCCACTAGAGACATCCCATGATTAGCCAACTTATCCGCAACTTGATTTACTTCCCTCATGACATGCGCCCATTGAAAGACACCACCGTTTGCAACGTAGGATTTTATATTCTGAACAAGACTAAATCATGGATGATGAGCATCACAACCATGTTTCAATATATTAACTGCAAGTTGAGAATCTAACTCAATCAGAAACTCCTTGAACCCTCGGTTTCAAGCTATAGTAATTCCAATGTAAATAGCCCATAACTCAGCATGCAAAACTGAACAGAAACCAATTTTTGCTGCAAAAGAGAACAACACAGCTCCAAAATGGTTCCTAAAAACCCCACCCCCTGAAGACTTTTCCAAATCTAAATTCACTGAAGCATCGCAATTTAACTTGAACTGTCCAGTGGAAGGTGGACTCCAACTTATGGCAATTCTTTCCTTTTGTTTAGTAGAAATGTGATTAAAAGAAGTAAGATGTTGAAAGCTAGTAATAATAGCATCCATACGTACCCAAATCTGCTGCACAATTTCTGAAGGTTGAGCTAAATAATCCTGAAAAATGAATTTATTTCTGCTATGCCAAATAATGTCCAAGGCAATTGCAAAAATATGATACCAACATCTACCATTCACCTTAGTCTCATCTCGCAGATTAAGAAGTAACCACTGCTTGATGTCTTGACTAAAAAAGTGTTGGTGTTTAGATGCAGGCAATAGCAAATACTAGGTTGCTCTAGTGACACCACAAGATCGAAACACATGATCAACATTCTCAATATCTCCCCCACAACGCTGGCAACTTTGATCATTTGTTATATGTCTCACCTAGCCTCATTAGTTAGAAGAGCATTAGCAGCCAATTTCCATAACAGAGTTCGAATTCTCTCAGGCCCTCTCCATCTCCAGATTTCAATGAACAAAGGATCCTTCTGACCATTATTTCCAGAGCTAATGCTGGCATAAGTAGAAGCTATAGAAAATCTCCCATTAGAAGTACCTTGCCATGAAAGATTGTCTGCTCCTCTCTCCAATTTTGGCGGGGGAACAACACGAATAGTATCAATAACATCATCTTGAAGGTAAGGTTCAAGCAACTGCAAATTCCAATCCCCTTGAATATCTGTGTATTCACAAACTGTCTTAGACACATCCTCCAGAGGAACATTTCCATCAACTAAATCAATGAGCTTCTCCTGACCAGGCACCCAAGCATCCCTCCAGAAACTAACCATAGACCCATCACCAACATTCCAGAATAACTCCTTCTGAACCTGAGGCCAGCTATTGCAGTTTCCTTTCCTCAAATTAGAACCTGGTCTATTGGGGTCAATAGCAGGAATAATAGACTCTCCACATTTATATTTAGCTCTAATAATATTAAAAGGGGAAATATTAGGCCAGCTATTGCAGATTCCCTTCCACTCTTACATAGTTCAGAGGCTAACAAACCAACTTGCGGCCATGAATGAAAAAAAGGGGAAATATTAAAAAAATATACATAAAATGTAATAAAAATTAAAAACATAAAAAATATTTACAAGGGATTGTAGTGGAATCTATGACAAGTTAAATTCCTTTTAATTATTTCCTATATGAATTAAATATTCTAAACATACAAAAACATGAAAAATACACAAAATAGTGAAAGATTACAAACAATACGTGCATACAGTGAACAACATTTCAATTGTTAAACATAACTAATTATTAATTATTAAATATAGTTATGTAATATTAATTATTAAATATAGGTATGTAATTACATACCTATATTTAATAATTAATCTTGTTTGTAATCTTTCACTATTTTGTGTATTTTTCATGTTTTTATATGTTTAGAATATATATTTAATTCTTACAGGGAATAATTAAAAGGAATCTAACTTGTCATTGATTCCACTGCAATCCCTTGTCAAATTTTTTTTTTTTAATTTTTATTACATTTTATGTATATTTTTTAATATTTTCCCTGTTTTCATTCATGGGCTGCAAGCTGGTTTGTTAGCCTCTGAACTATGCAGATGGATGCAGGCCTAAAAAAATAAATCATTTATGTTGCTACATTGGTTTAGGGCAACTAACTTGCTCATATGCTGCTTGTGAAAAATGCTTATTGGTCTCTTAACTAAAGATATTTTGTATCTCTTCTTTTAATATTACTTTACTTATAATTTATAAACAACATATTTTAAATAAATAAATTTATTTATTCCTACATGGTTGGGATACGTTATGATGTCACTCACACGGTGGGTGGGATTCCTGATTTGGAAGAGTGACGCTCCCTTCTAATTTTCTTAGAGCTCTACAATGCATGATTGCTTAGATGAGTTGCTTATCTTAAATTTGTGAGCCCAATAATGCCACATAGATTTAAGAACTTTACACACAAAAAAAATACTCAATGCTAAAGTTGCTAAAGTGAGTGCTTAACTTGAGCCACATTAAATTTTGTAACCGAAAAATGATTCTTTAATTCATTAGAATGAATTAAGCAACTATTGCTTATATAAGCAACTCACTTAAGCAATGCACTGCCAAGTCATCTACTCCAATGGTTAAAATTTGTTAAGCAAACATTACTTAACTTTAAGCAACTATGTAAGCAACATTACACCCGTGTTGGAGATGCTCTTGTTAGCTTCGTTCTAAAAAGTTTTGGAGAATGGCATTTAAATTTGATTAGAGATACTTTTAAAAATTTAGGAATTAAAGTAATTTTTGGTGGTTTTTAACCGCCAAAAAATGATTAATCACATTTTGAATGATTTTGACAAACAATTTTTGACACTTTTTTAACCATAAAAAAAAAAAGAATGCCACAAATTAACTCCTCTGTCATCATTGGAAGAAAATAAAGGAGAAGAAAAGTTGTGTTGTTGTAAGAACCAGTGCCTTGAAAGCAAATTCCAATGGACCTCCGGTGCAACCCAAAATCCGGTTTGCTCCCTAAGGTTTACACAGCAATGTGTTTGAACCTGTGCGCTCAAGGCCAAACATGCTGGAGCTTCACGAACAATGCCGAGAAAAAAATATAGAGAAAGGAAAAGAGAGAAAGGATGAAGAGTAGAGAAATGTTGTTGGTGTCTATAGTCTCATGTTGTTCTCCTATATATACTGCAAGGGAGAGGTCTGTTTCGTTGGCAACCATTAAAAGATAGTTTTCAATAAATTTTAAAATCCGAATCAATGTAATTGAATGGCTATAAACAATCGTATGTGCCAATAAAGCCGCCAACTATATGGCAATTGAATGGCTAATAAATCTTCCAATGTATAAAGCCATTTTGAATGTTATAATAGTTATAAAAGTTGTCATAAGATATATGAAAAGCTTATATGAAAAGCTGTCAACGGATAATAGTTATAAAAGTTATAAAATGTATACAAAAAATGTTTTGATTTTAAGGAAATAATAATAGGAATTTAATTACCATTATTCCAATATTTCCCCCACTAATGGCAATTACATGAGAAAAAAAAGGAAACAAAATTTTCTAGGCAAGAAAAGAATTTTTGTGCTTAAGTGTTATGTCTTGAGATTGAATTAACACCCAGTGAGGTGAAGCAATACCTTTTGTCTAATAAGTGAATCTCTTGAACTTAATAGATTAAAGATGAGATCCTCACAAGACACACTTATACTTTTAAAATTGTGATAATTCCGTGTTTAAAACTTTGCACAATAATTTAGACCTTTATATTTATTTTTACCTTGGGTTATGAGTGCTCTAGAAAGATAGCCTAAGTCTTTCATGAAAGATGGCTTGTGCCTTCACAGTCACGTAGGTAGATACATGAAGTGTGTCTCTATAGCACCACCCATATTAAGGGCTATATATCTATTAAGAGCTCATAGCTCAGCCTCACATCAAGAACTACCATATGCCATAGGGATGAGAAGTGTAGTGCATAGGATTATTCATATGGCTTTGTTTGGCCATTAATTGGGTATTCACCATCCTTTTCTTCACTCATGGCTTTAAGCCCATCCCCTTCAACATATTCGGGACAATTTTCTTGGGTAATCCTTTTGTAAAAGGATCTGCAAGATTTTTCTCACTTTTTACATATTCAAGTGAAATATCACCATTTTTAATTAGATTTCTGACAACACCATGTCTCATAGGTATGTGCCTTTTCTTGCCATTATAAGCACTATTATTAGCTACATTAATTGCAGGGTGTGAATCACAATGAAGAGATATAGGAGGCGTAGGTCTCCCCCACAATGGTTATTAGCCATTAGGCCTCTCAACCACTCTCCTTCTTGATCTGCAAGTTCAAGTGCTATGAATTTTGATTCCATTGTAGACCTTGCTATATATGTTTGTTTTGTTGATTTCCAAGAAATAGCACCACCTCCTAAAGTAAACACATACTCACTAGTGAAAATGAATTCCCTTTTCATAATCGATAAAAATTGATATTAGTGCGACAAATAAAATAAAACGCTACAAACACAGGTATACACAACGAAAACGAGAGAGAAGAAAAAAATTTACTTAGCACACACACTCACACATAAAGGAAGAGAAGTTTTCTCACAATTTTAATTCATTGATTCATTCACATAACTTAGATACAAAACTTGATTCTAGCTAGTCTAGCTACATAAACTATGTAACAAAGACAACCAATTATGGAATCTTGATTTTTGTACTTCGCTCCATACAAATTTGGACACTATTTGGAAAATGGACAAATAATCATGTGTGCAACCAAAAGTGGGTTTTAGACTTCGGAATCCAAACAAAAATCTGTCACTTGGTCCAAGATGTTATAACCATCCAGAGTCCAAAAAGAGCAAATTGGAAATCACAAAAAATTATTTCATTTAGCTTAAATCTGTCACTTGATCCATGATATATATTTTTCATAAAAATTCATTGTATTTGTTCTATCTTGGAGTGAGATGAGAGATCTTAGGGGAAAAAGGAGAGAGGAGGTAAGGGGTGAAGATATTTAAGTAAATTTAATAACAAAAAAAATATAAAAAGGAGGTGTATTTGATAATGATGGGAGGTATGTTTAACGATTACCAAATTAAATGGTCCGTGGATCAAACTGTTAGACTACAAATCAAACTCGTTTAACCCACATGTTATGTGGACTGGACTGAAATGGCCCACAACTATTTGGGCTTCATATTTAGAGACCCATAGCCCACGCAGGTTGTGGGCTAAATGGGCCAATTGTAGGTATTGGCTCATATACCTAACTTCATTAAAATAGATAAATTAAATATCAAACAACACTCCTAATCACCAACCTCCTACAAGCCTGCAACTCAATCACAAGACCATGCAATGTTGAAATATTGAATTGTTATAACTCATCTCTATTGTCAGGATTACTGAATTTCACAGTAAATGCTTCCCATCCCTGCTACTACAAGGAACACAATCAAACATATGCAGTGAATAGATTCCAAGTTTCCAATTACAACAAACACAGGTAGTTCATAGATGTCTTTTTTCTTATCATAGTTGTTCAAGTTTCATCTCAAAATAACACTAATCACACAAATTGAAGAAAATGTATAAATTTAATTGAGTAAAATAATATTTAGGTGTCAAAAAGATTTATTATGGCTAAGATTACTCTTTTCACCACTCAATAGTTGATATCATGAAACCTTTATTTTATGCCTAAGATATCCTTTGCTAATTCATGAAGAGTTGACCTAAATAGGAAGGCTTGTTATCCATTGAACATCTAGTAGAGTTAGGCCCATCATACCAAAGGGGAAAACAAAGCCATTGATCGCAGTAGACCAAAAGCTAGTGAAGGTAAAGAGGAGATCCCAGTTTGAGGTTATATCATATTGAGAAAAGGATATGAGTTCAGTAATTCGTCATTTCTTCCATTCAGCTTCTTTCTCGGCAGCCACTCTTTTGTACCAAGCAACGTATTGTTGAGTGGGTGAGGCCAAGTTTGTATAGTTGAAGGAAACTTGGCAAGTCAAAACTAATCCCTAATCACTAGAAGAAGGTTCTTAGTAGAATACAAGTAACGATTAAGAAAGTTATTACCTTCAATGATAGACTAGGTGGATGGTGTTAGCACATAGTCATCATCAATGATCAGAATAGGTCCGGTGGGGGCATTTTCTTGCTGGTCAGATAAGTTAGTAGGTTGATCGGGAGATTGGGGATCATTGGCAGAGTTGCCCGAATTAGAATGGTCACCGTATTCGTGTTCGCCATTCTGGGAATCATCTTGGTTGGATACATTTGACATTTTCGCGGAGTGATGGCAGATATTGAAGAAAGAGGCTAGGTTTGGTTTGCGAAGAAGGGCAAAGCAGCAGTGAGAGTAAGATGAAGACTTTGGACGATGTCCAACCTCTCAAACTTTGGTTTTGATGATAACAAATAAGATTAAATTTTGAAGTATCTAATGGACTACATTTGAGTATTACAGGAAACACAACATCCAGTACCTCTATGGTATTGTATTTCTTTTACTCTTATGTTATATCTCAAGTTGAAATTAGCGTCTAAGCATTGGTATGGAACTTGTTTTTCTAGGAACAAACCAGCGTCCAATGAGTTGTTAACTAACAAGCGTCCAAATACTTTGTGAAAACCAGTGTATCTGTGTCTTTTTACAATGTCCAAATGGAGCTAAGTAACTTACACAATGTTTTCTATCTAAGTTATATAGCGTCCACTAAGTCAGAAAGTACACTTGATATTTTTGAGGATGATTTCACATGGAAAGTTACATTCTTTATTCCTTTGTCTTTTCATATTTGACATTTCATTTGAATATTAAAAAAATGTACCATAGGAGACAGAAAAGCTTCCCTATGCAAAAAGAACCTTTTCGTACAAGTAGTGGAGGCGCGTTTGTACTGCTGTCCCCTTTCTCTCTCCACCCGAAGTTGACACGTGGTGATGGTCACATGATTGTAAAAGAACGGATTTCTACCAAGGCTCAAATCCCACAATGGATACATTTACTCTGAAGCCTATAAATAGAGGACCAAGCACACAGAAGAAAATGCTAAGAGATTGAACGAAGTGAAAATTTTCTAAGTGTTGAAACGCTGCCAAAATAGTTGGACGATCCACACTTAAGATGAAAGAGTTTATTTCTTAGCTTTGCTAAGTTTTCTTGTGTAATCTATTTTACATTGTAATATCCTCTTTGTGAGAGTTGATTTGATACTTTGTATTCAAATTGTTGTTTGGAAAGCCAGGAGTGGCTTAATGACAAAGAATACTTGGGTGTTCTTTAATCTCAGGGGGAGATTAAAGGTGTGTCAGGAGTGGCCTTGAGAATACTTGTTTGTAATCAAAGTTTTGATTAGTGGAACCCTTCAAAAGGTTTTTTTGAAGGAGAACTTGACTTAGCTCAATTTGAGTGAACCAGTATAAACCAAGTGTTTTTACTCTATTGCTTTTAGCTTAACTTGCTATCTCTTGTGTTTGCTTACTACACATTTTCACATAAGTTCTGTTTTACAAAGCTATTTGCCAAAATCCTTTTTATAGCTATTGGACGATATGATAAAACTCAATTTCACTATAACTATTATTTTGAACTATTGGACGGTCTCTGCAACTCTGATTTTGCAAGCTCTATGTAAAATCTAAGTTAAGGAATCTCCACGTTTGCGAAAAAGGTATCAAAGTTTATCTAACACACTATTCAACCCCCTTCTAGTGTGTTCCCTACATTTCAGTTCGCAATAGAGCTCGGTCTTTTGGTTTGAGTACTTTGCAGTACAGAGGAAATAATATCCTGAACCTGATGGAGAACGAGGGACAAGATGTGAATAGACCACCTTTCTTCAAGGGAGTAAAATATGATTATTGGAAACAAAGAATGATAGCATTCTTTGAATCTTGTCATATTGATATTGGGATATTGTGGAGAATGGAGACTACATTCCTTATGATGAGAACCTCAACGAGATCCCTAGGGCTAGATGGACTGATGAGCAAAAACAAAGATATCTACTAAACTCAAGCCAGAAAATCCATGATGTGTGTGCTGTCTGAACAAGAATACACACCAAGGTGCATAACTTCAAAAGTGCCAAAAAGATGTGGGACACTCTTGCGTTAACGTTTGAGGGTTCCACCAAGGTAAAAAGGAACAAACTCAGTCTTCTTAGTTGTCAATATGAATTATTTAGTATGGAGGAAAATGAAAACATACAAAGTATGTTTGGACGGTTTCAAACCATACTAAATGAGCTTAGATCTTATGGTAAAAATTATGATAACTATGATCATATTGACAAAATCTTGAGAAAATCTTGAGAAGTTTGCTAAGACCATGGAGACCACAGGTTACAGCCTTAAGAGCGTCCAAGAACCTGGACGACATGTCTCTGGAAGAGCTTGTGAGAATCCTCAAAGTTCATGAGTTAGAACTCCAACAAGATGGTGACACAAGAAAAGGTAAGTCACTAGCACTTAGAGTCCAGAAGCCAAAGAAAGCTTCATCGTCATCGTCCAAGGCCATGCAAGCAGAAGAGTCATCAGAAGAGCAATATGGAGATGAAGATTCTGATAAAGATGATGAGTTGCCCTTCATATCCAAGAAGATTCACGCTATGTGGAAAAAGAAAGGTGGATCCAGATGGAGAAACCTAAACAAGAAAGGCTTCAAGGAGAAGAAGGACAAGGAGAATAGTCCTGTCATATGCTACAAGTGCAAAAAGCCTGGACACTTCAAGTCAGAGTGCCCAAACCTTGAGAAGAACAAGGATAAGAAGAAGAAGTTCTTCAATAAAAAGAAAAGCAAGAAGGGACTCATGTCTACTTGGGAGGATCTGGACGATGACTCCTTAGAAGAGGATGATGATGAAGAAGAAGCTAACATCTATTTGATGGCAGACACCATATCAAACGCTTCTGAACCAGAAGAGGAAGATGAGGTAGACTTTAATGATCTTAAATCTCTTCAAGAAGCTTGTCATGAATTACTTTCAAACTCTTCTATCCTCTCAAAAGCTTACAAAGTTTTAAAGAAGGCCTTAAAAACATTTTCAAAAGAAAAGGAAGTTCTTGAGCTTTCTCTTTCAAAAAATGAAAATGAGGACCTAAAAGAAAAATATCAGATGTTCGTAAAATAACATAGAGCTTTAGAAGTTGATAGACATGATCTATGGATGCAATGTTCTAGGACTAATCAGTCACTTGATGAATCAAAAGTCAAGGAGCATGAGCTTTCCATAGAAATCATATCTCTCAAACATGAAAACAAGAGATTAAAAGAAAAGCTTTTGAAGTCTGAAGAAGATACTTCCTTAAGTGGTCAACCACATGATGTTGTAAAACTTCATGAAGAGATTGACACCTTAAAGAAGGATCTGTCTAACTTCGTCAAAGAATCTGACAACCTAAACAAGCTTTTGAAATATGAAGGTTGTAAAAGACCCAATGAAAGGTCAAGATATGGATACAAGGGAAAGAAATACATTCATTATGAAGATGTAGAAGTTTGTTATATCTGTGGCAAACCTGGACATATAACGTCCAAGTGTAGACACCTACCAAATAAGAGAGCATCCAGTGCCCTTCAGTCTAACAAAAAAGGACCCAAGTCCATTTGGGTACCTAAAGACAAAATTGTTCTTGTTGCAGACATGCTTAACAACAGGAAAGAAACTCCAGTCATGGTACCTGGACAATGGCTGCTCGCGACACATGACAGAAGAAAGGTCTATGTTCCAAAGCCTCCAAGCTAAGACTGGTGGGACAGTCACTTTTGGAGGGAATTAGAAAGGGATGATAGCTGGCGTGGGTAAGATTAGTATACCACCCTATCCTTCCATTGATAATCTTTTATATATTAAAGGTTTCAAACATAATCTGCTTAGTATAAGTCAATTATGTGACAGTGGATATGATGCTGCCTTTAACAAAGGTGAATGCATAGTCAAGAACTTTGACGGATCCTTACTCTTTACTGCTAAAAGGCAAGGTAATTTGTACAAGATTAAACTCGGTGAGCTGACAAATCAAAATGTGTCATGTTTAGTTTCAATCAAAGAAAATCACTGGGTATGGCATAAATGCAAGCTTGAGATTAATCTCAAAGCTTAACAAACACAACCTCGTAAGAGGTCTTCCAAGTATGTCATATAAGGATGATCTTCTTTGTGATGCTTGTCAGAAAGGGAAACAAGTGAAAAGTTCTTTTCAAAGCAAAAACATTGTTTCCACCTCTAGACCGCTTGAACTGTTACACATTGATTTGTTTGGACCTGCAAGGACAGCCTCAGTAAGTGGTAAAAGATATGGGTTAGATGTAGTGGACGACTATTCTAGATGGACATGGGTTATGTTCTTAGTCCATAAGGACGAGTCTTTCAAGGTCTTCTATAACTCCTATAAAAGAGTTCAAAATGAAAAAAAGAGTATGTATTACTTCAATCAGAAGTGACCATGGAGAAGAGTTTGAAAACGAAAGTTTTCAAAGGTTCTGTGAAGAAAATGGAATTCTTCACAACTTCTCAACACCAAGAATACCATAGCAAAATGGTGTAGTTGAGAGGAAAAATAGGTCATTGCAAGAAATGGCTAGAACCATGTTGAATGATAACTCAACTCCAAAATACTGATGGGCTGAAGTAGTAAATACTGTATGTTATTTGCAAAATAGAATTTACATTATACCTATCCTGAAAAAAACTCCTTATGAATTATGGAAAGGACGAAAGCCCAACATATCTTGCTTCCATCCATTTGGATGTCAATGTTTCATTCTAAACACTAAAGACAATCTGGGAAAGTTTGACTCAAAGTGTGATAATGGAATATTGCTCGGATACTCAGAAACTTCAAAGGCATATAGAGTTTACAACTCTAGAACCTTAGTTATGGAAGAAGCTATTCATGTGAAGTTCAATGACACTAAGCCTGATAAGGAATTATCAAAGCTGGATGAATCATTTGCAGATCTTAGGTTGAACGATGGACAGAAAACATCAGACAAAGAAGCGTCCAATGATGACTTCTCAATTGAAGAGTTTAACACTCCCCTGGACGGTCCAGTAGAAGAACAAAGAGAACCAATTGGAAGAAATTGGCAAATGAAGAAGCATCATCCAGAGAATCAAATACTTGGAGATCCAAGTGATAAGGTCAGAACCAGATCTTCATATCAACAACAAAGTCACACAACTCTCATATCAGAAGTAGAACCAAAGACCGTGGATGATGCTGTAGAGGATGAAAGCTGGGTCAAGGCAATGCAAGAAGAGCTTGATCAGTTTCAAAAGAATGATGTTTGGAAGCTTGTTGAACTACCCAAAGACAAATCAGCAGTTGGAGCCAAGTGGGTATTCGGAAACAAGCTAGACGAAACAGGTAAGGTTGTGAGAAACATAGCCAGGATGGTAGCCAAAGGTTACTCATAGTAGAAAGGTATAGATTATATTGAAACTTATGCTCATGTTGCTCGTATTGAGGCAATTCGCATTTTACTATCCTTTGCTGCTCATAGCAATATGAGGTTATATCAAATGGATGTAAAAAGTGCATTCCTCAATGGCTTGATAAAAGAGGAAGTTTATGTGGAACAACCCCCTAGGTTTGAGAGTGACACCTTTCCTCACCATGTTTTAAAACTAAACAAAGCTTTATATGGACTAAAGTAAGCACTAAGAGCTTGGTATGAAAAACTCAGTTCATTTCTTATCGAAAATGGTTTTAAAAGAGGAAAAATGGATGACATCATAATTGGTGCTACTAATGAAACTCTATGTGAGGATTTTTCTAAGTTAACACAGACAGAGTTTGAATGAGTATGATAGGAGAACTAAAATGCTTCCTTGGACTGCAAATCAAGCAAACAGACAATGGCATATATATACATCATACCAAGTATGTTAAAGAACTCTTAAAGAAGTTCAAGAAGGATGATGCTAAAGCAATGAAAACACCAATGCATCCTACAACAGTACTTGGACTGGACGAGGAATCAAAGAAAGTGGACAACAACTTACACAGAGGAATGATAGGATCACTCTTATACCTTACAGTGTCCAAACCTGATATCATGTTTAGTGTATGTTTATGTGCTAGATTCCAATATGATCCAAGGGAAGTACACTTAACTACTGTTAAAAGAATTTTTAGATATCTCATTGGAACAACTAATCTTGGTTTGTGTTTCAAAAGGCAGAAAGATTTCATATTGGTTGGATACTATGATACTGACTATGCTGGAGACAGAATTGAAAGAAAAAGCACTAGTGGAGGATGTCACTTCTTTAGTGGAAACTTAGTCTCAGATATGTAAGAAGTAAGGCACCATTGCATTATCCACTATAGAAGTAGAGTATATGTCAGCTACAAGCTGCTATTATCAAATTCTATGGATCAAACGCCAACTTGAAGACTACAGCATATATAAGAGTAACATTCCTATATTCTGTGATAACATTGCTGCAATTGATCTTTCAAAAATTCCCATATTGCATTAAATGGCAAAACACATAGAAATTAAACATCACTTTAGAAGAGACCATGTTCAGAAAGGGACAGTGGAATTACAATCTGTATCCACTGAAGATCAGCTTACTGATATATTTACAAAACCCCTTACTGAAGACAAGCTAATCTTACTCAGGAATAGACTTGGCATGGACTTTATAAAGGAGTGATTAACATCTATATGTAGCATCCAAGCTCACTCTAGCATCCAATGAACACACCATCCAAAGGATACTTAGTCACAACATGTGCATAACATGTGACTATATAGCATCCAACTTATGGACAGTTACACAGTTACCTCTTATGTGTTACATACTTGTTTCTTTACATTAAACATGTCTTATATGCATTAAAACGGCTCCGTTTTGGCAAAGAACGTGGGTGTACGTTGCTGAGTCACTCAAACTGTCATAAATCGTACACTGTTACCAAGCCAAAATAAGCATGCCCCATTATGGCACATTTATCTCCCTCATTTTCAAAATTGCAAACAGTTCAGTCTCACCCAACTATAAAAAGCAAAATCCTTCAGAAACACGTTACCAAACACTCAGAAATCCCAAAACCTCTCTTCTTTCTTTACCAAAACCTCGAACCCTAGAAAAACTTCAACCTTTACCAACAATGGTAGACAAAGTGAAGATGATCACTCTCAACACCATAGTGAGGGAAGATGCTGATACTGCCAAGAACAATGTGGAATACTACTTTGACTTGGAGAAGCTGGAAAAGATTGGTCTCAATTTGATAAGAAACCTAGAGCTCTGTGGTATCAGGGGTTACTTCAATCATAAACAGACTATATACCCATAGCTGATAAGGATGTTCTAGAGAAAGGCTAAGTTCACTAATGAAAGAACCCTTACTGGGTTTGTGCTGAGGAAGAAAGTGACCATTGACATGCCATCCATTGCTCAAACCATTGGATGTCAGAGGGTAGAAAATTATTTCTATGAGGGCTGGTCAAAGGAGTTTGATGCTGAAGGCACAGTGGAAAGGGCATTATATGGAGAAAACTACACTCCTAAGAAGAGGAACAAGAAGATCATCCATGGAGAAATGTGCAAGGAAGCCAAGATTTGGCAACAGGTGTGCAACCAGTGTCTACTGAACAAGATAGGGTCCAAGGACTCTATCTCAAACCTTCACAGGTTTGTGCTATTCCACCTGGTTGAAGGCATCCCTTTCAACCTGCCTCACACCATCTTCATCAACATAATGAGACAACTGAAGGGATTGGGCAAGTCAGAGGACATCAACTCTGCTACTTTACTCAATAGGATAATGTGGGATCAAAAAGTCTACTCCAGGTTCATGTACAGAATAGAACCAAAGCTGAAGTTTGAGATCATTGCAAAAGGAAAGTTTGCTGTAAAGCAACAAGATTTTGGGGAAAGCAACATCAAACAAATGCAACTTGGATTTGATCTCATAAAAGGGAAGTGAAACCCTTGGACATGGACACCATCACAAAGTAGAAGGAAAACTGTCTAAAGCCCAAGTATGCAGTTGCTTTTGAGCCACTCAATGTACTGGGGGTGAGTGCAAAGATTGAAAAGCTCAGGGAGGACATGGAAAGAAGAAGGATGACAAGGAAAGATGCTGAGCTAGAACAAGAGTATGAGTTTTCTGAATCAGAATCTGATTCTGAGAAGGAAGTTGCTGCTCAGGAGAGAAGGACTAAGAAGAAGAATGATCCAAGTGTTGCACCATCCAAACCTGTTCCCACTAAGACCAAAACCAAGGGTCCAGTGAGACAGAGGGAGCAACAGACAAGGCATAAAGCTGAAGCCTTGAAGAAACATAATGAGGATAAGAAGAGAAAGCTTGTTGAAGAAGACGAGTGCTAAACCAGACTCATCATCGTCTGATGATGATGATGATATGCCTCTTATACAGAGGAAGAGAAGAAGAGAAGAAAAAGTAGAAGATGCTACTGTCACCAAGAAGCAAAAGGCTGAAGGAACATATGCTGCTAATCCTATTATTGTTATTGGTAGGATTAAGCATGTTGCCCAAAGGGAGAGGCCAGTAAGAAGGGTAATCATTGAAGAACTTGAGGATGACTGGACACCTTCATCACCACCAAAGACTCTCCAACCAAACCATTAAGTACCAAACCCTCACAATCTAAACCTTCATCTTCTACCCCCATAATCTAAACCAAAACCTAAGTTTAAAACCACCGTCCAATCCCAAACAGAACCCATCTAAGAAATTAAGCCAAACATTTAACTAAACAGAACCTGAACCTTCCACCCAACCACAAGACCAACCATCCACAAGCCAAGCCCAACCTACCCAACCTACACAACCAGAGTATCCTTACCTAGATTACCTAAACAACTACCAAATCCTCCAACTTGGACACCTATTACTTAATGAGGAAGGGAATGAAATCCAGGACTCTTAAGGTAATGCTCTTCGAGGGCCACCTCAAGTGTCCTAGTTTCACAAGTATTACCTTAAGCTCAAACCTAAACACCAACCAAACATCAAACTACCTGGTGAAGAAGGCTTTGAACTGTCCAAGTTCATTGTCATTTTCACTCCCTTGGCCTTAAATGACAAACCAAGACCTATCCAATAACAAAGTAAATAGGATGACCCCAACATTGTTCCATCCTTAACCTTCTCATCAAACCGTCCACCAATAGTCATTCCTAAACAAGTTGAGGAAGACTTGGCCAGTCTCATTCAGAAGTGGAGGAAGTTTCCTCTTCTATTCGTAAAAGAACCTGCTTCTAACATTTCCTATGAAGAAGACTTGGTGCCAAGAGCCACTCAATAACCCTTCTATCCATCTATCCAGATAGCTCATCCACCTCGACAAAAGACTTCTGATTACGTCCACGAGCCATCTAAGGAATATCTGAAGTTACTAGAAGATGCCATCAAGAGTCTTGATATGCAATGGGTGAGGAAGTTAGACCCTACAGATGATAAAGGGAAGAGCCAAGTGATCAGATTCCCATGGACTCAACATCCTGGAATCATTCAACATATAGTTCTTTTATCACTAGAAGAAGCAGAGCGAATGAAAGAAGCTATAGATGAGAGCATCTCTACAAGAGTAGCGTCCAAGGTTGCTAAGAACAAGAAGAAAGGCAAGAAGAAGAAGCCTACAAAGAAACAACAGGAAGCTGAGGAATAAGAGGATGACACTGATATACTTGAACAAGCATTATTGTTAAGCTTGGAAGAACCATCCAATCCTTAAGAGAAGAAGATACTGATAAGGCCTACAATTTTGAGATTCAGGCCTCTATACTCTCAAGAGGAAGGATTCTTTCCTCATGGTTAAGCATTGGCTTTAGCTGGAGTGGTAAAGCAACAAGTAGAATGTAAAAGGCAATGGTACCTTCCAAGCGTCCACATCAGAGAGACAACAAAATTCAAGTACTATCCTAATAGGATATGTAATAGACTACCAATCATGGACGTGAACAAGAAAAAGATTCCTAAGCCCAACTCTCTATCTCTTCCACAACCTGCAAAGGTTGAGTTTCAACAGTTTCCCAACATGGGAATTAACACCTGGAGAAGATACCATCTGACCAGAGAGTTTGATGAACATGAAGCCCACCAGTTCTAGCAACAACACCTATGGGATAGTAAACAAGGAGCTGGATGTTCAAACTCTAAGAAGGAGGATGATGAAGATGCACAAACTGTTGGCAGAGGAGAACTGAGTGAAAGCCATTGGTATCACTTTGATGACACCACTATTTGCCCCATCAGACGCGATGACTCTGCAGTTATTGGCCCTGAAACCAACTTGGTGATTGTCATTGCAAGAATTGCCTACAGACTCTACAACTTGGCATATGATCCAATTGCTATAGAAGTGCAAAATCAAGTGTTGGCCAATTTGGAAGCTCTTATGAAGGAAGAAGAGGATGCTGAGAAGGCTAAGGCTGAGGCAGAAAGAAAAGAAAAGGCAGATGCTAAAGCTGCTAGATCTGCTAGGGAAGCTAAGGAAAAGGAGAAGGTTGCACTTGCTCAGAAAGCTAATGATGAGCTCATTAGACGCGCCAAAGCAGAAGCTGCTGCCAAGGAAGCTGAGGCGTCCAAAGTTGCACAAGAAGCCAAGGCTGCACAACATAGTTCGTTGGTGGTGTCTTCACAATCAACACCAATTGTACCTGCGTCCAGTGACTCTCCCATTAGAGCTGCACCTCTCAATGTTGCACCACTAGCCCTAGGTTTAACTATTAAACAAGTCCAAGCTATGATTGATGTGTCCATTCAGACTCACCTTCAACAGCATCAACAATAGGTCACCTAACAAGTGTCAGGTTAGCTCACTCTTATGAGTTCAGCATTCTCGGCCCAACTTGCCAATTCTTTGGGTCCTATCATGAATGCTCTAACCCAGTTGCTGCCACCTGCACCACTACCTGCTCCTGCTGCTCCTCAACCACCACCGCAACCACAACCTGAACAACCACCACCACCACCAGAAGATCCACCTTAATAGCCTTGAGTGACAATGATGTTCATCATCATTCCAACTTCAAACTTGTTTTTTTTTTTATAATGTCAAAAGGGGGAGAAAAAGGAATTTTGATCTTTTATATGTCTACACTCATGTACTTATCTGTTTTGGCTGATTCATTAATATATGAGGTGTTGAATCATATTTGATATACTCTGATAGCTCTGATATATTTTTAACTCTGATATATATGTTTGTTTTGTACACTCTGATACCATATCTGTATGCTTTGATATATATATATATATATATATATATATATATATATATATATATATATATATATATATATAGATATATATGTGTGTGTGTGTGTGTGTGTGTGTGTTGTATCTTTTTGCCAAGCATAAAGCATATGAAAAATGTTGGACTCAGGGGGAGTATTTACATTTTTCATCATTCTATACCCTGTCAACATTGTCTAGCATTACATAATCATTACACATGCTTCTGACTCTGATACCTTTATGTGATTATGTTTATGCTCTAATCAAAATTTAACTTTGTTTGTCATCATAAAAAAGGGGGAGATTGTCAGATCCAAAGACTTTGGACAATGTCCAACCCCTAAAACTTTGGTTTTGATGATAACAAATAAGATTAAAATTTGAAGTATCTAATGGATTACATTCGAGTATTACAGGAAACACAACATCCAGTACCTCTATGGTATTGTATTTCTTTTACTCTCATGTCATATCTCAAGTTGAAATTAGCGTCCAAGCATTGGTATGAAACTTGTTTTTCTATGAACAAACCAGCGTCCAACGCTGTGTTAACTAACAAGCGCCCAAGTGCTTTATGAAAACCAGTGTATAAACATTGTGTCTTTTTATAGCGTCCAAATGGAGCTAAGTAACTTACACAATGTTTTCTATCTAAGTTATATAGCGTCCACTAAGTCAGAAAGTACACTTGATCTTTTTTAGGATGATTTCACATGGAAAGTTACATTCTCTATTCCCTCATCTTTTCATATTTGATATTTCATTTGAATATTCAAAAAGTGTACCACAAGAGACATAAAATCTTCCCTTTGCAAAAAGAACCTTTTCGTACAAGTAATGGAGGTGCATTTGTACTGCTGTCTCCTTTCCCTCTCCATCCCAAGCTTACACGTGGTAACGGTCACATGATTGTGAGAGAACAAATTTCTCACAAGGCTCAAATCCCACAATGGATACATTTGCTCCGAAGCCTATAAATAGAGGACCAAGCACACAAAAGAAAATGCTAAGAGATTGAACGAAGTGAAAATTTTCTAAGTGCTGAAACGCTGCCAAAATAGTTGGACGATCCACACTTGAGCTGAAAGAGTTTATTTTTTAGCTTTGCTAAGTTTTCTTGTGTAATATGTTTTACAATGTAATATCCTCTCTGTGAGAGTTGATTTGATACTTTGTATTCAAACTGTTGTTTCGAAAGCCAGAAGTGACTTAGTGACAAAGAATACTTGGGTGTTCTTTAATATGAGGGGGAGATTAAAGGTGTGTTAGGAGTGGCCTAGAGAATACTTGTAAGCCAGGAGTGGCAGTGTTAAGAATACTTGTTTGTAATCAAAGTTTTGATTAGTGGAACCCTTCACAAAAGGTTTTTTTGAAAGAGAACTGGACGTAGCTGATCAGTTTGAGTGAACCATTATAAACCAAGTGTTTTTACTCTATTGCTTTTACCTTATCTTGCTATCTCTTGTGTTTGCTTAATGTACATTTTCACACAAGTTCTGTTTTACAAAGCTATTTGCAAAAATCCTTTTTATAGCTGTTGGATGATCTGATAAAACTCAGTTTCACTATAACTATTATTTTTAAACTACTAGACGATCTCTGCAACTCTATTTTGCAAGCTCTGTGTAAAATCTAAGTTAAGGAATCTCCACATTTGTGAAAAAGGTATCAAAGTTTATCTAACACACTATTCAACCCCCCTTCTACTGTGTTCCTTGCATTTCATTAAGAAAAAGAAGGATTCTGGATTGGGATTTGAAGAGGTTGTTGACAAGTTGGTGTTGAGTCATACGATGAATTAGGACCCTTAATAATTTTGATTTAATGCAAATAAATACCAAGTTAAAAGTTGCGTTTGAAAAATATTAGCAGATGAAAGTGTTGCATTTGCATCTGTAAGTTACAGATGATAGGTAGACAGATGCTGAGTCTGATAGCATTTAAGGCACAGTTAATGCACTATCGTTTTTTATCTTGTGCAAGGAATTTTCGAACATCATTCCTAGGATCTGTTGAAGTGCAAAGGGAACAGAAAGAAGAGTAAATGTGTAAAGTTTCCCCTCGCCTTAAAAGACGCGCCACAACTGTAATGAGTACTTGTCTAAGTAGAAGCACAAGATATGGAGTTCCTTGTAAGGAAGATAAGCAAACTACTTTATCATCTCTAAGTGACTAGTTGGTGACAAGCATTTAATGCTCCAACGGACACCAAGCTTCAAACGCAAGAAAGAAGGTCATTTAGAGACAACGATTACTTCCTCAACAAGTCTATAAATACCAGAAGATTTGAAGCACTCAAGTTACGGAACTTATATTCAAAAAACACAATCATTCTTTTAGCCTTCAATTCTTTCTTGTTCAAAATCTCTTAAGTTGTAAAAGCTCTCAAAACACCTTGTATATCTTGAGAGAAAAAGACTGCGAGCTTAACTTGTACATCTATCTGTGAGACGATAGCTTAAGTCTGTGTGTAGCACCCCGAAAATTACAACTCAATAAGTAAGAACATGAGATATTAATTAGAAATTAATGAGAATTTAATTGTTTGTTTTAAATAAGAAAAAGATATGTCCTGAGAAATTAAAATATAGTTAGTAATTAATTGTGTAGATAAGAAAAATGAAGGAAAATAAATAATATAAGTATTTCTTTATAATGGTCAAATAGGAAAAATAGTTATAAAATCAAAAGATATAACATTTCGGTAATTAAAATCTATGTGATTAATTCAAAGAAAACAATTTGCTTGTAATAAAAAGTCCTCTCTCAGTAATTCGCTGGAATTAATTCTCTGCAATTAATTCTCTGTAGTTACTTTCCTATATTATTTTATTTGAGATAAGGATGTGCAATGCGATAAGTATTTAAGATTTAAATACTTGAATTAACTGTGGATTGAATGTTTAAGGTATTTGAAAATGAAATTCATCTGTCTGTTGTAATTGTTAAAAATAAATAATAAAGATGTATTGGAATAAATTCTTTTGTCTGTGATTAATTGTTAGTAATAAATAATAAAAATATTTGTTGTTGTGTATTAATTATTTATTTGTCTGAAAATTTGTTTTAACCGTTTTGAACTTTGAAACTTGCACGTCAAGTTACCTTTCGTAAAATTCATCTGAGTTATTACTCTACAAGAGAAAAATTTATGAAAGTTAATAAAAAGTTTTATTTCATAAAATTTATAAAAAAAAATTAATCGATGTTTAAAAAGTTTAGTTTTGAAAATTAAATTTCGCGTTTCGTTCCGACTACATAGTGTAATTCTGCACTGTGTAGACTAAACCGACACTCAAGCCATCAAATCCTTCTCCCTACAACTAATAGGAATTCATGCAAAACACTCCCTCACACTCAATCCCACGGCCCACTCACACTCACCCTCACAACCATCGCTCAAATCACAACTTAAGACTAACACTCACTCAAGTCTCTCACTTAATTTCAGCCTCACTTTCAGCCAAAAGAAAATCAAAGTTGCTCCTCCCTCTCTCTTCTTTCTTCTGGCCAAACTCCCTCCACCCTCACAAACACCATTCTTCACCTCTTCTCCTCCCTTGCATGCCATAGCTAGAGTGGGCAAAAGCCAAAACTCCTTTGGAAGAAAGTGATAAGATCTTCCTCCCCTTTCACACGATCTCACCACCAAGTAAGGGGACTCTTTTGTGGATTCTAAAGTGACTGGAGGTGGAGGATCCGGCCACTCTTTGCCTAAATGCTTCCTTGTTGACTGAACGTGGGAAAAGTGTGCTTGCATGTGTGTGTTGTGTGTTGTTTCTGAAAAATCTTTTTGGCAGTGGCATTGTGGCTGTGTCTAAATCTCTCTTCATCTTTTTCCTTTTCAAAAATTCATGGGATGGCTCCAATACAAAGGATACCATGCCCAAATTTTGTTAGAACTCATTTCCAAAACCCTCATGCACTTTCAAAACTCGAAAATTGGTGTTGGCAGTGGCTGTCTCACATAGAAGCCTTGGACAGTGCTTACCTTTTTGTACATAACTTTTTATCTAGCTGTTGGATTTTGATGAAACTTGACCTCAGTTAAAGTAGACTCAAAATTCACCAACTTTACTTTTGAGACCATTGTGAGATAACCTCAAATGAAGGTTCATCTATGACATGCAATGGGGTTGTTCTGCTTGCGGAAACTGATTCAGACAAGGTTCAATTTTTGAACTTTTTTTGTGCATAACTTTTGATCTAGCCATTAGATTTTGATGAAACTTATCCTCAGTTAAAGTAGACTCAAAATGAACGAACTTTGATTTTGAGACCATTGCGAGATAACATCAAATGAAGGTTCATCCGTGACATGCAATGGGGTCATTTTGCTTGTGGAAAATGGTTCGGGCAAGGTTCGGTTTTTGAGATTTTTAAATCAAAGTAATGACCATTTTGGAAATCTAATTTTTGTTCCTAAAACTAGACAAAAAAATCTTTAAAATGATATAAGTTTCAAAAATTTTCATCCACAATTACTAATTTAACAAATTTGGTTTAAACAGAACACATGCATGGATTCCAGATTTCGAACCTGAGACATAGGTCTTAGAAAAGAAATTACTGGGAGAAATGTAGGAGGAATTAGGATTCAAGTTTTACCTTTTCTGAAAGATATGAATGTTAGATTTTTACCATTAAATTTTGAGTTGAAATCTCATTCATGAATTTTGAGAAAATTACACATCTTTGAGGTATGCTCACTATGAAGGACATACTGACCTGCGAACTTCTAGGAATTTTAATAATTTTTGTAGATTTAATCTGAGAGTTGAAAAATAGATTTTAAGCACTTTAATTTGATATAATAATTTAATAGAAAAAAATTGTTTGCTAAATTAATTTTGGACAGAGATTAGGTGTTGCCAAAAAGGGGATTCTGTTTTAAATTGCCTTGAAATATGATATTTGGTTTGTGATATATTTGAATGTTTTAAAATAATTATAATTGCATGCATGTAAGGCAGTAGGTAAATTTTACCCCTGCCTTAAATGATTGTAAGGCCCTTGGAATGTGAACCTAGGACATCTCTGTGCGTGTGATTGTGCGTTTTGAATTGCTCTGTGGTACAGTCACGTGGACTATAGTATGAATTTCTTTGTGATGTCTATGATCTGTGAGCATAAGACTCGAATGTGAGTGCTTATGTGGACTAGGACTCTGTCCTAGTAATCCGGGCAATTTTTCCAGCAATAATAATAATATAAATTCCAACAGTGAGAACCATTAATTTAGACTTAAGAATTTATTTATTTTATAAGCTTAATAAATGAACTATTTAATTTGTGCTTTGGACTTAGATAAACATTATAGGACCCTTGTGTGGAGAAATTGTCGGTAAGTATTAATTATTAAAAACTTTAGAAATTGAGAGGGTAAGGCACAAATAAAATGTCATAAAGAATCTTGATACGCAATGGTGATGTACGCCTTAAGAGTCGTGCAATGAGGGAATGCGTGTGTAACACAGTCTTGTGAAGGAAGTCGCGTGGGGCAATTCCGGTTGGGAGAAAGATGAAAAGATGTTGGTGGAGATCGAACGACGTGGTCACCAATGGGTGATGGAGAGCATATTCTAGTATGGTATAATTTTTGTTGGAGCCAGGACATGGTCTTGAGCTCAGCGTCGATTCGACCCGTCTTGTACCACCAGTAGTGAAAACCCACGGTGACGAGCAAAGATAATCTCCGTGAGAGAGTGTGGGAGGAGTAAGTCCTCGGAGTATGAATGACCACAGATTGGTACCTGGGAGATGATAATGAGGCATTATGACCTTGGAGGGTAGGCGTCAAGTTGTGACTACGTTCACACAAACCGACTTGGCGACCCTGACAATAACCACAAAAAAATCTCAGTTGGTGAGAGCCCACCTTATACCAGGGTGATGGTGTACTCCCAACAGTCATTCTCCTCAATATATGTAAGACCACTGAGTTCTGGGAGTTCCAGTGGCAGCTGGCCAGTGTGTTACAGTTTACAGATAAAAGTAATGGAAACGAGTAGGTTTCGAGTGTGAACGTTAGAGAACCACCCCGCAGTGGTTAGCAGGATTGTGTGTATGACTTTCAAAGTCGTTCTGTGTGGTTTGCTTGATGAAGCGAAGAGTTCACCCTTACGTTTTTGTTTTAGGAGTCGATGGCAGTACCTGTGGAGATCACAAGGGGGCTATCCTCATCAGTTTCGTCGCTCTCGTCATCATCTGTCTCTTCAGAGTATCCTTGAAGAGTTCATCTATACCCACTACTGTTTTCGATGCCACACCATCCGAGGAGTTCACATTGGTCTGACGCTTCCCGCCTTTTGCTGAACCCCTCTTATGTCAAAGGATTGGAGACGTAATTGGGTGAGAGTCAGTCGGGGGATCTGCCACTAGTCGTGAACTTAGGGAACAGTGAGTTCTAGGATTTGAGGAGGAGTGGAGAACCTTGAGAAAGATTCCGTGAAGGATCCTGTGGACAATGACCATTAGATTCTCTCCTCCGGGATCTTGTCAGAGGCCCTTCGCCATCCCATTTCTTTGGATTAGTCTAACATGCAGGGTTGGATTTAGAGATGACTGCTCTGAGACTAGGTTTTTCCTTTTTATGTATTTGAATACGGGTAGACCTAGGTTTCAGATTTTACTATGTATATTTAGTTTTCATACTCTATTACCCTATGTATTTGGTATATATCTTGAGAAATGTGTATATGTATATATGTTACTATTGCTCTGGAAAACATTTTGATGTATGAAATTCTCTATTTTATGCATATGTGTATACTTGATAACCAACCAAATTATCTCGTGTTCTTTATTTAATTAATTCGAAATTAAGTGCCCATTTATGTTTGAATAACATTGCAATTAGTTTCTTACGAACGTAAATAACCCATTTTAATTACTAAGTGGAACACAATTTTCGAACTTAAAATTTACATAAAACTTCTTTTTAACAATTTGGCAAAATTCCAACTTACCTTTTTAAATTACATTTGATTTGCGAAATTAAACAAACTTTGGCACTTTGTAAAATGAATAAATAAATAATCTCTTCTTTCTTTTGCGAGAATTAAATAAAGTAATTCGCCTTTTGAATTAAAAATGAGTTTAAAATGCAAATACATGTAAACCTGGATTTAGGGTGTTATAATGTGTGCACCCTTTATCAAGAAATCTTCTGATTTGTTGTAGAGCCAAAAGTGGCTTGGTAAGAAACAATACTTGGGTTGTTAGCTTGGAGAGGCTATAGTTTAAACACTACTTGGGTTGAGCTAGAAGTGGCAATGAACAATACTTGTAATTTTTATAAGTTAGTGAAACTTGGTGGGTTGCCAAGAATTGGACGTAGTCTCGGGTGAGAGGAACCAGTATAAAACTCTGTGTTTTTATCTCTTCTCTTTATTTCTTATCTGCTTGATATGACTTTGAACTGTGATTTGTTTTTGTTTGAAAAAGTTATGTCTGTTCTTTTATCAAAACATTGTCTGTCTCGTTGTTCTTTAAAATCTCATTTTTTTAAAGTTAAAGACGATAATCTTTTGCGAAAAAGTTTGCGAAAATCTTTAAATCACAATTGAACCCCCTTTCTTGTGATATTTGCCTTTACAATTGGTTAGGATTTCATACGATGAAATTCGAAGAGGAAGGAACAAATGGTGAGATAAGGGGAATTCGAATCCTACTGGTAAGTCATTGTTGTTCTTGGCGGCAATGTTTGAAATTCAAAAACTACTATTTCCAAGGGTGATTGAAACAGTAATTGAGAGAGGTAATTATGGAACCTCGGGAATGTGTAAAACATCCTATCAACTTCATTAAAATCAGTTGATGAATTGGGGCACAAAAATTGGAAGGCCTAAGCAAAAGGGATGTGCGAAGAAATTGTAAAACATATATGCGGAAGTGAGTGATGAAATGCCCAAGTTGGCAATTTTGATATTTGGAAGCTAAGTGGTGGAATTATTGAAAACATATTATTACAATTGGTTACAAGAAGACTTGGTCAAAGAATAGTTGAGATAAACTGCAACAAGTGAAGAGCATAGTAGATATTGTTGAGACAAAGTCCTTCTAGAAGCTAGAGTTTTAATGTTGACAAACCCTCAAGAAGCAAACCTCAACTTATCTGAACTTAGCTATTAATAGTTGCTTTGAGTGTGCTCAATTAGACAAGACTAATTTCAAAAGCATGGAGAAAGGTGTGAAACATAGGCCTACAATTAAAGTTTTCCATACATAGATTCTGCATAATCAGAAGTAGAACTACCAAAAGGAAAGTTGTTGAGAAGATGGAAAGACAGTCATGTTTTTCGGGTCAGAGTGCAGATTGCATATATAAGAAGTTGTGTATGATCAGAAGCATAGTGTTGGGGGTAGCTTTAGTCAAGGGGTAAATATCAGAAGCTACACATGACTAAGGGATCATCAGAAGATGTGTTGTAGAAGTGTTTAGTGAAGACAAATGTGTCTACACTATTTAGAAGCACACACCATTTTTACAAGTTAGAAGACATGCATCAGTGTTTGGAAACACTGATTCTGAAGCTGAGTTCTCTATTACACTTGAAGATTTTCAAAAGAAGGGCACTCGAAGAATACAACAAGTCTTAACCAGAAACAAGCAGCCAGAAGATTGAAGATTGAAGCACACTTCATTGTAGTTACCATAACATCTCGAGAAGACATGCTGTAGACCAATCTTAAGAAGACTTCCCATGATTCAAATTTAAAAAATCATGAGGAACCAATAAGACCATACAACTAAGCACACAACAAAGACATTTCAAATTTGAAATGTGCAAGTTGTCATAACGATGGAGAAAAGCAAAGATGAAGGAAGTAACTCGAGAAGAGTTGCAGAAGACTTGGAGGAGAAGCAAAATGTAGAGAAGCCAGTTGTATGAACATAGACAACTCATGTAGAAATTTGAATTTTGAATTCTACCTCCAATGGCCATAAACGGCTAGCTCCAGAGTTCTATATATTGATGCAAATTCGAAGGAGCAACTTGCAAGGAAGGAGTGCTAAAAAGAGAGGGTAAGGTCAGAAAAGAGTCTATCCACAATACCCCTATCAGAAGAAACTTCCTTTGCCAAAACAATATAGGTGGAGCCAAGTAGAGCTAAATCCGTAGGAGTGTCTGTAAACACCTTCACACGAGGAGCCTCAGTAGAAGATATCTCAAAAGGTGTAGTGTCCATCCCTTTATGTTAGATGGAAGAGCTCATAAGAGTGATTAGGGGATTATTGCTTCTAAAGTTCAAAGTAGTAGTTGCTGTGTGAATCTAGTAGCAGTTGCTACTGAGGGTGTGAAGCCTAGAGAGGCTTTTTGAAAGAATACTTGGGTGAAGCCTAGAAAGAATTTTTGAAAGAATACTTGGGTGAAGCCTGAATAGGCTTTTTGAAAGAATATTTGGAAGAGCCTGCAGAGGCTTAGAGAATACTGGGTGGAACCTGCAGATGTTTAGAATACTAGTTGGGTATTGCCTGTAGAGGCAAGCAAAGAATACTGAGTGGAACTTGTAGAGGTTTAAAATACTGGGTGTGTGGGAGCCTGTGGAGGCTTTAGAAGAAAGAATACCATGGTTGTGTGTTTGGTCTTAGTGTAGAAAGCCTACAGGTGTAGGTACTAGACGTAGCCCAGGTTGGGGTGAACTAGTATAATTCCTTCATGTGTTGTATCATTCTTTATCGCTTCTCATTCATTTTCTACTACTACATGTTTATCTTTAAGTTTTGAAAAGCCTTGTTTTGAAAAGATTTTTACAAAACGGTTTTCTTATTTAGAAGCAACTTCTACCTCGTACTAGAATAGTGAAAAACCAGAATTTGTGAAATAGCAGAATCTGTGATTTTAAGGGTAGGTTCTAAAGTAGTAACATTAAATTTTACTAGGAAAGTTTTACATTAAGTCATTAATTTATCCAACTACTGATAAAGAATTTTTAAAATTCTTATCTCGAATAATTTTTCTGATTTTAATAGTATATATAGAATAATTATATAATTTTTTTAGCCAATAAATTCGTGATATTCGTACCTACAATTTTTTTTCAATTTTTTTTACCACAAATAATCTTTTCTATTTAATTTATATTAGTATATATTAATATATATTAATAATTTTTTTTATCTATCTATTGCAACAATTTTATTACTTTTTGATATAAAAAGTTTACATGCAATTTTTCTTTTTACCATCAACTCACAAACTTCATGTAAACAAAGTTTTTAAAAAAGTTAACGTGCAAAAAATAAATAATTATAAAATATCATGGAATATTTAACGTGCAATATTTTATATTTTTAATATTAGTTTACGTGCATTATTTTTTTCCTAACTCACAAACTTCATGGGCAATATTCAAATAATGCGAACACCATTGAATTATTAAATTTCTGAATATTTAACAATTAAGTAACTGCAAAATAAAACAATGAATAATAATATTTATAGTGTGAACACCATCGAATTATTAAATTTTTGAATAAAAATAATTGAAACAAATAATTAAATAATATTAAACTAATAATACAATTACACAATAATTTCATTAGCTGCAACTTCACCTATTGTAAATGTTTTTTGATCGTGCATTATTTTTTAATAAGATAAGATCGTGCAATATTATAAAAATAATAATTGAAACAAATAATCTTAATATATATAAAAGTAAAAGTTGTTTCCATAAATAGATAGATAAAAAAAAAGCTTTTAAAAAAATAAATAAAAAATAAAATAAAAAATTATAATTGAAATAGATATATATTCCATCGTCAAATATTTGAAATAAATCTATTACAACAATATTATTATAATTTCTTGTTTCAATTATTTTTTAATAATATATTGCACAATCTTATCTTATGAAAATAATATATTATTATAAATTTTTGTTTTAATTATTTTTTTAATAGTTTATTGCACAATTTTATCTTATGAAAATAATATTGTACAATCAAAGAAAATTATGTACATTCCATGTTAATTATTTAAAAGATAAAACGTTTTGAAAAATATAAAATATTGTACTATTTAATTTTTTAATATATTGAAAAATAAAATTATGTGCATTCCATGTTAATTATTTAACGGATAAAACATTATGAAAATAGAACAAAAAATAAACATAATAATTCCATATATATTATTTAATTATTTTTTAAAAGAACAATAACTTCAAAATAATATCTATAAAAATAGGGGTTATTTAATTTCTTTGTAAAAGAACCTATAAAGAATTGACGTAATCTCATGTCTTTTAAAAAGCAATTAAACCAATAAAAAGTAAATAAATAATATATATGGAGAAATTTATTTTTTTATAAAAAATAATTTCAAAATAGTATCTATAAAGAATCTATTAAGAATATATATCTTACTTCAATAATTACTTTTTATTGATTATATTTAAAGAGTTATCTTTTATAAATATTGACATAATTATTTTATTCTATCTAAAATTATTAATTTATTGACATAATAAACTCTTATTTATAATTATCAAGTCCATTTAAAGGTAAAATAGTTAAGCAAGATAAGACTTTATCACATATCATATCATCTTTATTTTTCTAAATTAATGAATTGTTGAATTGCTAAACATGATGAGAAAGTTTAGTTTCATCGAAGACATCATTCCAGGCATAGTTGATTGGAAATTAAAAGTCGGCATGATTAGACTTTATGAAGTTTCTAATTTCAAAAATCTTCTGCAAATAAATACTATGGAGATGATACCTAGATGAAAAGGTAAAAAAAAAATCAAGTTTATAATATTACTTCAATATTTTGAGAGTCATAATCTTGATAAATATTCAATATATTTGCTACATTATACTTACAGGTGACTTTTTTTTAGTGTGCAAGGATTTATGCTACCTTAAAACATATTATGTCTTCTACTGACGAATTCATGTTGATGGGTTAGTTGTGATGCTTATATGGTTCCTTATTTGAATAATATTTTTTGTCAAAATTGTCTTGCTTGATAAACAAGTAATTATTTTTTGCTAGATGTGATTGGACATGTTGTCGAAAAGGATACCATTAAGAAGACTGACAAGAATGGGAAAAAAATACGTGTATTGATATTATGCTTGAAGATTTGGAGTAAGGTACAACAAACCCTATGCTTATTTCTTTCGTAATTTTTAATCA
Source organism: Pueraria montana var. lobata (assembly GCA_026413185.1). Lineage (NCBI taxonomy): Eukaryota > Viridiplantae > Streptophyta > Magnoliopsida > Fabales > Fabaceae > Pueraria > Pueraria montana. Next base: position 55,188,822 of record CM048654.1, read on the forward strand.
ATTATTTTATGTCTTCTATACGTATCAAATATTTGTCCTATTCTTTGATACAGGAGCAATAAAATTGTTTGTACTCTTTGGGATGATTTTGCGGCCTAGATAGATAAGTTTTTAAGCACTCATGATTTGGGTTCTCCAACTGTGGTGATTCTTCAATTGTGCAAATTAAACAAGTTTAATGGAACTGTTACATGTTTTTACTTTATCCCGATATTAAAATTGTACTCATTCATATTATTTATTTATGTAAATTGTTAAATTTTATGTTAAGTTTATATTTATTTGTTGTAGGGAAAAGTGGCATATCTAATGCCTTTAATGGAACAAAATTGTTGATAAATCCAGGTTTAGAAGATGTTGATTATAAAAAAAGGTATATAACATCTTTTATTAATGTTCATTTGTATTTATTAATTACAAATATTAATGTGTTTATATTTGAATTTATTTTAAATAAGGTTTATTATTTTATTTATATTACAGGTTGCTTAATGAAGGTTAATCTCTTACCCAAGTTATTAGCCAGATTACTAGTAATACTTCAGTTTCATTGGCTGATGATATTATCCAAGATAAATAAATGACTATCTTAAATATTGTGGAAGCTACACAAGTAACATTCAGTTTTGGTCACCTTTAAATATTTAGCTTATCTAATATTTATTCTAATATTTATTTAATGTCAGTTTGGGGTTGCATTTGTTCTTGCTACTGTAATTGAAATTGATAATAGTAAAGGTTGTTATTATCAGAATTGTGATGATTATGTTATTGCAATTCCAAGGTACTTTAAAAATTTTATTTTTAAAATTCATTTAAAATGAGTTTTTTTTATTTTGTGGATTTATTTCTTCTACATCTGTGTGGTTACAGGTACAGATTGAATTTGATGGTAATTGACGACACAGACTCTACATGTTTTGTGTTGTTTGATTGTATTGTTGCTGAGTTCTTAGGAAAATTGGCTTCTGAAGAGAATGAAAAAGGTTCCTTTTCAAAAAAGAGAATGAAAAAGGTATTTGCCTGTAAACTCTATTCAAATCTTTAGTTTAATAATATTTGATGTGGTCATAATTTTTTTAGTTGCATATTATATCATTAATCTTAATAGGACAGGGAAATTATTAATCGTCCAACTGAATTTGAAGAATTTTTTAACCAAGCTTTGCTATTCAAAATACAAATAAGTGATGGAAACATCGAACATAACTGGAACAAAATATACTGTGAAGAAGATGGTCGGCGATAAAAAATGATAGAGCAGTTTAAGATTGAAAATGATATTAAGGTATTTTTTTTGTATATTTTTGTTATTTTTTATTTTCTTGATAAGGATTGTAATGCTGATGATGAACTTAAATTTAAGGTTGCTAAGTCCATTGAAAAGGTTGTTGACTCCATTGGAGTTGATAATAATATAAAGCTATTTTGCATTCATTAACTAATTTTTTTTAACCATATTAATTTATAGTTAACAAAAAATAATTTAGCATTTGTTTTAATTAAGTTAATGTCTGTGATGGAGGAAGTGATATGAATGTTTCATCTACACAAGCACAAGAAGATATAACTTTGGTATTATCGTTTGACTAATCATTATAACATTGTTTTTATTGTGCTTGTGCAACCATTTTTTTAATAGTAAATTTACATTATTTGAAGTTATAGATTGATGTCTCATCGTGTTATTGAGAAATATAGATCAATCTTAAGGATTGTGTAATGAGACTCGACTAATAGTTACACAATTAGGTAATCATGTGTTGGAGGCAAAAGTAATTTCTGATAGCAAAATTGGGGGAAAGGTTTTTATTCCTAGATTATCATTAATACCATATGATCCAAGAATTCCTTTTTGTTGTTTCTTTTGGAATGATTATAAATAAAAGTCAAGGTCAATCTCTCAAACATGTAAGTGTATATCTTTCACGATCTGTTTTTTCACATGATCAACTCTATGTTGCAATTTCAAGAGTTACAACTAATAAATGTTTAAAGATACTTATACTTGACAACGATGGTCATACTATAAACACAACTTCAATTGTTGTTTACATAGAGGTGTTTCAAAATTTGACTTAGGTAATGTTGGATAAACATTATATGTATCTTGTTTGTTTAGTTTTAAAATATTAAATTGTTTCATGCTTTAAAATATCAAAATTTTCTCACTAATTCATGTTATTTTTTAATACAGGAATATCAAGTACATCATTGCTACCAAAACGTACTGCATGTATCATAGTTTGTATTTAATTTCTAGATATTTTAAATCAATTATGTAATGGAATAAGATGAAATAATTCCATGCTTTTTTATACATTCACTTATTTTTTATTTATTTTATGGAAAAACAATGAAACAAAGTTAATGTTTGCATATTTGATAGCAGTCATAATTTTTAATTCTTTTCCAATACAAAAATTAAGACTCATTTCCACACAAACTCTGCACGGGTCAAAATCTAGTTTAAATAATATTAAACTAATAATACAATTACACCATTATTTCAGTTTAAATATTGTGCAATTTGATTATTTATTCCAAAAATTAAATTTTTATGTATGAAAATTAAATTGGCTGCAAAGTTACCGTTTTAATTATGTGTGCTTGAATTGGTCAATATTGTCTTTACTTTGGGCGAGAACTTTTGGCTATCATTGTTGTTGCATTAATTATGAAAACAACTAAGATTAAGATTAAAATAAGATTAAGATTAAGATAAGATAAGATAAGATTAAAATAAGATTAAGATTAAGATAAGATTAAAATAAGATAAGATTAAAATAAGATAAGATTAAAATTTTTTAAAAATTCTGCCTCAACAGATATAGATATAAACTTTTTTAATCAAATAAGAAACAACCTTTTTAATAATTCAGCACAATAAATTGATTTATAAATCAAGGGTGATTTATTTAATTAAATAATGAATCATTATAATTACTATGATTATAGAATAAAATAATTATTAAATCTATTGAATCAATCAATTATTATCATTTTATTCTATAAATTCATATAATCGTGTTATTATGATGTCATAAAATAAATTAATTATGACATAATTAGTGATTTTCATCAATCAATAAATCAATATAAAAATATCATAGTTTAAACTATTTTAATACTAATTGTAATAAAGAATTCAATATCATTGTATGATCTTAATTTTTTTAGTTGATTTTAATATTAACTATAAAAAAAATGGAAAGAAAAAAATGATACAAATTTTTATTTAAAATATCTAATTATGTATATAATAAGTTCATAGTTAGCCTAAATAAATAGAGAATCTTTATAAATAAATAAAGATGTGACATTTTGTAATTGATTAATTTTTATTTTAATACGTCTTATTAAATTTAAAATATATGTTCTTTAAAATTTATATTTTAATACGTTTTATTAAATTAAAAATATGTTTTTAAATAAACCAAACAAAATTTCAAATTAATATGATGTTGACAATTTTTGATTTTGTGTAATTTTTTTTTTATTTAATTTAATTTTTAAATTTTGAAAGGACCGTGACCGTTACACCTTTTCTCTTTATATTCGTCTTCATGGCTTACTACCTTTTCTTCTTCCCTCATGAACTGATATCATTCCAACAATTGACTTTCCTTCCAACACGCACTTTCTCTGCAAGGTATTTCTTAGTACAACATGTTCAAAATTTTAATTCTTCAGAGTCTGTACTTTTCAAGCCCTAGACACATTGCTTTGTGTTCAATCCACATGGTGCACAATGTATTTGATCATTATTAATGGTTTTATGTTTAAAATTATGTCGTTCATTTAGCAGTTGCATAAGCAATTAATGGAGAATGAACGTGGCCTTCAAAAGTTCAGATGGACTATTAACGAATTTACATGGCTGAAGACGAACGAGTTATACTCTGATTGGTTTTTACTTGCAGGATATATATGGTATTTAAATTTAAACAATTCCTTAATTTTGAATATTGTTTTTCTTTATTTTTTAAACCACTATAATTAGAATCTTTGGCTGGGGAAACTGAGCTACACTCATTGGTTGAATATTGTTTATTTTATTTTACTTTTTGGTTTTGGGCCTTCCAAATTGTTTACATTTCCAAGACATTATTAGGCGTATTGTACTACGTAGAACGGAGAACAAGCTGTCTCTGTATTTGGATCTTCCAAGTTCTTCAGCTTTGCCATTAGGGTGGAGAAGAGATGTGAGTTTCAGCTTGGCTTTGATTGATCAAGTTCATGGCCACAACACAATTAAGAAAGGCATGAATTTGTTACTTCCATCTTCTGGTCTTCATTTATTTATTTTGATTTAAATAAATTTTTGGTAGTATAATATAAGGTTATTTTTGTTTTAATCCTCTGAATTTTTTTTTCTTATTTTGGTCTCAATATTTTTTTTTTTGTTTCATTTTAGTCCTTGATGTTATAAAGTTTTGGTTTACTCTTATATATACTGGGATAATTTCACTTTAGTCCCCGATAAATACCGGTATGTGTTTCAATCTCTATTAATCACGTCATCATTTAAGACAACCACAACAAAAACACCGCTATATTATAAGGAATAAAAAGTTATTTAAACCATTTATTTTTTAGTATTTACATAATTTACATTAATTGTAAGTTGCAATTCAGTTAGTCCCCATTTACAACCTAAATTAAGTTAGTGATGTACTTTTTTATAGGAAAAATGCAAGATGCCAGTAGGCTTAACTTAAGAATCACTAGTTTCAAAGTGGTTGCTGTTGGATAGGATACCAAAAGAAAATATTTTTTTTTTCTCCTATCAAACTAAGTAATTTTACCCATTGTGCCTGAAAGGAGAACCCTTTTGAATTTGTAGTGAATTTCTTTATCAAGACAGATATCATTGCCATGCCAAGTAAAAAGATTTAGGTTTCTTTGGGCTAATCTTATTTTACCCTTTTGTTAAATTGTTTAATACCCAGTTTTCCTTTCAATGTGGGTATGAAATAAAAGTGCAAATCAAGTAAAAACTTTTATCATCAATTCAGTCTACTGTTGGCTAATGGACCAATGAATTATTGAATATGCCATCCTAAAAAATATGATTTTTATAAGATGAAGGAGAGTTCATGAGGCTGCTCACAACCCACAAGTGTTTCAATGGGGTCAGAGAATTAATTTCTATAGTCTGGTAATGTATTCTAGTTTGTCAGGCATAGGTTTACATTACAATGATCTCTTTCTGTATTGTAGATACTAAACACCACTACATTGCAAAGGAGAGTTGCTGGGGTTTTGTGTTATTTGTATCTCTGTGTCAGCTCTTTGACCCTAGCAAGGGTTATCTTCTGAAGGATACTTGTATTATTGAAGCTGAAGTTTCTGCTTCTGACAACCAGGATAAAGCTGACTCTTTCACTTGTGTAAAGGTCATTGCCTTAGTCGTCTCTTCTGTAGATTATGTTGTTACGAATCCATGGATCATAGGGATGAAGATCAAATTGATAAGAGAGATAGAGAGCATATTGATACTCATGTGGTAACATATTGAATTGATTGAAAAATATGAGAATTATACAATAGAGAGACACTTATTTATAGAGCCCCAAGTCCCCTCCCCTGTGTGCATGTGCAACTTAAACCTGTCACAACCTTCAAATGGAAGTTGCTTGAAATGTTTAATCATGTCACTTCTCTGAGATTGCCTTTAATTTCCTTAGCCATATGTTAAGCTTTGTAAGCTGCTTATAACTGAAGCAACTAACTTTATTCTTTAAGGTAGCTCAAGATAAAGACCTTGCGGAGCAAATAGGAACAAATATATATTTTGACCTTGTGGATTTTAGCAAAGTTCGCAGTTTTCATGTTCAAAGTCAGATACCCTTCAATCTGTTCAAGGTAATTTTAAGCTTAAAACTAGTTATTCTATATTGACATCACTAATTCACTGTTAAGTGTTGATTATGAGACCTTTCGGGATTCTTACAAAAAATTTCCCTGTAATCTTTATAAGAAAATTTAATAGCCTGTGTTTTTTTATTTTATTTTTATATTTACTGTATTTTGTCAACTGTATGATTAATTTCCATTTTAATTCTATATTTTCTGTGTTTGTAATAAGATACTGTCAGATTATCTTCTGCATTTAAAATCTAAGGTGGACTAATTAATAACAGGTGGTGGTTGCCAATGACTTTCGATTCCCAGTTAAACATGTAAGATTTTGGATTTGGTCAAAGCGTCAAAACCGCACAATCCGTCCTTATCGACTAGTGACAAAGGAGGAAGAAGAAGAACATGTAAAATCTCAGTTTTTTTTTCATTTATATTTATATGTATATTTTGCATTTATTTTTGTAAATAGCTACAACACTTGCTAGAGGCGTTTCCTAATTCTGTCCCCATTAGAAAAGGTAAACTTGTTTTCTGCTCTTGATATTATGAAAAAAAATTAATCTGCTAATTTTTGTTGCAAAGCAAAAGTACCAAAGGCATTTTTACGTACCTAAAATTCTTGAAGAAATAATATGTATACATGCATTCAACGATACATATCTACACATATACGTATGCATGTATATCTAAGTGAGTTGAAATATAATGAAGCGTTAGCCAATTTTACTATGAATTAGGATGAATGGCGAAAGTGAATGATAACCAATTATTGATTTCCAGCACCTTCAACAATTCTGTTTGTATCCTACCGTGATAAATACTTTTGTTCTCATTACCACTTTTGGTCTCTTCATAACCTTCAGTTAATAAATTTGAGCTAAACCTCGTGTTTCATTAATTCTGTCTTGTGTAAAGTTTAGGATTTTGCATCAAATATGTAATAGCCAACTAACTCGTTCCTGAAATGCGCTTACAAATGCTTTGTTCAAGATATGAAATGTTTTCTAGTACTTCTATGTAAAACATCTTTATAAATTTTATTAATGCAAACTAGCTATTTGTTAAAACAGATGAATAACGAATACATATTGGACTGAAACCGTGTGTTAGAGTACACCTAGGATGCTTTATTATATAGATGTTATTACAATAAATACTAATAATGAAAGGATATTTTGTGTCCTCATTATACTTTCCTACAAATCCTAATAAATGTATTTTATCCTGATTTTCAACACTATTGATGACAATTGTTTTGACCATGGGAGAGGGGACTTGTAGGTTGAAGTGTTGAAGAAAGTACACGGCGAAGAGAAGCTGTTCTTGTTCTTAGAAGTAGAGTTTGGATTGGTAATGTTAACATTACTAATTCTAATATGGGCAAATTCATTTGGATTAACTAGCATGTTTGTTTGAAGTCTTTGGTGACCTTAAAGCAATGATACAGGTTCATCTGTATTCATATTTCTATCTTCAATTGTGTAGGATCTACACCCTATTTCTCCACCAGTGAAAACAAGAGGAAATATTCTTTTGTTCTTCAAGGTTTATGACCCTGAGAAAGAATCTTTGAGGTACAAATGCTTTATTCTCAATTTTATTGTTTCTATGTTATGCAATTTCAGTTGCTTCAATACACTTTTTCCCCCTTGCAAGATATGCCGGTAGGCTTTTAGTGAAGCAAACTGCTACACCTATGACAATAATAGAAAAACTTAAACAAATGGTTGGGTTCTCCTGTAATGAGGATATAGAGCTGTACGAGGTTTGTTCCATATTTAAAATTATTTTCCCTTTATATTATCTTAGTCTGATTTTTTTACAATCAAGTTCAAGGTTTTAAATATCGGTCGCGGTTGTGGTTTCGTTGCATTTGTTGATATTGCGGGAAATCGCGGACAAATGCGGCCGATGCGGCCCCATTTGCTGTCGCGTTGTGGTCGCAGCTAGTTAAAAAACCTTGATCAAGTTTCACAAAACATCATAGAAATGAACATCACCGTACTCAACTAATACATTTTATATACTATTTTCGAATTTCAGGAAGTTAAGTCTGAGCCTTCTGTGATGTGCTTGCTTGTTGATAAGCTAATATCATTTCAATCAAGTCAGGTAGTGATCTCTATATTGAGTAGACGTAATATGAAAAGCACATCTGATCTGACAAATAAATAAAGTGTTGTTCTATTTTTTACAGTTACAAGATGGGGACATTTTATGCTTTCAGAAATCTCCCCAAGATTATGGTGATAAAGACTGCTTATTACCTGATGTAACTTCATTTTTGGAGCATGTGCACAATCGTCAGGTCCATTCGCTAAACAAATGATATATGAAAAGTTTTCTATTCATGTATTTGTTTATCATCCAGAATTCAGAGTAACATATAATAATTTGACGTCGTGTAGATTGTTTGTTTTCGATCTCTGGAGAGACCAAATGAGGATGGTTTTTATTTGGAGCTGTAAGAACTTCCATCATAAGACATATATGAGTAACATATAATAATATGCTTTATTTATAGTATTTTTTCTCAATATTTTAGGTCAAAAGTTCATAGTTATGATGAAGTTGTAGAAAGATTGGCTCATCATATTGGTTTGGATGATCCATCCAAAATCAGACTGAGATCTTACAACTGCTTTTCTCAACAACCAAACCCGGCTCCGATAAGATACAGAGATGTAGAGAATTTGTTGGGCATGCTAGTCAACTGTAATCAGGTATTTGTCACTTCTCAATTCTCATGTCTAGAAATTATCTGTCTGTTTTTTTTGGCTGACATTAAGTACTATTTTTGAAAAACATTATTTTTCCTTGACAGACATCAGATATTCTGTACTATGAAGTTTTGGGTACCCCCGGCCCCTTGCCAGAATCACAATATCTAAAATATCTCAGAGTTGCTTTCTATGATTCTACAAAGAATGAGGTGTGTAGAAATGTTTTAATAATATTTGTGATCTTGAGTCTTGACCTTTGTTTTTAATTTTCATTTTCATGCAAGTATTGAGTCTTTTGACTTCAAATGTTTTTAGGTTGTAACATTCAATATCAGAATGTCTAAGCATAGTACTGTGGGGGATATGACGAATCAATTTAAGACAGAGGTAATTTTTTAAACTTTAATAGATATATATCACCACTGTTTATTACGGGTGTTTAATTTATAGCTGTGTGAATGTGTGACTCGGTTAGCATTTGTAATTAGCCTTCTCATTCAATGCATGCACTCTATTTGGCTATTACTATTTCATTGTTTACTTTCCATTCTTCTAAAATAGAGGCTTCACACACTCAGATACAACTTATTTTTTTGTTTTATGAGACTTGTGGTTAAGTTGCTTTATCTATTTCTAGTTTTAAAATTATTACATTGAACACTATATATCGTCTATATGATATATTTGAAGTTATTTTTCATTGTCTCTGAATCATACTATTCGATACAAATTATGATTCACGATTCAAAAATTTTGGTTTGGCAATTCACGAATTGAATCTCGATTTGATGACCACCAATCACCAATGAGGAAATTATGGATCCATATTTGTCTCAGACAGAGGGTGCCTTGGGAGTTGGGACGGCACAAAAATCAAGAAAAAGAGTGATGAGTGGCTGCTGTTGGATAATTAATTGACCTGTAACAATCTATTTGAAGCTATTTGGCAATGCTTTATTTGTGAGGTTGTTGGCAGTGCTTATATGCATTGGTATTTGGATTCATTTGCTGTTCATTGTGGTAGACCACTACCCCAAGCCATCATTCTTATGGGAATCTTTCCCCACAAAACATTAGAAGATTTTCTATAATTCCAATCTGTAATATGCTCTTTTATAAAACAGTTACAGTTGTCTCCAGATGCAAATCTAAGGCTGCTTCAAGTTTTGGATCACAAGATCTACAAGGTAGTGGCATACTTTATTTATATTGAAGAAGTTATATCCTTTAGTTTTGGAAACATTTCAATCCTTTGTTCAAATTTGAATTTTATGCTGAAGGAGATAGGATATTGAATTTGGCATCTGAACATATTTCTGTTGTGAAACTGTTCTCTGCTTCCTTGCAGATCTATTCATTTGATGAGATAATCGAGAACATAAATGACCAATGCACCTTGCGTGTAATTGAGGTGAGTTATGTGTATGTGCTTACTTCATTTTGTTCTTTGTGCATCTAATACTAAATAATATTTATTATCTGTGTTTCAGATCCCAGAAGAGAAAAGCCTTGGTCCCTCTGATATTTGGATTCAAGCATGCCACTTCTTCACAGAAATTGGTCATAAGAATCATAACCAGATGGTATATTTCATGAATTAATTACTAGGCGAATTTTCTCCCACAACATTTCATAACATTCCTTTTCTTTTTACAGAAAATTAGAAGTTGTGGTGAACCATTTGTGTTGGTCATCCATGAAGGAGACACTTTAGCTGATGTCAAGGTGCGGATACAAAGAAAATTGCATGTTCCAACTAAGGAGTTCTGCAAGGTGCATTTTATTCTTTTCTATGTTTATATTTCATATATAATATTTGATACATGCAAAAGAAAAAAAAAATTACTCTTTCATATGTCAGTGGAAGTTTGCGTATCTCGCGCTGGATCATCCAGAATATCTTCAAGACTCTGATGTTTTATCTAATCGATTCCAGGTATCTATAACTAAATTTGCTGACCAACAATTTCTAGATATTATTTTAATTCTTTATACTAAGATTAGACTTCACTTTAATTCTCAGAGGAAAGACGTATGTTCCTGGGATCAGATTCTTGGTTTAGAGCATTATGTTAATGATCCTAAAATTGTTTATGCATTGGATCAGGTAAACTACCCCCATGTTGATCAAGTCTCCATTTTTCTTGTTTAAATTGGAAAATTTTCTCAATGTGTTAGTAACTGCTGCCACTGTGGAGTTATAAGGTTGGCTTGATGGTGAAGGGAGAAGGGAAGGGGGAAGAGGTCGTGGGTTCAAATTCTCCTGCTAACAAAAACTAACAAATTAACAACTAACATTTGCTGATAAAAAAAAAAAAAAAAAACTGCTGCCACTGTCAGAAGTACTTTACTGAAATCTGATTTGAAACATGATTTTAAGTTTCAACATGCCACTATCATGTCTTAGTGACCCCCATCAAGGTTTATTCACGTCTTTATAACAATACAGTATAGTGAATAAATTGGAGTTGAAAATTCATTTTGGTGGTGAATGCTCTAAAACTTGACTGAGACCTCCAAATTTTCTGGTAATTCACATCAAAATTGAAGTTAATACTATACTAAAACTAATTTTAAGAAACCAGTTATGATTCAAAGCTAGCTAGGTTAAATGCTGACAATCTTGTGGCTGTTATGAACATCATTTGATAGCACCACATATGATGAGTAGTAGTCATCTAATTGAGGCTTCAGTTATTAGTTAATTGCTAGGGAATTTGATTATTTGTATGTAATCCATACGTTTTTTCCCAAATGAAACTGTGAATGTGTTGCCTACAAAGGACATATCAGGTGAGAGAAATGATTTTGTAATAGATGAATGGGGTGGTTTATTGTTGGAGGGAAAGATTAAGTACCCTTTTATATTATGAAAAATTATAAATATATATTCACTCTTTCTTCCATCTCATTTTTATTTCATTTTCTTCTTATTAATCTCTCTTCTTTTTCTGTAACAACATTGATCGCATTTATCATTTTCTCTCTACTTCCTATCTCTTTCTTCTTTTCACCTCATCCACCCCAAAATGGGTTGAACGTTTATCATAACACTTATATTATTTTGACTTGATTCGTCACTCTTGATGTACTTTCTTTTCTCCCATGGGTGTCCCTAATCTGGCTACGTATTGATGAGTAATAGGTATAATCTTGTTATATGATTGTTGGGGTGGTCGAGAAAATTCGATTAAGAATAAAATTCCGATCAACAATGGTTTAATTCTATTTTCTCAGCTTTGCATGGTGTGAAATTTCTTCATAGATTAACATTTTATTATATTTACAACCACTTGCATTCACTTTTAATATTTATTCTGTCTCTTTGATTTAAGATTTGCATTTTTTTGTTAATCTTCTACGAATTTTATGTTATTTTATTGTTATATCATGTCCTATAACTTTTTATATTACCTCCGTCCTTATTTATAAGACATAGTTTTGAAATTGCAGGTTCTCACAGTTGATCCTCCTAAGGAAGCTGAGGAAGTTCCCACAAAACTCACTGGTGAACTCGTTGATTTTAGGGGTTTGGTGAATATAGACAAAGCTTATCAACCACTACTAGAGGAGGTTTGTACTTGGCATCCTGCATTGATCCAATGCCAGCAGAAGAGAAGTGGTGTTTTCAAGCAGTGAGCATTCACAGCTTTAGGCCAAGTTCTGCATTTCCTCAAGACCACTAAGCCAACACCTTCAAGTTTTATGGGAAGAGCTTGAATCCTCTAGATTTGACTTGGCTTGGCTTGCACCTCGTGTTGAGTATGCCTTTCGAGTTAAGAGCTATTGTGAGAAGGCAGATAAGGTCAGAGAGCTAAAGAATAACGTGAAGGCGTTGGAGCAGCAAACTAGGAGAGTAAGGGCTATGCTGGAAATTTTGGAGCTTGATCTTGAGTTAGCCAAAAGTGACTTGGCCAAAGAAGAAGAAGACTATGAAGAGAGAGACTTGGACACTGTGCTTGGCTATGGGAGTGGTTAGTAAACAGAAAATTGTGGTGTGTGGAACTTGCTTTTTTATTCTGGGTTGAGGCTTGCAATGCTTGGTACTAAACTACTAATTCAATAGCTGGGTTAGACAATTTTCTTAGACATGGCTTTGGTATAAAGGTGCATTAATTTATATGGCTAAGATTGATCTTTAATTGGCTGTGAGGGATAGGTGGTGTTAATTTTCATGTTGTCATTCGTTAAATGCTTTCATTATCTCAACCAGAATACACCATGGCCTCCCAAGGAGGTGACCGTTTTTAATATTAATCTACCTCATTAATTTACTAGTGCCAGCTTGTTAAAATTTTGATTTTCTTTTCTTTGCTTGATTAAATCTTTATTTTTGGTCTTCCAAATATTAAGGCTTTTTTTACATTAATCTTCCAATGATTTTTGTATCCAAATTAGTATATCAAAGATTAATGTGCCACTATAGTCCTCTAGATCTTTTTTATATATAAAATTTGTTTGTATAGGAGACGATTTTTCTTCAAATTCATCTCACTTGTATGATGACACAAAAGAATAAATTTTGTGATAATTTGCAGAAAACAACTTTGGATGACTAATTTTCTGATACTGTAATATTTAAAAAATTTTGTGACAAAATTTAGAAGATTAATATGAAGCCTTGCAAATCTTTGAAGAAATAAATTGAATATGTCCACGTCCTTGCTATTAATCCCATTGTTGAGATTGTTTTGGCATTTTATGAGATTTTAATGTGGCATTTATTGTTTCACAAATTTGGATGGAGATCGATACTGCTTTACAAGGTGGATATTAAGTAATGAGTTCAAGTAAATATTACAGCTATCAATATAAGGGTTTCCTATCGAATTTTTCATGCAATCACAAGTCAACAAATTAGAACTATTGAATGAAAATTAGATTACTCATATTTTATCTGGGTAAATTGGGCCTAACATGCATTCGAGATTTGAGTTGTCTGATCTTCATCTAACAACTTTAACTTGCTGATTGTGTTAATGCGTGAAAAGCGCAAAGAGTATGCTACTTGTTTGGATGGTTTGTATATATAATTGCTCTTTGCAGGAGTAAAATAACAAATTACAACCTTTGTTTATGGTTCTGTCAAAAAAAAAAAAAAACTTTTGCTTATGGTTTGCATAATTGCTCTTAATTAAACCACATTAGTAATTATAGCTTTTATTTTCCCAACCATAGATCCTAAAGCTTGCACTCCATTCCCCCTTGTAGATGCACTCAAAGTCCCAGTTTTTAATTTTAGGCCTGTTTTATAATTTTAATAATTTCAGGGGTTAAATTGATAACAACTTACAATTTCTAGGACTAAAACTGTGATTCACTCATATTTTTAATATCAGTAAAATAGTATTTTATCAATTAGTATTTTCTGAAACACGTTTTAAGTTTATATATTTTTCATAATTTTCATGTAATTTTCATATCCTTGCATTCACAACAGAATAAAAAAATATCCTTGCATTCACAAAATACTTCAGTTCTTCTAAAACTTAACTCGAATATCTAATCTCGGGTGCACAATCTATGGAAGCAACAGGTGGTACATGTTACTGTTCAATTGTTCTATGAGGAACTGCCTAAGTTACAGGTTTTGTCCTTTGTGCCATTGCATGATTCATGGTTTATATAGAAAACAAGCAGCTAAGTTGTTATAAAAACTTAATTTGAATATTTATACAGTTATCAGTGTTTCAAATTGTCAGTTGCGGCCTCATTCTCAGTTGCGACAATTACATCATGCCCTGATCTTGGTGAGCAATCACAATTATTTTACATATCAAGCAAACAGAGTGTTATGGCTTTTTATATGATTTTATTTGCTAGTACCCATCTCAAAAATGTTATCACATAAAACTTAGCACTAATAACAACAATTAAGTAAACCAAAACCAGAGAATCAGCATCATTCTTTGATTAGTCCATCATCGATTTACATTGGCTATATCGTGATGAGGCAAAAGCTTTAAATGCATTCCAATTCAATATCCAACATTGATACAATAGAATGTGTGCAAACTCCTATAACATTGGTCTTGAGATACAGGCGTTCTTGTAAATTGGAGCGGATAACTTTATAAGCATAAGAAAGTGCATGGAATGAAGATTCTTATGATGCTGGAATTGGCTTGTGAATTTGACAGAGGTGGTAAAAGTGGTTTCTTGAATTTGGGAGGAAGTAGTATTTAATGAAGAATAGGCCTTTTGAATAAATGCTCAGGCTTAACAAATGGAATTGTTCTTGGTATAGGCTTGATTACAAAAATGGGAAACGACTATGGAATAGGTTGAGGCATTTTAACCATTGGGAATGGCTTTGCTACAGGTTTAATTGGCTTCGTGATAGGCTCAAATGTTGGGATAGGAATTGGTTTAACAATTGGAATTGGCTCGGGTATAGGCATAATTATTGGAATAGGTAGAGGTTTCTTCACTAATGGAAGTGGCTTTGGGATAGGCTTGAACATTGGGATAGGAATTGGCTTAACAATTGGAACTGGCTTGGGTATAGGATTAATTACTGGAATAGGAATCGGCTTAACAATTGGAGTTGGCTTAGGTACAGGCTTAGTTATTGGAATAGGTAGAGGCTTTTTCACTATTGGAGTTGGCTTTGGGATGGGCTTGGACACTGGAACAGGAATTGGTTTAACAATAGGAACTGGCTTGGGTATAGGCTTAGTTACTGGAATTGGTTGAGGTTTTTTCACTATTGGAGTTGGCTTTGGGATGGGATTAAAAACTGGAATAGGAATCGGCTTAACAATGGGAACTGGCTTGGGTACAGGAATAATTACCGGAATTGGTAAAGGCTTTATAACTACTGGAAATGGCTTTGGGATAGGCTTGAACAATGGGATGGGAATTGGCTTGGGTATAGGCTTGACTACCGGAATAGGTAGAGGCTTTTTAACTATTGGAAATGGTTTTGGGATAGGCTCGAACACTGGGATAGGAATTGGCTTAACAATTGGAATTGGTTTTGGTACAGGCTTAATTGATGGAATAGGTAGAGGCTTTTTCACTATTGGAGATGGCTTTGGGATGGGCTTGGACACTGGAACAGGAATTGGTTTAACAATAGGAACTGGCTTGGGTATAGGCTTAGTTACTGGAATTGGTTGAGGTTTTTTCACTATTGGAGTTGGCTTTGGGATGGGATTAAAAACTGGAATAGGAATCGGCTTAACAATGGGAACTGGCTTGGGTACAGGCATAATTACCGGAATTGGTAAAGGCTTTATCACTATTGGAAATGGCTTTGGGATTGGCTTGAACAATGGGATGGGAATTGGCTGGGGTATAGGTTTGATTACCGGAATAGGTAAAGGCTTTTTAACTATTGGAAATGGTTTTGGGATAGGCTCAAACACTGGGATAGGAATTGGCTTAACAATTGGAATTGGTTTTGGTACAGGCTTAATGGATGGAATAGGTAGAGGCTTTTTCACTATTGGAGATGGTTTTGGAATTGGCTTAACAACTGGAATTGATTTTGGTACAGGCTTCTGAACTACTGGAGTAGGTACAGGTTTTTTGGTTACTGGACATGGCTTTGGCTTTTCAACTGTCGGAGATGGCTTTGGTATTGGCTTCACAATTGGAATTGGAACTGGAACTGGGACAGGCTTGAACACTGGGATAGGAATTGGCTTTGGTACAGGCTTAACATCTGGAATCCACTTTGGTATAGGCTTCTGGAAAACTGGGATAGGTAGAGGCTTTGGAAAGGGCATTGGTATAGGTTTAACAATTGGAACCAACTTCGGTACAGGCTTAAACAATGGTATCGGAAAGGTCTTTTCCTCTTTTGGAAAAGGCTTTGGCATAGGCTCCGTAGTGATTGGAAATTTTGGTGGAAAAGATGCTTTAAATTTTGCTTCTTCATGGTGATTATCTGCGCTTGTTAACTTTCTGCCTGAAGGCTTGACATCAATGTTCACATCAATTCCTGCACAAAAATATTGAATATCATATTGTATACATGTATGTTATAGATGTATTTAGTTGTAGTGTGTCAATAAAGTGTTGTGGCTCTAGCTGAGAATGGATGTAAATCATGTAATGTTGCTACTGCTACGTATCTATGATATTGATTTTGTAAAAAAAAAAAAAAAAAAAAGGGGAAAATTGTATATACACAAGTAGGCTCAGATCATCAACCTGTAGAGGCTTCATTAGCAGTTGAAGCAGCAAAATTGGCAAAACAGAAGAATACAAAAAGCAGCAGGGGCACCCTGTAGTGCAACATTTGAAAAGTGGAACTATTCCTCATTGTGACACCTTGGCCACACCACTTACCAAGGTGTGGCAATGAAAGTTGAAAAGGGAAATATCTAGATTAAGGCTTGAGATGCTCTAGCCTCATAAGATTTGTGTCTATATATAATGGTTTGGCCAGCTTAGGATTGATGTACTTTAAGTGCATGTGCTATTACTTCTAGTTAATAGTATGAGGTTGTAGATTAATTTAGTGATCATTAGAGTTAGTTGGGGATATGCATGTTAGTTTAGAGATCAATGGCTATTGGCACCGGCTTTGTTGCTGAGATGGGATCTCATCCAATAAATGTACTTCCCCACTTGGGCTATTTTTCAGTAATCACTGTTGGGGCAGTAAAATTGAATCTCTATTCAATATGGTTGATATTGGGGTCAGTAATAAGGGTGATTGTGATGCTGCTGTGAAACTGAGGTACCTCAGGACTGAGAGTGATCATTTACATTACAGTACAGTTACCATTCTGCCACTGCACAATGAAGTACCTTCGAAGTATTTCTTTAAAGATGAAGTTCTTAATAACACATGACTTTTCTTCGGTAAAGAAAAAAAAAAAACAGACTTTTCTCTTGCTGCAGGATATAAAATAGTATTTCTTCAGCATAAATATTTTTTTTAAGCTCTTCAGTATAAATATTATCTATGTTTTCTTTTTTCTTGTATTAGAGTGCACTCACTTTTAGCATAGTTAAATTATAGTTAGCATTCACGTGTGATATAATTTTAGGCTAGTTAAATTATATAAACTTAAATATGTTTTTAGTTTTAATAAAATAAGCGTGCTTTGATTTTTGTCCTTATAATTTTGTTTTTGTATTTCATCCTTTAAAATGAAAGTTAAGTTTGCCTTTCAAAATGGTACTTTGGAAGAAAAAGCATATATTGAGCAGTCTGAAGAGAATTTGAAGCTAACGAGAGAAAAATATGGAAAAGGAGTAGATTCAACCCAACACAAAAGTTTGAAATATTTAATTACAACTAGACCAAATATAGTTTTTGGAGTTGGATTGCTTATCAGCAGTGGCGAAACTTGGACTAAAAAATTGGGGGAGCGAAAATAAAATTTAGGGAAAAATATGTTTTTAGTCTATGTACTTTGTAAAATTTTTTATCTTAATCTCTATACTTCATTATCGAACATTTTGGTCCCCGAACTTTGAAAAATCAATGTTTTTAGTCCCTCAAAACAAATGCGTAGGAAACGGTGTTAACAATGTTTGTCCTAAGGGACTAAAAACACTTATTTTTAAAAGTTCAGGACCAAAATGTTTGATGTTGAAATACAAGGACTAAAACTAAGAATTTTACAAAGTATAGAAACTAAAAACATATTTTTTCCTAAAATTTAATACATAAATTACATATGTAATATTATATTATTATTATTATATACCTAAAATTTAAGTTGTAGTGTAAATCAAAGTTAATAAAAAAAGTTTAAAGTAAATTATATTAAAAATAATATGTTATATTCTATAATAAATATTTTGTTTCAAATTTTGATCAATTTACACATTATGGATTAATAATATGATGTACATATGCGTTTTTTTAAGGAAACAAAAAATGAGTACTGATGCAATGCAGACTTTGATCTCGCAAAACAGTGAGAAAATAATTTGATCAATTTACACATTATGGATTAAAAAAAGAGAATACTGATGAACACATATAATATATTTTAAGGTAAAATATGTTTTTGGTCCTGTACTTTTAGAAAAACTTGATTTTAGTCCTTGTACTTTCGAATCAACCATTTTAGTCCTCAAACTTTGAAAAACACTTGTTTTTAGTTCCTCCCCTCTAATGGTGTTAATATTGTTAACAAAAATACAGTTTTTGGAGGCTACAAACTACCACAAAATACACATTCCTCATGTATTTAAACTCAACATCATTGGCGGCTAAAAACCGCCACAAAGCTAGAAACTGTATTTCCGTTAACAGTATTAACACCATTAGAGGGAAGAGGGACTAAAAGCAAGTGTTTTTCAAAGTTTGAGGACTAACATGGTTAATTCGAAAGTACAGGGACTAAAACCAAGTTTTTCTGAAAGTATAGAGACTAAAAACATATGTTATCCTATAGTTTAACACATGTAAAAATAACTTTGATCTCACACTCATCCTGTGAGAGAACACAAACATACTAGTAACCTTCAAAGCCGATTGCACCGTGAGTGGAGAGAACATGGTGCGGACCTTTATCCGAATGCGATCAAACAGTCAAAGTAACCTACTCACCCATAATCTACTTCTAGTTCTGCAGCCCCCAACAAAACATCCCTTATTTTATTATATAATATATGTATATATACACTTTTAAAAAAATTTGGAGGGCCATGCCCCCCCTGTCCCTTCTAAGCTCTGCCACTGCTTATCATATTCATGGAAGAGCCACGCACTTGCAATTAGGGTAGCAAAATGTGCCAACTTGCCCTGCCATTGACTCGACAAAATGTGGTGAGACAGGTTGGCCAGCCTAGAGGAAGTGGGCTCAGAGTTTCAACCTGTCCCATTTACCGGTGGGTTGGCGAGTAAACCAACTAAAAAATTAATATATATATATATATATATATATATATATATATATATATATATATATATATATATTGTCTTTAAGAATAATGAATGTTTATTTAAAAATTAAATATAATAACTTAAACTCCAAAAATAAATTATTTAAACAAAATAAATTAAACAAACAAAATTAATCCACTTAGCTTAAACTTATATATAATTAAGAAACATGCATGTGTAAAAAAAATGTGAACGTGAACTTATAATTGGATGTGCATTTTTTTTTTAAAATAAATCTAATAACTTGAACTTAAATTATTAGATCTTCATGTTTTAGAACTTGAACATAACGTGTTTCTCTAAAGCATACCTGGCAATTGGCAACAAAACTAAGTTAAAAATATACTATTGTTAATTATATATTTAATAAAAGTTTAAATACTTTTTTAGTCCTTGCAATTTAGCACTTTTTTACTTTTCATCCTTGCAATTTTTTTTGTTTTAGTCATGGCAAATTATATTTGTTTTGTTTTTTGTCCTTAAAGCAGTTTAAATAGCATTTTTTTCACTGTTCAAATCATTATCTAAATCACTTTAAGGACGAAAAGTAAAATAAATACAATTTGCAAGAACTAAAACAAAAGATAATAATTTATAAGGACAAAAAGTAAAAAATTGCTAAATTGCAAGGACTAAAAAAAGTATTTAAGCCTTTAATAAATAAAAAATGGGTTTACGAATTGATCCATCTAAACCCCGTCCTCAAACCACTTTCTTGGCAGGTTAGGCAGCGTCGGTAAAAGGGGCTTGAAAATCCCAACCCACCTCGTCAAAAGAATAGGTCAAAACAGGTTAACCAGACAGGTTGAACTCATTTTGCCACCCCTAATTGTTGTCTACACAGAGCCAAGAGAATTCTTCGTTATTTCAAAGGTACTCTAACTGATGGAAATTTTTTATGTTAATAATAATGATGTGAAACTTGTTTGGTATACATGCCGTGATTAGGTAGGAGTTATAAAAACAAGAAAATACATGCTAGAAAACACATTTCATCTAGGCAATGGTGTAGTATCATGGTCTTTGAAGAAACAACCTATTGTTGTACTCTTTTCACAACTGAAGTAGAATATATAACAACATTATGCTACTACACACACAGTATGACTAAGAAGAATTTTAGAAATAAAGCACCAAAAGCATAATATTCCTACAGAAATATTTTGTGATAACATGTTTGGCACTGCATTGAGTAAGAATCTAGTTTTCATGGGTGATCCAAGAATATTGATATACATTTCACAAGATAAGAGAATTGGTCGGTGAGTAAGAAGTGATAATTAATTATTGTCATGTTGAAGATTAAATTGTATTATTTTGAGTTATTTTACAAGTAAAAAAATTGCTTAGAATGATAAAATTTGCAAACTTGATTTAATGGGAGCAATGTCAAACAAATAAATAAAGCAAAAGCAAAATTGTGGGCACCAAAATAGTAGAAGTCACCCATTTCTCTCTTAACATCTTGCAATGTTATACTCCATCAATCTCTATTTATAAGACCCTTTTAACTAATTCACACCTTTTAAGAAAAGTAGTTAATTTAGTTAATCACATTAAAATTGTCAATAATGTGTATTGTTCTTCCAAAAATATCCTTAACTTTTTTGAAATTAATCATCTCTCCACTTAATTACTTCTCATCTAATTAATTAATATTTTGAGAGATAATAATTAACTAAGGGTACTTTAGGAAAAAAATAATTAATGTATCTAGAAATTAGAAAATGATTTTATAAAAAAAGGACAAACAATTTTCTGAAAAGGGTCTTATAAATAGGGACGGAGGGAGTAGGTTAAACATAAAAGTAGTCACACTATGTGGAGACAACCGCATTAACCTTCGGAAAAGAAACTGTAAGCACTGCCCAATATTAGTTTTTTTCTTGGGATCTCCCCTTCTAACTTCTAACCATATTTTCTCCCTCCTATTATTAGTTGTACCGTCGTTTCATCTAATTACTTAACATAGAAGGTTTTATTATTTCATAATATTCTATTGTAACAATTCAACCTATAAAAGGTTTGTACTCGCGTGTGTATCAATTTTCAAGTTGAATGATAGAATGAGTTAAATTCTTCCTCTCCTGATGCGTAACTGTGTGTGTCAAGTGTTATCATGTCTCACTAATATCATAGAATTTTAATAATTTTAGGGGTTAAATTGATAACATCTTTCAATTTCAAAGACTAAAATAGTTAGGGTGTTTCAATAAAAATAAAAATAAAAGTATTTAGTGTGAACATCATAGGAGAATACAAAAAAAAACTATTGACAGCACAATTTTGCACATCTCAATAAAAATCTTTCTCCTTATGAGTGCCCTTAGTTGCCAATTGTCAAATAGTTATTCACACGTTTTTTTATTATCGGTACGATAATATTCTATCAATTAATATGCTCTGAAACATATTTTAAGTTTATATATTTTCATATCCTTGCATTCACAAAATATTTCAGTTCATCTAAAGCTTCGTAAGTCGATTGCTTGTCTTATCTCGGATGCTGTATCCTCAATGAAAGCAACACAGGTGGTACATGTGTTACTGTTCCATTGTTCTGTGAGGAACTCCATAAGATACAGGTTTTGTCCTTTGTGTCATTGCATGATTCATGATTTATAGAGAAAATATCCAGTTAAGTAGATTAATTTAAATATTCATACTGTTATTAGTGTTTCAATTGTGCGGATGCGGCTACAATCTCAGTTACGGCAATTACATTATGCAGTGGTCATGGTGTGCAAGCACAATTTTTTACGTATCAAGTTATGGCTTTTTATATGATTCTTTTTCGTTGCCAGTACCCTAACTCAAAAATGTTATCACACAAAACTTAACACTAATAACAACTATTAACCAAAACCAAAGAATCACTATCATTCCTTGATTAGTAGATCATCGACTTACAATGGCGGCTATATTGGGAGTTTTATAGAGGCAAAAAACCTTTTACATTCCAATTCAACATCCAAGATAAATGCAATATATGCAGTATAACATTGGTCTTGAGACAAGGTGTCGCCGTATAAAGGTCTTTCAAATTAGAGTGGATAACATCGTAAAGCATAAGAAAATATATGCAATGAAGATTCTTATGGTGCTGGAACTGGATTGTGAATTGGCAAAGTTGTAAAAGTGATTTCTTGAATTTGGGAGGAAGTGGTATTCAAGGAACAATAGGCTCTTTGAAGAAAGGCTTAGGCTTTAACAAATGGATAGAATTGGTTTTGGTATAGACTTAATCACAAAAATGGAAACTGACTATGGAATAGGTTTAGAAATTGGAATAGGTGGAGGCTTTTTAACGGTTGGAAATGGCTTTGGAATAGGTAAAGGCTTTTTCATAATTGGAAAGGGCTTTGAGACAGGCTTGAATATTGGGGTAGGAATTGGTTTAACAGTTGGAACTGGCTCGGGTATAGGCTTAATTGCTGGAATAGGTAGAGGTTTTTTCACTAATGGAAGTGGCTTTGGGACTGGCTTGAACACTGGGATAGGAATTGGCTTAACAATTGGACTTGGTTTTGGTATAGGCTTAATTACTGGAATAGGTAGAGGCTTTTTCATTATTGGAAATGGTTTTGGGACAGGCTTGAATACAGGGATGGGAATTGGCTTAATAATTGGAATTGACTTGGGTATAGGCTTAGTTACTGGAACAGGTAGAGGCTTTTTCACTATTGGAATTGGTTTGGGGATGGGCTTCACCACTGGAATAGGAATTGGCTTAACAATGGGAACTGACTTGGGTACCGGCTTTGTTATTGGAATAGGTAGAGGCTTTTTCACTATTGGAGTTGGCTTTGGGATTGGCTTGGACACTGGAATGGGAATTGGCTTAACAATGGGAACTGGATTGGGTAGAGGCTTTGTTACTGGAATAGGTTGAGGTTTTTTCACTATTGGAATTGGCTTTGGGATGGGCTTGAACAATGGAATAGGAAATGGCTTTGGGATAGGCTTGAACACTGGAATAGGAATTGGCTTTGGGATAGGTTTGAACATTGGAATAGGAATTGGCTTATCAATTGGAACTGGCATGGGCACAGGCTTTATTACCGGAACAGGTAGAGGCTTTTTCACTATTGGAGTTGGCTTTGGGATTGGCTTGGACACTGGAACGGGAATTGGCTTAACAGTGGGAACGGGATTGGGTAAAGGCTTTGTTACTGGAATAGGTTGAGGCTTTTTCACTATTGGAATTGGCTTTGGGATGGGCTTGAACAATGGAATAGGAAATGGCTTTGGGATAGGCTTGAACACTGGAATAGGAATTGGCTTTGGGATGGGTTTGAACACCGGAATAGGAATTGGCTTAACAATCGGAACTGGCATGGGCACAGGCTTAATTACTGGAACAGGTAGAGGCTTTTTCACTATTGGAATTGGCATTGGGACAGGAATTGACTTAACAATTGGAACTGGCTTGGGTACAGGCTTAATTACTGGAATAGGTAAAGGCTTTTTCACTATTGGAAATGGCTTTGGGATAGGCTTGAACACTGGGATAGGAACTGGCTTTACAATTGGAGCTGGTTTTGGTACAGGCTTAATTACTGGAATAGGTAGAGGCTTTTTCACTGTTGGAGATGGCTTTGGGATTGGCTTAACAATTGGAATTGGCTTGGGTACAGGCTTCTTAATCACTGGAGTAGGTATAGGTTTTTTGGCTACTGGACATGGCTTTGGCTTTTCCACTGTTGGAGATGGCTTTGGTATTGGCTGAATATTTGGAATTGGCTTCTTAAACACTGGAACTGGGACAGGCTTGAACACTGGGATTGGAATTGACTTTGGTATAGGCTTCTGGAAAACTGGGATAGGTAGAGGCTTTGGAAAAGGCATTGGTATGGGTTTAACAATTGGAACCAACTTTGGTACAGGCTTGAACAATGGTATTGGCAGTGTCTTTTTCTCTATTGGAAATGGCTTTGGCATAGGCTCCGTAGTGATTGGAAATTTTGGTGGAAAAGACGCTTTAAATTTTGCTTCCTCATCGTGATTATCTGTGCCTGTTAACTTTCTGCCTGAAGGCTTGACATCAATGTTCACCTTTATTCCTGCACAAAATATTGAATATCATATTGTATACATGTATGTTATAGTCGTACTTAGTCGTGGTGTGTCAATAAAGTGTTGTGGCTCTAGCTGAGAATGGGTGAAAATCATGTAATGTTGCTACTGCTACATATCTATGACATTGATTTTGTAAAAAAAACAAAAAAGGAAAATTGTATATACACAAGTAGGCTCAGATCAACAACCTTTAGAGGCTTCATTAGCAGTTGCAGCAGCAGATATGGCAAAACAGAAGCATACAAAAAGCAGCAGGGGCACCCTGTAGAGCAACATTTGAGAAGTGGAACTATTCCTCATTGTGACACCTTGGCCACACCACTCACCAAGGTGTGGCAATGAATGTTGAAAAGGAAAATATCTAGATTAAGGCTTCAGATGCTTTAGCCTCATAAGATTTGTGTCTATATATAATGGTTTGGCCAGCTTAGGATTGATGTACTTTAAGTGGCTCATGTGCTATTACTTCTAGTTAATAGTATGAGGTTGTAGGTTAATTTAGTGATCATTAGAGTTAGTTGGGAATATGCATGTTAGTTTAGTGATCAATGGCTATTGGCACCGGCTTTGTTGCTGAGGTGGGATCTCATCCAATAATGAACTTCCCCACTGGGCTATTTATTTGGTAATTATTGTTGGGACAGTAAATTGAATCTCTATCAATCAATATGGTTGATTGGGGTCAGTAATACGGGTGATTGTGATGCTGCTGTGAAAAACACGAACCTTAGGACTCAGAGGGATAATTTACATTAATACAGTCATGAGTACCTACTAAGTATTTCTCTAATGTTGAAGTTCTTAACAGAATTTTCTGTTCTTGCTGCAGGGTACACAAAAGTATTTTTTCAATATAAATAGTATCTACTTTTTTTTTTCCTGTGTATTAGAGTGCACTCACTTTTAGCGTAGTAAATCATGGTTAGCACTCACGTGTGATTGAATTCTAGGCTAGTTAAATTACACACACACACACATATATATATATATATATATATATTGTCGTAACTTAAAATTTACATGATCAGAAATATCAATGAATTTAGATCTACCAAAGAGGATAGACAACACCTCAACAATCTCTGCATGTGGATACAACAAAGGCTTTGGAGGTATTTCTAGGATATCAAGTTCCCCTCCTTCTAGCATCTCTACTACTTTTTTCATTGAAGGACGGTCTCACATTTTATGTCTTCTCCTTTATTAAACTGATTACAAATCCAAGTGGGAAAGAAAACTTGGCTTGAGTTCTTTTCTGCGTGTGAATTCACATTCTTCTGTGTGTGTATGTGCCATTTCCATCAATAACATTCCAAAAGTTGTAAACATCAGCCTTGAATGAGACTGATCCAATATTCTTATAGAACAATTGATCTGGAGCCATGTAGCCAACTGTGCCTTTTGCAGCAGTCAATAAGACGAAAAGTTTTCATCAAGAAGAATGTTGTACTAGATAGTTGCCACAAAGTGACCAATCGTGGTTTGAATTTATATTGGAAAAGCTACTCACATAAAATGTCTCAGTCTCACCATATTTTAAGTAGAATCACCTCTTAACTAAATATACATATATAAGAGAAAAAAATTACATAAAAAAATCAAAATTAATGGCAGTGATCTAGTTTCACTTAATATTTTTTTTAAAAAAATATTTTTCTGCTATAGTTTAGATTTCATTATTATTTTTCTAGACACCAATTAAATTATTTTAATACCTTAATGGAAAAAAGTAAAAAGAATCGAAAGGATACTCCTAAAAGTTAGAGAAGCAAGTCAATAAGATTGGATTTATATAAAAATTCTAGAATTTAAGGGAATTTTTTAATGAAAGGAGGAAGAAGAATGGAGGTGAGAACATTGTCAAACTGATCCATGTGACTTTGCTTTCACATGTAGGCCAACACAGGAACCAACAGGACATTTAACGTATCACATTAGCATATATGATGTCGTTAGTTGATTTGGCATGTGTGAGTATATGTAAATAGAATGGTTTTCTATTTCTCAGTTAGTTAGGCTAGTCAGTTACAAGTTAGTTGTTGACAGCTATCACTAACACAACTCTCCTATATATACTACAATGTATCCCTAAATTCATTTCTTGACTGAATAATAAGATTAGATCCTATTTCTTCTTCATTATGATTTCTCTGTTATTTCACATGGTAACCAGAGCTTTTTCGATCCTGTAATGGCCGAATCTAATCCTCCTCCTCCTCCACCAGTTTCGTCTTCCTCTTCTCACTCTGTTTTCTCTCACATGATATCTGAGAAGCTTCATGATCAAAATTTTTTGCTATGGCGTCAACAAGTTGAACCGATAATCAAATCGCATCAACTTCAGCATTTTCTTGTAGAGCCGAAAATTCCTCTTCGATTCACTAGTGAAGATGATCGTAACGCTGGCGTTGTGAATCCAGCATACACAGCATGGGAACTTCAAGATCAAATGCTTCTTTCGTGGCTTCAGTCCACGTTATCGAGTTCAATTCTCACTCGCGTTCTAGGAAGTGTTCATGCGTTTCAGGTTTGGGAAAAGATTCATGATCATTTCCACAAACTCACTCGTGCCAAGGCTCATCAACTTCGGACCTAGCTTCGATCCACAACACTCGACACGAAATCCATGACTGAGTTCTTGCTTAGAATCAAAGCATTGGTAGACGCACTTGCTTCCGTCGGTGATCCTGTTCAAACGAAAGAGCACATTGATGTCATTCTTGAAGGATTACCTCAAGAATTTGGTTCAGTAATTTCTGTTATTGAAAGTCGATTTGATGATATGCTTTCGATTGAAGAAATCGAAGTGCTTCTCCTTGCTCATGAGATGCGTTTGGATAAGTTTCGGAAGAAAATCAATTTTGATTCTCCTTCATTGAATCTTACTCATTCTCAAGCAAAAGGAGTGTCCTCCTCGTCTTCGCAACACTCCTCTGACGAATCGCCACAGGTGAATTCTACGTCGAACAACACTGATGATGATAATTTCCATGGCAGCGGTTGTAGCTTTTCTCGCGGCGGTGGTCGCGGTGGCCGTGGTTTTCCGCGAGGTGGTGGTCGTGCTCGTGGAGGCCGATTTGCTAACACTCAGTGCCAAGTGTGCTTCAAGTACGGCCACACCGTTGTTTTTTGCTATCATCGATTTGATTACAACTATCAACCACCACCTCCTAGACCTAATCAGAGTTATCAGCAATTTTCTGCTCCTAATAACTCTATTCGATCACATCAGTACTCTCAGGCTCACTCTGCTTATGGTTCACATAATCAATGGAACAACAATTTTGCCATTGATCAGTTCAAACCTACATCTAACTTTCAACACCAACCAGCAGCAATGGTTGCCAACACAGTCTCTGTTCCTTCTCACACCTGGTACCCTGACTCAGGTGCCTCATTCCATGCCACTGGTGATCAACAGAATATTTAACAACTAAGCAATTTTGAAGGACCAGACCAGAACTTCATCGACAATGGTCAAGGTTTGGCTATTAATTCTTCTGGTTCATCATATTTTACCTCAACCATTAATCCTAAAGTGAATCTAGCCTTACATAATCTCCTTCATGTGCCTTCCATTACCAAAAACCTCATTAGTATCAGTAAATTTGCTCATGATAATTTTGTTTACTTTGAATTTCATGCCACTCACTGTCTTGTTAAATCCCAAGCCAACAATGAAGTGCTGCTGCATGGATTGGTTGGTCCAAATGGTCTGTATTCTTTTCCAACACTTCAATTGCAACAGTCCAAGCATTATGCACCAACTTCTGCTTCTTCCAATACTATTTCTTCTGTAAATACCACTGTTTCTAGTTGTAATAACTCTGGCCAGTGGCATGCCAGACTAAGACACCCTAATTCCCATGTATTAAGACTTGTCTTACAGTCTTGTAATCTTTCTGTACCTGTTAAAGTTGTATCTGATTTTTGTTCAGCTTGCTGTATTGGGAAGTCTCATAGACTCCCATCAAATATCTCTGAAACTGTGTATGGAACACCTTTGGAACTGGTTTACAGTGATTTGTGGGGCCCTTCTCACATACCTTCTACAAATAATTTTCTTTACTATCTAACCTTTGTGGATGCATACTCTAGGTTCACTTGGATTTATCTGCTTAAAACTAAATCGGAAACCTTTACTATCTTTAAGCAATTTAAATCCATGGTGGAATTGCAATTTAACACCAAATTAAAAGCCATTCAAACTGGTTGGGGTGCTGAGTTTAGACCTTTTACCAAGTATCTTGCTGACTTAGGTGTTCATCACAGACTCATTTGTCCTCACACTCACCATCAAAATGGTGTTATTGAAAGAAAACACAGACACATAGTTGAGCTTGGGTTAACTCTATTGAGTCATGCCTCTCTTCCTCTCAAATATCGGGACTATGCCTTTACTACTGCAATTTACTTAATCAATAGACTTCCCACTGCATCTCTAAACTTTTCAGTCCCGTACACTGTGTTTTTTAAACAATAGCCTGATTATATGTTTCTAAAGACCTTTGGTTGTGCTTGTTTCCCATTTTTAAGACCATACAATTCTCATAAACTTAATTTCAGGTCTCATGAATGTGTCTTTCTTGGTTACTCACCATCTCATAAAGGCTATCGGTGCTTATCACCAACTGGAAAACTTTTCATCTCCAAAGATGTTGTTTTTAATGAGTTTAGATTTCCTTTTAAGGAACTTTTTTCAGAATCTCCCACACCTTCAACTAGTACCACCACTCCCTCCATTTTCCCTTTACCCACCTCTATTATACCCATTGTTACAGCACCTATCTTACCAATTCCAACCACTGGGCCCACTAATACTACTGCACCAGTTCCAACTATATCTGTTCCAGTACCTATTTCTAATTCTCAACCATTACAGTCTCAGTCTCCCTCTATTCCTGATGTGTCACCTACTACTCCATCACCACAGCCTCCTCTTGAGTCTTGATGAGTCTATTCCCACTGTGTCCAACACTTCTCCTGCTGTTGAAACTTCTGTTCCAAGTCCCAGTTCAGCTTCTAGTCAGTCTAATGTTACTGCCCCCAATTTACCTCAAAATGTGCACCCTATGCAAAAACGTATTCCTTTCTCACTTTTACTTGCTCATTGTGAACCCAAAACTGTCAAACAGGCAATTAAAGATCCAAAATGGTTTGAGGCTATGAAAACTGAATATGATGCTCTGTTGAAAAACCAGACTTGGACCCTAGTTTCTCTTCCTTCTAATAGGAAAGCCATTGGTTGTAAGTGGGTCTTTCGGATTAAAGAAAATCCTAATGGTACAATCAACAAGTACACAGCGAGACTCGTGGCAAAAGGCTTTCACCAGCTTCCTGGTCTGATTTCAAAGAGACTTTTTCTCCAGTTATAAAACTTGTAACTATTCGCTTGATCCTTACTCTTGCTCTCACCAAAAGATGGACCTTACATCAGTTAGATGTTAATAATGCGTTCCTCAATGGCTTCCTAAATGAAACGATGTATATGCAGCAACCTCCATGGTTTGAATCATCTGACCTCTCTCTAGTATGCAAGCTTAATAAAGCTCTTTATGGTTTAAAACAAGTACCACGCCAGTGGTTTGATAGGCTCCAGTGCACTCTTCTCAGCTTTGGATTTAAGGCCAGCAAATGTGATCCTTCACTGTTTGTATACAAATCCTTAGCTACTGTTGTTTATCTCCTTGTTTATGTTGATGACATCATTATTACTGGCAGTTCTGATGCATTTGTTCAACAGATTGTCGACAAACTCAATTCCAGCTTCTCTCTAAAACAGCTTGGCGCCCTTGATTATTTCTTGGGAATTGAGGTTCATCATCTTCTTGATGGTTCACTTCTTCTAACTCAAAGCAAATACATTCAAGATTTACTTCAAAGAACTAATATGTCTGAAGCGAAACCACTTCCTTCTCCCATGGCTTCCAACTGCAAACTATCCAAAAATGGTTCAGATTATCTTTTGGATTCAACTATGTACAGATCTGTTGTTGGGGCTTTGCAATATGTAACTATCACCAGACCAGAACTGAGCTATGCTGTTAATAAAGTTTGTCAGTTCATGTCAGCCCCTCTTGACTCTCATTGGGTAGCTGTTAAACGCATTCTAAGGTACCTAAAGGGAACACTGCATCATGGCCTTCATTTGCATCCTGCTACTTCTAGTCCTCCCTTCTCTATTCAGGCTCTATGTGATGCTGATTGGGCCTCAGATCCCGATGATAGGTGCTCTACATCTGGGGCTGCTGTTTATTTTGGACCTAATCTTATTTCCTGGTGGTCTAGGAAACAACAAGTTGTTGCAAGATCCAACACAGAAGCTGAATACAGAAGCCTTGCTCAGGTTACTGCTGAAGTCCTCTGGATATAAACCTTGCTCACTGAACTTGGCATCCCATTCTCTGCACCAACTATCTACTGTGATAACATGAGTGTTGTCTCCTTAGCACATAATCCAATATTACATGCTAGGACTAAACATATGGAAATAGATCTGTTCTTTATCAGAGAAAAAGTCCTTACTAATCAGCTAAAGGTTCTTCATCTCCCAGCTCAAGATCAATGGGCTGATGCCCTCACCAAGCCTCTGTCTACTGCTCGGTTCCTATTTCTTAAGGGCAAACTCAAAGTGTCTGAACTTCCCCAAGCTCAACCACCTTGAGTTTGTAGGGGGGTATGTGAGTATATGTAAATAGAATGGTTTTCTATTTCTCAGTTAGTTAGGCTAGTCAGTTACAAGTTAGTTGTTGATAGCTGTCACTAACACAACTCTCCTATATATACTACAATGTATCCCTAAATTCATTTCTTGACTGAATAATAAGATTAGATCCTATTTCTTCTTCATTATGATTTCTCTGTTATTTCACATGGCATAACCCCATAGACATAGGCATAGTGCAACTAGAAAAGAGGATCATGAAGCTGTGCAGAAAACCCAAGGTTTAAGTTGTATGGATAATGAAAATGAAACAACTATTGGGAAAGAAGCATGGGTAACAAATGCATTGAAAACAAGGAAGAAGTTTAAGTGTTTATTGTGAATTTTGTCAAGTTGGAAGTCACAAAAAATATCTCATGAAAAACCATAAAAATGGAAAAAGGAACTTGGCTAATATGAAGAAATTTAGCTAAAACAATGGTGGTGGTGCAAATTCTAGATGACAAATTAAACAACACATGCTATATATATATCATCTGGTATGTTCATTCATGAATTTTTATTTCTTTTGTTTATTAATGTAATAATTTTTGTATGCTTTGAGAGTTATAATAATAGTGTGTTACATGAGGAATTTGTTTGATCTAGTGTGACCAGGCTTGATGGGTTGCATCTACATTCTATGCCCATTTTTTCTTATACCACATAATCTATCTTCACTTGATATAGTCTTTATTGTCTCCTTCATTTCAATGAAAACATAGTTTAGGACTAATATTATGTTTGGATAAAATTTGAGAACGTTCTTTTGCAATTTAATGCACATCGCCAAATTTTGAGACAATAAGGAAAAAATTATTGCTTTAAGAGTAGAGGTAATATTGAGATTTCCCAATTGACATCCAAACATAACTAAATGGTTTAGTTCCATTTCCCATTGCATATGCTAATTTATAAAGTGTGGATATTTTAAGGTGTGGGTAATGGATTCACGTTGAACGTATGTTTGAGGGCAGGAAACGAAAAAAAAAAAAACCTAACACACACTTAACCGTATCAAAGGAACGCGAATGTTGATGCAAGGTAAATGATTTTGGTCCATCTTTTTTCTGCTTAAGTGCTACTTTTAAGTTATAGTTTAAAATAAGAACTTAAAAAAAGTAAAAGTTGTTTATCAACTTTTCATTTCTTAGTTTAAAAGCTACTTTCAAATTAAAAATTGTTTAATAATTTTTTAAAGAAAAACTTTAGTTTTATTTAAATCTAGTTATTTGATTTAATGAAAAAAATATAATTATAAAATATAAAAATTTTGTATGAATTGATTTAATTTATATAAAATTATTTTAATAATAATAAATTTACTTAACTGACATAAAATTACTTTTATTAGTAAAATTTTATTTTAATAATAATTTGCAAATAAGAAACATTTCAAAAATTACTTTGTTAATGAAATCAAATTTTCGAAGTTATTAAACACAAAACAATTTTTCTAGGGGATTGATTCTTT
Organism: Pueraria montana var. lobata; assembly: GCA_026413185.1. Taxonomy (NCBI): domain Eukaryota; kingdom Viridiplantae; phylum Streptophyta; class Magnoliopsida; order Fabales; family Fabaceae; genus Pueraria; species Pueraria montana. Next base: position 55,221,524 of record CM048654.1, read on the forward strand.
TTGCAAGACATTGAGTAAATTTGTAAATGTATAAAACCCATAAAAAAATATAACAGAGCATTGGTTCATTGAAAAGCCAAAAGGAAAAAAAAAATGTAAGCTACTAAAGAGAAGGTAAAACCAACACAGTAGGATTCCAAGACTGCCCATATTAATAAGTTACAGGAAGGCTACCGATAAGTTTGAGAAAATGGTTTTTTTTTTTAAGATCCATTTTTTTCTTTATAATAAAAATATATTTTTGGTCTTTCATATATTTATTAAAACATATTTTGGTTCTTAAACTTTTGAATTTGAGTTAAAGTCGTGGTTCATTTGAAACAATTATCATTTTTTATTTTTGGGCATGATCTTGAACAGGGGCGGAGGGAGGGGGGGACTGGCAGGGGCCATGCCCCCCCCCCCCCCCCCCCCCCCCCCCCCCCCAAGACCCCCCAAGATTTTTAAAGTTATATAAATTAGTATTATAAAATTAATTTCATGGCAAGTTTATAAAAAAATATTAAAAAATAATACATGAATTTATTATGTTAGTTGACACATAGGGAAAAAAAAAAGGAAGAAGAGAGAAAAATATAGATATGATAAGTAACATTATGTGATAGAAAGCGAGATAAATGAAAAATTATAGGTTTTAGTGAAGTATTTGTGATGTTGAGATGTCCACATATAATTATCCAAAATGATTTTATCTATCTAATTTATTTTTTTTCTCATATATTACCTATATTCATATATATAAGAAATAAATAACTAATTAATTAAAACCAATAAGTAATTAAGTTAATTTTAATTAATAACACCATGGAATTAAATAGTTTAAGTAGAAGTTATATTTAATAACATTATTCGTAATTCAAATAATAATTTTTTTCACTAATCAATGTGACTTAAAATGTTAATATCCAATAAAACAAATGTTAATAGGTCAATGAAAGCATTTACTTATGAAATTATTGAATGTCTTATTAATAAACTTCATAATAAATTAAGGGAATAAAAAGAAATATACAATTAATACATTTAAAATAAATCTATGTTTCTATAATTAGAACAAGAGAAATGTATCTATTGTTTCTTATATAAAAAATCAAAGATAATATTATTTTTGTATTCGATATAGTTATATTTCTTTTTATTTATAAAAAATATTATATATATATATATATATATATATATATATAATCAAAGATAATATTATTTTTGTATTCGATATAGTTATATTTCTTTTTATTTATAAAAAATATTATATATATATATATATATATATATATATATATATATATATATATACATAATATCAAAGTTTTTTTTGTATATTTTATGCATGCAAAAATTTAAATTTTATATATTAAATTATATTTTTTTCTTGGCCCCCCTTGAGTCGAATTTCTGGCTCCGCCTCTAATCTTGAACCCCTTTTTCAACTAATTCAAGATGTGATATTTGTCACATTAGATTCAGCTATATGAAAACATGATATAAATACAATGTTTGAACGAAAAATGGCTCTAAACATAGTAAAAATTGTGTGAAAAGTGTTACATTCTTTTTTTTCTTAGCTTTTTCTAATATGAAAAATAAATAATATTTTAATCATTGTTAGTACTTTTAGTGTTTGCAATTGTTTTCAAAATTATATATACTAAATTAGGAATGCGAAAGAACTTTTTTGAAATTTATAAAAATAGATAAAAACTTAAATAAATTCAAATTGATTGGTAAGATTTAATAAAAAAAAATAGTAAAATTAAACATTATTAGCCTACCTAGACAAAAAAAATAGACAAAAAAATAAATAAAATAATAAGTAGCTTGCAGCAATTGGTTTTAAAAACCACAATGATATTAAGTAAACAATTCTAACTTACTACTATAAGTATCCTTAATGTATTTAAATATGTCATTTAAATTACATACAACTTTTCTCACATTTATATAGCATTAGGAAAAAAAAAAGTAAAAAATATTATCAAGTTAAAAGTATGGCCTACAATGCACACGTTTCATATTGGTAATAAAATAGACTTTCAAGATTATTTTAAATGATAAGTTTATTTTTAAATTTAACTTCTTTAAAGTATAAAAAAAATGCGTAAAGTGAAAAATTAAAGTCACATTCAGAGTCAATTTAAACAATTTATACTTAAAAATACCTTAATTCAAACTAATGAAGAATAAAATTTCACTTTCTCATTTCTCATATCTCTTCACTTGTATATATAAATATATATTTTTTATTAAAAAAATGTTTCTACTATTATCTTTAAAAATAATAGTCAACAAATAAATAATATTCTTTCATCAAAAGCATTATATTTAATATTTTACCAATCTTTATCATCATTTTCAATAAATATTTTTAACAAAAAATATTTATGAAACAACATAAAAAATAATGTTATGCTTCATAAGAAGCATAATTTTTTAACAAGAAATATTTATCAAATATAATGAACTAATAATGTTATTCTTCATAAGAAACATAAGGTAAAAACATTAAAGTAATACCATCATTTAATATTCAAGATTTAAAATTTTTCTTTTGGTGTCATATATTTGTCAAGATTTATATTTAATATTATACTTTAATTAAATATCTTTGATTATTTAAAGATAAACTTACCTTTGATAAATTAAAAATAAAAATGAATTTGCTCATAAGTTGACTGAGTAAAAAGAAAAAACTTAAATGGAAAATGTTAAAATTTGATAATTAATTTATGACTTTCTAATATAATATTTTATCATTAATTCTTAATTAATATTTAGAGACCCAAGTAAAATATTATTTGGTTTCCTGCAAGATTTATCTGAATTATTTTTTATAAACATAAAATATAATTTATATAATCAAAATACATTTTATTATAAATTATAATTTGTGAAAGTAATATATTTTATATAATAAAAATCATTTATTTATTATCAAATTTAATTCTACAAAAATAAATATTTATTTTATGAAACCCACCACAAGTCAAAATAATAATTATATTAATTTGATGAGAATTATTTGTAGTTATGAGTTATCCACTTTGTTAATTTATTAACAAAATCAAATGTTTCTCAAGAATTAATATTTAATGCTCAAAACAATAAATATTTCAAATCTTTAACACATTAAATATTTATTTATATTTAATACTTCTTTCCTATTCAAACTATATTTAATGAGTTTGGTTGAAAAAATTATAGAAATTCTTTTCCTTCCCTTTTTGAGCGTTGAAAGATTAATTTGGTAAATTATGAAGATTTGACCATCGCTCATGTCAAAAGAAAAAACATCACTACACACAAAAAAGTCAATGATATCTACAAACACACATCGTCTAATAGAATGTTCAAAATATCTTGTTCGAGCATGCAAACACCCATCCCTCACTCTTATTTATTTTCAAACTCAACACTGTGCACACACTCACACACATCGCCTTTGAGTTCCTTAGCACTATTTTTCTTTATTCGAGCGTTTCCTTCCTTTTGTTTAACGTTCCAACTTTTTCCATGGAGTTCCACTATTGTGATGCCTTTTTCCGTTTTCTCCTACCTCACTGGAAACCCATTACAAGGTAACATACTCTTTCCTTCACATTCCTTTCAACTTTCAAGAGACTCGTTTGTTTTGCTATTAAAAAAAAAAAAGCTTTTCTAACATCAGAATATTTGTAGGGTCTAAGTTTGTGCCAGGTGGTTTCCCCCACAATTTTCCTACACCTAGTGTTTTCCCAACAGTGGTATTGGTCAATGTCGAGGAAGCATTCCAACGAGAGTTAGAAATAGAACAAATACAACGAGGGCTGGAGAAGGAGGAAATCAGGAAAGAGATAATTGCCAGGGAGATGGCATTGTCACGACGGTGAGGGTTAGAGGAGGAAGTGAAGAGGGAAATGGCTTCAGAGAGAGTGGTAGGAATCCCTATGCAAAGAATAAAGGGATTCTCATTTCCAGAATGTGTTTCAGTCAATTCGGTGTCAAATCAAAGCATTAGCAGGGGTAAACACATCAACATATTTGGTGGGCCACAACCCCAGTTAACCATCCAAGATGATATCAGACACACTTATATGCCTAAAAAGGATAAAGTGATAATATTGGTTAGTATATAGTGTTATGTTTAATTTACCTTCTTTTTTGTCTTTATCTTTCTCTTCGATTTTTTTTTTTGCTTCTTTAATGAAAACGTTTTTTTTCATTGCAGGCTAAGCCAGATGCTGACAATTGTGGTGCAAAGCGCAAAGCAATGACACCTCCTGCAGTTGATGAAAGCAGAGTTTGCAAAAGAAACCAAAGCAGGAGTGGAGTTGCAAATTCTGTCAAATTACGACCACAAGTGAGAAACAATTGAATGACCATCATCAGGGAAAAAAGCACAAGGCTAAAGAAGCATCCATGAGAACCAAACAATAGGTAAGAACACCAAAACATCATTATCATTAGAGAAAAGTAAAATGTGTGTGAAAGCTCATAAAGTTGTTGTCACCGTATGAATTCAGGGTTTGATTCATGACGAAATCGTTAAACACATGGCCGTCCTTAAACACATGGTAGTCCATGGGCACAGGACTAGATGGAGCACGAAAAATTTTAAAAATCCTTTATTATGTAGTATTTTTTCTATATTATTTTATGTAATATTTATAAATAGATTAAAATTATTGTATTGTTTTATGTCTCAATTTTTTTTTATCCAGATTAAAATGTGACATGTGAATAAAAACTATCAATTTGTTGGTTGCTAGCTTTACTAATGTGTTACATTTATAAATTCATTTTGAATGAATTTTTAGCTCATTGAGAGATACTAAATTGTAATGAATCTACGATAGTATACTTAAAGTGATCTTTTTTACAAGATTTAAACACAAACAAAAACTAAAATTATAAATAAATTAAAACTAAAAGTTAGTATATTAATAAAGAAGAAAAATAGAAGTAAGCTTTAATATGAAATGATGATATTTTGTGGATAATAAACAATAGTTACGCGATTAGAGCATTTTTTTTTGACGGGGAGAAATATAAATTAATTAAATTATTTTTTTTCAATTGATATATTAAATTTAACCAACAACTAAAAATGTTATAATTATTTATCACTTATCATGAAAACCAAAATCATATAAATTAAACAAAAGATATAAGATTATAATGTTGTAGTGGAAGAAAAGAGATTTAGTTTTTAAAATTCATTGTAGCAATTCTAATGGTAAATAATAGGATTTAGGGAAAGGACCTATGAAGTCAATTCCCCACAAGTCAAACAGTTCTACCACAAGCATATTATTCAAAGGCGTTTCAAGGCACCTAGACAACCCACCAGTACGCTGGCAATTATCACATGACCTTACAAAGTATGAAGCATCCCTGTGAAGGGTTGGCCAGTAATAACCACATTGCAACACCTTGTGGGCAGTCCTTGTTGAACTCAAATGTCCTCTAGCTTCCATAGATGACAGTACTTAAGGATAGAATTTATCTTTGTGTACGGTACACAACACCTCACCACATTGTCTCCACAAACCTTATATAAATAAGGGTCATCCCAGAAGTAGTGTCTTGCCACTGCCATCAATCTCTTCTTCTCTTGATACTTGGATTCTGGTGGAAACACCTTGTATGCTAGGTAGTTAACAATGTCAGCATACCAAGGTGCTCCTGACAGTGTAGTTACAACCAACAAATGCTCATCAGGGAATGTCTCTTTTATCACTCCATCCTCTGCAGATTGCATCACAGAAGGTTCCAGGCGAGATAAATGGTCTGTCAGTAAATTTTCTAACCCGTTCTTATCCCTTATTTCCAAATCAAATTCTTGAAGCAGCAAAATCCACCTGTAAGCCTTGGCTTAGCATCCTGTTTGCTTAAAAGAAATTTGATAGCAACATGGTTAGTAAAAATGATAACTTTAGACAATACCAAGTAATGCCTAAATTTATCAAATACAAAAACAACTGCTAACAATTCTTTTTCAGTGGTTGTGTAATTTTTCTGGGCCTCATCTAGCGTCCTGCTAGCATAATAAATAGTGTGAAACTGTTTATTTTTCCTTTGACCCAGAACTGCCCCTACAACTGTGTCACTGGCATCACACATTAGCTCAAATGGTAAAGACCAATCAGAGGCAACCACTACAGGAGCACTTGTTAAGCGCTCTTTCAGCAAATTAAATGCCAACAGGTACTTTTCAGAAAATTAAAAAATAATGTCTTTTACCAGGAGGTCTGACATAGGCTTTGCAATTATAGAAAAAAACTTTTACAAACCTCCTGTAAAAGCCAACATGTCCCAGAAAACTCCTCACTACCTTAACAGAATTAGGTGGAGGCAAATTTACAATTACCTCAACCTTGGCAGGCTCAACTTCAATGCCTCTTTGAAACACCTTGTGCCCCAACACAATGCATTCTTGTACCATGAATTGACATTTTTCCCAATTTAAAACCAATTTTGTCTCCTTGCACCTTTTCATAACAGCATTTAAACTTTTTAAACATGCATCAAAAGAATGGCCAAAAACAGAAAAATTATCCATAAAAATTTCAATGGAATTTTCTAATAAATAAGAAAATATGGCCATCATGCATCTCTGAAAAGTTGCAGGAGCATTACAAAGTTCAAATGGCAGTGTCTTAAGAACCGGACCGGCCATCGAACCGGCCAAGGTACTGAGTTAATGGGTCATTGGTCGGATCGATGGGTCACTGGTCGGACCGATTTGACTCGGTATATATTAAAAAATTAAAAAAATATAATATAGCTAACATAATTTAATCATCCAACACTCCAAATTTAAAATTATTATCATTATAAAGTACCTAATATTCCAAATAAGAAATAACAATCAATAATCATGACAATACAAGTACATAAATAAGTTTCATACACAAAAAAGAATTAAAAAATAATTGAAACACGTCGTTTCAGCACTTTTTTTTCAAAAAAAAAATTACACCACAACCCGGTTCAACCAAAGACCCGTCAGGTCACTAGTTTTTTTCAAAAATCGGCCGGTTCAACTCGGGTCATACCGGGTCAAATACATTTCCGATCCTTTCATCAAATCGAACCGGTTAAGCCACCAGCTTCCGGTTGAACAGGTTGGACTGACCGGTCCAGTCCGGTTCTTAAAACATTGCCAAATGGCATTCTTCTATATGCAAATGTCCCATAAGGGCATGTGAAAGTAGTTTTGTGTTGATCCTTTTCTGCCAAAGGCACTTGCAAATATCCAGAATAGCCATCTAAACAATAGTAAAATGCATGCCCAGTTAATTTTTCTAACATTTGATCAATAAATGGTAAAGGAAAATGATCCTTTCGGGTGGCATCATTCAGTTTTCTAAAATCAATGCACATCCTTCACCCGGTGGTTTTTTTAACAGCAATGAGTTCTTTATTCTCATTTTCCATAACAGTAGTACCCCCTTTCTTAGGGACACACTGTACTGGACTAACCCACTCACTGTCAGAAATAGGATAAATGATACCTGCATCCAGTAGCCTAATCACTTCATCCTTTACCACTTCCATCATCTTAGGATTTAACCACCTCTAAGGCAATCTCCTAGGCTCTTGTCCTTCCTCCATATATATCCTGTGGTACAGACAGTAGGATCAATCCCTTTGATGTCATGGATTGTCCATCCAAAGGCTTCCTTGTTTTCTCTCAATACCTTCAAGAGCTTCTCTTCATCTGTTTCAGTTAGACCTGTAGCAATCACAACTGGTAGAGAGCAAGGTGGGTTAAGAAAAACATATTTCAAGTTGGATGGGAGAGGTTTCAACGCCAAGAGAGGGGGTTCCTCTACAGAGGGCTTTGGCTTTGGTCCATTGCCCTTATCCAACTCTTCAAACCTTTGATTTCTCGCAGGCTTGGTATTTTGTTGAGCTTGGAGGAACATCAGTATGTCCTCCTCTTCCTTGCTCAACTCCCAATGTAAATCCTCTAAAGTGAGAATTTTTTCCAAAGGGTCCTCCATCCCCACACTTGGGAATGAGGCATCAACCAACTCATCAGAAATATCCCTGACCTGTAAAAATTTACAAGTGGCAAAAGAAGTAGGCTTTTTCATAGCATCATTCAAACTAAAAATAAGATTTTCTTCACCCAACCTGAGGGTGAGTTTGCCTTGCCTTACTTCAATTACCACATCACAAGTATTTAAAAATGGACGTCCCAAAATGATAGGAACATCCTCATCCTCTTCCATGTCCAGAACCACAAAATCAGCTGGAAAGATAAATTTATCTACCTTCACCAGCACATCCTCAACTATGCCCTTAGGGTAGGCAATGGACCTATCAGCAAGCTGTAAGGTAATGTTTGTTGGTTGTGGTTCCCCCATGCCTATTTTTCTAAAAACATAATAAGGCATTAAGTTTATACTTGCCCCTAAATCACACAAACATTTCAAAATATGATTTTCCAATTGTGTAGGGCAAGGTAAAACTTCCAGGATCCTTCAACTTTGGGGGTAACTTTTTCAAAACAATAGCAGAACATTCCTCATTAAGACCAATTGTCTCAAGCTCTGCCAATTTCTATTTGCTAGAAATAAGTTCTTTTAAAAATTTGGCATATTTTGGCATTTGAGCAATTGCCTCGGCAAAGGGAATGTTGATATGTAATTTTTTAAAATATTTCCAAAACTCTAGAAAATTGCCTATCTTGATGCTCATTTCTTAGTCTTTGAGGAAAAGGAACATTTACCTCAGGAAGTGTCATTACCTCATTTCCCTTCTTCTCCTTTTCTTCAATTGGATTCTCTTCAGTAAGAACCTCATCTTCTTCCACCAGAACTGGCTCATCCTTCCTCTCCAGCTCCTCTTTAGCTTTCTTGCTTCTAGTTGTCACAACCTTCACATCTTCCTTCTTAGGATTTTCTTTAGTTTAAGATGGAAGGGTACCAGGAGCTCTTTGAGACAATAGAGTTGTCAAATTAGCCATCTGTGTCTCTAGAAACTTCATGCGGTCACCATTTTTAGCCATGTACTGCATCATGGTGTCCTGCAGTGTTGGCTTCCTCTCTTCCTGTCTCATCCTCTGATTCTGCTGGTGTGGGGGCCTATACACATTATGATTCTGATAGGTATTTTGATTTTGCCCCTACCTAGGACCTTGGTCCCTCTGGTTTCCCCAAGAAAGATGAGGATGATCCTTCCATCCTGAGTTGAAAGTATTAGAGTAAGGATCATACCCTACACTCTTCCCACCAGCATAATTGACTTCCTCCATCTCTTGAGTGAAGGCAACACTCATTGGGCATTCTCTCCCTTCGTGAACCTCCCCAAAATTTCCACAAATAGGAGGTGGAAGAGCAACAGTTAGAAGTTGTGTCTGAGCTTTCATCATGGTTTCCATCTGTCTTATGAGTAACTCCAGCTTCTAATCAATGCCTGAATTTGAAGAAGATGACTCCACTTGATTCACTGGCCTCTTCAGAATTCGCCTATCTCCACTATTATTATAGGCATTAGAAGCCATGTCTTTAATAATCCTAGTAGCTTCTGAGGTTGCCTTATTCATCAATGATCCTCCACAAGCAGCATCGAGGCTTGTCCTATTATGTGTGGACACACCTCCATAAAAAATCTGAATCAGCCTCTGAGGTGAGTAGCCATGACGAGGACAACTTTTGAGCAGTTCCTGAAATCTTTCCCAAGCCTCTGACAGACTCTCTTGCTCCTTCTTAGCAAAATTCCCAATTTCTCTCTGTATCTAGTCTATCTTTACAACAGAAAAATATTTCCTCATGAACTTATTTGCACACATATCCCAAATAGTGATACTGTGCTCAGGTAGTGAACAGAGCCTGTCCAATGCTTTCCCACTTAATGAAAATGAGAAAGTTGCCAGTCAGATGTATTCTGCTGTTACATTAGGATACCGAATTGTATTGGTAACCATCAGAAACCTCTGCAAATGCATGAGAGGGTCTTCAGCAGGTAATCCATGAAATTGGTTGCTCTCTATCAAGTGTAAAAATCTTGGCTTTAGCTCTACATTCACATTCCCCAAATCTGGTAGCAATATACTGTTGGCTACCCCCACTTGAGGAGTGAGATAGTCCAGCAATGTTTCCTCTGGTGGATCATTAATAACATTTTCACCACCATTGCCACCATTTCCTCCATTTCCCTCAGCCATCTTTCTTCTCCTTTGTTCAGCTCTGTTCCTGCGAGCAAGTTTCTCAATCTCAGGTTCGTTATGAAGCAGTGGCCTCTGAGATCAAGTGAGAATACACTGTTAACACAAAGAAAACAAATTACAACACAACTGGCCAAGGGAGTTTAACAAATAAAATAATTTAAAATTTTCACAATTTTCATAAATTAAAACAGAAAAAATTCAAATTAACAAGAACAGAAAATAAAATAAAATAAAATAAAACTACAAACACTATAAACAAAAATTGTTCAGTTTTACAAAATAAATTACTCAGGAACTACACAACTAGTCCCCGGCAACGGCGCCAGAAACTTTATGCATAAAAATATGATTGCAAAGGGCAAGCGTACCCTACGCGTAGTAACAATGGAACTAAGTCCAGATATCGTACCCAAAATGCTAGAGGAGTTTCCTAAATAATTTGATTTTATAAAAACTAAACAATTCAAAGTAACAATCAATTTAAGAGAAGATATCAAGTATTCTGTGCTAAAAGAAGAAAATAGTAAGTGAACAACGTTTTATTAGGAACAATTTCAATTAAACAACCCAAGACTGTGACTTCACTTGTACCCCCAATTCACCTCAGTTCATGTTTTATGAAAAACCTTTAATGATTCTATAATTGCCAATTCTCTAAAATTATTAAGCAGCCTATGGTCAAGGTCTGATTAACGTATTTTCTCTAATTAATTCTCAATTGATCATAGAAAAACTAATTTAGAGAAAATGTTTTAAGCACAAAGAGATTGATTAAAAGAATTAATCAATTGGAAAACAACACAACTAGTTTGGTCATTCCGATTATGTTACTTCAGTTCCTTTACAGGTCAATTAACCACAAACAGATGATCACTGACATGTGATTAAAAAGGATTTAGAGTGATCATTTCTAATTAACAATGAAAATAGTAAAGGAACACAATTATCTAAATACATCAAGGAATTTCATTAGAATAGAACCAAGGGGCAAGGTACAATTACATCACAGTATGGGCTTTGGGAAAATTAGCCACTCATGATCAGACAACATCAAACAATCACCATATAAGGCATAAAAATTACAAAAGGGATCAAAACCTTACAGTGAAGAACCCTAATGATGATCTCTATCCTTCCTTTCAACAAAGAGCTCCTTACAAAAACACTGTCTCACTCAAAATCTCTCAATTAGGAAACAGAACAAAAGATACCCTAACTCTCACTTCCCACTTTCTATTTATAATACTCAAAATGTAACTGACACGAGGGAAGTAGCACGGCCATTCTAATTAGGAGCACGACCGTTCTCTTTGAGTGGGCAAAATTCAAATTCAAATCCTGAGTGAAGCACGACTGTGCTTTGGGGGAGCATGGCCGTTCTCGGAAAACTCTGACGGAGTTGGCTTCTTTGAGCAATTGAGAGCATGGTCATTCTCTAGAGGAGCACAGCCATTCTCAGATTTGTTGAAGTTGGTTGCCAAAATATGAAAATCAGAGCACGTCCTCTCCAACTTTAGACAGGTCATTCTCCTCTCATAACATCAGCACGGCCGTGCTGAATGGAGCACGGTCGTTCTTCACATTGGTGCTCTTTTCTATCTCTTTTTCAGCTTATTTTAGCTCTTTTCCACATTTTCCAGATGTGCCTTGTCTATTTTACACTTAACACTAAATCATGAGTTTTATCAAGAAAATTATTCACAATTAAAGCAGTTCAAGACTAAAACTCTCCCTAAAACACAAACAAATATTGGTTTATCAATGAGCCACGCATCCTTACCGTTTGATGTGCGCCACTTCCTCTTCCTTTATCAGCTAACCTTACAACTTTCCTTTTCAATAAATTCTCATTCATTCCAACCACCAAAGTCTTTATGACTCTCACTCTCCCCTGCAAGAACTTCTTCAAAGATACTCAAATCTACAAGCATGTTTTGGAGATTCTTGGATTATCTTGATTCACTGAAGACCCTTCCCAGATGTGCCTGCGTTCAATTTGAGCAAATCTAATCGATTAACTTCACAATAAAAAAATTGATTAAATGAATGTATATAATCGATTTTTGGCCAAAAAAAAAAGTCGATTATACTTCAAACTATAAACCATCAATAGGCAGTACATAAGCCACTATAATTGATTATGGATTTTCAATAATAGATTGATTGAAATCACTGAGCATTGAAGATGTAATTGAAAATCGCTGTGTTGATGAAAAAGAAAGGTGGACTAGAGACAATTTTGCGACCTTCAACCTACAGAGGCACACGTAAAGGCCCAAATGTGTAATGACGACCGGCGCCACCCACTGGACCTCCGACCAGCAGCGGGAAAAACCTTAAACCCACCACGACAACGTTTTCGAAGATAAAATGATGTGTACTCTATTGGTGTTGAAGCTTCTCTCCTCAGTCACGTGAATGAAAAAGCAAAATAGGGATAAAATTGACTTTTTAGCCAATAATCATAAACTCCCCTCATTTGCCTACCCATTGTGAAGAAATAAAATTGTGAATTGGGACCACCTAATTTCAAATTAATTCTTTCCTCAATCACACGTACCAAACAACTGAGGTTTGTTTCCGTCTACACAATTTTATTTTTGTCGCCTGTACCAAACAGAGTGTTAATTCATGGGGTGAAAAGTTTAGCGGGTAAAATATATTTTTGGCCCCTCATTTTATCTTGATTTCTATTTTTAGTCCCTCATAAAAGAAAATTACTATTTTTAGTCCCTCATAAATTGTTCAGTTCTGTTTTTAGTCCCTCATAAATTGTTTTGTTCTGTTTTTAGTCCCTGACGTTAATTTCAATGTTAAGTGGTGACATGACAGACATAAATTGTGTGTGTGAAAATTTCCTAATTAAGTTTCTAGTGACTTTTAACCGCTACAAATTTTTTGACAGTCAGAAATGTTTACTTTTGTGACATTTCTTGTGATTTCAGAAAATCTGGTGTTCGAGGTTTTGATTTTTTTTATTATTTTTTTTAACATTTCTGACAGTTTTAGTTTGCCAGAAAACTTATAGTAGTTAAAAACCGCTAGAAACTTAAACATAAATTTTTCAAGCACAAATTATGCTCGTCATGACATCACTTAACAGTTAAAATTAATGTCAGGGACTAAAAACAAAATAAAACAATTTTTGAGGGACTAAAAACACAAAAAATTTATTAGGGACTAAAAACAGAAATTTAGATAAAATGATGGACCAAAAACATATTTTACCCAAGTTTAGCTGAATTCACGTTTATATCTAAATTATTATGGTAAAATTATATTTTGATGAAAATATGAAGATAAAAATATACCAAATTATATTACATACAATACAAGATCCAAATAAAAATTCTTAAATTGTTTATCCCGTGCAATGCACAGGTCAAAATCTAGTATTTTGTAAAATAACAAGTCTACCATTGCATTGAGTTAGAATCTAAATTTTCATGGGTGCTCCAAGCATATTGATATAAAATTTCGCAAGATAAGAGAGTTGGTCACTCAAAAAGTAGTGATTAATTATTGTCACATTGAAGATCAAATTGTAGATATTTATCACAAAGCCATTAAAAGTTGAGTTATTTTACAAGGTAAAAAAATTACTGGAAATGATCAAATTTGTAAACTTTATTTAAGGGAGGCAATATCAGCAAATAAATCAAGCAAAAGCAAAATTGTAGGCACCAAAATAATAGCTGCCACCTTATTCTCTCTTAGAGCATTCCAACTCGTTGCTTAATGAGTTGCTTATTTTAAGACAATGTTGCTTAGTTTTCTTTTTTATTTTTTACTATTGGATGAGATCAATGTGTCATGTTGGGTTGCTTAAAATTAAGCTCCATTGCTTCTATAAGCAACAGTTGCTTATGATTAAAAAATATTTTCTTGCCATTTTAAGGGTGAATGATTTAAGTGTGGGTCATTTAAGGGTTGCTTAAAATTATACCATCAGAGCAAAATGTGTATGAGTTGCTTAATTATGATGTGGCATTGTGGGAGCCAATTAACAGGAGATAAGGAACTCAAAATGAATTGCTTAAATTGAACTAATTGGAGATGCTCTTAGAGTCATGCAAGTAACCACATCTTATGGAGACAACCGCATTAACCTTTGGAAAAGAAACTATAGGCACTACCCAATATTACCATCATTTCATATAATTACTTAACATAGAAGATTTTAGGATTAACTAAGTTTTTAGTCCCTAAACTTTTTCAAAATTCAGTTTTTAGTACCTAAACTTTAGTTTGACTGATCAAGGTCCATAAACTTTTTAAAAATTTGATTTTTAGTCCCTAAACTGTAGTTTGACCAATCAAGGTCTCTAAACCTTTTAAAAATTCGGTTTTTAATCCCTAAACTTTTTAAAAATTCGATTTTTAGTTCTTAGAGTCTCATTAATTCAAGGACTAAAAATTGAATTTTTAAAAAGTTTAGGGACTAAAAACCGAATTTTTAAAAAGTTTAAGGACTTTGACCAGTCAAAATTTTGTTCAGAGACTAAAAATCGAATTTTTAAAAAATTGAGAGACCTTAACTAGTCAAACTAAAGTTTAGGAACTAAAAACCGAATTTTAAAAAAGTTCAGGGACTAAAAACTTAATTAACCCATATTTTATTACTTTATAATAGTTGAAAAATAATTTAAATTTATAATTTCAAATCTCTAGGATTTTTTTTTTTTTTTTGAATCCAAGTATGCTAAGGCATCACCATAGAGTCTATGATCCCAACTAGGTTGGCATAAAGGACCTACCAATAATTAAATCTTTGGGATATTGTTCAGATTTCAAACATATTATTTAAGTAGTATTTAAGATGTTCTTTACATTTAAAGATATTAGCTTTATTTTAATAATTTGTTTTCCTCTTTTAAGATTAGGATTCTACATTTATAAATAGAGGTTCATGAGATTAGAAAAATCATCCGGTCCAACGAAAGGGCCACCACCCTAACTGAGTGAGGCAATCACGTGAAGGGAGGATTTATCAAGTTTGTCCAAAAATGAATTAAATATTATTTTGCTCCCTTATGTTTTAAAATTCGTCCATTAAATTTGCAACATAACCCAAAATGGTCCTTCCGTTAGTTTAATATTAACACCATTAGTATTTTAAGATTTTAAATAATTAATTTAAACATAGTGACGAATTTCAACCACCACAATTTTTTATTATATTTTTGAAAATTATAAATCCCAGAAAGCTCATCTTCTTTGCTTGAGATTTCTTCGTTGAGACTCATCCTTGCACATCCCAGAAACTCATCCATCTTCACAATCTTCAAACCACAAAATCAATCTCAAACCATCCCAACAAATAAAAATTAGAGCGTGCTCAACGGGTCCTCAGGATTGTGGTGGACTTGATCTCCAACGGCCACACTGGTCATAGTCCCGCTTTTTCCAACTGCTGCAACACCAAATTTTTTCACTGATAATCAAAGAGAGAATGATGGATTGGGGAAATGTAACCACAGAGGATATGATCGACGCTCTCCATGAGGTGGACTGGTCATCACCACCACGCGCTCAGTCAAAATTATTCTTGCATTTCATTGACAAAAAGTCCATTTTTGGTAACATTGCAAACTTAAAGGACTAAATGAGAATTTTAAAACATAAAAGACCAAAGCGTGAATTACTAAAAACATAAGGGGCAAAAAGGATATTTTAGCCTTAAAAAACTTGTAATGGAGTTGTGGACATAAGTATGAGTGACCGAACCAAGTTAAATAAATTTGCATTATAGATGTAGGCATGAGGGGCTAAACCACATTAAAAAAATTGTGTGATCTTCTCTTATTTCCTTATGGTGTTGCTTTTTTGTTTTATTGTTTGTTTCCATAGCAGTATCAAAGCTTATGGTTCATGGGACCTGGTGACAAGTGATGAGTATCGAAGCTTGACAAAGCTATGGTGACCAGTGACAAGCCTTGGCAATGTGGAAGTCAAGCGGCGTGTTCCAATGATGATAGCTAACAGCGGTACAAGTAAAAGGAGTGTCACTGTCACCATCCAATACTCACATAGAAGATGATACAAACATACCAAAGTTTGCAACGTGGAAGCATGATTGTGACGAGCATCCATGATTGCAGGAGTTGAAGATGAAGTTTAGAAATTTTAATTGAGGGAGGAATTATTGGAAAAACAATTCAAATTTCTAATTTCAAATGTTTTGGATATTATTTAGATTTTTTGATACATATATTATTTAGATTTAAAAGATATTATCTAATATTTAAGATGTTTTTTTATATTTAAAGATATATTATCTTTATTTTAGGAATTTGTTTTCCTCTTTTAAAACTATGATGTTAGGTCTATAAATAGAAGTTCTTAAGACGAGAAGAAACCACCCAGGGGTCACTACCCTAAGTGAAGGATATAGACATAGACATGAAGGATCGAAGTACGTTAAATAAAGTTGTGTGATCTTCTTATATTTTTTTATGGTGTTGCTTTTTTGTTTTATCGTGTGTCCTTTTGTTAATATGCGTAAAGAGATGTGTGTTTTTCCAACAATAATATATATTTTAATGTAACAATCCAGCTTATAAAAGGCATGCACTTGAGTGAGTATCGTTGAATCAATTTTCTAGTTAAATGAAACAGTGAGTTAAATTCTTCCTGTGCCGGTGTGTACGTGAGTGTCAAGTGTTATCATGTCCCAATGATATCGTATAATTTTAATAATTTCAGAAGTTAAATTGACAGCATCTTTCAATTTCAAACTCTAAAATAATAAATCAAACAATTCTAGTGCAATAAATAAAAAAAAACACTAAATAGTGATTCACACATTTTTAATATCGGTAGAATAATATTCTATCAAATATCAATTAATATATTCTGAAACACGTTTTAAGTTTATATATTTTCACAATTTTCATATCCTTGCATTCACAAAATACTTCAATTCTTCTGAAACTTAACTCGATAACTTATCCAATCTCGGGTGCTCTATGGAAGCAACAGGTGGTACATGTTAGTTTTCCATTGTTCTATGAGAAACTATCTAAATTACAGGTTTTGTCCTTAATTTGTGTCATTGCATGATTCATGATTTATATAGAAAATATCCAATTAAGTAGATTAATTTAAATATTTATACTGTTATTAGTGTTTCAATTGTGCGGATGCGGCCACAATCTCAGTTGCGGCAATTCAATCATGCCGTGATCGTGCCTTCCAAAAAAAAATCATGCCGTGATCGTGGTGTGCAACAACAGTTTTGTACCAAGCCAATTTCTATTGTTATGGCTTTTTATATGATTTTTTTTTTCCCTTTGTATCCAGTACCCTAATTGAAAATTTTTATCACACAAAACATAACACTAACGACAACTATTAAGTAAACCAAAACCAGAGAATAAGCACCATTCTTTGATTTATAGATCATCGATTTACATGGCGGCTATATTGTGAGTTTTATAGAGGCAAAAAACTATTACATACGTTCCAATTCAACATCCAAGACAAATAAAATAGGATATATGCAAAACTTGTATAACATTGGTCTCGAGACACAAGCGTCGCCATGTAAAGGGCTTTCATTGGAGGGTATAACTTCATAAGCATAAGAAATGTATGGAATGAAGATTCTTATGGCGCTGGAATTGGCAAAAGGTGTAAAAGTAGTTTCTTGAATTTGGGAGGAAGTGGCATTCAAGGAACAATAGGCTTTTTGACGAAAGGCTTTAGCTTTACCAAATGGAAATGGTTTTGGTACAAACTAACCACAAAAATGGGAAATGACTATGGAATAGGTGGAGGCTTTTTAACCAAAGGGAATGGCTTTGGGATAGGCTTGAATGTTGGGATAGGAATTGGTTTAACAATTGGAACTGGCTCGGGTATAGGCTTAATTACTGGAATAGGTAAAGGCTTTTTTACTATTGGAAATGGCTTCGGGACAGGCTTAAATACAGGGATAGGAATTGGCTTAACAATGGGAACTGGCTTGGGTTCAGGCTTAGTTATTGGAATAGGTTGAGGCTTTTTCACTATTGGAGTTGGCTTTGGGATGGGCTTCGACACAGGAATAGGAATTGGCTTAACAATGGGAACTGGCTTGGGAACAGGCATAGTTACTGGAATAGGTTGAGGCTTTTTCACTAATGGAGTTGGCTTTGGGATGGGCTTCGACACTGGAATAGGAATTGGCTTAATGATGGGAACTGGCTTCGGTAAAGGCTTAGTTACTGGAATAGGTTGAGGCTTTTTCACTATTGGTGTTGGCTTTGGGATGGGCTTCGACACTGGAATAGGAATTGGCTTAACAACGGGAACTGGCTTCGGTAAAGGCGTAGTTACTGGAATAGGTTGAGGCTTTTTCACTATTGGAATTGGATTTGGGATGGGCTTGAACACTGGAATAGGAATTGGCTTAACAATGGGAACTGGCATGGGTACAGGCTTAATTATCGGAATAGGTAGAGGCTTTATCACTATTGGAATTGGCTTTGGAATAGGAATTGGATTAATAATGGGAATTGGCTTGGGTACAGGCTTAGTTGCTGGAATAGGTTGAGGCTTTTTCACTAATGGAGTTGGCTTTGGGATGGGCTTCGACACAGGAATAGGAATTGGCTTAACAATGGGAACTGGCTTGGGAACTGGCTTAGTTACTGGAATAGGTTGAGGCTTTTTCACTATTGGAGTTGGCTTTGGGATGGGCTTTGACACTGGAATAGGAATTGGCTTAACAACAGGAATTGGCTTCGGTAAAGGCGTAGTTACTGGAATAGGTTGAGGCTTTTTCACTATTGGAATTGGATTTGGAATGGGCTTGAACACTGGAATAGGAATTGGTTGTGGGATGGGCTTAAACAGTGGAATAGGAATTGGCTTAACAATGGGAATTGGCATGGGTACAGGCTTAATTATCGGAATAGGTAGAGGTTTTATCACTATTGGAATTGGCTTTGGAATAGGAATTGGATTAACAATGGGAATTGGCTTGGGTACAGGCTTAGTTACTGGAATAGGTTGAGGCTTTTTCACTAATGGAGTTGGCTTTGGGATAGGCTTCGACACTGGAATAGGAATTGGCTTAACAATGGGAATTGGGTTCGGTAAAGGCTTAGCTACTGGAATAGGTAGAGGCTTTTTCGCTATTGGAATTGGCTTTGGTATAGGAATTGGTTTAACAATGGGAACTGGCTTGGGTAGAGGCTTAATCATGGGAATAGGTAAGGGCTTTTTCACTATTGGAAATGGCTTTGGGATAGGCTTGAACACAGGAATAGGAATTGGCTTTACAATCGGAGCTGGTTTTGGTACAGGCTTAATTACTGGAATTGGTAGAGGTTTTTTAACTATTGGAGATGGCTTTGGGATCGGCTTACCAATTGGAATTGGCTTTGGTACAGGCTTCTTAATCTCTGGTGTAGGTATAGGTTTTTTGGCTATTGGACATAGCTTTGGCTTTGGTTTTTCCACTATTGGAGATGGCTTGGGTATTGGCTTCACAATTGGAATTGGCTTTGGTATAGGCTTAATATCTGGAATCCACTTTGGTATAGGCTTTTGGAAAACTGGGATAGGTGGAGGCTTTGGAAAAGGCATTGGTATAGGTTTAACAATTGGAACCAACTTTGGTACAGGCTTAAACAATGGTATTGGCAGGGTCTTTTTCTCTATTGGAAATGGCTTTGTATGTAAAGGCTTGCCATTAATGTTCACCTCAGTTCCTGCACAAAAAATATTGAATATCATAATGTATACTTGTAATAGTTCTATTTAGTTGTAGTGTCTCAATGAAGTGTTGTGACTCAGGCAATGTTGCTACTGCTACGTGGTACTTATTTTGTACAACAAAAAATGGAAAATTGTCTATACACAAATAGGTTCAGAGCACCAACCTGTAGAGGCTTCATTAGTAGTTACAGCAGCAGAATTGGCAAAACAGAAGCATACAAGAAGCAACAGGGGCACCCTGTAGCCCAACACAAGCGCCTTATGAAATTTGGAACTCTTCCTCATTGTGAAAACACCTAGACCACACCACTCACCAAGGTATGGCAATGAATGTTGAAAAGGGAAATATCTAGATTAAGGCTTGAGATGCTTTAGCCTCATAAGATTTGTGTCTATATATAATGGTTTTGCCTAGCTTAGAGTTGACGTACTTTTAGTGGTTCATGTGCTAGTAGTACTTCTAGTTAATAGTATGAGGGTCGTTGTAGGTTAATTTAGTGATCATTAGAGTTAGTTGGGAATATGCATGTTACTATAGAGATCAATGGCTATTGCCACCGGCTTTGTTGCTGAGATGGGATCTCATCCCATAAATGAACTTCCCCACCTGGGCTATATATTTGGGTAATTATTGTTGGGATAGTAAATGGGATCTATCAATATAATTGATTGGGGTCAGTAATATGGTGATTGTGATACTGTTTTTTTTTACAGAAACATAACTACTTCATTTCATTCATAATTCATAATAGTAGAGTAAATACTGTTTGGAATTGTTTGATGTGTGTATGGACTAGCATATCTCGTGGCTGCTCTAGCTAGAGTATGAGCAGCAAGATTGTGATACTGTTATGAAACACAAGAACCTCAAATCATACATATTATGTTTTACATTACAGCCCAAGAAATTGATTATCTTACATTACGGTCCAGTTACCATTCTGCCACTGCACAATGCAGTACCTACAAGCTGGAGATGCCAATGATTCGTACAACTTTAAAGTGGAAGTTCTTAACATAGCCTTTTTCTCATCCTGCTGCAGGAAACAAAAAGTGTTTCTTCAGTAAATTTTTTTTTTTTTTTTCCTTTCTTGGTTAGAATGCACACACTTTTAGTTTTAGCATAGTTAAATCATAGTTAGCATTCATGTGTGATGTAGTTTGAGTATAGTTAAATTACATTTATATATACCTATGTTGTCTTAGTTAACTTCAAATTTACTTGAGAAATATCAATGCGGTTAGGTCTATCAAAGAGGATAGTTCACAAGGTGAACAATCGTAGTTTGAATTTATGCTGAAAAAGGTACTCATATAATTAATGTCACCATATTTTAAGTAAAATTATCTCTTACTAACGATACATATAAAAAAAAAAGATACATAAAAAATAAAATTAATGGCAATGAGCTAGTTACCATATTTCATTTAAATAATTTTTCTGCTATAGTTTATATTAATTTCATTATAATTTTTCTATACACAAATAAAATGATTTTAATACCTTAATAAAAAATTAAAAATAATCTAAAGGACACTCCTAAAAGTTAGAGGTGTAAAATAGGATTGGATTAATATAAGGATTTGTGTAATGTGCATGGCATTATAAACATAAATAATCTTTGAAGAATTTTCTTTTCATACTCAGGAATCATAATTCCTAAGAACCATGAATCCCAAGAATCATGATTTCTAGGAATGTTTAAAATCTATTTGGTTGATCTTGGAAATATTTATGAGTTTAATGGTTATGCACTATCAATGTACAAAATGTTACATTATCAATCAATCAAAAGTAATCGTTGGTATGACTTTTGAGGTAATTATTGTAAAAGTCAACAAACTTATAATACATAGTAATTTGTGATTTGATGACAATGTAAAATTATTTTACACTGTTAGTGCATAACACATTTTCTCTATTTTTATATATTTCTTGGGAATAAAAATTTTTATGTTTAATTTATTAAAATTTTCAAGAAACTTTGATTATTTATCACATTAAATGATCTAATAACAGTAATGTGGTATTTTTACAGTATAAAAACTTTTTTTCTCAACTCGAAAAAATTAGATTCTCACCTTCCCATTAGAACAATTTTGTGAAAAACATAGATAAATAACATTCAATAAACAATGTTGCCTAAAAATAATATTTTTTAAATAATAAACCAAACACGAGAAATAAATATTACAAATTTTAAATTCCTGGAAAATTAAAAACTTCTCTTGTAACAAATGCTCCTTAATTTAAAAAAACAAACTATCTTTAGTACTATTATTAATTTTAATTTTAAAAGAGACAATAGTTATATTATCAGCAATTTTAGAACCATGTAATTCTTATACAATCTTATTGGTAAATTTTCAATATTTAAATTCATGAAGATCTACGAAGGGAGTCTAGCTTAATTAGTTGATTGAGTAGGTACATGAGTTGTTGTAAACTCTCATATTTATTTTCAATTTCTACAGATAAAAAAAATGCATGTAGATCTCATAGTAATGTTTATTTAAATATTATAGGGGGGAAATTCCTTAATCCATTATATAAGATTTTATGAGTTATTATGTTTGAATACCTAACTTATCTTTCATCTATTTTTCTTCTTATTTCTCTCTTCATTTTTTATCACATTTCATCAATCAATTTGTCCTTCTTCTTATATTATTTTGGGTAAAATATGTTTTTAGTCCCTATACTTTTAGAAAAACTTGGTTTTAGTCCCTATACTTTCGAATCAATCATTTTAGTCCTCAAACTTTGAAAAACAATTGTTTTTAGTCCCTCTGCTCTAATGGTGTTAATACTGTTAATGAAAGTATAGTTTCTGGCGGCTATAAACCGCCACAAAATACACATTCTTCATGTATTTAAACTCAACATCATTGGCGGCTAAAAATCACCACAAAGATTATTAAAAAAAATACAAGGAATAAAACCATTTTTTTTTAAAGTATAGGGACAAAAACATATTTTACCCTTTTTTTTTTTTCTATCTATCTCTCTCCTCCTTTCACCTATAATTATGAATCCCATATTTGAGATGAACCTTCAAATTTTTTTTTTCCATATTTTATGATCGTAATGAGAATATTAGGCTGCCTTTAAAAAAAAAAAAGAATGAGAATATTAGGCTGCGATAGCTGTGAAGAAAGTGACAGGTGAATTAAATACCGAAATGAAAGAAGAGAGATGTGTGTTGGTCCTCGATATCAAATCCGTTGGGAAATTTGATTAGGTCATGGAAATCAATATTTCACCTGGGCTATGAATTTTAAGGCTAAAAAATAGTTAGGCTGGGTCCAATGGTGTCCTGCAACTTATCCTACTCTGTCTATTTTAATTTTGTTATTATGATATGTAAATTATCTCTAACTACCCTCTGCTTTAAATGTTAATTTACTTAATTTATTATTTTAAAAGATTAAAACATTTTTAATATATTATTATTATTATTATTATTATTATTATAGATTTTAGTTTCAAAAACTTTATACCTTTTTTTCCTTACAAGTATTTTTTAAAGAAACAATCATGTTCAAGTTATTGTATATAGAACATTAAATATAGTAAGAGACCTTACACTTGATCATACTACAAATACTTTGATCGACAGATGCCGTTAATTTTCCTTTCAAAAAAAAACAGATGCCGTTAATTTTGGTAATGATATGACTTATATTCGGCAAAGTACTTCTCATCGTTAGTACACATATTGGCTATAAATTAACTATCTTTAATGAAAATGGTTTCTTTATTATAAAAACTTAGTATTTTAATCCTATAAATGCACGACATAAATGTATTTTGTATATAATTATGTTTTATTAGTTTGTTGAATTTTATGATAATGATCTAAAAAGTCATATCATTAATTGACAATTATCGACGGTAAAACTTCCTCTCCGAGTATTTAACACAATTGCATATTCAGACTCAAACTCGAGATCCTATTTAAGCTAGAATAACCCCCACACCAGTTGATCAATACGCTCGATGGAATGAATCAGATTAATATCTAGGACTCGAACTCGAGACTTCTAGTTAATGTAATACTGTGGTTTTTCATAATGTATGTATAAGTGTTTGATTCAAGATACAAGAGGAAATAAATTTATATTTATGTGTTTAAATAATTTAAGTGATAAAGTATGTGAATGATCTATGAGTTGTTTTGGATTGTCTTGATACCCCTTGAGGTCAAATCCTAGTGAGAGTTGAGTGATAAAGGGAAGTTTCTAGCTTAAGCGAGTTGGGGCTTGAGCGCAGGTAAAACTGAGCTTAAGCGAGAGTAAGCTTAAGCACAGGTTCACCTGAGCTTAAGCGTGAGTGTCAAAGGGGATGAACTGGGTCTTTAGAAGTAGTGCTTAAGTGAGAGTGGTCGTGGCCAGAGGGTATATAAAGAGAGAGTTCTCCTTTCTCTCTTAACACTCTCTCTTTCTTTCTTTTCTCTAGAGCTCCTCCTTCCTCTTCTCCTTCTTCTCCAATCCCTCCTTCTCATAAAGTCTTCTCAAGCTTGAGGCTTGGGTTCTTCATGGGTGGTGATTCCTTCTCCTTCCTTCTTTGAGTTAGTTGAGCTTCCATGGATGGTGAGCTCTTTTCCTTCTCTCCTTTCTTTCTTTTGGTTTAACCCATGATGGGTTTTGCTATAGAAACCCTCATAAGTGTTGTTTTTGGTTTATATTTCATGGGTGTGGTGTGTTGGTGCTGTTGATTGGAGGAAAACCGCCTGAGTAGGCCTAGGATCTCTCATTCCATCTTCTTCTTCAAAATCTTAGCTTGGGGAAAGCTTGTAAGGTAAGGGAAGCTTGTCTCTATGTTAAATTTTATGTTTGTATTTGTATGTTTTTGGAACCTTCTATGATGATGTTTCGGTGTTGATTAGTATAGAAAGCATGTATGTTGAGTAGGATTCGAATTGAAATTGATTTAGAAGTCATTTGAGGTCTTGTTGCAGAGATTCAAGGTCCTGCAACTCTGTGTCACTTAAGCGAGGAGTGACTCTTGCTTAAGTGAGACAAGTTGCAGAGGAAATTGTGTTGCTGATTTTGGGGCTTAAGCGAGGGTAAATCCAGGCTTAAGCGAGAGTGAGGCTTAAGCGCAGATTGATCTAGGCTTAAGCGCCAAAATCTGAATAGATAAAGCTTGTTTCTGGAAATGGCGCTTAAGTTTGAGTATGATGTAATTATTATTTGTTGAATGTAATATTGAGAAGATTATGATGTTTTAAGAATTTGAAATGAAACATTGATGAGTATGATTTTGAAAAGATGATGATGATGTATGTGAACTATGTGTTGTAACCATCCCTATATGTTAAAAAGGAGTTAGCTATGACCTTTGGGAAGATTTTCATAGAAAAATGATATACTTGGGAGGGTGAGTTTTATGCCAGAACTCTAGCCCACTAAAGCGACCTGGGGGTCTCGCCTAGTGGGACATCTTCCCGAGTACCACCCTATGTTTTGACTCCAAATGGCGTGTTGGAGTGTTGAGAACTACTTCCCAAGAGATTTAGTGACCCTTTTAGTGTATAGGGGATGGATTATTGCCATGGTTGAGGATTGTGGATTGTTGAGATGTATTTGGATCCTTAAGTCAAGCCATTGGAGATGGTGGGTACGGACGTGCCGTATCTAAAACTGTAAGGAAATCCAAATATGTTTTGTCACTGGAATATGGTGGGTGCACAGAAATATTCTGAACATTGTATTTGCACATTTGGTGTGTAGGTGTGCACTTGCATATGGGTAGGCACATAAGTTAATGGTGCTTGGTGGGCTCTCAACCTAGTGCTGGAGGTTTTCGTGATGGCTAATGGGAATGGGCCTATAGAATAGACAGGTGGGCAAATCCCTATAGATGCAAGGTTTTGCAAACCTTACAGAGGTAAGTCAATTTCCACACTTGTCTATATTCGATAAAACCACACTTTCTCCGTAGGATCAGCCTAAGAGACTCCCCGAATGGTCAGAGAGTGCGACTATGTTAGGGGATGGGGCTTATGAGGGACAACTCATATGATGTTGAAACTTCATGGAGTAGAGTCAATCTTATTGATTGAGGTTGTCTAGTGGTTTATGATGTACATTGTTTGTGATGAGGGATGTTGGTAGTTGTATTGTGTTGAGGTTTGTGACAGTTGATGTCAGATGTGACTTATGATGTTTATGGCTCATGATGATGAGCAGTGATGGTTTATGTTGTTGATGTTAACTGAGGATTTATAACATTTGTTGATTGGATGTAATCCATGAGATTTGATGATTCATGGTAATAATTGGTAATATAACTATGTTGTATGAACTATTGAGATAGTTGAGTCATGATGGTGTTGTTTATTGGTATTAATGAACTGAGTTTTGAGTTTATGAACTAAGTTTTTTTTATAACGTTTTTAGTTATTATATATAGTATTTTCAGTTATTATGATCTCGGACATCGTGTTCGGGGTAGCAAATGGCTTGCTAGGTGGACTCTTCCTCTTGGAGGCGTGGTAGATGGAGCGAGCACAAGGTTGAAGTTGCGTTCTCTTCTTTCTTTGTTTGGTCTATATAGTTATATGTATAAGGATGACCAACTTAGGTTTGTCTTATGTATAACCTCTAAGAGTTGTTTGTAGTTAAAAATATATCTTCTTTTAGTTTTGATTTAGTCATGTTTTATAAACACATGGTCTGTATCTTGAGTTTTGAACTTTATTTATTGCTTTTGGAAATGCGAAAAGTTCACACAATATTTTCATAAGTAAACTAATGAAGGAATTTCTAAACTAAATAAAAACCAAAGAACCTTAGTTTTAGTAGTTATGTAACAAAGGCGGGTCATTATAGTTAAGCCGAAACAACCGTTCACCAGTTGATCCACACGCATGATAGTATGAATCAAATAAATATAAAAATACAAAAATCTTTAATTTAATTTAAATTTAAAGATAATATTATAATTATAACAATAATGTTGTAAACATAATAAGATTGTTAAAACTTAAAATAAAATAGGGTTTAATTTGAATTTGAAGATAATAGCATACTTATAATAATAATAATTAATAAAAAATTAATTTAAATTTAAAAGAAATTGTTATAATATACTCAAAATATAATTTAAATTAAATTTGAGTATAATAACATACTTATAATAATAAATTATTTTTAAGACAGCTTCTACGGTGCACCACTATACCATGTGATTTATGGTGCACCATTATTAGTAGCCTTTAGCTTAATTTAAAGTATACCTTCTTATCCTGGACCCTCCACATCCTATCCTAATACCTCCATCGGTAACACTCTCCATATTATTACATGTGTGTGTGTGTGTGTGTGTCTATATATATATATATATATATATATATATATATATATATATATATATATATATATATCATGTGATTAATTATACGTAAGTTAAAAACAGTACCTATTTATATGGTATAAATGTACTAACGTGTATAAGTATAAATTAATATTAAAATAACTTAGTTTGTTGACTGAAATATTTACTCAAACTATGTGTCTAATTTGCTAGTTAGACTTTTGTCGAACTATAGATCCAAATACAAACACCATTTTATCCTTAGCCAAAAATGCTTACCAATCAAATATTTCAAAACAAAGTTTTCTTCTCTTTCTTTTTAAAAGGACTGAAGCCTATTTAGCCAAAACTAAGTGATTATCTCTAATACTTATCTTACCTATTCACGTAAATTCTGATAAATATAATTCTTATTTTTAATGCTTGCAAAAAAATTGTATTATTAGCAAAGTTGATCTCCCTTATTTTACTGGACTGCAAGCCACTAACCTTTTACACAAAACTTGATCTTAATCTTTTTACCACTTGACACTCTTTTATAAAATAACTAATACTAATATTTTTAATAAGTAAAATACTGGAAGAGGTTATCATCTTCTCGTGAATATGAAGAGGACTGAATCCTCTAGAGACCAAAACAACCATGACAAACATTTTTCTCACTAAACAAAAATCATTTTTACCATAAACAATTCATTAACAACATGAATATCTTTATTGAGCATAATCATACCAATAACATCCAAGATTAAGCACAAAACATTGTCAGAAAAAATAAACGCAGACCATACAAATTTCCAAACCAGAAAATAACACAACTCAAAGCAACATATTGGATTAAAGCATAAATGATATATTAAGGGGCAAATCCCACCCACAACCTATTGATCGATGATTAAGGCTATTTCCCACTCCCCCCTTATACTTTTGGTAGAAACTTGGAGAAGAGAGGAAAAGCTTGATGTTGTTGTTCTTGAATGGGAGTGGAAACAGGCTAGGCCAGGCCAGGCTTTGGTGGACCTAAGCCTGGCCTACATCATAATTACTAAGTCTGGGCGTGGCTTATTTACCTGTTATAGGCCTTTTTTTAAGCCTTAGTCTGGTCTGGCCTAAAAGTCTGTTTATGTGGCCTATGCTATAGAAAGACCAATAAATAAGCCAATAGGCTTAACTAAAATATTCAATGTTTTCTAAAGACTAATATTAAATATAAATATTATATATATTATATTCATGTAATATATAATGTATAATATCATATATATTATTATATAAACAGGCCAGCCTGTTAAGTATAATAGGCTTTTTTTAATGTCTAAAGCTTGGCCTTTTTAATTAAAAAGGCTTTTCAAAAAGCCTAAGCCTAACCTTTTTAATAAACAGGCTAGGTCAGGCCAGGCTTTTGGCGGGTCTGGCTGCAGGCTCCTGATGGGTCGCTTGGCCTATTTCTACCACTATTCTTAAAAAACCAAGGTAAGCTTGCTTTGATCTTCTATTACATTTGTGCAAGTGCTTTGGAGTGTTTTTGCTAGTGGAAAATTTGAAGAGAGTGAGGTAGAAAGAAGGTGCAGGTTGGTCAGAGGATAAAAAAGGAACAACTTAGGTGAAGTGAAAATTTGGAGTGTTCAATGGTGAGGATAAGTTTTTTATAGTAAAGTGAAAATTTAAAACATACTATTATTATTATTATTATTAATATTATTATTATTATTATTATTATTATTATAAATAAAATTTAAGAATAAAACAGCTAGATAGTTTGAGAGTATTCTAGAGTCACCGCCTTACCCAAGTCGGCTTGGAGATAAAGTAACATATTCTCTAAAAAAATTCAATTAATTTGTAATGATAATTAGGTAAAAATTTAATTACTTATTATTTAATTATACAAATTTTAATATGGGCTTTTAAGATGGTCTTTTGGGCTCTCCGTGGCTATCATGCCCAATCCATGACAAATTTGATTTTTTCCCAAAATTCTTCATTCATAATATATATATATATATATATATATATATATATATATATATATAATTATTTTATGTAGAAAATTAATTAATTACTTCATAATTATAATTTATACTAAATAAATTCCATTTTTGTGATTCTTAAAATTGTTACCTTCAAATAACAATTTTCTAAGTTAATGTGACTCATTATAATTTTATTTTATTTTTTAAATATTTTAGGGTCACGGGTTCTCTGGTTGGCCCAAATAGTCAACTAAGGACATTTTCATCATTTTACCTTTATAATTTCTTACTAATTCTAAAAAAATATGAACTCTATTTAGTTATTCTAAGCATATTTCTAGCTTAAAAATAATTTAAAACAATCTTATGTATTTATTTATTTATTTATTTGTTATTTTATCCTTTTATTCTCATTTTCAGGGCGAAACAATTATTTTACCATTTCCCGAGCTTCAACCTAGAAAAATCTAATTTTAAACAATCTTATGTATTTATTTATTTATTTGTTATTTTATCCTTTTATTCTCATTTTCGGGACAAAACAATTATTTTACAATTTCCCGAGCTTTAACCTAGAAAAATCTACACTAAACGAATTTCAATGTTTTGAACACAATGGTATATTCACATTATTGAGATTCTTCTTCATCACATTTCATAAAACACTGCGTAAAAAGAATAATAATCCAAATAATAAAAGTGAGGGTGTTATAGAGAATATCCACAAAGATAGCTTTATCAAATTTTGAATCAATTTTTCCAAGATTTTCTTTGTTATTCAAAATAAAGCATTTGCATCCAAAAACATGAAAGTAGGATATATTTGGTGTTCTCTCCTTCCATAACTCATATGGAGTTTTGTTCATAATGCTTCTAATTGATACTATGTTCAAGATATGACAAGAAGTATTTATAGCTTCAGCCCAAAAATATTTTTCAATGCCAAAGAGAAAGTGTTCTTCCCATTTCTTGTAAGGTTCTATTTTTCCTTTCTACTACTCCATTATGTTGTGGAGTCCTAGGACATGAGAAGTTATGTGATATGCCTAGCTAGTTCATCAAAGAAAGCTCTAAAAGAAGAATTCTCAAATTCTCCTCCATGATCACTTTTTGCAGAAATAATGTTATAACCTTTTTCATTTTGTACCTTTCTACAAAAGCTTTTGAAGGCTTCAAATGTCTCATCTTTTGTAGAGAAACAAAACCTATGTGTATTTGGAATAATCATCCACTATCACAAATCCATATCTTTTTCCTCCTAAGCTAAGCGTTTTAGTAGGTCCAAAGGGATCCATATGTAAAAGCTCTAGTGGTCTAGTGGTTGATACTATATTTTTACTTTGAAAACTTGTTTGGGTTTGTTTTCCTCTAACATATGCCTCACATATTTTATTTTTCTCAAATTTCATTTTAGGGAAACCTTTAACCAGTTCTAACTTTCCTAATTTAGCTATGGTTCTCATGTTAATAAGTCCTACCTTCCTATGACAGATCCATCTATCATCTCCTGCTAACATAAAGCATGACTGGATAGGAAGTTCTTTTAAGGAGACACTATATAGGTTTTTATCCCTACATCTAGAAAATATGGTATTTCTAGTGGATGATTCTCTTATCACACATTTGATAGGTTTGAACGCGACTTCATAACCACTATCACATAATTGACTTATGCTTAATAAACTATATATGTTGCAGACCTTCTACATAATAGACATTATCTACTTGAGTAGAGTTAAGGTTACCTATCTTTCCAATGTCCTTGATCTAAGCTTGACAGTCATCTCCAAAGGTGACTACTCCTCTATCTTTCTGATCTATGTCCAGGAACTTGCTCTTGTCTCTTATCATGTGTTTGGAACAACCACTATCTAAGAACCATTGCTTCTTTCTTTTGGTTGACTTCAAGCAATTTTTTTATGTGCTTGCTTCTAATGTGTTTTCCATGAAACAAGTAATTGATTCCTCTCCTTATGATCATCCAGAATCATTTGCTTGCTATGAATTTGATTCTCCCATCTTCTGAAGATGCTTCTTGAGTGAACAACATCTTTATCTTCTAAGTCTCATCTACGAGTTTCTTCATTGTATTACAACAACCTCCCTAGTAGGGGGTATTAGTGTAATATACAAGGGAGTGTTAGTATAATGTTTTCAAACATTAAGGAAGGTAGTGTGATATATAAGGGGGTGTCAATGCAATGTTTTCAAACACTAAAGGGGTTATGTTGGAGTACGCCCTAGAGGCCAATCCATTTTATGCTAAGTTTTGTATCATGACTTCGGTTTATATATTTATTATATATATGACATTTTAGTTATTATATTATTTGTTGTATAATATGATAATGTCCTTAGAATAGGCGGTTCGTTCGATGACAGATCAAGTAGGACTTGATTGTGAGATTTATTAAATAATAAAATGTTATTCTGAAAGTATCCATAGTCAAGCATTATTGTTGACTAGGACGACAATAATGTATTAAGGCTATTGTGTGAGTAGACTGATGACCACATCTCACAGGTCATGAATATGAGATATCAAGTCAGCATACAGGTATAAATATTAGGAGTAATATTTTATAATGGATAGACTCACTATGAGAATACCTTATAATAGTTATGTAAGTGTCATAAACACTTCTCATGGAAACCATAAGGTGATAGTAGTCCCTTGACTTGAAGTCACTACGATTCCTACATGTAGGAGTTGTAGGCTTTAATGTTATCAAACGTCATATGTAATAGGGTGATCATAAAGGTAGTATTTGAGCCTGCAATAAATCATGTTGAGGGGTATGAGTGATGTAGATAGGATTTGTCCCTCCTACATAGCGGGAGTTATGTCTTTGGGCCTCTCGATAGAGTAGGATGCACTATATTTGTGGCCATGTGAAAATGGACCAATATGAGATATTGGGTCCGTTTGTGTTTACATGTCCACCCAGGTATCAAGGAATCAATGATCGAACTTAATAAAGATGACACTCTTATGTCTCGTGTTCGATTAAGACATTTGGATAAGGGGACAAAGGCTTCATAGTAGATATGGTTGCAGTAAGGTTGAAATCGGATCACCGATTTTCCCATGGGTTGGGTGGCAGCGATGCATTGCTAGATGTCAATCACTGTCTATAATATTTAATGCTATAAAAATAATATTTAATATTATTGTCAGTCTAGTGAGAACTTATAGGGTCACACGCATAGAGTAAATATTGGAGCAATTAATTATATTGAAGTGAGATCTAGTCAAAGGTTAATTAATAAAATATTTGATTAGATAAGATGTAGTCAATATTTAATTGATCAAATATGATTTGATTAATTGATAAAAGATTTGATTAGATAAGATCTAGTTTATTCATTATAATTATAAGTACAAAATTTTTAATATATCAGAGACTCAAAGCAACGAAAAAATTTATCGGGACCCAAAACAAAATTCAGAAATTTATCAAGATCTAAAAGTTATTTAAGCCTTATAATTATAAGTACATTTAACTTATGACCAATATCATCTATGTTAAATTTAAAAATACTAGTATTTTAACCCGTGCATTGCATAGACTAAATGTTTATTTTATACAATTAAAATTTATAATAAAAAAACATTTTTAAATATATAATTTATATTATAATTAAAATATATAATTAATAAATATATTTGTACTTATAAATTATATTTTAGATTTGTGATAAATAATTTATATTGTGATATATTATCATTTTTATTTATTGATAATTTCTTTTAAAAAAAATATTGAAATTCAAGTTAGAACTAATTTTTTTTTAAAGGTAGAACTAAAGATATTAAAAATGATATATTGAAAAAAAAAAGATAAAATGTTAATTTAAATAATTCAGTTGATATTAAAAATATAAAGAGATATATCAAATAGATGTATTAAAAGTGTATTGAATTTTGAAGATAATATATATATATATATATATATATATATATATATATATATATATATATATAAGGGCTGCTAATATCCACCCTAG
The DNA here is from genome assembly GCA_026413185.1 of Pueraria montana var. lobata. Classification (NCBI taxonomy): domain Eukaryota; kingdom Viridiplantae; phylum Streptophyta; class Magnoliopsida; order Fabales; family Fabaceae; genus Pueraria; species Pueraria montana. Next base: position 55,254,684 of record CM048654.1, read on the forward strand.
TCTTTTTTAGTTGGTGTGTATTAGTAGTGTACACCAAAATATTTGGACAAAAAACCCAGTCAGTTTGTTTGTTCTAATAAATTTTACTTGAGGATATTATAGTAATTTGATATTTAATTATTTAAAAAATAATAAATGGTTGAGATTAAAATATTTAAAATTCAAATTAAAATCTAATATAACCATCAAATCTCTAAAAGATTCACCAAACAAAAATCAAATCTTATTACGTGCTAAAATATCTCAATTACCACGATCACCATCACCATCGCTGTCACCACCTTCACTGCCATGAACTTCGTTGTCTTCACTGCAATCACCACCGTTGCTCACGGCAATGGTGGTGGCGGTCACCATCACCATCACCACCATGACTGCCACCACATCCGCCCCCATGACCTTTGTCGCCATCGTCGCTGCTGTCACGTGGTGGCGACAGCGACGAAGGTCATGACGGCGGCGGAGGTGGTGGCGGTCATAGTAGTGGTGGCGCACAACAACGGTCATGGCTACAGTGGTGGTGATGGTGATGGGTTAATTGAGATGTTTTAGAAAATGATAATTGAGATCTTTTATGGATTTGATTTTTGTTTGGAAAATCTTTTAGAGATTTGATAGTTACATTAGATTTTAATTTGAATTTTAAATATTTTAATCTCAACCATTTATTATTTTTAATCTTGATCTAATGGTTATTATTACTTGTTCTCATGTTCTCACATAAGAAAGTGTTCTCACAGAAGTCGTACTCATATATATATATATATTTGAAATTAGTTTCTGATATATATTCAGTTACATTTAAATTATTCTATTGATATTAAAAGTATAAATATATAATGGACCAACATATCTAATGGACCAATATATCTCAACCATTGATTAAGGTCTCCCACACTAGCCAGAGTTTCTTTTCCGTTTGATTTCGCAATTTTCAAACCTCTCTCTCTCACTCTCGTTCTTCCATCCTGCGACTGCCACTGCCTATAACATCCTTATTTTTATTTTGTCTATTTTCTTTTTATTAATAATTTAATATTGAGAAATCAAGACAGAATATTGAAATATTGATTCATACTATTGTGATCAAAATTTCTTGTTCTACTTACTCGTGAATTTTTAATAATTATTTTGGACCAAAGTCCGGAAAACTATTAAAATAACGATTGAGTACATAATTTTTTGTATTTATGCCATATATGAGGAAAAGTCTCAAATGATTACGAAATAATTATTTGAACTTAAAATCATGTTTTATAGGTGTGAATACCCAAGACGTTGAATTTTTACTCAAATAATGATGCAAAATCAACAAAAATGATGCAAACAGTAAAAACATAGGTGCAAAAAGCAATTCTAACACAATTTTGGAGTGCACAGTACCGATGAACAGTACCTCAATCACGGGAAAATGGTGAACAATATCGTAAAACGCTTTAAGTAGACTATTGATAAGTCAGTAGTTAGTATAGGATTAATATCAAAACTTGACGAAACTGATAAAGTCAGTTCATTTTTAAGTCACACATATAAAAATATAATTTCTAGTAAAGTTTAAAAATTTATATATCTAAATTGAAATTACTGTGAATTATTGATTAAAAAAAATTAAATAATTTGAAATTTTAATTTTTAGTTATGATAATTAATAATGGACATAAATTAAGTTTACTAAAAAGCTTCAATTAAAAATAAAATTGTTTGATCAAAAAGTTAAAAATTTAAGCGTATAAATTAATACTGGTAGTATAAGAAAACGTAAAATTTTATGCATGAAAATCTCTCTCATGTAGTTGGTGCCAACCTCTCTCACATGATCTTCAGCTACCCTCTCAAGTCACTGTTTAAAAAAAAACCTCACTGATCTCTATAAAAGGAGACTACTCATTCACTTCTCTCCAGTACCCCATCTCACGATCCACTCTATGCTTTCATTCTTCTTCCTCAATTTTTTCTTTTCACACCACCACTCTTCTAACCTCCACCACCCACCACCAAAGCTACCTTCCTCCACCATCAAGAAGCAAGATTTCCTCTTCCTCTCCTCCTTGGTGAATCCGAACTCATTTCCTAGGTAAGGGGGGAGTGAGACCTTGATTCTTTTGTTGTTCTTTCTTACTTTCGTACTTTATATTATATAAGTTTTACTTTTGATTATTTTTCTGCATCACTTTAAATTCTTATTTACTATTCCTGATATATTTCCATTATTTGTAAATTTTCTTGTTATTGAAACTGTTACAAGTGTCCCTCTTTTAGATGAGACCATGCCCAATTTTTGTTATAATTTTCCTTCTTATTGTTCTTTCTAGTACACATTCCTCTTCTTATAATAAGAAGGAACAAATATAAACTCACACATAACCAAGCAATAGATAACTGTGTTCCAACATTTTGACTCGGACACCAGTCACTATTTTTTGAATATCTCAAGTTATAATTAATGAAATCGTGTGAAACCAGTTTTACATGAAAATAGACTTAAAAATATACAACTTTTCTTTTGGAATCACTACAAAATATGATAAAATGAATTATATATTCAAGTTACAAGTTGACCCACCTGTTCTGAATTTTCTGAAAAATTTCCATTATGTTGGAAATTACTGGGACAAATATGGACTGTTTTTTGGAAAAATAAAAATATCATGATGATTATACATGTCTTATAGATCTACCATAAAAATTTCAGGACAAAATAAGTTCGTTTACTATTTTTATAAAATCAACAAACTCTACTAGATGGTTCAAAGTTTTCTGGAAATTCTTAGTATGCTCTGTGATTGCAGTATAATCTGATCTTCCACATCAAAAAGGAATTTCTAAATATTAAAAATCTATTCATGCTTGTATCAGAAATACTTATAGTAAGCTAGAAAGTTGTTTCTCTTTACAATTTAAATTAAGGGATTAGACAAAGAAAAAGATAAAACAAATAAATTTAACTTGATAAGTTTTAAATAAGATTTTAATAGTGATTAGTTAAATATTAGTTAATTATTAGATTAATGATTAGAAAAGTTAAAAATTAAGTATCTACTGTCTTGCTTAAATGCCTGGTGATATTACATAAATATTTATATACTTAATATATGATAAGATGCGATATAGTGAATGGTGATGTATACTAGTTATACACTGTTTATCTGTCTAAGGGACAGAGATGTTACGTCAAATGATGATGAGTAAAGTGAATTATGAGTGCTCTAGTGTGAGTACTGTTAAGAGAGGAACATGCAGCGGCATGTTTCCTATAGTGGAAGACATAGCCTGGCAAGCTGAGGAGTGAAAGGTAGGGACTCACTGACGGAAGTCTACGGGTATGGTGTCGAGTGATGAAGTAACTAAAGACCAGGAGAGCACCCTGTGTTGGAGACTTCATCTGACCAAGCTTGGCAACCCCAACAACTGCTAAGCATTCCATTGATTGGTGCGAGAGTACGCCTGAGTTATATAGGACTGTGAATGTCCTAAATTAAGATAATTTGAGTTCATCTAGGGAAGATGAAGGTTTTTGCCATAGGGTTGACGCGTATGTACTCTCAATCACTTCCAATCGGGGAGTATGGATCCATACTGCGTCTAGAGATTTGAGTTGTTAGGAGTTGGGACGTTATGATTAGATAAATATTAGGTTCCCCCACTATTATTAAATGACGATAGTTTATACCGTTAGTAATACCTATATATATTAGAATCAAGTCTCACTCCTCTTTCTTTCTTTTATGTATATGTACTTGTTGATTGGATACGTGAAGATGACGATCAAGTCTAGCAATCAAGTTTCTTGTAGACGTGATTATTTCAGATACTAGAAGATACGAAACTAGCAGGCTAGTGTTATGTTTTGGGTTAGGGTAGAACTTGTTCACTGCTCTGACTAGGATATTACATGTATGGGCAGGGACGGATCTAGGAAACCATCAAAGGGGGGCTAAATTTTTTTTTGTACTTTAATTATTTAAATATCTAACTTCTAACAAATAAATATTTAATAAATAATGACTTTTATAAAATTATTTATTAGTTTTACATGTAAAACTAAAATTAATTTTTATTTCAAATGATACAAGAAGAAAACACATGTGTATTTATAACTCGTACTATTTTTTTTTCAAGTTTTGAAAGACTTTTTGGTTTCACAAGCACAATAACAATCAAACAGAATTCATAACAATAATCTTACAATAAAAAAGAAGAATAAACTCATCAGATATAATAATAACTAAAAATCATCAAATTTTATAACAATTAAATATAATATAATGTTAATAATAATAATAATTAGATATATAGATAGATAAATGAGACTTATAATAATACACAAAACTAGTTAGTGTCAATAATAACAATTGATAAAAAGTCATAGAGATGTCATTTTTATCAGATATATTAATTAGTATATATATTTCTTTAAGTTAGATTATAATTAGTTGTAACATATATTATTAAAAAGATTAGTATATAATTAGTGGTAACATATATTATATATCAGATTTATTAATTAGTATATATTATTTAATTTTTTATTGAAAATAGTATATATATATACATACATATATATATATATATATATATATATATATAAAAGAAGTTTGAGGGGGGGGGCTAAAGCCCCTGCGTGCCCCCCCGCAGATCCGTCCCTGTGTATGGGTTAGGAATAACTAATACTTGATTTCCCTGTATCTGTTAAACTCTATGTATAATTTTGTATCATGAACTGATGTTTAATTTCTGAAGGTAATGGTTCTTTATATAATATTTATGCCTTTATTATTTCGTCTCATCTAAATATGCAAAAAAAAAAAATTACCCTCATTTTTATAATTACTTAAAACAAATACAAATATTAGTGTGGATTGTGTCTAATGTAACGGGGTGTTACTGTGCCTTCTCTCTCTCTGCTGATACTCAAAGTAACCATTTCACAGTGCTTCCTCTATTCATATACAAAGTAAGTCTAAAGCTTCTTCTTCTTCTTCTTATATTGTCTTACCTAGTGGATTTGGAACCCACCTGTTAACGTGTCAATTCCAATTTTCCTCACACTGAAACTCACCTTCTCTTCTAGGCTTCTCCTCACACACCAAAAACCCTAAATCCCAAATTTAGGAGAAAAATTATTCCTTGTTCTTGCTTCCTACATGCTACACCTTTTGTTTATTTTCTAATTAGTCAGTTCAATTTGAAAAAGAAAAAAAAATTAAAGTAGGTTGATTTTATACCAGTAAAGTTTTGATTTTTGATGGTCTGATTCTTTTGATTTTTTTGCAATTCAAAGATATGGCCATGACCTGTTTTGATTTTTGAATTGAAATTTTCTCTCTTGATGTGTTGGATGAATGAAGTAAGTTTAAGTTGTTCTTTATGTCATGTTGGTTTCTGATGTGACTATCAATGGGCATCCAATTGTACAGCATTGCAACTCTCTTTTCAAACTTAAGATGCTTAATGCTATGGGCTTCTTTGTGTTTTGGAATCTGGTGTTTTGTTAGCCCATTGGACCCACCCACCTCAACAAGGCCCAAACGTGTGACACATTGGCCTGCAAAGCTTAGGGACTTTAAATGAGTACTTGAATATAATATAGTCGTTGAGGGCTATCTAGATATTTTTATATTTCCTTGAAGCTTCCTACAACTATTGACAACTGTGTGTTGACCAAATGAATCTAGGGTTATTACTTGTATTTAACTATGAATTCTTATGAATGAAGCATGGCTGAAATTTATTAAATTTTACTTGTTTTCTTTTCTTAAATTTGGAGGTCTGACCCATTCTCGAATTTGGGTTGATTGGTGAGCTAACAATTTTGGTGCTTTCATTTTGCAATGCCTCCTAAAAGTTCCAAGGATTTGGAGGATGCCATTCTTGCTATGGCTGCTGAGCTTGAAACCCTTCAAGTGCGTATTGCCATAGATGCTAGGCATAATGCCATCCATGGCGTCTTGTCCACCATCTTGGACAAACTAGCAGCTCTTTCTCCAACTTAGCCGACTTCTACCACAATTGACCCAACCATACCACCTACACCCCAAGTCTTCCAAGTAACTCCGGAAAACCAAATACCTAACCTTTCATCTCCTCTGGGCTATATCACCCCATCTACTTCACACATCTCCCACCAAGCTCAAATTTTTTCACCCCTCCTTACCACTACGTCCACCAACCCTTTTGTTTTACCCAACCATTTTCCCTCATCCCACCAAAATCCAATCATTTTCCTTTAGCCCTATCTCCTACCGACCTTTCCTCTTCCTCTGCAGTTCGTCCACCAAAACTTTAGCTTTTACCCTTTGATTGCTCAGAACCATTGGACTGGCTATTTCAAGCTGACCAATTTTTTAACCTTTACCAAATACCCCTTGACCAACGCATTATATGGTTTCCTTTTACATGAAAGGAGATTCCTTGAGCTGGTTTAAATGGATGCACCAGAACAATTAGTTAACAGATTGGGGATCATTTATTAGAGCTCTTGAACTGCGTTTTGGCCCCTCTACTTTTTAGAACCACCAGGCTGAGTTATTTAAGCTCAAGCAGCAGGGATCAGTTTCTAATTACCAAGTTCAATTTGAGAGACTTTGTAATAGAGTACATGGACTTACTCCTGAAGCCCTTTTGAATTGCTTCATTTCGGGCCTGCAAAATGAGATTCGTAAAGAGCTCACCATTCTTCGCCCAATCACTATTTCAAATGCCATGGGATTAGCAAAACTTGTGGAGGCAAAGGTTAAAGATGCCAAACCAAAACCCTTTACCCGACCTACCCCCTTCTACACCTACCACCTCGACCCCTCCAGTTTCTTCTTCCACCATGAACTTACCCATTAAAAGAATTCCCCATCACAACAACAAGAATGACGTGCAAAAGGATTGTGTTTTTATTGTGATGAAAAGTTTCATGCCCGCGACCGCTGCCAAGCACGTCAATATTTGCTGCTTTTGACGAATAAGGAAAATACTGAAGTCAACCTGGAATACATGTCACCTTCTCCCTCTCCAGAGGCAAAAACTCCACACGATACCTTGGAAAATGCCATTCATCTCCAACTATCATCCATTACTCTTACTGGGTCCCCTTCTCCACAATCTTTACGATTCCACGTATTCATATATGGTCATCCCGTGAAGGTATTAGTGGACATGGGAAGCTCCCATAACATTAGGCAACCAGGTTGGCTACACCATTTGAACATGCCCATTATTGCCACTCCTTCATTTCTAGTGATGATTGGGGATGGTAACCACCTCATTTGTAGTGGCAAATGTTCACAGGTTCCCCTCATAGTTCAAACTCATTTATTTACCTTGCCATTTTATATTTTACCTATTCAAGGTGTTGATTTGGTTTTAGGTGTAGAATGGTTGAGAACTTTGGGCCCTATTTTGTCAGATTTCTCTATTCCCTGTATGTCTTTTACCCTTGACAACACCAACATTACCCTTCGTGGGGACCTTATGCCACTAGAATTCTCATCTTTTCAACACATTTGCCACTTATTGCATATGGAATCAGTAGCATCCTTTCATCTTCTCACTCAAGTGGAACCATCTCCTATCACCATTCCATCACCGGAAGATGACTTGCAATCCTTCCCTCCCTTTTCCACATATTCTCCTGACCTACAAACCTTACTTCAGTTCTATTCAACTATTTTTGTTACTTCCCATGAGCTACCAACCCCTAGACCACATGACCACCAAATTCCCCTCATTCCCAACTCTTCCCCAATCAAAGTTAAACCTTACCGATATCCACATGATCTTAAAGATACCATGTCCAAACTAATTGAAGGATTGCTCAAAGATGGCTTTATCACACCTAGCCATAGCCTTTTTTCATCCCAGTGTTATTAGTTAAAAAAAAGGATGGTACATGGAGATTTTGTGTTGATTATCGTGCTTTAAATGCCATAACCATTAAAGATAGGTTTCCTATACCTATTATTGATTAATTGCTTGATGAATTAGATGGAGTAAAAATCTTCTCAAAAATTGATCTGCGTTCCGGGTATCACCAAATAAGGGTCAACCCTAAGGATACTTACAAGACAACTTTCAAGACTTACTATGGGCATTATGAATTTTTGGTTATGCCATTTGGTCTTACCAATGCCCCATCTACTTTCCAAGCTGTTATGAATGACCTTCTAAGACCCTATTTGCATCGTTTTATGTTGGTTTTTTTTTTTTTATGACATCTTGATCTGTAGCTCCAATTATGCAGACCACTTATATCATCTTCACTTGGTTTTAAATTTGTTATTGACTAATAATTTTTATGCCAAGTTGTCTAAATGCACATTTGCAGTACCTACCATTGATTATTTAGGGCACACCATCTCTGTTTAGGGAGTCCAACCAAACTCCTCCAAAGTGCGTGCCATCCAAGATTGGCCCCGACCGCATAATCTCTCAACTCCTTGTGGGTTCTTGGGCTTAATAGAATTCTATGGCAGATTTATGCTCAGATAGCATCACCTCTCACGGACCTATTGAAGTCTACCAATCCATTCATTTGGGATTCTGATACAGATCAAGCATTTACAAAACTCAAAGAGATGGTGACAACTACTCCTGTTCTGCCCTTGCCAAATTTTGAGCTACCCCTTGACATCGAAACAGATGCTTTCGCCATCGCCGTTGGGGCGGTTTTGGCTCAACAAGGCCATCTCATTGCATTTTTCAACAAAAAGCTCTGTGATAAGATGAAGAAGGCACCAACATATGCTCGAGAGATGTATGTTATAACTGAGTCAGTAAGAAAATGGAGACAATACCTGATTTGTCATCACTTCAGGATCTTTACTGATAAACAGAGCATTAGACATATGCTAACTCAACCTCTCCAAACTTCGTAACAGCATCACTGGGTCACTAAATTGCAAGGATTTTCCTACGAGATCATATACAAACCAGGCAGAAAGAATTTTTTAAACAAGAGAATTTTTATTAAAAAAGAAATTTATTATCATGAAAAAGGGAGAATTGTTATTGTATTTTTTTTCCTATGTTTTCTGTTTATATATTTTTTTATCCTTTTTCTACGTTAGTGTGTTGATTTTTCTATTAAATTTTATTTTTATTGAATTTAAGATTTTTGAACTGCCTCAATTCATATGTCCTAAAATGCGAAGTTAACAGAGGTGTACATCCAAGTCAATTCATTTTTTATTTTTTTTATCTTGTAGTAATTTAATTTGATTTAATACCTTATTTTAGAGAAGAGTTCCAAAACATCAAATTGTCACAATTTGTGTCTCAAAATCTCAAGATTTAGAGGATATTGCATCCAATTAATCCTTTTGTCTATTAAATTTTATTTTATTAACATTTGTTAAGTTGTAATTATTTACTTATGAGATATTATTTTTACATAATTATATTATAACTATTTCTCTATTACTATGTTTTAATATGATGGGAAAAGTTAACGTAAATCAAAATGTCACTATGGTATATAATATATTGCACCCTATATCAATTTTTCTTTACAAAATTCCTTTATTTTTGTTTGCTATTTCATGATCAATACTTAAAGAACTTGCGTAGGAAGGGGAAAAAAAATTGCCTGTTAGCTTTTTTTTTTTTTTTTTGAATAACATAGTAGCTTATTTATTTATCACTTAATAAAATGAAGCAAAGAAATCACTTAACTCACAATTGAATGTCAACCAACTACCAAGTGGACTCAGCCCGTGAGGAAAAGAAAGGGTAAAGGCCCAGGTCCAGGGGCAACAAGCGTTACGTGAAAAGGAGAAAGCTTCACAAAGCTTCTCTTATTCCCTTCAGACGCAGAACAAAAAGGTTTTTGCCTTATGCATTAAACGACCTCGCACTTGCACCTGCGCTAACGTCGAGTGGTGGTTTGAATAGGCCGGTTGGTTTGGTTCATGGCGTTTTGAGTGATTGGTGACGGTATTTTGCGGTGCCGTGGTAGGGGGTTTTGGTGATGTTATCAGCAACAATCGTTCAGAGGTAAAGTATTTTCATTTGTTTTTACACAAATGCATATAAACTTGCTTATTTGCCATTACAGAGTAGAGAGCAAGTACAGCATAAGTATTACATCACTGGCCTTAACACAACGAAGTAACAACAACAATTTTCAGACACTGAAAATTGGGTTCCTGACCCAAAATATTATTTTTTGGTTTTTGTTTTGTTTCTTTTCTATTTTTTTTTATTTTCTTTTCCTTTTTTTTTTTAATTTGAATTGGGCTTGAATATGAGGAGAACAATTTTCTTATTTTTTATCATAAAAAAGAAAGTGAAACAAAATATAAATAAGTAATAATAAATTAAGGAGGACAAAATTGGGTGTTATAAACACATGGTCTGTCTGCTTCATCCATTTAAGAGATCCTTTTATTATTTGACTTTGAGTTTTTAATTTTACTAATTGATCATTTATGGGGCGTATTTGTAGGTTGTTTTGTGATGAAGTGTTCCCTTCAGCCCAATGTTATTGTGCTCCTGTTTGTCCCTCTTTCATCTTCCATAGCCACTCCTACCTTCTGCAGGAATCTACAAAAGGCTATTTAAGTCATCCTCTATGAAGTTTGTGAGTTTCTTACTGTATCCCTTTGTTGTGTGTGCCTGTGTGTGTAGTGGCATGTGAAAGAACCTTCTATATATACTCTTCAGAAAAAAGTTCTCTTCATGGTTTAAATTATTTTGTTCTTTCCTGGGTTTTGCAGACATGTTTGAGCAAAGGTGGGGGCTTTCACTTCCCACCATGTCACATGCTGAATTTTTGTGGGATTAGGATCTTATTAGATTGCCCACTAGACCTTTCTGCTCTCATGGCCTTCTCCCCTGTACCAACTGCTCTGGATTGCTTGCCAGTTGAAGAAAGCTACAACACTGAGGCCAATGGTTTTTTTGATTCAAGGGTTGGGTCTGGGAAAAGGCAGAAAATTGAAAAGCTCCTTGATGCTAAAAGCTTACTTTTTGCTGAACCTTGGTACAAGACTGTTAATAACTTGCACCTGTGGAATGCCTCTTTCATTGATGTTGTATTAATATCCAGTCCAATGGGTATTATGGGGTTGCCCTTTCTTACTCGAATGAAGGGTTTCTCAGCTAAGGTAGTCTGTTGTTGTAAGTTATTATTATTATTATTGGACTCAAATTTGTTAATTTCTGTCACCAAAATTGTTAGCTTAATAGTTAATAGTTAATGTTTGTTCAATTGGTTAGATATATGTAACTGAAGCATCAGCAAGATTAGGCCAGCTAATGATGGAGGATCTTGTATCAATGCATACGGAATTCAGGCAGTTTTATGGACCAGAGGAATCGAATTTCCCTTTGTGGCTGAGGCAGGAAGAGCTTGAAATCCTTCCTTCTGAATTAAGAGAGTTAATCTTGGGAAAAGATGGAGTGGAGTTGGGTGGTTGGATGCCTTTATACAGGTGATCTACCATTAATTGGTTTGCATTTTATCTCTAAAAACTTACATAGGACTAAATATTCTATATCCAAAAACTGAATGAAGTGTGCTCGACTAGTACATGCATTGGTTCTATGTTATTTTATTATCTTGTGATTGATTAATTATATTTTTTCATGTATAAATGATTTTGACTTGTTGCTGCCTTGCTTAAGCTTTGTCCCTAACCCTTGATATGTTTGAGAGGATAGAAAATGAGGGGAGAGTAAATTTGAAATTTGAATCGAAGAGAAAATGGAAGGAAAGGAAAATGTGAACTTTTGTTTCTAGAAGTCAACTTTCTCTTTTTCTTTCTATATTTTCTCTTCAACCAAACAAAAGAAAATATATCATTAATTTTGTGTTTTCTCTCTTTTGTATTTTCTTTCCTCTCATCAAAACAGACCATAAGAGTCAGTCAAAATCACCCAAATCCTATTAGGGTATGGGATGGATGAGTTTTAAAAAAAAAACACTCATCTGGATTCTGGGGTTCTATCAGCTATTTGCCTTGTGTCATTTTTATATATGCTCATATTATATCTGTATTATATAGCCTTTGTTAGTGTAGTTAAGCTGTTGCTTTTTACACTGTGTTATGTAAACCTTGTTTCTGTGTCCATTTCTTCTTTTTAGTCAAATATAGTAAATTTTGGTTGAGGTTTTAATTAGTGGAATTTCTCAGTGCAGCTGATGTGAAGGATTGCATGCTAAAGATTCACACTCTTAATTATGCTGAGGAAACTTGCTACAATGGTACATTGGTTATAAAGGCATTCAGCTCTGGTATAGAAATAGGCAGTTGTAATTGGATCCTCAATAGTCCAAAGGGAGATATTGCTTATCTTTCAGGATCCAGCTTCATTTCTGCACATGCAATGCCTTTTGATTACCACAGTTTACAGGGGACTTGTGCGTTAATTTATTCAGACTTCTTATCCTTGGGTGATACTCAAGATGGTGAGAATGGGGATAATTACTCTGTTTCAACTGCTGATAAGTTACTACCTATGAGGTATGAAATTTTGAAATTTTATTCCTCTTCAAAATCTATTTTGTATCCAGACACTTCAGTTATTGTTGTTCAAGTTTTCTTCCTCTGGTTGTAGTAATGAATATTTATGTCTGTTTATATTGACTTCCATGTTGGTTATTGCTGAAGTTCTCAAGATTTGGCTGGATTCAACCATAACTCTGTTGAGTATTCAGAAGAAAAGGAAAAGCTGGTTTTCATATGCTCACATGCTATGGAGCATATCAAAGAAGGTGGTTCTGTTCTTATTCCTTTTGATCGACTTGGAACTGTTTTGCTTCTTTTGGAGGAAATGACAACATCACTTGAAGCTTCAGATATGAAGGTGTCCTTTCTTTTTTTAACTATGTTCTCTATTAATCAGTTATCAAAGTCATGAAAATCTATGATGGAAATGTGGAATATATTTTGAGGGTGTCATTAATTAGCCCTGTTGTCCTGCAGAACGCCATACCCATATCCTTTTTAGTTGCTTGTTCCTACTAACTGGTAAAATGCCTGTCTTTAGCAACCTATGTGGCATTAGCCTTAAGTTCTGTTTGTTTTCTTATTCTCATTTTCTATTTTTGTTTGTCAGGACACTTGACCAGACCAAATGATATTGCTTACCAGTGTTCATTATTTAAATTTTACTGTTATGGTCCTTAGCATAGGATCGAGTCACGGGCTTAAACATGGATTACTTCATTCAACCTATAGTGAAAGCAAGAAGTAGACTCGTCCTTGACAGAGTCCCTCCTAAACTAACACACGTTAGTGAGAGTGAGAAGTAGACTTGACAGAGCCCCTCCTAAACTAACACAAGTTTTTCTGAATATTTCTCATTTTTTCAATTTCAATCTAGTTTGCCCTTTAAATAGGCTACAAAGATATCCCTAACAATTATCCTAATTGATCCTAATTGATAAAATAAAAATAAAGAGGATCCTAACTAATAAGATCTTATCTAATTATCCTAATGAATATAATAAAGATCTGATCTGAAATCAGGATTTTGATATCAAATCTTATTAAGATTGGAAAAGATAAAGAATCAATGAAATAATTCAAGATTTAGATATGATAATCCTAATTTGTGGCCATATCATTTACTTCCTTTTATTTTTTTGTTTTTGTGCTTGCAGTGGGAATTGGGAAAAACAGGGGATTTCAAAGTTCCATCTTTGAAGTTTTTAAAGTGAACTAGAAATCTATTTAATTTTCTAGTCAAATAAACATAACTATCTGGAAAGGGGATTTCTGGATTAATGTCTGAGATGCTTATTCACTGATTTCTATTATTAAGTAATCACAATTTTTCTTTGTAGGTTCCAGTTTATATAATTTCTTCAGTGGCTGAAGAATTACTGGCGTTGCTTAACATCATACCTGAGTGGCTTTGCAAACAGCGGCAAGAGAAAGTACGGATTATTAATTTGGTCCAATGCACTTGCATAGTTTCATTTATAAAAGTTTGACTTTTGTTTTACCTACTTTAATTGGTGCTGCAGTTTTTTACTGGGGAACCATTGTTTGCACACGTCAAGCTCCTAAAAGAGAGAAAAATTCATGTGGTTCCTGCTATTCATTCACATGAACTCTTGTGAGTTTTTTTTACCATGTTTTTAATTTATCTTCCCTTATAATAAACTGTTCATTATGGAAGTGATTAATCAAATTTAATGTTTTTTGGACTTTTTATATGCAAATCAAGTGTTCTTGCAATGTTAACTATTTGGGGAAAACTTTAGTGCTTTATAACTGTTGAGTTTCTGTTAGTAGCCTCAAGATATGAGAAGTGTTTGTTTGATTTTAACAAACTGCACAAGTCAGAGATGGTTTGCCTATTCTTTTTTTTTTTTTTATTGCAAGTTTCTAACAGAAACTGTATTGCTTGTAGAATTAATTGGCAGGAACCCTGCATTGTATTTTGTCCTCACTGGAGTTTGCGTATGGGTCCTGTTGTTCATTTGCTTCGACGATGGTATGGCGATCCAAAATCTTTACTTATTCTTGAGGTATGATATATTTTCTCACTTAATATAAATAGTTATTATGTTGCTTCATCGTAGTCATTTTATTCCTTTATTTTTGGGGTAGAAGTGTATCTTGTGTGCAGTATTTTAAGTTTTGTCCTTTTAATGAAGTTTGAATGTCTTTGGCCAATGTTGCGTTGAATTTACTCTCTGCAGGATGTTTTGAATCCGCTAGCACTTTTACCTTTCCAGCCAGTTGCAATGAAGGTTCTTCAATGTCTGTTTCCCTCTGGAATAGGGTAGGTTTATCTTTCCCTTAGTTACTTCTTCCAATATAATATGTACATTCATGTATATATATAATTGTTCTTACTGATAATTCTCAATATCTCTATAAACATCTAGCCGGTAACGGTCTATACTCTATAGTTCTGTCACCCAAGGAACATAGAGGAAAGAAGAACATATCAAGAATGTAAAACACAACCTTGATAAATTAACAGTGTTTGGATGGTCTCCTTAGTACCATATGTTAACTGTTTAGTCAGGGAATAGGATTACATCTTGTATGTCCTTTTTTCTTCCTTCCCTCTCCATTTCAAAGTACCTGTACTCAAAGTCAAAACTTATAGTGTATTTTTGAAAATGATAATTTCTTTATAATTGTCATTAAAAATGTCACATAATATAAAACTATTAATATATCTTCATCTAACAGCTTCAGTTTTGGGGATTGTTTGTTTATGACATGGTAACATAGTCTCTTTGACCATATGGTTTAGAATTTGACTCTTGCCATCCTCATTCTTTGAATAAATCCTCATTGAAATTTGGTCATATTCATAGTTTATGTGAGACATTTTAACACACCCCCGCACTCTTAGGACTGAACATTTGGAGCATGACATTTACTGGATTTGACATCTCATTGAGACTGGATAGGTTCTGATAGACTAATAAATGCCACATTAGAAATGGGCTAGGACTGACTAAACCCCTGGAAGTTAGTTCAGGGGTGGGGGGAGGATTGTTAAAAATACAATATAAAACTATTCATGTATCTTTATCAAAAAAATGTAATCTCTTCTGACTACAATTTGATTAATGTGTTTAGCATTCTCTCTATTTTTTATTTCTGCATTGTAGGTTGCAGAAAGTTCAACCTTTACTAAAGACATTGCAGCCGAAGACTGTTCTGGTAATTATACATAGATTATTACTTTATAGTTTATACACTATATTATTGTATTATAAGATTATACTTATACATGTGATAAAATGATTATTTGTTTTTGTTTTTATTCCTTTCTTATTCTCTAGTGTCCTGAGGAGTTGAGACTGCATATCAACTTTTCAAGTGAAAAGTCTTTCTCCGTTTTGTATTATACCGAAGCTGAAACTTTAAAAGTACCATACCGGAAGGAGAGTTCAGAGTTAAAAATTGCAACTGATTTGGCTTCCCAGTTTTATTGGAAAACGTTCAAAAAGGAAGAAATCAATATAGCAAAATTGAAGGGAGAGCTATTAATGGAAAATGCCAGGCATCACTTGCTATTGGATAATGATAACAAAAACTCCTTGAGTAATAATAGGTCTTTGGTACATTGGGGTTTACCTGATTCAGAAAAACTTATGGCTGCATTATCAAAGATGGGCATCAGTGGAGATATCCAACATGGTATGAGTGATGCTAAATCACAAACTGTATGTATAATTCACATAAAAGACCCTTACAAAGCCTCTATAGAGATTGGAGCCACTAGTACTGTTATTACTACTGCTGATGAGAATGTGGCTGCTTTTATTTATAAGATTCTGGACAACATTTTGGATGGGGTTTGATGTAAATGTAATTGATTTTCTCTTATTGTTTGTAAAATGCTTGTATTGCATGAGCATATTATTTATAGTTTTGTAATAATTTTTTTTTTATAGTTTCAATTATAAAATTGATGTGCGGAAATGACGTTTTAAAAGTGAGAGTAGAAGAATTGATTTTATTTAGATGATAAAATAGAATTACTTCTGAAATGGAATGATTTTTTTATATATAATTGAGCTATTTTACATTTAAAATCAATTATTATTTACCCCTTTAAAGCCTTTTTTTTAAGCAGTCGATTCTTTCTCAAATGTAGCTAAACTCAAGCATCTTAACATGAAATAAAGCTTTGGTCTCACTTGCATGCCTCAAAATTAGCAAGCTGATTTCCCTACTGCCATTTCCACCTTTGTGGCTAACAAGAACCACTCTGTGGGGGTGGTTCTGGGTATCACATACATTTCTGTTGTGTATGTTATTCAGATATACAACAGAAACAACTTAAACTTGTCTCTGTATCTTGTATCAGGTCCACAGAATTTTTGTAAAATATTACAAAGAAAATTTTCGGTGGTGCAAAGAGCAAAAAGGGCAGGGCGAGTAACAATTCCCCCACTTTTAACTGTAATTGACAGTGAAAAAGACAAGGTCTTATGGTTTTATTGGGCCTCTGGGAGTGATTTATAATTTTTTTACAGCTACAAGTGGGCAATTACTTAAGGCACTCCAATTTTTGCTTGGTGCATCCCCAAGACTTATAAAGTTTCCATCTTACCCTTCTCCCCACGTTCACTCTCTTCTGCTCTCCATCTTCCTCTTCACCGCATTGCACCTTCTCACCGTCGCCACTAATCCTTTCACTTGCTTCTCTGCGTTGTCGACACAACCTTTTAACCTTTTGAATATAAGATTCAAAGTTATGGTTTGATTATTACGGATTGAACAATCCGTAATGCATAAAAATGTATTACGGATTGCACAATCCGTAACATATTTGTATTACGGATTGTGCAATCCGTAACACATTGTATTACGAATTGTGCAATC
The DNA here is from genome assembly GCA_026413185.1 of Pueraria montana var. lobata. Classification (NCBI taxonomy): domain Eukaryota; kingdom Viridiplantae; phylum Streptophyta; class Magnoliopsida; order Fabales; family Fabaceae; genus Pueraria; species Pueraria montana. The sequence goes on from CM048654.1 coordinate 55,271,978, forward strand.
CGTAATACATTTTTATGCATAATGGATTGAGCAATCCGTAATGCATATAAATGTATTACGGATTGTTCAATCCGTAATAATCAAACCATAAATTTGTATTACGGATTGTTCAATCCGTAATACAAATGTATTACGGATTTTTCAATCCGTAATAATCAAACCATAAATTTGAATCTTGTATTCGAAGGGTGAAAAGGTTGTGTCGACGATGCAGAGAAGCAAGTGAAAAGATTAGTAGTGACCGTGAGAAGGTGCGATGCGGTGAAGAGGAAGATGGAGAGAAGAAGAGAGTGAACATGGGGAGAAGGGTAAGATGGAAACTTTATAAGTCTTGGGGGTGCACCAAGCCAAAAATGTGGTGCCTTAAGTAATTGCCCTACAAGTTAGGTTTCGGAGATAAGCAATTGAGGCTCATAGAATTCAGTTAGCATGCTGACTATAATGAAACTTAAATTTCGTGGGATAGCTACAAACAAGTAGCCTATTTTTTTGTGATAGCTACAATTAGCTGAAGTGGGTCAGATAATTTTTCTTTTTATTTTGGAATTGTTGACTGCTAAAAATTTGAAGTGTGTATTTGTATAAAAGGTTAATGTTTTTGCTACTCTTTCTATGGTTACTCCAATAGTGAGAAGTTTGTCATTCTTCTTTGTCCTCGTGAATGTGATTCCTCCAATCATGCCTTTGAGAAGGATAATGCTACTCTTACATAACTTTTATAACAATTTTAACAATTTAAGAGCAATAGGTAAAAAAGAGAGGCGTGGAATAAAAATAGGTAACTTATGAAAAGAGATAGAGAACAAGAATAAATTATAAAAAAAAATGTTGTAAAAGACATTTGGATACTGAAGTTAGTGTATATTCAAAGAAGGGAGATTGTTATCATCTACCTAACATGCTAGCATCTATCTTTTTAAGGATCATCCCTCCAAACCTTATTTGCAAGATGAGACAATTTTCACTAGTAGGTGTAGAACATGAAATTATGTATGTTTTGGGCCTTAAACAAAAATATGGTTCTTTTGCAAAAAAAAAATTTGGTTCTGGACTTTGCGTGACATTGGGCAAAAACCGTTATTTGTTCAATCCAAAACAAATAGTTTTGGCAGAATTCCTTGAGTCATTTTCCTTTTCTTTTTTTATTTATTTATTGTTAAATAGTAATTTTCCTTCTTTAATTTATATAGGACCATTCGTCCAAACTTTATTTGAAAGATGAGCCAATTTCCACCAATAGGCGTACATGATGAAATTCTATATGTTTTGGATAGGGACAAGCGAGTTGGAACAAGTTTATCTTTATTTTTATATAGTTCGAAATTTTTATTTGAACATGAACCCAACTTGATGAAGACCCAAAATATATGGAAGGAGACTTGGCCAACCCAATGTTTTAACATAATATATCAATATTAACATTATGTATAGTTAAATTATAGAACAAAAGAAATATAAATCTTAAATTAAAGTACATTTTACAATATATATTTTAACATAATTATAAATATAATATCATGTTATGTAAAATACTATCTATTAAATAAAAGTTTATTATTGATTCACAATTGTTCAAAAAATGTATTTTTTAAAAGAATGTAGGACACTAAACTTACTAAACTAGGTTGGGACGACCCGAAACATTACCAAAACCTGTCCTAAAAATATGCATCAAGTCTAATTTCAAAACCTGAACCCGTCCAAATCAACTTTGGGACAGGTTGGATTAGTAGACGAGTTAGGCCATACTCACCCCTAGTTTTGGGTAATATTTAAGACTTTTAGAAGGAAAGCAATTATCATATACAATTAAAGGGGCTTGCATGGTACTATGCAAAACCCGTGATTTGCCAAAACAAATTGTTTTAGTAGAATTACTTGAGTAATTTTCTTTCTATAATTTATATGTAATAACTAATGTTGAATTTTAATAAATATTGATTGAATTTCACTAGTTTTCTTTTCAGATACTATGGTTGTATTTGTTTCAAGGTATAAAAAGAATTCTTGAAAAAATAAATTTGAAAATATCATATTCTTATGTTTGGTATATAAAATATTTCCAAAAATTGTTGATTGTTAGTAATATAAAATATTCATATTTCTCTTACTTATTATTCCGATTGTGAATGTAACATCCTCATTTTCAATTATTACATGTTTACTATTTTATTTTGTATTAATTTCTGGAAAATTGGATAAGAATCTCAAAATTTTGATGGACATAATTTTGCTCAAAATGGTGAATATTATCTAATTTTGATTTCTAATATTTTTTTCATATCAGAGTATGAGAAATGACAAAATAACTAAAATGTCTCTAAAAATTAATAATTAGAAATAAAATAGTTAAAAATTGAGAAAAATATTTAGAATAAAAAAAATTTCTTGGAAAATTTCTAGGAATTATTTAAAATTCTTGTAGAAATGATGAAAATGTCTTTAGTTAACTGTATAAACTTAACTGATGACATTTTAACTTAGAAAAGTTTTAAAAAAAATTATAAAATTATATTTTTGAACTAAAATAATTTGATAAAATTATTTTACTCAATTATAAATTATTTCAAATAAAACTAAGTAAAAGTACCATTATACCCTAGTTAATTTAAAAAATTTACAAAAATATCATTAACCCCTTGAGACATTATAGTTAACCAACTCAAGTAGAATAACCATGATCCATTTATTTTTACTTTTACCTAAGGGTTAAAAATACTAGATAAGATAAAAAAAAAAAGATATAATGTGAAAATATTTAATTAAACTTAATTACTTAATTCTGATTTTTCTAACCATTAAAAAAATTAGTGTAACTTGGTTCATTATACACCACATATAAGTTACCATGTTCATTAACTTTCACCATCTACCTCAAAGTCAAAATCAAGTAGATAAGATTAAATGTGGATAATATTAATTATTTTGCTTAAAATTAAATTACTTAATTCTATTTTTTATTAACCACACTTTTTGTATAAGACTTGGCTTATTTTGGTTCCAATCTTTTACCAAATTAACCCCATCTTCTTTTCTTGTTTTTGCTAGCTTGAAACACATTGCCCACATTACACAAATTCAAGTTTTTTCTCTCTCTCAAATTTACAAACAAATTTCAAGTTGCTTAGGTTGGAGTTCAAGTTTGCTAGCACTTTCACCTCATCTTGGTCTTGTTTAAAGCTTGGAAGCAAACATGACATGAACACAAAAACGAATAGGATCGCCATGAAGAATTCATATTTAGGAATTGATTTTAGTTTTCTTTTAAGAAAAGATATTGACGTCACACTCAAGAAAGATATTGATGTCACATAGGTTTGATTGTCACAAATTGCCTTGATAAAGATCAGATTCAATTCATTGTCCAAGAACCAAGGAAAACTCTTACAAAAGGAGAAAACTTGAATTTCATTCCAATTCAACTTGCCTCTGAATTATAAAGTTCTCTCTATTTATAGGCTAGGCTTGCCTGTAAGCATTCCATTAGGAATTAATTCCCACTAGAAATAAATTCTCACTAACCATTATAATGGTTTAGGAAGCCTATAAAACATAAAAACTGACCTAAAACATACTACCTCCGGACCAAAACTCTTGATGTTTTAGCTTCTTATTTTTGTTTCAAAACTCATGATGTTTTATAAATTCCAAGTCTCATTAATTATTTTCTTCCACATATACTCCTATTTAACATTACATAGATTTTCACAACTGCTTCTATCGTAGATACTAAATGAGCTAAATGAGGGTATTTTATACTAAATATATTGTTTGTAAGTAGTATTAAATATTTCTTAAGTTGTGTGTCTTTAAACGTCAAGAGTTTTGGTCCAAAGATAGTATCAAAAGTCATCTAAACTTATTATATGAAAAATAAGTACAAAAGTTCATAGAAAAGTAAAATATTAAGAATTGAATGAGTTATGCTTGATCAAAGTTGGGTGTTGTTTGTTGAGCGTGACTGACAGTGTAACTTCGTGTTGTAATCTAGTTTTTTTGCAAAAATGATATTGAAAGACGAGTTTCGTATTTGAAAACCAAATATCTTAAGCTTTTCAATGGCATATCATTTGTAATTTTATTCGTCCATATGATATTTAAAAAAAAAAAATCAAAACTGACCTATGTACGTTAGAACGTTATGTTTTCGCTGGATTGATAATGTTTTGTAAAACAAAAAAAATCGATTCTCTTTATACAAATTGAATCAAGAGATGTAATATACATTTTTAGAAACTAGATTTAAAGGGATATAATGTAGACTCAAGTTTTTTTTTTTAAATTGGATATGAATTTAGGGAGAAAATCACTTTGGATGTTGATTATTTTTCACTAGAACAATTATATATTTTGTAGATTTTTGTTAAATATGAGGCTTGAAGTTTTAGAAACTTGACGCATAGAGTTTAAAATGAGCAATGATTTCTGTTAAACAAAATAATTTGATTAAAAAAATTTATTTATAACCTGATGTAAAAAAAAAAAGTATTCTATTTTGAAAAATGAAGGTTTTTTAAGGAAATTTTTGTATATTTAAATAACTTATGATAAAATGGCTTACAAAAATAAATTAATCAACCAGAATTCGTCTTTTTTTTTTTTATGTAAACAATGAAATATTATTTTAGGTAAAAGAGATTATTTTAATCCAAAATAATAATAAATAAAAAATAGATACCAAACCTGATAAATTGAACCATGCCTATTTATTTCTTATTGATTTGGTTTAGTTTAGATTAAATAGTAAAAATTATAAAGTCAAACTAAACTGAATCCGTTCAATGCATCAAAAAAAAAAAACTGAATCCGTTCATTTCATGTTATTTGTGAATTATTAACCATATTACTTTTTTTTTTTTTTTATAGAACTATATTACTTCTAAGACAGATACCTTTTGTCATCTTCTTGTGACAAGATTGTGCGTGTCCATTATATTTATTTTTATCAGAGTTTAATAGAGTAGTTGTTTTCTATGCATTTATGGTTGCACCTGGGGAAATAAGTTCCACCTCGTTTATTCTATTTTAATAACGACATTACAAAGTACATAAGTTTACTTGGTTAATGTCGAACATATTCGTCATATAAATAAAGTACTGTATTTTTTTTTTCTATAACTGTTATCCTTAGTTTCAATTATGCGTATGTTCCTGGAAATTACCGCCGAAGAGCCCTATTCATTTTATTTTCTAGGATGTTGCATCCATCTAAAGTTTGTCTTAATCTCAAGGCAATCCTACATTGATTATCTTCTACAAACTTTTTTCCTTCTGGACAAATTCAAATTCTCTAATTAACAGATGTAAATAAATCATTGGAAGGAACTCTTTGAATTTATGTTCAGCTTTTTTAAATAGAAAAAAAATATATCAATTATATTAGTTATTTGTGGGAGAAACATTGTCATGATTATTCACGTCTCTGTTTTCAATTTCTTTGGATACTCCTTCACATAAGAACACAAAAAGGAGACAAAATAGTAAAGACATGCCTTGACTCCAAAAGTTGATTTAGAATAGGACACATAAAAGTCATCACATGAAGTAGCTTTTGTAGATAATGGTTTCAGTTTCCGTGAGGATAATCTACCACAACAACTCCAATATAGGTGCACAAACATATATATATCTATGGTGGTTAGGAGCAAGTAAACCCAACATGAGGATGATTTTTAAAAAGAATTTTAAAGATAAATGCTAGTAATATAAAACTTTATTAATTTCACTCCTTATTTAATGTGAATCATTTTATATTTTTTTAATAATTTTAATTAATAATAAGACATAATAGAAAGAATGTATCAGAAAGTATGTTACTATCGTCATGAAGTACTTTCATTCTAGAAAAATTGCAAGGCACATTCATCCGTTGGCTTGATTTGTAATCTTGACCTTGATGATTATGGGCAATGACCATAGTTTAAGCTTTTTTTTTTTTTTTTTTATTTAAGGGTGACCATAGTTTAAGCTTAAAATAAAATTCATCAATTTTTACATCACCGGTGTTTACAAATTGTAGTTATCATTGAAATCATAGTTATGAAACTCGGCTCGGACCGGCCGGTCGAACTGGTCCGACCGAGAACCGGACCCAAGATCGAGCCAAGTCAGTATTTGGATGGGTTATGCATACGATCCGGGTATGATGTCATCAAATCGGCTAAGAATCTGATAAAACCGGCGAAACCCGGTTCCGGGCGGACCTATGTGTGTTCCATAAGGCTGAGTGCAGTGTTCCATGTTCGCATTGCCCAATGTGCGTGTCCCAAGGCATCTGCTAAGTGTTGTCCACATTGCACGTGAGCCAAGGTGCTGCTGAAAGCTGTCACGTTGCACGCGGCCCAGGAGCGCTTTTTCCCCCAAATCCACGTTGTTGTGTTGTTATTATTTATTAAAACACAAAAATATTGTCACAAGCCAGGTTCGAACACTAGTCCTCTAACTTAAGGTCTGAGGTTTAACCATTGAACCACCACAACAGTTTAATAAATAAATGCGAAAAATAATATATATACAATGTTCTAATTTATATGTTATTTAGACCCGTTCATGAAGTTCAATTAGCAACCCATCGGTTTAACCACTGACCCATTGACCCAGTACCTTCACCGGGTCAATGACCGGTCCGATTTTAATAACACTGATTGAAATTGCTTTGCAATTACTAAAATTACTAGTAAACAAGGTTTTAAAACAGAGTCTACCACCGCAATAACGTTTGCAACTTCAAGATTTTTGTGGTACATCATGATGAAATTACAACTACGATCACCACCACACTTTAAAAAGTTTAATGGTTATGTATTGACAGTGTAAGTAGTTTTACATTGTCATTCAATCACAAATCGCCATTGATATGACTTTTAAAGAAGTTATCATAAAAGTCAACAAACTTACCATCATGGTGGTTGTGATTGGACGACTGTGTATAACTATTCTACACCGTTAGTGCATACCCTATTTTCTCCACTTTAAAACCTATCTGGTAAATAAGACCAATATGGTCACAACTATCATTGTAACGTGATTGCAAAGACTTTCCAAACAACACTATTACGGTTTGCAATTTTGGAACCACAATTCATAACCATGATTCAAACAAACCCATTGTTATTCTAATTGAAGAGCTTCCATCATTAATTGAGATATTCAAGTTGCCTCATACAACAAAGATAACAAAGATTAATTGGACTCTTTAAAGAGGGACTCTGTGAAATCCATTACATGTGTAATGTATCATTAAAATAAGTAAATTAGTCTTCTTTGCCCATCAGAGTGAGGAGGAATTTCTTGTATTCTCCAGAAGTTTCCTCGGCAACTGCATGCTCAAGATGAACACTGTTTCTCTTGTAATACACCTCTTTGATCTCCTTCAGGTCCTTCTCAGCCCTCGTGACAATCACACGTGTGAGTGCGTCCTCATCAGTTCCAGCACTTTCCATCGCATTGCGAAGAACCTACACAATGGATTCAGGATTAAAATTCTTGTGTAAAAAATGCATTTCATGTCATGTTCAAAGAAATATTCAAAGAAAAAGAATTTCTCATATTCTAATTAAGGGTCAAACTCAAACCTCTGCTATAATATATGAAATGAAGTGATATGTCATGAGCAGAAACAGAAAGAATCAAAGAAAGTACATTAGATTTTTCACCTTTTCATAGTACTTCTTATGATCATTGATGCAACTAATGGCTAAATTGGCTGCCTTGTGAAACTCATCAGATCCTTCATCAGACAATTTCTGCAAAGGGAGAAAGGAACAAGTTAGGAAAACTAATTTTAACTTTGTCCTGCATCAGATCTATACTTTCTTTTCTTTAAAATTACATATTTGGAGAAGGATTTAATTAAATACAGTGGCAGTGTAAAGATTTTTTACATTGTCATCTAATCATAGGTTTATCATCTATTGTACGATTGTTGACTTTTGTAGGAAGCGATATCCAGTTGATTTCTAATTAGATGACAGTGTAAAAATCATTACACTGACAATGAATAGCATAGAAATTAAACTCTTTGGAGAAACAATTAAGAATGAAATAAGTATTTTTCAAAGCTTAACAGTTGAGGGTTAAGAAAGCAAAGAAAGAGGCTCTTCGTTGTTGTACCTTAGTGATGGCAATGCCATGATCATCCCTGTAGCGATTGAAAGTAGCCACAAGTTGGGTCTTGCTCCTAGTAGTAAGAATCCTAATAATTTCTTCATTACTTTTATTCTTGTTTTTGATAGCCTCATGAAGAGCATCAGCTTCAGATTGTGCCAATTTTGCATTAATTTCACTGCCACCATACCTAAATGAACTCACCAACCCTACCAACAGCTGCATAAAATTGACCAAACACTAATTAGATAAAAAATACCTATTCCTTAAGCATTTCACTCGTTGACTTCTTTTTCTTCAAATGCCATAGCTAGTGTAAATAAATAAACATATATAAGACAAAACTTACATGTAGTTCCTTATGTACTTCTAGTGTTGTTTTCCAATGAAAAATAGACTTTCATTTCGTTAATCAGCATAACGCGTAGTAAATAAAGGTTTGCATTAAAAGTCAACATAGATTACCAAGATAAAACATCAATTCTGATTGAAGAACAACACAAAAAAAAAATATCTAAGAAACTGTATCTAAGTTTTGTCCAATTATATATGACTTGCCTGGCGAAGATGGCCGCTAGTATTAGCGGCCACATCTTCCTCCAAGGAACGCTTGTATCTGTTGTGATAGGCACGCCTCACAACAAAAAGCTCTTCAGGTGAAAGGACACAGGAAATTTCCACAATCACTTGGTAGTTTTTGTCAGCACTCTTGAGGGCTATATTGGCCAACAAGGCCTCACGTTCTACAGGTTCCAATATCCAACGGTACATTGCTCTCTTTATGGTACAACCCCACACAACAACAATTACTAATTCATCAGTGCATCTATAATAAAAGCAACCAAAAAATTTTCATAAGAAACGTTTTGGAAATTGTCATAGCCAGTTTTGTGTACCTCAAAGTCACCAGAGAGCTCAGACTCAAGGCGTTTGATGAGATCCTCTTGGAAGAGATTCTGGTATGCTTCTCTGATTTGGTTCCTTTGGGTAGCATTTCTATGGCCTAGTATTGATATAATGGCTTTTCCATCAGCTCCCCAACCTACAAAATTTTTAAAACTCAATAGTTTAATAGTAAGCTTTTTTTTTTCTATAGTGATAATCAAATCACCACTTTGAAAAATATGACATACTTATAAGCTATTCTAAGTCTCTAACAAATTGTTAGTCTTAGACTCTTGTTACATATAGGGAAAAACCAAATTACATTAAGAAATGATTGTTGTGTGAGAATGAAGGATTGAAAATTTGATCATGGACTTTCAATATGAAAACTTATGATTGAATGAATTTTTGAAAAGGAAATGAAAAGTTGGATCATGTGACCTTTGACAGCTTTCCTGAGAGATTCTGCATCTTCCACAGGAGAGTGGTTGGAAGGAGCAATCAGCGTAGCCATGGTTCAATTGATGTTTTTTTTTTTTTTTTTTTTTTACTCTATGCTTCTGGCTAGTTAAATTTATACACACAGGAGCAAGTTAGTTATAGCTTATTACCTATGATACCAAAAACTGAACGTATTAGCTTCTGAGTTTACGATGCCCTCTGTTCAGAATTTATTCATTTATTTATTTTGTGAATTCTCTGTTCAGAATAGTGCCATATTCGATTTTTATAAGACCTATTTTATTTAAAACTTGGTCATACTAACGGGTATCTTAAAAGTATTAGTTAATAAATAAATAATTTTTTTTAATTAAAAATGATGGTTAGTATCTAAAAAGTATTAATAAATTAAAAAATTATTAAAAATTATGGTAAGATATTAGCATTCTAAAGTACCTGTAGCACATATATATAATATATCTCATCTAATACTAGTAAATATTTACTACTATTTCTTTCTATTTATTCATTTAAGAGGATAATACACACATATATATAAAGAAATATAATTAATATTTTCTTTATATTAAAATTATTTTTAACTTCCTAATATGAAATGTACTATTATTTTTTTTCTTATTTATGATAAGCATATAAAATACTTAAGAATTAAGTAGAAATAAAGATATAATTAAAAATAATTAATATTATTTCAAAATTTTAAATGGATAAATAAATAAAATTATTTAAAAAATAAGGGTAAAATATTTTTTGTCCCTCAAAATATTTCAAAATTCTATTTTAATCATATAAAAATTTAAAACGTTTTTTATCCTTATATTTTAACAGAAACATATGTTTTTAGTCTCTAATGAAAGACTAAAACTACATCAATTTTTGTAAATGTAAGAATTAAAAATATATTAAATTTTTAGAGAGTTAAATCGAATTTCAAGATATTTTAAATGATCAAAAATACATTTTTGGTTAAGTTAATGTAACATCACATCGCATTATGTCGATCATCAAAAAATAAATGCATCTTTCAAGAATTTCAAATTTTGTGACATAATAGATAACCTTCACCAATCAAATTTGGCGTTAAGAAGTTGTGAACCACTCCAATCGATTTATATCTAGGTTGTGACACATTTGCCGACCATCCTAAATTAGCCACACTTTGGTTGTGACATAATTAACTATCTTTATTTTTGAAACTCAATGCTCAAGAGACTATGGACCATTCTAAACAAACTGACCAATTCGTAGTTGAGGAGCCGATCTACCCCTTCTTTGACTTATGGTATTGTCTCAATTTGTTTTAAGTGATGACTAACCTAACTTGAAACCATATTTATTAGGAAAACAATTCCATTAATCAACATTAGTCTATTATTTTCATTGTCATAAGGGTCCATTTGGTGGTCAAGATAGGATAAGATAGCTATCATATCCTATTGTAATTCGTCGTTTGTTGCGTCCCAATAGGATATAATAATGCTATCCTATTTCTTATTTTATCTCGTTGGTCTAATATAATTCTTATCCTGAAAAATGTTGGGTTAAGGAAGCAACAAGATAAGGTAAACTCTATCTTCTTCTATATATATATCTATTGAATATTATAATAATTAGTATATATAATTATATAATATTATATATATATATATAATTTAATATTATATATTATGATATACACATACTATATAATATTATTAAAAATATAAATATTAAATTATAAATATAATTATATATAATATTCAACGTATAATAATAATAATAATAATAATAATAATAATAATTTTGACACATAAATTTAAATTATATTATTAATTAAAATATTAAAAAATTATTATTATTCAAATATTAAAAAAATCATATTAGAAAAATATTTGAATAATAATTATACTTTTCAAAATCATATATAATTTTTTATATAATTTTAAGAAAAAGCTACATCAATAAAATATAATTTTATATAATTAAGTTAAAATTATAATTTTTTTTATAATTTTCATAATTTATAAAAAAATATAAATTAAAAGTTCAATTTTAGAAAATTAAATGTAATTTTAAGAAACAATATTTTTGTTATATAAACATAATTTATATACTATCTTATCACTATTTAGTTTGTAATTTGGTGTGCATTAATATTGGATAAAATTAAAGCTTATTTTTATCTTATTCTATCATGTTCTTATCTTGTTGTCATATTCTATCATATCTTATCCATCAAACGAGTCCTAAACTCTCTTTAATCTGTTACCAAAAGCCCACTTGACAGACCTAGGAAATTTAACACATTTTTAAATATAATAATTACTAGTATAATAACTCGTGCAATGCACAGGAATATATTAAGATTATCAATATAAATATATGATAAATTTAAGATAAATTGATTATGTAAAAATATTAATGATATGTCCATATTTTCTTACATCATATTATAAATTTATATTATATCTTATTGAGTAATGTCTATTCAATTTTTAAATTGTGTTGCCAAATAGATAAACTTAGTGATTTAACTTAGTAATGGAAATAAATAGTAATATTACATAGATATATATTTTAAATTATAAATATTATACTAAAAAATTTTATTAATATATAATAACTATTAAAAAAGTTATCAACATGATTTTAACATTAATTTTACTTCCTATATAATATCAAATCCTTTCCTCTTGACTATATATATAAACTCATGTTGGTCATAGAGAAGATAAAAACTACATAATAACACATATTGTTTAACTATTATTGGTGATCATCGTGAAGGAAATGAGATTTGATTTCATGTATAAGAAATTAAGTATCTTATGTATCATAATTATATTTGCACGTGATCAAAATAGAATCCTACTCATTATGCATACGATTACTATTGCACGTATATTTTTTTCCCATTTCATATACATTTCTATTTATTTCATTTTAACATCATTAATTTTATTATTGTTCATTAACTTTAACAACAATATAAGAACGTTACATATAAACAAAAAAATATTTATCACATTTTTCAATAAAAAAATTCCACTATTATAAAACTTAATTATTTAGTTAGATTTATAAATACACACATATACCACATACAGGCGTAAATTGTTCTAAAAAAGTATAATTGCTTTAAACAACCAAATCATTCAACAATTACTTAATAAAAAAGGTTATCAAATTCAATCTATTAATTTTTAAATACTTTTTAAATATATACCTTTTCATACTTGTAAATTCTAAATTTAATTTCACTAATATATTATTAAATTATATTTTTCATTGTGATACTCAAAATAATTTAGCAAATTACATATCATAATTAACAAATAACTTTCATTTAATCATTAATTAAGAACTAATTTTGTTTGATTAAATTGACTAATTTTACTTAATTTCCTTATTTACATAAACATTAAATTGCCACTATTTTAATTAATTCTAAAAATTTATAATTAACTTTAAATATAGAGATATATAATTCAATCACAATTAATTATTTCATCGATTAAAATTAATTTTCATAAATTTGTAAATAAAATTTTCAAATGACTGCACTATACTAATTTATATTTTTATTATCAATAAACTAAAATTTTAAATTCGTTTTAAATATATATTTTTCATACTTGTAAATTCAAAAATTATTTTCACAAATGTATATTATTAAACACTAATTTTTCTTTAAAAAAACACTATTTTTTATTTTGATACTCATAATAATTTAGCAAATTACATACACAAATTAGCAAATAATTTTCATTTAATCACTAATTGGAAACTAATTTTGTTTGATTAAACTGATTAATTGCACTTAATTGCCATATCTATGTAAATATTAAATTCTATCTTTATCCTTAATTTGGGCCCATCCAATTTGCTGCAAACTACCTTCACTAATTATTAATTTTTTTAATTGATTGTTTAAATAAAAAAAATTAAGAATGCAAAATAATATAGTATAATTTTTTTAATCGATTATCATACAAAGATCTTTTAATTTTAAAATTATTTCAATTAATATTATTTTATTAGTTAACATTAAATATAGAGAAAATATATTCAAATCATAATTAATTCTTTCATCAATAAAAATTAATTTTTAAAACTTTCTAAATTAAATTTTTGAATGATTGCATATTTTATATATCAATTTATATTTTCATTATAAATAAACTAAAATTATAAATACTTTAAAATACTTTTTAATAGTAGTATTTTATATGTATTTTCAAGTTGTAAATATATATAATTTTTACTAATATAAAACTATTAAATTTAGCAATCAATTAATTATCATTCAATTAGAAAATTATATATTAGATTTAGCAATTAATTATTAACATTCAATTATTAATAATTAAATTTAAATATAGAGTCATATAATCAAATAAAAATTAATTCTTTTATCAATTAAAAATAATTTTCACAATTTGTAAAATAAAAAGTTTTGAATGACTGTACTATATTAATTTATATTTTAATTATCAATAAACTAAATTTTAAATACATTTTAAATATATATTTCTTCATACTTGTAAATTCAAAATTAATTTCACAAATATATTATTAAACACTATTTTCTCATTTTGATAAATAACATATATTATAAACTATTTTTTAATACAATAACACATAATAATTTGCAAATTACATACCATAATTAACATATAATTTTGATTTAATCACTAATTAGGAACTTATTTTGTTTGACTAAAATAATTAATTTCACTTAATTGCCATATTTACCTAAATATTAAATTATCACTTTATTCTTAATTTGGGCCCATGCAATTTGCAGCAAACTATCCACACTTATTTTTATTTTTTTTAATTAATTATTTAAATAAAATATTTTAGGAATGCAAAATAACATATTCTAATTTTTTGTAATTGTTTTTTTGGTGCAGATTCTATTTTTTTAAATGATTATCCTGCAAAGATCTTTTATTTTTAAAATCATTTTAATTGATAATCTGTTTAATTACATTATATATATATATATATATATATATATATATATATATATATATATATATTCAAATCATAATTAATTCTTTCAACAATAAAAATTAATTTTTAAAACTTTATAAATTAAAATTTTTGAATGACTACATATTTTATATATTAATATACTTTTCATTTTAAATAAACTAAAATTTAAAATACTCTTAAATAGTTTTTTTTTATAATTTATATGTATTTTCAAGTACTTGCAAATATATAAAAATTTTACTAATATAAATTTTAAACATTTTTTATTCATATCCTTTTGTAATTAAATTATTGATCACCACATTATTTTCTCTTATTTTTAATTAAATTAAATCAAATTGAGTATAATTTATTTAGGGTAATTAATATCAACTATAGTTACAAATTATTTTAAAATACATTATACTGTAAAAATTTATAAGAAAACATCAAATAAAATTATACTTAGAATTTATAATAATATACATATTTTTTATCCTTGAAACTAATATCAATTATTTTGCATGTTCTAATTAATAAGAATGATTGCATATTGTCAATAAATATATTATTTTCATATTTTATATGAATTTTTAAATACTTGTAAATCTATAATATTTTAAATAATATTTTTTATTCATTTTGGTATTCAGTATAATTTAATTAACAAATTATATATTAGAATTATCAACTAACGTTAATATTCAAATCATGGTCATTCAGTATAATTAAATTATTTTAATTAATAATCATTTTTTATTAATATTCAAATTATATTAAATATTTTTTATTTATTTCGGTATTGAGTATAATTAAATTATTTTAATTAATGCTCATCTTTTAATTAACGTTAATACTCAAATCATGGTAATTTAATTACTTTAACAAAAAAAAATTATTTTTTTTCTATTTAAACCAGTTACATTTACTTTCTTGGGAACTTTTCATTGGCACTAAAAAAAAACACTTGCGTACAGAACAAAAGGATACCAGCTTCACAAAGGGACATTTATATACACAATATTTTGTCTATCAAATCTCCATTTTACTCATATTTTAGGTAGGTAAATGTTTTTCTAAGGTAATCCCAATACTTTTGCCCTTCCCCTCCTTTGTTAATGGTTCACAACAATAATATTCTCTTTTTAATCAAATTCAAAGAACTGCACACAAATATTGCAATAACAGGTTAAAAAATAGTTTTTTCAAATAATACAATAACATATATTATATGACAAAATGTAAAGAACATTAATATAAAATCAAAATGGTAGACTCATCATTTTTCTAATTAGGAAGTTGTTGTTCTTTGTTAAACAAATATTGACCTTCCTAAGCTTATTAATAGGCGAAATAGTATTTGCAAAATAAGAAAAAATTAGAAATAAAAACCATAAAAATAGAGAACATAAATATCAGTAAAATGTAAATCAAACACTAACCTTCCTTATTATTGATGTAGATCAAAGTTGCTCTAGATACTAAAATCATGACTGAAAAAAAAAACCATTAAATTTGTACTGATTTTCAGTGTCAAAAAGCAAAACAAAGTAATGCAAAGAAAAAGTCATTTTCAATAAATAAAAACGTAGAAGAAAGACAATCAATAAATTTGTACCGATTTTCAGAAGAAAAAAAATGATATGTGCTTAGCTAAGTGTAACGTTGTGATTTTCCTAATTGTATGATTAAGTGTTTGATTAATAATGTAAGAGGAAATTAAATTTAAATTTATTATATGTATAAAAGAATTAATAAATAGATTGTTTTATTATGTGTTATAGTGTTGTTGATAATTTTCATGTATGGTTGGGCTTAGAGGGTAAGGTTGTTGTTAAGACTTTTACGTGAGTTACTTGAGTTGTAGGGAAAAAAATATATAAGAGAAGGGGGTGTCCTTAGAGGAAGTGTGGGGGCAAATAGTAAAATTTCAAATACTCCCAAAGTCTTAAATTGGGAACTCCTTCTCCCTTATCTTGTTCATTTTCCTTTCTTCCCTTCTAAGCTTTCTCTCTTTCTCTTGAGTTGAAGTGAAATTCCTACATCAATTTGAAGCTTGATTTCTTCTTCTCTAGAGCCTCCTTAGTTGATTTCAAGCTGGTAAGTTCAATTCTTTTCTATTCTTGATCTCTTAGTTTCTTTCTCAACTCCTACCAAGAACATGAGAAATGAGTTTTATGTAGAATCTTGGTTGGTGGGTGAAAATTTGATTGAAGCTCAATTTGGGATTGATTTACGTTTTCTCTAGTTGATTTCATAGCAAAAGTTGAGTAGAGATCATCCTTAAATCACCAAGTTTCCTCCCTAGCCTCTTCTTCAAGGTTTTGAGTCAAAAAATTTACGTAAGGGAAGCTTTAATATGATTGATTGCTTTATTTGTATATTCTATGCTTGGAATGTTGTTTTTGAGTATGGAATGATGTATATATGTTATGTTTGATGTAAAATTTGAATTGGAATGAATTTGGTAGCCATTGAAGAGTTTTAAGCATATTTTCAAGGTTCTACAATCCTGTTTCGCTTAAGAACAGAGTGGTTCTCACTTAAGCGAGAAGGGGACATAGGACATTTTTGGTCTAGAAGATGTTCTAGATTAAGTGCCAGAAATCCTAGCTTAAGCGAGCCGCACTTAAGCGAGGAAAATCCTAGCTTAAGCGAGGAACCCTGGAAGTGAACAATTAATTCTTGAAATTCTAGCTTAAGCGAGAGTAAAGTGGCGCTTAAGCGAGAATTCATTTTCTATACTATAAAATGGCTTTCAAATTAATTTTAAATTGAATTATTTCTATGCTATGGGTGTGATGGATATGTCCACAAAAGTTCTAGAACTATGTTAGGAAATTCACATTTTGTTAAAGTTGATGTTGTGTTGTAAGTAAGGATTCAGGGTGTGAGAATACCTTACTTGAGCTTATTGAACTGTTGGATGGGTTCATAAGCATAATTTAAGTAAAATGGTGAATTTATAACATAGAGGGAACTTGTGGCAATCAAAATTGTTTGGCTTGTTACATGACATTGCATATGGGTAGGCACGTAAGTTGAGGGTGCTAGGTAGGCTTTCAACCTAGTGCGGGAGGTTTTCGTGGTGGCTAACGGTGGACCTATAGAATAGACAAGTGGGCGAATCCCTATAGATGTAAGGTTTTGCAAACCTTACAGAGGTAAGCCAATACCCACACTTATCTATATTCGATAAAACCATACTTCCTCCACAAGGTCAGCGCAAGGGACTCCCTGAATGGTCAGAGAGTGAGACCATGATAGGGGATGGGGCATATGGGGACCGCCCAAAAGTTGTAGAAATCTCCATGGAGTCGAGTCAGCACGACATTACATAATGAGATTGTATATGAGATTAATTTATGAACTGATGTATGTGTTACTGAATGATCGTGACTGATTTATTATTGTTGATTTATTCTAGTTTTTGTTTAAGTAAATCTTATACCTTTGTATATCTATGATCTTTTTATAAATAAGCTTACCCTTGCCTTTTGTGTTTGTATTACTACAATGATCGTGTGGTTGGCACGAGAGCAGATAGTGGTGATGTTGCAGGTTTTTAGATCGCTCGTGACTGAAGCAGATGTATATGTTGAAGCGGATGTTGCAGGTTTTGTATATGTTCTCATATATATATATATATATATATGTATATATATATATGTATATATATATATATATATATGTATATAGTATGGGGACCAGCTTAGGACATATGTATAAATATTTAGGTTATGGTGAATGTCCTCTACAAGGGGACTATTTTGGTATTTGTCCCCTTGTAGAGGACATTCACCATAACCTAAATATTTATACATATGTCCTAAGCTGGTCCCCATACTATATACATATATATATATATATATATATATATATATATATATATATATATTTAAGTTTTGTAAAGCCAAACATAATACTTTTATGATGTGATGATGTACATTATATGTAGGAAAGTAGGTACATATATATGTGTTAAATGTGAAGAAAATTTTCCTTTGTAGTTTCATATGATAATATTTAACAAAATGTTTTAGTATAACAAATCTGTAACGAAGATGGGTCGTTACACTAAGCCAACTCTTTTATAGTATAAAAAATAATAGTCAATTAAAGAAACAAATCATTATAAAAGTATGCTAAATTTAGGTTTTTTTTTTTTGTGACAATGTTATTGGTAAGGAGTATCCACCAGTTTTGCCGATGACTAATCTCCATCGGGAAACCTAACTGGCCACCTTTAGTGGGGTTCTCCCCTCCCAACCATGTTTTTTCCATCTACAAGACTCAAATCCAAGACCTTGCTTAAGGGGACCAAGTCCAGCACCACTCAGACCAACAACTAGTTGGTATGATGAATTTAGGTATTAATTATTCACGTTTAAGTTTTAAAAAATCAAGAACAATTACCTTATTGCAGATTGCACGATACTTTCTAATTGAAATCGATTTATAATTAGATTTTGCCTAAAAAAATTTGGCCTATAATTTGTATCACAAAGATGATTTGAAAGAATTTCTAGTCAATGCTAATAGGCTATTTCTTAATGTGTTTAATACTAATTGCTTATACGTATCAATTATTTATAACTGAACAAAATTAAACGAATGAATTATACATTTAAATTTTTACATATCAATTATAACTGAAAAAATTAATATCATTCATAAAAATATTCCTAATAAATTAATGAGATTTGAATGTATTTGAATTTGAATTTGGTTCATAATCGAACCAAATAATTCTAAAGTATGAAATGATGACACGTGTCATCCAATGCTTGAAAAATAACCTTGTTTTGCCATGTGTTTTTCGAAACTGTTTTTGGATTCGTAAATTTTATATACTAGTGTAATAACACGTGCCATGCACATGTGTTAATTTATAAGTATCAAAATAAATATAATTTTATATTATTATAATTTTAATGTACATTTTAATTTTCTAAATACATATACGTATATAAAAAAATTATATATATATATATATATATATATATATATATGAGAAAATTATTATGAATATTGAAATCTATTCAAATAATTTATATTCATAATCATAAACATGTTATATTATTTTCATTTATATAAACATGTTTTTTAAGAAAGTATTATCTTTGTAAATATATTTATATTTGTATTGTATTAGATGTAGTAATAGATATTTATGTTAATATATACTTTAATAGTAGATAAGATAATTTAGCATCTGTTAAAAAAAAATGTCCTTCCTTTTTGCAGTGTGTCAGCTATTAAAATAGATATGAAATATTAACATAAAATATATGCAACTTTATTATATTGTAAAACAAATATTTTATATAAATTAAAATAGTTTAAATTTATAATCCAGTTAAAGATTTTTTTTTTTAAAAATTAATAATCAATTTTATAATTAACATAAAATATAAAGATATATATTCAAATCATAATTAATTCTTTCATCAATTAAAATTAATTTTTAAACTTTGTAAATTAAAAGTTTTGAATAACCATATATTTTATACATTAATTATATTTTTATTATCAATGAACTAAAATTTTGAATACTTTTTATATAAAAATATTTTTCTCATATTGTATATGTATTTTGAATACAATTTAATATAAACGACTACGTGTAGGTGTCTATGTGTATAACTCTTGAATTAATTAAAGTAATTACGGAATATTTTTTTAAAGCAATTATGAAATATATATTTAAAAATAAAGAAAGAGACAATATTCCTACTGCAATTTGAATTAATTAAAGCAAATATGATATATATATATATATATGTATATATATATATATATATATATATATATATATTAAAAGGGAACATAAGATTAATTTAAATTAAGATAAATATATTATTTTAAAATTTATAATTAAACTAATTAAATATAGTTATTAAATATATAATAACTATATTTATGTATTACTTAACTTTGAAAAAGATTTTTATATATTATATGGAAATCACGGTGGAAGAGTAAATTATAATAATGAGCATAAGAATTTAATAAACGAAATACAGTTAATGAAATTAATGGAATCAATTAGTTATCGATGGATGATTGAAAAATAATTTATACGGATATGTTTTTTTTTTTTTTGCTGAAAATAACTATAAAATATAAATATTTTAAAATATTTTGCTACTTTACAATTTAATAAAAAAAATGTGACTGATCAAAAAAAAAAAGTGTTATATATTACGTTTTACTTTGAAATTTAATAATGATAATTGATTCTTTTTATTATAACATGTGTATTCAAAATATTTTCTATTAAATCCTATGTCACGTAATTTACCTAGTTTTTTTTAAATATATTGATTTTGATTATTAAAATATGTATTTGAATGATCTTTTATTAAATTTGATAATCTTAAAAATGTTTATATATATATATATATATATATATATATATATATATTCTTTTATTTAAAATAATATATGAAAATATAGTTTAGTAATGTACCAAAAAAAATCATTACTTAGAATTGTTTACATTAACAATTATAAAAATTAAAAGTTATTAACAATTTGAAATCATTCATATTCGTATACAATATTCAACCTTTATTACTAATTAGTAAATTCAAAATATTAAACCAACATGATAAGTTTTGAAAATCATAAGTAGTAGTTGATAAATTCGTAAACAAATAGAGTCGTGAACCATCATAACAACCAATTAAACATCAATTCTTAGTTCATCAACAAAAATTGTAATTTTCTTTCCTAAACTGAAAAATAATATCATCATTGTCTTTGAAATCATTGTTAGCTAGGAATTTTTTTCATCCTTTGCCTATTTGAACATCCTTTTTTGCTTCTTGGCTTCAACTTCGTGTATCTAATAATGTGTGTATTCTCCTTATTTCCAATTTTTTGTAGAACTCCCAATTGAAATTGGTGTACACTGTAACGTTGTAGTTTTCCTAATTGTATAATTAAGTGTTTGATTAATAATGCAAGAGCAAACTAAATTTAAATTATGTTAATTGATATAATAATTAACTTAAGTTCTATGTTTTGTTATGTGCTAAAGTGTTATGTTAGATGGTTGAGACTTTTACGTAAGTTACTTGAGTTGTAGGAAAGAAAAGAAAAGAAGGGGTTGTTCTTAGAGGAAACATAGGTGGAAATAGCAAAATTTCATGCTACTCCCAAATGTTTAAACGTGCAAAGCTTCATTCTTCCTCCTATTCCCTTCATTCTTCTTCCTTCCTCTCTAAGTCTCTCTTTCTCTTGAGTTGAACTGAAATTCCTACATCATTTTGAAGCTTGAATTCTTCTTCTCTAGAGCCTCCTTAGTTGATTTCTAATTGGTAAGTTCAATTCCTTTTTATTCTTGATCTCTTAGTTTCTTTCTCAACTTCTACCAAGAACATGAGAAATGAGTTTCATGTAGAATCTTGGTTGGTGGGTTAGAATTTGATTGAAGCTCAATTTGGGATTGATTTAGGTTTCCTCTAGTTGATTTCATAGCAAAAGTTGAGTAGAGATCATTCTTGAATCACCAAGTCTCCTCCCTAGCTTCTTCTTCAAGGTTTTGAGTCAAAAAATTTAGGTAAATGAAGCTTTAATATGATTGAATGCTTTATTTGTATATTCTATGCTTGTAATGTTGTTTTTGAGTGTGGAATGATGTATATATTTTATGTTTGATATAAAATTCGAATTGGAATGAATTTGGTAGCCATTGAAGAGTTTTAAGCATGTTTTTGAGGTTCTACAACCTTGTTTCGCTTAAGAACAGAGTGGTTCTCGCTTAAGCGAGACAGGGGACAGAGGACATTTTTGGTCTAGAAGCTTTTCTAGCTTAAGCGCCAGAAATCCTAGCTTAAGCAAGGCCTCGCTTAAGCGAGGAAAATTCTAGCTTAAGCGAGGAACCTGGAAGTGAACAATTAATTTCTAAAATTCTAGCTTAAGCTAGAGTAAAGTGGCGCTTAAGTGAGAATTCATTTTGTACACTATAAAATGGCTTTCAAATTTATTTTAAATTGAATTATTTCTATGGTATGGGTGTGATGAAGATGTCCACAAAAGTTCTAGAACTATGTTAAGAAATTCACATTTTGTTAAAGTTGGTGTTGTGTTGTGAGTAAGGATTCAAGGTGTGAGAATACCTTGCTTGAGTTTATTGAACTGTTGGATGGGTTCATAAGCATAATTTGAGAAAAATGGTGAATTTATAACATAGAGGGAACTTGTGGCAATCAAAATTGTTTTGCTTGTTACATGACATTACATATGGGTAGGCACGTAAGTTGAGGGTGCTAGGTAGGCTCTTAACCTAGTGCCGGAGGTTTTCGTGATGGCTAACGGTGGCCCTATAGAATAGACAAGAGGATAAATTCCTATAGATGTAAGGTTTTGCAAACCTTACAAAGGTAAGCCGATACACACACTTGTCTATATTCGATAAAACCACACTTCCTCCACAAGGTTAGCGCAAGGGACTCCTGAATGGTCAGAGAGTGAGACCATGGTAGGGGATGGGGCCTATGGGGACCGCCCAAAAGTTGTAGAAATCTCCATGGAGTCGAGTCAGCACGACATTACATAATTAAATTGAGATTGATTTATAAATTGATGTATGGGTTATTGTATGATGTTATCTGATTTATTATTATTGATTGATTTTAGTTTTCCTTTAAGAAAATCTTATATCTTTGTATATCTATGTTCTTTTTATAAACAAGCTTACCCTTGCAATTTGTGTTGTATTACTGCAATGATCGTGTGGTTGGCACGGGAGCAGATAGTGATGATGTTGCAGATTCTCAGACCGCTCGTGACTGAAGCGGATGTAGATGTGGAATATGGGATGAGATCCCTCTTTTTGGTAGTTTCATATGATAATATTTAACAAATGTTTTAGTATAACAAACTTGTAACGAAGATGGGTCGTTACATACACCTCGCGAAATAGCTGTGAAAGGACAAAGTAAAGAATGAAAATAAAACAAACTAAAAAAAAATGGACACACGAATTTGCTACCTCGTATTTAGTGTTGACCGTGAAAATTTTCTCCTAGAATTTGTAACGACCCGCTATCGTCACAAGACAGCTTAACTACTATATTGCGAAAAGATTTAATTAAAAACTTATTATAAGTTATTTAGAAAAATACGTGTAAATTTTTTTTTTCGCGCAAGATCACTAATCATTCATAACATTCATCATTAAGAAATATACATAACTACATCTGAAAATTATCCATACATAAATACATATATCAGAAGTACAAATACCAAGCCATATGGTCATATACAAACCGCAGACCAAAAGTCTGATATATCTCAAAAGGTTCGGAATACGTATATACCAGTACAAAGGTGCCCATTTCCTACTAGCTGGCCACAACTACATATTACCCTTAGCTAGAAACTAGGATGATATAAGAAAAGATAAGGAATAGATGAAGTAGGTCTCCTGTGACTTCAGTCGCGTATAGCTTGATCTGCCGGTAGTTCGCCATCTGCTCCCGCGAAGAATCGCGATCATCACAGTCAAACACATACAAACAAACAGCGCAAGGATAAGCTTACAGAACAAACATCCATTTAAAATAAGGCATTAAATTTATACTAACATATTCACAAAGTTAAATAATAACAATATACAGTGAAATCCAATTCAATAGGTAAATTACCAACATATCCTCAAATAATATGTCCTAGTTATGCACTATATGTAGACACGACTCCATGGAGATTTTCACTAGTCGAGCGACCAGCACAGTCAGATCCCTTAACATAGTCCAATTTGACCAGTGGGGGAAACGCCGATACTGGTCTTGGAAATAAATTAGTGGCTTTGTCAAGTTAGGTGTACGTGGGTAGTGGCTCACCATAACACAAGATCTGCAGAAGTCTTGGTCTCAATATGGAATCGCCCGTCCATCCCATCCCCCGGGTCCATGTACACGACCCCACCAATCTTTCCGACACTAGGTTGAGAACCTTCTTAATTAGCATTCTCAACTTACGTGTCAACTTGTATCCACAGTCACGATCCACTGTGGACTTATGCATGTATGCACACACAATTCAACACAACAACATATCCACAGTCATCGTCCACTGTGGTCAACAACAACATATCCACAGTCACCATCCACTGTGGTCAACAACATATATCCACAGCCCTCATTCACTGTGGTCAACAACATGTATCCACAGCCATCATCCACTGTGATTCAAAGTTAAAGAAAACATCGAAGTTAACTGGACTCTGATCAAAACCTTAAAATTTTTAACTATTAAAACTGTCTATAACACTTTGGAGTTTTTTCTAAAATCTCATAAAAACATTCGAAATACTAGAAATTATAGAAATCATCTTTAAAACTTTAGAAAGATTTTGAAAGGAAATTAAAAGATAAAATAATAATCTCTAAATCATCTTTTAGAAAGTGTGCCAAAATTTTCAAAAATCTCAAAAACAGATTTTCTTCACTGCAGATGGGTCAGTTTCAAGGAAACTTTTGAAATAGAAATATAATGAATTAGAAAGCATATCATACACCGTTCGAAAGCTTGAAATGTCTATTTTCTAACCATATAACTCGTTTTTGAATAATATTTTTGTAGAAATACAGAATTGCAAAACAATATACTATGTTCAATCACGTATTTCTGACCGGACCTTCAACTTTCAGGGCCATAAATCCTTCGATTTTCAATATTTTTTAGCAGTTCTTGTGCCAAAACTGTAGCCCCGGATGTCTATTTTCATCTCCAATAAACGAAATTCAATTTCATTCACCACAGCTAAAGTTATCACAAAAATACTAACATATGTTTAGAAAAAAAACGTACCAGACAGCAAGCACTTTGTTTCCAGCTATCATATAGTTCCAATCAATCAACTTATATCACAAACAAATTATCAAAACATTACTTTCAGAATCAATACACATCACAACATATCCATACATCAAAGAATACATGAAAACTGTAAACTTTCCTTACCTCGAGAAGATGCTAAAATAAGAGCTTTGAATAATGGAGGAGTGAAGTAACTTTTAGTTTTCTGGAGCACGAATATTAAACCACCACTATGAACCAACAACAGCTCATAGTATAAAAACTTGGGACTTAGAAATTTTGAAGGAGAACTTTTATAGAAGTATAATTACTTAACGGTGAGGGGTGTCGGAAACAAAATGACGTTAGATAGAGAAAATGAGACTGCAAATAGAAAGTTTTGGAGAAAAGGAATTTTTCAAGCAGAAATGAGTTCGATTGAGGTTGTGCAGTTTAAAATCCTCGCTGCAACCTTCATTTATATAATAGTAGATATATTTTTTTATTATTATTTTTTTCTTTTTCTTTGACTTTGTAATCTCAAGTGATAGAAAGAAAAGGAAATGTAAGATTATATTTTCCTGCTAGCAATCCGACTCTGTCAGCAAGATTTAGGGGAACTGCTTTTGAAATTTGGGCATTCAAAATTTTTTTGAACGTGAGAATGGGTTCCTTGAGTCAACAAAATTTATGAAAGCTTTTGAAATTTTTTCTACAAAGTACGTAGGAGTAAATTATGATAGATGTAGTTATAGTTTTAGGTAGAATAATTAGCAGGTAAGGTAATAAAATGCAAATCAAGCTAATTAAATTAGTACATGTATGACTTACTAATTTTAATTTTGGATATCTAATAAAATTTAGAATGTCTTAGAATTTTTCTAACTCTCAAAAAGTTCTCAAAAACACACTCTTCGGAATCACGTTAAAATATTATTATTTTAATCAAGTGTAACAAAATAACATACAAATTTTATAGGAACCTAATTATACTTATTAGAGACTAATTATAATTAAATCCTTTTAATTTATTTACTATTTCCTTACTTTCACAGTGTATTCTTACACTACCAGTGTGCAACATAGTCCAGATTTCAGTGAAATTTTCTACTAAAACTTACATAGAAAAATCACACATATTTATTAATTATATTTTCTCATGAAATTAAATTTAATTATCTCTTATAATTATTTTCAATCCAAGAGAGAAGGAAGAAATGAGAAAACGTTAGAAAGTTAAATTTTGACTTTTGCTATTCGTAACCATGACTTTCTAACCTCACACCCCCTTTTCTATAACAAAACTTACGTAAAGTCGAAACTATTACGAAAACTACTAAACACATCATAATCCCATAAACAAAACAATTTATTTTGTTTTTATAGTTCATTAAATAACCTAATTTAAATTTAATTTATCTTACATTTTAAGTAAGTCACTTATCATACATTATGAAAATTCATAGCGTTACAGAATTCCTCCTCAACATATGTTGGTAGTCCTCCATAGGCACTTAGCTATCTTCAAAGTGTATGTTTGACCACAAATAACCACTTTGCAAAACTGTCTAAAAGCAATTTGTAGAAGGCACATCAAAGGAAACAAAAAAATATCAGTGGAGTGATCACATATGATGTAGAGATAATATATATAGAGGAAGAAACAATGAGGTAATAAATGTGGTATTGCAAACAGAAATTAAGGTAAGTAATTATAAAATCAAATTCTTTTTTTGCAAGAATAATATTTTTGATTCACAATCAAGAAATTACTTTAGAATTTCATTAATTAGGACAATAATTTAACTTTGAATATATGATTGAGAAATTGTTTGGCTAAAAATAATATTCACGGAGCATTAAAAATTAAAAATATACAAATATGAATGGTTTATTCCTATTAAAATATTTATTAAAAATATTACATTTTTATTTTTTTAAAGAAAAATATTGCATTTTTATTAGAGTAAAAATAATATTTTTAATTGAAAATATATACTTTTAATTCTTAATTTAAATTATTTCTAGAATTAAATATCTGATTTATTTTTAAAATGGTTACAGAAAAAAATTCCAGAATTAAAAGTCTAATTTTTTTTCTAACGTGTAAAAAATTGTGTTATATTAAATTGCACTACAAATTGCATTTTCAAATTATTTTTTCCAGAATTAAATTGCACTTTCATTTTAAATAACCAATATTTTGAAAAATAGTTTTCCAATTTTCTATTTAATTGTTGTAAAAATAATTGTCATATCAAAGATTGATTTAAATTATTTCTATAATTAAATGAAGATTATATATTTGATTTTTTATTTAATTTCATTTTGATTATTCCCATTTTAACTTGAATTGTTTCCTAAAATGTATATCATTATAGCCATGATTGATTAGTATTAATATGCAGTATAAATTTTTCTTATAGTTAATTGTCCGTTTGAAATTTGAAAATAGTCCATATTAATTGGCCATTTGACATGTGGCAGATGATGCTTATTAAGTTGACATGTGATAAACTATGCTTGAATGATTGACACTTGGTAAATGAAGGTTTAAGAGGTTGATATGTGGCAAATGAAGACTCTAGTTAGGGATTGTTTTGTATATAGTATAGATTTTATTTATTTTATTTATATATATTTATATTGATATTGATTCATAAATTATATATATATTGATTACTCTCCACGCTTAGAAACTCAAAGACTATACTCCCTCTGTCTCATAATAATTGTCGTCATAGGTTATTTTACACAGAATAAATGGATGAAAGAAAATAGAAAATTACAAAATTAACCTTATCATCATTAATTTTTTTATTTATTGTTGCCCATGATTAATATTATAAGGGATATAAGTGAAAAAAAGTAATCTTTATATATATAAAAGTAATAGTTTCTCATCCTAAAAAGGAAATAATTTCCCACCAAAAATAGGGACATATTTGTATTTTTATTTTATGTTATTTTCATAAAGGAAATATTTTCCCGCTCATCTTAAAAAGGAAATAATTTCCCGCCTAAAATAGGGACATATTTGTATTTTCATGTTATGTTATTCTTATAAAGGAAATATTTTCCCGCTCAAAACTTTGACATTTATGTATTTTTAGTTTTGTCTTTATAAAAAAGATTAAAAGAATTATTTATAATTTATAATATATAAAAAGTTATAATATATATATATATATTCATGATTTTTTATTTTTTATATTATATATATATATATATATAAAGTTATAATATATATACATTTATGTATTTTTAATTTTATTTTTATAGAAACGATTAAAGAACATTATTTATAATATATAAAAAGTTATAATATATATATATATATATTATATTTAAATGTATATATTATAAATTTATAAATATTATAAATTATTACTATAACATATATATGAGAGTTTAATTTGGACAGAATATATATATAAAGATATAATACAACATATTGAGGAAGATAATGTAGAGGGGATGAAGTGGGTTAGAATTTTGGCATTTGGGACACCTACCTATCTTTATATATAAAAAAGTTAATAGTTTCTCATCCTAAAAAGGAAATAATTTTCCACCTAAAATAGGGACATATTTGTATTTTTATTTTATGTTATTCTCATAAAGGAAATATTTTCCCGCTCATCTAAAAAAGAAAATAATTTTCCGTCTAAAATAGGGACATATTGGTATTTTCATGTTATGTTATTCTTATAAAGGAAATATTTTCCCGCTCAAAATTTTGAAATTTATGTATTTTTAGTTTTGTCTTTATAAAAAAGATTAAAAAGAATTATTTACAATTTATAATATATAAAAAGTTATAATATATATACATTTCTGTATTTTTAATTTTATTTTTATAGAAAATATTAAAGAGCATTATTTATAATATATAAAAAGTTATAATATATATATATATATATATATATATATATATTATATTTAAATGTATATAAATTATAACTTTATATACTAATAAAAAAATATTATAACTTTATATATATTATAAATTATTACTATAAATATAAACATATATACGGGAGTTTAATTTGGACAGAATATATAAAGATATAATACAACATAATGAGGAAGATAAAGTAGAGGGGATGAAGTGGGTTAGAATTTTGGCATTTGGGACACCTACCTAATTGACTTAAAGACAATTTTAATTTCTTTTATTTTAAATTTTTTATATTAAATACTTAATAAATTAAATTACATAGTCATCAATAAAAAAAAAATATATATATACTGACATGTCATTATTCCTTAACGATCAATGTTCACCTAATGGGACCAAATGCAATGAAATTTTTTAACTTATATACATATAGAGGAGGGATCCACTTACTCTTCATCTTCACCATTCATTTTTTTTAAAATCTAATGGTTAAGAAAATTTAGTAATAAAAGAATTTTGAAGGTAAGAAAATTTGAAATTATTTTAAAAGTATAAGTAGTTAAAGTTTAAAAAGAATAAAATAGCATAAAATATTTAACGCAGTGATTTAGATGTCTGGATCAAATTTATTGATTTTCAAAAATCGAAGGATTAATTTTTTTTTTTTTTAATGAGAGACTAAAATTATGAATTGAAAAAAGAATAAGAAAACTAAAGTTATATTTTAGCCAAACAATAATGAAGTAGTCATCACTACCAATTAAAAATATTTTTTTCAAATATTATTCACTACCAATTAAAAATATTTTTTTTCAAATATTATTCAGTAGCAACAGTCTAAATGTCATTTACAATTAAAAATATTTTCTTTTTCAAAAATTATTATTATTATTATTATTATTATTTACATAACATCAATTTAGTGACAATCATCACTAATTGCGACATTCTTACGACTGTCAATCAATGGGGTCTAGCTCAGTTGGTTGAACAGGATGCTAAGTGTTGTAAACCCCTAGTATGATTCCTATGGATAAAAAAAAAAAAAAATCTTACGGCTGTCAACTAACAATTCGTCACTACTTTGGTCTTCGGTGAATAAAAGTAAAAAAAGCATAATCCCATTAATGAAAAGTGAAAAATTAATTAAAATGCATCAACTCTTAAACGAAATTAAGAGAGAAGCTTTTAATTAATAACCGTTAATTCAGGTGATATATTGAAGTATTTGAATGTGCGTATTAGACTCATATTCCATTATCTCTACTTTATCTTATAGGATCACATTCCATTAAGATTGCATTATCTCTACTTACTTTTTTTTTTATATATTCTCCTCACTTTTATTCATATCAAAAATAAATTATAAACATTTAATTATTAAAATCAACCCAACTCAAACATTAAGAATATAATCTAATCCAACCAGTTATGGGTAGATTAGTTCCAAAAATATCAACACATCACTGCTCAAAATATTTATATTTTCTGCGAATTTTTCGATATCACTACTACAAATTCAATACATATCTCCACTTGATATTAATTTATACACACTTCTAATACTCTTAGAATGCTTGTATAAAAATTAAAAAAAAAAATGTTTGTATAAAAAGGGAAAATAAACGAAGAGTAAAAAGTTTTTAAGTATATTTTTGTCTGAAAAGTGTTGAATAATAAGTAACAATGAACTATATATGACTTACTAATAAACAAAAGTAAGAGAATGGCTTTATTTTATTGGTTATTTATTTACTTCTAAATTCTAATATTCTTTTCTCTTTTAAACATCATATCAATCGTCTTAATTAAATCGAGTAGGAAGTTACGATTCTCCTTAACAAGGTCAAAATATATAGTGGGGGACAAAGCTATTCGTTCAAAGTGTAACTTTGCACCCAAAAAATTGTGATCCATAATTAGTCAAGTGAAATGAAGTTTCTAAGTATTGATGCTTTGAGATTAAAACATTCATAATCTTTATGCAGATTTTTTGTTTTTGGTATAAACTGATATTCATTTTAAATATTTTTAATAATATATTTATAAAATAGTGATTTGTTAATACAATAGTAAATGATATTTCCTTTCTTTAATAAATGCTTAAATTACATTATCCTATTTTCTTATTTTAAAAATTACACTTCCCTTTTTTAAGAAAATAATATGTGCTATAATTTAAATTATCTTAATATAAATGAATCACTTATTGTTAATAGTTGCTCCTTTTTGACTCAACATTACTGGTAACTAATTTTGAATTATTTCCATGGGCTTTGGCACTTCCGAAAATGAAATGAAGATTTGAAGTGAAGTTTCAAAGGCAATAGTATGATTACTATTCCATCTATATATTAAATTTGACAATACAAGATTCCAAATTAGTCGTCATTAATTTCAGAATCAGAAGTTGAAGAGAGAAAAAAAATTACGTTTTGGAGATTTTTTTTTTCAGAGATGTTCACGGTCACTGATAGATTTGATCATATTAAAATGGACTAAAATATTTTATATAAAAAAAAGGACTAAAATATTGATCTGTCAAGAAAAAAAAAATCCTTTTTTTTAATGAGAGAATAGTATCGAAGTACATCTTAGAAAAGGAAAGTATATTTTACTGTTAATATAATCTTATTTTAAAACGAGCATATATATTTAATAGTTATATTTTTACATTTAATAAAATACCTCGTGTATAATAAATTGTTAAAATATTTCTTTTAAAAAGTAATTAAGAAATATTAAGACTTAAATATGTTTTTAGTTCCTATAAAATGAATGTGTTTTGACTTTGGTCCCTACAAAATTTTTTCTTTATTTTTCATCCCTTTAAAATTTTAAATTATTGTTTTTAATCCTATAAAATGTGCAAATTTTGGTTTTGTTCTCTTAAAATATTTTTCTTTCATTTTAAACCCTCCAAAATCTAGAATTACTATTTTGGTCCCTAGAGTTCATTTTAAGGTACATAAATAATATTTATTTTAAGGTTCTAGAAATTTTTTTGGAAGTATCACAAGTTGGCATTACACCACATATACAAGAGGGTATTACTTGAGATAGTTACTTGACCTTCTCCTAAACACATAAGTAGTTAAAATGTATCACATAATAGTAGGGACAAAAACAAAATTTCAACATTTTGAGAGTTGAAAACTAAAAAAATTTCTTTATAAAGACTAAAATTAAAATTAGCTAATTTTATAGAAACTAAAAACATATTTAAATCTTTAATAAAAAAGTAAATTACATGGACCCCCTAAGATTTGTCCTTATTACACCTAATACTCCTCTATTTTTTAATCTTACAGAAAATTCTTTAATTTTTGGACTTTCGTTACACTGAACCCTCCTCTTAAGTATAAATCGTTACATCGACCCCCCTCTTAGACGTAAAAAAATGTTACACCAATCTTCTCTTACACCATGTTCATTTGCTGCGAAAAAGAGCTGAAAATGAGTGAAAATAACAGTAAAATGAATTGAGATTCACACTTTTACACTCTATTTTAATTCAAAACTTTCATATCAATTTACTTTCATTTTATTTCATTATCTCAATTCACTTTCATTCCACTTTACCGAACACCCTTAGAGAACTTAAAGTAATGTAAAAAATGAGAAAGATCGAATGTAATAAAAGCAAATTTCATGAAATATGTGTAATTTACTCTGAATAAAATACTACTGTTTTAGTATCATCCAATCCAATTCCAACATGATATAGTTGACAGCTTATCAAAATTTGCAAAGACATTGGATAGGAACGCTCACAATGTTTGTTGGGTGTGAGTCACGAGATCGAGAATCACATCCCACCTTTCTGTAGATCATGATGTCCCATAACTAATAGGCTTAATTGCAGATTTTACCATCCAACTTTCATAATTTTGTAAATTTTACCACCCAACTTTTTTTTTTGTAAATTTTACCATCCAAGTTTTTTTTTTGCGAATTTTACCACTCAAGTTTTTTATTTACGAATTTTACCACCCAACTTTTATCATTTTGCGAATTTTATCATCTAAGTTTTCAATTTTTGCGCATTTTACCACCCTGATGTTTCACAAATTTTTTTTTTAATTCTTTAACTTTTTTTTTGGTAAAATATCAAAGTGGTAAAATGTGCAAAAATTGAAAACTTGGGTGGTAAAATTTGCAAAATTAAAACTTGGGTGGTAAAATTCGCAAAATTATGAAAATTGGGTGGTAAAATTTGCAATTAAGCCTAACTAATAACTACATTACGGTCTGCATCAACTATGTAAATAATCGGATGAGTCATCAAGTCCCGTTCACATGCTTTTTCACACTCTAATTTTTATTTTTATTTATACTTTGATTTTATAGTTTTAATTTCATTTATTTTCTCTTAAAAAAATTATTTATTTATTTCTTTTAAATCACACCATTTATCAAATTGATTATATTCTTTTTCTTCTATTTTTATATCTTTCTTTCCCTTAAAGTTAAAGATATATATATAGGTGTGAAAAGACTTTTTGTTTGTCCCATGTGGCTATTTCTTTAATTTCGCATCTAATTCTTTCCAACATTCAGCGTCTGCATGATAGCGTCATCTTAGGAATTGATCTTTATTATTATTATTATTATTATTATTATTATTATAGTAAAATATAAGAAATGAGATTAACATTTTTCTATCACATTCTTTATTATTAATTAAAATTTATTAAAAAATATAAAATTTTATATATCTCACTTCTTATTTAATAAATTTTACTAATAATTTTATATTTTTTAATAAAATTTAACCAATATTAAAAATGTATTAGAAAATAAATTATTAAATGATTTCGAATCATCACGATCGCAATCAATTTTTACATGACACATATTAACTTTTTTTTATGTAAGCTTAATTGTATATTTTATCACTCAATTATAACCATTTTACAAATTTTACTACCATTTTGTTTTTTTTTTTTTGCATATTTCATTATTTTTTTTTTTTGTGTATTTTATCGATCTGTTAAATATATAACAATGTGTTGACGTATAAAAAAAATTTGATCGAGATCATTACCTCATAGTGATTTTGGACAATATGCATGTTAGCAAAATATGTTATTAATACTCTCAACGAATAATAGAAAGAAAGGAAAATATAAAATAAGACGAGTAACTTAACTAAGAGAGATAGAGAATATACTATTTAAATTATTGTATAATGTTATTGGATGAATATAATCTTTTTTAGGTTTAAATATCTTTTTAATCCTTGCAATTTTGTGTTTTTTTGCTTTTCGTCCTTACAAATTTTATTTTTTGGTTTTAGTCCTTATAAATTATGTTTGTTTTATTTTTTGTCCTTATAACGGTTTATATAGAGTTTTTTTCACTGTTCAAAGCGTTATCTAAACCACTTTAAGGACGAAAAACAAAATAAACACAATTTGCAAGGACGAAAACCAAAATTTTTTTTTGCAAAGACCAAAAATAAAAAAAATACTAAATTACAAGGACTAAAAATGTATTTAAACTCTTTTTATTATTATTGGCATATGTACGGGAACCACATTCTGCATTTATCGTGGAACGCATATTTTCTCTCTCATGGTCATCATCCACTTGGATTCTTGATCTTGTACTTCATTGCCATCACCAATGTACTACTATATATAGCCCAACAAAGTCGTTGATTTATCAGAGTTCACACAATGGAGTTTCAGTTAAAGTACCCAGTTGGTCTTTATATTTAGTTATTATTGACATCAACAAAGTCATGGAAGAAGTTAATGGTATGTGCCTTTTCTTGTGGGAGAGAAATTTCTCATGTTATTTTTCTCCTCACAATCAATTTCTTTCCTCTAATTTCAACCTTTCCAATCTCTATGCATCGCTTTGAGCAAGTGTTAATATTTCTCATCTACATATAAATTTTAATCCCAACACACTATCTATGGTTTGCTTCTTCTAGTTTAAATTTTCCACTGGTCTTGTATTAATTAGCAAAGAGAAGTACAATAAGATCATATATACCCACCCATAAGGCTTCTGCAGGACTGCAACTTGCACTGGTAGTAACAAAATGAATAAACCACCCCATATATGAAACATGAACTTCTAGTGGATTGGTTCATCCTTCAGATTCTCTAATGCCTTGTTTGGATTAAGGGTATGTTTAGTTTAAGGAAGTGAAAGGAAATAAGATTATTTTATAAGTTGTTTAATAGAAAAGACAACATGCAAGAGAAAAGAAGGTTAATTAGTATGTATATAAAATATCATAAATATCTCTAAAAAAGAAAAATACAAAAATAATGATGTTTTGGATGTTTAATGTATAAAAAATCTTTCTCTCTCCTTTTTATTTTTGTATGGAAAGATCGATAAACTTGTAGGTCCCGTCCACTTTTTAATATTTCCTCCTCAATTGTTAAAGAATATTTAAATGAAACAAAGATGGTTTCACTTTCTTTCCATCCTCCCGCCTTCTTTCTTTAATGAGTAAATTACATAGATCTCCCATGAGGTTTGTTCTTATTACACCTAGCATCCCTATATTTTTTTACATTACTTTGAGCATCCCTAAGGGGGGTAAGTGTAATATTTTTTAAACCTGAGAGGGGGGGTCAGTGTAATGATTTATGCCTATGAGGGGGTCGGTGTAACGAAACTCCAAAAATTAGGAGTTTTTTTTGTAGGGTTCAAAAATAGAGGGATGTCAAGTGTAATAAAGGCAAATCTCAGGAGGTGTCCGTGTAATTTACCCAATTTCTTGCATAACAAACATACACTAAGGCTAAAACAGAGATGAAACAAATGAGAATGAATGAAATAAAAAAAATAAAAATATAAGAGAAATAAAATAGAAAATGTGTTATTTGGATAGATAGAAATAGAAAAGAAAAAACTGAAAAAAATTTCTATCAACTAATTTAGATGAGTGAAAAGGTCAATGAAAAACAAAGTAAAAATAAAAAATAAATTACATAAAAATATTTTAAGGTAATTAAAAAAATAATTTTTACTCCATTATTTTTTCTCAACATAAAATTATTTATTATTTTAAAAAATCTGTTATGAAAAAATATTCAATTTTTAACAAATTAAATAAAAAAGTCACAAATCATCTTACTTTCATCCCATTTGAAGAGGGATTTACTTTATAGTAGAGCCCACTAATTTTTGCAATTTCTCTATCCCATTTCTATTCTAACCAAGCACATAAAAATCACACAATCCCTTGTATTTCGCTCCCTCTCATTTTCCTCCCTCCCAAAACACAAAGGGTAATAATCAATGTTCAATTTTTTTTTTATAGTATTCTTTATAATTGTATTTAGCTTTCTTGTTGCATTCTGTGTTTAATTAAAGTTTCTATAAGCACTTTTAGAATTGAAAAAAAAAAGTAAAATAAATTAGAAAAAAATTACAAGTTAAAATTAATTTGATTCATTTTGTGTTTTATTTTCTTCTTTGATAAATTCCTATGAAAAAGTTTAGAACACGAAGATAATTGATACATTGATTGAGGTCCCCTCTTGAGATTTCAATGTCATTATGAAATTGTGCTAGCATCTTATTAATTAGCTTTTGGTGTTGCATTGGCTAATTAGCTATACAGCATAGGGACCACAAATTTTTAAGAATTGCTGTTGAAGAAGCGTATAAAGGGGTAGACTGTGAAGATGGGGGTCCTTTTGGTGCTATTATAGTTTGTAATGATGAAATAGTTGCTAGTTGTCACAACATGGTTCTGAGGAACACTGACCCAACTGCTCATGCAGAAGTGACTGCTATAAGAAAGGTTAGATTATTACATATAGCCAAATAATTTCCTTAAGTTGCATTAAAATGCATATTTTCTTGTAGTATATGTTGGTATTTACATCTATGCTTTTCTGTCCGACGCAGCATTCATCACTACACAAGAGGGATATGTCATGCCTTGCCTTCTTTGGCAATTGATTGTTTATGTGCAAATCTTTATTCTTGTAATATTACGAAGGGGATGTCCACTTATAACAATATATCATGAGTCTAACGATGATGCATATTCAATTATATTAGCAAGACTTTTAAAGTAGACGAAGTCTACGGTGCGAAAGTAAACTTCTTTCGCACCGTGCGAAAGGAAAATGAATTGACAAGAGAACCATTGGATTTATTAATAAAAAAATGAATAGACGAGATTGATTTTCTGTTTTTTTTTTCTTTTATTTTTCTTTTTACTTTTTTTCTTTCCCATTATACCCTCTTCTCTACCATAACAACAAATTTGGTTGCGAAACTCAACCACCATTAACGCCGATTCACATGCTCACCGAGTTGAAGTGACTCAGTCCGACTCGACGACGATTTTAACGATGGCACTTTTTAAAAAAAAATTCATTATAGAGCAAATCCAAAAAAGAGGTTCCAAAAGAAGAACAACAATGACAGATCCAAAATTGAATTACATAGCAGATCCAAAAATGAAGAAGTCATCAGATTCAGAAAACAGATCCAAACCAAACAGATCAATAAATTTTCTATACATGTCTCAATAACAAAACAATGAC
The DNA here is from genome assembly GCA_026413185.1 of Pueraria montana var. lobata. Taxonomy (NCBI): domain Eukaryota; kingdom Viridiplantae; phylum Streptophyta; class Magnoliopsida; order Fabales; family Fabaceae; genus Pueraria; species Pueraria montana. Next base: position 55,309,631 of record CM048654.1, read on the forward strand.
GCAACATTTCGCTACCGCACTTGCGCTTGTAGGAGCCTCGACGCCATCGGGCTCGCAGGGAGTCTCGACGCCATCGTGCTCATGCCTGTAGGGAGGCTCGACGTTGTTGCACTCGTGCTTGTAGGAACCTCGACGCCACCGTGCTCGCATGGAGCCTCTATGTTGTCGAACTTGCGCTCACAAGGAGGAGAAACGGGGAAAGAGGGGAAGAAAGAGAAAGGGGTATAATGGGAAAAGAGAGAAAAAAAGTAAAAAACAAAACTTTCCCACCGTGCGTAAGATGTTTAACTTACGCACGGTAGATTTCGTCTTTAAAGTATTTATTGTAAAAGTTAACAAACTTACCATATAATAACTTATGATTGAATGACAGTGTAAAACTATTTTACACTATCAGTCAGTGACTTATTGCATAACTTTTTTCTCATATATCATTTGGGCAGTTTCTCCAAGTATCTCTGATATTTGTTGAGCATCGTTTAAGTGGATACCAGTTGGCAAGTTGGCTAGCAATATTAATTTTTTGTTCATTTTATTATATATTCTGCTGCAGGATTTGACGAGACAAATATATTATGCATATGGTATCAATTCTATGCATACTTCAGATATTGGTATCAATTGGAATTTTAATATCTAGTCTTTGTGAAGAGTTCACTTCACTACTAGAATTTATTAATTTCTTGCCTTACTTTTATGAGCTATGGTTTCAGTCAAACTTTATAACATCTTAAATTCCATGATAATAGAACTAATTGTACATTACTCTGCTTTTTTTTTTTTCCAACTTTATGTGCAGCAAACATAATTTATGCAATTATTGGGATTTATATTTTAAACTCAATCATTTGATTTTGCAGGCTTGTGAAAAGCTAAACCAGATAGAACTTTCAGACTGTGAAATATATGCTTCTTGTGAACCTTGCCCAATGTGCTTTGGAGCAATCCACCTCTCACGAGTTAAGGTTGGAAATGCCCTGCTTTTCCTACGCTTCTCAATTTATGTTTACCTTTTATTAATTTTATAAGAAATTAATTAAAGTATATTAATAGTGTAAACATTTTTCATACTGTTATTTAATTATAAATTATCAACCAACAAGTTATGGTCTGAACGAAACTGAGCTCGATACCTTTAAGTAAGGTCTCGATTTGAGTCTTGAGAAGGGAGATCCTACTAAAGGTTGTCGGTCAGGTTCTCCGATGGAGTTTAGTTATCAACAAAGTTTATGATAATTCGCACCAAAGTTAATTCTACCAAATTTTTTTTATAAATTATCATGAAAGATAGAGTACATGAAAATTAAATTCATTTTACAAAGCTTACTTATGGGCACACTTTCTTACAATATTCAATTTATTTATATAGAGGTTGGTTTATGGAGCAGAGGCAGAGGCAGCAATTGCTATTGGGTTCGATGACTTCATTTCTGATGCATTGCGAGGTACTGGATTCTACCAGAAGGCACAATTGGAGATTAAAAGGGCTGACGGCAAAGAAGCTAACATTGCTGAAGAAGTTTTTGAGAGAACAAAGGAAAAATTCCGAATGTATTGAAATCTCTATGTTTCCTAAGCCATTAGTATTTACACCTGATGAAAATTGAGTTCATATAAATAAGCTCGTTGCTCTTGTGTAACCTAAATCCTAATGAATAAATTGTATGGGGAGAATCAAAATGAAAGTTACTTTGTAATAATCGTAAATAGAATAATTCTAAATTTTCCTCGTATTTTCTTTTCTACGATAAATATTGAATGAGTTTTATATTTTAAAACATTAAATATATTTATGTTTTCATTTAATATTTTCTTATGAGGATTTGCATGAATTTGTAGGAGGATATGGTATTTTTTTTTATACGCATATGATTGTAAAGAGTATCCTTGGTTGTTCGTCAAGACTAATATTCTTTGAGAGATCTGAAGGTACTTAAAGGTGGATTGTCTCTTCCTAACTAGGTTTTCTTCATATGGAAAAGTCAGGATTCAAACTTTTGACCACTAGCTTAAGGAATTTGAGCTTATCACAACTTGGATCAACCACTTGTTGGTGTAAGAAAATGTATATTATTACTCCTATAAATATAAGTTTATGACAATAATTTTATTTGTAAAATAGTAGATCATAAGTACTCGATTATTAGGGATGCGCATAACATAATCAATAGCCCATTATGAATGAGAGACAATGAGGAAGGTTGAGATTGGAAAGGAGAGTTTATGTGAGGAAGAGGTCAACTTTAAACTTGATAAGGATATTTTTGGAATGGTCCATGATGAACAATTTTTAATCCTGACCATGTTAAAATGCATCGATTCTTAATAAGAACTTAATTAGAATGGAGACTTTTAGCTTACTCTAAATCTTCTTGGCTTCTTCATTAAGTAATAACTAATTAAGAAAGTTCTAGTTAAAATCCAACCTTAATCATCAAAACCCAATTCACTAATCCTCGGATCAATTCCCCACTAATTAAGAAAAGAATCTCGACTATGATCCTTGGTCAATTGATCAACATTTGATTTTTTTTTTTTATCTAAATGGCAATTTCCCATTAGTCATTCCATTTACATTGGGATAATTGCGAAAATTATATTATTCAAAAATCGATTGTATAATCGATTATTGTTATAATTGATTATAATCAGAATCAATTTTTGTTTAGGTAAGTTTTCTAAAAAGTAATTTTAAGATAAATGGAGTCATTCTTTCCTAATCTTTTGCTTGATTTTATTTGTAAGCTATCTTTTACTAATGTGAACATACAATCTTTCGGTCACACATGTTCAATTTCTATCGATCCACCTATCCTTAATAATAATAATTATTATTATTATTATCAAATCTAGTTTCTAGATTTAGGCTATTGCTTCCTGCACCCCCAAAATTTTTAATATCCCCAACTTACCCTTCTCCCCTCTCCCCTCGCTCACCCTCTCCTGCCTTGCACCATTATGATCCAGGCCTCGTGCTACTGCGACTACGGCATTGCACCACATTCCGCCATGGACATCGTATCATGCCTCTCCTTCCTTGCAACGTAGCCACTATGGAATTTTGAATCCAGAAGTTGGCCAACAATGTTCCGGATTGAGTAATCCGGAATACAAGTAATCTAGAAATGCATTCCGAATTACCTATTCCGAAATATATTTGTTGCATTCCGGAACACAACAAATAAATTCAAGAATAGGTAATCCAGAAAACACCAACACTTACGAAACGAGCTTTTTGGAAAACACCAACACTTTTGGATTGGTTTTTCCAGAAAACACTAACATCATATATTATTTCCCTTACAAGTTGCCTAGAAAGTCTCAGATAAATCTAGTCCCCATATTCGTTCATCATCCTTGGGAGTTGGGATTCAATGGGTTCATTAGTTGGACGATGCAGAGGTGGTGACATTGAGGGTGGTGTTGCTGGAGGAAGAAGAGAGGGAGGAGGTGGGCAGAGGGCAGTGCAATCGGGGCGAAGGTGGCAACATTGTTGGAGGAAGAAGAGAGAGGGAGGAGGGCAGGGCAGAGGTGGTGGCGCAAGGGTGGCGTTGCTGGAGGAAGAAGAGAGAGGGAAGAGGTTGAGGCGTCATAGTCGGGGTGGAGGTGGCAGCGTCAGGGTTTGCATTGCTGGAGGAAGAAGAGAGAAAGAGGAAGGTAGGGGCAAAAACAGTGCAGAATAAGAAAGGTGGAAGAAGGTGCTAGGGATGTGGGGCATTTTTGTCTATTCAGCTTCCTATGGGGTGAAAGAAGCAAAAATGGGAGGTGCAAGAAGCAACTCTCATGATAGTACATGAACCATTTAAGATTCGGGTTCTAATCCTTTAAGATGGGCTATTGCTATATCCACTTCCCTTTTTTGCTAAGTACACTCCCTTTCCTTCTTCTAAAATTAAATTACATAAATAACCTTCCCCCTTCAAACCTTATTCTCTCCCTCGCATACTCCCCTTTTCAGCACAACAACACACTCCCTTTTTCATAGCAGCAACACATTCTCTTCTCTTTCATCACACTCCCTTAGGGATGACAATGGGTAGGGTCAGGGTAGGGTATTATAGTACCCATCCCCATATCCTCACTTTAAAAAAATATCCGTACTCGACCTCATACCCGCGTGGGTAGTAACTTTAATACTCGTGCCCTTCCCCCTTGGGTACCTAAATGCCCATACCCGTACCCGTTACCCGTACTTTAATTAATTATAAAAAAAATGATAAATAAAATATTGATTAAAAATTAGTAATTTAGTAATTAAATTAAAATCTCATTCAAAGATCCTAATATAATAAATAGAAAAAATTGAGAAAAGTAATTTTTTTTCGAATTAAGGAACACGGTCTCTCTTTAAGTAAATAAAGATCATAATCTATCTCTATAAGGAACATAACCCTTTTTTGTGAATTAAATAACGTGTGATCTTTCTCTTAGTAAATAAAGAACATAACCTTTTTTTTATTTTTGATGGATTAAGGAACGTGATATATTTATTTATTGGCTTAATTATACAATTGGTCCCTTAATTATTTGTAAAAGTTCAATTAGGTCCCTCAATTATTAAAAAGTTCAATCAGGTCCTCTAATTATTAAAAACACTACAATCATACCCTTTCCGTCCAATTAGAGTTAACGGTGTTAAGTTACAAATTTCGACGGTTTAAATTACATTTTCTGGCGGTTTTATAAATGCCAGAATTAATTAAATAATAAAAATCAGCTTTCATATGCACAAAGCTTTCAAATCACTATAAAAAATCATATGCACAAAGTCATGAACCCTCACAATGCTGCAAACACCACCACCCCAATCTCCTCTTCATCAATTTGTTTTTCCTCCTTTGTTGTACCCCATCCCCGAAACATGCTCCAAACACTGCACGCGCCTTGCGCCACCTCAAACCCGCCGACCACACCACTCCAAGGTCTATGCCGCCAACAAGCTTGGGTCGTGCCACCCGCACGTGGTGGCACCGACGGAGGTTAGGTTTGGATGTTCTACCTCAACGCGCAGGGCACGACCGCCGCGTAGGTGCAGGTTGTTGACGTCGACAACGAACGCTGCGAACTCAAATAAGATCTGTTATGTTTTTATGGAATTTGTTTTCTATTGTGCATGATAACGTTCACAAGAGTGCATGTATGTTGTTATCCATGGTTTCCATTGCCGTCATTTGTAAAACTGAAATTGAGTCTTAGGCGATGAAGAATCTGGGGTCGTAAGCATAACTCAGTTTTCTTTTTCCCCATTTTCTCACTAACGAGAGTTGTCAAGGAAAAAGGAACAAATTTGAAAGTAAAAATTACCAAGTAATAATCAAATTTGATTTTTGACTGGCATATAATGATTTACAGAAGAAATTAAAATTGGATGAAGGAGTGGAAATGGGAAAGAGAAGGGGTTTTCAGTTCACAGTGGCATGATTTTAAATTCAGGCAAATATATTTTACATCGGTTGTATTAGCAACCGATGTAAAAATGTCTATTCACAAAACTTTCCGTTGCTTAAACTAACAGAGCTGACAGAAAGGGTATGATTGTAGTGTTTTTAATAATTAGAGGACTTGATTGAACTTTTTAATAATTGAGGGACTCAATTGAACTTTTACAAATATTTAAGGGACCAATTGTATAATTAAGCCTTATTTATTTATTTATGTATTTATTATTATTGTTATTGTTATTGTTATTGTTATTATTATGGGTCTGGGTAGGGTTGGGTACTAAGGTACCCGTACCCGCACTTGTACCCGTTAAAATTTTGGGTAATTACCTGTACCCGAGCCCATACCCATTAAACAGGTAATTACCCTACCCATTATGGGTAATTTTTGTAGGTACCCATAAGGTCTGGGTAGAATTGTCATCCCTACACTCTCTCATCTCTTTCACTCCCTTCATCCTTTTGATATTTTGCTAGTCTCCCTTTGTTCCTCTGTTGCTTAATCTCTTGCTTTAGCGTTAGGGTTTTTTCATCCTCTAAACTTAGATTTGTTGCAGCGGCACGTCTCTTAGAGTCGTTCAGATTGAAGGACCAATATCAATTATATGCTTTCTCTATTTCAGTTGCTTCACCATTGTACAATTTTTCCTTCACATGAGATTTTTAATTGTTCTAGTGTTCTATTTGAATTTTTTTAGATGCTTTTTCTTAACATTCCGTAGAGTATTTTTGGAACACAATTTTATTTTTTAACATTTCGGAAAGTACTTTCCGGAACACAAAATAGTATTCTAGAAAGTACTTTTTGGAATGTGTTACATCGTTGGCAAGCGCACCAATCGGTGTAGTATTTTCGAAATGAGTATAAGATCGTCCTCAGGGACTTGTTCGTACTAGGTTTTTCTGTAAAATCAAAGTCTAGGCAAACATATATATTGTTTTAGTGAAAATGATTCATAAATTAAATTCTAAGTTCTCAAGTAATTTACTAAAAACATAATAGATTTCAAACAAGAGATCAAACAGTTGGTGTGCAGTGGCTAAAAACAACAATAAAACAAGCTAGTTGGGGTATTTAGTGATACTTGGCAAACATCTCAGTAACATAAATGATTTTTCTCCATTTAATAAAAACCCTAGTGTTATCTCAACCCACTTAAGTCTTTTAACCTTGATTCCTCAAGTGAAAAAAGCTAAATCATTTAACTCTACTCCTAATCCCTTAGCAAGTGAAGATGATTTGGTTAAGAGCAAGGATCTTCAAGAGACTAACAAACATCACTCTATCCCTAGATGAGTCATTCATTAGAAACTATCCTCAAATCTCAGTTTTCAAAGCATTTCCCAATGACAATAAAAATAATAAATGGAGTGCTTGGGTGATCAAGCCAAGAACCAACATTAAAAGTAGAGAAATAACATTAACACTGAATATTCATTAAATAGATAGTAAGAAATAGTTACATGAGAGTTGCTAGTACACCAAATCCCCAACTACAAGGAAGTTAGCTCCTCATTGTCATAAGAAGCCACCAAAAATACAAAGAGCAAAGGAAAATGGAAGAGAAATGGTGAAGAATGGAAGGAATGTGTTAGGTGAGAGCCTCAGCCGCCAACACGCAACCCTAGAATGATCTCCTGATGACCCCAATGACAAGACACTTTAAATAGGGTGAGAATCTCTGTTTTGTCACTTTCTGCATAAAGGCACAACTCGCTTAGCGAGCAACAACTCGCTAAGCGAATTTCAATAAAATCCAATTCTTCTTCAGGCAGAGAGATTAGCTTGCTTAGTAAGCATGAGCTTGCTAAGCGGCCTTTGTAACGACCCTCAGATCCGATGTCTTAGTAGCTCCACTCCATGACACTTCACACGGTGACACTTCACTCAACTCCTCGTTGGTCAGAACCCTTCATCGATCAGAACCCTTCGTGGGTAGCCCTTTCTGAGACGTTCGACTGCTTTCAAGATCATTGATTGTCCCCACAAACCAACACGAGACTTCTTAGCGTGCTTTGTCCTCACTCGTACACTTCCTGGGAAACTTCCCAGGAGGTCACCCATCCCATAATTGCTCAAAGCCAAGCACGCTTAACTGTGGAGTTCTTAAGTGATGAGCTACCAAAAAGTAGATGCATCTTGTTGGTATAGGTAGTACCAATTATTTCCTTTAAGCCATCCTCAGCTGTATAGTCCCACACCTATACAGCTTCTGGATCCTTCTCATTCTGGTGTGATTCGCCTGGGTGTTACATGCCCACCAGCTTCCGCCTAGTTCGTCCTTGAACCACACCGTACTGGGAGAGAGGTTTGCTCTGATACCACTAATGTAACACCCTTAGTTACTATTAAGGAATTTCTACATATTAGCATTATTAGCGAAAATGATTTTAATTCTTGATTGTAAAGTAACCTTCCAAAATATGAGGAAATTGGTTCCCTTTTTAACTTTCAAATCTTATTGCTTTTAACTCCAAAAGAAGAAACATCCTTGTTAACTTATCATTAATTTAAAAACGCTCTTTTTGTGTGAAATAAATTTCTTAATAAACTAAACTCAAATTATCAAACATCATAACCACAGTAAACCATTAAAACATAATAGAACTTCTTTTAAACATCCTCAATTTCATCATTAAATAATTCTTTTACACAAAACTGAATACACTTTTACATCCTTGAGAACGAATACATTTTTCAAATGAGTCACATGAAGGAAAAAGATACATCATAATACTAAATCCTAATATACCCTCATTTATAAAAGAAAGAACTGAGATTCAGAGCAGTGACTCAATGAAGATTAAAACCCAAAATACCCATGAGGCATCCTCAGAGGGATCCTCTTCTTCCTTGAACATATCCATTTGCGTCATTGGCACTTGGCGTAGTATTCCCACTCTGTCTTCATCATTCGCATAGGGTCAATGAACTTTCTCTGAAAAAAATAAAAACATGGGAGTGAATTCTCTACCTCCTTGGTCACCACAAACAAATGGACTTTCAGTCCCAAACAACCTATACGACCACTACGTGTGGTACTCTAGCGATGACACTCATGATAATCCTATGACGAATATCTATCTCACAACATCTATTCCTATGGGCCTCACTGCCATTAAACCTCCCAGGTTTGAATGGTCTTACGCAACTTCATGGATGACGATTGGGAGCACTCGACTCATGTCTAGTACATAATGACACGTCGATCTCACCAATCATGGATATAGCTTCGTCTTCGTCGAGAATGCCAAGCCGATTATGTGAGTCCCTCGTACTAACCCTTAGTCGGGTTATCACAACCTGACACCATTTTCCCAAGCCTCCTTTGAGACAGCGAACTATCCCCCGGTGTACCCGCCGTAATCATCCACCTATCAAACATTTCCTCACACATTCTCCACGCCGCGAGATGTATTCTACAGGGCAAAACAGTTTCAATGGTACCGACAGAAGGATGTTTTGGGGACCTTCCCCACTGAGCATGGAGTCAAGCCCCATCTCTAATCAAAGACCCCGTCTTTCTACATCCATCCCGTCTTTTGTCACCGACGCCCACTTCACATCATCCGCCTCCCCGAAGCGCGCGACGTCCCATGCAAGGTGAGTGACGCGAACATCCATCGTTCTTCTTCATAAACAAGAGGAGAAGGTCTCGTCCCCCTTCACCTCTTAACGTCATGAACACCATGACCCTACGAAGTGGATATACCCACTTGCACACACACCTTAGTGCCTCGGGCACTCCAACTCATCTATCCTACACATGCACAAGCAAAATCAACATGCATTGCCGAGGGACAACGCCCCTTGGACTCAAATCGCAACAAGCAATATATCCACAGGAAATATCATAACAATTTATATAAACACCGGAGGTCACATCCTCTCAGTCTTAACAATAGCTAATCACACGTATTCACGACATATAAATATGCATATAAGACAACAAATACATGCCGAAGGTCATGCCCTTTCGGTCTTGATTAACAATTCCTCAATGAGAATAGCATTCATATACTTATCCAATTCAACTCATCACAATTTACAAATTTTTTGGTCAAACCCGCAGCCAATACAACATCCAAATTTTCAAGTGTCATAACTTCTTATTTTGGGTTCCAAATACTCACAATTTAAGTCCTAACCCTTATGTACATGTTAACAATAATTTTCCACTGCAAAATATTTATTTTAGGCTTTCTAAGCTTAGATTTTAAATAGTTAAACCCCCAACCCGAAATTAGTTCAAAAACTCAAGAAAAAGGTTTAAAACTTCAAAATTACATTCCCAATGATGTAGAAATCGGATTTTGATGAACCAAATATGCAACCCTAGGTTTTAGAACGTAAGGAAACTGTTTTTCTGGTCCAAAATAGCTAATTCCAACTTAAAAAACTATTAATTTCGAAACAGTGGTAAAATCCAACGAAAACGGCACAAAACTTAAAAATAAATTTCCCATTGCTATAGAGATCGGTTTTCAACGAATTTTATATGCAACCCTAGGTTTTAAAACATGAGAAAGCTAAATTTGAGGTCCATTACTGCCATCCAGCCCCATCAGTACCAGTTTTCGAAACAGAGGCAAAATAGGGCAAAAATGCCTTAAACTTAAAAATAAATTTCCCGTTGCTATAGAAATCGGTTTTCAACGAATTTTATATACAATCCTAGGTTTTAAAGCATGAGAAATCTAAATTTGAGGTCCATTACAGCCAATTACAGCCCCATCAATACCAGTTTCCCAAACAGAGGCAACAGTGCCCAAAAATTCACACTTTCACTAAACAATAATTTCCTAAAGATTCACAATCCACTTCCAAACATTCCACATGTGCACTTCTATATTTTAGGACATGGAAAAACCATTTTTAGTGCCAAAAACAGTCAAGAACAGCCACACCATTTGTTTTCTCATAAACAGAACAAAATTTAAATAAATAGCTCAAAACTTAAGAAATTCATAATAAATAACTCAAATGCTCAAAAAATAACATACTTTATATGTAACCCTAGGTTTTTGGATCCAAGAAACTCATTTTTGAGGTCAAAAACATCAAAAAGTACACCCATTTTTCCATACCCAAAAACAGTAGCGAAAATCACATATTCCACACATGACGCAAGTTTAAACTCACATATATTTGCAATCAAACTTGACCCATCATAAATAGGTTCCAATACAAACAATATAGGCTCAAAGAGAATAGAACATCCCTCCCATACCTCGGTTTTCTAAGCTCAAGTTTCCAAAATGAAATTTCCAACCACCTAAAGTTAGAGCTTGGTGAGCTCTACAACATATCCAAAATGCAAGAGAAAAGAGGAAGAATTAGTCTAGGAAAACTAGAGAGAAGGAAGAAGGATTTTAGAGAGATGGAGGAGCACACTCACCTCCAAGCAAAGAGAGAAAAGCAACTCTCTCTCTTCCTCTCAATTAGGGCCGGTTGGTTGTGTTGTAGGGGGGGGGGGGGTCTAACTTAGCTTTTATAGAGGGCCCCAACCCTAAAAAAAGGCCCCACAATTTAAAAAAAAAAGATTTTTAAAACCTAATCATGCTTAGGGTGTCTAGCTGTCCTAGGTTTTATTTTTTTTAGCTGTAAAATGTTCTTAAAACATAGCATTTAATTTTCCAAAGATAATGCCTTTGGAATAACTCAATTTGGACTTAAAATGAATTTTCTAGGCCCAAAATACTAAATAATTTGCTAAAATTAATAATTATTTCATTTTAATTATTTTTTCTGAACTTAGATAATTTTCATGCTTAATTATAATTATTAGAATTTTATCTAAGTCCAAAATAATTTTTTAAGCTCGAAAACACATAATTATGAAAAATGTCATTAATGAGAATATTCTTTCCTTTGACCAGTTTGACCATATTTGACTTTTGGTCAAATCATGGTTAAAACTTGATTTTATTAATTATTTTAACTTCATCAATGAAGATTTGATATCTCACATTCATTTAGTTGCTAATTAGTGCTTTTTAGGCTTTAATTAAACAAATTGCACTCTATTTTAATTAAACAAATTACACTTTATTTTGTTTAATTACCTTAATTAAATTTTCTAAATCACCAATTACTTTAGAATAATTAATTTTACTAATTAAAGTTATTCTAGACCCATTAGTAAGTTAATTATGCTCTTAAAGTCTAATTTTAGATTCTAGACACAAGTTTCACTTCATTACAACAATGTCATTAATGAGTTGGCCAAATCCCTTCCCATTGACTTTGACCAAAGTGAGTCTATCTTTGACTTTTCAAATTTTGAATTTCCCTCCACTAATCATGTAATGCCTCTACTTAATCCTTATTTAAATAATGCTTATTTTAATTATTTCTATTATTTTCTCAATTACTCAGTTAATCACTAATTAAGAGGTTAATTTCATATTTACTCCTAATTTCCAAAATTTGGGGTGTTACAACTCTCCCACCCTTTTAGGGATTTCGTCCCCGAAATTAACTAAGTGTATGGAGAGCTAAGAATGTAATGTTCATTGTTTATTCTCATGCTAACCATCACTCTTCAACTTAACCTTGTATCGCTTCTTTGAGAAAGTGTTCTTTAATTTGGTCGAAACTCCAATAGGAAGGTATTTCTCTTAACGGAAGTTCGCTTCTAACTTAATACACTTTTAATCATAAAGGTATAGGTAAGATTTGTTCTTAATGGACATAAATTAGGCTTAACTATACAAATTCATTCTCAAGTTTTTTAACTTAAAGGAGATTCGGAGGAATCTACTAAAGAATTAGGTATGCAACATGCTCATCCTAAGACAAGGCTTCTAATCATTAAAGACCTAAAGTTTTAAACTTGATACACTATATATAGGTTATGGAGAAGTGCTTGAGTAAGTTTTAGGCCAAGAACAAGTCATTTACTTAAGGTTCCCTTCTAGTTTGCATTTCTTTAAGAAGTTTTGTGAAGCAACATTTTCAAAAAATGCTCTCCTCATTCTAAAACCTCAAAACAGATTTAGTATGCCTAAAAATAAGATCGTGAGCTTTGATTTTGTCCAAATCGGAGTTACACTTTGAAAACCACGCGCGTTTTAAATTTGCAGTCTTAAGGAGTTCTAGAAAGCGGTTTTCTACGCCATTTAAGCTACAAAACTCGAAACCTTATGGGACCAAAAAACAGATTTAATATGCATTAAATATGACCTAAAGGATTTGGTTTGACTCAAAAAATCAAAGCGGTTTGGAAATGTACATTACAAGTTTTGCAAAACGCATGATTATAGAAAACAGGTTTTTCTACCAAATTCTTTGTACAATCCTCGAACTTATGGGAGACCTCAAAACAGATTTAGAGGGTATCAAAACAAAGTTTTAGGCTTTGGTTTCACTCGAAAAGCCTGAACGGTTTGAAAATGACGTACGTTTCAAGTTTCGGGTCAAAAAATGGCTTAGAAATAAGTGATTTTCAAAGGTGAATCTAAAATCCATAGGGAGAAACATTGCAAATCCTCAAAACATGTTTTATACATCTGAAAATAGGATAGTAGGAAGTGGTCTCACTCCAAAATTCATCTCGGTTCAAAATATAGGCGTTTCAGGTCCTAAAATGAGATAGTTTTGGGTCAAAATGAACTTAGGGGTCCAAAATGAGCTATGTAAGTCCAATGGCTATGAAATTTTGTGGATAACTAGACTTTGGTAATACAAAACTGTGGGAAAAGGTTTCGTTCCAAAACTCGTCCTATGCAGAGAGCTATGTAGTGCCAAAATTCACACTTTTACCATTTCGGGTCATGTCCTTGGTACCTAAAATGTGCAGTTTTGACCTTTATCATTTTGTTTTGGGTTTGGTAGTTTAGACTCACTATTTTGAGCATGGTATGATACTAAAATACATGTCCTAGCAATGGAGCAAGGATATTGGTGTTCTAGTCCCAATTTAGGCTTATTTAAGCACTTGTTAAGGCAAATATAGAGATTTTGTCTAAGTATTTAAACTATACTTACTAAATTTATCTAGTGGGGTCACATGGAGATACTTGCTACTTTGTTTTAAACAATGGCCACAATTCTTAGCTTAACGGTGCTTCTAACACCCTTAATACATGTCTAAACCACATCTTTCTATGCCTAAACACTCTCAAGAATTCTTTCTATCACTTCCACAGCTTGTTTCTCATCATATAAGGTATTTTAAACACGACTAACATCCTCAACTTACAGCTGTACTTTAGTACCATAATTCTAACAAGTTCACCACCAAAATAGCTTCTAAATTACCAAAATAGCTTCTCAATTCACTCCAATTCACTACTACAAATTTAATTGCTACTTGGGCTCAATTTCCAACAACAAGACACACACCCTTAGGCCTTCCAATCACTTACTCTTTCACCTTAAACATTCTTATGACAACCGCTAGTCCTTTAGCATTTGCATCCTATTCTACTCACTAAATCATGATTTAACCATCAAGAATCATACCCACCAACTAAGTTCTACAACATGGGTCATTGATAACCTTAATTATACAAGCCTTAAATCACCACTTACACCATGGGAATGTAATTAAATATGTTAAACCCGCAGGCTATTTTACTGCACCAGAAAAATGCACTATTTTGGTTCTGAATCATGTCTAAAACACAAAATTTCAAGTCCTAATAGTTAATTGTTAAGATATCAATCCTACAACAAATCTAAACTACGATACACTGTTTCAACCTTCAAAACACGTAAAAACACCCATCAATACCATACACGATAGTAACTATATTTCTAACATCTTCTTGTATTCCCAAGCATCAAAACACTTTCAAACTTCTTCTTATCTTTCTTTTCCCTACTAAACCTCAATCTACAAACTTGGATCTTTGGATCTCCTTCCTCAACTAACTCAAGGATACAAACTCATAAACTCACAATGTGGAGGACAAGGATAGATAAAACAACTTGGACAATATTTCAAGAAATTTAGTATTAGGAGGGAAAGTCATCTCGACCGAGTCCTGAGTGTGCACCTTCACAACTCTATCAATATTTTCTTTCTTCCTTGGAAACATTCATCTTGCTCAAACGCAGGAATGATAGAAGAAGCAACTTATACACATGGATCAATGACTCATATAGGAATTAAAGACAACATATCCACAAGGCAACAATTGCTCAAAACATGTTCGATCAATTCATTCTCTCCAAAGACACTGCGACAGAAAGGAATCCATGCCATCCTACCATTTGAAACGGAACAATATACGTAATATACTTGTCTATACGGAATCAAAATGACTCTCATAAGAACTGAGATACTGTGTTTACAAGAATAGTAGGCTACTCAAAAGTAGACTACTTGAAACGTGTCCAATTGACTCATGTTCACAAGAGACATGGTGATAGGAAGTATCCAACGTCACCATACTATTTGAAAAGAAGTAATATGCATAGAGTTTCAAGACTACATCGTATCGGAAAAAGACAACTTTATCACTAGATATAGGCTACTTTATCACAGTCAATCCATTATCCCTCTATAGGTGGCAAAATCCTAAAATCTCTCAATATAAGGTATAGTCTAAAGAAATGACTCTATCTCTTAGCTTTTCAACATCTAACTAGTCTCACACTGTAGTTGGCAAATCCAGTGGAATACTAACACATCCTTAAAATATTGACATTTCTTTTAACGGCATCATATCGAACTAGCCCATACATAATCTAACTAACCTCACATTGCTACTATAGTAGTCAATGCAAGAACACACAATTACAAACAATTTTCCATCTTGCACCACCGTCAATGAACGGTCAACGCAAGATCACATAACACAAGCAATGGCTAAGTCTATACCCCAGTCTTGGTAGGACGAACTGCTCTGATACCACTTGTAACGACCCTCAGATCCAACGTCTTAGCGGCTCCACTCCATGACACTTCACACGGTGACACTTCACTCAACTCCTCGTTGGTTAGAACCCTTCACCGGTCAGAACCCTTCGTGGGTAGCCCTTTCTGAGACGTCCGGCAGCTTTCAGGATCATTGACTGTCCCCACAAACCAACACGAGACTTCTCAGCGTGCTTTGTCCTCACTCGCACACTTCTTGGGAAACTTTCCAGAAGGTCACCCATCTCATAATTGCTCCAAGCTAAGCATGCTTAACTATGGAGTTCTTAAGTGACGAGCTACCGAAAATTAGATGCATCTTGTTGGTATAGGTAGTACCAATTATTTCCTTTAAGCCATCCTCAACTATATAGTCCAACACCTATATAGCCTCTGGATCCCTCTCATTCCGGTGTGATTCACCTGGGTGTTACAGCCTTAACACTTCCAAGTTGCCTCTTCAGCTTCAAATCCCGCTAAGCGAACAGAAATTCTTGCTTAGCCTGCAACTTGCCATGTATCCTCTTCAGCGCGATCTCTCTCGCTAAGCGGCAGCATCAGCTCGCTATGCGAGTTGTCTTGAATTCCTCATCTTCAGTTCCTCTTCCAGTGTACTAGGACTCTGCAAAACACAATTAAAAAGCTAATAAGCTCCTAAAACTAACTACATGAAAACTAAATCCTAATGATAGGCATTTCCTAACTAAATTGGACTAAACTAAGCAATAAATGAGAAGAAAGTGAGATAATTGCTGTGGAAATAAAGTGCAAATGTAAGTATGCACAACAATTATCAGAATGTTAAAAATAAAAGGGTAAACTACCTCTTTAGTCCCTAAAAGTGTAATCCCCTGTTACTTAGGTCCCTGAAAGTATGAAATTGTCAATTAGGTCCCTGAAAGTGCAATTTTTTTGTCACTTTAGTCCTGCTATTAAAAGATTTTCGTTAAAGTTAATGTTTGTGTCTATGTGACATTCTATCTACCTACGTGGCAATTGACGGTGCACACGTGAATAACGTATCACGTAGGCAAATAGCGTGTCACTTAGGCACGAACGTTAATTTTAAAGAAAGTTTTTTAACGGAAGGACTAAGGTGACATATAAATTGCACTTTCAGGGACTTAAATGACATTTTCATACTTTCAGGGACTTAAGTGACAGTGAATTACATTTTCGAGGACCAAAGTGACAGTTCACCCTAAATAAAATTGTGTTCCGGAAAGTATTTTCCAGAATGTTAAAATCAAAACATTGTTCTAGAAAGTTAATTCCAAAATAATGATTTTGTATAAATGTTATGGGTATAAAGGGTATATATGATAAAAAAAAAGTAGAAAAAATTCAATGGGAGTGTACTTAGCAAAAAAGGGAGTGGATATAGCAAAAGCCTTTAAGATTTAGCCCTTGTTCCCAGTGTCATAGTCCACAACCCTAAAATCATATGTCTAATTAATTCATTCAAGTGCAAGCCCAATGTCTAAAAAGGAAATAATTTTCCACCTAAAATAGAGACATATTTGTATTTTCATGTTATGTTATTCTTATAAAGGAAATATTTCCCCGCTCAAAATTTTGACATTTATGTATTTTTAGTTTTATCTTTAAAAAATAGATTAAAAAAATTATTTATAATTTATAATATACAAAAAGTTATAATATATATATATATATATTCACGATTTTTTATTTTTTATGTTATATATATATATATATATATATATTTCTGTATTTTAATTTTATTTTTATAGAAAAGATTAGAGAGCATTATTTATAATATATAAAAAGTTATAATATATATATATATATATATATTATATTTAAATGTATATATATTATAACTTTATATATATTATAAATTATAAATAATTCTTTTTAATCTTTTTTATAAAGATAAAATTAAAAATACATAAATGTCAAAATTTTGAGCAGGAAAATATTTCCTTTATAAGAATAATAACATAACATGAAAATACAAAATTTTAATATAATTAAAATATATTAATATAATTAAATTTTAACAAAAAATTAAAATATTTTAATATAATTAAAATACTTTAATATAATAAGTCTAATATAAAGATTTTGACATAAACATTAATATAATTTAAATTTAAATATATAATTAAATTAACAAAAAATAACTATAAAATAATATTAAATCGAAAAAATAGAAATAAATTATTATCACAATTATTTTGGAGATTAATATAGAGATTGATAGAGAGAATTAACTTTATTCTGTTATTAATTTCTTAAATTATATTATTAATTTTGTTACTATAAATATAAACATATATATGAGAGTTTAATTTTGATAGAATATATAGAGATATAATACAACATAATGTGTCACAATTTTTTGACATTTATAATTTATAATATTTTATTACTATAAATATAAACATATATATAGTAATAAATTTCTCTTTTAATCTTCCGTTAATTATTTTTTTGTTTCTCTTTTTAAATCTTTTTTTAATTATAACATGTAAATCAAAGGTGGAGACATCCAATTTAATTTCCAGTTTTATATCCTTTGTAATTAACCCTTGATTATTTTTAATTTCCTATTTTAGAGGAGGAGTTTTAACATCTATAAATTTATGTGTGGGTTATATCACGTATATTACTTTTTTTTTATTTTATTTTAAAAAACTCAAGAACACATTTTAGGCATGCATTGTGAGTGAATTTGAAATTTGAAATTATGGCTCTGGTCTATTTAAAGAGTCTCCACCCTAATAAAAATTGTTTTTCCTCTATGTCGTTACAAAATTCTTCCAAAAAAATATGATCTTCTCACTCTAACCATGTCTCTAAAATCGCAATTTGTATCTCTCCACAATGACATTTTTTTCTCCATTTGATTTCTTTATAAATATATCTACTGAATGCAACTTTTTTTTTTCTTCCAAGTTCTCTTCTATAAGGATGTTTTAGGGTTTCTGGAAATCCTTCGATAAGGTATCTATCAATTTCAGAAAGAATAGTCTTTTGTATTGTTTTTTTTTTTTTTTTGCTTTAATGAGATCATGATGTTTTTCATATTTAATCATCGCGTTCTTTTATGTTTTGTCTAAGTTGTTGTTTTTGTATAAAGGATGAATGTTGTGGTAATTTATATGTTTCGTTTCTTCTTCTAGAATTTTTAGTCCCAAATGATGATTATATGACATTTTGGTATTTTTTTAAGGATTAATTTTTTTTATTGTTACAACGAGACATACGGAGTTTAACAATTTGAAGGAATTATGATTCACTTATTCAATACATCCTTTTCAAGTTTGAATGCATTTTGTTTGTGCGAGTTAAAGAGATATAGTTTTGATAACAACGTGAGCGAATTTGAAAAAATACTTTTGTTCTATTTAAATTACATCCACTTTAATAGATATTGCTTTTTCTCTCTATGTCTGCAATTTGTAATGTTGTGATTTTTCTAATTGTATGTTTAAGTGTTTGATTAATAATGCAAGAGCAAATTAAATTTAAATTATGTTATTTGATATGTATAAAAGAAATTAATTCATAGATTGTTTCGTTATATGCCATAGTGTTGTTATTGTTAGATTTTCATGTATGGTTGGACTTAGAGTGTAAGATTATTGTTGGGACTTTTATGTGAATTCCATGAGTTGTAGAGAAAAAAAAATATAAGAGAAGGGGGTGTCCTTAGAGGAAGTATAGGGGCAAATAGCAAAATTTCAAATGTCTCCCAAGCTTATACGTAGAAGGAGCTTTCCTCTCCCTTATCTTGTTCATTCTCCTTTCTTCCCTTCTAAGCTTTCTCTCCTCTTGAGTTGAAGTGGGATTTCTACACCATTTTGAAGCTTGATTTCTTCTTCTCTAGAGCCTCCTTAGTTGATTTCAAATTGGTAAGCCACACTTTTCTCTCCTTTGGTCTCTTGAATTTCATCTTTTCTCTTCCTCAAGGAGTTCTCAAATGGGTTTTGGTTAGATTTTAATAGATGAGAGAAATCTTGATTTGGAGCTTACTTTGGTGTTGGTTTAGGTTCCTCCTAGTAGATTCTATAGCACAAATTGAGGAAGAATTACTCAAGAACCCCAAAGTTCTCCTCCTAGTTTCTCTTTCAAGAATTTTGGGTAAGGGAAGCTTTAATATGATTGAATGTTTTGTTTGAATATTCTATGCTTGGAATGATTTTTTGAGTGTGGGATGATGTTTATATGTTATGATTAATGTAAAATTCGAATTGGAATGAATTTGGTAGCCATTGAAGAGTTTTATGTATGTTTTTGAGGTTCTACAACCCTGTTTCGCTTAAGGTAAGAGTGGTTCTTGCTTAAGCGAGACAGGTGACAGGGGAACTTTTTAGTCTGGAAGCTATTCTAGCTTAAGCGAGGCCACACTTAAGCAAGGATTTACCCAAGCTTAAGCGAGGAACCCTGGAAGTGAAAAAATAACTCGTGAAATTCTAGCTTAAGCGAGATAAAAGTGGCGCTTAAGCGAGAATTCATATTCTACATTATAAAATGGCTTCCATATTTATTTTAAATTGAATTATTTCTATGGTATGGATGTGATGAAGATGTCCACAAAAGTTCTAGAACTATAGGAAATTCACATTTTATTAAGGTTAGTGTTGTGTTGTGAGTAAGGATTCAAAGTGTGGGAATAGCTTACTTGGGCTTATTGAACTGCTAAATGGGTTCATAAGCATAATTTGAGAAAAATGGTGAATTTATAACATAGAGGGAACATTTGGCATCAAAATTGTTTGGCTTGTTACATGACATTGCATATGGGTAGACACGTAAGTTGAGGGTGCTTGGTGGGCTCTCAACCTAGTATCGGAGGTTTTCGTGGTGACTAACGGGAATGGGCCTATAGAATAGACATGTGAGCGAATTCCTATAGATGTAAGGTTTTGCAAACCGTATAGAGGTAAGCTAATACCCACACTTGTCTATATTCGATAAAACCACACTTCCTCCACAGGGTCAGCTCAAGGGACTCCTTGAATGGTCAGAGAGTGGGACCATGGTAGGGGATGTGGCATATGGAGAATGCCCAAAAGTTGTAGAAATCCCCATTGAGTCGAGTCAGCACGACATTACATAATGAAATTGTATATGAGATTGATTTATAAATTGATGTATGTGTTACTGTATGATGTTATCTGATTTATTACTGTTGATTGATTCTAGTTTTCCTTTAAGTAAATCCTATCCTTCTTTTATATCTTTGTATATCTATGTTCTTTTTATAAATAAGTTTACCCTTGCATTTTGTGTTTGTATTTGTATTGTATTACAGCAATGATCGTGTGGTTGGCACGAGAGCAGATAGTGGTGATGTTGCAGGCTCTCAGGCCACTCGTGACTGAAGCGGATGTAGATCTTGAAGATGGGATAAGATCCCTCTTTTTGGATATGTTCTCATATATATGTATATAGTATGGGGACCAACTTAAGACATATGTATAAATACTTAGGTTGTTGTGAATGTCCTCTACAAGAGGACTATTTTTGGTATTGTATGCACATATATATTTAAGCTTTGTAAAGCCAGACTTAATACTTTTATGATATGATGATGTATATTATGTGTAAGAAAGTAGATATATATGTGTGTGTCTGTTAAATGTGAAAATTTTCTTAGTAGTTTCATATGATAATATTTAACAAAATGTTTTAGTATAACAAATATGTAACGAAGATGGGTCGTTACACAATTGTGGTACAAAATTCTCCCCCAAAATTTGATCTTCCTAATTCAATTTATTTTCCTTTTGATTTCTTATATCTATTGATATCTACTTATTATTTTTTTAAAACAAAATTAATCCTTTTTCATTAGTTAGTTTTGTAATGTCATCATTTGTTTAAAGTTTTCCTAGGTGATAGATGTATTGTCGTTAAATAACCGCTCAACATTATTGAATTAGCAAATATTGTGCTCATTCTCGGTATTGTTATCATGCAGCTACAATGTATTTTTTGGTAGTTTTGGTAGTGATGAGATGTTATTATTGTGTAGGTTTTGTTTTTCTATTTCGGCTGTAATTTATTCAATTGCTTATTATTTTACTTTATGCAATATCTTCTAATAAGAAAATTTCTAATTGTTAGATGATTAGTTTTAATCCCCAAGAATTTCATACAGTGATGGGATCAGGGGACACTGATCCGAGGACACTGATTGGCAAGAAGGAGCAAACTGAAAAAGTATAACTATGGAACTCAACGTTGGTGCAGGGTAGTGGATTGGGAGCGTGAAATTAAGGAGCCATGACACATGTGAACATGAGCTTTGGAATAAAATAACAAACAAAATCTAGGACATAGGTTATGCTGCATAGGCAACTTTCATATTTATAGAACATATACATGCTTGAACTGTTTTGCAATTTGGCTATTAGATGGGCATGGCTTATGCTCTACTTTAATATCAATAATTTTTTGCTTATATTGATCTTCTTTCTCCTTCAATGCAGTGGAGAGTACAAAGGTGATAGTGCCTGATTCCAATAGGAATGATATACATGTTAACAAAACAAAGTATAGTAATTTTCAAAGAAGATCAATATATATACTTAATTGAATTGTTTTCAGTATGAACGTGTATATTATTCCTACATAGCAGTGGAGAGAGAGTGCAATGAGAGTACATGGTGTATTTATACTTAATTAAAAAATAAAAACAAAAGTATTTAATTAAATTAAAAGTTTTTATATTGAAAATTTAATATTTTACTTTCATAAACAATTAAAAATATTTATAAAATTATTGGCAGGTTATATATTAAGAAAATACATTTTGCATTCAATCAACTTTTAAAAATATTAATTATATATTCAATCAGTTATATTTTTTTATAAATTCATGTATCCTTTTAATCTTTCGTTTTAGTTTATTTTTAAGTTTTATCAAAATAAAAAATATTAAGATAATATTTCATATAAGAAATGCTTATTGGGTAGAAAATAAATTATTTTTGAATATTTAATATTTTATATAAGAAATGTTTATTGGGTAAAAAAAGTTATTTTGAAAATAATAAAGAAATCTATTTAATCCTATTATAAGTTTTATCTAAATTTAAGGATTTTAAGGTTTGGATAGAAAAATAGAGAGCAATCTGAGTGAAAAGCTTTGAAGAAGAAGAAAAGAGAGAAACATTAAAGGAAAAATGGTGTTATCTTATTTGAGTTTCAATGTGAGTGAGTAGTACAAAGAGCAAAAACAAAACAAGTTGGTTGAACATACATTTAGATTTAGGGTCACACCTTCGTAACGTAACATAGATGCCTCTATGGCTTTATAGAAAATATCCAAAATTAAATTTTCAAAATAAATAAAAATTTAAAAAAAATGAATTTAAAAAATTCTTATCTAAATTAAAAATATCAATGCAATATTTTATATAATAAATGTTTATTATGTAAAAAAAATTAGTTTTTAAAAAATAATAAAGAAATATATTGAATCCTCGCATAAGTCTTATCTACATTAAGAATTTTAAAGTTTAGAGAGAGAAAGATAAAGCAATTTGAGTGAAAAGCATCGAAGAAGAAGAAGAAAGAGAAATGGGAAAGGGAGAAGGGTGTTACCTACTGAGTTCCAATGTGAGTGAGTAGTAGAAATGAGATAATGTTGGTTGCGCATAAATTGGATTAGGGTCACACCTTCATTATATTTATTACTTTTGTTTAGCTTCAATAGTTTTTTTTTTATCATAATCCTGCATAAAATAGAAGACTAAATAATTTGATTCATACCCAATTTTATTGTTGGTGAGTTGCATCACGTGACGAGTAAGTAATTTATGTTTCACGGGTTTGTAGTTTGATTCTTTTTAATGTTTGTGTTATGGTAAGTCCATAAGCAGTTGATAGAAAAGTGAAATTTGTTTTTGATAGTTGTTAAATAAAAAGGGAAATATACATAAAATTTTAAGCAAAAAAAAAAAAAACAATTTTCCTATGAAAACTTCCATCATTGTTATGACATAATAGGTGACCAAATTTGAAAATTTGTGCGACATGAGTAGCTCACAATTAGCCAATTAATTGTGATCCCATAAAAGAAATACAATTTTGATTTAATTTTTTGCTTATAAATAAAGTGACAAAGATATAACAATTGTTAAATAACACCTTCCAAGGAGTTATAATGTGATGTTAAGTGAGAGGATGTAATTGTCAAAACTATATAGAACAGAAGCATTATTAATATGTTTTAGTACCAAAGTTTGCGAAAAGAATGTGAATAGCATGTTCTTTGTTACTTTTGTTTAGCTTCAATCATTTTTTTATAGTCATGCATAAAATAGATGAATAAATAATTTGATTCTCAAGTTTTTTATTGGTGAGCTGCATCATGTGACAAGTAAGTAATCTATGTTTCACAGGTTTGTAGTTTGATTCTTTATAATGTTTGTTTTACGGTAAGTCCATAAGCAGTTGATAGAAAAGTGAAATTTGTTTTTGATAGTTGTTAAATAAAAAGGGAAACATACATAAAATTTTAAGCAAAAAAAAAAAAAATTTCCTATGAAAACTTCCATCATTGTTATGACATAATAGGTGACCAAATTTGAAAATTTGTGCGACATGAGTAGCTCACAATTAGCCAATTAATTGTGAGCCCATAAAAGAAATACAATTTTGATTTAATTTTTTGCTTATAAATAAAGTGACAAAGATATAACAATTGTTAAATAACACCTTCCAAGGAGTTATAATGTGATGTTAAGTGAGAGGATGCAATTGTCAAAACTATATAGAACAGAAGCATTATTAATATGTTTTAGTACCAAAGTTTGCGAAAAGAATGTGAATAGCATGTCCTTTGTTACTTTTGTTTAGCTTCAATCATTTTTTTATAGTCATGCATAAAATAGATGAATAAATAATTTGATTCTCAAGTTTTTTATTGGTGAGCTGCATCATGTGACAAGTAAGTAATCTATGTTTCACAGGTTTGTAGTTTGATTCTTTATAATGTTTGTTTTACGGTAAGTCCATAAGCAGTTGATAGAAAAGTGAAATTTGTTTTTGATAGTTGTTAAATAATAAGGGAAATATACATAAAATTTTAAGCAAAAAAAAAAAAACAATTTTCCTATGAAAACTTCCATCATTGTTATGACATAATAGGTGACCAAATTTGAAAATTTGTGCGACATGAGTAGCTCACAATTAGCCAATTAATTGTGAGCCCATAAAAGAAATACAATTTTGATTTAATTTTTTGCTTATAAATAAAGTGACAAAGATATAACAATTGTTAAATAACACCTTCCAAGGAGTTATAATGTGATGTTAAGTGAGAGGATGCAATTGTCAAAACTATATAGAACAGAAGCATTATTAATATGTTTTAGTACCAAAGTTTGCGAAAAGAATGTGAATAGCATGTTCTTTGTTACTTTTGTTTAGCTTCAATCATTTTTTTATAGTCATGCATAAAATAGATGAATAAATAATTTGATTCTCAAGTTTTTTATTGGTGAGCTGCATCATGTGACAAGTAAGTAATCTATGTTTCACAGGTTTGTAGTTTGATTCTTTATAATGTTTGTTTTACGGTAGTCCATAAGCAGTTGATAGAAAAGTGAAATTTGTTTTTGATAGTGGTTAAATAAAAAGGGAAATATACATAAAATTTTAAGCAAAAAAAAAAAAATTCCTATGAAAACTTCCATCATTGTTATGACATAATAGGTGACCAAATTTGAAATTTTGTGCGACATGAGTAGCTCACAGTTAGCCAATTAATTGTGAGCCCATAAAAGAAATACAATTTTGATTTAATTTTTACTTATAAATAACGTGACAGAGATATAACAATTGTTAAATAACACCTTCCAAGGAGTTATAATGTGATGTTAAGTGAGAGGATGTAATTGTCAAAACTATATAGAACAGAAGCATTATTAAAATGTTTTAGTACCAAAGTTTGCGGAAAGAATGTGAATAGCTTGTTCTTTGTTACTTTTGTTTAGCTTCAATCATTTTTTTATAGTCATGCATAAAATAGATGAATAAATAATTTGATTCATATTCAAGCTTTTTATTGGTGAGCTGCATCATGCGACAAGTAAGTAATCTATGTTTCACAGGTTTGTAGTTTGATTCTTTATAATGTTTACGGTAAGTTCATAAGCAATTGGTAGACAAATAAAATTTGTTTTTGATAGTTGTTAAATAAAAATAGAAATGCACATAAAATTTAAGTACAAAAAACTTCCTATGAAAACTTTCATCTATTGTTATGCAATAACAAGTGACCACATTTGAAAATTTGTGCGACATGAGCAACCAACAATTGCCCAATTTTGAGCCGCTAAAGAAATTATGAGATTGCAATTTTCATTTAATTTTTGCAAATAAATAATGTGACAGGAATGTGACAATTATTAAATAACACAACACTTTCCAAGGAGTTACACTGTGATGTTAAGTGAAAGGATGTTGTCAGAATTATATAGAACAAAAATATTACTTAAATGTTTTAGTACCCAGAGTTTGTAGAAAGAATGTAAGTAAATAATCTGTTCTTTGTTACTTTTGTTTAGGTTCAATCATTTTTTTTTCATAGTCTTGCATAAAATTGAATAAATAATTTGATTCATACCCACATTTATTATTGGTGAGGTGCATCTCGCAATGATTGAGGAATCTATATTTCACAAATTTGTAGTTTTATTCTTTATAATGTTTGTGTTATGAAAAGTCTATAAGCAGTTAATAGAAAAAGTAAAATTTGTTTTGATAGTTGTTAAATAAAAAGAGAAATATACATGAAATTTGTGTTATAGAAGAAAACTTTTGGTGTCATATCATGTAGTTGACTACATTTAATGTTTGAAACATCTTTGCATATTTTCACACTTAGTTGTTAACCCGTGCAACGCACGGGTCAAAAATCTAGTTAATGTTATATTAAAAAGTTAAAATAACAATTATTTTGAGACTTATTTTTTTTTCTTACACTACAATTATTATAGAACAGAGGAAGTATTCAATTGCCACTTCAGCAAGAACATTGATATAAATTGTCCATGGAGTATAAATTAATCTAAGAAATTACAAATTTTGGAAATATCAAGAATACTAATTGGGGACGAATCGAGTGACATGCTGGTACACTAAAAAGTTATAACTTATATAATTAATATTTTGAACAAAATTCTAGAGAACCATTTTATTTTATTTTTATCGAAACTATCGACCTGTTTTAGCTATGAAAATAAAGAATTGTATTTTAGATTATAAAATATGATGATTGTTACTTGAGTGCTACAAATTAAAACAACTAGATGAAACAATTGCACTCCATTTTAATTTAATTTTCTACCTAGGATGGGACATCGTTGTCACTTTGTTAGGTTATCACCTCCAACTAAACGTAGTGATAAGAATTATAAATTTTAGGCAAAATGTTTCAACCGATCAAGCCGACCTAATTAGCCCACCAAAGTATAGGATTTGTACATTAAATTTTAGGCAAAATAAAAGGGAAGAATGATCAAAATTAATTCCCTCTCGCTATTCCCCTTTTTTTCGCACTTCTAAAGAAAATATTTTGATAAGGCCGAAGCTCATGTTTTTCTTTCTTTCTATTTTCCCTTACTAGTAAACGATATAAAAACGTGTTTTCATCTTATTTTCTCTCCCCATCTATTTTCCTATACCAAATACTAACAGTCTCATTGGCATGTAAGAAATAGGGAAGAAAAATTATTAATGAAGAAAAAAACCACACATTTCCAAAAGCTTTTTGCTGGTTAAAACAACAGAAATTGCAAGAGAAAAAGAATTAATTTATTTGTAAAACTAATGTGTCTGAAATAAGTCTGCTGCAATAGGTCTTTAGTAATGATAATATTGAAAGGGGTTTGCACACTTTGAGAGATTGTTGCGGAAGCCATGGGAAGAAATGGGCTGGACCCTCTCTTTATATTGTAGGATGTCAAAATTTGGGTACGGCCTATGTTATTCACACCTCATTTTTATTTTTCGCATTCCATATCATTTTTCTTTTACAAAAATACCTTTCAAGAAAACTAGTTTTTATAACGTAAAATTGTACGAAAACTAGTTTTCATATTAAAATACATTAAAGAAACTAATTTCTGTAATGTGTTTATGTTTAAATACATTACAGGAACTAGTTTCCGTAATTTATTTATTTATTTATTTATTTTATGTTTAATTTTTATTTTTTGATTAAATAATTGTATAATCTTATGAGTTGAATAATTTTTTAAATAAAATATGCTCATTAGTATATTTAATTTAGTTAATTTCGGCATTTAACTTTCTATGTTTTAAATAGCTTTAATAGTCGAACAACTTGACAAATAAAATATAAGGCAAAAATGTTAGACAAATCAAAATAAATCAACATACTCATATATAATACATATGTCAGATACAAAATAATATAGTCAAAATAAAATACATCTAAAAAATACAAAGATCATGTGTGTGAGGCTTCCTGTTCCTTTGATATGCACAACTCGCCTCAGTGTGTCAACCTCTACGACTCTCAATGCGTCTCGCGTGAAAATATAAGCGTCAATCCCCTGAGTAACAATCCTCCGATCAAGCATGGCCCAAAGTAGCTCAAAAATCTGCTCAAATCGTTCCTACAAAAAGGAATTTAACATAATTAAGTACTATGAAGGTGTGATTGTCATTTAATAATACGTAGCAAATATATATATAGTCTACCACAAATGTGTGGCAATATAGTCTAGGCTTAAATGCAATTTTGATCCCTCTATTTTACACAATCCGCAATTTTAGTCCCTCTATTTTAAAATAGAGACATTTAGTCCCTCTATTTTGCACAATCCGCAATTTTAGTCCCCCTATTTTAAAATATAGATATTTAGTCCCTCCATTTTGCATATTTCACAATTTTAGTCCCCATATTTTAAAATAAAGACATTTAATCCCTCAATTTTGTAAAATCCGTGATTTTTGTCCATTCATCAAATTAAAAGCGTTGATCATTAAGAGATTAACGTTGACTACGATGTGGTATGTGCTTTAGTGACGTGAAATTTGTTTAAAATAAATTATTAAGACTTGTAATTCTCATATTAGGACTTATGACTACTCTCGACCATTAAAATAAATGGTTTTACCTTTTTTTTAAATATATTTTTCATCAATTATTCTACTCAGTATTTAGAATAATTAAAAACTAAACAAATAAATTTGTATAACATCACTATATTTGGGCCACGTCAAGGTTGACGTTAATCTTTTAATGGTCAATGCTTTCAATTTGATGAAATGACCAAAATTACGGATTTTACAAAATTGGAAGACTAAATGTCTCTTTTTTAAAATAGAGGGACCAAAATTGTGGATTTTACAAAATTGGGGGACTAAATGTCTCTATTTTAAAATAGAGGGACCAAAATTACGGATTGTGCAAAATAGAGGGACTAAATGTCTTTATTTTAAAATATGGGGACTAAAATTGCGGATTGTACAAAATAGGAGGACCAAAATTGCATTTAAGCCTATAGTCTACAAAGGATCTCAACACTTTAAAGGGGGCCAACAACTGAATCTACTACTATACCTAAGGCTTAGGAGCCAGTACTTGGGACTCGAGAGCTACAACTGACTCATGATGTGTTAGCAAGCACCGCTGCCTCTGCCTTTTGTTCTACTATATTGTTGCTTTTATGTTTGTGAGTTGAAGCAATGAATCATTGCTCAGCTTTATCAACTCTTGATGTACCTTTCACGAAAGTAACCCTGCTAGTATATTTGGTACCTCTCGTACGTGTCATATCGCATTTGCATTACATAAATATAAGTTAACTCATAAGTAATTAATTAATCATTGATAATATATGTAAAAGTCTTGTCAAGATATATATACAAAGGAAATTTTACTTTCATCAATGAAAATGGAAAATGAGAGAGAAAATATGTTTGGTTTGGCATTTTTATTTTCAAATTTAAAAAACAGATTCAGTATTTTTGAAAATATTGAAAACAAAAAAATATCGTTTTCTCTGTTTTCAAGTAAAATGAAAACACGGTGGCACTTGGTGTAATTTTAAACACATTGCTTCTTTCTTTTTCGTGGATTCCTCTTTTGTCCTGCATCCGCTTCTCCATCCCTGCGACGCGTCTCCATGATACAGGGTATCACATTTGTAATTGTAATTCATTGTAAATTTTCATTTCATGTAATTAGTTAGCTATGGTTAATAGTTAGTTAACTGTGGTTACCTAGTTAGTTGTTAGATGTAAGATCTAACAGAAGTATAAATAACATTTGTAACCACAATTAGAGATATTCATACAATCCATTTCAGATTCATCCTAAACTCTCTTTCTCTCTTCGATATTCATATCTTCATCTTGTTCGGTTGGTTTTCTCTCTTAGTTAACCCTACATTACAAGTTTACATCTCTCGAGTTTACTTCTAAATTCTTGATTTGTACCATTGGTATCAAAGCTTTCCACCATGTCTCTTAGCAACAAACGAGCGGCGTGGGTGGTGACGCCATTATTATAGTGTTTGCCCGGGACTAGTCAAAGGGCTAGAGCACAGCCAGCCCGCGTGGGCACGAGGGCTGCGGAGCGTGGTGGGATGTTAGGATCCTGTTGTAAGGTATGAGACTTGGAGTCCTACAATGGAAGTATGGGATTCTAATGTGGGGTTTATAAGGCCTTGGGCTCTCCAACTACAATAGCTAGCTTTTGTGGTGTGGTTCTCCCAAGGTTCTTATCAATTACACCCTTTTAGGAAGGGTTTTGATCATAGAATTCCATTGCAACCATGATCTAAGCCTGTGAATAAAAGACCCTATAGATACCCATCACTACAGAAGGGTATTATAGAAAAATTGGTGGATGAGATGCTTGACAAAGGCACCATACAAACCAGCTGTAGCCCTTATGCGTCACCAATTGTTCTAATAGAAAAGAAAGATGGATCATGGCGGTTATGCATTGATTATAGGGAACTAAACAATCAAACTGTGAAGGACAAGTTCCTAATTCCGTTGTTGGAAGATCTATTAGATGAACTTTGCGGCTCTAGTGTGTACACTAAGCTTTATCTCCGAGCAGGTTATCACCAGTTACGAATGTACAAGGAAGATGTGTATAAGACAACCTTTAAGACCCATAAAGGACACTACAAATTCTTGGTAATACCTTTTGGCCTTACTAATGCTCCTTCTTCATTTCAAGGTCTTATGAATCATATATTTAGACCATACCTAAGGAAATTTGTTCTTGTCTTTTTTGATGACATACTAGTTTATAGTGCCAATCTTGAGGAACATGTGCAGCACTTGCAAATGGTGTTAGAGGCTCTCAAAACTCATACACTATTTGTTAAAAGAAGCAAATGTTCTTTTGCTGCTTCTAAGGTTGAATACTTGGGGCACATTATATCTTTTGAAGGGGTTTCTACAGATCCTTCTAAGGTTTTAGCAGTGATGAAGTGGCCACCTCCTACCACTTCGAAACAGTTGCGGGGATTTTTAGGTCTCTTAGGTTATTATAGAAGGTTTGTGCAAGGGTATGGACAAATTGCCAAACCTTTAACAGACCTGCTAAAAAAAGATCAATTTATATGGTCAATGGAAGCACAAAAGGCCTTTGATGCACTCAAACATGTCCTTTGTTCTGCCCCAGTTCTAGCCTTACCAGATTTCAACAAACCCTTTGTCATAGAAACTGATGCTTCAGGTTATGGCATAGGTGCAGTCCTTATGCAAAATGATCATCCTATAGCTTATATTAGCAAAGCATTGAGCCCAAAAAATCAAGCTAAATCAGCATATGAAAGGGAGCTTTTAGTAGTGTTGTTTGCTGTACAGAAATGGAGTTCATACTACTTTAATAGGCACTTCATTGTCAAAACTTATCAGAAAAGCCTTAATACTTGCTGGAACAACGTATTACCACTCCTTCCCAGTAAGATTTGGTTAGCCAAACTCATGGGATATAATTTTGAAATTCAATATAAGAAGGGCCAAGAAAATATGGCAGCTGATGCATTATCAAGAGTGCGCAGTACTGACATGTTGCTTATGGTTTTAACTGCTGTGGGGACAAACATTTATGACAAATTGGTGGTTTGTTGGGTCACAAAACCTGAATTGGTAAAGTTGATTTATGAGTTGCAAATTGATCCTACTAGTCATACTCGTTTTCCTTGGACTAATAATCAACTTAGAAGAAGGGGGGAAATTGGTTGTAGGTTGTGACATATCGTTAAGGAAAGCTCTCTTGCAATGGCTACATGATTCACCTGTAGGTGGCCATTTGGGTAGAGACGCCACGTTACAACGAGTGCGATCTCTGTTTTATTGGAAGGGTAGGACCAAGGATGTTCAATCCTATGTTAGATCTTGTGATGCTTGTAGCAAGTGCAAGTATGATAATTTTGCATACCCTGGGTATCTCCAGCCTTTACCAATACCAGATAGGATTTGGTCATCTATTTCTATGGATTTTATAGAGGGACTGCCACGATCTAACAATAAGGAAGTCATCTTTGTGGTAGTGGACAGACTTAGTAAAGTAGCACATTTCATGGCTTTAGCACATCCTTATACTGCTTTACAGGTTGCACAACTCTATCTTGATCAAGTTTTTAAGCTTCACGGGCTACTAGACATTATTGTTAGTGATAGAGATTTAGTTTTTTTTAGTGACTTCTGGTCTGAGCTATTCAAATTGCAAGGAGTAGAACTACTTAAGTCATCAGCCTATCATCCTCAAACAGATGGACAAACTGAGGTGGTTAATCATTGTCTAGAGACATACCTCTGGTGCATGTGCCATGAACATCCAACTACTTGTAGTAAATGGCTTTCGTTGGCAGAATGGTGGTACAATACTACCTTCCACTTAGCAGCTCACACCACACCCTAGGAAATCCTTTATGGGCAGCCACCACCTATCCATCTCCCTTACTTACCCGGTGAGTCTCATAATGCAACTGTGGACAGAAGCTTGCAACAAAGGGAGAAAATGCTTAAAGAGTTAAAGTTTCACTTGGAAAGAGCTCAAAATAGAATGGTGCAGCAAGCCAATAAGCATCGCACTGATAGACAATTCTAAGTTAATGATTGGGTCTACTTGAAATTACTGCCATATAGGTAGAATATAGTAGATAGAAGGGTTAATCAGAAGCTTAGCTCAAGGTTCTATGGTCCATATAAGATCACATACAGGGTAGGGTCTATTGCTTACAAGATTGCTTTACCAGCTGTGTAACACCCTAAATTTTTGAGCTTAAGACTAAATAGAAAATTAACCTTTTAATTAGTGATTAAATGAGTAATTAAAAAAAATAATGGAAATAATTAAAATAAGCATTACTTAATAAGGATTAAGTAGAGACATTACATGATTAGTGGAGGGAAATTCAAAGTTTGGAAGGTCAAAGATAGACTCACTTTGATCAAAGTCAATGGGAAGAGAATTGGTCAACTCATTAATGGCATTGTTGTAATTAAGTGAAACTTGTGTCCAGAATCTAAAATTATACTTTTAAGAGCATAATTAGCTTACTAATGGGTCTAGAATGACTTTAATTAGTAAAATTAATTGTTCTAAAGTAATTGGTGATTTGGAAAATTTAATAAAAGTAATTAAATATAGTGCAATTTGTTTAATTAAAGCCTAAAAATAACTAGTTAGCAACTAAATGAATGAGACATTAAATCTTCATTAATGAAGTGAAAATAATTAATAAAATCGAGCTTTGACCATGATTTGACCAAAAGTCAAAGTTGGTCAAACTGGTCAAAGTAAGGAATATTCTCATTAATGACATTTTTATAATTATGAGATTCTGAGCTTTAAAATTTATTTTGGACTTAGATAAAATTTTAATAATCATAATTAAGCATAGAAATGACCTAAGTTCATAAAAAATAATTAAATTGAATTAATTATTAATTTTATCAATTTATTTAGTATTTTGGGCTTAGAAAATTCATTTTAAGTTCAAATTGAGTGATTCCAAAGGCATTGACTTTAGAAAATTAAATGCTACATTTCAAGAACTTATTACAACTAATAAAAAAATTAAAATCCAGAATAGTTTAAAACCCTAAGTATAATTACCCAAAAATCTTTTTTTTTTTTTAAAAAAAAGGTGGGGCC
Source organism: Pueraria montana var. lobata (assembly GCA_026413185.1). Lineage (NCBI taxonomy): Eukaryota > Viridiplantae > Streptophyta > Magnoliopsida > Fabales > Fabaceae > Pueraria > Pueraria montana. The sequence goes on from CM048654.1 coordinate 55,343,077, forward strand.
ACCCTTTTAGTGTTGGGGGTCCCCTATAAAAGCCAAAATGGATTCCCCCCCCCCCCCCCCCCCCCCCTAGCACAACAGCTGCAGCCCAAGAGAGAGAGAGGAGAGAGGATTTCAAAATTTTGGCTCTTTGAGGGAGAAGGTAAAAGCCTCTTCCTTCTCTCTAAGTTTTCATGCTTCTCTTTAACATTTTCATGACTAATTCTTCTCTTTTCCTTTTGATTTTTGGATATGTTGTAGAGCTACTCTAGCTCTACATTTGGGTGGTGACTTTTTGCATTTTGAGTTTTTGAGCTAGGAGAAACAAGGTATGGGAGGAGTTCTTTCATTTTCTTAAGCGTAAAATGCTTGTATTGTGATCCCTCTTAATGGGTCAAGCTAGAACACCATTATTTGTGAGTTTGAACTTGTAATATGCTTGAAAGTTGTAATTTTCGCTACTGTCTTTGAGACTGAAAAAATGGGTGCACTTTTTGACATTTTTGACCCCAAAAATGGGTTCCTTGGGTATGAAAACCTAGGGTTGCATATGTGGAATGTTACATTTGGACTTTGAAATCATTTGGAATGAAATATTTGAGTTTTAGGGCCATTATACTTGTTTTGGGTTCTGTTTGGTGTGCTGGGCATGATGGGACTGTTTTATATTGTTTTTGACTTTAAAAATGGATTCCTCATGTTTGAAAATGTAGAGTTGCATTTCTAGATCATTTGGAATTTAATTTTTGAGTTTGAATGCATTTTTACCTTGTTTTGGCGCTTTTTACGAAACTGGGAATGATGGGGCTGTTATCGGCTGTTTTTTACCTCAAAAATGGATTCCTCATGTTTGAAAATATAGGGTTGCATATAAGATTCATCAAAAACCAATTTCTACATCAACAGGAATTTAATTTTTAAGGTTTGGTATCATTTTGCTCTGTTTTGCCACTGTTCTGTAAACTGGGACAAATGGGGCTGGAATTGGATGTTATGGGCCTAAAAATTAGCTTCCTCATACCTTAAAACCTAGGGTTGCATATAAAATTCGTCAAAAACCGATTTCTACATCAACGGGAAATTAGTTTTTAAGTTTTCATCCTATTTTCATGGAATCTGCCACTGTTTCGAAATTAGTAATTTAGAGTTGGAATTAGCTGTTTTGGACTAGAGAAATGGATTCCTTATGTCCTAAAACCTAGGGTTGCATATTTGGTTCGTCAAAAATCGATTTCTACATCAACGGAAAATTAATTTTGAAGTTTTGAAGTCTTTTTGAAGGGATTTTGAACCAATTTCGAGTTGAATAATAATCCATCAAAAATCCAAGTTTTAAAAACCTAAAATAAGTCCTTTGTGGTCAAAAATGAAAGTTTACATGTACATGTGGGTTGGAACTTGATTTGTGAGTGTTTGAAATCCAATATAGGAGATTGTGAGGCTTGAAAATTATGGTTTTGTGTTGATAGCGGGTTGACCCAAAACTTAAAGTTTGCAATTAGTTTAAATTGTATAAGTATATGAATGCTATTTTTGTGTGAAATTATTGGCTAAGACCGAAAGGGCGTGACTTTCGGCACTATCCTTCTTGAATTGTACATTAGTATGTCATGAATGCATTGTGATCAATTATTTGCTAAGACCGAGAGGATGTGACCTCCGGCATTGATATGAATTGTTGGATAATTCCTGTGGATATATTACTTGTTGTGATCTGAGTCCGGGGGACGTTGTCCCTCGGCAATGCATGTTGGTTTTTGCTTGTGCATGAGTAGGATAAATGAGTTTGGGGTGCCCGAGACACTAATGTGTGTGCAAGTGGATATATCCACTTTAAAGGGTCATGTTGATCATGACACTGAGAGGTGATGAGGGACGAGACCCTTCTTCTCTTGTCGTATGAGGAATAGCGAATGACATACGTGTCATTAACCTTACACGGGCAACGCACGCAATGAGGAAAAATGAATGATGAGAATGGGCATTGGTGGCAAGAGCTGTGATGGAGTTAGAGAGACAGTGTTAGAGATGGGGATTAACCCCATACTCGGTGAGAAGGTCCTCTAATGTCCTCTCGGAAGTACCATTGAAACCGAATGTCGTGAGAACGATGATTCTCGACGTGGAAGCGCATGAGGTTCATTGTAAGGAGTGGATGACTACAGTCGGTACGCTGGGGAATAGTTCATCTGGCTCAAAGGAGTCTTGGGGGAAAAGGTGTCAAGTTGTGACAACTCGGCTAAGGTTAAAAGTCCGGTTAGTATGGGGGACTCACACAACCAACTTGGCATTCGCGACTAGAGCGAAGCTATATCTAGGGTTGGTGAGAGTGACGTGTCATTTCATTTGTACCAAAATTGCGTCGTGTACTCCCAATCGTCATCCACACAATTTCGTAAGACCATTAAAACCTGGGAGGTTTAATGGCAGTGGGGCCTATAGGAATAGATGCTTTGAGATAGATACTCGGACTAGGATTACCGTGAGCAGTTATCGCTAGTGAACCACACGTGGTGGTTGCATAGGTTGTTTGAGACTATAAGTCCAATTGTTTGTGACGACCAAGGAAATGGAGAACTCACTCCCATGTTTTTATTTTTCAGAGAAAGATGGTTGCCCCTGTGCGAATGATGAAGACGGAGTGGAAACACTATGCCAAGTGGCAATAATGCAAATGGACTTGTTCAAGGAAGAAGAGGATCCTCCCGAGGATGCCTCATGGATATTTTGGGTTTTAATTTCTATTGAGTCACTGCTCTAAGTCTTAGTTCTTTTCTTGCATAAAAGGGGGGATAGACTAGATTTTCATTTTATGATGTATCAGTTTCTTATATGTGACTCATGTGTAAAATGCATTTACTTTTAAGGATGTAAAAGTGTATTCAGTTGTTGTGTAATAGAATTGTTTAACGATGAAATTGAGGATGTTTAAAAGAAGTTATATTATGTTTTAATGGTTTACCGTGGTTATGAGTTTGATAATTCGAGTTTAGTTTATTAAGAAACTTATTTCATAAAAAGAGCGTTTTTAAATGAATGATAAGTTAACAAGGATGTTAATTTCTTCTTTTGGAGTTAAAAGCAATAAGATTTGAAAGTTAAAAAGGGAACAAATTTTCTCGTATTTTGGAAGGTTACTTTACGATCAAGAATTAAAATCATTTTCGTTAATAATGCAAATAAGTAGAAATTCTTTAATAGTAACAAGGGGTGTTACAAGCTACAGCAAAAATTCATGATACTTTCCATGTCTCACAAATGAAACCATGTTCGTCTGCTGTTGTTCATGATATTCCATTAGAATTGGGTGAACACATAGTGCCTAAAGTACCTGAAGCTATATTTGACAGAAAGATGGTTAAGAGAGGAAATAGAGCTGCTACCAAAATTCTTGTTAAATGGTTGAATTTTCCTACAGAAAAGGCTACTTGGGAATACTACCATGATTTTGTACAATAATATCCTCACTTTCACCTTTTAGGAGAAAGGTTCCTTCGGTGGGGAAGACTTGATACAGGGTATCACATTTGTAATTGTAATTCATTGTAAATTTCCATTTCATGTAATTAGTTAGCTATGGTTAATAGTTAGTTAACTGTGGTTAACTAGTTAGTTAGTTAGATGTAAGATCTAACAGAAGTATAAATAGCATTTGTAACCACAATTAGAGATATTCATACAATCCATTTCATATTCATCCTAAACTCTCTCTCTCTCTCTCTCTGATATTCATATCTTCATCTTGTACGGTTGGTTTTCTCTCTCCTACACTACAAGTTTACATCTCTCGAGTTTACTTCTAAATTCCTGAGTTGTACCACTCCAATCACCCAACCACCACCAAGAATTGTACCCCTACTTTACCCACCTCCTCTACTTTATCCACCAAGAACTGCGCCACCGCATTCCTCTTCCTCCATTGCCGGACATACTCCTTCCCTTCTGCCACCCCCTCCCTTAGGATCCTTTATGTATATACATGAAAAAAAAATGAAAAATAAAAAAATACTAATAAAGAAAAATAATCAATATTTTTTAAATTTGTTATTTATTAGAAGTTAGATATTTAAATAATTGTGTAAAAAAAAAAATTTGGCCCCCTATAATACACTCCTGGATCCGTCCTTGATGACGACTACAAAGTCTCAAGATTAGACAGCCTCAGCTTGTTCCCGTCGAACACCGCCACCTCTGACGGCACCAATAGAAAACTCCACGGCAAGTCCATCCCGACGTTGGAGTTTCTCTACTTCAATCCTCAGCACTATGGCAAACTCGGCAACTCACCGGAGCTGAACTCACTGCCGCCACTGCCGTGTCACAAATTCAAACCCAATCACCCAACTTCACTGACCTTCTCCACCACCACCTTTTTGTACCCCGTCCAAGCCCATGGTTGTTCGACAATAATGTTGTAAATATGTGGAACTTTTGACTAGAATAGAAAATTAGACTTTTAATGGCACAAATAGTTCGCTAATAAGTTTGTAATGACTCTAATTAGTAAAATTAAATGTTCTAAGATAATTAGTGATTTAAAAAATTTAATTAAGATAATTAATCTTAATTAAAGCTTAGAGAGAACTAATTAGCAATTAAATAATAAATTACACATGAACTAGAGTTAATTAAATAAGTTTAAGTAGGGATTAGGTCTTTAAAACCCTAATTATTAGAAACTCTAACCCTAAAACCCTGTGGGACCCACCCAATTAGGGTTTTGGGCCCCAAAACAAAAAGCAAAAGAGACCATTTGGCCTAATATGGGGCACCGAAATCAAGAGGGGAGGGAGCCAAAACAAAAAGCATAAGACGAATTAGGACCCTCAATAAATTTGATTTGATTTGATGCAAATAAATACTAAGTTAAAAGTTGCATCTAAAAAATGTTAGCAAACGAAAGTGTTGTATCTGCGTCTGTAAGTTACAGACGATAGGCAAACAAACATTAAGTATGATAGCATTTAAGGCACAGTTAATGCACTGTCAGTTTTGATCTTGCGCAGGAATGTCAGAATATCCTTCCTAGGATTTGTAGAAGTGCCAAGAGAACTGAAAGAAGAGTCAAAGTTTAAAGTTTCCCCTTGCCTTGAAAGACGCGCCCAGCTGTAATGAGTACTTGACTGAGCAGAAGCGATTTGACAGCTAAAGCAGAAGATATGGAGTGCCCTGCAAGGAAGATAAGGAAACTGCTTTATCAGCTTTGAGTGACTAGTTGGTGACAAGAATTTATTGCTTGCATTTAATGCTCCAATGGACACTGAGCTTCAGACAAAGGTCAGACGCAAGAAAGAAGGTCGTTTAGAGACAACAATTACTTCCTTAGCAAGTCTATATATAGCATAAGTTTTGAAGTGCTAAACTTACAATTTGAAACGCAAGCATTCTTTCAAGCCTTCAATTCTTTCTTTGTTCAAATTTGTCTAAGTTGTAAAAGCTCTCAAAACACTTTGTTTATCCTGAGAGAAAAAGCCTGTGAGCTTTATTTGTATATTCGTCTATAAGACGATAGCTTAAGTCTGTGTGCACCTAACCTTCAACAAATCTGCTGATTTGTTGTAGAGCCAAAAGTGGCTTGGTAAGAAAAATACTAGGGTTGTTAGCTTGGAGAGGCTAGTGTAAACACTACTTAGGATGAGCCAGAAGTGGCAGTAAACAATACTTGTAACTTTGTGAAAGTTAGTGGAACTTGGTGGGTTGCCAAGAAAGTCTCGGGATTAAGACGAACCATTATAAAATCTCTACTGTGTGTTTTTATCTCTTCTCTTTATCATTTATCTGTTTGATCTGACGCTTGGTTGTGATTTGCTTTCCTAAAAGTTACGTCTGTTTATCATTTTTAAAAACATTGTATGTTGCTCTTTCTTAAAACTTTGTTTTAATAACTTTCAGACAATAGTCTTTACGAAAAAGTTTTGTGAAAATTTTTAAATCACAATTCAACCCCCTTCTTGTGATTTTTGCCTTTACAATGATGGAAAGGACAAAAGCCCAACATATCATACTTCCATCCATTTGGATGTCAATGTTTCTTTCTGAATACTAAAGACAATCTTGGTAAGTTTGACTCTAAGTGCGATAATGGAGTATTGCTTGGATACTCTGAAACTTCAAAGGCATACAGAGTTTACAATTCTAGAACCTTAGTTGTAGAAGAAGCTATTCATGTGAAGTTTAATGACACTAAGCTTGATAAGGAATTATCAGAGCTAGATGAATCATTTGTGGATCTTAGACTGGACGATGGACAGAAAATAATAGACAAAGATGAGTCCAATGATGACTTTAAACTAGAAGAGTCCAATACTCCCCTGGACGATCCAATAGAAAAACTAAGAAAACTAACAGGAAGAAACTGGCAAATGAAGAAGCATCATCTAGATAACCAAATCCTTGGTAATCTAAGAGATAAGGTTGTAATGAATGAAGACTTCAAGAAGATCATATTCTCTCTCAGTGATGTTGTATTATAGTTTTGATGATGATGTAATTGTAATTTGTGCTCCATATTTGAATGCTAGCCTTTAGGATGTGTGTTATAAGCTTTAATGTGTGAATGTATCATGCATATAGGCTAGTTTTACTTCAATTTTCTCATGATTGATTCCATAAACCATTGATCCATGATACTATTTTGTTAAGGATTGAATCTGGGCGAAAATCTTTTTAAAAATTAGTAGATTTCAATCCAAGAACAAAATAATCGATTATAAGAACATTTTAATCGATTATCTTGAGGCTTTATTTTTTAAGAATTACCTAAGGTTCACAAATAATCGATTATCCACTTGAAATAATCGATTATTTGACCCTGAAGCAAAAATGAGTCTTTCGCAGTTAATCGATTATTGGTGACATAATCGACTATTTCGTTCTTCAGTGTTTCCATGTGATGGCAAGAACAAAATAATCGATTATCCTTAGTAATAATCGATTATCTCTATTCTGAGATTTATAAAAACAAAATTTCGAAAGCTCTCACAAGAGACACCTATTTTTCTCAAATCACTTAGCATTTTCATTGTAAGGGAGCTTAGAAACTGAGTGTCATCATCTCTGTAATTCATTGAGCAACATCTTTCTTATCTTTAAGAACTCAATGAATCTTGATCATGGAATCATGAAGAAAAGTTGAAGGCAATATAAGAAGTGCATCATTTTGATATCTTCACTACATAGGTGAATTCTTTCCTTTAATATTTCTTTGTAATTCATTTTTGGGTGGGTTACCCAAGTTGCATTTCATGTAGATAGGTTTTCTATATAGTTAGTTTTCTTGATAGGTTTTCAAAAAGGTTGTGCATATATGATCTTGCATGTGCATGTGAGTTTGTGTGTATACAATTTTGTATAGTGAAAAGGTCCAAGCTAAGGTTGCTTTGGATAACACTGGATGTAGATTTCAGGTTGAAATCGAACCAACATAAATCCTTTGTGTGATTCTCTCTTTCTTCCTTAATCTTTTAATATCTTGATCTTAGTTTCTTGTATTATATTTTAATCAATTTGTTAAAACTGAACTTTGGAAATAAGAGATAGTAAATACAAGCAACACATACATTCTCATCATATCAAGAATCAACTCATTGGATCTTACAAAAAGATGCTTTAAAGTTTTGTTTTCAAAGAAAATTTTTTTATATCCAATTCACCCCCTTTTGGATATTTCTCTTTACTAGCCATTTTATCTAACAAAGGTTAGGACCAAATCATCATATCAACAACAAAGTCACACTGCACTCTTATCAACCAAAGAATGTCGACGATGCTTTGCAAGATGAAAGCTAGGTCAAGGCCATGTAAGAAAAGCTTGATCAGTTTCAAAAGAATGATGTCTGGAAGAAAATAGAACTACCTAAAGACAAAAAAACTATTGGAGCTAAGTAGGTATTCAGAAACAAGCTGGACGAGACAGGTAAGGTTGTGAGAAACAAAGCCAGGCTTGTAGCCAAAGGTTACTCACAACAGGAAAGTATAGACTATACTAAAACTTATGCACCTATAACTCGTATTGAGGCAATTTGTATTTTACTTTCATTTGCTGCTCATAGTAATATGAGACTGTATCAAATGGACGTAAAAAGTGCATTCCCCAACGGCTTGATATAAGAGGAAGTTTATGTGGAACAACCCCCTGAGTTTGAGAGTGACACTTTTCCTCATCATGTTTTCAAGCTAAACAAAGCCTTATATGGACTGAAACAGGCTCCTAGAGCTTGGTATGAAAAACTCAGTTCATTTCTTTTAGAAAATAGGTTTTCAAGAGGAAAAATGGATACTACACTGTTTCACAAAAACTATGACTCTCAGTTCATTATTGTCCAAATTTATGTTGATGACATTATTTTTGGTGCTACTAATGAAACTTTGTATGAGGATTTTTCAAAGTTAATGCAGACAAAGTTTGAGATGAGTATGATGTGAGAACTAAAATCCTTCCTTGGACTGCAAATAAAACAAATTGATGATGGCATATACATACACCAAACCAAGTATGTTAAAGAGCTCTTAAAGAAGTTTAAGATGAACGATGTGAAAGAAACGAAGACACTTATGCATCCAACAATACTTGGACTAGACAAGGAATCAAAGAAGGTGGACAATACCTTAAATCAAGAAGCTTTAAAATAAAAAAAAGACTTGGATCGGATTGGATGAATCATATAATTAAATGAATGTATAACAATTCATCTTCATTAATTTTAAAATTCAATGGATTACCTAATTATCACTTAATGGATCAAAATTAATTTTAAACGATGTGACTTGCATTTAGCCAAGAACATTCTTTTAAAAAATTGTCGCCTAGTTCGATTGACCAATTCAAGGGTTGTTCAATCTTTTTCGAATAGTCAAATAAATTTTCTTTTTCTTCATTTTTTTTGTGAAACTCAACCTAGGAGAAAAAATAAATGCTCATTTGATGGGTCTGTGTATATGTTCATATGCTAATAATTATCCTATAGTAATATAATTATACACAATATGTGTGTGTGTGTTTTTTTATAACCATGTTATTAATACGAAGTATTCATCGGCTTTGTCGATGACTAATCTTCGTTGGTGAACCTGACTGACCACCATTGGTGGGGTCTTCTCTTCCAATCACGTTTTTTCCATCCACAAGACTCACTCGAGACCTTGCTTAATTAAGTAGACTAATAAACCCAGTTTTGGAAGTATCTAGGAGTGAGTTTTTGTCCCAATTTAGTTTTGTTTATGCATGTTTTCTTTGGCAAAGCTTGCGTTTTGGCTAAGTTTATGTTAGACAGGTACTCAAGAAGCTAGATGAGAAAAAGGGACTGAAAAGCTCAAATTTGGAGCTAAGCTGCCAACTTGTGAGGACCACATCAGTGGTGAAGAGCACGGTCATGCTATTATCTAGCACAATCGTGCTAATCTAGCATAGCCATGCTGAAACCCAATCACTAGCAAACCCAGTGATGGTTCAAATTTCAGAAAAGGTCCTCAACGTCATATTTTTTAAAGCATGGCCGCGGTGTCTTTCAGCACAGCTGTGCTGGTCAGTGGAGCAGAGAAGAATTTTGTATTTTAAAGTGGCCACCAAAAGAGCACGGTCGTGCGGGTCTCAGGACAGTCGTGGTGACCACACGAAGACTGTTACATTTTGGGGATCATAAATAAAATAGGAAGCCTCAGTCTAACTATCTTTTGTTTAGTTCAAAATTATAAAGTTCTCTGAGTGAGAAAGTGCTTGTTAGAGGAACTGAGGCTTGGGAAAAGCATAGGAATCATCTCGGGGGTTCATCCTTGTAAAGTTTTTATTCCTTTGATTACTTTCTATGTATTATTTCAATGAAATCCCTTTGTCTTTGAGTAATTGTATTTCTTCACTTCATGAACTGTGATGTTAGAACTGATCACTCTAATTACTAGTTGATTATCTGTTAGTGGCTATCTTCTTATGATTAGCTGAACTGTGAAGTGATTGAATTTATATAACATGCATGACCAAACTTGTTATATGAATTCACAATTGGTTTAATAACCTTTTATCAATCTCTCTGTAATTTAATCTTTACCCTAATTTAAGACTTATATGACCAATTGAGGATTAAATTAGGGGAAAGAGCATTGTTAGGCTCTAACCTGACTAATGAATTAAAAGAGATTATTGGCTTTTACTAATTAACTTAGGGTTTCGTTGGAATAAAAATTGAGGGAATTAAGGAAATATGCGAAGTCACAGTCTTAGCTTTTTCCCATTCGATTTTTTCTTTAATTAGAATTGCTTGCTTGTGTTCAATTTATTTTCCATTGAGCAATTGATGAACTTTTAAATCAAAGATTAAACCCAAATTGTTTGATTTTTCGGGAATTAAATTATTTAGGAATCAACTCTAGTCCTTTGGATACGATATTCGAACTCAGATTCACTGTAACTGCCGCGTAGGGTGTGCTTGTCCTTAAGCTCACTGTTTTTATGCACTAATTATGATATTACGAGTTGTTGGTATGTGTGTGTACGTTTGTGTGTGTATATGTTCGTGGACATTTTTCTTGACCAACTCCAGTATTAGGCACTTCCTATAGCAAAAAACATTGAAGCTTTAAAATAAAAAAAAAAAACTTGGATCAGATTGGATGAATCATGTAATTAAATGGATGGATAATAATCCATCCTCTTTAATGTTAAAATCCAATGGATCATCTCTCATTAACACTTAATAGATAAAAATTATTTTTAAATGTTGGACTAATTAATCATTAATATCTTTAAACGATGTGTTTTGCATTTAGTCAAGAACGTTCTTTTAAAAAATTGTCGCCCAGTTTTTTTTTTTTTTTTGTTCCGTAATTGTCGCCCAGTTTGAGAGTCCAATAGAAGGATTGTTCAATCTTCTTTCAAATAGCGGAATAATTTCCTTTTCTTTGATTTTTTTTTTTTTTTTTTTTTTGTGAAACTCAACCTGAAGAAAAAGTGCTCATTTATGTATATGATCATATGGTACTAATTATGATACTAGAGTTAGAGCTTTCAATACTGTAACGCTGGAGTAATCCAATTATATATGCTTTACTGTGTCGTTATATTTACTTAGCTAAAATATGTTTTTATTTTCTTAAATTTAGGTTATTTTTGTTTTTGGTGCCCCAAATTCAAATTTGCTTTTTTTAGTTCCTCAATTTTGAAAAAAAATATTTTTAGTCTCTCTTTTTGTCAAAAATCACCACAAATTATGTATTTAAACCGCCAAAAATCATTTAAGAGGGATTAAAAAGAATGTTTTTTGAGATTTAGAGAACAAAACCAAATTTAAATTTGGAGGACCAAAAACAAATATACCCTATTTGAGGGACAAAAACATATATCTAAGTCTATTTACTTTTACAAGTTTATTATGCTAGGTTTAAATACGCAAGTGACATTATATATATTCATCATGATCCTATAATAATAAAATTCTACAACATGTGCGTGTGTACGAAACACAATGAAGCTTTAAAACAAAAACAATACTACCTCGGATCCTTTTTATAAAAAATAAGTGATAGTGTATTTTACACTATATCACTTAATTGTTTCTTATACTTCCTTTATTCTCTTTTATAAGCAAAAAAAAAAAAAATTGATTTCACACTTATTAAGGAAATTAGTTAACTTCATTAAATTATGTCAATCCCAATTAAAAATCAAACATTTTTCCTAAATTACCATTCATTGAAACTTGATATCAAGCATAAACCTCCTATTAAATGAAGGATATTTTGAAGATAGTCTCATTAAATAAGGCAAAAGTAGTTGAGATTTGCTTATATTTGAGAACAAGAAATAATGACTTTTTTTTTCTTATAAAAGAGAACAGATGGAGTAAAAAGGACCGAAGATTGTAATAAATTAAATTATAATTTAATTAGGAGAGAGAAAGAAGGGAGGGATAATATTTTTAAAACAAAATTATTTAATTTTAAAATATATTATTTTCGTGGATGAATTGAATATCCATCCATGAAAAAATTGTTAATGGAATAATTGGATGGATTTTTTTAAATGGATCATAGATGAATTCGATTTTTTTAATTGAATTTTGAATGGATCAAAATGTATTAATATATCATTTTTATCCAATCTCCTTATCTCCTTATCTCCTTATATATATATATATATATATATATATATATATATATATATATATATATATATATATATATATATATATATATGAATGAATAAGTATATCTGTGTTCTCATTGCTCTACTCTCCCCACTCTCCCTCACAATCACTCTCATTTGCATACTCTCCTCTCATGAAGTAGTGTAATTCACTCTCCTAACATGCATTTGATTGTTCTACTTTAGGCAAAATATGTTTTTAGTCCCTCAACTATTCAAAGTTTTTGTTTTTAGTCCCTAAACTAATATTTGACTGGTCTTGGTCCCTCATCTATTTTTCCGTTTGGTTTTTGGTCCTTACCGTCAACTGTCTCTATTAAATGATGACGTGATACCTAATTTTTAATTATTTTAAAATATTTGTGGCGGTTTTTATTTTCTGGCAATTAAGAACTGCCAGAAATTGATGAGGAAAACCATTTATAATATATTGAACCATTTTCTGACGATTAAAAACCGCCAGAAATTGCATTCCTAAGGTTTTTACTTTTTATTGTATTAGTGAATTAAATATCTATCCAGCAGCAACAAATTTGAACCCACGGCAAACAAGAATTGAAAATCAAAATTGAAAACATCTATAAAAAATAATAAAATAAATAAACAGCTCCATTTTGAACCCATGACAACCACAGTCCCAACAGCAACACCAACGACAAAAAGAAAATTCTCAACACCTGGTTTTCACAAGATCAACATATCCAGATCCATGAATCTAGATTTCAAATTTCTTTCTATTAACTATATAAATAACGTAGTAAAAATTTGAATAAGTCCATGCATTACACATACCAACCGTGATTTGTGATTGGATGATAAGTGCATCACCATTAAACTCTTAAAAGATAATCTTATATCACAATTTAAATTAGGATTTAATTGATGTGCACTGACAGTGTAAAGATTTTTAATACTATCAATCAATCACAAAATGTTGCATCTTTAAAAAGTTTGAGTCTTATTTAAAAGTCACACATGTCATGAATTATGATTGGTTGACAGTGTAAAAAACTTTACACTGACATTGTATATCAATTAAACTTTGTAAATTATTTATTATAAACCTATTTTTTGGAACATCCCTCTTATGGCTAGATTAAAGGTAATTCAGATGAGCAGCACGGGGATCTCTAGGCCAAGCTGCTAGTGGTGGATTGTTTAGAGATAGTCTTGGGAACTTTCTAGGTGCTTTTGCGATGAACTTGGGAATTCATAACTCTTTTCATGCTGAGTTAGTGGCTGCTATGAAGATTATTGAGGTTGCCTTGGAAAAAAATTGGTTTTCTCTTTGGTTGGAAACAGATTCATCTTTGGTGGTACAGGCTTTTGCTTCTCCTAATTTAGTTCCTTGGCAAGTGCGTGTTCAATGGGAAAATTTCCTTGAAAAGATAAAAGCTATACAATTTAAGGTGACTCATATCTACAGAGAAGGAAATAGTTGCGCAGAGAGTCTTGCAAACTTCAGACTCACAACAGTTAGTTTTGTTTGGTGGGATGTCTTGTCTAATTTTCTAAGGCAGGATTTTTATCGTAATAGAATAGGTTTACCTTTCTATCGGTTTTGTTAGTGTTAGTCTGGATTATTTCCCTCTTTTGCTGGATTTTTGTAACTTTCGTTTATAAATAAAATCGGGTTTGCAGGCATATGAATGGTAGCCCTCTAGGTGCCAACCTCGTTGGGATTTATTGGGTTATTGTGATGCCTTGGCATTCCTGGCCATTATAAAAAAATTACAAGTTAAAAATATAGTTTTTATATTTAAAAATATTGATTTATTATAAACTTTAATTTATATCTTTAAAAATATTGATTTATTATGAACTATAATTATAATGTTAATTATAATTATAATTATAATTATGTACAAATGAATATTTATTATGTTCAATGCACATACTAAATAAAACACTAGTTAAATAATAATGAATAAATTAACAATTTTATTTCAATAATTAAGATTAAAATAATTTTGTATTTAGGTTGATTTGATTATTGTGTTATTCTTTCATCTATAATATAATGCAATAGTATTAATTAAATTTTGCAAAATATTTTAATAGATAATTTTAAAATAATATTATATTATTTTTCATAACTGAAATTGTACAACTCTTCATTGATACTAAATAAACAACTATCATTAATTTAAACAAATGTGAATTTAAGTTTTTTTAAATAGATAATATTGAATTGATTTTCTGTTATCTTTTACTAAAGGATAATTTAAATTTAAATTTAAAAGGGTATTTATTCCAATTCTTTTCCCTAATATCCCCTAACATTAACATATTAACTTTAAATTTATACTAATTATGTCATAATATTATCATTTTAAATTTAAAATCAACTGTTAGTTATAGAAAAAGATATTAATATCATACAATAATTATTTGTTAAGATTCTAGATATATAATTAAAAATACTTACTCAATTAAACTATATTTATTTGATAATTTGTTCAAGGGATGATCATCTTTTCCTCTATATTTTTTTTTGAAAGCGTATATTAATTATGACTAATTTTTAAATTCTTTATTATCCTTTACATTATTTATTTAAATAAGTATTTCTATTAGCCATGTGAGGTGCTAGAACTTCAGCTATTATTAGTGGTGGAAGAAGCCACTATCTTTTGATATGGAAGTGGTAGCTTGTGACGTGTAGACTGTAGTGTAATATGTTGATTTTTTTTTTCTATTTTTCTTCCTGTACAAAATAAAGATTATTCATTTAACTTTTAATGTATATGTTTTTATACTTAATTCACTCACTATTGGATTGAAAGTTCCTTTCATATAGATCATATATACAAAATTTCATGTTAATCCAAAATTATTTGCTACCTCATTCATATAGATTAAAATCGATTTTAATCTATATGAATGATTAAAATCGACATAATATAACTTTTCAAAATTACTAAAATATGGATAATTTGATTACCCTCTTATTGTTGTTCAATTTTGACAAAATTTGACACAAACAATATTGGTAATATGTAGATATAATTCAACAGTTGGATCGATAAAAATTTCATTATATATCAAGTTATTAAAATGATGTAACTCTTTTAGAGTTACATTGGTGTAATTTGATCCTCTCTCTCTCTCTCTCTCTCTCTCTCTCTCTCTATATATATATATATATATATATATATATATATATATATCAAATTAAATCTTTCATTCATTATCTCCATTAATTCATTAATTACTATAAACACATATTAAACTGTTAAATTCAATTTTATTTGTAGATTTAAAAAAAATGTCAAGAGACTAAAGTAAGAATTTATAATATTTAAAGATAATTTATGCACATAATAATAGAAAGATTGAACTTTAATGGTAGACTTTTATGCAGTAACATAATATGTAATTAAAAAGACACTAAACAAAGCTGCTAATAAAGTTTGTTCTACAAAATAATATACAAATATTAATAACCATCATCAGTATCATCTTCATAAATATTGTTACATTCTTCATCTTCTATTGAATCAAACTTGTAATCACTTGATTCACTTTCTTCTTCATTATCAACAACTTTTATAGGCACCACCGGATTTCCTTTAGATGTGGATCGGGCTAAGTCATTCTTGTCTAAAGAAAACCCTTATTCATTATATAAGGCATTAGATGCAAAGGGGATTGAGCCAGTCTCATCATTTTTTTGACAAACCTCATTTGTAGCTTCCTCCAGCATATCATACAAGTCCCAAGGCTTTGTTTTCACAACAACTAACCAATTAGAATCTTTGGTGTCTTTAACATAATACACTTGTTGAGCTTGACTTGCTAAGACATATGGCTCATTAGTCCTCATTTTCAACTTTGATTTGTTCAAATCTAGACCACCTTCATAATTTCTTCCAGGTCTATTTAGTCTTGTTTCAACTCCAATAGAAATGCAAACATTCTTATGCAATATAAGCTTCAGCAATACATCCTTCTGGACAAGCCTTATTTCTCACATATGATTTAAGCCTATGCAAGTTTCTTTCAATAGGATACATCCAACGATATTGCACTAGCCAGGCAATCTTTGCCTTATCTGCTAAGTGACACTACAAGGAATGTCACTTTTAGTGACAGACAAAAAGTGTCACTATAGGTATATTATCTGTAGGTATAAACCTATTTGACATATACCCACGCACAATTTTAGTGTTTATTTTTGATGGGATTCAACAACATATATTGTGTGTCACTATAGCCTATACCTACAGATTTAGCAATTGTACGAATAAACTTATTAACATATGCCAACATGCATTGTGTGTCACTATAGCCTATACCCTATATTATGGATAATTTTTAATCCATTTAATATTATACAAAAAATTTAAAACAATCCAATAATTAAAATAAATTTCATTAATAAAGCCATAACTTCAAGTAAATATAATATAAATATTTAGGCTTAATTACAATTTTTACCCCTAACTTTTTAATTTTTGGCGGATTTTACCCCCAACAAATTAATTTGGCGCATTTTACCCCAACTTTTTTTAAAAAGTTGCAAATTTTACCCTCCACAGTTTTGATGACGTGGCATGGTGACATAAGCATAAAAAATGGGGGTAAAATTCACCAAAAAGTAAAAAGTTATGGGTAAAATTTGCCAAAAAGTAAAAAGTTGGGGGTAAAAAGTACAACTATTTTAGCATGCCACGTCATATTCTAGCAATTTCTGATTTTCCAAGGCACTGAAATTTTCAAATTAAAAGCCTACACAACAGCCATGGAGTCACACTCTAGCCACAACATATTCCTTCCCTTATCATAAGTTGTCTCAACAGCAATCATAGCTGCTTTCAATTCTGCTAAGAAAGCATTGGAAACTGGCATAGATTTAGAAAAGCAACCCAAACAATCTCCTGCATAATTTCTAAAGATCCCCCCATAAGCAGTTGGACTTGCACATCCAAGAGCTACACCATCTGAATTGCATTTTATCCATTGAAAGAGAGGCGGATGCCAAGACACTTGAGTTATCTTAGGAGCACGCCCTACATGACCCTCAACCTTCAAGCTTTTAAATAATTCAAATTCAAAAATCGAATTAGACATAACCCCCTTGGAGAAATTTCCTGAAATAGAAACAGCAGCAATAATTTTGCTGGTAATGCTAGAAAAAGAAAGAGCTCCTTTTTGAAACCGAGCTTGGTTTCTGCTGCACTAAATGAACCAAACAATATGGATAACCAAGGAAGAATGAACATCCCCCGCCTGAGAGCTCGTAGCAGCAATAGCAGAGGAAAGCAGGCGCAAAGGTGAGGTCAAATCCAAAGTCCGTTTAGTTAGCATGCTAAGCCAATTCCAAAGATTAATAGCAAAGGGGCATTCTATAAATAATTGAGTCTTTTTTGTCTTCCAGAGGAATAGGAAAGGATAAAATTTCCTTAGCTATTTGAGGGAATTGCTCTTCCAAGTCTTGAGGCAGAGACCAACATTTATTGTGAAGAACATCTCCCACCTTGGTTTGGAGATTTTCACAAATATGTTGTGGAATATTCAAAGTGTCTGATATTGGATTAGAAAGCCAACGATCAGACCAAAAAGAGATGTTTCTGCCATCTCCTAACTACCAAGCAGAGTTCTAAAAAATAATAGAGATATATAGCTTGATCCCAGACTAAATCGAAGACAAAATATAATTAGAAATAGGAACATCATTTATAAAATACCTATTACGACAAAAACAAGCCCAAGGTTCATCCGAAATCAAAAGAGACCAGCTGAGCTTTAGAATGGCTGCCCTATTGATTAGTTTGAGAGATCTTATACCAAGCCCACCCATCTCAATTGGAGAACATATCTTTTCCCAAGAAACAGTGACTAATTTTCTTTTTTCCACATCCCCTGTCCAGATAAAGTTGTGAATCCACATATCTAGCTTTTTCAGAGTGTCAACTGGCCAGGCATATTTCTGAAAGCTATATAATAGCATACTTTGAACAATAGATTTAATAACTTGAACACATCCCATAAAAGAGAGGAGAGAGCCTTTCCATGATCCCAATTTCAGCCTAATTTTATCAATAATAGGTTGCAACATTGATTTTCTTGGATGCCCTTGAAAGAGAGGTATTCCAAGATTAAATGAAAGGGATGGATCCTTGAGCAAACCCTAAAATGTCTCTAATAGTTCTCAAGCGGTTATCATCATGGTTTGAGTAAAATTTGCATTTAGATAAATTCAGCAGTTGCCCCGATGCTTCTCCATATTCTACAAATAAGGCCATAAGATGATGTAGGCTTCGTTTAAAACCCCTCCCAAAAATGAGAATGTCATATGCAAACAAAATGTGACTAGGCATGGTTAGATCCTTTGGGCCCTTCATAGGATGGAACTTGCCTCATTAACTAGCAATGAAATGCCACGACTGAGAACATCCTCAGCTAAGCAAAACAAGAGGGGGGAGAGGGGGTCTCCTTGTCGAACTCCCTCTCTTACAACCAATAAAACCAACTACAGTTCCATTGACTGGAAAAGATAACTTTGCTGATAAAAGGATGACATGAATCCAAGAGACAAATTTCTCCTCAAAACCAAAAGCTCTAAGAACTTGAAAAAGAAAGCACCAGTCTAACATGTCAAAAGCCTTACAGACATCAAATTTCATCACCAGATTCCCTTAACAGCCTTTGAAGCTAAACAAATACAGTCACTAATTTGCCTACCTTTCACAAATCCTCTTTGATGGGTAGAGATAATTTTAGGAGCTATCTCAGCAAGTCGATCAGCAAGAACTTTCGTAATAACTTTGAACTGAAAATTAGCCAAAGCTATTGGACGAAAATTATCTATGCTATCAGCTCCTGGAACTTTAGGAATAAGGACCACTAGGTTTGAATTCATATTAGGCAAAATCCAGCCCTGGAGAAAAAATTGGAGCACCTACTGGAAAACATCCTTTCCTACAATATCCCAAAAATGTTGAAAAAAGAGCCCTCCAAAGCCATCAGGACCTGGAGCCCCCTCCCCATGCATACTAAACACTGCCCCTTTGACCTCCTCTCTAGTGGGGATGTTGGTGAGAAAATAGTTATCTTCTGGAGAAACTAAAGAGGGAATAGTACGCCTAATCAGATCATTGGGTATACAATTATTCTCACCTGCATAAACATTAGAAAAATATTGGAGGACCACCTGCTCCAAATCTTCTTGTCTGTTCAGCAAGATATCACCATTTCGAAGCACAGCAACCATCTTAGAAGCTTGGCGAATACGTGCTAGCTTAAGGAAGTAGGCCGTGTTTCGGTCCCTTTGACAATGCCATTTGGTACGAGCCTTTTCCTTCCAAAAAGACTCATGCATAGAAAGAGCTTGATCAAGCTCAAGCTGCATTTTGCTCTCTTTATCAATAAGCACATCTGAATAACCAAAGAGGCTAATTTCTTGCTGAATCTCATCGACAGCCCTATAAAAAGAGGTAACCTTCTCATGGATGTTACCAAAACAAGCTTTATTCCAATCACGGAATTCTACTTTAAGTAAATGAAGCTTGCGACCCAATACGAACATTGGGCAACCAAGGACCTGCTGGTTCCAAACCTTTAAAACAATTTTGCGGCAATCAGAATGTTCCAGCCACTTTTGAATTTAAAAGGGGAAGGGCCTGGCTTTGGACCTTTCTGTAAAGTTAATAATAATGGAGTATGATCCGAATGCATTTGGGGAAGAGTGTGACAAGAAATGGTATTCCAAGTTGATAGACTTTCATCATTGCATAATGATCTATCAAGGCGCACTATGAAGCCCAGATAACGACACGAGTACGATACAACACGGATATGGGGATACAACAATTTTTTTGAAATTAAGGATACGACACGTCCTGGATACGTAAATAAAAAATATAAAAAATTATATATGGATGCAAAATAAAATGCAATCAGTGTTGGTGTTAAATGCAATTATGCAGATGATCTTGAGTGCTGCTAAAACACTGCAAATATGCAAATTTTGTTTTAGCAAACACTGCAAACACAACTGTCGAGTGGCAAAATAAATTTATTCAAGCATGGTTTGAGCAAAGCCAAAACCACACAAACAAAATACCCTATCAAAGCCAAAACCACACAAACAGGAAGACCCCCTCATCAGAAAAATGTGCAAAACCACCAAGGAGAGATGTTGTCGTGCTTGAAGAAGGGGGGAAATTATGCATTGTATAGAGACCCACTCACCCCACTTGCTGGAAAAAGAAACTCCCTCAACGGAAGAACTGTTGGAAAGGAGTTGCCATGCTCGGAGAACAGGGAAAGGGTGTGTCGTGTTTTTGTTTACGTTTAGATCTTTTTTATTTAAAAAAAAACCCTAAAATTAAAACAATAAAATTATAAAATATTAAAAAAAATTCTTCAAAAAAAATAAAATATTAAAAATTTCAGGAAGTGGCTCAAGCCGTATCGGAGCCATATCTGAAACAGTTTGAGCCGTATCCAGCCATCTTAAGTTGCGTCCCAGCCATGTCCAAGCTATCTTGAGCCGTATCCAAGCCGTATCCCAGTCGTGTCCTACAATTTTTTTTAAAAAAATAAAAATAAAAAATTGGATACTTCTTGGGTACGTATCGGTGTTCGACACGGGTACGACACCGATACTTTTCCATTTTTGGAGTATCGGGACTTCATAGAAGGCACATATCTATACGCTTCGCTCCTTATCTACCATTAGACCAGGTATAAGGTACACCAGAAGAAGGCAAATCAGTGAGAAGGCATGAATCTGCCCAAGATCGAAATTCTGAGCAAGACATAGGAAGAGGCAATCTACCTCACTTTTCATGAGCACCCATGACAGAATTGAAATCTCCTAAGAAACACCATAGCTGACGTCCAACATTATTCTGTTGCAAATTAGCCAATTCAACCCATAGCTGACGTCTCAATACATAAGTAGTGCAAGCATAGATGGCTGAGAAAAACAAATCTATCCCATCAACAGAAATAGAAATCGAAACATGCTGGAATGAAGAAGAGAGGACCACTGGGTTAAGAGACTCAAAAAGCCCAAAAGTTTGGTTTCAACGAGCCTCTATTATTAGCAGCAAAAAAATTGAGTCTAAGTTTCTTCCAATATTATAAAGGAGAAATAGAGGAGAGACTGGCCCAAGGTTCTGCTATGAATAGCAAATCAGGCTTGTGAGTAGAGCATAAATGCAAGAGAAAAGAGAGGGTGGATTGATTAGCCACACCTCTCACATTCCAGTACATAACTTTCATCATGCACGAAGCTGAGGACCTGTCCGCGAGCGAGTTCTCGGGATAGAAAAAGCTTTTTCTGCTTGGTTTTTAATTTTGCGAAGCTTTTTTTTTGTTGAGATTTAGAAATCACCACAACAAACCCTTCATCCTCCTTATTGGATTCTGATGCATCCACCAAAACATCCTCTTTTCTCCCCTTGTCATGGATATTGTCCAAAAGTTCCTCATCATCTTCTGCATCACCCCATAAACTTGTAATTTTCTGCTTATCTGCAATAAGATGATTTGAATCAGATTGGTTTTCATGCGCTGGAGACTCTGGATGCAAAGAGTCATCGCAAGAGGAGGAATCAATATCATCATCCCTTCTCACAACACAAGGTTGCTCTTGCTCTACTCTATTGTTCTCAAGCCCCTCGACATTATTCTCAGAAGTAATTAAAGTTGTGACATTGTTTGCTGCTAATCCATGTTGCTCATGATGCGGAGGAGAAAGCTCTCTACCCTTAGCATCCTTGGCAAAGTTAGGTCCTGATTGTATCACTGCATCATCTTGAATAACAGGATCTTTATGTTTAACCTTGGGCACATATTATGTTTCTTTTTAGGATCTCCTTTAGGACCCACTTTGTGTTGGTCTGAATCATGAGCACGCCTTTTACAAGAATCAAGAGAATGTCCTATGACTTTGCACAAAGAACAGAAAGAGGGGAGTCTTTCATATACCACATCAACAAAAAAAGCGTACCCCTCTCTCTCAACCAGGATTTGACTAGTTGCCATTATCACATGCAAGGACTAGGACTTTACGTAGAGAACCCTAACCTTAGCAGAGACACCATTCTCTTTTTCCTTAAAATTTCAAAAAAAAAAAATCAAAAAATAGATAGATAGATAGATTCATTTTAAATTTGAACCTAGATAACTTTCTATATTCATTGATCCGTTGTCACCCTCGAACACACACTTTGATAGTTTCAGATCAAATCTTCAAACCACAAAGCCATGAAGACAAATTTCTATATTTGTTTAATTTGCAATGACAATAAATAAAAGTTAATAACGGTCGTTTAAACATGTTAAAATTTATCTTTCTCGTAGATTTTTTTTAATGACTAATTGTATGTTGCAATTTCAATTATGACTTCACATAAAGGTTTGAAAATTCTTTAAATGTTGTTTATAAAGAAATTTTCCACAATTTAATCTAAGTAAGTTGCTAATAATTTGCCTATGTTCTTTTAGAATTGAAACATTATACTTTTTGTGAAATTAATATTCAGATTTCATTTTCTTATTGGTCAAAGTAGCTTATAAGCGGGTCAAAGAAACTTATAAGCTCCCTAAAATCCTTACCAAAAACACTCTATATAATTTCTATATTTTATTTCAAATACAACTTTTTTAGAACATAAATTCTATTAATAATCTTCATATATTTAAACAACTATTTTATTCTCATTTTATAAATTTAATTAGAGTTTAATGGTTATGTACGGATAGTGTAAAACAGTTTTACACTGCTAGTACATAATTCTTTTTTTAATTTAATTATACTAAAAATTTATTTCCAATAACTTTTGTGATAATACTGTCCCGTGCATCGCACCGGCATCCCTTCTAGTTTTAAAGAAAAGCTAGAATTAAGGATTTAATTGCATTGGAAAAAGAAAAGAATTATTCTTGCTCTTCTCTGTTCATCAACCCGAGAATTTTGATAACAAAACTAATTTTCGTTCCCAGATTTTACCACTCATGATTTGGTGTTGAAAATAGATAGATAAAGAAACTTTGAATCAAATTAAAACTCCTGGAAACTATCCATACGGCCGTGTTTTATGAGTTCTAAAAATTTCAAAAGTAGTTTTGCTCTTTCATCAGAATCCAGCACGTGATTAAGGAAAAATTATATATGTGAGCTATATCATTGTCAGGGATGGGTATTGGAACTTATTTATTTCATAGTTAAGAAATACAACACAAAGCCTCCTTAATACCAAAGAGTCTATCCATGATTAAATATTTGAGAGAAGAAATCCTTTGTTCAAAAACATTTATTTGTAGAACTTGTTAAAATTTTCCTAGCCCCTTTCTTTTTCTTTGTTTAAACTGATTCACGCACACAAAACTCTTAATTAATTTTTTTTTTCATGAAAACATAAATAAGTAAACAAAAGAAACTGGTTACTCAAAAATAGCAAAACAAATTTGTTCCCACTCCATTCTCAATCACCGAATACACACATATCCTTGACACAAGTGATTATTGTTTTCTTACACAATTTTAGTAAAAGTCTTCTTAACTCAAAGAAAGAGAAAGCTAAGTTTCCTCATCATTTTTTTCTCTCCTACCACCGTAACATACCATCCCAAAAAGCAAACAAGGGAAATTATACAATCCCTCCCATTTCTCTCCCTCCTAAATCATCCAATCCAAACATAGTGTAAGGATCCTCTCCAAGACTGAAGCCAAGACATATAGATTATTCCCCTACAAATATGTCATGTTTTTGGATTTTGGTTCTATGTTTGTTTTGATTTTAGTCCCGATAAATTAGAGGAATGCTAGCGGCACCTTTTCTTATACTCGCTCAATGATTGACAGAAATTTATTGAAACCATTAATTTTGGTGGGTTCCATATCTCATTTAATGATTCTCTCATGATTTAAATGTAGGAACCACCAAAATTGGTGGTTTCCAATAAATTTCAGCCAAACCTTGAATGAGTGTTAGAAAGAGAGAGTCGTTAGTAATCCTCAGTAAATTAATGATGATGCACACTTTGTGCTGACGTGGCATGATGATGTCATCAAATGATGATGTGGCGTGGCATGATGACATCATCATTCAGTTTGCCATGTAATTATTTTTGTACGGAGAATGACGGTAGGGACGAAAAACAAAACAAACATAATCTTTGTAAGGACTAAAACAAAAACAAAAAAATTTCAAGGACAAAAGGCAACAAAGTAAGCGCTAAATTGCAAGGACGAAATTTTTATTTAAACCTTTTAAGAATTATATTTCCAAAAAATTGTCTAGAAATACTATTTTCAAGAACATGTTTGATTGACATTTACTAATTTTATAAAAAAATAAATAAATTTTGTTTTAATTAAAAATTGGAAAAATAAAGTGAAAGAAGAAATGTAGAAGGGAGTGAAGATATATAAGTAGTTACTATTATTTGAAAAGAAAAAAAATAGCTTTCATTCCTATAGGAATATAAGATACCCCGTCTTTCAATATGGGAATAAGAAGTAAAAAAAATATGAATATTTTATATATTCTTGGGAATTAACAGCAATTCTAGAAATATTTATTTAAAACTTATAGTAAACATATGAGAACGTCATATTCTCGAATTGACTTTTTCAAAAATCCTTTTTATGCCTTGAAAGAAACACAATTTTAGAGTCAAGTATTTATTAAAATTCAACAATAGTTATTGCATATAAATTATAGAAGGAAAATGACTCAAATAATTCTGCTAAAACAACCTTCCTTCTTTGAATACACACTAATTAACTTGAGCTTCAAAATGCTTTTTGTAACGTTTTTATAATTTTTATTTTATTTTATATCCTTTTCCATTACATTACTTATTTTATTCCACACCTCTCGCTCTTTTCTTCCAATTTTTCTTAGACGGTAAAAAATGTTATAAAGAAAGTTATGTAGGAATAACGGTTTTTTTTTTTTTTTTTTGTTACATATTATAGTTTATAATAACAGAAATTTCTAGTTTAATTCAATGGAAAGAAAGAAAAAAAGAACTTCTCCAACATCTGGCCATCCGTGCTCGTTGCGTACAGTTAAATAGAGGAGATTCAAGAGATTATGTATGTAGCTGTTTTGTCTTAGATTCTTGCAGCTGAAATAATTAATTAGGAAAAACAATAAAATTGGAATTCAGCATGTAATTAACTATCTCCATATATATATAACGATGAGTCGCGAAAATTTGACGTGGCATTGAAATATATACGTACGTAGACAGTTGACATGTTTGGTACTTATTATAAGCATTTTCCTAATGTACGTAACATGACAATACATTATGAGTTGAAAAATAAATGCATGCACTACCCATCCATTTTAATTAAGAGCGTGACATGGCAAATGCATGACCTTCAGCAATCAAGGTTGAAACAAGAGAGATTACAAGAGTCCAAACAATAGAGCTTAATTAATTTTATATGATCATATATATCAATATTCTGTTTTGTTTTTCTACTTATAATTAATTAAAAGTAGTCATCAAATTCCATTTCTTTTTCCTTTCTATATATGTTCAAAATTAATCATATCCCATTTGATTTCTTTTTACATTTCGATCACAAGTTATCAATATTCACTTTTTCTATTTATAATTAATTTTAGGGATATTGTTTTTGCTTTTTAAAACATAAACCCTCATACAATTCATTCTTTCACCTTTCTCCTAAAATTAATTTATTTCAATTTAAATTTATATCTCAACTTATGCCTACGTCAATCCCTTATAGGATTTTTTACAAATTTTCTATACTCTAACAAAAATGTATCATTTTAATGTCTAAACTTAATATCCTAATATCAAATTTTCAACCTTTCTTCTAATTAGTCAAACTCCAGCCTAAAAATCATTAAAATAACACCTATATGTGCACTCCAGTTCATGTGATATATTCATTTCCCTTTCAAGGATTTCATGGCTAGTACTTTAAGTATTTTAATTACTTAGTGACTTTTACTAACACCCAAGAACACGGTATTCATTTCATTTTTTTTTAATCTTTTTAAGCGCATTAAAAAAGAAGAAGAAAGAATCCATATTCAGCCACGTAGAACAATTTATTGTAGTGTGATGTCTCAAATCATAGTAAATAAATTTACTTCCACACACAGCACTTCTATTAACTGAAATAATTACTTCTCATGTCCAAGATCAAATAAAACCACTCATTACTCATACCAACATCAGCTCCTATATTTCAAGATATCACATTTCCATGGTTAAAGACAAATCAAGATAACATGCATAGTCTGTATGAAAACAAAGCAACCTCTCAACAGCCTTTCAACCTTGGTAACATTCATAGATCTAATAGCAAACAGCCTTTACAAAAAATTTAAGAAGCTCATCAAATTAATATAATTATGTAGCAACTAATGGAAAATAATAAGGTAAGTACGCTCCACGGCTAGATAAAAAATGCCAAAGGTTTGGCTACATGTGGTGTATTTATCCACAAGGTAAGTCATGCTTAAGACTATTGGCAGATGAGGATTTCTTTATTTAGTGGTTCATAGGATAAAATTAGAAGAAAAACAGTGGGTAAAATGGGGTGCATCATGGACGGCCAAGTAATGCCCTAAAGTGAGTTGTGTGGCTTTTTGAACTAACTGTTATTAGTTAAGTTTTGTTCACGTAAATAGTGGGGTCTAAACATCTCATGGATTTATGCATGGGAGTTAAGTTAATTGATGGGTAATGGGGGGTTTTGGTTTGAACGGACATGCAACGCCAATTTCTATTGGTTTTGCCTTTTGAATTTATTACTACTAATGGTCAAAGTAAAATCAAAAGGTTAGATTTTATTATACACTTCAAATAAATAAATAAAAGATATATAGAGAGAGAGAGAGGCGATTTTAATGGAGGATTATTAACCGGGGTTAATACAACCGTTTGAAACGTATAAAAATTACAGAGGTTTACATAACCCCGATTATTTATCTACGGTTATAATTGAAATCGCTGGAAATTTTTGGTGGTTTTACTTCAACCCCAGATAATGTTATTTTGTTTTCTGTTTAATGGGTATTTTCTACCGAATTACCACTATTTTCATTCATTGGATATAATATTAAAATAAGAAACGGCGGAGATTCATTACCGGTAACTTAAATAACCCATCTTTAAAAAAAACACTAAAAAATTAGTTGAGGGATTGTGTACCCTTCGGTCAATATCGGGCCGATCAAATTTTATTTTTAGCCTCTTCATGCTTCATCCTCATACTCGAGCTTGAGGGACTGTGTACCCTTCAGTCAATATTGGGTCGAGTGCACTTTGCCCATCCAGTCGGATTCTGACCGACCCGGCCCAAACAAACAACGAGCTTCCAAATACTACTGGCATCAAGAAACCCCATCTATACTCCTAACACTATAACGACCTACCATAGCCATATCTTATGTAATCATAGCTTGAATGTGATTCTTCTCTTGTGGTGGCAGCTTTTAAAACTGAGAGTATCATTCCTTGGCAGATTTATAACAAGTGGAAGAATTGTCTTCGGCTTACTCAAAATATGAATTTTTTTGTTAGTCATATTTATAGGAAGGGAAATATGTGTGCAGATAAACTTGCCTTCCATGCTGTTCATACTCATGGTTTTTTGTGGTGGGATAGTGTTCCAACTTTCATTTATGAGGAGTTCAATCGTTGTAGGATTGGTCTTCCTAGTTACAGGTTCACTTAGTCTTCATTATGGGTTAGGTTTTTGTCCCCCCATGAAGTTGTATGTTCTCTCTTCTTTTATTAATATATTTAGGCGTGCTGCTTTTTTATTAAAAAAAAAAAGTCATTAGTGCCTAAACCGAAAGTGTTTTGTCCACCCTTCCCTTGGTGTGAAAGGACCATAGCAGGTTGCTGTGTGTAGCTAGTAACAGTTGCTACTGAAGAGAGCTTAGGAGAGAGTAGTCAGGTGACTACTGCTTCTAAAGTTCTTGGAGCATAGCGTGTTGCTGTGTGTGTATCCTGTGGCAGTTGTTGCTGAAGAGAACTAAGAGGAACAGTCAGGTGACTGTGGCTTCTTAGGTTCTAGGAACATAGCATGTTGTTGTGTGTGTGTCCGTAGCAGTTGCTGCTGAAGAGAACTAAGGGGAGCAATCAGGTGACTGTGGCTTTTTAGGTTATGGGAACACAGCGGGTTGTTGTGTGTGTCTAGTAGCAGTTGCTACTGAGGGTGAAACCTAGAGAGACTTTTTGAAAGAATACTTGTGTAGCAGCCTGTGGAGGCTTTAGGAAAGAAATAATACCACAATTGTAAGAGCCTATGGAGGCTTCAGGAAAGAAAGAATGTCATAGGGTGCTTGGTCTTAGTGGAAATCCTTCAGGTGTAGAGACTAGATGTAGCCCGAGTTGGATGAACCAGTATAAATCCTTGGTGTGTTGTTTCCTTTTTTACTACTTCTTATTTTAATAGTTGTTGTGTCCTTAAAAATAGTTTTTACAAAAGCCTCTTTTGAAAAGCTTAAACTTGATCCTTGATCAAGGGGTTTTTTAAAACTATTATTATTCAGAAGTAACTCCTATTCGGGCTATCAAAGAAAAACCAGAAATTATAGTTAACAGATTATGTATTCTTAATGAGTAGGTTCTGAAGCAGTAACCAACAAGTTTACTTGGTGATTTGTCATAGAACTCATTAGTTTATCCAAGTACTTGTAAGGAAACGGGTTACTCCTGTTAGTCTTTTGATTCTCTTAGCAGAAAAGCTAGAGAACCAAAATCAAAAACTAGTGTGCTTGTGCGGAAAAAATAGCCAGATTAGTAAATAGTCACTATATTCAACCCCCCATCTAAATGTTGACCAATTTACTTCACTCCCTCTAGCTCCAAACCTCCAAATAATGATCCAAGGAATTGATTTCACACTTGAAGCTTCTTTTATCTATTTTCCATCTCCTGGATAACACATTAAAGTTAATATACTAAAGCTACCAATAACATTCCTCAGAATTTAGAAGTTAAGAAATTAGAGTCATACATTTGCGTCTCAATAACTCCCTGCAATAGTAGTTGAATGTAGAGGCATCAGGGTAATAAAAAAAGGGTAAACTAATTTTTTAGTCCCTGAAATTTTTGACATTTCTGCTTTTACTCCCTAAACTTTTCGTTGATAGGTTAAAGTCTTCCAACTTTTTTTTCTGTACTAAGTTTTAGTCCTTCCGTCTATTTGGATTGTTAAATGATGATATGATATTTTTATTATTATTATATTACGTTTAATGCCAGTTTATTTTCTGGTAGTTCAAAATCGCCAGAAAATGCATCACAATAGTTTTTAATAAAAAAAATATATTTTTTGACGGTTTAAAACTGCCAAAAATTGTTGAAAATTAATCCCATATTTGGCCTAAATCCCATATTATAGCCAAAGAAAAGCCAAAATAGCTTAACAATATATGCCCCAATACTCCATCTCCATGTTGTAGCCAATGAAAAGCAAATAATAGTATGTGGTTTCGCATCTTGCACGTCCATAATCCATATATATTGTGATAATTTGACAAGATGAGCCAGTTGCACCAACCACCGTCTCAGTATATCAACATTGCATTAGCACGCCAATCTCTTCTAGCAATCATTGGCTTGTCTCCTTATTTATTAAAGTCATTCCTTCACTTTACTAGCCAATTCAATATCACTTGCAAGACAAAAGGAACACTTAAATCTAGCAAAAGTGACGCACAAAAATAATATATCAATACTAATTTGTACTAATACCAGAAATTGTTTGATAGCTTTTAAACGTTTCCAGGCTTCCAGCTATGCATTTTTTTTGAAGTATTGAACTGCCAAAAAACAAACCGCCACTAAATGTAATAAAATAATAATAAATTAATGTCACGTTATCATTTAACTATCCAAATAGGCGAAAAGACTAAAACTTAGGATGGAAAAAAAAGTTTGGAGGACTTTGACCAGTAAATAAAAAGTTTAGGGACTAAAACCAAAAATGTCAAAAAGTTTTAGAACTAAAAACATAGTTTATCCTAAAAAAATTTTTTGCCATCTAACTTGCCTAATAGAGCAATATAAGCCTTTTGCTTTACCATGTCTATCAAACTACATCAGTATTTAGATTTAAACAACCACAATCAAAAGTCTTGATAAAAAGTAGAAAGAGAAGCAACCTAATCATGGCACGGTTGAAATCAATAAGGTAGCCCTTACTTAGTCTTGCAACTGTCTAGAATAAGATGAAAGAAATGAATAATGAATTGCAAGAAAATAGATTATTTGGAAAATATAAAGGTTGTGAAACCGTCATTGTGAAATTTAAGAGTTAAAAGGGAAATGAATGACGGTAGAGGTTGGTACCTGTCAATGGCAAAAATGGCGGCAGAGTGATGGCGTTAGAGGGTTTCATCTATCGTCATAACTCTTCCTAGGCTCCTAAAGATGGATCGAGTTACTAAGAAAAAAATGAACTTATCATAAAGGGGGTGGAAGTAAGCAGAGCACAAAATGATATGCAGCAAAAGAAATTTACTAAGGAGAAATGACTAAGCCTCTCCTCAATAAATTTCTTTTGTTGTATATCGTTTAGCGGCCTACTTATTTTACACCTTATTCATGATAAGTTCATTCAAGAAACTAGATCAACCTTCATAAGCCTAGGAAGAGATATGAGGATAAATAAAAACAACCTTCTAGCGCGAGAAATTCCCTAAATGATATGCACCATACAAAAATCCAAGTTTACCTCTAAAAGAGTCCAAAATCAATTTTTTGGCCTGTCTTGCTCATCATGTTCATTGTGTGCCATTTATCCATGACGAGTTGGTCTTTGCACATGTGCCAAGCACGATGGGAATGGAATAAAAAAATCAAAACTCATTAAGTTACATGAACTGTGGTTAGTGGCAATTAAAGATAGGGAAGATGTCGATGCTTGATCAATGTGCAAACATCCATACCATTTTCATGTCACTAACATCATTTCTATCACTTAATGAATTCTCAATCTTGAATCCATTTTCATCCTCCTTAACACTAAGAGCAAGGCCAACAAATGATGGCTAAATGGCACATTGTGAACATGTAAAAACATGGCAAACCAAAAAATTGATTTTAGATTCTTTTAGAGCTAAACTAGATTTTTTGTATGTAACATATCATTTAGGGTCTTTCACGAATAATAAGGTTGTTTTCATTTATCCTCATAGCTCTTCCAAGGCTTTTCAAAGTTGATCTAGTTTCTTGAATGGACTTATCATGAACAAGGTAGAAATAAGCAGGTCACTAAACAATATGCAGCAGAAGAAATTTACTATGGAGAAGCTTAGTCATTTTTTCTCAAAAAACATGTCTAGAAATAGTATTTTCATGAACATGTTTGATTGACATTTAGTATTTTTATAAAAAAAAATATTTTAATTAAAATTGAAAAAATGAATGTGAAAGAAGAAATTAATGTAGAAGGGAGTGAAGATAAGTAGTTACTATTATATAAAAAAAAAAAAATAGCTTTCATTCCTATAGGAATATAAGATACCCCATCTTTCAATATGGGAATAAGAAGCAAAGAAAATATGAATATTTTATATATTCTTTAGAATTAACAACAATTCTAGAAATATTTATTCAAAACTTATAGTAAACACATGAGAACGTGATATTCTCGAATTGACTTTTCAAAAATCCTTTTTTTACCTGGAACGAAACACAATTTTAGAGTCAAGTATTTATTAAAATTCAACAATAGTTATTGCATATAAATTATAGAAGGAAAATGACTCAAATAATTCTGCTAAAACAATCTTCCTTCTTTGAATACACACTAATTAACTTGAGCTTCAAAATGCTTTTTGTAACATTTTTATAATTTTTATTTTATTTTATATCCTTTTCCATTACATTACTTATTTTAATCCACACCTCCTCGCTCTTTTCTTCCAATTTTTCTCAGACGGTAAAAAATGTTATAAAAAAAGTTATGTAGGAATAACGGTTTTTCTTTTTTCTTTTTTTGTTACATATTATAGTTTATAATAACAAGAGAAATTTCCAGTTTAATTCAATGGAAAGAAAGAAAAAAAAGAAAATCTCGAATATCTGACCATGAGTGCTTGTTGCACAGTTAAATAGATCAGGACATTCAACAGATTATATGTAGCTGTTTGTCTTAGATTCTTATAGCTGAAATAATTAATTAGGAAAAAAAATTGGAATTCAGCATTTAATTAACTATCTCCATATATAATCAATTCGAGTCTTGTTACGACTTGCATGCGAAAGCCTTTGATGAAATCGATCAGTCACCAAAATTTGACGTGGCATTGAAATATATACGTTCGTAGACAGTTGACATGTTTGGTACTTATTATAAGCATTTTCCTAATGTACGTAGCATGACAATACATTATGAGTTGAAAAATAAATGCATGCACTACCCATCAATTTTAATTAAGAATTGAAAATAAGATCGTGGCATGGAAAATGCAACTTCAGCAATCAAGGTTGAAACAAGAGAGATTACAAGAGTCCAAACAATAGAGCTTAATTAATTTTGTAGGATCACAGATATAAATATATTAAAAGTAGCTTGGATCCACAATTTTGTATAGTAATTACAAGAGTCTGAGATAAGATAATAGACTTAGCTTATGATAATAATAATATTAAAAGGGGTGGGTAGGGTAATGGTATCCACTATCCACACTTATATTATACGATATATATATATAGTAAATGAATTAAGAAGGGAGGTTTCAGATGGTTTCTTTGAGCTTTTTGATGGTATTAATGAGCTGTTGTTGCTCTTTCCTAAGCTTATCTTGCCTCGTTTCCCAAAGAGCCAAGATCTGGTCGTAAGTAAGCTGAAGCTCTACTCGCTCTTCTTTGCTTCCTTTCACAGTTAAGCCTTCGCATGTCTCCGCAAAACGTAATGCTTCGCGTTCCTCTTTAGTACAGCAACCACCCCATTTATCTAGAGGTATCAAAGTGAGCCCGAATCCGGTGAGCCAACTCGGCTCACCATGGGTTTGGGCCAGACCGGGTTGAAAAAATGAATTTTTTTGTGATACAGACAAAATTGTAATCCGGCCCACTTAACCTGCGGGTCAGGTGGGTTCGAGCCGGGTTGGCCTACTTAACCCATTTAAACTAAAAAAAAATAATATAGTAAATAGAATAGCAATTCATTTAATGTTATTGAACTATGACTAATGTTTGGACAATTGGATGATTGGATTTTATTTTAAGACTTTGATTTTTTAAGACTTTTGAATGATATTTATATATTTGAGTCATTTAAATGGTTAGTTTTTTTTTTTATCAGTGGGAAAGAAAACAAAACAGAAAGAACAATTACAATCGTAGGGAAGAGATGCTAAGAGCATCAGCAAGAAGTAAATCCTTCATTTGAGAAGGGCAAGAACTCCAAGTTGACATGGAAGAGGAAGAACCCTGACGAGCAAGCCAATCAGCACATTGATTACCCTCGCGATAGACATTTAAAAATATAACTTGCCACTGCTTCACCATGAAAGATTTGATGTGTCTAATAATGGTGGCAAACGGATGATGATAATCAGAACCAGAAGAAAGCAACTGAAGGGCTGATAGAGAGTCAAATTCACAAAACACTCTCCTATAACCCAGCTCCCAAGCTAAAGATAAACCATGGTAGATTGCATGAAGCTCTGCATTTACATTGTTAGTAAAGCCACAAGAACCTGCAAAACCGAACAGCCATTGACCAAGGGTATCTCGAAGGAGACCACCATAACCAGCAGCGCCCGAATTCCCCAAGGAGCTACCGTCCACATTTAATTTGACGACACCATCAGGAGGGGGAGACCACGAAACCCACTTGGCCTGCTTTTGGATGGCAGTGGAAGCACTGGAAGAAGAAGCTATATCACACATGATTCTAGTCTGGTTTATGATGAACCAATGACGCCAAACCTTGTCTTGAAACACATGCATGTTGCGCGCTCTCCACAGGAACCAACATGTACAAGCGAATAGGAGACCCGACGGAAGAAGGCATTGAGATTGGATCCAACCAGCAGGGTCCATAGAATTGAAGTTAGGATTACTTTTGAAGCCAAGGGATTCCCACACCAAATTGGACGTAGGGCAATCCCTAAGCAAGTGAAGAAGATCCTCCTCACCCGCGTCGCACCTGTGACAAGAAACATCAAAAGAAAGATGCCGCTTTACACGAACTTGGTTAGTAGGAATGCTGGCATGAAATGACAGCCAAATGAAGTGTTTAACTGATTCTGGAAAGTGGCTCTTCCAAATCCAGGTCCAATTCCTCATAAGGTTACTATGCATGGCTGGCTCACTAATAATCCACGAGTAGGCAGAAGCGGTTGAGTAAATTCCAGTGCTGGAAGGTCCCCAAATGAACCACATCATCAGTCGAGTCATCAAGAATAATGTTGGAGATCTTATTCTTAATGTCTATGGATAAAGGTGTTGCAACCAGGTTCCAATGCCACTCTCCATTGAAGTAGATATCTCGAAGTAACAGATGGGTATCAGACATATGGACATAATCCACTAACTCATGAACAGCACCATCTTCAAGAAATTTATCATAGAATAAGGATACATCACCATGGCCCACATGAATCAAATAACCAAGTCTGAGAACTTGCAAGGCTTTAACAATAGAACTCCACGTATAGGACGCATTATTGGAGGGTTGCAAATGCATGAAAGCCGAATTATGGAGACACTTATTGCACAGCATTTGAACCCAAAGACAATGAGGTTCATGCAAAATATTTCACACTTTCTTGCCAAGAAGCGCAGTATTAAGCGCAGTATTAACATCACGGGAACTGCGCAAGCTAAGACCACCTTCTTCCTTGGGCCTAATGATTTTATCCCAACCAACCCAATGATTAGTTGCCCCCCACCCCCCCCCAATGATTAGTTGCCCCCCACCCCCCCTCCCCCCCCCCCCCCCCCACATAAATACCCTCAGGCAGCCAAAGATTTTGCATACAATAAGTGGGAATAGAAGAGATCACTGACTTGGCAAGAGTAACCCGCCCATCTCTATTCAACAAATGACATTTCCAATCAGCAAGCTTGGAGTTAATACGATCAACAATAAAGGAGAATGATAATATTATATGCAAAAGGGAAAACTATTTATTTTAATGTATATTTGAGATGAGCAATCTTTTGCCTTGGAGAATTTCAATTAGGGGCTAATATATCTGTTTGCTCGTTCATTTTCCTTTTTTTATTTTATTTTTCGTTGAATAACCATTAAATAGTATTGTCTTGACCCCTCTCTTTTGTTGTCTTGCCGATTCCGTGCACATCTTCCCCATCTTTGTTGCTGGTTTAGTGATCTGGTTTTCACTAGAAAATGGCTTTAGCTGGATTATATAAAACTTAGCTTATATAATGAGTATAGCATTATTAGGCTCCTCCTACTTCTTTTTAAAGAAATTGATCCACCAGTTAAACAATTACATAGATCATACTAATTTGGTTTCAAAAGACTAGATTAAAATAATAAACAGTTTATAATATATACGTATTATTAACATGATTTTTAAAGACACGAGAACACTTTTTTTATGAAATAAAATATATATGAACCTTTAAGGAAAGAATCGAAATTTTGATTTTTTTTAAATAAATAATTTTAATTTTTCTACTAAAATAATTTTATAACCTTACGGTATAACCTATACCGTACCATATTATATGTTATTGATGGTAATTTAGCTGGTGCACCAGGACCATTTGTTAAGGTTCTCCACAGTAGACAACACCCTATTTAATGTTTTTTTTTTTTTTTAAATTTCCTTCCTCCTTTTTTTTTCACTTCCCTCTCTCTTTCTCGCGCCTTTCCCTTTCTAGTAACCCAATTCATTAAGACTGTATTTGGTATAGAGGAGAGAAATAAAGTAGATAAAAATAAAAAAAAGGAAGAGTAAAAATAGATAAGAAATAAAATGATAAATAAAATTATTTGGTTGAAAAGAAATAGAGAAGAGATGAGAAGAGACATAAAGAGATAAGTATAAATAAGTAAGAAATAATATAGGTGGGTCCCACCATCTTTAAATTTATTTCCCACCTTTATCTTTCCTACCAAACCAACACTCATTTCTCTCTTTTCAATATTATTTCCATCCATAAAAACAAACACACCGTAAGTCTTTTCTCCCAACACAAGTCACAACTCTTCCTCTCCCTTAGCTTCCAAACCTTTTTTTTTTATATATATATTTTTTTGTATAAAATTACAAAATGCCAATCAAACATGTTCATGAAAATACTATTTCTAGACATATTGTTTGAGGAAAAATAACTTAGCTTCTCAATAGTAAATTTCTTCTACTGCATATAGGGGTGAGAATATATCAGGCCGCCAAGAGGGACCTATGGCCTGGCCAGTTTAAAGCCTGATTTAGCTTGTCCTATTTAATAAAAAGGCTAGACTTAGACTTTTAAAAAAGTATATTTAGATAAATAGGTTAGGCTTTGACTTATAAAAAAAATCTATTAAGTCTGATAGGCTGCCCTGTTTATTTATTTAAATATTATAAAAATTAATATATATATATATATTATAATTTTATATTTAATATTTTAATAAGTTAATAATCTCATATCATAAATAAAATAAATATTTAAGATAAAAAAAATAGATTATTATTAAAATAAATTTTATTATAACTTATTAAGTTTGCGTTTCATGACTCATAAAATTCGTTGCCGTGCCGTGGGTGAATGAGTGATATCCGGATTAAGTAAAAATCAGTTTACTGAACCCGTGGGCCATGAACTGACTGAACTGAAGAAAGCACTGTAAAAGGTAACATTGACGCTGTGGAGATCGACAGTCGCACCACACTCCTCTTCGTGGTGTTGCACATGATGGTGGGGGTACGTGTTGTGGCGGCAGGAGCGGAAAAAATGAATTTCGGTGGTGTGGAGTTTCAGAGAGGAAGGGACTTGTTTTGATAATAAGGTTTGAAGTAATTTAATTTGGGAAAGGAAGGGGATTTTGGAAAATGATTAATTAGGGGGTTAAGTGAAAAGGATTAATTAGTATTTATTAACAATTAATCATTTTTAAAATATTTCAACTGATTATTTGAGTGTTTTTTTAAAAGATGGGTGGTTATTTAGGTTATCGGTAATAAATCTCCATCATTTATTATTTTAATATTATATCCAATGAATGAAAATAGTGGTCCATCGGTGGACTACTTATTTGATGATGCAGGGTAGAAAATACCCATTAATAGTGGACCTTTGTAATTTTTATACGTTTCTAACGGTTGTATTAACCCCGTTAATAATCCTCCGTTAAAATCGCCTTTTTTTTTTTTTTTTTTATTATTTGTTGTGTATGATAAAGTCTTATCTTTTGATTTTACTTTGACCAGTAGTAGTAATAAATTCAAAAAGCAAAACCATCAGAAATTGACATTGCATGACCATTCAAACCAAAGTCCCCGATAATTCATAGGATTGACGCAGTGATATAAGGTTCTGTTGTGTTCATATGTAAGGTATCGATCTCTTTAGCCATGGAAATGTGAGATATTGAAATATAGGAGCTGCTGTTGGTATGAGTAACGAGTGTGGTTTTATTTGATCTTGGACATGAGAAGTAATTATTTCAGTTAATAGAAGGGCTGTGCGTGCAAGTAAATTTATTTACTATGATTTGAGACATCACACTACAATAAATTGTTCTACGTGGCTGAATATGGATTTTTTTTACTGCACTTAAAAAGATTAAAAAAAATGAAATGAATACCGTGTTCTTGGGTGTTAGTAAAAGTCACTAAAAAGGAAAAAGAAATG
Source organism: Pueraria montana var. lobata (assembly GCA_026413185.1). NCBI lineage: Eukaryota > Viridiplantae > Streptophyta > Magnoliopsida > Fabales > Fabaceae > Pueraria > Pueraria montana. Next base: position 55,380,983 of record CM048654.1, read on the forward strand.
GAATTTTGAAAACTAATTTTAATTATAAATAGAAAAACAAAACAGAATATTGATAACTTGTGATCGGAATGTAAAAAGAAATGAAATGGGATGATTAATTATGAACATAAAAAGGAAAAAAGAGATGGAATTTGATTAACTAATTTTAATTATAAATAGAAAAACAGAATATTCATAACATGCATGTGATCGAAATGTAAAAAGAAATGAGATGGGATGATTACTTATGAACATAAAATGAAAAAGAAATGGAATTTGATTAAGTAATATTAATTATAAATAGAAAAACAAAACAGAATATGGATAACATGTGATGGAAATGTAAAAAGAAATGAAATGGGAGGATTAATTATGAACATAAAAAGGAAAAAGAAATGGAATTTGATAATGTCTTGTTTGACATGAACATAAAAAGTAAATAGAAATGGAATTTGATAAGTAATGCAAAAGGGAATATTTCTTAAAAAGAGGGGAGGCAACGACTATAAAATGAGGATGGGTTTGATCAGATTCACATACATGCATAGTAAGGAAGTATATTAATTATTCCCTCACCAATGGCTGATAACAGTGCTAAGATTAGAGATGCAGAAGAAAGGCTCGAAAAAATTAAAGAGGAGATTAAAGAAATAGAGAGTAGTTGGAACATAGCAACGGAACAATGGGGTAGTTGCACTACTAAAGAGGAACGCGAAGGAATAAGCTTTTGGGACACATGCGACGGCTTAACTTCGAAACGAAGCAAAGGACAGCGAGTACTGCTTACTTACCACGAGATCTTGGCTCTGTGGGGAAGGAGGGAAGATGCTCTTAGGAAAGAGCGCCAACAGTTGAATGATACCCTCCGAAGCCTCCGTTCTTAATTCAATTCAATATTTCTATTTCTATGGTATGGTATCGTATTAGTATAATAAGTGTGGATGATACCCAACCCACCCCACCCCTTTTAATAGGTCTATTATCTTATCTCAGACTCTTGTAATGTAATTATTATACAAATTTGTGGATCCAAACTACTTTTAATATATAAAATTAATTAATTAATTAAGCTCTATTGACTCTTGTTTGTTTCAACCTGCATGCATGTGAAAATTAATTAAGTGCATTTATTCCCAAATATGACTTAGTTTAATTAATTGCTGAAGGTGCATTTAATTTGCCATCTCACGCTCTTCATTAAAATGGATGGGTAGTGAATGCATTTATTTTTCAACTCATAATTAATGTATTGTCATATGCTTATACTTAATAACTACCAAACATGTCAACTGTCTACGTACGTATATATTTCAATGCCACGTACGTCAAATTTTATTTCGTGACCGATCGATTTCATCAAAGGCTTTCGCATGCAAGTCGTCGTAACAACACTCGACATTGATTATATATGGAGATACCTAATTAAATGCTGATTTCCAATTTTATTTTATTTTTTCCTAATTAATTATATATTTCAGCTACAACAATCTAAGACAAAACAGTTACATATATAATCTGTTGAATGTCCTCTATTAACCCACAAGTTACATTTAGAAATCACACAAGTATGATCTACAGGAGGCAATATATGCACTTAGTGGTAAATTGATGGAAATTAAACCACATTATTGTTATAATGTTTTTTTTTTTTGTCAATTTTATTGTACATCATGTTGCATTTCTGCATATATATTTAGTTTATATATATATATATATATATATATATATATATATATATATATATATATATATATATATATATATATATGTGTGTGTGTGTGTGTGTGTGTGTGTGTGTGTGTGTGTGTGTGTGTGTGTGTAACACGAGGAATTGAATTAGCAGCATCTTGAATGTCCTCTTGCATTGAGTGTTAAAAATTACTTTGATTAATACAATCATTGTATTAATCTAAGTAATTTTGAAGTATGTGGTTATATATTGACACATCTAGCTTGACGGTAAATAAGTTATTAAATCTAAGCACAGTATTATTCAGGGCTTTAATAAAATAATTGCACCATGTACAGTTCTTAACCTATCGGCTATTATTTTTTTTAATTAATTTCTCACTTAACCTTTCAATATAAAAAATATATTATTTCAAGGGTTCGGGTTCATATATACAATTCATAAAGAATTCTAGAAAATTTTGATCCCCAGAAAAACATTTATTAAAGCCCAGAATAATAATACTATTTTGATTACACATTCTGACAACATTTTTCTTTCCTTTCATCACACCACTTATTTTATGTCTTTCCTTATACAGTAGTTTGTAGAGTGGAATAAAATGGAATGAAAATGAATTAAAACAAAATGTTTGAATTAAAATAGAGTGTAAAAGTATGGGTCTTATCTTATTTTGCTATTTATTCCAATTATTTTCAACTCTCTTTCATCGCAAACAAACGGACAATTAGTTTGAAAATTGTTGTGAAAAACATAAAGAAAGAAGGAATAGGATTATTCTACAGCCCTTTCCATCTTGAACGGACAAACTCACAAGCATTCTCTTACGGCCATTACAATTCTTTCGCAACTAATAATATATTATAGAGAATCACGAAGAGGCCATTTTATCACAGAGTAGAAATTATAATTTAAAAATGGTCGCCCACAACCATCATCTATATTTACCATTGACCAATTCATACTAGATGCCACTCATCTATACATGACCAATACATCTTATTTCTCTTATAATCACAATGATTATCTTTTCTACAAATGAAAGGCAAATGAACATAAGAAGTAACTAGCATAATAACTACAGCTACCACAAGGGGTTTGGGCATAGAATTAAGTCCAAGCAAAACAGGCACATACTAGCATCTGAGATATGTACACATAAACTGCAAACGATATAACCTCCTCCCGTGTCATCTTTCTTCTTTTCGGGATCTGGTGTTTTACCCTGCCAGGATAATAGAATAAAAATCCTGGGACTGTTTCTGTTAGTGAATTCATGATGAGATGAAGGTACCCTTTTGCTACAGCAACAGTGGCCAAAAAAAATATTGAAATTCATAATTTTTCTAATATGGTACAGTACAGGTTATAAAATTATTTTTTTAAGAAAATTAAAATTATTTTTTACAAAAATCAAAATTCCCTTTTATTTCATACATATTTTATTTAATAAAAAAGTGTTATCCTGTCTTTAAAAATCATGTTAATTAAACTACCAATTTTGGTGGGTCCTACATTTAAATCATGAGAGAATCATTAAATGAGATGTGAGACCAATCAAAATTAATGGTTTCCAATAAATTTATGTCAATCATTGAACAAGTGTTAGAAAGAGAGTATTAGAAAGAGTGTGCTAGTATTCCTCTAATTTACATGTACTAAAATAAAAAACAAACATAATTTGCAGAGACTAAAACAAAAAAAATGACATATTTGTAGGGGAATAATCTATATGTTTTTGGCTTCAATTTTGGAGAGGATCCTTACACTATGTTTGGATTGGGTGATTTAGGAGGGAGAGAAATAGGAAGGATTGTATATATTTCCCTTGTTTGGTTGGGAGAGAATCAAAATAGGGAGGAAAATGTTAAAATCCGTGGTATAAAAATATTTTTATGTAATTTATTTATTTATTTCACTCTCTTATCCTCTCATCTAAACAAGTGAAGGGAATTTTTTTTTATTTCTTTTGTTTTTTTTTTATCATTTTATTTATCCAAACAATATATTAACATTTTGGACTTTGATATGTTTGTGAAACTTTACATGTAAAGGCAAAAGTCACAAGCAGGGGGGGTTGAATTATGATTTATAAAAATTTTCGCAAATTTTTTATAAACAGAGTGTAGCGTCTGTAAATCAAAAGATATAGTTTTTCAAGAAAACGTTTTAACAGACAATAACTTCACAGATGAAAGCCTTTTAATAAAAACAGGTTTAAATCACAAGACAAAGTCAATTCAAGCAGTTATAAAAGATATAGGATCGAGAAAGACAACACAAGAATTTATACTGGTTTGTCTCACCCCGAGACTACGTCCAGTTCTTGGCAAATCACCAAGTTCCAATAACTTTCACAAGTTACAAGTATTGTTCACTGCCACTTCTGTCTCACCCAAGTAGTTTTTCTCACTTAGCATATCCTAAAAACTCAAGTATTCTTTGCTACCAAGCCATTTCTGGCTCTAAAACAAATCACAAGATTTGTTTTTATAAGGGCGCACAGACTTTTCAAACTATCGTCTTACAGACGGATATACAAAGTTAATAACAAAGTCTTTTTCTCTTAGGATACAAAAATTGTTTGAGAACTTTTAACAAATAGAATTTTTACAAGAGAAAGAATGAAGGCTTGAAAGAATGCTTGAATTTGAATTCAGTTCGTGTGTATCTTTAGCACTTCAAATCTTCTTCTATATATAGACTTGCTGAGGAAGTAACCGTTGTCTCTAAACAGTCTTCTTGCCTGCGTCTGACCAGCATCTGAAGGAGGGTGGTTGAGGGGCATTTAATGCGAGCATTAAATGCTTGCCACCAATTAGTCATTCTAAGCTGATAAAACATTCTGCTTATCTTTCTTGAGATGTACTCTATCCTTCTGTTGCAGTGGTCACATCGCTTGCTCAGACAAGTACTCATTACTAGCTATAGCACATCTTTTGAGGCGAGGGAAACTTCTGAAACTTTGACTCTTCTTTCTGTTTCCCTTTATGCACTTCGACATATCTTAGAAGGATGTTCTATGAAAATTCTCTACAAAACATATTACAAAACGATAGTGCATTTACTATGCCTTTAAATGCTTCTTCAGATTTAAGCATTTGTCTGCGTATCATTTGTATCTTACAAACGCAGTCGTCTGTTGGCATTTATAAGACGCAGTCTTTTTACTTAATATTTGTTTTGCATAAAATCAAAATAATTGAGAGTCTTGATTCGTCTTATGACTAAACAATATCCCCCTTTTTAATGATGTCAAGCAAATATGGTAAAAAGATGTATTAGAGCTACTAATAAATATTAACTATAAAAACATAGAGTTTAAACAGAAAGAAAAGAAGACTCAGGTTTGATGAGCAATCAAATAACTTGTCTTATTGAAAGAGTTTTCACATCAAGATGATGTTTTTATACAGATGATAACTTATAAACTTAAAAAAAATACTCTTCCTTTTTCTTGGCCTCCCCCTTTGATGTAACTCCCCCTTAGATGCGTCCCTATCTTCATGCTTTCTTTTTTACTCTTCCCTTCTCCCCCTTTTGCATGGCGATCAGCAAAACCTGGTCCCCAGGAATGGGATCGTCAAAGTCAGAGGTGTCAGAGTTTGAGTCTGATGAGAGCACCATAGGGGATCCTGGTGGAGTGGGAGTGCGTCTGCGGCGACGCTCTTTGAAGAAGGCATCTATGTTGATCCATTTTTTGAGCTCAGCCTCAAGTGCTTTCCTATCCTCCAGAGCTTGACGCAGAGCTTTTTTGGTTGCCCAGAGTTTGGCATACATATCATAGACTTCTTCTGTGATGAGAGGTCTGTATGGTACAATAGCATCATCTGGTTCTTGTACAATCCCTAGAATAAGCTTGTCGAAGAAGAATTTTGAATATAACAGCTCCACAACAAAGGAGAAGTCCCCTATCAGATTGATAGTAGAAATTGGACTTCCATGCCATGAGCTCGGAAGTGAGACGATAACATTTTCCAATCTTTAAATGATACCCGTCTGCAAGGGGCTTGTCCTCAGGTTCCAGACCAGAGCAGAAAGCATCAAACTTTCAGACTCGTCTGATGGTCTGTAAGTCTTCAGACGTTCTTTCAGCAGTAGATTTCTGAAAGATGGCTTCAATCTCTCGTCTGAAGGGTCTGTCTCTTCTTAGACGAATGTATCTACGGGGAGTATCGTCTTCTTCAACTTTCTCTTTACCCTTATAATTCAAGATAGGAAGGATAGGGAAAATCTTGTCCAGAGCAAGCTTGAATTAGGTTTGATTTGAGGCCACGCAGTGAAATTGTGTGCCGACAAAGTGAGGCAACGTCTATGCTCGTCTTTGGATCTGTCGGAAGGAGTTTTGCCTCTTCTTTATCTCCTCCTTATACGTCTGCAGCTTCATACACAACTCTGCAAAGTAGTCTGAAGATTCCCATAGATTGAAAGTTGGACTTGCTTCTGGATTGTCCAAGTTAAGATCTTTAGAATAGATAGAGTGTCCTGGCTCAGCATGATTCCAGGGAAAGAATCACATTGAGGTAGGCTAACAGACCCATCATTTGTTGAAGGTTGACAGGATCATAGAATGGTACCTCATCAGTGAGCACTGAGAGCCTTCGCCAGATTGAGGCTTCAGGAGGGTACCTTCGTCTGCCACGCGGGTTATACTCAAAGATGAGTGTGTTGAGAGCAGGTGGAGACGTTTGTCGAGGAGGGAAGATCCTGAATTGAGGTTCCTCCTTATAACATGAGAGAGCAGACATTTCTTCTTCTGGAAGAACTTAAAGGTTGGGAAGATTGAAGGGATCAATCCCAGGAACACCTTTCTTCCACAACTTTACGAAGTTGATGGAATCAAGCAGGAAGGCTTGATCCTCATCAGTGCAGATTCCCTTCCTCCTCCATTCCCTGTTGCAGCGTTCCCATTCATTAACTTTAGGTCGCTTCCACGTGATCGTTTCGCGTTGATTGGTGTGGCTGGGAAGAGTTTCACCGAGCCCTATAGTGGGCGCCAAATGTTCTTACCAGATTTCGTAAGTATTCTGGTGCGGAGGCTCCGCCGGGATCTCCTTCATGAACGGTGGGGGGTGTACCTGCAAAGACACTCTGACGCTCAAGTTAGAGGCGCAGAGGTAGGAGACATGTATCACTAATGGGTGTAGAATTTCGTACCTTGACTGGAATGAGTAGCTTTCATTTTTATAGAGTGTAAAAAGATAGATTTGATAGAGTTATTTTTCTATTGAATCTTATCGAATCTCATTAATTATGATAGAGATAGGATTATCTTCTATCATGATCTTGTACCTTAATCTTCATATATATTATCTTTTAGTAAGATATATTTTCCGTTATAACCGCTGTGGTCCGAGTAGGCTTCTCCTACTCGGCCAGACTCTCTACTCGGTGGAGTGTCGAGTCCGAGTAGTACATTACTCCTTCTTTTTCTTTACTATCTTCACCATCGACGGCGCTCTCCTCCCCTCCATCTACTACAAACCACCACATCATGAAACCCACCCCAAACCATCCCAACGTGAAACCCACCACAAAAAGATTGCTTCACATCGGAACCTAATGATATAGTCATTTTGGTGGAGTGAGAGAGAAGGGGAATGGGGCAACTTGGGAAAAGCAATGCGGAAAAAAGGACAAAAAAAGAAAAAAGCGAAAGGCAAAACAATTGTGACCATTATGTAAAAATTAATAAATCTAACGGTTGGGATTATAGTTTCCTATGGCGGGAGACTTGGATGCAGTTCTCATTCTAGTCTCCACCTAATAAACAAATGTCTACACCCACTGAAACTTGAACCTTGAAGTTAAAGGTTGAGACAAACACACTTAACTATTAAGTATTGTTTAATTGTTTTTTTTTTTTTTACTTTTTTCTTTCCTTTTAAAGAAGAAATTAGAAGTAAAACTCTTAAAATTTTCGGAGTTTATTTTTATAAAATAAAAGAAAAATATATATTATTTTAAAAAAAAGTTAACTAATGTAGTTTTTAAAAATAAGCTGTCCATGTTTTTCTTTCATCTAGAACTAATCAATATAAAACAAAGAAACAAATATTTTTAATATTAAATGTGTTTTAAGTTAAAATTGTGAAACAATTTCTGTTTTATTATTTTAAACTCCTATTTTAAACTTTAATTGCCAAATTACATTTTTACCCATAATATCTAAAAATATATAATTAATTGTTAGAAATACTAGAAAGACACTCTCAAATACAATTTTTAGCACATTCTTTCTTATTTGTTGAAATTTATTGAAAAATATAATTTTTTGTGGGTCTTAGTGTTATTTATATTAATTCAAGATTAATGGTGCGTAAAATATGTACCGCTTAAGGGCAAACGTTAACATACCCTACGTAGTAGTAACAGTGGATTTAAGTCCGGATATCATACCGTAGAGATTGGTTGTGGTTCCCAAATAACAAATTTGTATAAGACAAGAGTTGAAAATAGGTTTGGGTTGCAATTAATTGTAAAAAGTAATAGAAGCTATGAGCAACAAAGATTAAATAAGGTTCTGACATATTTAGGGACCTAGGGTCATGATTTCAAACCATTTTTGCGTTCCCCCTAATTCCTTATTTCAAGTAAAATTCTAAAATTCTAATTGTTTGCTCAATTACCAATCATACCTCTTAAAGTAATAGACAAAATTTGATTATGTTATGAAAATCCTCTTCTTCTTAATTTATTCCCTTTTTTTTCATTAGGGTCTAATTTAGAAAAAAGGTTATGCGTAGAGAGGTTAATTAACGATTGTTAATTAGATTAGAAATTCCGGGATGAGTTGATTCATGCAAATCGTAGGAATTCAGTCATTTCGTTAGTCGATTAATTAACAATTTTTTTATCATAACAATTAATCAATTTAGATTTCAAGATGATCAATCCCAAATGATAGAAAGAACAACGCACTAATTTAATTGAGAAAACAAATAAGAATTTTATTGCAATAGAAGAATTAGGGTTCACAGATAGGTCTTACATCACAACCCTAACTTAAGGGTATAGCTAGCCATGGACATGGGGAAGCATAAAACCAGCAAAGAGAACAAAAAAGACATTAAAGGAGAAGAATTGTTACAAGAATTGATCCCTGTAGTGTACTTGAGTTCTTCCTACTCTGTAATCCCTTTAGAAATCCCCAAATTACTCTCAAAGAATGAAAAAGTCTGTGCGGAAAAAAGCAGTCTAAAACATAAAACCTAATCTATTTATAGGCTTAATGGGCCTATGTTGTCATAGGGGTATGCACGAGACCGTGCTTAGCTAATGGAACGTTGCCCAATCAGCATGCCCTGTGCTGGAAGTCTACATGGGGTTGTGCATATGTTACGGAGCGCAAACTGGTTGGCACGCCCCGTGCATAAATTAAGCACTGGGTCATGCTTACTTGCCAGAAACCCAGATTTTTCATTTTTAAGCCTTTTTCTTCTCTTTCTAAGTCCAAACTCATCCTGCACCAAAATGACACATTTTAGACAAAATTAATCAAAGATGATGCAATTCATGGTCAAACTGGTGCGAGAAACTCCATAGAAATCATGACCAAAATGGGGTTTATCAAATCTTCCCACACTTGAGCATTGCTTGTCCTCAAGCAATTATTTTGGGTTACAAATGAAAAGCAATTCCTAATCAGAACATCATGAGATCACTCACAACATTAAGGAAATTACAATTTTACGGAGGTGCACAGAAAAAACTTCACCAAGGTGATTTTCACCTAGGTGCCCAGTTAAACACTCAAATACATCAACAAATGTGTTATCATAGGCCTGTACATCAATCAAGTCACACCACATCAACAAACATGCAAAAATAAGGGATATCAATGGGAGGGATAAGGTTCAAATGTCAGGTGGATAATAGAAAGAAAATGGTATACACAATAGGCTCATAACAAACAAAGTAAGACAACCCCTAAGTCACTAAACAATTTCTCTTTCCTCATTTTCAAACTTCAGCCTTCCCTGCTTTCACTTGGTTGACCAAATTTTTTTTTCTTTCCTCCCTCTCTTTTTCTCTTTTTCTTTAGCACTAATTTCAATATATTGTGCAATTTTTTTTTGAAGAGAAAAGGAAGGTGTGAAGGGTCCCTTTATTCAACAAGGAGGGCTTTTATATCTTGAAGAGAAATTGACGTTGCATGTCCGTTCAAACCAAAGCCCCCCATTACCCATCAATTAACTTAACATGCGTGCATAAAATCATGAGACGTTTAGACCCCAGTATTTATGTGAACAAAACAGTTATCAATATAGGTGAAGTAGGCACAAGTTGAGACATAATTAAATTGAAATAAATTAATTTTAGGAGAAAGGTGAAAGAATGAATTGTATGAGGGTTTATGTTTTAAAGGCAAAAACAATATCCCTAAAATTAATTATAAGTAGAAAAAAAGAATATTGATAACTTGTGATTGATCGAAATGTAAAAAGAAATGAAATGGGATATGATTAATTATGAACATAAAAAGGAAAAAGAAATGGAATTTGATAACTATTTTTAATTATAAGTAGAAAAACAAAACAGTATATTGATAACTTGTGAAAAAAAAGGATCGATATTTTGACATGTAATGATGAACATAAAAAGTAAATAGAAATGGAATTTGATAAGTAATGCAAAAGGGAATATTTCTTAAAAAAGGGGGAGGGAGCGACTATAAAATGAGGACGGCATAGTCAGTCCCCAATTAAAAATAAAATGGCAGATAACAAGGCTAGGATTAGAGATGCAGAAAACAGGATCAAAGAAATTAAAAATGAGATTAAAGCAATAGATCGTAGTAGGAACGAGGCACGGGATAAATGGGGTGGGGCTAAGTTACTTTTACATTCTCGATCGATCTTGTAATTTCTGTGATTGCTGAAGGTGCTTTTGCCATCTCATCTCTCGCTCTTAATTAAAATGGGTACGTAGTGCATTTATTTTTCAACTCAATGTATTTTCATGTTACATTAATAAGTACCAAACATGTCAACTGTCTATTATTATCATAAGCTAGGTCTATTATCTTATCTCAGACTCCTGTAATTATTTTACAAAATTGTGGATCCAAGCTACTTTTAATATATATATATATATATATATATATATATATATATATATATATATATATATATATATATATATATGTGTGTGTGTGTGTGTGTGTGTGTGTGTGTGTGTGTGTATGTGTGTGTGTGTGTGTGTGTGTGTGTGTGTGATCATACAAAATTAATTGTTTGGACTCTTGTAATCTCTCTTGTTTCAACCTTGATAGCTGAAGGTCATGCATTTGCCATGTCACACTCTTAATTTTCAATTCTTAATTAAAATGGATGGGTAGTGCATGCATTTATTTTTCAACTCATAATAATGTATTGTCATGTTACGTACATTAGGAAAATGCTTATAATAAGTACCAAACATGTAAACCCTACACCGTTATTCCTACATAACTCTTTTTACAACATTTTTTACTGTCTAAGAAAGATTGGAAGAAAAGAGCGAGGTGTGGAATAAAATAAGTAATGTAATGGAAAAGGATATAAAATAAAATAAAAATGATAAAAATGTTACAAAAAGCATTTTGAAGCTCAAGTTAATTAGTGTGTATTCAAAGAAGGAAGATTGTTTTAGCAGAATTATTTGAGTCATTTTCCTTCTATAATTTATATGCAATAACTATTGTTGAATTTTAATAAATACTTGACTCTAAAATTGTGTTTCTTTCCAGGTATAAAAAGGATTTTTGAAAAGTCAATTGGAGAATATCACGTTCTCATGTGTTTACTATAAGTTTTGAATAAATATTTCTAGAATTGTTGTTAATTCCTAAGAATATATAAAATATTCATATTTTCTTTATTTCTTATTCCCATAGTGAAAGATGGGGTATCTTATATTCCTATAGGAATGAAAGCTATTTTTTTATTTATAATAGTAACTACTTATCTTCACTCCCTTCTACATTTCTTCTTTCACTTTTATTTTTCCAATTTTTAATTAAAACAATTTTTTTTTTTTTTTATAAAATTACTAAATGCCAATCAAACATGTTCATGAAAATACTATTTTAGACAATTTTTTGGAAATATAATTCTTGAAAGGCTTAAATAAATCTTTTGTCCTTACAATTTAACACTTTTGCTTTTTGTCCTTGCACTTTTTTTGTTTTAGTTCTTACAAATTATGTTTGTTTTATTTTTCGTCTCTGCAGTTAATTTCTGTTACAAAAATAATTACGTGACAAACTGAATGATGATGTCATCATGCCACATCATTGTTTGATGACATCATCATGCCATGTCAGCACAAAGTGCGCATCATCATTAATTTACGGGTTAATTAAGTTTTTAGTCCTTAAACTTTTTCAAAATTTGGTTTTTAGTCCCTAAACTTTAGTTTGATTGGTTAATGTCCCTAAACTTTTTAAAAAATAGGTTTTTAGTCCCTGAACAAAATTTTGACCGGTCAAAGTCCCGAAACTTTTTAAAGATTCAATTTTTAATCCCTAAACTTTTTTAAAATCCAGTGTTTAGTCCCTGAATTAATGAGATTTCAGGGACTAAAAACCAAATTTTTAAAAAGTTTAGGGACTAAAATCCAAATTTTTAAAAAGTTTAAGGACCTTGACCGGTCAAACTAAAGTTTAGGGACTAAAAACCGAATTTTGAAAAAGTTTAGGGACTAAAAACTTTGTTAACCCTTAATTTACCGAGGAATACTAGCGACACTCTCTTTTTAACACTCATTCAATAATTGACTGAAATTTATTAGTAGCAAAGAGCCTATCATACTTAAAATTTGTTTCCTAAAAGTTTGTTGTCATTAAAACATTCATCTCATAAAGGGTTTTGCTTCAACACATTTAACATGATTATAAATATACAGACTTAGCATCAATTGAGCCATTGTCTACTAGACAGACACAGTCACTATAAAGCTTCCGTCTGATATGTGATAAGACACAAATTTCAAAACTTAATATTTGTTTGCATTAATCAAACAATTAAGGGATTTGATTCGTCTTATGACTTAACAATTTTAAAGGTTTCCCAGCTATTAATAAGATAATGTGAAGCAAATATGATTTGGGTAGTCTTTCTTTAAAGGAATCTTATAATTTTTTATATCAATAGGTATCTTGGTCTAAGGTTATTTGGTGCAATTATATTCCTCCATCCAAAGTTGTTTTGATTTGGAGAATCTTACATAACAAAATGGCAACTGATGAATGCCTTAAAATGAGAGGTTGCATCCTCGCATCAATGTGTAGCCTATGTTAAGCAGTAGAAGAAACAACTGAGCTCTTGTTTTTCCATTGTCAATTTGCAAGGAAGATGTGATCATGGTTTGAATCTCTTATACACCAACATATTAACTCCTCATCTATGTTAAATATCCTATCTTAATATGCACCAAGCGTTGGAGCTCTCAAGCTCGGAAAGTTCTTATGGCAAGGATTGTTTTTATGATTGCTGCCATTTGGCATTATCAGAACAAACTCGTATTTGAGAATAGTCTCTTGCCCCTTTGTCTTGCTGAAAATATGGTGCTTTCTAATGTGTGCATAGCTAGGATGGCATGTACAAGCACCATGTTTTCAGACATTACTAAATTTCAGATCTTGAAGGTCTTTAATATTGATGGTCGCCCTAGTCGAGCTCCTATTATCAATCAAGTGGACTAGACCCCTCCTAAGTGCTATTGGATGAAATGTAAAACGGATGGGGTCGCCAAGGAGCTCCTGATCTTACTGCTCGTGGTGGAATTTTTCAAAGATCAAAGTGTTGCGGTCTTAGGGTGTTTTTCTCTTCATCTTTGTAATGATTTTGCTCTGCATGCGAAATTAATGGGTGGTATAAAAGCAATTGGATTAGCTTTCAGAAAAGGTCGATTCAATCTTTGGTTTGAATACGACTCCCTTCTGGTTTTCAAAGCTTCCACTTCTCCTTATTTGGTCCCTTGGTGTATTAGAAATAGATGGTTAAATTATATAGAGATCTGATCACACATAGTATGAACTTTAAATATTCACATATTTATCATGAAGGTAACAACTGTGCAGATAAGCTTGCCTCACATGGTACGAACATGTAGGGATTGATTTTGTGCGATTAATTCATAGTATTATTAGGGAGGATTACTTTCATAATCGTTTGGGATTTCGAATTTTAGGTTCAAATAATTGCTCATGGGTTAGGTTTTATGGCCCCCATATTTTGGGACCTTTTTTTTTTTTTTTTTATAATCTTTTTAATAATATTTTGGTGTACAACAAATGATAGATGATGACTAAATTGCCAACTTAGTTGGAATTTAGTCATTATTGTGTTGCCTCTGCACACCATGTTCTAGAAAAAAATACTAGAAAAATAATTATACATTGCATGACATCCATGAACCGAAACAATATAAAAAATAGTTCATTTCAATTAATTAAATTATTAGTTTAAATTAATTTTATTCGTATGTAAAAATTAATATTTCATCTACTTTAATATATTAAACTAAATTTTGACTCGTGTGTTGCACGGGATTAATAGTTTAAGATTTTTTATTTAGATTTTGCATTATATGTAATGTAATATGATATATTTTTATCTTCATACTTTAGTAAAATATATATATATATATATATATATATATATATATATATATATATATATATATAATTTCACAATAATAATTTAGATAATAATGTGACATCAGATAAAATGTTTATCTTTGTAAATTAAGTAAAAAATTTCTACTTATTTTTATAAATAAAAAAATTTCATCCCCGTATGCTATATTTTATATATAATTTTTATTTTAATATATTGCCATATACATATCAATGTATAAAAGAAAATTAAAATTTCTTCAAAAATTAAAAAAATCATAAATAATCTATTTAAGTGAGAACATATAATAAATAAATAAAATTATCTGCTTAAAAATAAATTTTAGACACTAATTTTATGTGGAGAAAATAATAGTTATTATTTTGATATTTGATTTTTTTATATAATTAAATATATATTATTTATGTAAAAGAAATATTTAGTAAAAAGGTTTATCCTGTGAATTGAATGTAATTTTTCTACTTGTTTTTATAAAAAATGTTCATCCCCATGTATTATATTTTATATGGTAAGTCAAGTCTAAATTTCTCTTCATATTTTCATGAAAAATATTCACCCTCATTTATTATATTTTCTTATACTTTCTATTGATCATAAAATAAAACATTCAGTAAATTATTTAGATCAGGAAAGAGATAGTCATAAAAAATATATTCAAATTTTAATTATTATAACAAACTATCTTAATTTAACTATTTGACTCACAAATTATATTCATATTTTAATTACTATCATCAAAAGTTGTCACAAATTGTGAATCTCTTATTCCCTGTTTAACTCACACTGTGGAGAGAGGGACTAAAAAGAGCATTTTTGCGAATTCTAGGAACTAAAAAAGGCAACTTCAAATTTGGATGACTAAAAAAAATGACTCACATTTGAGGGACTAAAAACATGTTTAAGCCGGAAAAAAAATTATGTTGTGTGTTATATTTTATATACTTTATGTGATAAGTTAAGTCTAAATTTCTCTTGATACTTTCATTTAAAATATTCATCCTCATTTGTTATATTTTTTTCATACTTTCTATGTTTGTAAAATAAATCAATCAATAAAATATATAAATTAGGAAGAGACAACCATAAAAAATATATTCAAATTAAAATTACAATGATAAAAAAAAATATAATTTCACCATAATAATTTAGATATTAACGTGACTTTAGCTAAATTATCCATTGTCGTGAATTAAGTGAAAATTTCAACTTGTATTTAAAAGAAAAAAATATTCATCTCTATATGTTCTATTTTATATATAATATTTATTTTAATTTATTGGCATATACATATCAATGTATAAAAGAAAATTAAAATTTACCCAGGTAGAAGAAATTTAATCATTAATAATTTATTTAAGTTATAAGATAAAAACCAAAAAACAAATAATTATTTGCCTAAAAATTAAATTTTGACACTTTTTTTTTGTAAAGAAAATGGCAGTCATTATGTTGATTAAATTTGACTATTTTATGTAATTAAATATATATTAATTATGTAAATGAAATTTTAACTTTGATTGGAAAAAAATCTTTAGTTAAAAACTTTATCATTGTGAATTCAGTGTAAACTTTTCTACTTATTTTTATAAAAAAATGTTCATCTCTGTGTGTTATATTTTAAATATTTTATATGGTAAGTTAAGTCTAAATTTATTTTCATACTTTTATGAAAAATATTCATATGCATTTGTTATATTTTTCATACTTTCTAAGATGATAAAATAAAACACTCAATAAATTATTTAAATAAGGAATGAGGCAATCAAAAAAATACATTCAAATAAAAATTATTATAATAAAAAATATAATTTCACCATAATAATTTAGATATTAATGTGACTTCAGTAAAATTGTTCTTCCCCGTAAATTAAATGGAAATTTCTACTTGCTTTGATAAGAAAAAAAAAATCCCTATGTGTTATAATTTATATATAATTTGTATTTTAATATATTTTCATATACATATCAATGAATAAAAGAAAAATAAAATTTGTCTAGATAGAAGAAAATCATGAATAATTTTTTTTAAGTTAGAAGATAATAAATAAAAAATAAATAATTATTTGTTTAAAAACATATTTTAGATACAAATTTTGTATGGAGAAAATAATAGTTATGATGTTGATTTAATTTCATTTTTACGCAATTAAATATATATTAATTGTGCAAAAGAAATTTTAACTTTGATTGGATAAAAATATTTAGTAAAAAGTTTATTCCTGTGAGTTTAGTGTAAATTTTCCTACTTATTTTCATATAACAAATTGTTCATCCATATGTGTTATATTTTATATATTTTATATGGTAAATTAAGTCAAAATTTCTCTTTATACTTTCATGAAAAATATTCATCCTCATTTGTTATATTCTCTTCATACTTTTTAGGTTCCTAAAATAAAATATTCAATAAATTATTTAATTCAGAAAAAAGACAACAGTAAAAACATTCAAATTAAAATATAATAATAAAAAATATAATATCACCGTATTAATTTAGATATTAATGTGAATTCAGCTAAATTGTTCATTCCCGTGAATTAAGTAAATTTTTTACTTGATTTTATAAATAAATAAAAATTCATCCCTATATGTTATATTATATATATATACATATATATATATATATATATATATATATATATATTTTATATTTTAATATATTGGCATATGCAAATCATTGCCTAAAGAAAAATTAAAATTTATCCATGTAGAAGTAAATAATGAATAATTTATTTAAGTGAGAAGATAATATATAAATGAATAATTATTTGATTAAAATTAATTTTACACACTAATTTTGCATGAAGAAAAAATAGTTATTATGTTAATTTAATTTGATTTTTTAATGTAATTAAATATATATTAATTATGCAAAAGAAATTTTAAATTTGATTGAACAAAAATCTTTAGTAAAAATATTTATCCCTGTGAATTTATTGTAAATTTTTCTGCTATTTTTCATAAAAATTGTTCATCCCGTGTGTTATATTTTATATAGTAAGTGAAGTCTAAATTTTTCTTCATACTTTCATGAAAAATATTCATCTACATTTGTTATTATTTTTTTATACTTTCTATGTTTGTAAAATAAAACATTCAATAAATTATTTAAATTAAGAAAGAGACAGCCATAAAAAAATTAAAATTAATATAATTGAAAATTGAATTACACCGTAATAATTTAGATATTAATGTGATTTCAGATAACCTGTTCTTCCCTGTCAACTAAGTGAAAATTTCTACTTATTTTTATAAGATAAAAAATATTCATCCTTATTTGTTATATTTTATATATAATTTTTATTTTAATATATTGGCATATACGTATCAATGCACAAAAGAAATTTAAAATTTGTCCAAGTCTAAAAAAAATCATGAATAATTTATTTAAGTGAGAAGATAAGAAATAAAAACAAATAATTATTTGCTTAAAAATAAATTTTAGACACTAATTTTTGCATGGAGAAAATAGTAGTGATTATGTTGATTTAATTTGATTTTTATGTAATTAAATATATATTAATTATGTAAAAATAAGTATAACATTAATTGGACAAAATTCTTTAATAAAAATGTTAATACCTGTGAATTCATTGTAAATTTTCCTTCTTGTTTTATATATATAAAAAAAAATCATCCACATGTGTTATATTTTATATATTTTATATAAATTTAAGTCTAAATTTTTCTTCATACTTTTATGGAAAATATTTATTCCTATTTGTTATATTTTTTCATACTTTTTATGATCATAAAATAAAACATTCAATAAATTATTTAAATAAGGAAAGAGACATATATAAAAGAATACATTCAAATTAAAATTATAATGATAAAAAAAATATAATTTCACCATAATAATTTAAATACTAATGTAACTTCAGCTAAATTGTTCATCCCCATGAATTAAGTGAAAACTTTTACTTACATTTATCAGAGAAAAAAAATCCATCTCGGTGTGTTATATTTTATATATAACTTATATTTTAATATATTGGCATCCAATATCAATGTCTAAAATAAAATTAAAATTTGTCTATGTAGAAGAAAATCATAAATAATTTATTTAAGTAAGAAGATAATAAATAAATAATTATTAGCTTAAAATTTTATTTTAGATTCTAATTTTTCCTGGAGAAAATAATAGTGATTATGTTGATTTAATTTAATTTTTGTTATGTAATTAAAATATATATTAATTATGTTAAAGAGAATTTAACTTTTATTGAACAAAAATATTTAGTAAAAAAGTTTATCTCTGTGACTTTACTGTAAATTTTCCTACTTATTTTCCTAAGAAATTATTCATCCATGTGTGTTATATTTTATATGGAAGTTAAATCAAAATTTCTCTTCATACTTTTATGAAAAATATTAATCTTCATTTGTTATATTATATTTAGGGAACTATTTATGTTGGGCCCAAATTTATTATTATGACTTAAAACTTAAAAGTTAAAACTAATTTAAAAACTTTGAAAATAAAATAAAAGTTGTTTTAAATTTTTATTTAAAAGTTTCTTTAAGTTAAAATTAAGTAAAACTGGATTGTTTGAAACTTTAAAAAATGTTTCATGGCCGGAATTCAACATGAGATATATAAAGAGCTTAAGATGTAGAAGCAAAATTAGAATTAATAAATATGAAAATTTAACAAAGTAAAAAAGTTAAGTGGTTAATATACAAAAAAAATACTAATTAAAGCAATAAAAAAATATAAATGCATTTTGGGATCATATATATATTTGTTACCGAAGCCTATACAATAACAAAAGAACATATACTTTTATAATTCTTTTCATTTGCTGAATATTTTACAATTTTTCAAACAAATTTTTTATAGTTATTTTTTTTACTTCTCAAAATGAGTTTAATATAAACAATATTTTTTTTTCATATCTCTAAACTCCATTATGTATGGTTAAAAAAAAAAAAAAACTATCTAATCATTTTACTTTTAGGTTCCTATTTAACCAAATAAAGGAAAGTAATAAAGATAACTAATTTCAATTTTCAATTTTTAAAATCAAATAATTAACAATAAGTGTATTTTAAAATGATTATTATAATTTTTATTTTTAATTTTTTTTAAATGATTGTTGTAACATTGATCTTTTTTTTTATTAAGATAGATATTTTAAAATTGTGCAACTGATCTTTTTATTATTTTAGTTGTGAAAATTTCTAAATTTATTTATTTGTCTCGGTTTGAAATAAAAAAGAATCTTATTCACTAAAAGTACAACCTAGTTTTATTTACTATAGTTGGATTCCTCAGTTTTAATATATCTAATTAATAATTAAAAAATAATTTTATTTACTAAGAATATTAAAGCTTTATAATTACAAATAATATTTCAAGAAAACACTAACAACCATTATTAGTTTGAAGATATAAGGAAGGATATATGTTTAATTATTTTATATTATTATTTAGGAGATTAGTTAAGAGATTAACTAGTATTTGAATGAGAATTTCCGTTATTAGATTTAAAATCAAGCTCACGGTAATAGGTAGCAAAAAAAAAACTTGATAAATTACAAATAAAAATTCACAAATTACATTAAAACTTGATAACATAATTTAATCCAAAAGAATATATCAATATATCACTATATTTAATAAAACTCTTTGTATTATAAATTAATTATTGTTAAGTTTAGGATTTAAATAATTTTGTATTTTTATGAACAATAACTATTCAATAATTGCTGTATTATAAATTAATTATTTGTTAAGTTTAAGAATTAGATAATTTTGTATTTTTATATAATTTGATATATGAATTGATTATACAATCTATTAAAAATATTAAAATTAATTATATAATTGTAGCATTAATGTAATTTAATGTAATCCACTAACTTAGTTTATTTATGAAAGTTACACAATGCTAATTAAGATTGAGAAAACAAATAAAATTACATAAAGGCCCTATTTTAGGCGGGAAAAAGAAAATTACATAGATACCCATAACTTCTACTTATATATATATATATATATATATATATATATATATATATATATATATATATAAATAAATATTAGCAAGTTTTCCATACACTGCGCATGTATCTTTAAATTTAAAATAAATTTTCTTTATAAATTTTTTATTATTAATAATAAATATTCTATAATATTGAATAAGAATAAATTAAAGAGATAAGACTTAATGGATGAGAGAGTTATAGAATTAAATTATTAAAATTAGTACAAATCAATTTTATTGATATGGTGTTTTGAAATTTAAAATATAAAAATAAATTTAAATTAAGATAGATTAAGATTACAAAAATCTAACAATTTAGTTTATCTAAAGAAAAAAAATATCTTCAAATTGATACAATGTATCCAGATTTAAAATGTAAATCAAACTAAATTTAAAATTAAAATAAAGAAATAATATTTGAAAGGAAAAAAATAAAACTAAGGCAATTGTTATTTACATCTTCCAACTTTACTAATATTTCTCCCTTTTATAATTTTTTCTCTCTAAAATATCCTTTTTCTGGAAAGTACTTAATTGTGGAATATTAAAATTTTAACACATTCAGAAAAGTACTTAACGGGAGTGTAAAAATTTAACTTTGAAGTGGAAAGTGTGCCAATTTTTACATTCCGAAAAGTAATTTATGGAAGTGTTAAAATTTTAATATTGCAAAAAGTACTATTTGGAATCCAATATTTAGAAGAAAAAAGGGAACCAAATTACCTTTGAAGGGGCAACCTTTGCATAGTTTGGAATAATACATGATGGTGACATCATAGTTGTAGAGAACTTGGATGTGCTTCATCACCAAACAAGACAAGATTCCGGTGATCGATTACTTCATCACTTGAAAGATTTGTCATCTCTATGATTGGAATGTCGATGCATCCATGAAATTCATATTCCTACGATTACTTCCAAAATCTCATAATTTCATTTTTTTTGCTATGATTTCTTTTAAAGAAAACGAGTATAAGAACGCATAGCAAATGCAAAGTAACTTAAAAATTGGTGCCCATTTTTTTCTTCTTATAATTAGCTTCTGGAAAGTACTTTTTGAAATATTAGAATTTTAACACTCCCGGAAAGTAATTTCTAAAATGTAAAACTTTGACACTGTAACCTTGGATCCCTTTGGTGACACAGACATTGTGAGCTGATGTTTCTTTCTTCTCTCTTTTTTGTTCGTGTTGATAGCTGCGTGTTGATGTTAAAGGTCGAGACAACACACTTAACTATTAGGTAGTGTTTAATTCATTTTTTTTTTCCAGTTTTTCTTTCCTTTTAAAGAAGAAATTGAGAGGACTGGTTTGCCATTGCCAAGGATTGAATACGAAACACAAACAACATCCCGGCACCCTCTTTCCCAGACCATGCATATATTTATATAATTGCTAAAAGATGATAAGGGAGAACGTTTAGAACCTTAAAATCCAAGCAACCACGATCACCAAAAGATTGAATGCATGGCCTTGACTTGAGAAATAATTTGGGAAGCTGGAATAGTTCTTCCCTTGAAAATATATAAAGGCATATATTCCTAGCCAACCAAAGACATGAACAGCATCCTCGTTCGAACCATTCCACCTAGGATATTAAATTTTCATATATTCTAGGGTACGTTATTATTATCCTCGTTCAAATAGAAGGAATGTGACTTTTGGCGCAATAACTACTCCTTATCCCAATTCTAGGACAAAATCATTCAGGATATCAAATTTATTATTCCCATTATTTGATGGATTTGAAACCCTTTTTTATGTTCCCGTTTCTTTTCCCTTGATATACCGATTTAAATGCAAATGTGTGGTCATATTATTTGTGAAAACCAATCTCACACTCTCAATATTCTCGTTGATCTCTTAGCCCTAATCAATAGGGATTTCGTTTTGGAGACTTTCACTTCCCAAGAGCACAACCAATGGCGAAACCTCGCCTCCCTAAGCGCCCCAAAATCACTAGGTTCGTAAACGTTGTTGCTCATCTTTTTGTTTATTATTATTAACTTGCTTGATGATTCTCAAACTTGTTTCAGGGGGGACGATGATTATATGCCAGGAAATATTCTTGAGATCGAGCTTTGTAATTTCATGACCTTTGATTACTTAAAATGCAAACCCGGGCCTCGATTGAATCTTGTAATTGGTCCTAATGGTTCTGGTAAGAGTTCGCTTGTATGTGCTATTGCTCTTGGCCTCTGTGGAGAGCCCCAGGTTGGTTTGAGTTTTTCTGCACTTGAACAGGCTTCTTAAGATTGTTATTTTTTGGCTTAATCACTTATTTGGTCCCTAAATTATTTAAAATGACTCAATTGAAACGCTCCAACCAGGTTATCTAGTTTTGAAAAATGCTTCAATCATGTCATTTCCGTTAAATTCCGGCGGTTTTCGTTTACAAATAGTGGTGGTTTTCATTAATGGTATCAAATTCAACCTAATTGGAGCATTTAGAAATTTAGGGACCAAATTGAACAATTTGAAATAATTTAGGAATTAAATTAATAATTAAGCCTTATTTTTCAAGCGCAATATATGATGACTTTGTTTATTGCAGTTGCTTGGGCGTGCTATGAGTATTGGGGCATATGTGAAGCGGGGAGAAGAATCAGGCTACATTAAGATAACCTTGAGAGGGGACCATAAAGAGGAACACATTAACATTATGCGTAAAATTAATACCAATAACAAGTCTGAATGGATGCTCAATGGTGAGTTTTTAATACTCTAGATGTCTAATTTTATTGAATGTCAGTATGCTACTGTTATTTTGACTGTAATTGTAAGTCTCATGGTTGATATTAACTGCAATAGAGGATGGTTAAAATTAATACTAATAATTTATTGTGATCTGTCAATGTGTTCATTTCAGGAAATGTGGTGCTTAAAAAGGATGTGGCTGAAACCATTCAAAGGTTTAACATACAAGTCAATAATTTGACTCAAGTAAGCATATGACCTGTGTTGACAGCTGTATATGTACTTTTATTTTAAATTTGAAGTTTGCATTTTAAATAAGGATTCTAAGAGATTTAGTTAGTTATGATCAAAATCATATTACTCAAGTCTGATTTGATTTTGTCTTCTTTATTCTAGAAGATTTAGCTAGTTAAGATCAAGATTAAACTAATCAAATCTGATTTGATTCTCCTTTATCTTTTCCTTATATTTATTCGTAATTAGGGTGATTAAGATTTATTCTAGCCATTTCTGCCTATATATGTCTCGTGTATTTCTGACCCATCTAGAATAATAAGTATTAATTTGCTCATCGTATATTTTGCAAATTCTAGAGGCGTCGAAGCATCATCATAGTTCCTCTTATTCTCCTCAATCTTATAAAATAATCTAGTCCATTCACTTAATTCATAGTGATGTTTGGGGACCTAGTTGGGACCCTAAACCAAATGGAATGTCACCTTTATAAATAATCATACAAGATTCATGGTTTTACTTTAACAAAATCTGAAGTTGAGAACATGTTCAAATTTTTTTCCATGACACAAACTCAATTTCAATAAAAAAAAATCAAAGTATTTCGAATGGATAATGGAAGGGAGTATTTTAACGAACAAAGTTCTTGTGTTGATAATGGCATCATTCATCAAAGCTCTTGTGTTGATACACCACAACAAAATGGAGTGACTGAAAGAAAAAAACAAAGTTCTCCTCACAGCCCTAACCTTTGCTCCTACCTAACTAGCCATCAGATTATTAGTTAGTTGGTTGTTATTACAATAACAATTCAGTTATGATCCCCTACAACTTGCCTATATGCCTCCTCTCATAGACTCTCCTAATTGAAGGTCTATTCCTTTCAGAAATATGTTGAGTGTTGTTGTTTAGGTTTTATTTTTGAACTGTTTCTGGTGTAAAGATGGGGATATTTGAAAGGCTTAAGAGAACTTTCGTGCATGTTTTATAGCTTTTGGGTTGTGCTCAACATCTGTGTTGAAGATGGGCATTTCCTAGAGCTTTTTTTGCAAAAGAAAGAAAGAAACAAAGGGTTATGTAAAATGTGAGGATGTCTAAACTCTGAGAGTATCTTCATTTATTTTTCTACAAGTCCAATTCCAAATTATATTTCTTTTTCTTAATAAAAATGAAAGTTTCATCACCCCTTTTATCCCAGTTATCTGTGTAATTATCTGCATTTTTTCTTACTATCTCCTCTTATTAGTGTACACCCCCCTTAGTTGCTTTATTTATCTGATTGTAGGTGTTATGCCTATTGTGATGTTCAAATTTAGGTTCTAACTTGTGCTAATACTTTGTTTTCCTTTTTTTCCTACCTAACTGATTGCTTGGAACCCTTCCTTGGCTTTTGTAGTTTTTACCGCAAGACAGGGTCAGTGAGTTTGCAAAGTTAAGTCCTGTTCAACTCCTGGAAGAGACCGAAAAGGCTGTTGGTGATCCACAGCTTCCAGAGCAACATCGAGCACTAGTTGATAAAAGTCGTTCATTGAAGCATATTGAGTTGGTAGGTTCACCCTTTTGCTAAGAATGGATTTGATGATCTCCTAAAACATTATTGCTTGTACACTTGAGGATAACTTCACTAATACTATTTCAGTCTCTGGAGAAAAATGATGGAACTTTAAAACAGTTGAAGGAACGAAATGCTGAATTAGAGAAGGATGTTGAACGTGTTCGTCAAAGAGATGAACTTCTTACCAAGGTTTCAGAATGTCTTATATGTGCCAAGCATTGAGCCATTTGTTATGATGTTTTGTTTTTTTTTTTCTGATATGCTAAGCTCATCCTTTCTTTTCTCATTTAGGAGGTTTTATGATCCTCATGCCTTGAAAATTTTCCCTGTCTTGATATTTTTTAATTAAAAAAGAATCATGGCTATATCTTTTTATGTAGGCTGAAGCAATGAAAAAGAAGTTGCCATGGCTGAGGTATGATATGAAGCAGGCAGAATACCGGGAAGCTAAGGAGCATGAGAATGTTGCAGCAAAGGCATTGGAGGAAGCTGCAAAGTTATTAAATGATCATAAAGAGCCCATTATGTATGGTGGTCTTCCTTACTTACATACATATACTCAACTGCTCAAATTTCTGATTTTCTTATTCTTAGGATTTTGAATTGCTGGATGAGAAGGTTGCATATATTTTAGCATGGGTGGATATTGGGGTTCTTCACTTTTGATTAAACACTTAGTAGGTTGCTTGATACACAGATGCAAAAACATTAGCTATTTTAAATTTACAGAAACTCCAGTCAAGGAAAGAAAATGCCTTATTCTTTTTTTAGAAACCATAAGTCCGTCTTATATCTAGGAGCAAAGTAAGTAGAATAGAAGCTCAAACCTTAGTTCCAAAATGTGGGACTAAAATGTAATGGATATATAATACCATATTATATCTTTTTTAGAAAATATAATATAATATTACATATTGTTAGGATCCAATTGCAAGGTATGAGACTTGAGTCCACATTCGAAGTATGGGATTCTAGTGGGGGGTTTATAAGGCCTTGGACTCTCCAATTACACTGGCTAGCTTTTGTTGTGTGGTTCTCCTAAGTTTCTTACCATATATTTAGCAAACTCCAGTCAAGGAAACAATATGTCTTATCCTTTTTTAGAAACTCTAGGTCTAGGAAAACGGTAATTAGAAGTTCATAACTTAGTTCCACAATGCAGGATTTGAATGAATGAGTATCTTATGATCCCATAAATTCTTTTGCTTCTCTTATTTCTCAAATTGTATTGCTTTTCCTTTCTTTCTAGTAATGGTGAGTTTGTATCTCTACCCTAAGCATCATATCCAAACTTTGTCAAACTAGTTCTTAATAAAACTTTCATTTATTTTGGTGTCACTTATCCACCTGAACACCTTCGTATCTGTGTTTAAAAGAATTATATTTACCAATTTAGCATATGTTAAAAGTTATTTGCTAGTGGCTCACCCCACACAGCTCATATATGTGTGTGTGTAATATGCTTTGCCTAAGAATTCAATTAGCTCTTGAATCATGTAATGTTGCTTTACCTAAGAAATCAATAAATGATTTTTGTTCCGCTCGTTGTGTTGGAAAAGCACATCGTCTTCCTTCACAAGCCATTTATAATTCTCCTTTTGAGCTTCTGTATTGTGACTTGTGGGGTTTAGTACCCATGGACTCCTCTTGTGGATATAAATATATGTTAACCTGTGTAGATGTTTACACAAGGTTCACATGGACTTTTTCTACTCAAATTAAAGTCAGACACATACTGTTTTCTCTAACACGAGGTACTGTTATAGCATGTTGCACCAACTTCCTCTCTTCCAATACTTCCCTCCACTGCTTCCAGCACTGTTGACCCTCAATTCACCTCTGTTTCTGCTCCTTCTCTGCCCCCTCCTCCACAAAACTCTCACCCTATGCAAACTCTCTCAAAATCTGGTATTTTCAAATCTCATCTAAAACCTTCACTCCTAGTTACCATAGTTGAACCATCCTCAATTAAGCAGGCCTTGTTCTCACCGCATTGGAAACAAGCGATGCAGCTTGAGTTTGACGCTTTGTTGGCTAATCAAATTTGGTCTCTTGTTTTTCTGCCCCCTGGAAGATTTGCTGTTGGTTGCAAATGGGTTTTCAGGATCAAGGAAAATCCTGATGGGGGAAAGTTAATAAGTATAAGGCTCGCTTGGTTGCCAAAAAGTGGCCTATCAAGCAAGTTGATGTGAATAACACTTTTCTTAAATGGCCTCTCGGAAGAGGAAGTGTATATGGTGCAACCTCCCAGTTTTGAGACCAATGACAAAGAACTTGTCTGTAAACTTCAAAAGGCAATCTATGGCCTCAATAAAGCTCCTTGAGCCTACATTGATAAGCTTTGGCTTTGTGCATAGTAGGTGTGATCCTTCCTTATTGATCTATCAGAAATATATGGTAACTGTATCTATATGTTGATGTTGATTTATGTGGATGATATCATCATCACAGGATCTTCCTTATCTCTGCTTCAGGATATTGTTACCAAATTGAATGTTGTGTTAGCTCTCAAATAGTTTGGGGACCTTGACTATTTTCTTGGTGTTGAGGTAAAACACACCTCTTCTAGTGCTCTTCTTCTTACATAGGCTTCTGCAAAGAGCATTTCTACTCCTATTCCTGCTAGTTTGAAGCTCTCTCGATATTGTTCAGATTATCTGCCACTTACGAGTCCATTGTAGGTGCTCTTCAGTATGTCACTGTGGCCCAAATGAGGTTGGGTTTGTCGGAGATGCTGAGAGTGAAAGTTGAGACTTTGGGATTGTAGTGCAAGTTGGGGCACACAAAGGGTGGCAAAATCCCAATATTGCCCCCTATACGCCTTCAAATGAAACACTTTCAACCTTCATTTGTTTGCAGTGAAAGGGGGCTGATAAGGAGTGAAATGAACATTAAAACATTGTGAGACCCACACTTTTACACTCTACTTTAATTCAAAACTTTCATCACAATTCACATTCATTCCATTTCATTCTACTCTACCAAACACTCTATTAGTGTCAAAATGGGCTTTGTGCCCGCTAAGCAATAGCCCTGATTCAGTACACTCAAGCCATGGGAGGAAGCTGTGATGCTACAGGTTCATGGGAGAAGTTGCAGGCTGCGACGCACCACAACAGTGCTATAGGGCCTCTATAATGTGCGGTTGACGACTTTATATTGACCTGGGTTATTTGAGTACACTGTGAAATTGTTTTGATGTTTGCTTTGCTTTGCTTGAAAATGTTTAAAAATCAGATTATTGTTCTGGCTATATTGTTACCCATAAAATAGAAGTTTTTATGAGGAATATATTATTCCTAATTTTGAAAGCGTTTTAAGGCTGGTAGTGATTAGATTTATTTGTCTTATGATCATGGTACTTGTGATATTTAGCTATGGATGGTGATGTCCTAAGATATCTGCCACTACATTACTACAAATTGTAATTCTTCATGGCATAGCAGGAAACAAAAAGAAGAGAAGGCTGCATTAGATACAAAATGCAAAAAGGTTAGCAGCCATGTAAATGAGAATGCAAAGAAGCGAATAGAACTTATGGAAGAGGAGAACAAATTGGTAAATTTTCTCTTCCATTTATGTGTTGTACCTTCATTTTTTTCTTCTCCTAAATTCAACATGTAAAACTCATGTCTTCCTTTTCATCCATGCATTTTCTTGACTTGTGTTGTTATAAGGAACTATGACAATGAAAAACTCGATAATTTTTTTGGTCTATTGTGCTTGTGGATTTATCTTGTACCCTGTTGGATAAGTTAAAGTTGTCTGTGATTTTAATTCATTGTTATCACTTTGTAGGATGTGGAATTACGAGGCAAGTACAAAGAAATGGAAGAGTTGAGGAGGCAGGAAGAAACTCGACAACGAAGACTTGTAAAAGCTAGGGAGGAACTTGCTATCGCTGAACTTGAAGTTGAGAATCTACCCCCATATGTACCTCCTAAGGATGACCTTGTAAGTATTCTTATGTCTTTAATTATATCATTCACATTTTTCCTAAAGATGACCTTGTAAGTATTCTTATGTCTTTAATTATATCATTCACATTTTGTGTAAGATATTTTAACATTCCATACATTATCACTAGAAATACTATGCTATAAGATAAAGCCATTAAGGGCTTTTTGTTGTTAAGAGTTTCAAGATTGGATGAAGCCTCTTTCACCACATAAAAACAACAAAAGCCTTATTTTAATAGGTGAGGTCGGCTACGTGGATCACACAATGCCATTGAACTTGGTTAAAGACCAAATACTTAGAGATATTATTCACTATGAGATTCCTCTTGACAACTTCCTCCAAAGTTCATTTGGGTCTCCAAAGTACAAAATTATATTTATACACATGATAAAAAAAATAACAGAGACAAGAAAAATAACTCATAACTCATTAAATCATAAAGATTAAGATCCAATACATAACACAACTCAACATAGGTTCTTAAGTCATAACTCATAATAAGTTCATAATTATTTAATACAAGCGCACTAGACTAGTAGACCATTCAAATTAAAATAAGGATAGTCATCCTCAATATTATTTTCATCCTCATCAATGGCATCTCCTCCACTTTCATCGTCATCAACAATTGGAGGAACCTACAAAAGGTGCAACACACCTCCACTAGAATCTTCTCCTGCTTCAATTAAGATGTCTTCATCTGGAGCATCCAAATTTGTGGACATGTTCTGTTGCATTTCACTCTGAATATTTGTTACTAACTTTAGCTGGTATTGTACTCTGCAAAAAAGTTGTGTTTTTGTTTGGTACTTGCACTCTTATAGTAAAGTGAATTTCCCCACCAGCAAAGACTAAAAGCCGAAATTGTGGAATTGGATTGTTCTGCTAATCAAGTGAGGCAGAATAAGTCACAAGCAGAAAATGAAATAAAGTGTAAGAAGTCATCCATGATGCAGATTAAAGAGAGGTAGAAGTTAGATTAAAGATATAGTGTGCTTTTGCATTGGATACTGATGCAAATTCATACATTTGGCATATCTCTATATTGTCAATTTTGCAGGTTGATGGAAATGAATAATAAAAGTACAAAGTGTTTGCATGTATTGCAAAGATCAGGGGCTGAAAATATTTTTGATGCTTATAAATGGGTCCAAGAACATAGACATGAATTCAATAAGGAGATTTATGGCCCAGTTTTAGCAGAGGTACATGTGTTTAAAAATTCATGCTGTTATGGCTTTTTGGGCTGCTTGCTTAGTCTGTTAAATTGTTGAGTGAAATATCAGGTGAATGTCTCAAATAGGGTTTATGCTGCATATCTAGAGGGTCAAGTGGCTCATTACACTTGGAAGGTAATCCTAGATATCTTATTCAAATTATGGTCTCTATTTTCTTGCTGCACAACTCACCTTCTGCCAAATTTTGTTCAACTCTAGTCAAGAAAATTCTAGCTCTGTTATATGTAGAATTTTTAAAAGTATTTTATGGAATATTTGTTTTTAGATTATGTAATGATTTCTTTTTTCTTTTTGTGTATCCTTTTTTCAATTTCTTTTTCACCAGTAAAGTTGATAAATTTGGTTGTTGGTGCTGCTTTTTTTTATCCTGCTTTCTTTTGGTGGGACGTGGGAGGTTAAATTAGTTCTACAGGTCTTTATTATCCCCATCGTTGATTCATTTTTTTCTTGTTCAAATCCAGTCCTTCATAACACAAGATGATGGCGATCGAGATCTTTTGGCAAAACACCTGCATGCACATGTTATAAATTATACTGGTGGTGGTGGCCGCCAAAGGGAGCCTTTTGAAATTTCTGAAGATGTAAGTTTGTTGTGAAAATTTTTATTTTTCAGTTTGCATTTGATCAATCTAAGTATCTCATTGTTGTTATTTTATTATTCTAACCAGAAGCGTGCTCTTGGCATCTACTCCCGGCTGGATCAAATTTTTGATGCTCCTATTGCTGTGAAGGAGGTTTTGATTAGCCAGTTTAATCTAGATAATTCAGTATGCCTCTATTGCTTCCTTTGTAAGCTAATTTTTTTGTGGATATTTGTTTATGTATTTTGGTTATACTATTTATACATTTTTTTGGCTAATTGCACTCATTTCAGTATATTGGATCCAAAGAAACTGATCAGAATGCTGATGAGGTCTTAAAATTGGGAATTATAGATTTATGGACGCCTGAAAGTCACTACCGTTGGACCAAGTCTAAATATGTAAATCATATCTCTTTAGACGTTCGACCAGTGGAACACCCAAAACTTTTATTGAATAGTATGCCTCTCTGAAACCGCATTGAATCAACATTATACAGATGATGATGTCTAGTTTTGACTGCTGGTTCTTGATTATCACCCCTTTTCCCTTTTGTTGTACTTTTTAGATTTGAATGTTGGTGAAATTGAGAAGCTGAGTTCTCAGCAAAGGGAGCTTGAAGAAGTCGTTGCTAATTTGGAGGATAGTGTTGAAAGGTTTCAAGATGAAGAAAGAAGCTTAGTGAATCAAGCTGCTAATCTTCGTAAACAGTGGGTATGATGCTGAAAATATATATTTTGACTTCAATTCTCAATTCTAGAGCTTTTGTTCTAGGAACATGTGTGTGGTTGATTTAAAGGTTTGAATTTAACCTAATCTGGGTTAAATTTGTTTCTAACATAAGTTTGAAATATTATTCATTTTTTATTTTTTAGGAGGGCATTAGTATTACAGTACAAAATGAGCATAAAAAACGTCAAGCAATCATTAGCCGTATTGGTGAGTAGAATATACTATGTTGAAGGATTTAAAAGCTTCTGATTAACGTTTTACTTTATTTTAACATGAATATCTTGTTTTGACCTTTAGATCAAAGGAAAGGGTTATTAAAATTGATGGAGGAACAGGATGATCTAGATACTGAGATAGCAAAGCTTGTTGATCAGGGTACAAAATATAACATTCAACGTTTCCATAATGCAATGGAAATTAAGGTAATTTATCTCTATTCTTTCTCTGCTTCTTAAAATCTTGTTTTGCAGCCTTAGAGCATGTTTACTTCGTACTTTTTGTTTCTTGTTTTTGCAATTTGCTTTTTTATCTGCCCCGTCCCCCAAGAATATGGTTTCCATGCTGTCGATCTCCATCCTATTTTTGACAGGATCTTCTTGTTGAAGCTGTGAGTTACAGACGGATTTTAATTGAACAACGTATGGCTTTCGTTGAATTTGATGCAAAGGTAATAAAAGAATAGTTAATGGTGGCACAGAATACATGTAACTGACTTTATTACTCATAATCTATGGCTTTTATCAATTACTTTTAAACTTCTAATTTTTTGGCTACCAATATTATTACCTCTATGAAGTTCAAGCAATGAATTATTGTTGACTCGATATTGGCAAGTGCACAAAATCGCACAAGTAGTAAATGGATAAGTCCAAGTATCATTTTCCCAAGGGACTTATGTAATATAGGCAGTTTTCACATAAATATTAGCTAAGCCAAACAGGTTTTCACAAGAAAGCTGTAAAAACACAAACTTTAGTTGTTTTTGGGAGTTTTACAGCAGATCTAGTACAAAACAGAAGTTAAAAAGATGTTTTTGTGATTTTTATAACAAAACACAGCTGTGATAGAGGTTAAAAACAGATGATAAAGATGTTGCAGGGGTTAGATCTCTCCAAACTCTATTATCTTCTTGTATTAATGCATAATATATATTCTATTTGCATTTAGATGTTACAATCAGCCAATAAAAATGTTCTCAGCCCTAATTCCTTAGGTGCAGAGAGTCTTAGTTTCCTTCTTTAAGCCTTGATCCCTCAACAACTAAACGAAGGAACTAACTTTAAGCCTAGTGACACAAGATAACTCATGATCTAAGCTCCTTTCCTAGACACAAAGTTTATGAGGTATATTGCTTCAAATCTAGACAACAAAATTGTTTCCCAACAACAATCATGTCCAAAGATCATGCTATGGGTGGCCATTCCACAACAAGCTTTAAGTAAAGAAGCAAAATACTAACATTTAAACACAAATATGCAATATATATATATAAAAAAAATATCAAAAGATACAAAAGAGTCTGAGTATGGTTACATCTACCCCCTTACAACTGAAGAACTCAGCCACTCATGGAAATGAGCAGCTGCAAAATACACATGGAAGGGAAGAAGGTGAGGAAGAACACTAAGAACAAGAGAGAGTTTTTCTCTCCAATAAAACTGTACACAAAACAAGCTACAGAATACAATCTAAGTGTCTAAGACTATCTCTCATAAATGAGTGTCAGCTCTTTATATACATGTGCAAAATTTCTTCAAAGTGATACCTTGCTCAGCCAAGAAGTCTAGCTTGGCTGACTGGCAAATTCTGCTACTTCATCGGAATGCATTAGAGTGCAGCTCCAAAATGTGTTCTTCAACTTCAATCTCCTCATTCTATAAAAAGTGGGGTAAATCACTAAGATATAACCATAAAACTAGATAATTAAAGAAATTCTAACCAAATTACGAAATTAAAGGAAATTGAGTAAAACAACACTCCAAATGGAAGAAAAAGAGAGATAATTGCCTCAAAAATCACTAACAAAGTAATTAATTACAGCAATTAACAATTATCATCCTGCATTAAAGCTTGTAGGCCATTATATTTTTGTTCTAAAATTTAAATAACCTACAACAACAACAACAGCAGCAAAGTCTTATCCCACTAGGTGAGGTCAGCTATATAGATCACACGACGCCATTCGGCACGGTTAAAAACCAAAGTTTCAAATATATGATTAAGCTTGAGATCTCCCTTGATGATTTCCTCCAATGTCCTTTTAAGTCTCCCTCTTCTCCTTTTTCCCGAGCTAAAAATCATGCAATGTACTCTTCTAACTAGCGCCTCTTGTGGCCTTCTTTGTACATGCCCAAACTACCTTAACTGATTTTCCGCCATCTTTTCCTCAACAAAGCCTGTTAAATAACCTAACCTTTTTGTTTTTTTGATAAACACAATTATTAAGAATGAAAGGAGAGATAGAAATGACGAGTGTAAGACATCCTAACAAACTAAAGAAACAAATGAATTATAGTTTATGATTAGTGGAAATTATAGTTTAAGAATCAGATGACATCCACCTATGTCTCCACATGTCCCCTTTTCTGGAATATGCCTTGCATATCTTAGGGCCATGATTTAACTGCTGCACTAGTGTGCCGTTAACATCATAGTTTATGATCAGTCACTGCATTGGGCTCCTGAGTCTCATCAGATCATTAGCTGAAGAACACAAAGAAGCTACACAACCAATGAAAAAATTAGCATTTCTTTCCAACCATACAACTGTAAATTGAGAACAGCACCAAAGCCTTTTAGCATCTATGCTAGGGCCCCAAAACCTCTAAAATTAATCCATAGGATCTTTTGGAGATCAGTGGGGCAAACTCAATGTTCACAAAATACACTAAACAAATTATTCCAGAAAAGGGAAATGCTGCGCAATGCAAAAACAAATGAGAAGCATTTTCAGAACTTGATTTTATCACATTACTCAATCTTCAGGTTTTAAGTAAATCTTTGATATATTAATCTGGTTTAGGACAGCAGTCCAAACATAAGATTTGACCTTTGAGGGAGCAACTTATTTCCAAACAGGCTTATCAAGAAGGAAACAGTCATTGCTAGGAGATGAGGTGAGGAACTGCAAGTAAAATTTACAATAAAATGAACCTGAAGTGTCAACAAACCAAATCATCTGGTCTAGATATGATGGGATATGGGTTGAATTCAGCAAGACTGAAAGAGACTGTAATCCAAAGATTGTCTAAAAAGGTCAAAATTATATGAAATAGTAGACTCAGAAGAAGAATAAACAGAATTATAGAATTGTGCAAACTAGAGAGATTCTAGGATAAATATCAGAATGAGGAAGAGGAATATCGTCTGCTAAAGTATCCTCCCAAAATTTAATTTGAGAACAATAATTTAAACCAAAGAAAATAAGAGATCTAAAAGAAGCATAATGATGAGATATGAACTTCCAAGGGCCAGCATGCACATCCCAACTGTCTGCAATTTTTTTGTACAATATTGTGTCAATTCTTTTGTTTTCTAGATTCTCTCCCTTTGTCTCTGTGTGTATATGTGTGTGTCTATGCTTTTCTCTTTCTCTTTGTTTACATTTTTTAATTTTATTAGATAGGAGAAATGGAGGCCAATCTGAAGCAGCATGAGAATTTTGCCCTACAAGCATCATTGCACTTTGATAACTGTGAGAAACTATTTGGTATTTAATTTCTATATTCTGCAAGCTGCAAATGTGTGGTTGATTTGTGGATTTTATTTGTTCAGGTAAGAAAGAATCTGAGAATTGTAGACAGAATCTTACAGATTCCTTGAAGTATGCTAAATCAATTGCTCGGCTTACACCTGAGCTAAAGAAGGAATTTCTTGAGGTTTGTGTTAGAGAGAATTTCAGTATGCATTTCATTTCTTGTTTTGATTATTTATGTTGCAATCGCCAACCTCATCCTGAAGGTGAGACTTCCTCCACATGACAACATACTTTGGTTCATTGCATGTTTGAAGAACTAGATGTTGAAAGGTTATATGAGTGCAAAGGCATCACTTTCATTTAATATTATATTATTGAAAATGATTATAGGTCTCTGACAAAAATAAAAGTGTTAACTTAATGTAACTCAGGTAAGTCTATATATCACTCTCAAAACAATTGTTCCCATCTAGCTGTGTTATAGTTATAGTCTCTGTACATATCACTGTTCTGTTTTTACTACTGTTGTTTAAATAATAATTAATGTAACATGCTATCCCTTTCTCTCTTAGTCAGGGTAGTTATCTTCCTTTAGTCTCACTCTCAAGTGTCTCTACTTGCTAGCTGTTTAGTTTCCAATTCTGTTTCTTCTAGTTCTGTACCTAATGTTGCTTCTCCCTAGTTCTCATTTTAAGTAGGGGTGGCCA
Source organism: Pueraria montana var. lobata (assembly GCA_026413185.1). Taxonomy (NCBI): domain Eukaryota; kingdom Viridiplantae; phylum Streptophyta; class Magnoliopsida; order Fabales; family Fabaceae; genus Pueraria; species Pueraria montana. Next base: position 55,416,665 of record CM048654.1, read on the forward strand.
TGGGTCCAGTCCAACTTGCGAACCCGACGAATCCGAATCAAATCAATCCAAAAAATCGGATTGGTTCGGTTTATTGGTTTGGTTTGGATTTTATTTTCTAAAAACCAAATGGTTTGGTTCGGTTCTCAGATTGGAGAATTTGAAATCCATAGAAACCGAACCAAACCAATTGATTCGAACACAATGTTTTATTTTTTTTATTTTAGTTTTAGTTTTATAGTCTTATATATTATTTAATATTATTTATTTACATTTTACAAATTACAATTGTTATTTACTAGAAAGCATATTATAGATAGTTATTGGCTTATTGCTAGTGTTAGTTGTTGACTACTATTATTAGATAGCTACTATTGCAAGCTGTAATTGTGTTTTTTTTTTTTAAAAAAAACTTTCTGATATAATATAGTTGCATGTACATGATTTTTCTTCTTTTTAAAAATTTTCGAACAATTTATTTTTTATTATTGAACCCGACCACCCAATCCGAACCAAACCAAACCACATTGGGTTGGTTATGTTCGGATTGTGAAAAAAAAAAAAAAAAAAGCAAAACCGAACCAAATCAAACCGAACAAAATTGTTTGGTTTGGATCGAAAAATCATCTAAAACCGAACCGACTCAACCCGTGGCCACCCCTAATTTTAAGTCTCATGTACGTTTAGGACATCTTAATGATCATTCCCTAAAGCTTGTATTGAAACAATGTAATATACCTGTATCAAATAAACATGTTACATTCTATTGTTCTACTTGTTGAATTGGCAAATCTCACAGGTTACATTCTCCTTTATCTACCACTAAATACACTTCCTCATTGGAATTGGTGTGCAGTGATTTATGGGGACCTTCCCCTATGCCTTCTTCAAATGGTTTTCACTATTATGTTTCATTTGTTAAGATTCAGTTGGATCTATCTTCTTAAAAATAAAGAAGAAACGTTTACTGTTTTTAAACAGTTTAAAACCATGGCTGAAATACAATTTGGTGCTTCTCTTAAGTTATTCACAGAGTTACCTGTCCTCATACTCATCACCAAAATGATGTTGTAGAAAAAAGCACTGTCACATAGTAGAGTTGAGTCGCACCTTACTGAGTCATGCCTCTATGCCTCTCACATATTGGAATCATGCCTTAACTACAGCTGTCTATCTTATAAACAGATTACCCACTGCCTCTCTTAATTTTTCAGTGTTCTTTTTGGTCAAACACCTGATTATCAGCAGTTTAAGGCCTTTGGTTGTGCTTGTTTTCCCTTTCTAAGACCCTACAACTCTCACAAATTGGAATTTCATTTTCATGGATGTCTCTTAGGATATTCTACCACTCACAATGGCTACAAGTGCCTATCTCCTATTGGGAAACTCTTTATTTCTAAGGATGTTGTATTAAACGAAATTTGTTTACCCTATCTTGATCTCTTTTGTTGTCCCATTTCCTCTACCTCTTAGCCCTCTTCTTATCCAATTCCTGCCTCAATTCCTCTTGCTGCTCCTATCACCAATACCCAAGCTTATTCCCCTCAAATCACTGTGCTCAATTCCTCCAATCCTCTATCTACTGCTTCCTCTAGTCCTTTAGTACCCTCATCTTCCAACAATATGTCCTTTCCTTCTCAGACCAATCCTCCTTCATTACCTGTCAACATTCATCCAATGGAGACCAGGTCCAAATTTGTTATCATCCAATCTAGGATTCATAATCCAGTGTTGCATGCTATCACAAAACATCTTGAAATTCACCTCTTGGTTGTTTGCGAAAAGACTTTGTGCAATCAAGTTGAGGTCCTGCATGTCCCAGCTGCTGAACAACATGCTGACATTCTTACCAAGGCTTTATCTCCTGCACATTTTACTTTGTTAAGGTCGAACCTCAGTGTGGGTGATTCTCACCTGAGTTTCAGGTGGAGGTGGATATTAGAGATAAATGTATTAGTGTATCATTTTCTTTTTTGTTGTATGGGCCCTGCTTCTTGCAAACTCACTATTATTAGAGACATCTACATATAGATGAATCTCAACACTTGTAATCACTTTTAACATTTTCAATAACACAATTACGTTTCAGTTATGGATTTCTTCTATCTCTCTCTCTCTCTCAAAAATTCAACAATACTACTCGTAATTCAAAGAATATTTTTCTCTGCCAATGAATATGGTATGTTTTGAAATGCCAAAATTGATGCAAGTGAAAATTTGCCACCAAAATTTAATTTAAACCAAATGGCATCCACTTTTATGATAAATGAGTTAGTGTCTCACAAATATACTTTACAATAAATTAAGGATATAGAAAGAATTTAAGATTGAATATATTTGGGATGGGTTTATGTTTCTTATAATTAGGACAAAAAAATACACCTATTGTGTTAGGTAGTATATAGGTAGTATATCATTAGAAGGAAAGAAGGAATACATTGGAGACTAAGGATATCCTCCATAGACTGAACAACCACAGGCAAAGCACTGGAGGTTGAACACTAATACATTAGAACTTTCCATTTCCTCCACATGTCTCAACTAGAAGATATAGACTAGCACTAGTCGTAGTACACTAGCACTTGACCTAGAGATTATTATTCGAAATATGAGCATTTGTTTCATGTTTTGTCATCTCATTATCACTGAAATAGCTAGATCCAATGAAATACTGTGTTTAGATAGTTTATATATATAGGTGAGAGTGGATACTGACAAATTTTGGGTTTTTTAATGTAGATGCCTACTACAATTGAGGAACTGGAAGCAGCCATCCAAGATACCACTTTTCAAGCCAATTCAATCCTCTTTGTCAATCATAATATATTGGAACAATATGAAGATCGTCAACGACAGGTACTCTTTCTATTATTGTATTTTGTTTGGGTTATTTCCATATGCCATCTATATTTACAATTACTTTACAGATAGAAAATCTTGCAGCAAAACTGGAAGCAGACAAGAAGGAATCTACACGGTGTTTGGCTGAATTAAAAAATATTAAGGTCAGTTAAGTGTCAACTTTCTTTACATGACTAGAATGTTATGATGTAGAGCCTCATTAACCTATTATCACGAAATATTATGTTAAATGAAATATTTTACATCTCGAACATGCTTTTTCACCTACCTCATGGACGAGGCCGGTAAGGATTCAATTCTAGATCACTTGATTATACGGAGGTGTTGGAGATCCCACATCAACTAGATATATGGCCAAAATATAGCATATGAGGTTCAAACCTCTCCTTACAAGCAGGTTTTGTAGGGTTAAGTTAGACCCATAACCCACAATTCTAAGAGGAGGCTCTAATACGACGTCATAAACCAATTATCCCTATTAGGATTACTGGAAGTGTGTCTTGTCTACACACACTCGATCTTGACATTAGCCATTTTCTATTAATAGATAAGGTGATTGTGAACTATAGCAAGTTGAGAAGTGTTGCTTATTTTGTATTAACATATTTACCCCTTATTCCTGTGCGAAAGAGTGAGGATGTATGAACATAATGAGTTTCTGGTTGTTTTGAAAACATTATCAAGAGAAAAGTTCAAATTTATGTTTTTTCTGCAGGGAAAATGGCTTCCAACGTTGAGAAACCTTGTGGCAAAGATAAATGAAACTTTCAGTTCTAATTTCCAAGAGATGGCTGTTGCTGGAGAAGTTTCACTAGGTCTGTCAGATGGTAATTGACATTAACTAGTTGGGTTTTTCTTACTCTTTTATCCTCACCTATGTTTCGTGTCTTCTCAGATGAGCATGATATGGACTTTGATCAATTTGGAATACTTATAAAAGTGAAATTCAGGTGACTTTGTGTTCTGAACCAGTTATTTTGTGTAGTGCATATGCTTTCACATGGTCACTGTTCAATCTTACGGTTATTTGATGTGACTCCTGGTTACCAGTCATCTTCAATGTTAAGAAGGAAAGCTGACTCATGATAAATTTATTTTGACCTATCCTAAAAATGCTCACAGAGTATATCTTTTATATATCATTGACAGAGAAAATGCACAGCTTCAAGTTTTGAGTGCCCATCATCAATCTGGAGGGGTATTACAAAGATTTTATTAATTAATTATTACATTGATTGTATGTTTTCCTCCCTTAATAAAGCTTGGGGTTTGATTTTCTAGGAGCGATCAGTTTCAACAATTGTTTATCTTGTTTCCCTTCAAGATCTTACAAACTGCCCATTTAGAGTTGTTGATGAGATCAACCAAGGTTTGAAGAAAATGAAAATTCTTTCCAGATTGACATGCATGCACCAGCTCTCTAAATTAAGACTGTATGTGTTTTTATCTTATCAGGGATGGACCCAATAAATGAAAGGAAGATGTTCCAGCAATTAGTGAGAGCAGCAAGCAAGCCAAATACACCCCAGTGAGTACTCTTACATGATCTTTTTGTTTGGTTCCTTTGGTCATTATGACATATATATGTTACCACAAACAATTGCATGCAGATGTGTTTTGTTCCAGTTTTATGGGTGGTTAGTTAATGAATAAGCTATCATTAATTAATCTAATTAATGCAGGTGTTTCTTGCTTACCCCGAAATTGTTACCAGATCTGCAATATAGTGAGGCATGCAGTATATTGAATGTGATGAATGGCCCTTGGATTGAGCAACCATCGAAGGGTACGTACGTAATTTCTCATACCAAACAAAGCTATGGTAATCCTCTATTTATATTTAATTAATTGCTCACTTTGTGAATCAGTATGGACTACTGGTGATAGATGGAGTATCATCATGGGACTTGTTCCAGACACCCATTGTTAAACATGCCACAGGGAACCACCGCCAACATTTTCTTTATGTTGTAGTCAAGGGAGAAAAAAATTCACTTGTAACCTATAAATATAATCTACATAAACTCTTAAATATCTAGTTCTAAAGTTTTTTACTTAATACTAATGAAGTAAACATTTCTTTACATAACTAGGGTAAGAGATTACATACACGTGACTATATATATATATATATCATTAGCTTCTGATACTAATCTTCCTTAGCCCAGACTTTAGCCCATACTCTCTAGAACTTTAGAGCCAAATCTATTTAGCCATAGAGAGTCTGTAAATATCTTCTCAGGCAGATCTTATTGATGCGTTTTCCTTGTGAGATGTATTAGGTACCTATCCCTAAACAGAACCAATTTAGGATAGGGAACCTCAATTGAGCAATTAGGAGATTGTTGCTTCTAAAGGTTGCGAGTGACCACATCAGGTTGTTGTGTGAGTCAAGTAGTAGGTGCTACTAAAGGTTTGAAACCTAGAGAGGCTTTTCGAAAGAATACTAGGGTGAAGCTTGTAAATAAAGCCTAATTACGATCTTAAATTAATAATTTTTTATTTTTTTATTTTTTATTTTTGCTTCTAAGACTCGGAATTAATTAGGATCTTCGCGGACTAGACTAGTAGGAATAAATAAAGGTGATTTTCTGAAAATAACCATAAAGACAAAAACTTGAAGCTAATTTTAATCGATCAGGTTCATAGATATAATCATTGAAAGGAAAAAGGGTCTAATAATACCCTTTATAAGTAATTCAAATCACAAAACGTATTAACAAATGAGAAAAAGTGTTATCATTGACAGTGTAAAGTAGTTTTATACTGTCATTCTATTATAAACCAACAAGTATGATAAGTTTGTTGAATTTTACAAAATTACATTAAAAGTCATACCAACAATGATTTGTGATTGAATGACAATGTAAAACTAGTACATCACCATTAAACTCTTAACAAATTAGCAAACTTTTTCACTATATTTATATTTCAGTATTAGCTAACTATAACAAATGTTAAAAATTAGCTTATAAACAAATGTTTTGAGTTAATTTATGCATTGAATGTGTGAGTTAATGTATTGAAAAATTAGCAATCATAGTATAATAAACAAATTTATACTTTTTTTTATGTATATTGTTAGATTCAAAGACTTTGGACGATGTCCAACCCTTCAAACTTTGGTTTTGATGATAATAAACATAATTAAATTTTGAAGTATCTAATGGATATTGTTTGAATATTACAGGAAACACACTATCCAATGCTATTATGGTATTGTATTCTTTATGCTCAAACCTTATATGTTATATTAAATATATCGTCCAAACAAAGATACGAAACTTGTTTTCTATTTATACAACCCGCATCCAATGCGCAGTTAACAGCAAGCGACTAAATGCTTGTAAAAACTAGTGTACATACACTGTGTTCTTTTAAGCATCCAGATGGAGCTAAATAACTTACACAATATTTTCTAAGTTATACGGCGTCCACTATCTCAGCTCATACACTTAACCTTTTCGAGGATGATTGCATATGTAAAGTTACATTCTTTTATTCCCTCGTCTTTTTGTATTGACATGTCATTTGAAAATCAAAAAGTGTACCACAGGAGATAGAAAAGTACATTCTAGAAGAAAGAATTTTTTTCATACAAGTAGTAGAGACATGCTCAGACAAGGACAATACTATTGTCCCCTCTCTCTCTCCACCTTAAGCTAACACGTGGTAATGGTCAAATGATTGTAAGAGAACAGAAATATCCCAAGCCTCAAATCCCACAATGGATACATTTTCCTTGAAGCCTATAAATAGAGGAGCAAACACACAGAAGAAATTGCTGAGATTGAGCGAAGTTATAAAATTTCTAAGTGCTGAAACGCTACCAAATTTGTTGGACGATATACAATTGAGCTCAAAGAGTTATTTCCTTAGCTTTACTAAGTTTTGTTGTAATCAACTTTATATTGTAATATCCTCTCCGTGAAAGTTATTTGATTCATTGTATTCAAACAGTTGTTTGGAAAGCCATGAGTGGCTTAGTGATCAAAGAATACTTGGGTGTTCTTTAATCTCGGGGGGAGATTAAAGGTGTGCTAGAAATGACCTTGAGAATACTTGTTATAGCCATGAGTGGCAGGGTATAATACTTGTTTGTAATCAGCGTTTGATTAGTAGAACCCTTCAAAAGGTTTTTGAAGGGGAACTGGACGTAGCTCAGGTTGAGTGAACCAGTATAAACCAAGTGTTTTACTCTATTTCTTTCAGGTTAACTTGTTATCTCTTGTGTTTATTCTCTGCACATTGGACGCACAAGTCTTGATTTAGAAAACTGTTTGTGAAAATTGTTTTTAAGTTACTGAACCATCTGTTAAAAACACAGTTTCAACACAACTGTGATTTTGAACCATTGGACGGTCTCACGATCTCTGCATTTTGCAAGTCCCATCTAAAATCTTATTTAAAGAGACCTCCATATTTACAAAAAAGGTCTTATAGATTTATCTAACACACTATTCAACCCTCCTTTTAGTGTGTTCCTTGCATTTCATGTATGCCTCAATTATAATTAACTTTAGTTTTATATTAGAAGCTTTTAATTAGTTGATTTACTATATAGTAACTAATATTATAAGTTGAATATTTTACTATAGTAACTAACATTATAATTACCTATGTTTGGTCTACAAAATATAAAAGAAAAACATAGTAATACATTTTTATGCCATTTTAAACTTCTTAATCAATTCAATACATTATATTACCAAATATTTTTAGATTTAATAAACTAACTATTTCTAACTATTTTTTTCTTTGTTTTTAGTAGTTTTTAACCGGCCTTTTGATTTTTAGCTGGCTTACTAACTGTTCTGGTCAAGTATAATCATAGATCATTAGTAAAAACATTCAAATAATGTGGGGAGTATATTTTATTTTAAAATAATCTTTATCTTTATATATATATAAGTAGCTGGCATGAATAACATTGTAATTTTATGTTTCCCACTTTTTTTAAGGCTAGATAGGTAATTTTACCTTATACAATTTCATATAACTTAATCAAAGGAATCAACTTAATTAAGACATTTAAAGTTGACATTAGTAATTGGTAACATTAAAAATTTAAAATTTGAAATTGAACCTTACCTTGATTAAATTTTCAACTCAAAGGAATCAACTTAATTAATACATTTTCTTACTTTTGATACTAAGAAAAGCATATGATTATTCTTTTGGAGAATGCTCAACGGTATGATTATTTTTTATAGTATGATTTTTTATTTTTCTTTGGGTAGTGTGTTGATACTATGATCATAAACTCTCAATTGGTGTCTCCAAATTACTTAAAAAAATTAAAAAATTGGAAACATCAAACATGTACACATTTCAAGTTACATATTAAAAGAACTAAATATAATTAAGCTCGAACGAGAAAGGCATATTTTATATTACAAATTACAACCAATTCCTATGTTTATCTTGGAATGGCATCCAGCTGACTAGGCAAACAAAAAAAAGCTACTCTACACTTACCTTTTTAACTTTTCTATTACCTATTTTAATATTTAAAATTAGGTGTTTTACTTATCTTTGCTCTAATATTTAATGGATATATTTTAATTACCGATTATATAAACATTATCTTATTTTAATTTATTTTCTATTTTAATAACTTACAATTTAATTTAGAAACTAATTTTATTTTAACTCCATATTTTTATAAATAATAATAAAAATATTTATTTCCTATTTTTAAATATTAGAATATGAGATAATTTTTTTATTTCCATTCACGGTGCATATCTTTAAAAATAATCAAACGTATCAACACACTACCCAAAGAAAAAGAAAAAATCATACATATCAAAAAGAATAATCATATAATTTTCTTTGTATTCGACTAACTTTGTAATAACTTAGGCACTTAAAAAAGAAATTTTTTAATACAGGACTAATTTTAAATTGATAAAAAGTTCTCGAAGACAAAAATATCTACTTAATCCTTATTATTATTTTCAGTTATAAACAAATCACATCTGGCTGTTATTCTTGTAATGTATTTATATATTTATATAGTAACTGTGGTGGTTGTTCTTGAATTTGGTTCTTAATTTAATTGACAATAGTTCCACGAAAAACAAAAAAATAAATTATTTGACCATAGACTGAAATTAGACAGTGCAGGATGCTAATTGTATAAGTTAATTTTAGTTTATAAGATAAACTCAATTCATTCTATATTAATCATATAAATATTTATAGTAAAATTTATGTAAATAAAGCCTACTTACGATCTTAAAATTAATAATTTGTGATTTTTTTTATTTTTTATTTTCAATTCTAACACTCGGAATTAATTAGGATCTTCGCAGACTAGACTAGTAGGAAAGGTAATTTTCTGAAAATAACCATAAACACAAAAACTTGAATCTAATTTTAATCGGTCAAGTTCATAGATATAATCATTGAAAGGAAAAAAAAAAAAGAGAGGCTAATAATACCCTTTATAAGTAATTCAAATCACAAAACGTATTAACAAAATTAGCATCCTGCACTGTCTCATTTCAGTCTATTGTCAAATAAATTTTTTTTTGTGAAACTATGGTCAATTAAATTAAGAACCAAATTAAAGCACAACCACCATAGTTACTATATAAATATATAAATACACTACAAGAACTATAGCCATATGTGATTTGTTTATAACTGAAAATAAAAATAAGGATTAAGCAGTCATTTTTGTCTTCAAGAATTTTTTATCAATTTTAAATTAGTCATTTATTAAAAAAAATTACTTGAGAGTGAGCAAGGATTTCAATAAGACGTAATAAGATGTAGTCATGAAATGGGTTCATGATGGGGTGAAGTGCATTAGGCTCGTGTTTTCATTGTTTGAGGATGTTGTCTGCATTCAGATGTTGTGAGAGACGAAAGGAGAAGGAAGAATCCTTTTAGTTGGGTCATGTGTGTGACCATTAGAAGCAAAATATGTTAGCGAAGAGGGCGACACATTAATTGTGGAGGACAACCTCACATGAGCAAGAGTTGAATGTGCAAGTGTTGAAGAGGTCGTGTGGAAGCTTCATCTGTAGTGAGCAATGTGCTTGTGAGAAACGGGGTCATAATGTTTAACCACTGTGATAATGGGGAGTTGGATCTCCGTATGGTATGTCTGGGACATATGTTGATTGAGGACCATTGTCGAGTACCTTTGGCAGAGAAGCCCACACAAACCTGTAAAAGATGAATCCCAATAGGGAGAGTGGTTGAGGAGTCGGTCCTCATAGATTGAATGACCACACAGAGTGGTACCTGAGGTATGCTCATTGACTTGCTGTTTGTTGGGGGTCTGGTGTCAAGTTTGTGGTCGTGTTTCCACAGAGCCGACTTGGCAACTCCGACAAATGCGAAGCATAACCGTGTTGGTGAGAGCCCGCCATTGTACTGCAGTGAGGGTGTACTCCCAATAGTCATCCAGTTTAAATTGTGTAAGAACACTGAGTTTTGGGAGTTCCAGTGGCAGCGGGCCTGAGTTGTGGCGAGTTGTATGAGTTGAAAGTTAGTGAGATGGATTGAGGTTATCAAGTGAGACTCGTGAGAGCACCATAATATTGTGGTTGATGTTGTGTGTTTGTGGTTGTTTCTGACCGGAAGATCGTTTGGTTATTCTTTTAGAGGAGGAGGGAGACTCACTCTATACGCCTTTATTTTTCAGATCTAGATGAATGATCCTATGCAAACAACTAAGATGGAATGGAAAAGCTACAACTAGCACGGTTAACACGACGGGCGTAATTTAAGAGAAAGAAGAGGATCCTTCTAGGATGCTACATGGGTTAATTGGGTATTTTGGATTTTCTTTGAGTCACTGCTCTAAGTCTCAATCATTTCTTGTATAAAAGAGGGTAGAGTAGGTTTTAATGTCATGATGTATCAATTCCTTATGTGTGACTCAAATGTAAAATGTGTTAAATTTCATTAATGTAAATACACAAGTATATCCTATGTAATAGAATAGTATAATGATGGATTTGAGGATGTTCTTAATTAAGGAAGATTTTGTTATGTTTCATGGTTTACAACGAAGTTAATGTCTTATAAAAATGAGTTTGATTTATTAAGACCAATATTCCATAAAAAGGAGTTTTAATATGTTAATAAGTTATTATAGATTATCATCATTTGGAATTTGAAGTAATCATGTTTTAAAGGAAAACAAATTTTCTTGTATTTTTTAAAGGTCATTTTCAATAATTGGGTATCAATTTACTTCACGAATTTCTTAATTAATATGAAAATCTTTAATAGTAGCTTAGGGTGTTACATCCATGATCAAGATTCATTGACTTCTTGAAGATAAGAAAGATGTTGCTCAATGAATCACAGAGATGATGACACTCAGTTTCTAAGCTCTCTCACAATAAAAATGCTAAGTGATTTGAGAAAAATGGGTGTCTCTTGTGAGAGCTTTCGAAATTTCATTTTTATAGACCTCAGAATAGAGATAACAGATTATTACTAAGGATAATCAATTATTTTGTTCTTGCCATCACCTGGAAACACTGAAGAACGAAATAGTCGATTATGTCACCAAATAATCGATTAACTGCGAAAGACTTATTTTTGCTTCAGGGTCAAATAATCGATTATTTCAAGTGGATAATTGATTATCTACGAACCTTAGGTAATTCTTAAAAAATATAGCCTCGAGATAATCAATTATTTTGTTCTTCGATTGAAATCTACTAATTTTCAAAAAGATTTTCGCCCAGATTCAATCCTTCACAAACTAGTATCATGGATCAATGGTTTATGGAATCAACCATGAGAAAATTGAAGTAAAACTAGCCTATATGAATGATACACACACATTCACACATTAAAGCTTATAACACACATCCTAAAGGCTAGTGTTCAAATATGGAGCATAAACTACAATTACATCATCATCAAATATGATCTTCTCTAAGTCTTCATTCAGTACAACCTTATCTCTTGGATTACTAAGGATTTGGTTCTCTGGATGATGTTTCTTCATTTGCCAATTTCTTCCTGTTGGTTTTCTCTGTTCTTCTACTAGACCGTCCAGGGGAGTATTGGACTCTTCTGTTGTAAAGTCATCATTGGACTCATCTTTGTCTGTTGTTTTCTGTCCATCGTCCAGTCTAAGATCTGCAAATGATTCATCTAGCTCTGATAATTCCTTATCAGGCTTAGTGTCATTAAACTTCACATGAATAGCTTTTTCTACAACTAAGGTTCTAGAGTTGTAAACTTTGTATGCCTTTGAAGTTTCAGAGTATCCAAGTAATATTTCGTTATCACACTTAGAGTCAAACTTGCCAAGATTGTTTTTAGTATTCATAATGAAACATTGACATCCAAATGGATGGAAGTATGATATGTTAGGCTTTCTTCCTTTCCATAATTGTAAAGGCAAAAACTACAATAAGGGGAGTTGAATTGTGATTTAAAATTTTCCCAAACTTTTTCATCAAGACTATCGTCTGAAAGTTATTAAAACAAAGTTTTAAGAAAGAGCAATAGACAATGTTTTTAAAGATAATAAACAGACATAACTTTTGGGAAAGCAAATCACAACCCAACGTCAGATCAAATAGACAGATGATAAAGAGAAGAGATAAAATCACAGAGAGATTTTATACTGGTTCGTCTCAACCCTGAGACTACACCCAGTTCTTAGCAACCCACCAAGTTCCACCACTAACTTTCACAAAGTTATAAGTATTGTTCACTGCCACTTTTGGCTCGTCCCAAGTAGTGTTTGCACTAGCCTCTTCAAGCTAACAACCCATGTATTTTTTCTTACCAAGCCACTTCTGGCTTTATAATAAATCAACAGATTTGTTGAAGGTTAAGTGCACACACACTTAAGCTATCATCTTACAGATGAATATACAAATAAAGCTCATAGTCTTTTTCTCTCAGGATAAACAAAGTGTTTTGAGAGCTTTTACAACATTGAGAAATTTGAACAAAGAAAGAATTGAAGGCTTGGAAGAATGCTTGCGTTTCAAACTGTAAGTTTAGCACTTGAGCACTTCAAAACTTCTAGTATATATAGACTTGTTGAGAAAGTAATCATTGTTTCTAAATGGCCTTCTTTCTTGCATCTGACCTTCGTCTGAAGCTTGGTATCCATTGGAACATTAAATGCAAGCATTAAATGTTTGTTACCAACTAGTCACTCAGAGCTGATAAAGCAGTCTACTTATCTTCCTTGTAGGGCACTCCATATCTTCTGCTTCAGCTATCAAATCACTTCTGTTCAGTCAAGTACTCGTTATAGTTGGGCATGTCTTTTAAGGCGAGGGGAAACTTTAAACTTTGACTCTTTTTTTCAGTTCCCTTTCCACTTTGATAGATCCTATGAAGGATATTCAGACATTCCCTGCACAAGATAAAAAAATAACAGTGCATTAACTGTTCCTTAAATGCTATCAGACTCAACATCTGTCTGTCTATCGTTTGTAACTTACAGACGCAGATACAACACTTCTGTCTGCTAACATTTTTCAGACGCAACTTTTAACTTAGTATTTATTCGCATCAAATCAAAATTATTGAGAGTCCTGATTCGTCTTATGCTTTTTGTTTTCGCTCCCTCCCCTCTTGATTTTGGTGCCCCATATTAGGGCAAATGGTCTCTTTTGCTTTTTGTTTTGGGGCCCAAAACCCTAATTGGGTGGATCCCACAAGGTTTAGGGTTAGGGTTTATAATAATTAGCATTTTAAAGACCTAATCCCTACTTAAACTTATTTAATTAACTATAGTTCATGTGTACTTTATTATATAGTTGCTAATTAGTTCTCTCTAGGCTTTAATTAATAAAATTGAGTTTAACTAAGTTTAATTATCTTAATTAAAAATTTTAAATAACTAATTATCTTAGAACATTTAATTTTACTAATTAGAGTCATTACAAACTTATTAGCAAACTATTTGTGCCATTAAAAGTCTAATTTTCTATTCTAGTCAATAGTTCCACATATTTACAACATTGTCATTAATGAGATACCACCTCCTTACTTTGACTTGGTTGACTAGGTTTGACTTACCTTTGACTTTAGGTTGACCAAGCTATCTTTAAGCTAAAACTTAGTTTTTCTTAATTAATTTTTTGTTCAAAGACTATTATTAGTTCAAAGAGAATTTAATTCGATTAAAATTAATTATTTATCTATTTATTAAGCTATTACACACAATCACACAATAATTTTGAGTTATGATTTTTAGGATGTTACACATTGTCTAGGCAAACTATGCAAATTTTTGTCAATTTGATTTTTTTTTTATTATAAATTTTACCTGGAGATCTCAATTTGTTTATGATGGTCTGAAACCGTACAAATATATGTTCAATGGTTTAATCTGGTTCCATCTTAAACATCTCATATTGATGTACATATCTACTTATTTTAGAGTCTTTTACTTAAGAGGTACCCTCAAAGCTAGGCTAATACCAGAGTGTCCCACATCTCTTTAGCTTATTTTAAACTATGAACTTTGTTATATTCTTCCTAAGATAAAGCACACATGATAGAGTTTCTAGCTCAACAGTTTAGAAGAAACCTGTTTTTGTGTGCTTCTGCCCAGCTAGGTCGTGGAATCTCATTTCCTTGCTCATGAACAGGAATGTAGTTTTCATTTTCTACTATGTCCCACATGTCTATTTGGCGTGCATCAAAGAATGCAATCATCCTTTGCTTTTAGTAGTCATAATTTTGTCCATTGAAGAAGGGAGACCTGTTGACATCTAGTCCTTCATTCTCCATAGTGTTTGTAGGATTGTTTCTATCCCTGCACTATTAGATGCTTAACCCCTACAGGTCGAGCTCTGATACCAATTGAAACGAAAAACGAACACATAAGGGGGTTGAAATGTGTGTGTGAAAACTTTTAAAACTTTTTGTAAATAAAATGATTTTTTAAAGCACTTTCGTGAATATCATCCACATATAGAAAACGTGAGGGATTAAGAGAAGAAAGGAAAGCACAAACAACTTTATACTGGTTCACTCTTCAAAAAAGCTACATCTAGTCCCTTCAAAAACTTGAAGATTTCCACTACAACAGCTAGACTTGTTGCTGATGAGTATATCGTTTGCAGTTTATGTGTACATATCTCAGATGCTTGTATGTGCCTGTTTTGCTTGGACTTAATTCTATGCCCAAACCCTTGTGGTAGCTATAGTTATTATGCTAGTTACTTCTTATGCTCACTTGCCTTTCATTTGTAGAAAAGATAATCATTGTGATTATAAGAGAAATAAGATGTATGTATTGGTCATGTATAGATGAGTGGCAACTAGTATGAATTGGTCAATGGTAAATATAGATGATGGTTGTGAGCGACCATTTTTAAATTATAATTTCTACTCTGTGATAAAATGGCCTCTTCGTGATTCTCTATAATATATTATTAGTTGCGAAAGAATTGTAATGGCCGTAAGAGAATGCTTGTGAGTTTGTCCGTTCAAGATGGAAAGGGCTGTAGAATAATCCTATTCCTTCTTTCTTTATGTTTTTCACAACAATTTTCAAACTAATTGTCCGTTTGTTTGCAATGAAAGAGAGTTGAAAATAACTGGAATAAATAGCAAAATAAGGTAAGATCCATACTTTTACACTCTATTTTAATTCAAACATTTTGTTTTAATTCACTTTCATTCCATTTTATTTCACTCTACAAAATACTGTATAAGGAAAGACATAAAATAAGTGGTGTGATGAAAGGAAAGAAAAATGTTGTCAGAATGTGTAATCAAAATAGTATTATTATTCTGGGCTTTAATAAATGTTTTTCTGGGGATCAAAATTTTCTATAATTCTTTATGAATTGTATATATGAACCCGAACCCTTGAAATAATATATTTTTTATATTGAAAGGTTAAGTGAGAAATTAATTAAAAAATAATAATAGCCGATAGGTTAAGAACTGTACATGGTGCAATTATTTTATTAAAGCCCTGAATAATACTGTGCTTAGATTTAATAACTTATTTACCGTCAAGCTAGATGTGTCAATATATAACCACATACTTCAAAATTACTTAGATTAATACAATGATTGTATTAATCAAAGTAATTTTTAACACTCAATGCAAGAGGACATTCAAGATGCCGCTAATTCAATTCCTCGTGTTACACACACACACACACACACACACACATATATATATATATATAAACTAAATATATATGCAGAAATGCAACATGATGTACAATAAAATTGACAAAAAAAAAAAAAAACATTATAACAATAATGTGGTTTAATTTCCATCAATTTACCACTAAGTGCATATATTGCCTCCTGTAGATCATACTTGTGTGATTTCTAAATGTAACTTGTGGGTTAATAGAGGACATTCAACAGATTATATATGTAACTGTTTTGTCTTAGATTGTTGTAGCTGAAATATATAATTAATTAGGAAAAAATAAAATAAAATTGGAAATCAGCATTTAATTAGGTATCTCCATATATAATCAATGTCGAGTGTTGTTACGACGACTTGCATGTGAAAGCCTTTGATGAAATCGATCGGTCACGAAATAAAATTTGACGTACGTGGCATTGAAATATATACGTACGTAGACAGTTGACATGTTTGGTAGTTATTAAGTATAAGCATATGACAATACATTAATTATGAGTTGAAAAATAAATGCATTCACTACCCATCCATTTTAATGAAGAGCGTGAGATGGCAAATTAAATGCACCTTCAGCAATTAATTAAACTAAGTCATATTTGGGAATAAATGCACTTAATTAATTTTCACATGCATGCAGGTTGAAACAAACAAGAGTCAATAGAGCTTAATTAATTAATTAATTTTATATATTAAAAGTAGTTTGGATCCACAAATTTGTATAATAATTACATTACAAGAGTCTGAGATAAGATAATAGACCTATTAAAAGGGGTGGGGTGGGTTGGGTATCATCCACACTTATTATACTAATACGATACCATACCATAGAAATAGAAATATTGAATTGAATTAAGAACGGAGGCTTCGGAGGGTATCATTCAACTGTTGGCGCTCTTTCCTAAGAGCATCTTCCCTCCTTCCCCACAGAGCCAAGATCTCGTTTCGAAGTTTATTCCTTCGCGTTCCTCTTTAGTAGTGCAACTATCCCATTGTTCCGTTGCTATGTTCCAACTACTCTCTATTTCTTTAATCTCCTCTTTAATTTTTTCGAGCCTTTCTTCTGCATCTCTAATCTTAGCACTGTTATCAGCCATTGGTGAGGGAATAATTAATATACTTCCTTACTATGCATGTATGTGAATCTGATCAAACCCATCCTCATTTTATAGTCGTTGCCTCCCCTCTTTTTAAGAAATATTCCCTTTTGCATTACTTATCAAATTCCATTTCTATTTACTTTTTATGTTCATGTCAAACAAGACATTATCAAATTCCATTTCTTTTTCCTTTTTATGTTCATAATTAATCCTCCCATTTCATTTCTTTTTACATTTCCATCACATGTTATCCATATTCTGTTTTGTTTTTCTATTTATAATTAATATTACTTAATCAAATTCCATTTCTTTTTCATTTTATGTTCATAAGTAATCATCCCATCTCATTTCTTTTTACATTTCGATCACATGCATGTTATGAATATTCTGTTTTTCTATTTATAATTAAAATTAGTTAATCAAATTCCATCTCTTTTTTCCTTTTTATGTTCATAATTAATCATCCCATTTCATTTCTTTTTACATTCCGATCACAAGTTATCAATATTCTGTTTTGTTTTTCTATTTATAATTAAAATTAGTTTTCAAAATTCCATTTCTTTTTCCTTTTTAGTGACTTTTACTAACACCCAAGAACACGGTATTCATTTCATTTTTTTTTAATCTTTTTAAGTGCAGTAAAAAAAATCCATATTCAGCCACGTAGAACAATTTATTGTAGTGTGATGTCTCAAATCATAGTAAATAAATTTACTTGCACGCACAGCCCTTCTATTAACTGAAATAATTACTTCTCATGTCCAAGATCAAATAAAACCACACTCATTACTCATACCAATTACCAACAGCAGCTCCTATATTTCAATATCTCACATTTCCATGGCTAAAGAGTTCGTTACCTCACATATGAACACAGCGAAACCTTACACTACTGCGCCAACTCTATAGGTTACGGGGTACTTTGGTTTGAATGGTCATGCAATGTCAATTTCTGATGGTTTTTTTGAATTTATTACTACTAATGGTCAAAGTAAAATCAAAAGATAAGACTTTATCATACACTACAAATAATAATAAATAAATAAAAAAGGCGATTTTAACGGAGGATTATTAACGGGGTTAATACAACCGTTAGAAACGTATAAAAATTACAAAGGTCCACTATTAATGGGTATTTTCTACCCTGCATCATCAAATAAGTAGTCCACCGATGGACCACTATTTTCATTCATTGGATATAATATTAAAATAATAAATGATGGAGATTTATTACCAATAACCTAAATAACCCATCTTTTAAAAAAACACTCAAATAATCAGTTGAAATATTTTAAAAATTATTAATTGTTAATAAATACTAATTAATCCTTTTCACTTAACCCCCTAATTAATCATTTTCCAAAATCCCCTTCCTTTCCCAAATTACTTCAAACCTTATTATCAAAACAAGTCCCTTCCTCTCTGAAACTCCACACCACCGAAATTCATTTTTTCCGCTCCTGCCGCCACAACACGAGACTGTTCCAGTTGCGGTGGTCCAGATTTGCACCTGCCTCTGCCAATAGCTTCGTGCATTAAGTCCCCTTGCCACGAAGAGGAGTGTGATGCGACTGCCGATCTCCACAGCGTCAATGTTACCTTTTACAGTGCTTTCTTCAGTTCAGTCAGTTCATGGCCCACGGGTTCAGTAAACTGATTTTTACTTAATCCGGATATCACTCATTCACCCACGACTACGAATTTTATGAGTCATGAAACGCAAATTTAATAAGTTATAATAAAATTTATTTTAATAATAATCTATTTTTTTATCTTAAATATTTATTTTATTTATGATATGAGATTATTAACTTATTAAAATATTAAATATAAAATTATAATATCTATATTAATTTTTATTATATTTAAATAAATAAACACGGCGGCCTATCAAACTTAATAGGTTTTTTTATAAGTCAAAGCCTAGCCTATTTATCTAAATACATTTTTTTAAAAGTCTACGCCTAGTCTTTTTATTAAATAGGTTAAGCTAAATCATGCTTTAAACAAGTCAGGCCATAGGCCCTTCTTGACGGTCTGACCTATTCTCATCCCTATATGCAGCAAAAGAAATTTACTGTTGAGAAGCTAAGTCATTTTTCCTCAAAAAATATGTCTAGAAATAGTATTTTCATGAACATGTTTGATTGGCATTTTGTAATTTTATACAAAAAATATATATAAAAAAAAGGTTTGGAAGCTAAGGGAGAGGAAGAGTTGTGACTTATGTTGGGAGAAAAGACTTATGGTGTGTTTGTTTTTAAGGATGGAAATAATATTGAGAAGAGAGAAATGAGTGTTGGTTTGGTAGGAAAGATAAAGGTGAGAAATAAATTTAAAAATGGTGGACTCACATATATTATTTCTCACCTATTTTTACTCATCTTTTTATGTCTATCCTCATCTCTTCTCTATTTTTCTTCGACCAAATAACTTTATTTATTATTTTATTTCTCATCTATTTTTATTCTTTTTTTTTTTTTTTTATCTACTTTATTTCTCTCCTCTATACCAAATACAGTCTTAATGAATTGGGTTACTAGAAAGGGAAAGGCGCGAGAAAGTGAGAGGGAAGTGAAAAAAAAAAGGAGGAAGGAAATTTAAAAAAAAAAAAAAACATTAAATAGGGTGTTGTCTACTGTGGAGAACCTTAACAAATGATCCTGGTGCACCAGCTAAATTACCATCAATAACATATAATATGGTACGGTATAGGTTATACCGTAAGGTTATAAAATTATTTTAGTAGAAGTATTAAAATTATTTATTTAAAAAAAATCAAAATTTCGATTCTTTCCTTAAAGGTTCATATATATTTTATTTCATAAAAAAAGTGTTCTCGTGTCTTCAAAAATCATGTTAATAATACGTATATATTATAAACTGTTAATTATTTTAATCTAATCTTTTGAAACCAAATTAGTATGATCTATGTAATTTTTTAACTGGTGGATCAATTTCTTTAAAAAGAAGTAGGAGGAGCCTAATAATGCTATACTCATTTATATAAGCTAAGGTTTATATATAACCAGCTAAAGCCATTTTCTAGTGAAAACCAGATCACTAAATCAGCAACAAAGATGGGGAAGATGTGCACGGAATCGGCAAGACAACAAAAGAGAGGGTCAAGAGTTCAAGACAATACTATTTAATGGTTATTCAACGAAAAATAAAATAAAAAAAGGAAAATGAACGAGCAAACAGATATATTAGCCCCTAATTGAAATTCTCCAAGGCAAAAGATTGCTCATCTCAAAAATACATTAAAATAAATAGTTTTCAGTGATTCATTCCATAAAAAAAAAAAATGAGAATAAGAAGAACCCTAAATCAGAACCATAGAACATAGAAAAAGAAGAAAAATAAATTTATTTTAATGATTTGCAGACTGGAGTTTGACTAATTAGAAAAAAAAGGTTGAAATTTTGATATTAGGATATTAATTAAGTTTAGACATTAAAATGATACATTTTTGTTAGAGTATAGAAAATTTGTAAAAAAAAATCCTATAAGGGATATATTTACGTAGAAACTAAGTAGGTGAAGTAGGCATAAGTTGAGATATAATTAAATTGAAATAAATTAATTTAATTAGGAGAAAGGTGAAAGAATGGATTTAATTAATTGTATGAGGGTTAAAGGCAAAAACAATATCCCTAAAATTAATTTTAAATAGAAAAAGAGAATATTGATAAGTTGTGATCGAAATGTAAAAAGAAATCAAATGGGATATGAACATAAAAAGGAAAAAGAAATGGAATTTGATAACTAGTTTGAATTAATTATAAATAGAAAAACAAAAGAGAATATTGATAAGTAATGGAAAAGGGAATATTTCTTAAAAAAGGGGGAGGCAGGGACTATAAAATGATGATTATATGAATTGGATGGCATATTCATTCATTCATTCAATCCCAAATTAAAAATAAAATGGCTGATAAGAAGGCTCAGATTAGAGATAGAGAAAACAGGATAAAAGAAATTAAAGAAGAGATGAAAGAAATAGAACGTTATAGGAACAAGGCAAGGGATAAATGGGGTGGTTGCAGTACTAAAGAGGAACGCGAAGCATTACGTTTTGCGGAGGCTTAACTGTGAATAGGGATGGCAATGGGTAAGGTATGGGTATGATCCTATAGTATCCGTCTTCATACTTGCGTTTAAAAAAAGTACCCATACCTGGTCCCATATCCGTGCAGGTAGCAACTTTAATCCTCATCTCCGTACCCGCTGGGTACCTATATACCCATATCCGCACTCACTACCCGCACTTTACTTATGTATGAAATTAATAAACTAATAAAAAAAAAAGGCTTAAATATAATTTTGTTCCCTCTATTTTGTATAATCCGTAATTTTGGTCCTCCTATTTTAAAATAGAGACATTTAGTCCTCCTATTTTGCACAATCCGCAATCTTCGTCCCTCTATTTTAAAATAGAGACATTTAGTTCTCCAATTTTATAAAATCCATAATTTTGGTCATTCCACCAAATTGAAAACATTGACAGTTAAGAGATTAACGTTGACATTGACGTGACCCAAATATAATGACGTGACACAAGATTATTTATTTATTTTTTAATTAATTTAAATACTGAGTAATAATTATTTGTTTAAAACACATGTCACGTCGATTTTAATGGTTTGGGTAATCGTGAGTCCTAATATAGAAATCACAAGTCTTAATAATTTATTTTAAACTAGTTTTACGTTGATGAAGCACATGGCATGTCATAGTCAAATAAATGATATTACCTTTTTTTAAAATATATTTTTCATCAATTATTCTACTAAAATTGCGGATTATGCAAAATAGGAAGATCAAAATTGTATTTAAGCCATAAAAATATTAATTAAAAAAATTACTACAAATAAATTAAAAATTCAAGTTTAAATAATTCAAACTTAACATTAAAAGTATCCACACATCATATTAAAAATATAAAATATAAAATATAAAATTATTGTAAGTTATAACATAAATCTTTTACTATTAGTGTTAGTTTATGAAAAATATAAATTTTTTTTATAGAAAAGTATATATATAACATAATTATTTATTTAAGTTATTTTAATTATATATATAGTAGGTGTGGGGTGGGTACTATAGTACCCGTACCCGCAAAAAATTACGGGTAAATATCCGGCCCCATCCCCAGCCACAATAAATGGGTATTTATCTGACCCGCTTGCGAATATTTTTGCGAATATCCGTAACATCTGGGTACACTTTGTCATCCCTAACATCTGATATGAAACCTCCCTTCTTAATTCATTTACTATAATAAGTGTGGATACTGGATACCATTACCCTACCCACCCCTTTTAATATTATTATTATCATAAGCTAGGTCTATTATCTTATCTCAGACTCTTGTAATTATTATACAAAATTGTGGATCCAAGCTACTTTTAATATATGATCCTACAAAATTAATTAAGCTCTATTGTTTGGACTCTTGTAATCTCTCTTGTTTCAACCTTGATTGCTGAAGGTGCATTTGCCATGTCACGCTCTTAATTTTCAATTCTTGATTAAAATGGATGGCTACGTAGTGCATGCATTTATTTTCCAACTCATAATGTATTGTCATCTTACGTACATATATGCATTAGGAAAATGCTTATAATAACTACCAAACATGTCAACTGTCTACGTACGTATATATTTCAATGCCACGTCAAATTTTTGTGACTGATCCATCGATTTCATCAAAGGCTTTCGCATGCAAGTCGTAACAACACTCGAATTGATTATATATGGAGATAGTTAATTAAATGCTGAATTCCAGTTTTATTTTTTTCCTAATTAATTATTTCAGCTACAACAATCTAAGACAAAATAGCTACATACATAATCTGTTGAATCTCCTCTATTTAACTGTGCAACGAGCACGGATGGCCAGATGTTGGAGAATTTCTTTTTGGTTTTTACTTTCTTTCCACTGAATTAAACTGGAAATTTCTCTTGTTATTATAAAATATAATATGTAACAAAAAAGAAAAAAGAAAAACCGTTATTCCTACATAACTTTTTTAATAACATTTTTTACCTTCTGAGAAAAATTGGAAGAAAAGAGCGAGGCGGTGTGGATTAAAATAAGTAATGTAATGGAAAAGGATATAAAATAAAATAAAAATTACAAAAATGTTACAAAAAGCATTTTGAAGCTCAAGTTAATTAGTGTGTATTCAAAGAAGGAAGATTGTTTTAATTAGCAGAGTTATTTGAGTCATTTTCCTTCTATAATTTATATGCAATAACTATTATTGAATTTTAATAAATACTTGACTCTAAAATTGTGTTTCTTTCCGGGTATAAAAAGGATTTTTGAAAAGTCAATTCGAGAATATCACGTTCTCATGTGTTTCCTATAAGTTTTGAATAAATATTTCTAGAATTGTTGTTAATTCTCATGAATATATAAAATATTCATATTTTCTTTACTTCTTATTCCCATATTGAAAGATGGGGTATCTTATATATAGGAATGAAAGCTTTTTTTTTTTTTTTTTTATAATAGTAACTACTTATCTTCACTCCCTTCTACATTTCTTTTTTCACTTTCATTTTTTCAATTTTAATTAAAATATATATATTTTTTTTATAAAATTACTAAATGTCAATCAAACATGTTCATGAAAATACTAATTCTAGACATGTTTTTTGAGGAAAAATGACTAAGCTTCTCCATAGTAAATTTCTTCTACTGCATATTGTTTAGTGACCTACTTATTTCTACCTTGTTCATGATAAGTTCATTCAAGAAACTAGATCAACCTTGGAAAGCCTTGGAAGAGCTACAAGGATAAATGAAAATAACCTTGTTATGTGTGAAAGACCCTAAATGATATGTTACATACAAAAAATCTATTTTAGCTCAAAAAGAATCTAAAATCAATTTTTTGGTTTGCCATGTTTTACATGTTCACGATGTACCATTTAGAGATCATTAGTTGGCCTTGCTCTTAGTGTTAAGGAGGATGAGAATGGATTCAAGATTGAGAGTTCATTAAGTGATAGAAATGATGTTAGTGACATGAAAATGGTATGGATGTTTGCACTTTGACCAAGCGTCGACATCTTCCCTATCTTTAATTGTCACTAACCGTAGTTCATGTAACTTAATGAGTTTTGATTTTTTTTTATTCCATTCCCATCGTGCTTTGTACATGTGCAAAGACCTACTAGTCATGGATAAATGGCACACAATGAACATGATGAGCATGACAGGCCAAAAAATTGATTTTGGACTCTTTTAGAGCTAAACTTGGATTTTTGTATGTTGCATATCATTTAGGGAATTCCTTGCGCTAGAAGGTTGTTTTTATTTATATATCCTCATAACTCTTCCTAGGCTTATGAAGGTTGATCTAGTTTCTTGAATGAACTTATCATGAATAAGGTGTAAAATAAGCAGGCCGCTAAACGATAAACAACAAAAGAAATTTACTGAGGAGAGGCTTAGTCATTTCTCCTCAGTAAATTTCTTTTGCTACATATCGTTTTGTGCTCTGCTTACTTCCACCCCCTTTATGATAAGTTCATTTTTTTCTTAGTAACTCGATCCATCTTAGGAGCCTAGGAAGAGTTATGATGATAAATGAAACCCTCTGATGCCATTTTTGCCATTGAGAGGTACCAACCTCTACCGTCATTCATTTCCCTTTTAACTCTTAAAATTCACAATGAGGGTTTCACA
Organism: Pueraria montana var. lobata; assembly: GCA_026413185.1. NCBI lineage: Eukaryota > Viridiplantae > Streptophyta > Magnoliopsida > Fabales > Fabaceae > Pueraria > Pueraria montana. The sequence continues at coordinate 55,441,434 of CM048654.1, forward strand.
ACCTCTATATTTTCCAAATAATCTATTTTTTCTTACAATTCATTATTCATTTCTTTCATCTTATTCTAGACAGTTGCAAGACTAAGTAAGGGCTACCTTATTGGTTTCAATCGTGCCATGATTAGGTTGCTTCTCTTTCTACTTTTTATCAAGACTTTTGATTGTGGTTGTTTAAATCTAAATACTGATGAAGTTTGATAGACATGGTAAAGCAAAAGGCTTATATTGCTCTATTAAGCAAGTTAGATGGCAATAATTCTTTTTTAGGATAAACTATGTTTTTAGTTTCAGAACTTTTTGACATTTCTGATTTTAGTCCCCAAACTTTTTATTTATTGGTCAAAGTCCTCCAAACTTTTTTTCAGTCCTAAGTTTTAGTCTTTTCATCTATTTGGATCGTTAAATGATAATGTGACATTAATTTATTATTATTTATTACATTTAGTGGCAGTTTGTTTTTTGGCAGTTCAATACTTCAAAAAAATGCATAGCTGGAAGCCTGGAAACGTTTAAAAGCTATCAAACAATTTCTGGTATTAGTACAAATTCGTATTGATCTATTATTTTTGTGCGTCACTTTTGCTAGATTTAAGTGTTCCTTTTGTCTTGCAAGTGATATTGAATTGGCTAGTAAAGTGAAGGAATGACTTTAATAAATAAGGGGACAAGCCAATGATTGCTAGAAGAGATTAGCGTGCTAATGCAATGTTGATATACTGAGACGGTGGTTGGTGCAACTGGCTCATCTTGTCAAATTATCACAATATATATGGATTATGGATGTACAAGATGCGAAACCACATACTATTATGGGCTTTTCATTGGCTACAACATGGAGATGTAGTATTGGGGCATATATTGTTAAGCTATTTTGGCTTTTCTTTGGCTATAATATCGGATTAAGATATTGGGAACCAATATGGGATTTAGGCCAAATATGGGATTAATTTTCAACAATTTTTGACAGTTTTAAATCGTCAAAAAATATATTTTTTTAAACTATTGTGATTCATTTTCTGTTGAACTACCAGAAAGCAAACTACCATTAAATGTAATATAATAATAATAATAATAATAATAATAATAAAAATATCACATCATCATTTAACAATCCAAATAAACAGAAGGACTAAAACTTAGTACAAAAAAAAGTTGGAAGACTTTAACTTATCAACGAAAAGTTTAGGGAGTAAAAGCATAAATGTCAAAAATTTCAAAGACTAAAAAATTAGTTTACCCTTTTTTTATTACCCTGATGCCTCTACACTCAACTATTATTGCAGGGAGTTATTGAGAAGCAAATGTATGACTCTAATTTCTTAACTCCTAAATTCTGAGGAATGCTATTGGTAGCTTTAGTATATTAACTTTAATGTGTTATCCAGGAGATGAAAAATAGATAAAAGGAGCTTCAAGTGTGAAATCAATTCCTTGGATCATCATTTGGAGGTTTGGAGCTAGTGGGAGTGAAGTGAATCAGTCGGCCATTAGAAGGGGGTTTGAATATAGTGACTATTTACTTATCTGACTATTTTTTCCGCACAAGCACACTAGCTTTTGATTTTGGTTCTCTAGCTTTTCTACTAAGAGAATCAGAAGACTAACAGGAGTAACCCGTTTCCTTACAAGTACTTGGATAAACTAATAAGTTCTATGACAAATCAGCAACTAAACTTGTTGGTTACTGCTTCAGAACCTACTCATTAAGAATACAGAATCTGTTAACTACAATTTCTAATTTTTCTTTGATAGCCCAGATAGGAGTTACTTCGGAATAATAAAACAGTTTTAAAAACCCCTTGATCAAGGATCAAGTTTAAGCTTTTCATAAGAGGCTTTTGTAAAAACTATTTTTAAGCACACAACAACTATTAAAATAAGAAGCAGCAAAAAAAGAAAACAACACACCAAGGATTTATACTGGTTCATCCAACTCGGGCTACGTCCAGTCTCTACACCTGAAAGATTTCCACTAAGACCAAGCACCTTGTGGCATTCTTTCTTTCCTGAAGCCTCCATAGGCTCCTACAATTGTGGTATTCTTTCTTTCCTAAAGCCTCCACAAGCTCCTACACAAGTATTCTTTCAAAAATCCTCTATAGGTTTCACCCTTAGTAGCAACTGCTACTAGACACACACAACAACCCGCTATGTTTCTATAACCTAAGAAGCCACAGTCACCTGACTACTCCCCTTAGTTCTCTTCAGCAACAACTGCTACGGACACACACAACAACATACTAAGTTCCTAGAACCTAAGAAGCCATAGTCACCTAATTGTTCCTCTTAGTTTTCTTCAGCAACAACTGCCACAGGATACACACACAGCAGCATGCTATGCTCCCAGAACTTCATAAGCAGTAGTCACCTTACTACTCTCCTAAGCTCTCTTCAGTAGCAACTACTACTGGCTGCACACAACAACCAACTATGGCCTTTTCACACCAAGGGAAGGGTGGACAAAACACTTTCGGTTTAGGCACTAATGGCTTTCACCTAGAGTGATATATGATAAGATCTTATATAAACAAGATATGATTACATAAGATATGGCTATGATAGGTCGTTTATAGTGTTAGGAGTATAGATGGGGTTTCTTGATGCTAGTAGTATTTGGACGCTCGTCTTTTGTTTGGGCCGAGTCGGTCAGAATCCGACTGGATGGGCAAAGTGCACTCGACCCAATATTGACTGAAGGGTACACAGTCCCTCAAGCTCGAGTATGAAGCACGAAGAGGCTAAAAATAAAATGTGATCGGCCCGATACTGACCGAAGGGTACACAATCCCTCAACTGATTTTTGAGTGGTTTTTTAAAGATGGGTCATTTAGGTTACCGGTAATGAATCTCCATCATTTCTTATTTTAATATTATATCCAATGAATGAAAATAGTGGTCCACCGGTAGACCACTTATTTGATGGTGAAGGGTAGAAAATACCTATTAAACAGAAAACAAAATAACATTACCTAGGGTTGAAGTAAAACCACCAAAAATTTTCAGCGGTTTCAATTATAACAGTAGATAAATAATCGGGGTTATGTAAACCTCTGTAATTTTTATACGTTTCAAACGGTTGTATTAACCCCGGTTAATAATCCTCCATTAAAATCGCCTCTCTCTCTCTCTCTTTTTCTTTTTATCTGTAGTGTATAATAAAGTCTTATCTTTTGATTTTACTTTGACCATTAGTAGTAATAAATTCAAAAGGCAAAACCAATAGAAATTGACATTGCATGTCCGTTCAAACCAAAGCCCCCCATTACCCATCAATTAACTTAACTCCCATGCATAAATCCATGAGATGTTTAGACCCCACTATTTACGTGAACTAAACTTAACTGATAACAGTTAGTTCAAAAAGCCACACAACTCACTTTAGGGCATTACTTGGCCGTCCATGATGCACCCCATTTTACCCACTGTTTTTCTTCTAATTTTATCCTATGAACCACTAAATAAAGAAATCCTCATCTGCCAATAGTCTTAAGCATGACTTACCTTGTGGATAAATGCACCACATGTAGCCAAACCTTTGGCATTTTTTATCTAGCCGTGGAGCTTACTTACCTTCTTATTTTCCATTAGTTGCTACATAATTATATTAATTTGATGAGCTTCTTAAATTTTTTGTAAAGGTTGTTTGCTATTAGATACTATGAATGTTACCAAGGTTGAAAGGCTGTTGAGAGGTTGCTTAGTTTTCATACAGACCATTGTCTTTAACCATGGAAATGTGATATCTTGAAATATAGGAGCTGCTGTTGGTATGAGTAACAAGTGGTTTTATTTGATCTTGGACATGAGAAGTAATTATTTCAGTTAATAGAAGTTCTGTGTGTAGAAGTAAATTTATTTACTATGATTTGAGACATCACATTACAATAAATTGTTCTACGTGGCTAAATTTGGATTCTTTCTTCTTCTTCTTTTTTAATGCACTTAAAAAGATTAAAAAAAATGATTCCTGGAAATGACATTCTTGGGAATAATATTCCTGGATATTTTAAAAAATATGTTTGGTTAAAAACTAAAGTTCATGGGAATCTTTTTGTTATTCCCTGGAATAACTAAAATATGTATTAGGTTTATAATATATTTTCCTAGGAATACATGTTAAAATTATTAAAATACCCTTGTTATGTAAAGACATTATTTTTATTGTATTGCATAACAATAAAAATAAGATAAATATCAAAATTACATTATAAATAATTTTCATAATATTTATTTATATAAATTATTATAATTTGGTGTGTTTGTGTCTATATATATATATATATATATATATATATATATATATATATATATATATATATATATATCCCAATGTGTATTATCGTGAAATAAATGTGGCATTATAGTTAGAAAAAAAAAAAGTAACATGCTAAGTACCTTATTGGAAATCAGTGATGCACCGCTTACATTTTAAATTGTACTGTAAATTGGATCTTCTGCACCACATAAAACTTAGATCTTGAAACTTCAATCATTATAAATTATAAATTGGGAAAAGACAAAACTAAAAGTACATTTGAGCTTTCATGCTCAGAATATGGTTGCTACTGAAGTGTATCCGTATATACACATACTAGTTTCTTCTAACAACAAACTCTAAACGATTTTCTTTTTGTCATATTACAAATTCCAGATGATGTTGACCTGCTGAGGACTCATTTGACCTCAATGAACTAAACTTCAACCAGAAAATTATTTTAGAAATCTTGCCAGTACGTACACCACTAAGTAGGAGATCAACTGGCATAGATTCTAGACTCAAGCCTTCTTCTCTCAGCTTTGTGATTACTTCCTCAAAGACAACTTGATTGCAACTTGAGTGACATGTAAGGCATCACTGCATTTAAGTTACCAAAACCATATATTCATTTCAAACCAAAGATATAGCCATGAAATCCTTGAAAGGGAAATGAATATATCACATGAATTGGAGTGCACATATAGGTGTTATTTTAATGATTTGTACGCTGGAGTTTGACTAATTAGAAGAACGGCTGAAATTTTGACATTAGGATATTAAGTTTAGACATTGAAATGATACCTTTTTGTTATAAAGTATAGAAAAATTGTAAAAAAAAAAGCCTATAAGGGATTGACGTAGAAACTAGGTGAAGTAGGCATAAGTTGAGATATAAATTTAAATTGAAATAAATTAATTTTAGGAGAAAGGTGAAAGAATGAATTGTATGAGGGTTTATGTTTTAAAGGAAAAAACAATACCCCTAAAATTATTTATAAATAGAAAAATAGAATATTGATAACTTGTGATCGAAATGTAAAAAGAAATTAAATGGGATATGATTCATTGTGAACATAAAAAGGAAAAAGAAATGGAATTTGATAACTAGTTTTAATTATAAGTAGAAAAACAAAAGAGAATATTGATAACTTATTTTGACATGTAATGATGAACATAAAAAGTAAATAGAAATGGAATTTGATAAGTAATGCAAAAGGGAATATTTCTTAAAAAAGGGGGAGGCAGCGACTATAAAATGAGGATGGCATATTCTTCATTCCCCAATATTTAAGCTTACATTACTTACGAAGAGGGGTTATGTTCTTGTCTAAGGATGCTGGAGTGATCTTCTACTGACGTTTCTATCTCAAGGTCTTCTGTAGATGTCTGAATCCTTCTATATGACTGATATAGGGGGAGGGTACCTTCAAAAGGCACTCCAACGCTCAAGTAAAGTTTCAGCTCAGAGTATTTAATATGAGTAATAAATGAGGGTCCAAAAGTCCTTTACCTTGAGGGGTGTATCCCCTTTTATACTTATCTCATTAGGCCTGGATCTCTTATGGGCCCTGACCATTCCTTAATGACCGATCCATACTAATTAAGGTTGCTTAATTATCTCCTAATCTTCGGTTTACCTTGGTAATGGCCTTTAATGGGATCTGCCTTGTTCGAATACTATACTTAGTATTCTGCCATAGTGATGCCGAACACACCCACGATGGTATTCAGTGATATAGCTAGTTGCGCATAAGGGGCAATAGTGTTCGGCCAGATTTAGGCCGAACACCTGTATTCAAATGTTTGTGGTGAGGGGGTATTCGGTTATTCATATAGCCAAATACCCCACTGGTATACATGCCCCCCAACTTCAAGTAATCAGCTGTGACGAAGAGGCTTTGATTCGAAATGCGCTCCTCGTAGTGTCCTTTCAAATTCTGCCATTATGGCTTAAAAAAGCCGTTGAAGTGAAAGGATCAAAGCGTTGGCACTTCTGGACCGTTAGATCTAGATTGATCTAACGGTTACCAGCTTTTGGACCGTTGTGGGCTTGGGCCCTATAAATAGGGTGAGAGATGTCGTCTTTGCATCCCTTATTTACAGTCTCAGTTCTTTCTTGCTTCGCTCTCGGCCGAATACTCTTGTCTTGCTTCGTCTTTCTCGTCTTAACCAAGGTACGAGAGTTCGGCTTTTGCTTTTTCTTTTTTCAGCATTATGAGTTGGTCTGGTCGTAAGCTTTCTGGGGAAACCGAGGTGGTTGAGATTCGGTCATCCGCCTCGGCTAGTGGGGAGTCTTGGACTTCTTCGTCTTCGTCTTCTACCTTTTCATCTTCTTCCCATCCAACATCCCCCTTCCCACCCCCTGTTCGAGAGGGGGTGGGTGAAAACATGATGTCCCCTTCGGCTGAAAGTGACACTTCCAGCCAACAGGCCAAAGCGTAAGCGACGGGTTACCCAAAGGAAGAGAATGTTCCCGCCAATTACACTGGACGGGTACACATGGGTAAACGGGGAGGTCAGATCCTACTGGTCTCGGTACGACGATAAGCGTAGTGTAGCCAATTTTGTCAACTATGTAGATGTGTCTAGCATCCTTGAGGATGAGTTTTGCCCGATAGCGTTGCAATGTTGTCGGTGTGAAACAAATGCCGAATTTGTTTTTATGGGTAGGGGTGAGTCCGAAAGGGACTTCTTTTACATGTATGATTATGTATTCCGTGATTTACATGTAACGATTCCCTTCGATGACTTTACTATGGGAGTGCTTCAAATTTTGAACGTGGCACCCACCCAACTGCATCCGAATGGGTGGGCCGCAATCCAGGCCTTCCATGCCCTCTGCTTTTTTAATTTTATAGAGCCTTCGATGAGCGTGTTCTTGTACTAGTTTTGTACTCGGCCCAAGAGTGGATTGTGGGTATCCTTGATAAGGAGACCGAAGAGGCCCCTTTTCCAATCTTTTACTTCTTCCTACAAAAATTTCAAAATCGGCTTCTTTAAAGTGATAATTAGGCCGAATAAGGGGGCTAACCACTTCTATGATAGTGATGGGAAGCCCCTATTTCCTTTTTATTGGGAACGAAACCCTCGGCGTTATGACGAATTTTCGAAGTCTATGATGACTGAAAGGGAACGCGAGGACCTCCTCTTTCTTGAGTCTCTTCCCCAAAAGCTTCCTGCTAGACAACTCATGGCTTTATTTAATTCTTCGACTATTATGACCGATATGTGTGGTAAGGCTTCGGTTCTTTCTTTCCTGTTTCTTTTATACTTGGTTCTCATGAATGACTAAGTGTTTTATGAGGTGTACGTATTATGGCGGATGCCGGTGGCGATGTTCTTTCCTTTCGGAATACCCGAAAGAATAGGGCTCAAGTTGTTAGGAACACTTCGGGTGTTGCCTCGGTACCCCCTGTAGTGAAACAACCGACCCCCAGGCCGCCTCCGACGGATACCGCACCCCCTCCGGCCGGAGAGAAGAAAAACAGAGACAAGGATAAGAAGAGACACCAAAGCCGCGAGGTCTCGGAGGAGGAAAAGGGGAAGAAGTTGAAACAACAGACATTGGACTTTTTAGCTTCCGGCTCTCTAGCCTCCATATCTACCATGACTGTCGAGGGGGTTTTCTCGAAGGATTTTCGGCAGAGGAAGATGGTTACTTCCAGTGATATTTCAGAGACTGGGAAGAACATCTTGAATATGGCCGATGCTGCCTCCAACTGGTCAGCCTACTGTGAGTTTTAGGCTAGAGCTTCGGCCATTGCTCACCACATGATCACGAACCCGCTGAAGGAGGCCGAGAAGCTGAAGAAGAACTTGAAGGAATCGTGGGCTTCTACCCAACAGGCTCTGGATGCCAATGTAGCCTTGGCAGCTAAGAATGCTCGCCTGAAAGACGAGGTGGGGCACCTGTCGGCTGATCTTAATGAGGTGAATGCTAAGGTTGTGATGGCCGAGAAGGACGCCAAACTTCAATCCGATGAGATCGAGCGTCTAAAGATGCTGTTGGCGCAGGCTGAAGAGGAGAGGGACACTGAACGTGCTTTAAGGGAAAGCTTCATTTCTTCTGCTCAAGGCATGATTTACAACGAACACGAAGCGGGGTTTCTGCATGCTGTTCGGCAAATGCTGCATTTTTACGACGTCCAGAATCCTATCATTTTTTATATGGACAAGGATGTCTACCAAGGCCAGATGCTTTCCCTTGATGACATTCCTGAAGATGCGGTTCTTCAAAATCCTCTTCAGCCAACGGCTCCGGATGGTGATGGAGGCCTCGGCGGTGATGAGGGAGCTAGAGAGGAAGAGGGGGAAGACGTGGCCGAAGAAGACCCGACTGAATGAAATACTTGTACCTTGGGTCGTTAGAGCCCTTTTTTGGTTTTGAGAGAATTATTGTAAATCAATTTTGTGATTAATGAAAATAGCATTTACCTTTCGGCATACGTTTCTCATATTATACTTAGAATAATTTGGCACACTTATTTGTAATTGATAACTTTGTAAGAATTGCTTCCTTCCTCTTTTTAGCCACGGATTCTTTTGGAGAAATCAACACTTTAAAAGAGGTTTTGAATAGTGCATCTTATCCGAGTAGGAGTACTCGGAAGGGAACCATTTGCGAAGAAATTTGAATGGTGCATCCTTTGCTGAGTAGGAGTACTCGGGAGGGAAACCATTTTTGAAGGAATCCGAATGGTGCATCCTTAGCCGAGTAGGAGTGCTCGGGAGGGAAACCATTTATTGAAGAAATCCGAATGGTGCATCCTTAGCCGAGTAGGAGTACTCGGAAGGGAAATCATTAATTGAAGAAATCTGAATGGTGCATCCTTAGCCGAGTAGGAGTGCATCCTTAGCCGAGTAGGAGTACTCGGGAGGGAAACCATTTATTGAAGAAATCCGAATGGTGCATCCTTAGCCGAGTAGGAGTACTTAGGAGGGAAACCATTTATAAGAGAAACCGAATGGTACATCCTTAGCCGAGTAGGAGTGCTTGGGAGGGAAACCATTTATAAGAGAATCCGAATGGTGAATCCTTAGCTGAGTAGGAGTACTCGGGAGGGAAACCATTTGTTGAAGAAATCCGAATGGTGCATCCTTAGCCGAGTAGGAGTACCCGGGAGGGAAACCATTTATAAGAGAAACTGAATGGTGCATCCTTAGCCGAGTAGGAGTACTCAGGAGGTAAACCATTTATTTCTCTTCCGAATGGTGCATCCTTAGCCGAGTAGGAGTACTCGAGAGGAAAACCATTTGTTGAAGAAATCCGAATGGTGCATCCTTAGCCGAGTAGGAGTACTTGGGAGGGAAACCATTTATAAGAGAAAACCAAATGGTGCTGAACAAACAATCATATTATAGGTAGGATAGATAAACTTCATTGATTTAATTGGAAAGGTGTGCCTCGTTAAAACCTTCTCGGTAGAAACCCTTTCACGCTCTTTTGGGGATAAAAATCCGAGTAAGGAAAAAGAGTACAACACCTGTTTACATAATCAACTAAAATAATACTTAAGGTGGGTTGAATTCCACGTTCTTGGCACCACCTTTCCCGAAAGCTCTTCCAACTTGTATGCTCCATTGTTGAGGGTTTGCTTGATCCTGAAAGGGCCATCCCAATTAGCAGTTAGCTTCCCTTCTAGGGTATCTCTTCGCGCATCACCTTGCATTCTTAGGACTAAGTTTCCTCCTTTAAAATCCTTCGGCTTCAACTTTGAGTTGAACCTTCTGGTCATTCTCTGCCTGCATGCTTCGGCATTGAGGCATGCTTGGTTGCATGCCTCATCAACCAGGTCGAGTTCACATCTTAAGGAGTCTTCATTTTCGGCTGCTTCAAAGTGTTGCTTCTGGAGTGAGGGTTCCCCTACTTCTACCAGAATCATTGCTTCGGTTCCATACACCATTCTGAAAGGTGTTTCTTTGATCATTGTTTGTGGGGTGCACCGATAAGCCCACAAAATTTTCGGTATCTCTTCTGCCCATGCGCCTTTAGCCACACCCAGTCTCTTCTTCAATTCTCCCAGGATGACTTTGTTAGCAGATTTAGCTTGTCCGTTCGTTTATGGCTGCTCGACCGAGGTCACCCTGTGTTTTATTCCCAGGTCTTCCAAGAAGGTATTCAATTTCTTGTCCGTAAACTGCAAGTCGTTATCGGTGATGACCACGCAAGGAATGCCGAAGTGATTGATTATGTTCTTCCATAAGAACTTTTGTACATTTTGGACCGAGATGGTTGCTAGAGGTTCGACTTCTATCCACTTTGTGAAGTAATCGACGACTACTATCAGGAACTTGCGCTACCCTTTAGCTGTAGGAAAGGGTCGCAAGATATCGGTTCCCCATATAGCGAAAGGCCAGGGTGATGAAATAGTGTGTAGTTCGTCGACCGGCTGGTGAATAAGGTTACCATGCTTTTGGCACTGGCTGCACTTTTTTACATATTCGGAGCAATCAGTCTTGAGGGTCGGCCAATAATACCCTGCTCTGAGTACACGAGTGGCCATTGTTCGGCCACCCAAATGCATTCTGCATATTCCCTCGTGCAGTTCTCTTATGACATATTCGGCCTGGTCCTTGTCAAGGCATTTGAGTAATGGTGTGGAAAACCCTCTTCTATACAACTCTTCGGTGACCAGGACGTATCTTGTTGCCGCAGTTCGCAACTTTTTGGCCTTGCCTTTGTCTTCCCGAAGGGTGCCTTTCGACAGATATTGTTGGATGTCGGCTATCCAACTATCTTTAGATGCCGAGATTTGCATGCACTCTTCGGCCGTTACACTTGGTTCCGGTAACGTCTCTTGAATGAATGTCCTTAGTTGTTTGGGCTTCTGAGTACTGGCCAATTTGGCAAGCTGATCAACTCGGTCGTTGTGTTCTGGGGCCAAATGCTTTACTCATACCTCATTGAATTCTTGCTTCAGCTGCATGAAAGTGTGGTAATACTTTAGTAGCTGTGGGTCTTTGACCTGGAACACACCATTGATATGTTCGGCTGCTACGTGGGAATCACTCCAACATTGTACTTTCTGAGCTCCCATTTCCCTTGCTATCTGAGTCCGGCCAACAAGGCTTCATATTCGGCTTGATTGTTCGATGCTTTAAAATCGAATCGCAAAGACTGTTCTAGCCATATCTGGTTTGGTCCTTGCAATATAACACCTGCTCCGCTTCCCCTTAGGTTGGACGAACCGTCAACGTGTACAACCCACCATTCGACGTCAACATTCTCGGCCGGGTGCAGCTCATTGACAAAATTCGCTAAACATTGCGCCTTGATGGGACCTCTCGGTTCGTACCTTATATCAAATTCTGATAATTCTATTGACCAAGCCATCATCCGTCCGGCCAACTTTGGTTTCTTTAATACCTTTTCAATGGGACAATCAGTTTTGACAACCACTCGGTGTCCCTGGAAGTATTGTCTTAGGCGCCTTACGGCGTTGACTAGTGTTAGGGCCGCCTTCTTTATTGTTTGGTACCTGATCTCAGAATCCTGGAGTACTCGGCTGATAAAATTTATAGGTGCTTGACCCTCTTTGTGGTCTTGGGCTAACACCGCACTTATGGCTTCTTGGGAGACCGATATGTATAGCACTAGATCCTTTAGAAGGTCCGATTTTTTGAGAATAGGTGGTGCCGACAGGGTCTTCTTCAGTTCTTGGAAGGATTCTTCACACTATTGGTTCCATGAAAAATTCTTGGTTGTTCTCAACATTTGCATGATGGGTTTCGCCTTTTCGACTATCCTTGGTAGAAATCGCGATAGAGAGGCGATTCTCCCTGTCAGTCTTTGGACCTCCTTTGGGGTTTTTGGGCTTCTCATACAAATAACAGCCTGACACTTGTCAAGATTCATCTCTATGCCTCAACATGTTAACATGAAGCCTAAAAATTTCCCTATTTGAACGCCGAAAACACATTTTTTGGGGTTCATGCGCATATTACGCTTTCTGAGTTCGACAAAGATTTCTTCTAGGTCCCTCGTGTGCACGTCAGCCTTGGAAGATTTGACGACCATATCATCAATGTATATCTCCAGGTTCTGTCCTAGTTGTCTTTGAAAGACTTTGTCCATTAGCCTTTGGTAGGTGGCTCCAGCGTTCTTCAAGTCGAAAGACATAACTTTGTAGCAGTAGTTAGCTGACTCGGTTATGAATGCAGTCTTGTCTTCATCATGAGGATACATTCAGATTTGATTATACCCCGAGTACGCATCCAAGAAACTGAGGAAAGAGTGCCTGGCTGCCCCATCGACTAGTAGGTCAATGTTTGGTAGCGGATACGCATCCTTCGGGCATGCTTTGTTCAAGTCTATGTAGTCTGTACACATCCTCCACTTGCCATTCGCCTTCTTTACCATAACCACATTAGCTAACCAAGTGGTGTATTTGACCTCTCGGATGAAGTTGGCTGTCATCAACTTAGATACTTCCTCTTCTACGGCTTTTCATCTCTCTTCCCCCATCTTTCTCTTCTTTTGAGAGATCGAATTCGCTTCTCAACATATTGCCAATTTGTGATAGTGGAATTTTGGGTCGACGCCTGGCATATCCGAGGCTCTCCAGGCGAACAAGTCAGCGTTCCGCCTTACTACATCTTGGATTTGAAGCCTATCCCTTTCCGACAGGTTGCTACCGAGATACGTGATTTGAGTCTTTGCCCCACCAATTTGAAATGCACGAATTTCCTCGTTTGGTTCAACATGCTTGTCTTCATCAGTTCGGGGATCTAGATCCAAAAATTGGGCCGAAGGTTCAGCAGCAAAGATCATGTGTATCGACTTGTGCTCCTCTTCTCTTAACTGAGTGACTTTAAGGCTAGCTAGGTAGCACTCCCTGGCTGCCTTTTGATCGGCATGAATTGTAATTATTGTGCCTCGGCTCAACGGGAACTTCATGGCAAGATGAGGAGTGGACACTATAGCTCCAAGAGTATTCAAGGATGGGCGTCCGAGTAGTATATTATACGAAGTGTTAGCGTGCAGTACTATATATCTAACTTTTATAGTTTTGTACTCCTTTTCCCCATATCCGAAGGTTGTGTCCAGCTCTATGCATCCCCTGGTATTAACCCTTTCACCTGAGAATCCGACCAGTGGTTCATCATAGGGCATAAGCTTCCCTTCTAGTATATCTAATTGCTTGAAGGTACTCTAGTATAAGATGTCGGCCAAACTTCCTTGATCTACCAGAGTTTTTCGGACTGTGCAGTCAGCTATGTCTATGTTGATGACCATGGGATCATCCTGCACGGGGTCGAAAACTTGAAAGTCTGCGTCCGTGAATGTGATAGGCGGCATTTTCAGCTTGCTTATGGTCGATGTCATGTTGACTGATCGGACTAATCGGAGATGCTTCTTCCTGGCCGAATGTGTGCTTCCTCCTCCTGCGAATCCTCCGACAATTGTATTTATGACCTTTCGGGGTTTAGACAGTTTTGTTTCGTGTCACTCCCGGGACCTGCTTCTAGGTCTTTCGGTCCTTCGATCATGATCTTGGTCGTAACTGAAGTCCCTCCTGTAAGTTCTGTCATTGTCTTTGTATCTCGATAATTGGGGCCTTTCAGTTCTAGGATTGCTGAGGAAATCTTTGAGATGCCCCATCTTAATGAGGTCCTCAATCTTGTCTTTGAGTGTTGCGCATTTGTCGATCGAATGACCTCTATTGCGGTGGTATCGACATTGCTTGCTATAGTCAGCTTTTGTGGGGTGTTGACTAGTGTTGAGGGGGTGTAGGCCATGTACCGAGAGCCACGGTACTCCCGTTCCTTGTGAAACTTGTCCTTACCCTATCCTTGATTATCTTTTTCATGCTCCTTCTTTTTCATGCTCCTTCCTTCCTGTGCTGGCTTCCACTCAGACTTGGTTCTGGTACTCTGACAGCTCTTCCATCTGCATGTATTTTGCTACTCTTCGGCGGAGGTCGTCCATGTCGAGTACCAATTTTTGCAGAGACTATTGACGAAAGCCCCTGGCTTAAGGGCCGTCATGAGATGATGCATGGCTATGGCTGGATCGAGGTTTCAGATGTTCAAGGCAACTTTGCCGAATCTTTCCATGAACATTCTAAGGGATTCCCTCTTTTCTTGCTGAATGTTCACCAATGCGACTGACGTAAAGTGATGAGGTCTGCTTGTTGCAAACTGATTGCCAAATCTATTCGTCAGTGTTTCAAAGCTGTCGATGGAACTGGGTGGGAGCCGTGTAAACCAGTTTAGAGCTTGTCCCTTTAGGGACGTGGGGAATACTCTGCATAGGATGGTATCTTCGGCTATGTAAAGGCTAACTTTGGTGACATAGACATCTATGTGCTCATCCGGATCAGTACTACCATCGTATCGGTCCAGGCTGAGGCTTTTCCAATTTGGGGGAAGAGAGGTTTCCATAATCCTGGAAACGAAAGGATGCCTACAAGGATGTGACTGAGAATTGGCGGTAAAGGTTAACGGCCGATTAGTTGCTCCATGTATGCTAAGATTGGCCACAGACTCTCCCTCATTCTGCTTGTCTGGAGCCTGATCCTCGGGTTTCCAAGATCAGTTCAAATTTCTTAGTTCGGTGTTCTCCTGCCGAAGGGCCGATACCTCCAGTGCGTGCTGCCTTCTCATTGTCGACATATCGACTCTTAGCTGTCTTAATTCCAATGACCAATTCGCTTGATCTTCCACATGCTCCATATTTTCGTCGATGAGGTGTTGTCCTTGTGCGTGTTATTGCCTGACTTGTGCCGATAGTTCAGGTATGTCCGTGTGTGCGTGACTTCGGGTAGTAACCATTCCTTGAGGGGCCACGAGATAAGTCTTACCGGGCCCCACGGTGGGCGCCAAAATGTTCCTGTCTGAGGATGCTGGGGTGATCTTCTACTGACGTTTCTATCTCAAGGTCTTCTGTAGATGTCCGAATCCTTCTATACGACTGATGTAGGGGGAGGGTACCTGCAAAAGGCACTCCAACGCTCAAGTAAGGTTTCAGCTAGGAGTATTTAATATGCGTAATAAATGAGGGTCCAAAAGTCCTTTACCTTGAGGGGTGTATCCCCTTTTATACTTATCTCATTGGGCTTGGATCTCTTATGGGCCCTGACCATTCCTTAATGACCGATCCATACTAATTAAGGTTGCTTAATTATCTCCTAATCTTTGATTTACCTTGGTAATGGCCTTTTAATGGGATCTGCCTTGTCCGAATATTATACTTAGTATTCGGCTGTAGTGATGCCGAACACACCCGCGATGGTATTCAATGATATAGCTAGTTGCGCATAAGGGGCAATAGTGTTCGGCCAGATTTAGGCCAAACACCTGTATTTGGATGTTTGTGGTGAGGGGATATTCGGTTATTCATATAGCCGAATACCCCACCGGTATAGGTTATTTGGTATTTAAGTCTATCAATGGCCATAAATAGCTTGTAACCGCATCATTTATCTCTTTCTGTTGGGAATGTTGACAATTAGAACATCTGTAACAGTGGTACTACTGGTACCATTTTATATATAATAATATTCATTTTGCTGATAAAAAAAATAAAAATAAAAAAATTACTTACGACGAGATTTGGACTCTGTGGGGAAGGAACCAGGATACGCTTAGGAAAGAGCAACAGCACCTCATTGATACCATCGAAACCCTCCGTCGTCGTTCTTAATTCATTTCTATTTCTATCTTATATATAATAAGTGTGGATAGTGGATACCTTACCCACCCCTTTTAATATTATTATCATAAGCTAGGTCTATTACCTTATCTCAGACTCCTGTAATTATTATACAAAATTGTGGATCCAAGCTACTTTTAATATATATATATATATATATATAATTGTTTGAACTCTTGTAATCTCTCTTGTTTCAACCTTGATTGCTGAAGGTGCATTTGCCATGTCACACTCTTAATTTTCAATTCTTAATTAAAATGGATGGGTAGTGCATGCATTTATTTTTCAACTCATAATGTATTGTCATGTTACGTACATTAAGAAAATGCTTTTAATAAGTACCAAACATGTCAACTGTCTACTATAGTAAGAAAATTAACGAGATGTGCGAGAGAGGTAGAGAGGGGGGGAAACACTTTCGTGACTCAGGCAAGTATGGAGAAATTACGTCATTCTTTTTCTCCAATTTTCCTGGGGACTTTCAGGTGAGTGATCTTTGGAAGGTCTTCCAAAGATGGGGGGGGGGGGGGGGGGGGGTTTGGGGATTGTATATTACAAAAAGGAGAGATATGTGGGGTAATAGATATGGTTTTGTAAGGTTTGCTGGTGTGCATAATATTAAATCCCTGGAAAAACAACTTGATAGTATATGCATTGGAAATATGAAGATGAATGTTAATGTGTCAAAATACTCAAGGACTGTACACAACATACAAGTTGGCAGAGAGGTGGAAAAGGGAAAAAATAGTGGCAATACCAGCGACATTCCAAACATGCAACAGAAGGTGATAGACAGAGAACAGGAGGGGTACAGAAAAGAAAGGAAATCATATGCATGGGTAATGGCTACTACACGAAAGCCAACAGTGAAAATATGGCAGGAAAAACAAAAGAGGGGGACAAAAGAGATGGAAGAAAGGTGGTGGGGTAAAGATATAGAAGTAGTACAAGAGAATATGGAGTGGCTTAAAACATGCTGGGTGGGAAGGCTGCGAGACTTAACATTGTTTGATAGGTTGAAGGATGTGTTTATTTCAGAGCAACTCGGACAAGTTAATTTGAAATATGTAGGAGACGACATTTTGTTGATAGAGGGAGTCACGGAGGAGAGGATATTAACAGAGATGCAAAATGAAGAAGATGGATTAATGTCTATTTTTCACTCAGTTTATAAGTGGAATAAAGAGGTCTTCCCGGGTAACAGGCTGGTGTGGTTACAATGTATTGGTATACCAATTCAGGCTTGGGGAAAGGAATGTTTTACAAAGATTGTTAATGGGTTTGGGGCTTTCATTTCCCTGGACAAAGCTACTGCCAACATGGAAAAGCTAGATGTTGCGAGAATCCTTGTAAAGGTGTCTTCCCCACAGCAGGTTTCGTTTTGTGAAAAGATACGTGTCAATGGGAAAATATGTAATGTTAGAATGGTGGAGGAGCCTCAGAAACAAGTGGAGTCATGCTCGTGTTGGAGGTGGGGTAATCTTCTATCCAAGGGGAGCTCCATAGGAAGTGAAGTGGGCCTCGACATAGTGTCGTCTAGCTCAGAATGTGATGGGGAAGAGTTGGAGTACGCCGGGGAGGTTGACGCCGACGAAGGAGGAGCAATGATGATGCATGTCGGAGGGGGCAATTTTGGGCTGACGGAGAATTCAAATTTTTAGCCAGTGGACATTGACCACGGGATGAGCACGCAACACGTGAGCCAAAATTCAGGTACGGAAGGAGTGAATAACATGCTACCAAAAGAAGGTGATATGAACGTTAGTGGAGAAGGGCTCAAGAAACTACCTAAAGTGGGGGCCACAAAAGACAAAAAAAAGGAAGAGTCAAGTCATGAATCTGTACAAGTAGGAAAACAAACAGAAGCTAGTGAGCAAGGTCACGTGGAGAGGGGAAATAAAGACAAAGTGGTGAAGAAGTACCAGGAGTGAATATAAGTGGACCGGATGAAGCTGGCCCAATACGCGTGGACAACGTGGATTCATTAAAAGGATCTAAATGCATTGGGTCTACAAATGACGTAAATGGCAAGGGGCATATGGGAGTCAGTGGGCCTAATCAAGATGAAAATAATGGTAAGGTAGAATATACAACGCGTAGAAGAGGGAAGGCTCAAGAAAATAGTGCGAGGCCAAATGAAGACATTTCATTACATGAAGAAATGTCCATGCATAGGGAGAAATCATTCGGCAACAATCATTTTCAGGTTTTGAGCAGGAATGACTCTGTTGTAAAGGAAAGGTCAGAAGTTGGCTCAGTACGCGGAGCATTCAGAGGAATATCGATTTTGGCAGATAGTTCTAAAGCGAAAGATTCTTACGTGGGGTGCTCGGTTTCTAAAACATCCATGATGGAAAAGGGGGGTAAGCATTCTCAATTTCAATTCTGCAATGAATTATCATATGGTTGTGTGAAAATTTGCAATCGGTTGGTGTGGCTCAAGGAAGACAATAAGGAGGCGAATAGGCTATGGGAAATAGGGAAACAGTTAGGTGTTTCTTTTGAAGGTGATGAGGGATTGATCCTAGATCAATTTAAGAAAATGGAAGACAGGGACAGACAAGGGCTGCAGCAAGTAAGGGATGGCTTGAGGAGAGGTGTAAGAGAGAGTGCACTATGAAGATGTTGACATATAATGTAAGAGGTTTGGGGGGGAGGGTGAAAGGAAGATATGTGAAAAATATTGTGCAAAGAGAGGAAATTCAAATCCTCTGCATACAAGAAACAAAAAAAGAAGTGGTGGATTATCTTTTGTGCATGTCTTTGTGGGGGGGATGGGGATTTGGAGTGGGTTACATCTCCATCGGTGGGTGCTTCGGGTGGCTTGCTATGTGTGTGGGATAAAAAAATGTTTCAAGTCCAAAATCAGTTTATGGGGTCAGGGTATATCTGTTTGGAAGGTTTGTGGAAAGAAAATAATTGTGAGGTTGTGGTTGTACATATTTATGCTCCATGTGAAAGGGAGGATAAGAGGAGATTATGGGAAGAACTAAAAGAGTTAAAAGCTAATAGTGCTATCCCATGTTGGTGTATTCTTGGTGATTTTAACTGTGTCAGAAGTGCTTCAGAGAGAGAAGGTGTAGGAGGCTCAGAAGGTGGAGGTGGTGACAGTAGGGAATTTAATAGGTTCATTGAGGATTTGGAGTTGGTTGACATTCCTCTGGTTGGAAGAAAGTTTACTTGGTACAGACCTAATGGAAAGGCAAGGAGCAGTCTTGATAGGGTGATTGCATCAAGGGAGTGGATGAGTGCATGGCCGGGGAGCACACAATATATCCTTAATAGAAATATTTCGAATCACTGTCCTATTGTTGTGAAGAACTCTCTTGTTGATTGGGGGCCAAAGCCATTTAGAGTCCTTGATTGTTGGTTCCTAGACAATAAGTTTGTGACTTTTGTGGAAAAAGCATGGGAGGGCTTAAAGGTGGAGGGATGGGGTTTGTTTGTTCTTAAATAAAAACTCAAAGGTCTGAAAAAAGAATTGAAGGTTTGGAATGTGGAACAGTTCGGGAGGTTGGAAAAAAGGCAAATTGAAGTAGAGAATGATTTGAACGAATTGGAAAGAAAAGAGGATCAAGGAGAGCTATGTGAAGAGGAAAGATTCAAGAAGATAGAATTACAAGAGGAGTTTTGGAAAGTGGCATTATATAATGAGTTGTTAGCAAAGCAAAAAGCAAGATCTAAGTGGTTAATTGAAGGTGACCGAAACTCAAAATTCTTTCACATTACTGCGAATTGGAAAAGGAAGAAAAGTATGTTGAGAGGAATACATATTGAGGGGGTTTGGGTGGAGGAGCCATGTCGGATCAAGGTAGAGGTGAAGAAATTTTTTGAAGAAAGATTTTGTGAACAACAGATGGTGAGACCAAAATTGGATGGTGTGTCACTTAATTCCATTTCAAGGGAAGACAACGTGTTGCTTTTGGCAAAGTTTGATGAAAAGGAGGTGAGGGAGGCAGTTTGGGAATATGGGTGTTCTAAGACACCGGGCCCCGATGGATTCAATTTTAAATTCATTAAGGCGTTTTGGCACCTACTTAAAGGGGATGTGATGAGGTATCTTGATGAGTATCATGCGCATGGTGTCCTTTCAAGAGGTAGCAATTCTTCATTTATTTCTCTTATCCCAAAAGTAGCGGAGCCCCAACTTTCGAATGACTTTAGACCAATATCCTTAGTTGGATGTTTGTATAAGATTTTAGCTAAAATCTTATCAAATAGGCTCAAGAAGGTATTGGGAAAGGTCATAGATCATAGACAAAGTGCTTTTTTGGGAGGGAGATATCTATTGCATAGTGCTATTATGGCAAATGAAGTGGTGGAGGAGGCAAAAAGGAAGAAGAAAAAATGTTTGATATTCAAGGTGGATTATGAAAAAGCGTATGATTCGGTAAACTGGGACTTTTTGTTGTATATGTTTCATAGATTGGGCTTCCAAGACAAGTGGATAGGGTGGATTAAAGGATGCTTGGTAAGTAGTAGTGTGTTGGTCCTAGTTAATGGGAGCCCGACCGAGGAGTTCTTGGTGTCAAAGGGACTGAGACAAGGTGACCCACTGGCCCCGTTCTTATTTACTATTGTGGCGGAGGGTTTGTGTGGAATGATGCGGGAAGCAATTGAGAAGAATTTATTCTCTAGCTACTTGGTAGGTGAGGATAGGGTAAAGGTGAATCTTCTTCAATATGCAAATGATACTATATTCTTGGGGGAAGCCTCTCTTTCAAATGTGATCACAATAAAAAGCATGCTCAGATGCTTTGAGTTAGTATCTGGTTTAAAAGTCAACTTCTTCAAAAGCAATTTTGGGGTTATTGGTGTGGAAGGCGTGGTGATGGAGAGGTATGCTAATTTGTTGAATTGTAAACTCTTACTTTTCCCATTTATGTATCTTGGTATTCCTATTGGTGCCAACCCTAGGGTAGAGAAGACATGGGATCCGGTGCTACAAAAATTATTGAAAAAATTGTCACCTTGGAAACATAAAATCTTGTCTTTTGCGGGGAGGGTTTGTCTTATTGATTCCGTATTGTCTTCTTTACCCTTGTTTTATTTATCTTTCTTCAAATTACCCACAAAAGTTGGTAGGAGTTTTATTCGGTTACAAAGGAATTTTTTGTGGGGAGGTGAGGAGGGTAGGAGGAAAATACCATGGGTTAAGTGGGACAAAGTTTGTGAGCCTAAGAGTTGTGGTGGGTTGGGTATTAAAAATATTTTTAAGTTTAATGAGTCTCTCTTAGCTAAATGGCGGTGGGAACTTTTTCATGACAAGGGGTCCTTGTGGGGTGAGGTTTTGAAACCCAAATACAAAGGGTGGAAAGGGCTACTTGATGGGAATTATGACAACAAATCATCTTTGTGGTGGAAGGACTTATGTAGGGTATGTGGGGCCAATAGTGAATCCAAATGGTTTGATAGCATGATTGAATGGAAGGTGGGGAATGGAATGAAAATAAGGTTTTGGCATGATAATTGGGTTGGGAACCAAGCATTGGCGGTTAACTACCCAAGATTGTTCCTCAATTCCCAACAAAGGGAAGATAACATTGCAAGTATGGGATCATGGGAGGGTTCGGAGTGGAGATGGAATTGCACATGGAGGAGAGGATGGTTTGAATGGGAGATGGATATGGTAAATAATTTTTTTCGGCTAATACAACAAGTTACCCCTCAAAAGGAAGTTTCGGATTCATGGTTTTGGTTGGAACATGGTTCAGGGACTTACTCAGTGAGTTCAGCTTATGGAGCATTAACTAGATCTTTGGGAGGGACACTTCAAGAGGATATCTTTGTGCAGATTTGGAAGCTAAAAGTTCCACCAAAAGTAAATTTTTTTTTGTGGAGGGTGATGAAGAATAGGTTAGCTACTGCAGACAACTTGAGTAGAAGGAACATTGTGGTACAGAATGGTGACTCTCTTTGCCCTTTTTGTAAACTTATGGAGGAATCTTTGAACCATATTCTGTTTTCGTGTAAGGTCATTGATCATGTGTGGAAATTTTTTATGGGCAAACTGAACTTTAATGTGGCCTTACCGGATGCAGCAGAGATGAATTTCTGGCAACATATTACTCCTTTTCAGAAATCTAGTGCAAACATTAGATGGAGGTATTTATGGTGTGCAACGGTGTGGGTTGCTTGGAACAAGAGGAATCAGATCATTTTCCAGGACAAGGAGTTTAACCTGGATAGTGTTATTCATGAAATCCTATTCCATAGCTGGACGTGGTTAAAATCTTATGATCTGTCTTTTTGCTACTCATTCTCATAGTGGATTTCGAGCCTAGTGCCGTGTATTGTTTGCTGAAAGGTACTGTTGCTACGTGACTGTCGGGGTCTATGTGTATAAGATACAGGATATTCAGGGGCGGTGTAATGCGGGACACACAATTTTTGGTGTTCATGCATTCGACTAACTCTGTTTTAATGAAAAACAACGTGACAAATGCTTGGTGAGTGGGCAGTTAATGGTTGTATTGCCAGTATGTTTTGTGGATTTTTATGCAAAGTGGGAGTGGCTAATGCGGATGGGAATAAATGTCTAGGAAGGTACGACAGTGATGGTTTTCGTGCTTTGGTAGTGCAGCTGGTTCCCTCTGATTCAGCAAGACATTCAATTTGGTCTAAGGGGTTGGTTTTATGTAAATGGGTTGTTTCGGTGGGTTTGATGTATGGGTGGTTATTTAATATTTTATGATTTTCATGTATATATGGTATAACCATCGAACTGGTTTTGGCCTCTGTCAAATGTTGGCCTAGTTTGTAACTTTCGGGTATGACTTATACCCATTATATATATATATATATATATATATATATATATATATAATTTTTTGGCTGATTAAAAAAAATTATATATTTCAATGCCACGTCAAATTTTGGTGACTCGTCGATTTCATCAAGGGCTTTCGCATGCTGTTAATTCCCAAGAATATATAAAATATTCATATTTTCTTTACTTCTTATTCCCATATTGAAAGATGGGGTATCTTATATTCCTATATGAATGAAAGCTACTTTTAATATATTTATATATATGATCATACAAAATTAATTAAGCTCTATTGTTTTGACTCTTGAAATCTCTCGTTTCAACCTTGATTGCTGAAGGTCATGCATTTGCCATGTCACGCTCTTAATTTTCAATTCTTGATTAAAATGGATGGCTACGTAGTGCATGCATTTATTTTTCAACTCATAATGTATTGTCATGTTACGTACATGCATTAGGAAAATGCTTATAATAACTACCAAACATGTCAACTGTCTACGTACGTATATATTTCAATGCCACGTCAAATTTTCGTGACTGATCCATCGATTTCATCAAAGGCTTTCGCAAGTCCCAATTGATTATGAAGGAACTTAAATGAAAAAAAATATATATTAGAATGACTAAGACAAAATAATAAGGACTCAAAATAATTTTTTTGTTTTATTAAGGACTCAACGCAAAAATTTTTTTTATTAGAAATTCAAAACAAAATTCGCTAATTTATCGTGGACCCAAAACATATTTAAGTCTAAAATAATGGCACCATGTACAGTTCTTAACCTATCAGCTATTATTTTTTTAATTAATTTTTCACTTAACATTTCAATATAAAAAATACATTATTTCAAGGGTCGAGTTCATATATACAATTCAAAAAGAATTATAGAAAATTTTGATTCCCAGAAAAACATTTATTAAAGCCCTGAATAATAATACTATTTTGATTACACATTCTGACAACATTTTTCTTTCCTTTCATCACACCACTTATTTTATGTCTTTCCTTAGTTTGGAAATTGTTGTGAAAAACGTAAAGAAGGAATAGGATTACTCTACAGCCCTTTCCACATCTTGAACGGACAAACTCACAAGCATTCTCTTACGGCCATCACAATTCTTTCCCAACTAATTATGGAAAATATGACTGAATTATGATCATCATTATTGTTGATTGAGTACAACTAATATATACAATTACGAGACTGATATAAAAAAGATAGGAAATGAGAAATATTTGAATAATTAAAATACAATATTCTAACTAATCCATGGTAGCAAATCACGTAATATCCTAAGGAATAAATGCTAGCTAATCATGTAATATTCAAATTAATGAATGCTAGCTAATCACGCCAACACGTCCCCGCAAGATGGTGGTGGAGGAAGCAACACCAATGTTGGACATGAGCCACTTGTGCCTTGGAGATCCAAGTGGTTTAGTGAGCGAATCTGCAAGCTGGTGACTAGAGGGAACATGAGATACAATTAGTTCCTTCTTGGCAACTAGGTCCCGAACAAAGTGATAGTCAAGTGAGAGATGCTTCATGCGAAAGTGGAACACCGGGTTGGCATAGAGATACGTGGCACCAATGTTGTCGGAGTATACATGTGGAGTACCTGGAAGAGGTAGGTGAATCTCCTTGAGTAGTTCCCTTAACCAAAGAATTTCAATCGTAGTTGACCCAATGGTGTGATACTCTCTGCCTCTGTGGATGACTTGGCAATTGTTTTATTCTTCTTACATGACCAAGATATAGCATTAGGTCCTAAGTAGATGATGAATGCAGCGGTGGATTTCATGTCACTAGAATCACCACCCCAATCAGAATCACAAAATGCTCGTAGTTGGAGATCCGATGAGTGGCGGAGATGGAAGCCATAATCCAAAGTACCCTTGAGGTAGCGAAGAAGGCGTTTTGTGGCTTGCAAATGAACTATTTTTGGAGCATGTGGAACACCCTAAATATGGGTTTACATATATACGCATTTTAAACTTATTTTAATTTACATAGCGCATTACTTCGTTTGATTTTCTTAAAGGAAGAGAAGAGATTCTTGGACGTTAAGTAAATTTGGTAGAAAATTTAAAACTTCTTGATTACGATCCTTAAACTCACATTCATTTTAGAGTATGCATTAAAGATCCTCTTTTTATTTATTTTATAAAGTGTGGTAATTTATATAATTGTACAAATCAAGTGAAATTATGGAAACATAAGTTGAAATGTTACCAAATTGTTAAAACTTTTAATTTTATTTTAATTTCGAAAGTTGCATTTCGCTTAATAATTAAAACGTGTTATTTAGATTTGTAAGAAAACAATGTAGTGTTGTTTAAATGAAACAAAATATCTCTGGTTACAATAAATAAATAAATATATATATATATATATATATATATATATATATATATATATATATATATATGAAGCAGTAGTGAGTGACATAATTGAAACGTAATAAATACATACTACCCAAAATATAAATACATGTGGTAAGAAAATGTAATAACTGATATGTATACAAGAGTCTAAAATCTAGGTCTACCCATATCAAAATACATAAAAAGGGATAACCTAGTCTCATAGCAGTCATCTCTAAACTCAACCCTGCATGTTAGACTAATCCAAGAGATAGGATAGCGGAGGGTTTCTAACAAAATCCCTGAGAAGGAATCTCGTGATCATCGTCCACAGAATTCTGCTCGAAATCCTCCTCGGAGTCCTTTGACTCACTATCTCCTAAGTTTGCGACTAGCGGCGGATCCTCCTGACAGGCAGGCACCCACCCTATCACGTCTCAGATCCTTGACATAAAAAGGGTTCGGGCGAAAGATAGGAAGCGCCGGACCAAGCGTGAACTCCTCGGATGGTGTGGCATCAGGGACAGTAATGGGTACAGATGGACCCTCCGAAGACTCTCCGAAAGAGGAAGGTGGTGACGAGAGTGACGAAGATAACATCTTGTTAAGTTTTATTTGTACATCACCCTCTCAATTTCAATAATTTTTAATAATTAATAACTTACCGTTGATTCCTCCATGCAAAGGTCCTAAATCCTTTTTTGTGTCCAACGCATAAAATAAAGAGTTCATCGCAATTTTGCCTCAGGCACTAGAACTAAATTCTAGTCCTAACAAGTACTCACGCCGAGTCTTGTGAACACATCACACAGACAAACAACTTTATCATAAAGTTCAACCAACAGTCAACCGACTGTATCACCAAAGCATACCAAACCACAATTTCAAACATCAAGCACTCAAGGTTTACCTCCCCGAGACTTAGATGAAACAAACAGAATAGTGGATATACCATGTCCACTATCTCACTGAATCAACATATTAATTAAAAGCACAAATCACCAAAATACATATATTAGCAACAAAACTAACTATTTTGGTCAAATTCTCTTTGGCAGTACTAAATGCAAGCTCTCACTGAAACAAGCAAATGACTTTGGAATGGTAAACTTTTTATATGAACTTGAATCTCTTGAAATCTATTTTTAAGAAAAGTATTTCAATTGCAAATTAACCAGCTAGGAAAATTTATAAAAATTTTCTAAGTTGACAGCCTTGAATATGAATGCCCACAATGAACATGTTTCAAAGAAATTAAATTTTCTAATACTTTCCAAAACCTAATTGACTTGGAATTTTTATAGTAAAGAGGTAACACATTTATCTTTCTGAAAAAGTAAAACTTGCATCCTAATTTGCTCTACATTTTTCCTAGCAAAATTCTTTCTAAGACCCAAGTCTTAGGCCCAAAAACTGAAACCAAAACACTTGTCCTGTGAAAACCTAATTTGTTAAATTTGCGTTTGTTAATAAAAATTTTCGAAATTTATATGGTTTAAAAGATCATTATGTCTAGTTTCCAGACCGAAATTAGATTTTGAAAAAGATAAATATTTTGGTGTAAAATGCCCAAAAATTGAACCTCGTCCAGACATATTTCGTCAACAGGACCGTCACATTGCGTGTCACGGATGAACCCCTATTTGAGGCTATCTCTCAATGATTCCAAAAGCAAAGTTGTTAAATTTTGAGTCTATTTTCACCAAGGACAAGTTTCATTGAAAACCAACAGTTAGATTAAAATTATAAGCAAAATAGTAGGGGTTGTCCAGGATATTACGTGAAAGCAGCCACTGCCACCTTTGATTTAGGGTTTAAAATCTTGATGAAAACTAAGTTATAAATTTTGACAAAAATTGGGCATGGTCTCCTTTGTATTAGGAGCCATCCCACGAAATTTAAGAGCCAAAAAGATGAAGAAACATTCCATGAAAAAATAGGACGGTCTCAGCCAAAAAGAGAAATTTTCCCAAAATCACCATTTTCACTCAAACAAAGCAAACACATGAGCAAGTAGATTCAATGGAGGCATATATACATGCAGGTGGCTGAAACCCCCAGCTAACAGCCACCTCTTGAGTTCACAAAGAAATCCCCTTACCTATTCAAGAGATCCACATGAAAAAGGAGAAGAAGAGGAAGAGAAGTCTTCAAAGGAGCTTAATTAGTGATTTGGAGCCTCTAAGCTTAGCATGCAAGCTTGGGAAGATGATGAAAATGGTTGCTTCCTCCTTTGGTGAGTGTCTCGGCCAGAATAGCAAGAGGAGAGAGAGGAGAGCTTTTGCTTTTTTATCTTTGAGTGGGTGAGAGAAAATAAGAATGGACTTGAGTGATTAGAAGGGTTTAGGGGGGAGTGTAGCCGTGGGTTTGTTGGTGAGTGGTGAGGAGGGTTTGCATGAATTTTAATTGGTTAAGGGGAGTGTGATTTGATAGTTTTAGGTGCTGAGTTAAATTTACACAGTGTAGGATTACACTGTGTAATCGAAAATGAAATGTGATTTTAAATTTTGAAAACCAAACTTTGAAACATCTATTTAATTTTATAAATCTTTATGAAATGAAAACTTTTTAATAACTTTTATAAAATTCTCTCTGTGGAGGAATTGCTCATAAATGAATTTTATAAGCGATAACTTGACGTGCAAGTTTTAGAATTTAAAAAAAAAGATCAAAATGATTTTTCAGTCAAACAAATAATTAATACACAGTAACAAACACTTTTATTATTTATTACTAACAATTAATCACAGACAGATTAATTTACTTTCAGATATCTCAAGCAGTCAATTCACAGATAAATCTAAGTATTTAAATTTTTAGATACTTATCGCACTGCACATCATAAATTGAAATAAAATCATGTAGACTAATTTAATTACAAAGAATTTTATATCTCTGATTATAAATTTTTTACTTGACCATTATAAAGAAATACCTATATTATTTACTTTCCTTCATTTTTCTTCATTACTCATTTAATTACTCAAAATATATCTTTTTCTTCTTTTAAAATAAATAAATTAATTTCAATTAGTTTCTAATTAAACCGCTCACATCCCTACTTACTCAGTTGAAATTTTCAGGGTGTTACAGCATGCATATACTTGTCAACACCCAATTTTGTCCTATCTCTCTAATTATTTCTTTTTTTAAATAATAATAAAATTGCTTTTTACTTTCAAATTTGGATCACTTCAAATGCACAACAAAAGAAATGGTTTGGGCCAACAGCTTAAGTCCACAATGTCCATATAAAATAATACAACCTAAATCTCAAAATGTCTACAATCAGCCACTGCCATAACAAAAACAAAAACAAACAGAACAAAGAAAAAACAGAAAAGGAAAAATAAAATAAAAAAATAAACAAAAGCAAAAAGGAAAAGGGAATCATGCTTGAACCCTCTTCCCAGCTAGCTCTGAAGCTGCTAGCTCTGCACTGAAGCACCACAGTCCTCCTCCTCTAGCTAGTTCTAAGCTACAGCCACCAACAAATCTTGCATCTGCTGGATTTGTTCCCAAAAGGTACAAACCTGCTTCATAATAGCTTGGGCTAGTGTGATTAAAAAATGCAAAGGAATAAGCTTATAAATATTGCTACTGTGAATGAAAAGGGAGGAGGGGCTCTATTCCAAAATTCTACGGAGAAGGGAGAGGGCAAAGTGAGGAGCTGAGAATTCAATACCTAGAGCTTCTAAGCAAAGTGGCTCCATTGCCACAAGCGGGTAACTTTTTTGTCTAATACATTCTTCTGGCCTTGATGCTCTGTTGATGGTAGCATTGTCAATGTCTGTTTCTCTTTCCCTCTATTGTGCATTTTCGTTCATGTTGTTGCTACTTTGTTGAGGCCAGTGATGTAACATTCATGTTGTATTTGTTCTTGGCTTTGTACCTGTCCATGTTAAGAAATAAAGATGAGACAAATGCCAACAAAACCAAATTAATAGTAAACAACCACTGACAGTATCATTGTCCCACAAAATCCAAAGCTTATTGCTCTAATATCCTTGAACTGCAAAATCCCTTGAATCCAAACCTCAAATCACCATCCCAAAGCCATTAAACCATCGAACCCCACAGCAAAAATGCCCAACGCCCCTGCTACTAACCCAATCGAGCCTTCCGAACCAAAATCAACCACTACACATATACCCATTAACACCACAACATACCCAACATCACCAAACCAACGAGATTCACCCTCAAACCCCAAATCCAAAAGCTCATAGCCAAAGCCTGCAAACGAAACCCAACCAGAAGGATCACAAGAGCAGACAGAGAAGTTGAGAATCATAATAATCACTATGTTTCCGTCATCTTCACCGTAGCCAAATAGGAATCCACACAGTGACTATTAAACCCACGTACCTTCTCCGTCTGGTGCCGATGAGCCCCGAATGCACTTCATCCCCACCCAATCGGAGCTGCTAATGAGTCATCGCTCAACGGCTAAGCCCTCCGCGAGCCCCCACCGCAGTCAAGGCTCTTGCCCCATGAGAAACCCATCTGCGCGAACCCTTCCGACAAACCGCTGCGGATCTTTAATCGTGGCACTACCCTATCACCACCACGGAACCTAGTCGCGTGAACCACCATCGCATAATCCTCTCCCTCTGTTGCTTGCGCAACCACGACACCACCACCTGCGGCCACCGTGGTGTTGGAATTGCGTCGCTGCGTCACTCCACCACGAACCCTGAGCCACGACCTCGTTCTCACCGTGTCGCGCCGCCGACATTAGCGCAGGCATGAGTGCGAGAGGTCCCTCCCTTTTCCCTCAGCATGTCGTTTCAAGCGCGTAGGGCACAAAGCCCTTTTTGTTTGAATTTTGAGATAAGCTTCGTGAAGCTTTTTTTTTTCTTTTTCACGAGACTGCCCCTTTCTAATTTAGTGGTTACAAGTTTTTTAATTGGGCCTGCACCTTCGTTTTCTTCTTCCGTGCAGGCTCGACCCCTTTTCTTATTCCTACGTTAGTTTGTTTTAGTGTGTGGGAAGGTAAGTTTTTTTTGTTCTAAACAAAATAATATTATACTTGCCTTAGAAAGAATATAATACAAGGTCTTTTATTCACGTGTAGATCAGTAAAATGAATTTAATGGCATAAGTTTTTTTTCTCTCTCAAATAAACAATAATAAAATAATGCTAATAGTTATATTACAATTTAATAAAAATGATACTTCATAATTAAATAATTATAACTCAATAAATACTAATGAAACTTATTTTTAGAGAAAGGGTTAATTGGATGTGACATCCTCTTAATTTTGAGGTACAAGTTGTGACAACTTGATATCTTAAAAATTCTTCTCTAAAATAAAATATTAACATGAAATTAGTTTGCTTCAACAATAAATTTTCTAAATGGATTGACTTGGGTGTACACCTCTGTCAATCTTATGTTTTATGGATGCATGAATTGTGACAATTCAGAATTCCTAAATCCAATAACAAATGAAAATTGAAAAATATCAACAAGCAAATATTTTCTACCCCAAAGAACTATGTAACTCTGAATTCTCCATTGCACCTAGGGATACGTAGGAGTAGGAAATCACTCATGTCGAGCTAAAAAATAAATAAAAAATATTAACTCTTCTTTTTTATAATAGTAATAATAATAATAATAATAAAATCTTCATAAAAATAATAAAATAAACCTTTTTTTTAATTAGTTTTTGGTGAGATAAATACTTTTAAAGTCATAAATAATTTGCTTAATTAATTAGAGGTAACCGTTTTAGGACGGATGTCGTATGGTGCTAATACCTTCCCTACACGTAATCGACTCTCGAACTCATATTTGGTTCCAAAGGCCATTCTTTTCTTTAAAGGTTTTTTCCAATGTTTTCCTTAATAAATATTGGTGGCGACTCCTCTGTTTATTTAAAACTTTTTTCGTCGTCCCGCCGTGACCTTAGTTGTGACAATACCGAGATAGCTGGGAGACACATTAGGCAACATCAGGCCGAGTTAAAGAAAGATACTGAAGTGAACCAACAATCTGACGATATTCATGAGCATCGCAGGAAGGCACGTCACCACAGTCTGCAAGATTAATGGAGGTAGACATTGGTGTGGAGACTGGTTTTGCATCATGCATATTGTGTTTGTGTAGAATGTCACGAATATAATGATGTTAGGTGAGGAAGAGACCATCCGTTGTACAACTCAATGCCAAGGAAGTGACTGGGTGCTCTAAGATCTTTGAGAGAAAACTTGGTTGCGAGGGAGGACTCGAATGAATTAAGAATTTAGTGTCATTTACCTGTGAGTAGGAGGTCATCAACATAAACAAGAAAGTAGGCCACTACTGACCCGTGACTGTAAATAAATAGAGATGTGTCAAACTTGGAGTTTGTGAATCCAATGCTAAGTAGAAACTGTTTCAAAGCATGAAACCAGGCTCGAGGAGCCTGTTTGAGGCCATAGAGTGATTTGTGAAGCTTGCAAACATGATCAGGGAATTGAGGATGAATGAAGCCCGGTGGTTGAGACATGTATATGTCCTCCTCAATACTACCATGAAGAAACACATTATTCACATCCATTTGGGTCAGAGGTCAGTGTTTGTAGAGAGACACACATAGGATCATTTTGGTTGTTTGTGGCTTGATGACTGGGCTGAATGTGTCATTGTAGTCAATCCCTAGACGTTGATGAAAACCTTTGGCCACAAGGTGCGCCTTGTAGCGAGCAGTGGAGCCATCGGTGTTGTGTTTGATGCGGTAAACCCATTTGTTGCCAATGACATTGAGGTGATTTTGTTTGGGAACAAGGGTCCACATTCCATTAGCCAAGAGTGTCATGAATTCTTCCGACATGGCGACTTTCCATTCAGGTATTTTGAGAGCATGAGTGAGGCATGAGGGCTTAACTGGTTTTGGTATTGGAAATTTGGAAGCTGCATGGATTTGTTTCGGTTTAAAAATTCCATTTTTGGAGCGTGTTACCATGGGGTGGGTGGAATGTGGTTGCGGTTCTTTAGGAGGGAAATTATTAGAAGAAGAGTGCAAGTTGCAATCTCCTGACTGGATATTGGTGGGATTTAATGACAATTGGGTTTTGAAATGTGAAATTGGATTTTGGGGTGGTATAAATGACGTGGGGGTGTGAAGTTGAATTTAAGGAATTGATTTGGCTATTTGATGGTGACACTGGAGATACGTGATTTTGATTCAGGAAATTGGTTTCAATTATAACTTTTAGGTCCCTGATAAATTTTCAAATTTTGCTTTGAGTCCTGATAAATTTTTTCGTTGTTTTGAGTCCCTGATAATTAAAAATTTTGTTTTGGGTCCTTGCTGTCAGTTAAGTGATGACGTCACACAATCTTAACGGTTGATATATGTTGGGAAGATCAATTAAGATGGCACCACGTCATTATTTAACTGACGTTAGGGACTCAAAACAACAACAAAAATTTATTAGGGACCTAAAGCAAAGTTTGGAAATTTATCAGGGACCTAAAAGTTATTTAAGCCTAAAAACAAACATAATTTACAGAGACCAAAACCAAAAAAATGACATATTTGTAGGGAAATAATCTATATGTTTTTGGCTTCAATTTGGGAGAGGATCCTTACACTATGTTTGGATTGGGTGATTTAGGAGGGAGAGAAATAGGAGGGATTGTATAACTTTCCCTTGTTTGGTTGGGAGAGAATCAAAATAGGGAGGAAAACGTTAAAATCCGTGGTATAAAAATATTTTTATGTAATTTATTTATTTATTTCACTCTCTTATCCACTCATCTAAACAAGTGAAGGGAATTTTTTTTTATTTCTTTTGTTTTTTTTTTTATCAATTTATCTATCCAAACAATACATTAACATTTTGGACCTTGATATGTTTGTGAAACATTACATTATGGGAATTTAAACCCTAACTTTTGGTAGGGACAACAAGGGAGGCTTGAGAGCTATAGGTAGGACTACATAGAATGCTTAACCTCAATTCTTACATTGATAAGTTTTTTTTATATAAAATACTATTAATTAAACATAATTTTACAAAATTGATAGTGTTAGTTGATTCTCCCCCCATCCCACCCCCTTTCCAAGAGTGGAAAGGTTTGGACTAATTCAGAAAAATGATACAATGTCTATTTTTTGGTATTATATGATTACAATGTGTATGATTAGTCATTTACTAAAATTCAAACCCCTAACCACTTACTTAAGAGACTCAAATCTACCTATATATATGATTACAAACAAACTAAACCAATTGAATGAAATATAATAGTCTTTGATTTTTCGCCAAAGCAATTGACAAATACCTTGTGTCATAGCTCGGAATTCAGCTTCAACAATAGATCTAGCTACAACATTCTATTTTTACTCCTCCAAGTTAGTAAGTTTCCTCCAAGAAGCAATATCCAGTAATAGATCTCCTATCAGGTACTGACCCTACATAGTCAGCATCAGTGTAGGCTTAAAGAATTGCATTCCCATTTCTTTTATATAAAATTCCTCTTCCTGTTGTCCCCTTACGGTATTGCAAAATTTTGTAAATGCCTTGTAAATGGATTTCTCTTGGACAACACATAAATTGGCTAACCAAACTAAAAAAGTGTAATATCTGGCCTTGTGCGAGACAAGTAAATTAATTTTCCAACCAGATGTTGATACATCTCCTTATCAACTACTACACTTATAGGTTTACAAACTCCCATACTTGTCGATCTCCTTAAGCAAATTAGTGACATATTTCTATTGAGAAATGAAAATGCCTTTCTTGGAGTGGGACACTTCAATTCTTAAAATGTATTTTAGCTTCCTAAGAGTTTTTATCTCAAACTCCTTTGCTAGATGTTGACTTAAGTGTCGTTGTTCCTTCCAATCATCACCAGTAACAATAATGTCATCCACATACACTAACAAGATGGTCATTCCCCCAGAAGTCTAGTGTTTGATGAATAAAGTGTGGTCTCCTTGGCTTTGTTTGTATCCTAAGGCTGTCATGGCCTTAGTACATCTCCCAAACCATGCTCGGGGGGATTGTTTCGTCCCATATAAAGTATTTTTTTAATTTATAAATAGAATTGGCAGCAACTTATATCCCGATGGGATCTTCATATACATTTCTTCCTCAAGCTCCATATGCAAGAAAGCATTCTTCACATCAAATTGTTGCAATTCCTAACCATAATTTGCAGCAAGAAATAATATTATCGAACTATATTCATCTTAGCAACTAGAGCAAAGGTCTCTAAGTAATCTATATAGGTTTTAGTGAAACCTTTAGCAACCAATATCGCCTTTTACCTCACAATTGACCCATTTGCAAATGAAAGTTTGAGACATTAAATCCAAATGAAAGTGGATGCAAACTTGAATACACCAAAGTATCAAAATCTGATGATTTTTCCATGCTTTTGAAAAATCACTTGCACTTTCCTACTTTTCTTATTGAAAAAACTCTTGTTCACGATGAACAGTAAATGACAAAAGTAGAGCTAAAAATAGCCCTTAATCAAAGATGACTTGGAGAAAAAAAAAACCCTTAAAGGGGACACCAAGAAGATTTAGAGTAGTCTTACTCCTTAAGTGACTGTAACTCTTTTCTTTTAACTCTAGTTAGTTAGTAACCAGTGCAGTTAGTGTATCAAAGACTCTATATATAGAGTGCTCTATTCATGTAATAGTTTAGCAATTCATTTTCATATTAATGAGAAGCACGATTTTCTTTCTCTCTCAAAACTCTATCATGGTATCATAGAGCTAGGTTTCAATTCGCTAGGTTTTGTGATTTTCTTCTCTTCGTTCTCTTCGATCTTCCCTCCTCCGCCACCTCATCACCGTAATGGAAGTTCCTTCTATTAACACCTTTGTCGTTGCTACCAGTGCTCCTTCAATCCATACTTCGGCTATGAATGCGAATGTCATTGCCAAAGTTCCTTCTTTGAATGACATTGCACCGAACGTTCCTCTTTCGATGAGAGCGTAACCTTTTCTCACTCAATTACTGAGAAATTAGATGTGCAAAACTACCTTTTTTGGCAACAACATGTTTAGCCTATGATAGGCGGTTACAATCTCCATCACTTTCTTCTAAATCCTCAAATTCTTATGCAATTCGCCACTGTTGCATATATCACGATGCCAGTCGCATCTCCGAGGCCTACCTTGCTTGGGAGTAGCAAGATCAGTTGCTCCTTTCTTGGCTTTAGTCTATGATTTATGCTTCCATGTTCAAGAGAGTGATCGGTTGCTCCAATTCATGACAACTATGGGACAAAATCCATAATTACTTTCATGCTCACATGAATGTGAAGGCGAGGCAACTTCACACTGAACTACTTTAGATCTCCCTTGAAGGTTAATCCGTTTCTAATTTTCTCATTGCAATTCAGAATATTGTTGATTCGCTCATGATTATTGGAGATCCTATATCTGTTAATGAACACAATATCATAATTGAAGGTTTACCAAAGTCCTATGAGTCTTCTATTGCTCTCATCAACGGTAGATCTGAACCACTCTCGATTGATGAAATTGAAGTTGTTCTCCTTGCTCAAAAGGCTAGGATTGAGAAGTTTCGCAAAAAGGTTGTTGCCTTGGTTAATGTTGCATCAATTTACACACACACAC
This sequence comes from Pueraria montana var. lobata, assembly GCA_026413185.1. NCBI lineage: Eukaryota > Viridiplantae > Streptophyta > Magnoliopsida > Fabales > Fabaceae > Pueraria > Pueraria montana. Next base: position 55,477,072 of record CM048654.1, read on the forward strand.
ACACACACATATATTTTTGAATAGTACATATTAAGTTAATTTTGATGCACACCATAGTAATATTAAATTTATATCACTATTACACGAATGGCATTTTACGTCGCCTATCTATATTGATTTTTTAAGAACCAATGTAGATAATGAACTGATGGCATTTTTGAAATTAAACGTAAGTACACTACATCAATTTTAGAATAATCGATGTAGAATACCCAATTCCACATCGATTCAAAATATAACCTATGTAGAATAGGCTATTCTATGTCGGTTTTAAAAATAACCGATGTGGAATTGCTCCTAATGTCTTACAAATTCAAATTCCCTCTTGTTATCACCTCATTCCCTTTTGATCTTCCTTTTGCTCTCTCCTCCCTTGAAACCCTATTGCAACACCATCGCCACCACATCTCATTTCCATAGTCGTCGCCGCCATAACATTGTGCCATCACCACCACAACTACACCATTTCACTTTCAATTTCCCTCCTGCTGTGACTCCTCAAACCCTCAAAACCCTTTTGCGACACTATCGCCACCACTGCTGCCATCACATCGTGTCACCCCCACCTCCATAACCACACCATTTCCTTTTCAAACTCCCTCTCGTTCTCGCTCATTAAGCCCTCGAAACCTATTGCAACACCATCATCACCGTCGTCACCGCCGCCATGACATCACTCTTATGTGCAAGTAAGAACCTTTCTTCGCCATTTCTATTTTATCATTTTCTTTGCCATTTTTTTGTTCTCTTATTGGTTTTTAAATCTTAGTTTGAAGTCTTTTACATCACCCGCCATTGCCTTTGACAATGACGACACCAAAATCCAGCACCTACCACTTATCTCTAGTATGGTTCATTTTTTACCTAGGGTTTAGGGTATGTTTTGTAAACTGTGATTGGTGCAACAGTGATATCGGTGTGTTTTTTCATGTTCTAAACGTATGATTGGTGCAACAGTGATATGGCTCCTAGCAAACTTGAAGTTCTAGGTTTGTGTAGAAGTACCACCAAAGGTCATATACGTGTTATTTTAATGATTTGCAGAGGAAAGGTTGAAATTTTGATATTAAGATATTATGTTTAGACATTAAAATGACACATTTTTGTTAGAGTATAGAAAATTTGGAAAAAATCCTATAAGGGATTGACGTAGAAACTAACTAGGTGAAGTCGGCATAAGTTGAGATATAATTAAATTGAAATAAATTAATTTTAGGAGAAAGGTGAAAGAATGAATTGTATGAGGGTTTATGTTTTAAAGGCAAAAACAATATCCCTAAAATTAATTATAAATAGAAAAGGAGAATATTGATAACTTGTGATCGAAATGTAAAAAGAAATCAAATGGGATATGATTATTTATGAACATATATAGAAAGGAAAAAGAAATGGAATTTGATAACTACTTTTAATTAATTATAAGTAGAAAAACAAAATAGAATATTGATAACTTGTAAGAAAAAATGGATATTTTCACATGTAATGATGAACATAAAAAGTAAATAGAAATGGAATTTGACAAGTAATGCAAAAGGGAATATTTCTTAAAAAGGGGGAGGTAGGGACTATAAAATGAGGATTATATTAATTGTATGGCATATTCATTCCCCCAATGGCAGATAACAAGGCTAAGATTAGAGATGCAGAAAACAGGATCAGAGAAATTAAAAATAAGGTTAAGGAAACAGATCGTGGTAGGAACAATGCAAGGGATCGATATATCCAAGCATTACGTTTTACGGTGACATGCGACTTCTTAACTGGGAAAGGAAGCAAAGGAGAGCGAGTAGAGCTTAAGCTTACTTACGAAGACATCTTGGCTCTGTTGGGAAGGACACAAGAAACACTTAGGAAAGAGCAACAGCACCTCATTGATACCATCGAAACCCTTCATCGTCGTTCTTAATTCATTTCTATTACTATGTTATATATAATAAGTGTGGATAGTGGATACCCATCCCTTTTAATATTATTATCATAAGCTAGGTCTATTATCTTATCTCAGACTCCTGTAATTATTTTACAAAATTGTGGATCCAAGCTACTTTTAATATATATATATATATATATATATATATATATATATATATATATATATATATATAGGGGACGTACTATATAAGAATGACTCTCTCATGTGAGAATAAGAATAGTCAATCTCATCCGTTAGATTAAATTAGATGGTTAGGATTAAAACACTCACTTAAATTTTCACTAATGTCTCACGTGACCTGTTTTCCCTAATTCAAAGCACCGTTTGCCACACCACATTTGATTACGTTTATGAGAATAGCACCTCAATGTCCTTCAAATCCATGATTCACCAACGCTTATCTCCGGGGAACCCCACTCATAGAAGAAAATCACCTTTTCCGTTCGATTCCTGAGAGAAAAATTGCTTCCTTTTCACTTCAGCTCGCACACCCGTCAGTCCCTCACGAATAAATCCTTTCCCTCGCCACGTCTCCGCAACTTGGATCGATTCTATTCAATGATGTTTTCACACCAATTCCCTGCAATTTGGGTGGTTTGGAGCCGATGGGTAGCATCACGAAAGGGGATGCGATCTCAAGACATCTTATTTGTATAGTTTTTTAATTTCACATTTTCTCCTTCTATACAATCTTATGTGTTCTACAGTACAATTAGTCCATGAGAATCTATACTTTGTAATGTTACAATTGTTTGGGTTAACAAACTCTTTGGCATTATTGCATTGGGAATTAATGATTGTACATGCTCCTGGTTGTGAGATTATGCAGCCAAATTGTGAGAGCTAGATAATATGCAGGAAATTCAAGGCACGGTTTGTATAGATGGGATGGGACTGTGTAGGAAAGTAGGAAAATACACAAGTAGGGAATTCCTGCTTGATTTGATTAATTTTGAAAGGAATTGCTTTTTTCTTTTTTTGCAAATGCTTTCTCAGTAAAATTGACTGTATGGTATTTACATTCTTCTTAGTTTGCTTTATTTTTCTCAATATACTTTTCTAAGTTTGGTATCCAGTATCTTTACCATAAACTTGCTGAGGCTTAACAAGTTTTAAGTGATCCTGTGAAGCGTGTAGCATATAGTAGAATTTTTAATTTTTATTTCCCGCTTTTCACAATCTTCAAATTACACTATTCAATTCATTTTACTGGAGAATACTAACGAGAGGGAAAGAGAAGAAGCAGAGAGACCTTGCACTTGGAGGATTATCAATGGCTGTAAAAAATTATATTGTGTATGCACTTTTTACACCTTTCTTGTCTTCAAATTACACTATTTAATTCATTTTACTTGAGAATACTAACGAGAGGGAAAGAGAAGAAGCAAAGAGACCTTGCACTTGGAGGATTATCAATGGCTGTAAAAAATTATATTGTGTATGCGCTTTTTACACCTTTCTTGTCTGAACTAATTGATTCTTTATATTTCTTTTACATAAAAACTTGTAAATAACATGTAGATTGTTCATATAATGAACCATGCAAATTCTGGATAAAGTGGAAAAGGTGATCGAGAGAGAAAGTGAAGGAAAAAATATGGATGATTGTAATAAAAAATAAAGTCTGAGATTGTGAGGGACATTTTCTGCATAAGTAACAAATCTGTAAAAAATCCAAAGCACCATAAACCAAAATCAAATTAAAAACTACTAAAAAACAAAAATTCTCCAACGCATCATTTACAAGGCCTTCAACCTTTTGACTACGCTCATGCATGCATAAAATTCCCACGGCATACTTTCCAGCAATTGGCAGTCCCTACATGCATGTCATCATTAAGTAGAAATGTTAAAAGATGGACTTCTTAATACTAAAATGGAAGGGAAAAAAATGAAAGAAACATGATTTAACAAAAATGAAAGAAGCATGATTTAACAATACAGTTTCTTACCAAAAGTTACGAAGAGGATTTTGTTGGACAGTTATGACTATCATGATGTGCATATTGCTTACAAGACTTACAAAGTCTTGTTCTCTTTTGTTGTTGTTCCATTGCCTTCTCCTTTCCCCCTTTGATCCGTTTTCCACTTCCTTTGGTAGTTGAGGGTTGAGGAGGAAGAATATCAACTTCTTTTGGCACATTAGAGCCAATAAAAGACTCTAATTCATCTAACTTGCTGGATCCATCTTTAGCTTCCATCTTACTCAATTTTAATTCAATACTAGAAGCTTCATTTATTAATAGGAGTAGTTTCTCTTTAGATGTACCTGCCATATGCATGCATTTATACAATTGTGCCCATGCATCAGAAACTAACTTGCTTTCACTTTCCAATTTGGAACATGACTCCAATACATTGCCATAATGATCAACAATTGGAGTACTAGTTGCCAATTTGGTCCATCTATTAACAATGTAATACCCTAGGATTTCATTCAAGCCTTTATTTACCCTTTAATACAAAAAGGATATGTTGACATGGCATGCCTTCAGATTCAAACATTTTACAAGAACAACGTGCAATGTGATTGGAAGAATTATAAACAACTTCCCTGACTTTACTAGCCTTGCCTCCATGAACCATAAAAACTATTGATTGTCCATCATTCTCCTTTGTTCTTTCAACCCCACATTCCATACATGCATCCCAAAACTCATCTTGAAAGATGTAAAAATTTTCATGAGTGTAAACTTCTCTACCGTGTTTCTCTATATCCTTATGTGACTTCAATTCAGGCATAGAACTCAATGTATCATTATCTGCAAGTAATTCCTTGTGCCTTTGCGCTTCTATAGCAGAATCAAATCTCATCCAAAATTCGACCAAACTAAGGTTCTTATTCAAGTAATTACCAAAGAATGAATTTTCACTCTCAGATCTTGACGTTGTTCTCAAAATTCCAGCCATAAATATATCTTTGAAATAAGCAGGTATCCACATACTACGAATATCATACATCTGTGAAAGCCAACCATTTTCTTCTAACTTAAAATCACTGATAATAGTTTTCCATAACAATTCAAATTCTTCTGGACACTCTGAATTCCAAACACATGATTTAAAACGATTATTAAAATCAGTATTTGTATTCAAGGAAACGCCCACCTTCTCTGATAGCTTTTTAAGAATGTGCCACATGCAAAATCTATGAGAAGAACTTGTGAAAACCCTCTCTATTGCAATCTTCATAGCTGGGTCCTGATCTGTTATGATTACAATAGGTTTATGACCTCCCATGGCTTTCAAAAATGTTTCAAACAACCACTCAAATGACTCAACTTTTTCATCTGCTAAGAAGGCGGCCCCCAAAGTGATACTTTGTCGATGATGATTTATGCCAGTAAATGGAGCAAAAACCATACAATACTTGTTTGTATTATATGTGGTATCAAATGAAACTACATCTCTGAACAAAGAGTAATTTTTCAGACAAAGACCGTCTGCCCAAAACACATATTTTAACCTCCCTTCATCATCAACCTGGTAGTCATAGTAAAATGAATGGTTCATCTCATATTTTCTCCTAAAATTATCAAGAAACATATGACCATCAGAGTCTTTGATCAAGTGTTTCAAGTCCCTAGAATAATTTGGAGATCCTTTTTTGTGCATCCTACGTTGTCATAGCTCCCAACCTATTTTTTTATTAACTCAAAAACTTTTGAAGGCCCTACATTGGCTCTATTACAGGAGAGCAGTAATTTCTTGTGAACATTACTTACGCTTCTTGCCGATCTTAAAAATTGCCTTTTTCTAGGTGTGGCTAATGCATGTCCATGACCTTCCCAAAATCGAAAAACTTCATATTTTCCTTCGGTTGTTCTCTTGAAAACAATATTTGCATTACACCCTTCCCTTGTTATTTTTCTCAGCCTGGTTTTAGGCAATTTTTTCTCATCAAGTAGCAACCCATGCATGACCAATCTGTTGGCTTTGAAGCCTTCTTTTGAGCAGACAAAATATCTCAACCTAGAATTGTTGTTAATTCCTAAGAATATATAAAATATTCATATTTTCTTTACTTCTTATTCCAATAGTGAAAGATGGGGTATCTTATATTCCTATAGGAATGAAAGCTATTTTTTTATTTATAATAGTAACTACTTATCTTCACTCCCTTCTACTTTCTTCTTTCACTTTTATTTTTCCAATTTTTAATTAAAACAAAATTTATTTATTTTTTATAAAATTACTAAATGTCAATCAACATCTTCATGAAAATACTATTTTAGACAATTTTTTGGAAATATAATTCTTAAAAGGCTTAAATAAATTTTTTGTCCTTACAATTTAGCACTTTTGCTTTTTGTCCTTGCATTTTTTTTGTTTTAGTCTTTACAAATTATGTTTGTTTTGTTTTTCGTCCCTACCATTAATTTCTGTTACAAAAATAATTACGCGACAAACTGAATGATGATGTCATCATGCCACATCATCGTTTGATGACATCATCATGCCATGTCAGCACAAAGTGCACATCATCATTAATTTACGGGTTAATTAAGTTTTTAGTCCTTAAACTTTTTCAAAATTTGGTTTTTAGTCCTTGAACAAAATTTTGACCGGTCAAAGTCCCGAAACTTTTTAAAGATTTGGTTTTTAGTCCCTAAACTTTTTAATCCAGTGTTTAGTCCCTGAATTAATGAGATTTCAGGGACTAAAAACCAAAATTTTAAAAAATTTAGGGACTAAAAGCCAAATTTTTAAAAAGTTTAAGGACCTTGACCGGTCAAACTAAAGTTTAGGGACTAAAAACCGAATTTTGAAAAAGTTTAGGGACTAAAAACTTTGTTAACCCTTAATTTACTGAGGAATACTAGCGACACTCTCTTTCTAACACTCATTCAATGATTGGCTGAAATTTATTAGTAGCAAAGAGTCTATCATACTTAAAATATGTTTCTTAAAAGTTTGTTGTCATTAAAACATTCATCTCATAAAGGTTCTGCTTCAACACATTTAACATGATTATAAATATTCAAACGTAGCATCAATTGAGCCATTGTCTATTAGACAGACACAGTCACTATAAAGCTTTCGTCTGATTTGCGATAAGACACAAATTTCAAAACTTAATATTTGTTTTCATTAATCAAAACAATGAAGGGACTTGATTCGTCTTATGACTTAACAATTTCAAAGGTTTCCTAACTGTTAATAAGATCATGTGAAGCAAAAATATGATTTGGGTAGTCTTTCTTTAAAGGAATCTCATAATTTTTCATATCAATAGGTCTCTTGGTCTAAGGTTATTTGGTGCAATTATATTCCTCCATCCTAAGTTGTTTTAATTTGGAGAATCTTACATAACAAAATGGCAACTGATGAATGCCTTAAAATGAGAGGTTGCATCCTCGGATCAATGTGTAGCCTATGTCAAGCAGTAGAAGAAACAACTGAGCACTTGTTTTTCCATTGTCAATTTGCAAGGAAGGTGTGGTCGTGGTTTGAATCTTTTATACACCAACCTATTAACTCCTCATCCATGTTAAATATATATCCTATCTTAATATGCACCAAGTGTTGGAGCTCTCAAGCTCGGAAAGTTCTTATCGCAGGGATTATTTTTATGATTGCTGCCATTTGGCATTATCAGAATAAACTCATATTTGAGAATAGTCTCTTGCCCCTTTGTCTTGCTGAAAATATGGTGCTTTCTAATGTGTGCATAGCTAGGATGGCATGTACAAGCACCATGTTTTCAGACATTACTAAATTTCAGATCTTGAAGGCCTTTAATACTTATGGTCGCCCTAGTCGAGCTCCTATTATCAGTCAAGTGGACTAGATGCCTCCAGAGTGCTATTGGATGAAATGTAAAATGGATGGGGTCGCCAAGGAGCTCTTGATCTTACTGCTCGTGGTGGAATTTTTCAAAGATCGAACTGTTGCGGTCTTAGGGTGTTTTTCTCTTCATCTTTATAATGATTTTACTCTGCGTGCAAAATTAATGGGTGTTATAATAGCAATTGAATTAGCTTTCAGAAAAGGTCGATTTAATCTTTCGTTTGAATATGACTCCCTTCTAGTTATCAAAGTTCCACTTCTCCTTATTTGGCCCCTTGGTGTATTAGAAATAGATGGTTAAATTATATAGAAATCACACGTAGTATGAACTTTAAATATTCACATATTTACCAAGAAGGTAACAACTGTGTCAGATAAGCTTGCCTCACATGGTATGAACATGCAAGGATTGATTTGGTGGGATTTAATTCATAGCATTATTAGGGAGGATTTCCTTCATAATCGTTTTGGGGTTTCGAATTTTAGGTTTTTATGTCCCCATGTTTTGGGACCTTTTTTTTTTAATCTTTTTAATAATATTTTGGTGTACAACAAATGATAGATAATGACTAGATTGCCAACTTCGTTGGAATTGCAGTCATTATTGTGATGCTTCTGCACACCATGTTCTATAAAAAAAAACTACAAAAATGATTATACATTACATGACATCCATGAGCAGAAGACAATATAAAAAGTTCATTCCAATTAAATTATTAGTTTAAATTAATTTTATTTGTATGTAAAAATTAATATTTCATCTACTTTAATATATTAAACTAGATAAGAATCATGTGCTTTGTACAGTGAAATAAAAGAGAAATTAAAAAAAAAAATAAGTGGATTGTTACATCCCTAATTTACGGACCTTAGAAATAAATAATAAAGAGATATTTTTTATGGAATAGCCTTTATAATTAATTGTTAAAGGATACCCTTAGGTATTATTAATAATAGTTACCTTTTTATAGGAGTTGTCAGGAATGAGATAATAAGATCTAGATGGGGAGCCAAGGCCCAAGGTGAGCTGAGGTCCACTTAGTCCACACACACCACACACTTTATATAGATGAGAGCAGGGAGTGTTAGAGAGAGAAAGAAAGAAAGAAAGAAAGAAAGAAAGAAGGAGAAAGGTAGAGAGAAGGAGGAGAATAGGAGAAGAAGAGGAAGAAGGAGATGGAGCAGAGATCTGAAGACCTAGAGCCCGGAGCTCATCTCTACGTGTCCCGAGAGGTGAGTGTTTTCCCCTAGTCCTTTCCTATCCCCTTGATTTGTATGTTTTCCTTTTTTTTTCTCTTTTGAACCTTAGGATTGGAGATTTTGAGTTTTTAGTGATTATGTTTGATTAAGGGGTTTATCGGGAAAATCAATCGGTTAGAATTGTAATAGAAGTGTTTAAGGGTTGATTATTATGAGTTTGGATGCTTGGGTAGCCATTAATGGGGTCAAAAGCTCAAATTTTTGAAGAAAGGTGGTTGCAAAATTTGTAGTTTTAGCTCAAGCTAAAATTCGTAGCTTAAGCTAAATTTCGATGGAATTGGAACTGCACGAATTTAGCTCAAGCTAAAATTCTAGCTGAAGCTAAATTTTTTGGCTTAAGTTAAATTTTTTGGCTTAAGCTAAATTTAGGCATAATGTTTTGTTTTACCCTGAATGTTTTCTTAAGAGTTCCCAAACCAATTCCAAGTACGTATATAGTTGTTTTATGAGTTATATAGAAGGAGTAAAGTTATGTGTATTAAAGTATCATATATTTCACATTTAAATGAAGATTATTCTTTGGTTTGAGAATATGACCATGAGAAGAGAAATGTAGATATTATGAATCTTATAAATGTTTAAATACAAGTGGTTGATGGGATATAATTTGTTGAGATTATTATATTGTTGATTAAGATGCTTATAATTTCTTGAGAATATTATTTATTATTGAGATTATGAAATGATTGATAGGATGATGATATGTATGATGTGAGTGTGAATTTGATGTTGGAACCGTCTATATACAATTAAAAGGAGTTACCTATGATCTTTTGGGAAGATTTTTTTAGAAAGATGGCTACTTTGGGAAGGTGAGTTCCACGCCAGGACTCCGATCCACTAAAGCGACCTAGGGGTCTCGCTTGGTTGGATATCTTCCCGAGTACCCACCCCTAAGTTTTGACTTCAAATGGTGTGTCGGAGTGATGAGGACTACTTTCCAAGGGACTTAATGACCCTTTTAGTGTATAAGGGATGGATGGTTATTATGTAGATTGCGGTTTGTTGAGAGGTATTTGGACCCTTAAGTCAGGCCATTGGAGATGGCGGGTACGGAGGTGCTGTATCTAAGACTGTAAGGGACTCCAAATATGTTTTGCCGCTGGAATACAGTGGGTGCATAGTTGATGCACAGAAATATTCTGCATGTTGTATTTACATTGTTGGTGCATAGGTGTGCACAGTTGGTGCACAGACATATGAGTAGGCATGTAAGTTAAGGGTGCTTGGTTGGCTCTCACCCTATTGCTGGGGGTTTTCGTGGTGGCTAACGGGAATGGGCCTATAGAATAGACGAGTAGCCGAATCCCTATAAATGTAAGGTCTTACAAACCTACAGAGGTAAGCCACTATAACACTTGTCTATTTTCGATAAAACCACACTTTCACCGTAGGGTCAACTCAATGGACTCCCTAAATGGTCAGAATGTACAGACTATGGTAGGGGATGGGGCCTATGAGGAACCGCTCATATAATGTTGAAACTCCATGGAGTAGAATCAGTCTTGATGATTGAGGTTGTCTAATGGTTTATGATATACATCATTTTGATGATGGATGTTGGTGTTTGTATTATGTTGCTGATGTTAGTTGAGGATTTATATTATGACTACGAGATGGGTGGCTTATGATGTTGTTGTCTGTTGGTGGTTATTGATAAATAATATGAACTGGGTTTTTATTATAAATTATGGTAATTATATACAGTATTTTCAAAGTATATAAAGTTTAGTTTCTTTCCTTTACCTTGATTAGAATCTGTTTATGTATATTTATAGATTGGTCCAGCTTAGGGATAAATGAAGAGATGTTGAGATTATAGTTGTGAGTATGACTGTCAAGAAAAGAAATGAGAAGCCATGAGAGTTAAGAAAAGGGTCTCTAGAATAGAGAGTCAACTTAGAGTCTTTAGAGTAATCACTGAGACATTATGTCTCATCCCTTTTAATTTCATGTTTTTGCAGGCTAAGCAGATGGACGAGCTCAAGGGGAGAAGCTTGGAGCTGCTTGCATGAAAGACATAATTATAGTTTTGTATCTCCCAATGTATAGGAGTTAGTTTATGTTCAAGTACCCTTTTTGGTTATGTTTTGTACAGCACATAAGTGCCAATAGCTTTGTATTAGATTTGTTTATGTAAGATATGTTTTAAGTTTTATTTTTCTGCATAGTAAACTTTGATATCCTTATATTCTAAATTTTCAAAATTTAGTAATATAAATATGCAAAAGGTAACACACCCCTTAAGATGTTATATGGATGATTGAGACTTGTTAGAGAAAAAATTAAAGAAAAAAAAGTGAATTTCATTGCACAAGCACCAATCAACACGTGGCTTACTAAAATGGTGGCTGGATAGGTTTAATAATACTATTGATTAGCAAGTTTTCCAAACACCGCACATGTATCTTTAAATTTAAATAAAATTTCTTTATAAAAAATTAAAGGGTTATCATAGTTACTTTTAAATTAAAATATAACGTATAAATAAAAATAACTTAGAATAATATATATTTTATTATTAATAATAAATATTCTATAATATTGAATAAGAATAAATTAAAGAGATAAGACTTAATGGATGAGGTAATTATAGAAATAAACTATTAAAATTATTATACAAGACTTAATGGATGAGGGAATTATAGAAAATTATTAAAATTATTATACAAGGCTTAATGGATGAGAGAATTATAGAAATAAATTATTAAAATTAGTACACATCAATTTTATTGATATGGTGTGTTGAAATTTAAAATATAAAAATAAATTTAAATTAAGATCAATTAAGATTACAAAAATCTAAAAATTTAGTTTATCTAAAGAAGAAAAATAACTTCAAATTGATACAATGTATCTATATTTAAAATGTAAATCAAACTAAATTTAAAATTAAAATAAAGAAATAGTATTTGAAAGGAACAAAAAATAAAACTAAGGCAATTGTTATTTATGAAATGCAGGAAACACACTAGAAGGGGGTTGAATAGTGTGTTAGATAAAACTTTAAAACCTTTTCGTAGATATGGAGGTTACTTAAAATCATATTTTACAAGGGACTTGTAAAATGCAGAGTTTGAGACCGTCCAATCAATGAAAATCACAATTATGTTGAAACTGTGTTTTGACATATCGTCCAATAAGTAAAACAATTTTCACAAACAGACTTTATATCATATACTTAGTGCGTCCAATGTGCAAGAAATAAACACATGAGATAAACAAGTTAAGCTAAAAGCAAGAGAGTAAAACACTTGGTTTATACCGGTTCACTCAACCTAAGTTACGTCCAGTTCTCCTTCAAAAACCTTTTGAACGGTTCCACTAATCAAACACTGATTACAAGCAAGTATTATTCCCTGTCACTTCTGGCTACAACAAGTATTCTCAAGACCACTTCTGGCACACCTTTAATCTCCCCCTGAGATTAAAGAACACCCAAGTATTCTTTGATCACTAAGCCACTCATGGCTTTCCAAACAATCAATTTGAATGTAATAAATCAAATAACTCTTACATAGAGGATATTACAATGTATATCAAATTACAATTGAACATAGCAAAGCTAAGAAAATGTCTCTTTGAGCTCAAGTGTAGATTGTCCAACGATTTTGGAAGCGTTTCAATACTTAGAAAATTTTATCACTTTGTTCAACTTCAGCATTTTGTTCCTCTATTTATAGGCTTCAGAGAAAAGTATCCGTTGTGGGGATCAAAGCCTTTGGCAATTATTAGTTCTCTCACAATTATATGACCGTTACCATGTGTCAACTTGGGGTGGAGAGAGAAAGGGGATAATAGTACTGAGCGTGCCTCCACTACTTGTATGAAAAGATTCTTCTTCCAAAGGAATACTTTTTTGTCTCTTGTGGTACACTTTTCGAATTTTCAAATGATAGGTCAATACAAAAGGACGAGGGAATAAAAGAATGTAACTTTACATAGGCAATCATCCTCGAAAAGGTTAAGTGTACGAATTGACATAGTGGACGTTTCATAACTTAGATAGAAAATATTATGCAAGTTATTTAACTCCATTTGGACTCTTAAAAGAACACAGTGCATGGACACTGGTTTTCACAACTCATTTGGACGCTTGTTAGTTAGCAACGCATTGGACGCTGGTTGATTCATTATAAAAACAAGTTCCAATGAATGTTTGGACGATATAAATACAGTGATCTATATGAAGTTTGAGTATGCGATACAATACCATAGTTGTATTGGACAGTGTATTTGTTGTTGTACTCAAACAAAGCTCATTAGAAACTTCAAAATTTAATCTCATAGTTATCATCAAAACTAAAGTTTGAGGGGTTGGACATCGTCCAAAGTCTTTGAATCTAACAATTTACATCTTCCAACCTTACTAATATTCCTCCCTTTTATAGTTTTTTTTTTAAATATCCTTTTTTTGGAAAGTACTTTGTGGAATATTAAAATTTTAACACATTCCGAAAAGTACATTACGAGAATGTAAAAATTTTAACTTTCTGGAAGTGAAAGTGTGCCAATTTTTACATTCCAGAAAGTAATTTCCGAAAGTGTTAAAATTTTAATATTCTAAAAAGTACTATCTTTATATTTTTTGAAAAGTAAAAAGTACTATCTGGAAGCCAATATTTAGAAGAAAAAAGGGAACCAAATTGCCTTTAAAGGGGCAACCTTTGCACAATTTAGGATAATACATCATGGTGACATCATAGTTGCACAGAACTTGGGTACTTGGATGTGCTTCTTACCGTCAAAACTTTACTTCTTAATCGGAGGAGCAACTTCATCAGCAAACAAGACAAGATTTCGATGATTGATTACTTCATCACTTGAAAGATTTGTCATCTCTATGATTGGAATGTCGATGCATCCATGAGATTCATATTCCTACGATTACTTCCAAAATCTCATAATTTCATTTTTTTTTTTTTTGCTAGGATTTCTTTTAAAGAAAACAAGTATATAAGAACGCATAGCAAATGCAAAGCAACTTAAAAATTGGTGCCCATTTTTTTCTTCTTATAATTGGCTTTTGGAAAGTACCTTAAAATTGCTAATGCATATATTTATATAATTGCCTTAAAGACGATAAGGGAGAACGTTAAGAACCTTAAAATCCAAGCAACCACGATCACCAAAAGATTGAATGCATGGCCTTGACTTGAGAAATAATTTGGGAAGCTGGAATAGTTCTTCCCTTGAAAATATATAAAGGCATATATTCCTAGCCAACCAAAGACATGAACAGCATCCTCGTTCGAACCATTGCACCTAGGATATTAAATTTTCATATATTCTAGGGTACGTTATTATTATCCTCGTTCAAATAGAAGGAACGTGACTTTTGGCGCAATAACTACTCCTTATCCCAATTCTAGGACAAAATCATTCAGGATATCAAATTTATTATTCCCATTATTTGATGGATTTGAAACACTTATTGATGTTCCCGTTTCTTTTCCCTTGATATACCGATTTAAATGAAAATGTGTGGTCATATTATTTGTGAAAACCAATCTCACACTCTCAATATTCTCGTTGATCTCTTAGCCCTAATCAATAGGGATTTCGTTTTGGAGACTTTCATTTCCCAAGAGCACAACCAATGGCGGAACCTCGCCCCCCTAAGCGCCCCAAAATCACTAGGTTCGTAACTGTTGTTGCTCATCTTTTTGTTTATTACTACCTCCGTCCCTAAATATAAGATTTTTTTCTAAAAAAGAATTTGTCCATTTTTATAAGACTCTTTTCAAGTTGTCTCTTGCATGAATTATTTTTTAACCAAAATACCCTTAATCACTTTCCAACGAATGTTATAAATTAATAAGATAAGTTCATTCCCAATAATTATAAGGGTAATTTTCGAAAAATAATACAAATTATTAACAAATTTAATGCTATTAACTAAATTAATCAACTTTCTTAAAGGGTGAAAATTAGTTAAAAGAGTATTATATTTAGGGGGACGGGGTAGTATTATTAACTTGCTTGATGATTCTCAAACTTTGTTTCAGGGGGGACAATGATTATATGCCAGGAAATATTCTTGAGATCGAGCTTTGTAATTTCATGACCTTTGATTACTTAAAATGCAAACCCGGGCCTCGATTGAATCTTGTAATTGGGCCTAATGGTTCTGGTAAGAGTTCACTTGTATGTGCTATTGCTCTTGGCCTCTGTGGAGAGCCCCAGGTTGGTTTGAGTTTTTCTGCACTTGAACAGGCTTCTTAAGATTGTTATTTTTTGGCTTAATCACTTATTTGGTCCCTAAATTATTTAAAATGACTCAATTGATCCCTAAAATTTCAAACGCTCCAACCAGGTTATCTAGTTTTGAAAAATGCTTCAATCATGTCATTTCCGTTAAATTCTGGCGGTTTTCGTTTACAAATAGTGGTGGTTTTCATTAATGGTATCAAATTCAACCTAATTGGAGCGTTTAGAAATTTAGGGATCAAATTGAACAATTTGAAATAATTTAGGAACTAAATTAATAATTAACCCTTATTTTTCAACTGCAATATATTATGACTTTGTTTATTGCAGTTGCTTGGGCGTGCTATGAGTATTGGGGCATATGTGAAGCGAAGAATCAGGCTACATTAAGATAACCTTGAGAGGGGACCATAAAGAGGAACACATTAACATTATGCGTAAAATTAATACCAATAACAAGTCTGAATGGATGCTCAATGGTGAGTTTTTAATACTCTAGATGTCTAATTTTATTGAATGTCAGTATGCTACTGTTATTTTGACTGTAATTGTAAGTCTCATGGTTGATATTAACTGCAATAGAGGATGGTTAAAATTAATACTAATAATTTATTGTGATCTGTCAATGTGTTCATTTCAGGAAATGTGGTGCTTAAAAAGGATGTGGCTGAAACCATTCAAAGGTTTAACATACAAGTCAATAATTTGACTCAAGTAAGCATATGACCTGTGTTGACAGCTGTATATGTACTTTTATTTTAAATTTGAAGTTTGCATTTTAAATAAGGATTCTAAGAGATTTAGTTAGTTATGATCAAAATCATATTACTCAAGTCTGATTTGATTTTGTCTTCTTTATTCTAGAAGATTTAGCTAGTTAAGATCAAGATTAAACTAATCAAATCTGATTTGATTCTCCTTTATCTTTTCCTTATATTTATTCGTAATTAGGGTGATTAAGATTTATTCTAGCCATTTCTGCCTATATATGTCTCGTGTATTTCTGACCCATCTAGAATAATAAGTATTAATTTGCTCATCGTATATTTTGCAAATTCTAGAGGCGTCGAAGCATCATCATAGTTCCTCTTATTCTCCTCAATCTTATAAAATAATCTAGTCCATTCACTTAATTCATAGTGATGTTTGGGGACCTAGTTGGGACCCTAAACCAAATGGAATGTCACCTTTATAAATAATCATACAAGATTCATGGTTTTACTTTAACAAAATCTGAAGTTGAGAACATGTTCAAATTTTTTTCCATGACACAAACTCAATTTCAATAAAAAAAAATCAAAGTATTTCGAATGGATAATGGAAGGGAGTATTTTAACGAACAAAGTTCTTGTGTTGATAATGGCATCATTCATCAAAGCTCTTGTGTTGATACACCACAACAAAATGGAGTGACTGAAAGAAAAAAACAAAGTTCTCCTCACAGCCCTAACCTTTGCTCCTACCTAACTAGCCATCAGATTATTAGTTAGTTGGTTGTTATTACAATAACAATTCAGTTATGATCCCCTACAACTTGCCTATATGCCTCCTCTCATAGACTCTCCTAATTGAAGGTCTATTCCTTTCAGAAATATGTTGAGTGTTGTTGTTTAGGTTTTATTTTTGAACTGTTTCTGGTGTAAAGATGGGGATATTTGAAAGGCTTAAGAGAACTTTCGTGCATGTTTTATAGCTTTTGGGTTGTGCTCAACATCTGTGTTGAAGATGGGCATTTCCTAGAGCTTTTTTTGCAAAAGAAAGAAAGAAACAAAGGGTTATGTAAAATGTGAGGATGTCTAAACTCTGAGAGTATCTTCATTTATTTTTCTACAAGTCCAATTCCAAATTATATTTCTTTTTCTTAATAAAAATGAAAGTTTCATCACCCCTTTTATCCCAGTTATCTGTGTAATTATCTGCATTTTTTCTTACTATCTCCTCTTATTAGTGTACACCCCCCTTAGTTGCTTTATTTATCTGATTGTAGGTGTTATGCCTATTGTGATGTTCAAATTTAGGTTCTAACTTGTGCTAATACTTTGTTTTCCTTTTTTTCCTACCTAACTGATTGCTTGGAACCCTTCCTTGGCTTTTGTAGTTTTTACCGCAAGACAGGGTCTGTGAGTTTGCAAAGTTGAGTCCTGTTCAACTCCTGGAAGAGACCGAAAAGGCTGTTGGTGATCCACAGCTTCCAGAGCAACATCGAGCACTAGTTGATAAAAGTCGTTCATTGAAGCATATTGAGTTGGTAGGTTCACCCTTTTGCTAAGAATGGATTTGATGATCTCCTAAAAAATTATTGCTTGTACACTTGAGGATAACTTCACTAATACTATTTCAGTCTCTGGAGAAAAATGATGGAACTTTAAAACAGTTGAAGGAACGAAATGCTGAATTAGAGAAGGATGTTGAACGTGTTCGTCAAAGAGATGAACTTCTTACCAAGGTTTCAGAATGTCTTATATGTCTTATATGTGCCAAGCATTGAGCCATTTGTTATGATGTTTTCTTTTTTTTCTGATATGCTAAGCTAATCCTTTCTTTTCTCATTTAGGAGGTTTTCTGATACTCATGCCTTGAAACTTTTCCCTGTCTTGATATTTTTTAATTAAAAAAAATCACGGCTATATCTTTTTATGTAGGCTGAAGCAATGAAAAAGAAGTTGCCATGGCTGAGGTATGATATGAAGCAGGCAGAATACCGGGAAGCTAAGGAGCGTGAGAATGTTGCAGCAAAGGCATTGGAGGAAGCTGCAAAGTTATTAAATGATCATAAAGAGCCCATTATGTACGGTGGTCTTCCTTACTTCTATACATTTACTCAACTGCTCAAATTTCTGATTTTCTTATTCTTAGGATTTTGAATTGCTGGATGAGAAGGTTGCATATATTTTAGCATGGGTGGATATTGGGGTTCTTCACTTTTGATTAAACACTTAGTAGGTTGCTTGATACACAGATGCAAAAGCATTAGCTATTTTAAATTTACAGAAACAAAGTTAAGGAAAGAAAATGCCTTATTCTTTTTTAGAAACCATAAGTCTGTCTTATATCTAGGTAGAAGGTAAGTAGAATAGAAGCTCAAACCTTAGTTCCAAAATGTGGGACTAAAATGTAATGTATATAGAATATATAATACCGTAATAATATCATTTTTTAGAAAATATAATATAATTGTTGAGAATCCGAATGATATATTTTGTATTTATTGTAATAAATATAGTTTATAGGCATATATCTGATTTATGGGAAACTGAATATTCTGTAATTAATTCAATAAAGCCTATATAATCCTTCTTCCGTGGTGTATTCAGACAAATGGTTTCTGTCTAATTTATCTCTGTATACTGTTGTTCAATATGGTATCTAGAGCTAGGCAACGACATCTCGGAAATCGTCGTCATTGCCCGGTGGACCTATTGTCCCCGGTGTAAAAAATTTTTTTCGAACCACATATAACTGGTTCTTCTCCGGCGACCTCCTCTTCTCCGGCGACCTCCTCTTCTCCGGCGACCGCATCTTCTCCAGCGACTTTTTCGGCCGCCGCCGCCAATTTTCCGGTGACTTTTTCGGCCGCCAACACTACCTTCCAGAGCGCCTTCCGCTGATCTTTTCATCTCAGGCCACCGCCTCTCCATCCGAGCCTGCACGCGCGGCTCTACTGACGCGCCAAACAGCAACTCCTGCGATGCGTGTAGGTGCGTTTCAGGCCGATCTTTCACCAGCACTGTCGCACCACTATTGCGACCATAACCCCTGAGTTTCGTCCCATTCTGAGCACTTGCGTTGGTACTGTTTGTGTTTTTCTCTTGCAGGAACTATTTGTGTTCGTGTTTGTTGGTACTGTTCGTGTTTTCCTCACCTCATGGCGTCCACTGGAACACCAACACCAACACCAACCCCACCCATTTATTCTACCTTCCCGCTCAGTGTAGAGAAATTAGATGGCACCAATTATGCTACATGGTCCTCTGATATCTCCCTCTGGATAACTGGCCTGGGTTACAAAGAACACCTCACCAGCACCAGTGATTCCGTATCTGCCACTGAGCATCCACAATGGGTGAAGATTGATGCACAACTTTGCAGTGTCATTAAGTCCATAATACACCCCACTCTCAAACCGATTTTTCGACCTCATGACACGTGTGAATCAGTTTGGACTGAGGCGTGCTCACTGTACACCAACTCTACTCAGCGTCTCTTTGAGGTGTGTCGTGACTTGATGACCCTTATTACGCCGCAACGTCTTGATGGTCCTATGTCCATATATCTTGGACGTATACATGCTGCCTTGCACGAATATAATGAGCTTTTGCCACCTACTGCATCCATTCCTGCTGAAGCTAAGAAAGAACTGGAGAATCGGAGTGCGTTCTTTATGACCCTTGCTCTCTACGGTTTACCACCAGAATATTTTCCTGTACGTGACCAGATTCTTGGCTCTCCTGTTGCGCCTACGATGACTACTGCTTCTTCCGCATTACTTCAGATTCCATCTAAGTTCTCTACGGAGAATTCTGATTCAGCGTTGGGTGATACATCTGCTCTTGCATCCCAAAGCCATAACTCTAGTCGTCCTCGATCTGGGAAGAGTCGTCATAAGTGTGACCATTGTCACCGACCGGGATACACCATTGACCGTTGCTGGAAATTACACGGAAAACCCCCTCGTTCAGCTAATGTGGCTCAGACACCGCAGCTAGGGTCTACAGAGTTCGCAAATAAACCCCATCCTACACCTACTGCCTATGAGGACTTTGTCAAGTGGTTTGAAGGACATCAAAACTCAGGTCGCGACTTCGGTCGCCCACACTAGTAAATCCATTGCTTGCGTCTCTCAATCTCCATCTTTAGGACCCTGGGTATTAGACTCCGGTGCCTCTGACCATATCTCCGGTAATCGCTCTCTATTTTCTTCTCTTTCCACTTCTGGTTATTTACCCACTATTACCTCTGCCAATGGTTTCCATACACAGTCACATGGTATTGGCACTACCCATCCCCTTCCCACCTTAACTGTTGATTCCGTTCTATATGTCCCTAACTGTCCCTTTAACTTGCTTTCTATAAACTGACTTACACAATCACATGACTTAATAATCACTTTTACTAAAAACTCTGTGACATTGCAGGAACGGACTTCGGGACGGACGATTGGCACCGGATGTGAGTCTCATGGCCTTTACTACCTTAATGCGACGACCCCAGTGTGCTCCACCTCAACTTCTCCTCTATTGATACATGCTCAGTTGGGGCATCCTGGTCTACCGAAGCTTCAACAGTTGGTTCCTAGTCTATCCAAATTAACTAGTTTACAGTGTGAGTCATGTCAATTAGGGAAGCATATTCGTAGTTCTTTTCCTAATAGAGTCAATAAAAGGGCTACCTCTCCATTTGCCTTAGTTCATTCAGATGTGTGGGGTCCCTCCCGTATTGTTTCACATTCTGGTTTTCGGTATATTGTAACCTTTATTGATGATTTTTCACGTTGTACGTGGCTTTGTCTTATGAAGTCTAGGTCTGAATTGTTCTCTTTGTTTGAAAAATTTTATCATGAAATAAAAACTCAATTTGGTATCCCTATCCACTCTTTGCGCAGTGATAATGCACGTGAGTACTTGTCTCATCAATTTCAGGTTTTTATGGCCTCAAAAGGCATCCTTCATCAAACCTCCTGTGCTCACACACCTCAAGAAAATGGTGTTGCTGAGCGCAAAAATCGACATCTCATTGAGACAGCTCGGACTCTTCTTATTCATGGCAATGTACCCCTACGATTTTGGGATACTACTGTTCTTACAGGCTGCTATCTCATCAATCGTATGCCATCCAGTGTCTTGTCAAATCAGGTACCACATTCTATTCTCTTTCCTAACCTACCCCTTCATCCTATTCCTCCACATGTCTTTGGGGCCACCTGTTTTGTTCATAATTTATCTCCGGGTCTAGACAAACTTTCTGCAAGATCCATCAAATGTGTTTTCCTTGGGTATCATCGGTCGCAGAAAGGTTATCGTTATTTTTCTCCTACCTTGCAACGGTACTTTGTCTCTGCTGATGTCTCATTCTTTGAGTCTATTACTATGAGCCTTCAGCCAAAACTTCTCCCACCACTAGTACAGACAATATTGTCCCTCTTCCATCCATTGCTCCAGTTGAGTCCGAGGTACATCAGGAGGTTCCCAACGAAGCACAACATATCATATGACCTTTTCAGATATATCAGCGTCGCTCACGCCCTCCACCAGCCACTGATACAGTTCGCACCGAGATAGTAGATGCCATGCCAGACTCTTCCCCAGTGTTGTCTCCGGTACCAAGTTCGGACCTGCCCCAAGACCTAAACTGGCCCATTGCTTTGCGAAAAGGTATTCGTTCCACTCGCAATCCTTCTCCTCACTATATTAACCTCAATTATCATTGCCTTTCTCCTTTGTACTATACTTGTCTATCTTCTATTTCTTGTGTCTCTATTCCTAACTCTCCAGGTGAAGCAATAGCTCACCCTGAGTGGCGTCAAGCAATGATTGACGAGATGTGTGCTCTCCAATGTACTGGTACCTGGGAACTGGTTCCTCTTCCATCTGGCAAGTCCACTGTTGGGTGTAGATGGTTTTTCACTCTCAAAGTTGGTCCTGATGGGAAAATTGATTGTTTCAAAGCGCGTTTGGTTGCTAAAGGGTATACACAGATCTTTGGACAGGATTACACTGATACATTTTCTCCTGTGGCCAAAATGGCCTCTGTCCGTCTTCTCTTCTCCATGGCAGCTATTCGCCATTGGCAATTATTTCAGTTGGATATTAAAAATGCTTTTCTTCATGGCGACCTTGAGGAGGAAATGTATATGGAGCAACCACCTGGATTTGTTGCTCAGTGGGAAGTCTTCCAACATGGTTTGTCGCCTACGCAGGTCCTTATACGGACTTAAACAGTCCCCTCGAGCCTGGTTTGGCCGTTTTCGCACCGTTGTCCAGAAATTTGGTTTGATTCGCAGTGAAGCTGATCACTCTGTATTTTATCGCCATTCACCTCAGGGATGTATCTATCTCATTGTCTATGTGGATGACATTGTCATTACTGGAAGTGATCAACATGGCATTATCAGCTTGAAACAGTATCTCTCACGCCAGTTCCAGACTAAAGACCTTGGTAAGCTTCGATATTTTCTAGGTATTGAAGTTGCTCAATCCAATGATGGTTTAGTAATTTCTCAAAAGAAGTATTCACTTGACATCCTGGAAGAGACTGGCCTATTAAATGCCAAGCCAGTAGACACACCTATGGATCCTAGTATCAAGTTAATACCTGATCAGGGGGAGCCTTTCTCGGATCCTGGGAGATACAGGAGGTTGGTTGGAAAGTTGAACTACCTCACGATTACTCGCCCAGATAT
The DNA here is from genome assembly GCA_026413185.1 of Pueraria montana var. lobata. Lineage (NCBI taxonomy): Eukaryota > Viridiplantae > Streptophyta > Magnoliopsida > Fabales > Fabaceae > Pueraria > Pueraria montana. The sequence continues at coordinate 55,499,664 of CM048654.1, forward strand.
TGCCTTTGCAGTTAGTGTGGCAAGCCAGTTCTTGAACTCCCCTTGTCAGGATCACTGGGATGCAGTTATCCGGATCCTGAAATACATTAAGAAAGCCCCTGGCAAAGGCCTTATTTATGAAGACAGGGGACATGCTCGAGTTGTTGGATACTCATATGCTGACTGGGCAGGCTAACCCAATGATAGGCGATCTACATCTGGATATTGTGTGCTGATTGGAGGTAACTTAGTATCTTGGAAAAGCAATAAGCAAAAGGTTGTAGCAAGATCAAGTGCTGAAGCAGAATACAGGGCGATGACTTTAATGACTTGTGAGCTTATATGGCTGAAACAACTCCTCAAATAGCTAAAGTTTGAAGAAACCACTCATATAACACTTATATGTGACAATCAAGCTGCTCTACATATTGCCTCAAATCCTGTCTTCCATGAAAGGACCAAACATATTGAGGTTGATTTGCATTTTATTAGTGAAAAGATTGAATCAGGGGACATCATCACAAGTTTTGTCAACTCTAGTGACCAGTTGGCTGATATCTTCACTAAGTCTCTAAGGGGACCTAGAATTGATTACATTTGTAACAAGCTGGGCACATATGACCTATATGCTCCAGCTTGAGGGGGAGTATTGAGAATCAGAATGATATATTCTGTATTTATTGTAATAAATATAGTTTATAGGCATATATCTAATTTAGGGGAAACTGAATATTATGTAATTAATTCAATAAAGCCTATATAATCCTTCTTCCGTGGTGTATTCAGACACACGGTTTCTGTATAATTTATCTCTGTATACTGCTGTTCAATAATAATATTACATATTGTTAGGATCCAATTTCAAGGTTGAGACTTGAGACCCAAATACATTGCTAGCTTTGTATTTAAGCAAACTCCAATCAAGGAAAGAATATCTCTTATCATTTTTTAGAAACTCTAGGTCTAGGAAAAAGGTTTAGAAGTTCACAATTTAGTTCCACAATGCAGGATTTGAATGAATGAGTATATTATGATCCCATAAATTCTTGTGCTTCTCTTATTTCTCAAATTGTATTACTTTTCCTTTCTTTCTAGTAATGGTGAGTTTGTATCTCTACCTTAAGCATCATATCCAAACTTTGTCAAACTAGTTCTTAATAAAACTTTCATTTATTTTGGTGTCACTTATCCACCTGAACACCTTCGTATCTGTGTTTAAAATAATTATATTTACCAATTTAGCATATGTTAAAATTTATTTACTAGTGGCTCACCCCACACAGCTCATATATGTGTGTGTGTAATATGCTTTGCCTAAGAAATCAATTAGCTTTTGAATCATGTAATGTTGCTTTACCTAAGAAATCAATAAATGATTTTTGTTCCGCTCGTTGAGTTGGAAAAGCACATCGTCTTCCTTCACAAGCCATTTATAATTCTCCTTTTGAGCTTCTGTATTGTGACTTGTGGGGTTTAGTACCCATGGACTCCTCTTGTGGATATAAATATATGTTAACCTGTGTAGATGTTTACACAAGGTTCACGTGGACTTTTTCTACTCAAATTAAAGTCAGACACATACTGTTTTCTCTAACACGAGGTACTGCTATAGCATGTTGCACCAACTTCCTCTCTTCCAACACTTCCCTCCACTGCTTCCAGCACTGTTGACCCTCAATTCACCTCTGTTTCTGCCCCTTCTCTGCCCCCTCCTCCACAAAACTCTCACCCTATGCAAACTCTCTCAAAATCTGGTATTTTCAAATCTCATCTAAAACCTTCACTCCTAGTTACCATAGTTGAACCATCCTCAATTAAGCAGGCCTCGTTCTCACCGCATTGGAAACAAGCAATGCAGCTTGAGTTTGACGCTTTGTTGGCTAATCAAACTTTGTCTCTTGTTTTTCTGCCCCCTGGAAGATTTGCTGTTGGTTGTAAATGGGTTTTCAGGATCAAGGAAAATCCTGATGGGGAAAAGTTAATAAGTATAAGGCTCGCTTGGTTGCCAAAAAGTGGCCTATCAAGCAAGTTGATGTGAATAATACTTTTCTTAAATGGCCTCTTGGAAGAGGAAGTGTATATGGTGCAACCTCACAGTTTTGAGACCAATGACAAAGAACTTGTCTGTAAACTTCAAAAGGCAATCTATGGCCTCAAGAAAGCTCCTAGAGCCTACACTGATAAGCTTTGGCTTTGTGCATAGTAGGTGTGATCCTTTGATAGGGAGACTAATATGGCTAACAGGGAAGACCATTCTGAATTGGACACCAACCACAGAGCACGAGGTGAAAGCAGGCCCAAGAGGATCATTGTTAAGCCCATTCGTTACAGGGATTAAGTCTAGAAAAATAATTCCTTATTTTATGATTATTGTTGATTTTCGTTAGTTTGTTTTGCCACCTAGACATTCTGTTATTCCCACTGATGTAGTAAGCCATCAATTATATAAACCACAAAAAAGGTAATGAATAGACAGAGAAGAGAATTATTAGTTCAATTAATTGCTTTGGAGGTTTTCCTTGTCCTCGAATTCAGGGAAATTACTGTGTTCATATCAATTTGGTGCTTTCATCACTATGGCAGAAAATACCCGTTCCAAATCTCTCGATCGTTTGGAGGAAACCGTGAAGCTTCTTACCCAGAACCAATCCACACTTACATCTACCCAATCAAATATCTCGGCTAAGGTAGATGCTATCCTCACTCAATTGTCTACCCTCTCCATTCCACAAACCTCTTCTCCAATAACATCCACCCCTCACCGCCTTCATATGAAGCTCGATGTGCCACGTTTTGACGGCACCAATGCCATGGGCTGGATTTTCAAAATATCTCAATTCTTTGAGTATCACGGCACTCCTGAATCTGAACGCCTTTCTGTAGCCTCTTTCTATATGGAGGGTCCAGCTCTTAGCTGGTACCAATGGATGTTCCACAACGGCCTCATCCTTTCGTGGCAAGGGTTGTTACAAGCACTAGAGACGCGCTTTGCTCCGTCGTACTACGATGATCCACGGGGAGCCCTTTTCAAGTTAACCCAGCATGGCACAATCAACGATTATCTTACGGAGTTCGAACGCCTGTCGAATCGCATTGTGGGTTTACCTCATCCCTTTTTGCTGAGTTGTTTTATCTCCGGCCTCACCCCGAAAATTCGCCGTGAAGTCCAAGCGCACCAACCGATGACGCTTCCTTAGGCCGTGGCCTTGGCTAAGTTACAGGAAGACAAAATCGAGGATCGTCGTAAGTCCTTCCGTACTCGACCTCCTCAAGTAACTCCCACGCCTCCCTCATTTTCGACCGCGTCATATTCACCACCCATTGCTTCTCCTACGCCTCTGAACATACGCACTCCCACACCGTCATTACCACCACCTCCCAATACCAAGTACAAACACCTATCCCAGGCCGAGATCGCTAGCCGCCGTGATAAGAGTCTCTGTTACTACTGTGACGATAAGTTCAGTCCCAGTCACAGGTGTAAGGCACGCTTCTTTCTCTTGCTCGCCGAAGAAGATCCAGAAGATTCCATTTTCGGTGAGACCCCTCACTCCGGTCCTACCCTCACACTCTTGGGTGATTCCACTCCTACCCCTGAGGCCCAAATTAGTTTCAATGCACTTTCAGGTCACTCTTCTCATGAGGCCTTACGTCTGATGGGTCATTTGGCCCAACACCCAGTAACCATTCTTGTTGATAGTGGGAGCACACATAACTTTGTTCAAGATAGAGTTGCCAAATTTTTGGGCCTTCCAACTCAACCTACTCCTACCTTGCATGTTATGATTGGTAATGGTACTGTAGTTGATTGCCAGTCTGTTTGTCGTGCGACCCAGCTGACCATTCAGGGTCAATCTTTTGAGGTAGACCTATATGTTTTGCCTATTAGTGGTGCAGAGGTGGTACTAGGCGTCCAATGGCTTAAAGAATTGGGCCCAGTCCTAACAGATTACAATACTCTTACCATGAAGTTCCTCCGTAATGGGTCACCCATTGAATTCAAGGCCCATAACCCATCTGTTCCTCTTGACATCTCAGCCCATCAAGTTAAACGCCTCCTCCACACTCACTCGGCCTCTGCCTTCTTCCACATACAAGTACTTCCTGATCCACCACAAAACTCTCCACCAGACATCCCTACCCACTCTAATTCCCTCCTAGCCGCCCTTATCCATCGTTTCACTCACCCTTTTACCAACCTAAACACCTTACCCCCTGACCGCACCACCAACCACCAAATCCATTTAATTCCCAACTCCACTCCCACAAATGTCCGTCCCTATCGTTATCCTCACTCCCAGAAGTGTGAGATCGAACGACAAGTCGACGAAATGCTTCGCACGGGTTTCATTCAACCAAGTCGAAGCCCTTTCTCATCGCCCGTCCTATTAGTCAAGAAGAAGGATGGCACATGGCGTGTTTGCATTGATTTTCGTGCTTTGAACTCCATTACAGTGCGTGACCGCTTTCCTTTGCCTACCATCGATAAACTACTTGATGAGCTTGCTGGGGCTTCGTGGTTTTCGAAGTTGGATCTTCGCCAAGGATTTCATCAAATCCCTATGGCTCCAGAGGATGTTCCCAAAATGGCTTTCAGAACTCACCATGGCCATTTTGAATATCACGTCATGCCGTTTGGGTTATGTAATGCTCCTTCGACGTTTCAGGCAACAATGAACACAATTTTTGCCCCTTTCCTTCGTAAATTTGTTGCTGTTTTCTTCGAAGACATTTTGGTCTATAGTCGCACTTTGCAGGACCACTTCGTTCATTTGGAGACAGTCTTTCAAACCCTTCAAGCTTGTGAATTTTACTTGCGAGGGTCCAAATGCCTCATTGGACAAAGACAACTTGAGTATTTAGGTCACATTGTATCTCTTGAGGGTGTTGCTCCTGAACCTTCCAAAATTCAGGCCATGCTCGATTGGCCCATTCCCACATCTGTGCGCGCTCTTCGCGGCTTCTTGGGGTTGACCGGATTCTATCGCCGGTTTATTCGCGGTTATGCTTCTATAGCCGGACCCCTAAACGAGTTATTAAAGAAGGGGAATTTCACTTGGAATTCTGAAGCTCAGACAGCATTTGACTCTCTTAAGAAGGCTATGACTAACGCACCTGTATTAGCCCTTCTTGATTTTACCCTTCCATTTGTCCTAGAAACAGATGCTTCTGGACTTGCTATGGGGGCCGTTCTAATACAACAGGGTCATCCTATAGCATATTTTAGTAAGCCATTTTGTCCTCGCTTACTTCGGGCATCCACTTACATTCGCGAATTGCATGCAATCACTTCGTCTGTTAAAAAATGGCACCAATACCTCCTTGGCCACCCATTTACTATCCTCACAGATCATAAGAGTCTTAACGAACTGATGTCTCAGACTATACAGACCCCGGAACAGCAGGTCTATCTCTCCAAATTGTTGGGCTATGACTATACAATTCAGTATAGAGCTGGACGTCACAATGTGGTGGCTGATGCTTTGTCCCGTACTTCCTCTGAGGATTCTGCTCTTTGTCTTGGTCTATCCATGCCTAATTTTGCCTTCCTGGGTGACTTTCATCAACATTTGTTGTCCAATGATGAGTTCTTGGAATTACTTCAGAAGCTTCAGTTGAACCCAGCAGATCATGTGGATTACAGCGTCCATAATGGGCTAATTTTCTTTAAGGGGCGTCTTTGGGTGCCTTCTACTTCCCCTTATCGTGCAATCTTGCTGCAGGAATTTCACCAAACCCCACTTGCTGGTCACATGGGTATATTTAAAACACTAGCTCGGTTGCAAGAGAATTTTTATTGGCATGACATGCGGTCTGATGTTAAAAAGTTTGTGGAGCAGTGTCATACTTGTCAACAAACTAAATATGAGACTAAACGTCCAGCTAGCCTTCTCCAGCCTCTACCAATTCCCAATGCCATCTGGGAAGATCTTTCCTTAGATTTCATCACGGGCCTTCCAGTTTCCTCTGGTCATACTGTGATTCTTGTGGTGGTGGACCGCTTCTCAAAGGGAGTCCATTTTGGGCCATTACCTTCTCAGTTTACTGCTTTCAAGGTAGCCCACCTGTTCTTTGAGCTGGTTTGCAAACATCATGGACTTCCTCATAGCCTTGTTTCAGACCGTGACCCATTTTTATCAGCAAATTTTGGCGCGAACTCTTCAAATTTTGTGGTACTAAGCTTCGCATGAGTACCTCTTACCATCCTGAGAGTGATGGTCAAACGGAAGTCCTTAATAGAGTTCTGGAACAGTACCTTCGCAGCTTTGTTCATACTCATCCTTCTCGATGGAGTCGTTTCTTATCTCTAGCTGAATGGTCTTACAATACTTCAGTTCATACTGTTACTGGTTACTCTCCTTTTCAGATCATCTATGGCAAACCTCCACCCTCAATCCCCCATTATTTACTTGGTTCCTCTCCGGTGGAAGCTGTAGATCAGATACTGAATGAACGCCAGGAGTTGCTCATTGTGCTTAAGCGCAAACTTGAAAAGGCACAACTCCAAATGAAGCTTCAGGCTGATCGCAAACGTCGTGACATTGCTTATAATGTGGATGACTGGGTCTATGTTCGTTTGCGTCCATATCGCCAACTCTCAGTCGCAAGTGGTCCCTATCACAAGCTGTCCAAGCATTTTTATGGTCCTTTCCAAGTGCTTGAAAGGATTGGATCAGTTGCCTATCGGCTTGCCTTGCCTCCCACCTCCGAAATTCACCCATTATTCCACTGCTCACTTCTCAAACCTCATAAAGGACCCTTGCCTGAACAGTGTGATCAGCTTCCAGCTCTCTCTCATGATCATCATCCTTTGATCATGCCTTTAGCTATTTTACAATCTAAATGGGACCAGTCTACCTCTCCTCCTACGCGCCTTGTGCTTGTACAATGGCTCGGGTTATCCCCTGATGATTCTACCTGGGAAAATTGGGAGGAACTTTGTGCTGCTTTCCACCTTGAGGACAAGGTGGATTTTGCAGGTGAGGGTATTGATAGGGAGACTAATATGGCTAACAGGGAAGACCATTCTGAATTGGACACCAACCACAGAGCACGAGGTGAAAGCAGGCCCAAGAGGATCATTGTTAAGCCCATTCGTTACAGGGATTAAGTCTAGAAAAATAATTCCTTATTTTATGATTATTGTTGATTTTCCTTAGTTTGTTTTGCCACCTAGACATTCTGTTATTCCCACTGATGTAGTAAGCCATCAATTATATAAACCACAAAAAGGTAATGAATAGACAGAGAAGAGAATTATCAGTTCAATTAATTGCTTTGGAGGTTTTCCTTGTCCTCAAATTCAGGGAAATTACTGTGTTCATATCATCCTTCCTTATTGATCTATCAGAAATATATGGTAACTGTATCTATATGTTGATGTTGATTTATGTGGATGATATCATCATCACAGGATCTTCCTTATCTCTGCTTCAGGATATTGTTACCAAATTGAATGTTGTGTTAGCTCTCAAATAGTTTGGGGACCTTGACTATTTTCTTGGTGTTGAGGTAAAACACACCTCTTCTAGTGCTCTTCTTCTTACATAGGCTTCTGCAAAGAGCATTTCTACTCCTATTCCTGCTAATTTGAAGCTCTCTCGATATTGTTCAGATTATCTGCCACTTACAAGTCCATTGTAGGTGCTCTTCAGTATGTCACTGTGGCCCAAATGAGGTTGGGTTTGTCGGAGATGCTGAGAGTGAAAGTTGAGACTTAGGGATTGTAGTGCGAGTTGGGGCACACAAAGGGTGGCAAAATCCCAATATTGCCCCCTATACGCCTTCAAATGAAACACTTTCAACCTCCGTTTGTTTGCAGTGAAAGGGGGCTGATAAGGAGTGAAATGAACAGTAAAACGTTGTGAGACCCACACTTTTACACTCTACTTTAATTCAAAACTTTCATCTCAATTCACTTTCATTCCATTTCATTCTACTCTACCAAACACTCTTTTAGTGTCAAAATGGGCTTTGTGCCCGCTAAGTAATAGCCCTGATTCGGTACACTCAAGCCATGGGAGGAAGCTGTGATGCTACAGGTTCATGGGAGAAGATGCAAGCTGCGACGCACCACAGCAGTGCTATAGGGCCTCTATAATGTGCGGTTGACGACTTTATATTGACCTGAGTTATTTGAGTACACTGTGAAATTGTTTTGATGTTTGCTTTGCTTTGCTTGAAAATGTTTAAAAATCAGATTATTGTTCTGGCTATATTGTTACCCATAAAATAGAAGTTTTTATGAGGAATATATTATTCCTAATTTTGAAAGCTTTTTAAGGCTGGCTTATTGAGTGATTAGATTTATTTGTCTTATGATCATGGTACTTGTGATATTTAGCTATGGATGGTGATGTCCTAAGATATCTGCCACTACATTACTACAAATTGTAATTCTTCATGGCATAGCAGGAAACAAAAAAGAAGAGAAGGCTGCATTAGATACAAAATGCAAAAAGGTTAGCAGCCATGTAAATGAGAATGCAAAGAAGCGAATCGAACTTATGGAAGAGGAGAACAAATTGGTAAATTTTCTCTTCCATTTATGTGTTGTACCTTCATTTTTTTCTTCTCCTAAATTCAACATGTAAAACTCATGTCTTCCTTTTCAATCCATGCATTTTCTTGATAGGAACTATGACAATGAAAAACTTGATAATTTTTTTGGTATATTGTGCTTGTGGATTTATCTTGTACCCTGTTGGATGAGTTAAAGTTGTCTGTGATTTTAATTCATTGTTATCACTTTGTAGGATGTGGAATTACGAGGAAAGTACAAAGAAATGGAAGAGTTGAGGAGGCAGGAAGAAACTCGACAACGAAGACTTGTAAAAGCTAGGGAGGAACTTGCTATCGCTGAACTTGAACTTGAGAATCTACCCCCATATGTACCTCCTAAGGATGACCTTGTAAGTATTCTTATGTCTTTAATTATATCATTCACATTTTTCCTAAGGATGACCTTGTAAGTATTCTTATGTCTTTAATTATATCATTCACATTTTGTGTAAAATGTTTTAACATTCCATACATTATCACTAGAAATACTATGCTATAAGATAAAGCCATTAAGGGCTTTTTGTTGTTAAGAGTTTCAAGATTGGATGAAGCCAACTTCTACCAATTTTGCAAAATTGGATGAAGCCTCTTTCACAACATAAAAACAACAAAAGCCTTATTTTAATAGGTGAGGTCGACTACATGGATCACACAATGCCATTGAACTTGGTTAAAGACCAAATACTTAGAGATATTATTCACTATGAGATTCCTCTTGACAACTTCCTCCAAAGTTCATCTGGGTCTCCAAAGTACAAAATTATATTTATACACATGATAAAAAAAATAACAAAGACAAGAAAAATAACTCATAACTCATTAAATTATAAAGATTAAGATCCAATACATAACACAACTCAACATAGGTTCTTAAGTCATAACTCATAATAAGTTCATAATTATTTAATACAAGCGCACTAGACTAGTAGACCATTCAAATTAAAATAAGGATAGTCATCCTCAATATTATTTTCATCCTCGTCAATGGCATCTCCTCCACTTTCATCGTCATCAACAATTGGAGGAACCTACAAAAGGTGCAACACACCTCCACTAGAATCTTCTCCTGCTTCAATTAAGATGTCTTCATCTGGAGCATCCAAATTTGTGGACATGTTCTGTTGCATTTCACTCTGAATATTTGTTACTAACTTTAGCTGATATTGTACTCTGCAAAAAAGTTGTGTTTTTGTTTGGTACTTGCACTCTTATAGTAAAGTGAAATTTTCCCCACCAGCAAAGACTAAAAGCCGAAATTGTGGAATTGGATTGTTCTGCTAATCAAGTGAGGCAGAATAAGTCACAAGCAGAAAATGAAATAAAGCGTAAGAAGTCATCCATGATGCAGATTAAAGAGAGGTAGAAGTTAGATTAAAGATATTGTGTGCTTTTGCATTGGATACTGATGCAAATCATATATTTGGCATATCTCTATATTGTCAAATTTGCAGGTTGATGGAAATGAATAATAAAAGTATAAAGTGTTTGTATGTATTGCAAAGATCAGGGGCTGAAAATATTTTTGATGCTTATAAATGGGTCCAAGAACATAGACATAAATTCAATAAGGAGATTTATGGCCCAGTTTTAGCAGAGGTACATGTGTTTAAAAATTCATGCTGTTATGGCTTTTTGGGCTGCTTGCTTAGTCTGTTAAATTGTTGAGTGAAATATCAGGTGAATGTCTCAAATAGGGTTTATGCTGCATATCTAGAGGGTCAAGTGGCTCATTACACTTGGAAGGTAATCCTAGATATCTTATTCAAATTATGGTCTCTATTTTCTTGCTGCACAACTCACCTTCTGCCAAATTTTGTTCAACTCTAGTCAAGAAAATTTTAGCTCTGTTATATGTAGAATTTTTAAAAGTATTTTATGGAATATTTGTTTTTAGATTATGTAATGATTTCTTTTTTCTTTTTGTGTATCCTTTTTTCAATTTCTTTTTCACCAGTAAAGTTGATAAATTTGGTTGTTGGTGCTGCTTTTTTTTATCCTGCTTTCTTTTGGTGGGACGTGGGAGGTTAAATTAGTTCTACAGGTCTTTATTATCCCCATCGTTGATTCATTTTTTTCTTGTTCAAATCCAGTCCTTCATAACACAAGATGATGGCGATCGAGATCTTTTGGCAAAACACCTGCATGCACATGTTATAAATTATACTGGTGGTGGTGGCCGCCAAAAGGAGCCTTTTGAAATTTCTGAAGATGTAAGTTTGTTGTGAAAATTTTTATTTTTCAGTTTGCATTTGATCAATCTAAATATCTCATTGTTGTTATTTTATTATTCTAACCAGAAGCGTGCTCTTGGCATCTACTCCCGGCTGGATCAAATTTTTGATGCTCCTATTGCTGTGAAGGAGGTTTTGATTAGCCAGTTTAATCTAGATAATTCAGTATGCCTCTATTGCTTCCTTTGTAAGCTAATTTTTTTGTGGATATTTGTTTATGTATTTTGGTTATACTATTTATAAATTGCACTCATTTCAGTATATTGGATCCAAAGAAACTGATCAGAATGCTGATGAGGTCATAAAATTGGGAATTATAGATTTATGGACGCCTGAAAGTCACTACCGTTGGACCAAGTCTAAATATGTAAATCATATCTCTTTAGACGTTCGACCAGTGGAACACCCAAAACTTTTATTGAATAGTATGCCTCTCTGAAACCGCATTGAATCAACATTATACAGATGATGATGTCTAGTTTTGACTGCTGGTTCTTGATTATCGCCCTTTTTCCCTTTTGTTGTACTTTTTAGATTTGAATGTTGGCGAAATTGAGAAGCTGAGTTCTCAGCAAAGGGAGCTTGAAGAAGTCGTTGCTAATTTGGAGGATAGTGTTGAAAGGTTTCAAGATGAAGAAAGAAGCTTAGTGAATCAAGCTGCTAATCTTCGTAAACAGTGGGTATGATGCTGAAAATATATATTTTGACTTCAATTCTCAATTCTAGAGCTTTTGTTCTAGGCACATGTGTGTGGTTGATTTAAAGGTTTGAATTTAACCTAATCTGGGTTAAATTTGTTTCTAACATAAGTTTGAAATATTATTCATTTTTTATTTTTTAGGAGGGCATTAGTATTACAGTACAAAATGAGCATAAAAAACGTCAAGCAATCATTAGCCGTATTGGTGAGTACAATATACTATGTTGAAGGATTTAAATGCTTCTGATTAACGTTTTACTTTATTTTAACATGAATATCTTGTTTTGACCTTTAGATCAAAGGAAAGGGTTATTAAAATTGATGGAGGAACAGGATGATCTAGATACTGAGATAGCAAAGCTTGTTGATCAGGGTACAAAATATAACATTCAGCATTTCCATAATGCAATGGAAATTAAGGTAATTTATCTCTATTCTTTCTCTGCTTCTTAAAATCTTGTTTTGCAGCCTTAGAGCATGTTTACTTCGTACTTTTTGTTTCTTGTTTTTGCAATTTGCTTTTTGATCTGCCCCGTCCCCCAAGAATATGGTTTCCATGCTGTCGATCTCCATCCTATTTTTGACAGGATCTTCTTGTTGAAGCTGTGAGTTACAGACAGATTTTAATTGAACAACGTATGGCTTTCGTTGAATTTGATGCAAAGGTAATAAATGAATAGTTAATGGTGGCACAGAATACATGTAACTGACTTTATTACTCATAATCTATGGCTTTTATCAATTACTTTTAAACTTCTAATTTTTTGGCTACCAATATTATTACCTCTACGAAGTTCAAGCAATGAATTATTGTTGACTCGATATTGGCAAGTGCACAAAATCGCACAAGTAGTAAATGGATAAGTCCAAGTATCATTTTCCCAAGGGACTTATGTAATATAGGCAGTTTTCACATAAATATTAGCTAAGCCAAACAGGTTTTCACAAGAAAGCTGTAAAAACACAAACTTTAGTTGTTTTTGGGAGTTTTACAGCAGATCTAGTACAAAACAGAAGTTAAAAAGATGTTTTTGTGATTTTTATAACAAAACACAGCTGTGATAGAGGTTAAAAACAGATGATAAAGATGTTGACATCAAACCCCTTACAACTGAAGAACTCAGCCACTCATGGAAATGAGCAGCTGCAAAATACACATGGAAGGGAAGAAGGTGAGGAAGAACACTAAGAACAAGAGAGAGTTTTTCTCTCCAATAAAACTGTACACAAAACAAGCTACAGAATACAATCTAAGTGTCTAAGACTATCTCTCATAAATGAGTGTCAGCTCTTTATATACATGTGCAAAATTTCTTCAAAGTGATACCTTGCTCAGCCAAGAAGTCTAGCTTGGCTGACTGGCAAATTCTGCTACTTCATCAGAATGCATTAAAGTGCAGCTCCAAAATGTGTTCTTTAACTTCAATCTCCTCATTCTATAAAAAGTGGGGTAAATCACTAAGATATAACCATAAAACTAGATAACTAAAGAAATTCTAACCAAATTACGAAATTAAAGGAAATTGAGTAAAACAACACTCCAAATGGGAGAAAAAGAGAGATAATTGCCTCAAAAATCACTAACAAAGTTACAGCAATTAACAATTATCATCCTGCATTAAAGCTTGTAGGCCATTATATTTTTGTTCTAAATTTTAAATAACCTACAACAACAACAGCAGCAGCAAAGTCTTATCCCACTAGGTGAGGTCAGCTATATAGATCACACGACACCATTCGGCACGGTTAAAAACCAAAGTTTCAAATATATGATTAAGCTTGAGATCTCCCTTGATGATTTCCTCCAATGTCATTTTAAGTCTCCCTCTTCTCCTTTTTCCCGAGCTAAAAATCATGCAATGTACTCTTCTAACTAGCGCCTCTTGTGGCCTTCTTTGTACATGCCCAAACAACCTTAACTGATTTTCCGCCATCTTTTCCTCAACAAAGCCTGTTAAATAACCTAACCTTTTTGTTTTTTTGATAAACACAATTATTAAGAATGAAAGGAGAGATAGAAATGACGAGTGTAAGACATCCTAACAAACTAAAGAAACAAATGAATTATAGTTTATGATTAGTGGAAATTATAGTTTAAGAATCAGATGACATCCACCTATGTCTCCACATGTCCCCTTTTCTGGATATGCCTTGCATATCTTAGGGCCATGATTTAACTGCTGCACTAGTGTGCCCTTAACATCATAGTTTATGATCAGTCACTGCATTGGGCTCCTGAGTCTCATCAGATCATTAGCTGAAGAACACAAAGAAGCTACACAACCAATGAAAAAATTAGCATTTCTTTCCAACCATACAACTGTAAATTGAGAACAGCACCAAAGCCTTTTAGCATCTATGCTAGGGCCCCAAAACCTCTAAAATTAATCCATAGGATCTTTTGGAGATCAGTGGGGCAAACTCAATGTTCACAAAATACACTAAACAAATTATTCCAGAAAAGGGAAATGCTGCGCAATGCAAAAACAAATGAGAAGCATTTTCAGAACTTGATTTTATCACATTACTCAATCTTCAGGTTTTAAGTAAATCTTTGATATATTAATCTGGTTTAGGACAGCAGTCCAAACATAAGATTTGACCTTTGAGGGAGCAACTTATTTCCAAACAGGCTTATCAAGAAGGAAACAGTCATTGCTAGGAGATGAGGTGAGGAACTGCAAGTAAAATTTACGATAAAATGAACCTGAAGTGTCAACAAACCAAATCATCTGGTCTAGATATGATGGGATATGGGTTGAATTCAGCAAGACTGAAAGAGACTGTAATCCAAAGATTGTCTAAAAAGGTCAAAATTATATGAAATAGTAGACTCAGAAGAAGAATAAACAGAATTATAGAATTGTGCAAACTAGAGAGATTCTAGGATAAATATCAGAATGAGGAAGAGGAATATCGTCTGCTAAAGTATCCTCCCAAAATTTAATTTGAGAACAATAATTTAAACCAAAGAAAATAAGAGATCTAAAAGAAGCATAATGATGAGATATGAACTTCCAAGGACCAGCATGCACATCCCAACTGTCTGCAATTTTTTTGTACAATATTGTGTCAATTCTTTTGTTTTCTAGATTCTCTCCCTCTGTCTCTGTGTGTATATGTGTGTGTCTATGCTTTTCTCTTTCTCTTTGTTTACATTTTTTAATTTTATTAGATAGGAGAAATGGAGGCCAATCTGAAGCAGCATGAGAATTTTGCCCTGCAAGCATCATTGCACTTTGATAACTGTGAGAAACTATTTGGTATTTAATTTCTATATTCTGCAAGCTGCAAATGTGTGGTTGATTTGTGGATTTTATTTGTTCAGGTAAGAAAGAATCTGAGAATTGTAGACAGAATCTTACAGATTCCTTGAAGTATGCTAAATCAATTGCTCGGCTTACACCTGAGCTAAAGAAGGAATTTCTTGAGGTTTGTGTTAGAGAGGATTTCAGTATGCATTTCATTTCTTGTTTTGATTATTTATGTTGCAATCGCCAACCTCATCCTGAAGGTGACACTTCCTCCACATGACAACATACTTTGGTTCATTGCACGTTTGAAGGACTAGATGATGAAAGGTTATATGAGTGCAAAAGCACCACTTTCATTTAATATTATATTATTGAAAATGATTATAGGTCTCTGACAAAAATAAAAGTGTTAACTTAATGTAACTCAGGTAAGTCTATATATCACTCTCAAAACAATTGTTCCCATCTAGCTGTGTTATAGTTATAGTCTCTGTACATATCACTGTTCTGTTTTTACTACTGTTGTTTAAATAATAATTAATGTAACATGCTATCCCTTTCTCTCTTAGTCAGGGTAGTTATCTTTCTGTAGTCTCACTCTCAAGTGTCTCTACTTGCTAGCTGTTTAGTTTCCAATTCTGTTTCTTCTAGTTCTGTACCTAATGTTGCTTCTCCCTAGTTCTCATTTTAAGTAGGGGTGGCCATGGGTCCAGTCCAACTTGCGAACCCGACGAATCCAAATCAAATCAATCCAAAAAATCGGATTGGTTCGGTTTATTGGTTTGGTTTGGATTTTATTTTCTAAAAACCTAATGGTTTGGTTCGGTTCTCGGATTGGAGAATTTGAAATCCATAGAAACCGAACCAAACCAATTGATTCGAACACAATGTTTTATTTTTTTTATTTTAGTTTTAGTTTTATAGTCTTATATATTATTTAATATTATTTATTTACATTTTACAAATTACAATTGTTATTTACTAGAAAGCATATTATAGATAGTCATTGGCTTATTGCTAGTGTTAGTTGTTGACTACTATTATTAGATAGCTACTATTGCAAGCTGTAATTGTGTTTTTTTTTTTTTTAAAAAAACTTTCTGATATAATATAGTTGCATGTACATGATTTTTCTTCTTTTTAAAAATTTTCGAACAATTTATTTTTTATTATTGAACCCGACCACCCAATCCGAACCAAACCAAACCACATTGGGTTGGTTATGTTCGGATTGTGAAAAAAAAAAAAAAAAAAAGCAAAACCGAACCAAATCAAACCAACAAAATTGTTTGGTTTGGATCGAAAAATCATCTAAAACCGAACCGACTCAACCCGTGGCCACCCCTAATTTTAAGTCTCATGTACGTTTAGGACATCTTAATGATCATTCCCTAAAGCTTGTATTGAAACAATGTAATATACTTGTATCAAATAAACATGTTACATTCTATTGTTCTACTTGTTGAATTGGCAAATCTCACAGGTTACATTCTCCTTTATCTACCACTAAATACACTTCCTCATTGGAATTGGTGTGCAGTGATCTATGGGGACCTTCCCCTATGCCTTCTTCAAATGGTTTTCACTATTATGTTTCATTTGTTAAGATTTAGTTGGATCTATCTTCTTAAAAATAAAGAAGAAACGTTTACTATTTTTAAACAGTTTAAAACCATGGCTGAAATACAATTTGGTGCTTCTCTTAAGTTATTCACAGAGTTACCTGTCCTCATACTCATCACCAAAATGATGTTGTAGAAAAAAGCACTGTCACATAGTAGAGTTGAGTCGCACCTTATTGAGTCATGCCTCTATGCCTCTCACATATTGGAATCATGCCTTAACTACAGCTGTCTATCTTATAAATAGATGACCCACTGCCTCTCTTTTTTCAGTCCCATACACTATTCTTTTTGGTCAAACACCTGATTATCAGCATTTTAAGGCCTTTGGTTGTGCTTGTTTTCCCTTTCTAAGACCCTACAACTCTCACAAATTGGAATTTCATTTTCATGGATGTCTCTTAGGATATTCTACCACTCACAATGGCTACAAGTGCCTATCTTTTTTTTTTGGCTGAAAATGTGAGCAAAGGAACCAATACTAATTGCAATCCCAACTAGGTTGGCACTGCAAATAATAAAAGCCTAAGCCACACACTATGAATTCATAAAATAAAGAAAGTAAAGAGTTACAAAACATGGGGGGACATCCACCAAACCCATGAGAGCAATCATTTGAACCTGAAGTTTGGAAGACCCAATCTATTCCAAAAGAAATCTACCCGGATACAACTCGGGAGAAGATCCCACCAAAAAAAACCCTGTATCCTAAGACCATGAGAAGCCAGTCTATCTGCACAAAAGTTGCCTTCACGGTATATATGGGAGTATCTAAAGTTCATCCTACTAGTGATGTCTATACAGTTTAACCACCTATTTCTAATTCTCCAAGGAACTAGGCTAGGAGATTTGAAAGCCTTTATAACAAGCAGAGAATCACATTCTAACCAAAGATTAAGCAAACCTTTCTGGTTGGCAAGTTCAATTGCTGTCATAGCACCAATTAGTTCAGCATTAAGAGCAAAGCTGATACCAAGGTTGATAGAGAAACAGCCCATAATAGCAGCACTACTATCTATACCCCCACAAGCAGCAGCTCCAGGCGCATCGTTTGCAGCCCCATCAGTGTTGCATTTAACCCAACTACACTTAGGCGGATGCCAATCAACTTGGATGACAACATGGGCCTTCCCAGGACGCACATCTAATTTAAAACTTTTCAAGATTTTAAATTCATTGATATCAGAGAACATGGTTCCATTGCTAATCTCTCCTGCCAATCGAACTTGAGCCAACACCAAATTTGTTGTTGTTGTAAGATTGATGGACCTGTTGTGGAACCTGGCTTGATTCCAACAGTACCAAATGGTAGAAACAATATAAGTTATACCAGCTATTATTATGTCTCTGATTTGGGAACTCCAGGATTTCCTAAGAATTGATTAGACATCCAGCAAAGAGTTGGTGTTAATTTGCTGATTAAGAAGAGATTGGAGCCAAGACCATAACTGAGACGCATAACTGCAGTGCAAGAATAAGTGGTCAGTGGATTCAACAGCTTTTTTGCAAAGATTGCACATTGAAACAACTATGCAGCCACGCTTACAGAGACCCTCATCTGTGGGCATTCTGTTATGCAAAATTCTCCAAATGAGGAAAGATTTTGATGGGGGAATGAAATTGGTCCAAATAAACTTAGCCCAAGGAATAACTAGACCTGGCGGATTTGTGAAGAGAAAGGCTTCCTTGAGTGAAAGAGAGCCAGAATTAGAAGCAGACCACATTAACTTGTCCTGAACAGGCTGAGAAGGGATGGAAATTGCCTTCAACTCTTCTTCTAAGCTTGGTAAGCGTTGGAGTAAGCTTGGGGGAATATTCCAAGACCCATTAGTGACAAAATCAGTAACCTTAGAAACCAGAGAATTATGAACCTGTTGGGGTATATTTAAGAGATCAACCAAAGTGCTAGAAAGCCACTTGTCCGTCCAGAAATTGATATCCCTACCATCACCAATTTGCCAAGTGGAATTGTCTAGAACAGAAGGAATAAATAGCTTTATACCAGACCAAATAGATGAGTTAATGTGAAAATATATTGGCTTACTATTTTTGAAAACCCGCGCTCTCAAAAGGCATGCCCACTGATTTTGAGAGGATACCAATTCCCAGCTCAGCTTAAGCAAGGCAGCATTGTTAGCTTGACGAGTCGACCTTAAACCGAGCCCTCCTTCAAAAACAGGCCTGCACAATTTATCCCAAGCAACTGTGCAAAGTTTCCTTTTGTCAAGGTCTCCGGACCAGATAAAATTACGAATGCACCTGTCAATATATTTCAGAAGAGAACAAGGCCAATGGTACACTCGGAAGCTATAAGTTAGCATACTCTGAATAATGGACCTAACCAAGACCACTCTTCCCATAATAGATAAGAGAGAGGCTTTCCACTTGGAAAGCTTCATGCACAATCTGTCAGCTATATGTTGAAGGTGCTGCTTTCTCGGTTTACCTCTGAATAAAGGGATACCAAGATAATTAAAAGGAATGGAGCCAAACGAAAAGCCAAGAATAGAAGCCAGTTGCCCTTTCCTACTCGCTGTCATAGCACCAGCATAAATTTTAGACTTGTAAAAGTTTATTTGCTGTCCTGAAGCTTTACCATAATCATGAAACAGAATCTTTAAATTCCTCATATTGCTTTGAGAACCTCTACAGAAAATCATGACATCATCTGCATACAACACATGCGTTGGAGTATGGTAACCTCTCGGCCCTGTCATGAGCTGAAGCTTCCCATCTTTAACTAGGCTAGAAATTCCTCTACTAAGAGCTTCCTCTGCAATACAGAAAAGGAGGGGAGATAACGGATCGCCCTGTCGCACTCCTCTCCTACAGGAGAAGAACCCAATAGATTTACCATTCACTGAGAAAGATAATTTTGCTGATAGGAGAATTTTCTCTACCCAAGAGCAAAAAACTTGATTGAAGCCGAAGTGGTGGAGGACCTTAAGAAGGAATCCCCAATCCAACGTGTCAAAAGCTTTTGAAATGTCAATCTTCAAAGCCACATTACCCGCAAAGATTTTCTTCTCCAGCATATTGATCGCCTCAGAAGCTACGCAAACACAGTCCGAGATCTGCCTTCCATGGATAAACCCCCTTTGATTGTAAGAAATTATTTTAGGAGCAACTACTGCCAGCCTATCCGCCATAACCTTAGTTATAATCTTGAAGGAGAAGTTGGCCAGGGCAATAGGGCGATATTGCTCGATCTTGACAGCCCCCTCTTCCTTAGGAATTAGAACAACTAAATTGGAGTTTAAATTAGGAGGGAGCCAGCCTGATTTGAAGAACTGAAGGACCGCTTGAGAAACATCGTTACCAACAATATCCCAAAAGTGCTGAAAGAAAAAGCCTCCAAAACCGTCAGGCCCAGGAGCACTATGACCATTTAAAGAAAAAACCGCAGCTCTAACCTCTTCCATATTAGGTAGGGAGGTGAGGTGATCATTAACATCATTGGTAACCAAACTAGGAATAACATTTTCAATGAGGCTATTGTTCTCACAGTCATTCTCAGAAGCAAAGATCTTTTCATAGTAGTTTATCACATGCTGCTCAATCTCCAAAGCTGTTAACAAGGTCTTCCCATTTGCTTGAAGCAAAGAAATTTGTTTGGTAACATTCCTGATACGGGTAATTTTATGGAAATACTTTGTATTCCTATCTCCATGCAATTGCCAGTTAAGCCTGGCTTTTTCCATCCAGAAATCCTCTTGAAAGATAAGCGCTTCTTGCAGCTCCTTTTGGGCTTCCTGTTCCTGCAAAAGAAGCTCATCTGAGTGACCATGACAGTCAATTTGAGCTTGAATGGAAGCAACTTTTTTATCAGCTTGCTCCACTCTAATATTCACATCACCAAAAACCTTTTTATTCCAATCTTTTAGAGAAATCTTGACTGCCTTGAGTTTTTGAGAAAGGATAACTAAAGGGCAGCCGATGAAGTTTCCATTCCAAGCAAAAGCAATAAGGCTATGACAGTCAGGGTGCCTAGCCCACATCCTCATGAACTTGAAAGAAGAGCTGAAGTTCCTGTTCTCCTTCTTGACATTAAGCATGATGGGATAATGATCCGACTTACTGCGAGTAAGGGTGCAACATGAAATGCTAGACCAGAAATTTATCCAATCATGGTTACACACTGCTCTGTCAAGGCGCTTTTCTGTATGAGCTAGGCCCCTTCTGCCATTAGACCAAGTAAAAGAAGAGCCTCTAGTCATAATATGAGTTAGTTGGCTGGCATCTGTCCAGGCTCTGAAGTCCTCAGAGGCTAAACGGGAAGGCGAACCACAACCTCTGTATTCATGATTGCCTAAGATTACGTTGTAGTCTCCAATAAAACACCATGGGCCTGTATGAGTTTGTTGTAAAGCGGACAATTCCATCCAAAGAGTCCTTCTCTCTATATAGGAAGTTGAGGCATACACTGCAGAGATAAAGACTTGGACATTGTTAACCATAACAGAAAAGGAAACCTGTTGGGCTGAGACTTGTATAGTATTTGGATTCAGATGATCCCTACAAACACACCATAAATTGGGAAGAGACTCCTCTTTGCAGTTAGAAGCAAACAACTTGAGCTTTAAACCAGTCCAAAAAGAAATTGGAAAATTATCAACAGAAGTCCAGGGTTCAGCAATGAAAACCATATCTGGTTTCTGATCTAAACACAATTTCTTGAGTACTAATCTAGTATCTTTATTCGCCAGCCCTCTGGCATTCCAAAAAAGAAGATTCATTAAACATAGTTGGAGGGACCACCCCTGGAGCGGGCTCTGCTGCGAACAGCCTTAGCAGAAGTGTGAGTCTGCTTTTTCAGTTTCTTCTTTTGAGATTTGGAGATGACATTCGTGAAACCTTCTGAAGCATGATCATTAAGATTGTGATGTAAGTGTGGATGCTGAGGTGTAGAGTCCATATCAATATCCTCTGTAGCCTCTTCTTCATCAATTCCATCACTCCATAACCTGCCCACAATCCTCATGTCATGAGCAGCATTGGCTGATAGGGAAGGACCAGATGCTTCACCTACAAGTGCCTAACTCCTATTGGGAAACTCTTTATTTCTAAGGATGTTGTATTAAACGAAATTTGTTTACCCTATCTTGATCTCTTTTGTTGTCCCATTTCCTCTACCTCTTAGCCCTCTTCTTATCCAATTCCTGCCTCAATTCCTCTTGCTGCTCCTATCACCAATACCCAAGCTTATTCCCCTCAAATCACTGTGCTCAATTCCTCCAATCCTCTATCTACTGCTTCCTCTAGTCCTTTAGTACCCTCATCTTCCAACAATATGTCCTTTCCTTCTCAGACCAATCCTCCTTCATTACCTATCAACATTCATCCAATGGAGACCAGGTCCAAATTTGTTATCATCCAATCTAGGATTCATAATCCAGTGTTGCGTGCTATCACAAAACATCTTGAAATTCACCTCTTGGTTGTTTGCGAAAAGACTTTGTGCAATCAAGTTGAGGTCCTGCATGTCCCAGCTGCTGAACAACATGCTGACATTCTTACCAAGGCTTTATCTCCTGCACATTTTACTTTGTTAAGGTCGAACCTCAGTGTGGGTGATTCTCACCTGAGTTTCAGGTGGAGGTGGATATTAGAGATAAATGTATTAGTGTATCATTTTCTTTTTTGTTGTATGGGCCCTGCTTCTTGCAAACTCACTATTATTAGAGACATCTACATATAGATGAATCTCAACACTTGTAATCACTTTTAACATTTTCAATAACACAATTACGTTTCAGTTATGGATTTCTTCTATCTCTCTCTCTCTCTCAAAAATTCAACAATACTACTCGTAATTCAAAGAATATTTTTCTCTGCCAATGAATATGGTATGTTTTGAAATGCCAAAATTGATGCAAGTGAAAATTTGCCACCAAAATTTAATTTAAACCAAATGGCATCCACTTTTATGATAAATGAGTTAGTGTCTCACAAATATACTTTACAATAAATTAAGGATATAGAAAGAATTTAAGATTGAATATATTTGGGATGGGTTTATGTTTCTTATAATTAGGACAAAAAAATACACCTATTGTGTTAGGTGTAACGACCCATCTTCGTTACAGATTTGTTATACTAAAGATTTTATTTCATTAAATTTTAAAAACTCTCTAATTAGTTTATTGATAAAATATTGGATAATTTTTTTTTCGCGATTCCCAAAACTGACAGATAAAATTTAAAGCTTAATTTATAAATATCTCTTATACAAAACTTAACTAAATAAAACTATGTGTACATACATCTTTTCACATGATAAATACATAATACCCCTAACTGGTTCATTTTATACATAAGACCAAACAAAGAAATGGAAAGAAATGATAATGTCTTCAATCCCTCGTATGCTCTATCCACAAACTCTCCAAGAGAAAGATCCACCTAAAAACCATCTGCTCCCCCGAACACGATGTCCGAGATCATCACAGGCACGAACCACATGTGCAAACATTGCAAGGGTAAGCTTACCAAACAAAACTATACATATAAGAAAATAAGTGAAATTCCAATTATTAAGGAAAAGGACGAAAAACTAGATTTTGTACACTTCAAAATACTATATATAATAACTGAAAGTGTTATACAAAACTTAGTTCATAAACATATTTATAACATGAATCATCAACAAGATCAACCACATACACCATCACCACTAATCACAATGAGTCATAACATCATAAGTCACACAATTAAAACAATTGCAGTATGATTTATGCAAATGCAGTTTTGACTCAAAATCATTTTGACCCTGCTCCATGGAGACTTCCCCTTTGAGTGTTTAGTAAGAAACTGGCCTACCATTACGTACTGCAATTCAGCTATCAGCCCCTACTAAACGCGAATAAACTAGACAGAATTAGGAGATCAGGATACCCGGAAGGCTACCACGACCGCAACTCAGTCCAGTTTCCAGCCACATGTGGAATTGCCAATATCCTTCACCCCACAGACTATATAATCACAGATTATACGATCCTGTCTAACAAATTCTACTCAACCCAAAAATCCTTTCTCAATCATTCTCATTTCACATGACTACCGTAATCTCGGTTAGTCAACAATTCATTTCTCAATCAATCTCATTTCACATGACTACCGCAGTCCCGGTTAGTCAACAAAAGTCATTTCTCATAAATCAACTCAATTCTCATGACTACCACAGTCCTGGTTAGTCAACATAATTCTTTCTCATTTGATACTTTTATAAATCCCCCAAAAAGACTCATGCTAATGAATTTTTTTCATGATCACAATCAAATAAATAATTTGTACACATTCACATACAAGGATACAAAAATTTAAGCAATTTAAATTATAACATTAGTATTTTTAATAATTTCCGAAAATGCCCTCAATCTTTTTCCAAAATACCCAATGTGTCCCTACATGTAAAACGACCATTTTGCCCTTGGTTTTATAAAAATTTCCACATAATATCCCTTGCATTTAGGGCTGGCCGAATGGTCTACAAGCCATTCTCAACAATTCTTCCAAAGCTACAAACTCCAATTCCAACCAAAATTCAATCAAATCACAATTTCAATCAAAATTCAACAAACCAATTTTCAACCATTATAACACCTTAAAAATTCAATCAAACATCATTCCAATCCATGAATTACAATCA
This sequence comes from Pueraria montana var. lobata, assembly GCA_026413185.1. Lineage (NCBI taxonomy): Eukaryota > Viridiplantae > Streptophyta > Magnoliopsida > Fabales > Fabaceae > Pueraria > Pueraria montana. Next base: position 55,523,660 of record CM048654.1, read on the forward strand.
CAAGCATCAAAAACACAAAACCCCTAAATCAATTTCAAGTTTTCATGATTTTAGTTCAAATTTTTAATCTAAGCCTACAACATGTTTTCTTCTAATTCCAAGGGTTCTAATTGAAATTAAATGCCTAGATCCTTACATTCTTAGATACGGCATCTCAGTACCCGCCATCTCCAATGGCCAGACGAACCTAACAGCCACTGCCACTTTGTTTTGTGGTTTGATTTTCACATGCAAAGCTTATCAAATAATTTCAAGAAAATTTGGGCATGGTCTCCTTTGTTTTAGGAGCCTTTCCAAGTAATTTAGAGAATCAAAAACAAAAACAATCAGTCCATACACACTCACACAGCCACTGCCAGGAGAATCAAATACCCATTTTTCATCAATTTTAAATTCAACCACCAATCAACTCAACATAAACAGCAAAAGGGGCAGGCATGCTATATGTGATTGAGCCCCCTAACTCTCAACCACACTTAAACTGAAAATATAAATCACAATGAAGCTTCCCTTACCTTGAATCCTTTTTCTCCTTTTCTCCTTTGTCTTCTTTAAATTTTTGGATTTTTCTCCCAAATATTTCTCTCTGAATATAAGATCTCACTGATACAAGCAATTCACATGCACAACAATTTTCAGCACTCTTTGCCCGAGGATCACATTCCTCCCGGTCTCCAATTCACAGTTAATAACAGAACAATCATTAATAACCAATAATCCAATAACTCAAACTCAATCCATCACAAATCATTGCATTCATATTTCTATGGAAACTTCCCTTTTTAGGTGAAATTATTCCTTAACAAGTACAATTAAAGGCATTAAAACCAAATACACAATTAATATAATTAAATTTCATGTGGACACATAGAGCTGTACACACACACCAAAAATTATTTGATGCATCATATCAATTTGAAATTTCATGAGATTTTACAGAGAAACTATACATCATTCATATTTCATCATATAAATTTATCTCACGAAAATTCAACCTATAAATATTATTTTTGAATTAAAAACAGTGGCTGGACATACTCTGTCAAACACAATTCCATATTTTTAGAAAATAGCATATCAAATTCGTTTTATGTGAAATTTTACAGAGAATATATCCAACATGTGGACCATCACATATAATTTCTTCAGTACCAAAAATCCACCAAAAATACCTTTTTTGAATTTCCAAATCATTATTTCTCCAGAACACAGTTTTCAATAAGAAAATGTAATTAATTACAAAAGGTACTTACAAAATTCTGAGAAAATCCATGGATATTCCACATGGTCAAAAAAGTATTACTAAATTTTCTCAAGACCAAATTCTCACAAAAAGTAATTTTCTACATTTAATTTCTCTACTGTTCAGCTTTTCGGTTTTTCCAACATTAAATCACTAAAAATACTTCCCAGGCTTTTCTGACCTTACAAAAATTCAGAGATGACCCTCATGATGCATAAAATGAACTCATGGTTTCAGTTTTCCAAAATCATGTCCCAAAATTCTTGTAAAAATCAAAACAGTCCCATTCTCAGAATCAACAGTTTTTAAAAATAATTCCGGTAAAAATAGTTACAGTGCTCAAAAAAATCTGAAAAAAATACCATGATATCCAAAGGCATCAAAACATAAGAAAATGTATTTACATCCTCAAAAACCTGCACGAAAACCGAGACGAAAAATCCACACAGTCATAGGACCCAAATCTCAAGTAGCTTATTTCGGGTTTTCAAAATTATTTACAGACCATCAACAACAGCCACAATCCATATTTAACAAGAAAACAAGGAAATAGCTTAGGAAAAAAAAAGATACCCCTCCATACCTCGATGAAATCGAAATCCAATCGGTTGGTTTTGAAGCTCTTGAACTCCTCTATAACATATCCGAATTTAATCGGTGAAAACTTTGATTTGAATACTTAAATCTTAGAAAGAGTGCAAAATTTTAGAGAGAAGGAGAGAGACAGCAGAGGTTTCTGGCGAGAAGAACGAAGAATAATGGGAAGAGAAGTAGTTCACGCATAAATTTTCAATTTTGCTATTTGCAGCCACCCTTCCTCTAAGGACACCCTCTCTTCTCTTTTTTTTTTTTTTCTTTTTCTACAACTTACGAAACTTACGTAAAAGTCCCAAAAATCTCACAATAACACTATGAATTAATTTAATTTCCTTTTACGGTATTTATCAAACACTTAATATACGTTACGAAAAATCACAGTGTTACAATTCTCCCCAACAAGAAAATTTCTAATTAAATCTCTCACGTTCATACTTATTGGGTTGTAATTTTCGGGATGTTACAATACTCCCCTCCTTTTAGGAATTTCGTCCCTGAAATTCACAAAACATAAGGTTAAATTAAACTAGGGCCATAATCCTCTTTGTCTACTCAACATTGAAGATTTAAAGTTAATGTATCCTATACAAGTTGTAGGCAAACTACTAGGTAGGCCTCTAGGACAAGAACAAGTCTTTCACCTAAGGATTTCCTTTGAATTTAACTTTCTAAGAGGTGATTTTGGGAAGCAATCTTATCATACAGTGATCCTTTCATTTTAAAACCCAAAAACAGATTTATTTCACTTAAAAACAAGATCGTGTGTTTTGGTCTCATCCAAATTGGAGTTACAGTTTGAAAACTACGCGCAATTTAAGTTTGCGATTTTAAGGAATTGTAGAAAACGGTTTTCTACGCCAATTGAGCTACAGAACTTGAAATCCTTTGGGACTTGAAAACAGATTTAATATGCATTAAATTTGACCTAATAGTTTTGGTTTGACTCAAAAACTCCAAGCGGTTTGGAAATGGCGCATATTATAAGTTTGCAAAATGCACGTTTCTAGAAAATGGGTTTTTCTACCAAATTCATTGTATAATGCTTAAACTTATGTGGGACCTCAAAACAGATTTAGAGGGTACTAAAACAAAGTTGTGGGCTTTGGTTTCACTTGAAAAACTAGAACAGTTTGAAAATGGCGTACGTTTCAAGTTTCGGGTCAAAAACGGCTTAGAAAATACATGGTTTTCAAAGGTGAATCTAAAATTCAGAGGGAGAAACTTTGTAAATCCTCAAAAAAGATTTTATAAACCTAAAAATAGGATTGTAGGAATTGGTCTCACCCCAAAATTCATCTCGGATCAAAATCTAGGCTTTTTGGATCATTTAAGAAACTAGTTTTGGGTCAAAATGAACCTAGGGGTCCAAAATGATCTAGGTAAGTCCAATGGCTATGAAATTTTGTGGAGAACTAGACTTTGGTAATACAAAACTGTAGAAAAAGGTTTCATTCCGAAACTCATCCTATACAAGGAGTTATGCAATGCCAAAGTTCGCACTTTTACCATTTCGGGTCATGTCTTTTGTACCTAAACTGTGCAGTTTTGACTCTTGTCATCTTGTTTTAATTTTACTAGCTAGCACTCACCAATTTGAGTATGGCATGATACTAAAACACAATGCTTAGCTATGGATTAAGGATATTGATGTTCTACTCCAATTCTAGGCTTACCTAAGCACTTGTTAAGGTAAATCTAGTGATTTTGGCTAAGTCTTTAAACTATACTTACAAGATTCATCTAGTGGAGTCACATGGAGATACATGCTACTTTGTTTTAAACAATGGCCACAATTCTTAGCTTAAAGGTGCTTCCAACACCCTTTAATCATGTCTAGACCTCAACTTTTTATGTCTAAACACTACCAAAGACTTTTCCTATAATTTTCTCACATTTTTCTCTTCATATAAGGTATTCTAAATATGATTTAAGTCTCTAACTTACAGCTACATCCTATTATCATAATTCCAACCAAATCACCATTTGGATGATTTCTAAATTGTCTCAAACCATTCCAATCTACTATCACCAATTTAATCACTTATTGAATTCGACTTTTAACATCCAAATCACACTTTCAAACTTTGCAATCACTTACTTCCCCATCTTAAACACTCTGCTATTATTCTAGCATTTGTATCTTATTTCACCCACTAAATCATGACCTAATCATCAAGGACCATCGTGCTTACACACTACGCTTCCGCCACGTACTCTGATTCTACAAACTCGGAGTTTTGGACCTTCTTTCCCAACCACCTCAAGGATACGAACTCATACTCTCAGAACATGAAGAACAAGGACAACAACACAACTTAGACAATATTTCAAGAAATTTAGTAATAGGAGGGAAAGTCATCTCGACAGAGTCCTGAGTGCGCATCTCACAACTCTATCACGAATCATTTCTTCCTTGAAAGTTTCCATCTTGCTCGAATGCAAGAAAGATAGAAGAAGCAACTCCTCCATGTGGATCAAAAGACTCATAAGACTTGAGAACAACACATCCCCATGAAGTAAATGACTCTCAATGGGATTAAAGACAACTCAATCACCATTGATATAATTTCTCAGAACACGATCAATAAATTTATTTCCACTGGAAACATAGACACTGAAAGAAGCTCAGGTTACCACATGATTAAAAGAAACATCATGTGCAATGCATCATTCATACGAAATGAATGACCCTTCTAAGAATTGAGATATTTCATTTACATGAATAGTAGGCTACTCAAAAGTAGACTACTTGAAACATGTCCAATCGACTCATTCTTACAAGAAGAGCAATGATAAAATAAAATATCCAACATCACTATACAACTTGGAAGAGAAAAGAATGCATAAGGCATTTACTCATAAGAAGTCAAAACAACTTGATAACAAGAGGGACAACTCATGCATAATGCATAGACTTCTCTATCACACTCAATCCATTATCCCACTATAGATGCCAAGGTCTTAAGGATTCCTTAAGGCACAGCACAGTCTAGAGAAATAACCTTGTCCCTTAGGATTTTTTTTTTTTTTTTTTTTTTTTTTTTTTTTTTTTTTTTTTTGATGTCTAACTAATCTCAATTCTATTGGCAATTCTATGGACTATTACACATCCTTAAGATGTCGGCATTTCCTTTTAACGACATTGCATCAACGATCTCACATGCCTATAATCTAACTAATCATACATTGCCACCACAGTAGTTAATGCAAGATTACGCTGTTACAAACAACTTCATATCTTACACCACCACCCACACATAGTAGGAGTAAGATTACACAACATATAGCATACAATGTTTCTTTCACCACTATTAAACAACAGTCGGTGCAAAAGCAAGCAGCTCAATCAATTCATCCTACATTGCTATTAAAGAATAGTCAATGTGGAATCACACAACATCAAACAATTCATCAATACTGTCATTAAGCGACAGTCAAACCAATCACACACAGCACAAACAATGGTTAAGTCCACACCCCAGTCTAGGTAGGACGAACTGCTCTGATACCATTATTGTAACGACCCATCTTCGTTACAGATTTGTTATACTAAAGATTTTATTTCATTAAATTTTAAAAACTCTCTAATTAGTTTATTGATAAAATATTGGATAATTTTTTTTTCGCGATTCCCAAAACTGACAGATAAAATTTAAAGCTTAATTTATAAATATCTCTTATACAAAACTTAACTAAATAAAACTATGTGTACATACATCTTTTCACATGATAAATACATAATACCCCTAACTGGTTCATTTTATACATAAGACCAAACAAAGAAATGGAAAGAAATGATAATGTCTTCAATCCCTCGTATGCTCTATCCACAAACTCTCCAAGAGAAAGATCCACCTAAAAACCATCTGCTCCCCCGAACACGATGTCCGAGATCATCACAGGCACGAACCACATGTGCAAACATTGCAAGGGTAAGCTTACCAAACAAAACTATACATATAAGAAAATAAGTGAAATTCCAATTATTAAGGAAAAGGACGAAAAACTAGATTTTGTACACTTCAAAATACTATATATAATAACTGAAAGTGTTATACAAAACTTAGTTCATAAACATATTTATAACATGAATCATCAACAAGATCAACCACATACACCATCACCACTAATCACAATGAGTCATAACATCATAAGTCACACAATTAAAACAATTGCAGTATGATTTATGCAAATGCAGTTTTGACTCAAAATCATTTTGACCCTGCTCCATGGAGACTTCCCCTTTGAGTGTTTAGTAAGAAACTGGCCTACCATTACGTACTGCAATTCAGCTATCAGCCCCTACTAAACGCGAATAAACTAGACAGAATTAGGAGATCAGGATACCCGGAAGGCTACCACGACCGCAACTCAGTCCAGTTTCCAGCCACATGTGGAATTGCCAATATCCTTCACCCCACAGACTATATAATCACAGATTATACGATCCTGTCTAACAAATTCTACTCAACCCAAAAATCCTTTCTCAATCATTCTCATTTCACATGACTACCGTAATCTCGGTTAGTCAACAATTCATTTCTCAATCAATCTCATTTCACATGACTACCGCAGTCCCGGTTAGTCAACAAAAGTCATTTCTCATAAATCAACTCAATTCTCATGACTACCACAGTCCTGGTTAGTCAACATAATTCTTTCTCATTTGATACTTTTATAAATCCCCCAAAAAGACTCATGCTAATGAATTTTTTTCATGATCACAATCAAATAAATAATTTGTACACATTCACATACAAGGATACAAAAATTTAAGCAATTTAAATTATAACATTAGTATTTTTAATAATTTCCGAAAATGCCCTCAATCTTTTTCCAAAATACCCAATGTGTCCCTACATGTAAAACGACCATTTTGCCCTTGGTTTTATAAAAATTTCCACATAATATCCCTTGCATTTAGGGCTGGCCGAATGGTCTACAAGCCATTCTCAACAATTCTTCCAAAGCTACAAACTCCAATTCCAACCAAAATTCAATCAAATCACAATTTCAATCAAAATTCAACAAACCAATTTTCAACCATTATAACACCTTAAAAATTCAATCAAACATCATTCCAATCCATGAATTACAATCACAAGCATCAAAAACACAAAACCCCTAAATCAATTTCAAGTTTTCATGATTTTAGTTCAAATTTTTAATCTAAGCCTACAACATGTTTTCTTCTAATTCCAAGGGTTCTAATTGAAATTAAATGCCTAGATCCTTACATTCTTAGATACGGCATCTCAGTACCCGCCATCTCCAATGGCCAGACGAACCTAACAGCCACTGCCACTTTGTTTTGTGGTTTGATTTTCACATGCAAAGCTTATCAAATAATTTCAAGAAAATTTGGGCATGGTCTCCTTTGTTTTAGGAGCCTTTCCAAGTAATTTAGAGAATCAAAAACAAAAACAATCAGTCCATACACACTCACACAGCCACTGCCAGGAGAATCAAATACCCATTTTTCATCAATTTTAAATTCAACCACCAATCAACTCAACATAAACAGCAAAAGGGGCAGGCATGCTATATGTGATTGAGCCCCCTAACTCTCAACCACACTTAAACTGAAAATATAAATCACAATGAAGCTTCCCTTACCTTGAATCCTTTTTCTCCTTTTCTCCTTTGTCTTCTTTAAATTTTTGGATTTTTCTCCCAAATATTTCTCTCTGAATATAAGATCTCACTGATACAAGCAATTCACATGCACAACAATTTTCAGCACTCTTTGCCCGAGGATCACATTCCTCCCGGTCTCCAATTCACAGTTAATAACAGAACAATCATTAATAACCAATAATCCAATAACTCAAACTCAATCCATCACAAATCATTGCATTCATATTTCTATGGAAACTTCCCTTTTTAGGTGAAATTATTCCTTAACAAGTACAATTAAAGGCATTAAAACCAAATACACAATTAATATAATTAAATTTCATGTGGACACATAGAGCTGTACACACACACCAAAAATTATTTGATGCATCATATCAATTTGAAATTTCATGAGATTTTACAGAGAAACTATACATCATTCATATTTCATCATATAAATTTATCTCACGAAAATTCAACCTATAAATATTATTTTTGAATTAAAAACAGTGGCTGGACATACTCTGTCAAACACAATTCCATATTTTTAGAAAATAGCATATCAAATTCGTTTTATGTGAAATTTTACAGAGAATATATCCAACATGTGGACCATCACATATAATTTCTTCAGTACCAAAAATCCACCAAAAATACCTTTTTTGAATTTCCAAATCATTATTTCTCCAGAACACAGTTTTCAATAAGAAAATGTAATTAATTACAAAAGGTACTTACAAAATTCTGAGAAAATCCATGGATATTCCACATGGTCAAAAAAGTATTACTAAATTTTCTCAAGACCAAATTCTCACAAAAAGTAATTTTCTACATTTAATTTCTCTACTGTTCAGCTTTTCGGTTTTTCCAACATTAAATCACTAAAAATACTTCCCAGGCTTTTCTGACCTTACAAAAATTCAGAGATGACCCTCATGATGCATAAAATGAACTCATGGTTTCAGTTTTCCAAAATCATGTCCCAAAATTCTTGTAAAAATCAAAACAGTCCCATTCTCAGAATCAACAGTTTTTAAAAATAATTCCGGTAAAAATAGTTACAGTGCTCAAAAAAATCTGAAAAAAATACCATGATATCCAAAGGCATCAAAACATAAGAAAATGTATTTACATCCTCAAAAACCTGCACGAAAACCGAGACGAAAAATCCACACAGTCATAGGACCCAAATCTCAAGTAGCTTATTTCGGGTTTTCAAAATTATTTACAGACCATCAACAACAGCCACAATCCATATTTAACAAGAAAACAAGGAAATAGCTTAGGAAAAAAAAAGATACCCCTCCATACCTCGATGAAATCGAAATCCAATCGGTTGGTTTTGAAGCTCTTGAACTCCTCTATAACATATCCGAATTTAATCGGTGAAAACTTTGATTTGAATACTTAAATCTTAGAAAGAGTGCAAAATTTTAGAGAGAAGGAGAGAGACAGCAGAGGTTTCTGGCGAGAAGAACGAAGAATAATGGGAAGAGAAGTAGTTCACGCATAAATTTTCAATTTTGCTATTTGCAGCCACCCTTCCTCTAAGGACACCCTCTCTTCTCTTTTTTTTTTTTTTCTTTTTCTACAACTTACGAAACTTACGTAAAAGTCCCAAAAATCTCACAATAACACTATGAATTAATTTAATTTCCTTTTACGGTATTTATCAAACACTTAATATACGTTACGAAAAATCACAGTGTTACAATTCTCCCCAACAAGAAAATTTCTAATTAAATCTCTCACGTTCATACTTATTGGGTTGTAATTTTCGGGATGTTACATTAGGTAGTATATAGGTAGTATATCATTAGAAGGAAAGAAGGAATACATTGGAGACTAAGGATATCCTCCATAGACTGAACAACCACAGGCAAAGCACTGGAGGTTGAACACTAATACATTAGAACTTTCCATTTCCTCCACATGTCTCAACTAGAAGATATAGACTAGCACTAGTCGTAGTACACTAGCTCTTGACCTAGAGATTATTATTCGAAATATGAGCATTTGTTTCATGTTTTGTCATCTCATTATCACTGAAATAGCTAGATCCAATGAAATACTGTGTTTAGATAGTTTATATATATAGGTGAGAGTGGATACTGACAAATTTTGGGTTTTTTAATGTAGATGCCTACTACAATTGAGGAACTGGAAGCAGCCATCCAAGATACCACTTTTCAAGCCAATTCAATCCTCTTTGTCAATCATAATATATTGGAACAATATGAAGATCGTCAACGACAGGTACTCTTTCTATTATTGTATTTTGTTTGGGTTATTTCCATATGCCATCTATATTTACAATTACTTTACAGATAGAAAATCTTGCAGCAAAACTGGAAGCAGACAAGAAGGAATCTACACGATGTTTGGCTGAATTAAAAAATATTAAGGTCAGTTAAGTGTCAACTTTCTTTACATGACTAGAATGTTATGATGTAGAGCCTCATTAACCTATTATCACGAAATATTATGTTAAATGAAATATTTTACATCTCGAACATGCTTTTTCACCTACCTCATGGACGAGGCCGGTAAGGATTCAATTCTAGATCACTTGATTATACGGAGGTGTTGGAGATCCCACATCAACTAGATATATGGCCAAAATATAGCATATGAGGTTCAAACCTCTCCTTACAAGCAGGTTTTGTAGGATTAAGTTAGACCCATAACCCACAATTCTAAGAGGAGGCTCTAATACGACGTCATAAACCAATTATCCCTATTAGGATTACTGGAAGTGTGTCTTGTCTACACACACTCGATCTTGATATTAGCCATTTTCTATTAATAGATAAGGTGATTGTGAACTATAGCAAGTTGAGTAGTGTTGCTTATTTTGTATTAACATATTTACCCCTTATTCCTGTGCGAAAGAGTGAGGATGTATGAACATAATGTGTTTCTGGTTGTTTTGAAAACATTATCAAGAGAAAAGTTCAAATTTATGTTTTTTCTTCAGGGAAAATGGCTTCCAACGTTGAGAAACCTTGTGGCAAAGATAAATGAAACTTTCAGTTCTAATTTCCAAGAGATGGCTGTTGCTGGAGAAGTTTCACTAGGTCTGTCAGATGGTAATTGACATTAACTAGTTGGGTTTTTCTTACTCTTTTATCCTCACCTATGTTTCGTGTCTTCTCAGATGAGCATGATATGGACTTTGATCAATTTGGAATACTTATAAAAGTGAAATTCAGGTGACTTTGTGTTCTGAACCAGTTATTTTGTGTAGTGCATATGCTTTCACATGGTCACTGTTCAATCTTACGGTTATTTGATGTGACTCCTGGTTACCAGTCATCATCAATGTTAAGAAGGAAACCTGACTCATGATAAATTTATTTTGACCTATCCTAAAAATGCTCACAGAGTATATCTTTTATATATCATTGACAGAGAAAATGCACAGCTTCAAGTTTTGAGTGCCCATCATCAATCTGGAGGGGTATTACAAAGATTTTATTAATTAATTATTACATTGATTGTATGTTTTCCTCCCTTAATAAAGCTTGGGGTTTGATTTTCTAGGAGCGATCAGTTTCAACAATTGTTTATCTTGTTTCCCTTCAAGATCTTACAAACTGCCCATTTAGAGTTGTTGATGAGATCAACCAAGGTTTGAAGAAAATGAAAATTCTTTCCAGATTGACATGCATGCACCAGCTCTCTAAATTAAGACTGTATGTGTTTTTATCTTATCAGGGATGGACCCAATAAATGAAAGGAAGATGTTCCAGCAATTAGTGAGAGCAGCAAGCAAGCCAAATACACCCCAGTGAGTACTCTTACATGATCTTTTTGTTTGGTTCCTTTGGTCATTATGACATATATATGTTACCACAAACAATTGCATGCAGATGTGTTTTGTTCCAGTTTTATGGGTGGTTAGTTAATGAATAAGCTATCATTAATTAATCTAATTAATGCAGGTGTTTCTTGCTTACCCCGAAATTGTTACCAGATCTGCAATATAGTGAGGCATGCAGTATATTGAATGTGATGAATGGCCCTTGGATTGAGCAACCATCGAAGGGTACGTACGTAATTTCTCATACCAAACAAAGCTATGGTAATCCTCTATTTATATTTAATTAATTGCTCACTTTGTGAATCAGTATGGACTACTGGTGATAGATGGAGTATCATCACGGGACTTGTTCCAGACACCCATTGTTGAACACGCCACAGGGAACCACCGCCAACATTTTCTTTATGTTGTAGTCAAGGGAGAAAAAAATTCACTTGTAACCTATAAATATAATCTACATAAACTCTTAAATATCTAGTTCTTTACATAATACTAATGAAGTAAACATTTCTTTACATAACTAGGGTAAGAGATTACATACACATGACTATATATATATATCATTAGCTTCTGATACTAATCTTCCTTAGCCCAGACTTTTGCCCATACTCTCTAGAACTTTAGAGCCAAATCTATTTAGCCATAGAGAGTCTGTAAATATCTTCTCAGGCAGATCTTATTGATGCGTTTTCCTTGTGAGATGTATTAGGTACCTATCCCTAAACAGAACCAATTTAGGATAGGGAACCTCAATAGAGCAATTAGGGGATTGTTGCTTCTAAAGGTTGCGAGTGACCACATCAGGTTGTTGTGTGAGTCAAGTAGCGTAGGTGCTACTGAAGGTTCGAAGCCTAGAGAGGCTTTTCGAAAGAATACTAGGGCGAAGCTTGTAAATAAAGCCTAATTACGATCTTAAATTAATAATTTTTTATTTTTTTATTTTTTATTTTTGCTTCTAAGACTCGGAATTAATTAGGATCTTCGCGGACTAGACTAGTAGGAATAAATAAAGGTGATTTTCTGAAAATAACCATAAAGACAAAAACTTGAAGCTAATTTTAATCGATCAGGTTCATAGATATAATCATTGAAAGGAAAAAGGGTCTAATAATACCCTTTATAAGTAATTCAAATCACAAAACGTATTAACAAATGAGAAAAAGTGTTATCATTGACAGTGTAAAGTAGTTTTATACTGTCATTCTATTATAAACCAACAAGTATGATAAGTTTGTTGAATTTTATAAAATTACATTAAAAGTCATACCAACAATGATTTGTGATTGAATGACAATGTAAAACTAGTACATCACCATTAAACTCTTAACAAATTAGCAAACTTTTTCACTATATTTATATTTCAGTATTAGCTAACTGTAACAAATGTTAAAAATTAGCTTATAAACAAATGTTTTGAGTTAATTTATGCATTGAATGTGTGAGTTAATGTATTGAAAAATTAGCAATCATAGTATAATAAACAAATTTATACTTTTTTTTATGTATATTATTAGATTCAAAGACTTTGGACGATGTCCAACCCTTCAAACTTTGGTTTTGATGATAATAAACATAATTAAATTTTGAAGTATCTAATGGATATTGTTTGAGTATTACAGGAAACACATCGTCCAATGCTATTATGGTATTGTATTCTTTATGCTCAAACCTTATATGTTATATTAAATATGTCGTCCAAACAAAGATACGAAACTTGTTTTCTATTTATACAACCAGCATCCAATGCGCAGTTAACAGCAAGCGACTAAATGCTTGTAAAAACTAGTGTACATACACTGTGTTCTTTTAAGCATCCAGATGGAGCTAAATAACTTACACAATATTTTTTCTAAGTTATACGGCGTCCACTATCTCAGCTCATACACTTAACCTTTTCGAGGATGATTGCATATGTAAAGTTACATTCTTTTATTCCCTCGTCTTTTTGTATTGACATGTCATTTGAAAATCAAAAAGTGTACCACAGGAGATAGAAAAGTACATTCTAGAAGAAAGAATTTTTTTCATACAAGTAGTAGAGGCATGCTCAGACAAGGACAATACTATTGTCCCCTCTCTCTCTCCACCTTAAGCTAACATGTGGTAACGGTCAAATGATTGTAAGAGAACAGAAATATCCCAAGCCTCAAATCCCACAATGGATACATTTTCCTTGAAGCCTATAAATAGAGGAGCAAACACACAGAAGAAATTGCTGAGATTGAGCGAAGTTATAAAATTTCTAAGTGTTGAAACGCTACCAAATTTGTTGGACGATATACACTTGAGCTCAAAGAGTTATTTCCTTAGCTTTGCTAAGTTTTGTTGTAATCAACTTTATATTGTAATATCCTCTCCGTGAAAGTTATTTGATTCATTGTATTCAAACAGTTGTTTGGAAAGCCATGAGTGGCTTAGTGATCAAAGAATACTTGGGTGTTCTTTAATCTCGGGGGGAGATTAAAGGTGTGCTAGAAATGACCTTGAGAATACTTGTTATAGCCATGAGTGGCAGGGTATAATACTTGTTTGTAATCAGCGTTTGATTAGTAGAACCCTTCAAAAGGTTTTTGAAGGGGAACTGGACGTAGCTCAGGTTGAGTGAACCAGTATAAACCAAGTGTTTTACTCTATTTCTTTCAGCTTAACTTGTTATCTCTTGTGTTTATTCTCTGCACATTGGACGCACAAGTCTTGATTTAGAAAACTGTTTGTGAAAATTGTTTTTAAGTTACTGAACCATCTGTTAAAAACACAGTTTCAACACAACTGTGATTTTGAACCATTGGACGGTCTCACGATCTCTGCATTTTGCAAGTCCCATCTAAAATCTTATTTAAAGAGACCTCCATATTTACGAAAAAGGTCTTATAGATTTATCTAACACACTATTCAACCCTCCTTCTAGTGTGTTCCTTGCATTTCATGTATGCCTCAATTATAATTAACTTTAGTTTTATATTAGAAGCTTTTAATTAGTTGATTTAATATATAGTAACTAATATTATAAGTTGAATATTTTACTATAGTAACTAACATTATAATTACCTATGTTTGGTCTACAAAATATAAAAGAAAAACATAGTAATACGTTTTTATGCCATTTTAAACTTCTTAATCAATTCAATACATTATATTACCAAATATTTTTAGATTTAATAAACTAACTATTTCTAACTATTTTTTTCTTTGTTTTTAGTATTTTTTAACCGGCCTTTTGATTTTTAGCTGGCTTACTAACTGTTCTGGTCAAGTATAATCATAGATCATTAGCAAAAACATTCAAATAATGTGGGGAGTATATTTTATTTTAAAATAATCTTTATTTTTATATATATAAAAGTAGTTGGCATGAATAACATTGTAATTTTATGTTTCCCACTTTTTTTAAGGCTAGATAGGTAATTTTACCTTATACAATTTCATATAACTTAATCAAAGAATCAACTTAATTAAGACATTTAAAGTTGACATTAGTAATTGGTAACATTAAAAATTTAAAATTTGAAATTGAATCTTACCTTGATTAAATTTTCAACTCAAAGGAATCAACTTAATTAATTCATTTTCTTACTTTTGATACTAAGAAAATCATATGATTATTCTTTTGGAGAATGCTCAACGGTATGATTATTTTTTATAGTATGATTGTTTATTTTTCTTTGGGTAGTGTGTTGATACTATGATCATAAACTCTCAATTGGTGTCTCCAAATTACTTTAAAAAAATTAAAAAATTGGAAACATCAAACATGTACACATTTCAAGTTACATATTAAAAGAACTAAATATAATTAAGCTCGAACGAGAAAGGCATATTTTATATTACAAATTACAACCAATTCCTATGTTTATCTTGGAATGGCATCCAGCTGACTAGGCAAACAAAAAAAAGCTACTCTACACTTACCTTTTTAACTTTTCTATTACCTATTTTAATATTTAAAATTAGGTGTTTTACTTATCTTTGCTCTAATATTTAATGGATATATTTTAATTACCGATTATATAAACATTATCTTATTTTAATTTATTTTCTATTTTAATAACTTACAATTTAATTTAGAAACTAATTTTATTTTAACTCCATATTTTTATAAATAATAATAAAAATATTTATTTCCTATTTTTAAATATTAGAATATGAGATAATTTTTTTATTTCCATTCACGGTGCATATCTTTAAAAATAATCAAACGTATCAACACACTACCCAAAAAAAAAGAAAAAATCATACATATCAAAAAGAATAATCATATAATTTTCTTTGTATTCGACTAACTTTGTAATAACTTAGGCACTTAAAAAAGAAATTTTTTAATACAGGACTAATTTTAAATTGATAAAAAGTTCTCGAAGACAAAAATATCTACTTAATCCTTATTATTATTTTCAGTTATAAACAAATCACATCTGGCTGTTATTCTTGTAATGTATTTATATATTTATATAGTAACTGTGGTGGTTGTTCTTTAATTTAGTTCTTAATTTAATTGACAATAGTTCCACGAAAAACAAAAAAATAAATTATTTGACCATAGACTGAAATTCGACAGTGCAGGATGCTAATTGTATAAGTTAATTTTAGTTTATAAGATAAACTCAATTCATTCTATATTAATCATATAAATATTTATAGTAAAATTTATGTAAATAAAGCCTACTTACGATCTTAAAATTAATAATTTGTGATTTTTTTATTTTTTATTTTCAATTCTAAGACTCGGAATTAATTAGGATCTTCGCAGACTAGACTAGTAGGAAAGGTAATTTTTTGAAAATAACCATAAACACAAAAACTTGAATCTAATTTTAATCGGTCAAGTTCATAGATATAATCATTGAAAGGAAAAAAAAAAAAAAAAAAAAAGAGGCTAATAATACCCTTTATAAGTAATTCAAATCACAAAACGTAGTAACAAAATTAGCATCCTGCACTGTCTCATTTCAGTCTATTGTCAAATAAATTTTTTTTTGTGAAACTATGGTCAATTAAATTAAGAACCAAATTAAAGCACAACCACCATAGTTACTATATAAATATATAAATACACTACAAGAACAATAGCCAGATGTGATTTGTTTATAACTGAAAATAAAAATAAGGATTAACCAGTCATTTTTGTCTTCAAGAATTTTTTATCAATTTTGGATTAGTCATTTATTAAAAAAAATTACTTGAGAGTGAGCAAGGATTTCAATAAGACGTAATAAGATGTAGTCATGAAATGGGTTCATGATGGGGTGAAGTGCATTAGGCTCGTGTGTTTCATTGTTTGAGGATGTTGTCTGCATTCAGATGTTGTGAGAGACGAAAGGAGAAGGAAGAATCCTTTTAGTTGGGTCATGTGTGTGACCGTTAGAAGCAAAATATGTTAGCGAAGAGGGCGACACATTAATTGTGGAGGACAACCTCACATGAGCAAGAGTTGAATGTGCAAGTGTTGAAGAGGTCGTGTGGAAGCTTCATCTGCAGTGAGCAATGTGTTTGTGAGAAACGAGGTCATAATGTTTAACCACTGTGATAATGGGGAGTTGGATCTCCGTATGGTATGTCTGGGACATATGTTAATTGAGGACCATTGTCGAGTACCTTTGGCAGAAAAGCCCACGCAAACCTGTAAAAGATGAATCCCAATAGGGAGAGTGGTTGAGGAGTCGGTCCTCATAGATTGAATGACCACACAGAGTGGTACCTGAGGTATGCTCATTGACTTGCTGTTTGTTGGGGGTCTGGTGTCAAGTTTGTGGTCGTGTTTCCACAGAGCCGACTTGGCAACTCCGACAAATGCGAGGCATAACCGTGTTGGTGAGAGCCTGCCATTGTACTGCGGTGAGGGTGTACTCCCAATAGTCATCCAGTTTAAATTGTGTAAGAACACTGAGTTTTGGGAGTTCCAGTGGCAGCGGGCCCGAGTTGTGGCGAGTTGTATGAGTTGAAAGTTAGTGAGATGGATTGAGGTTATCGAGTGAGACTCGTGAGAGCACCATAATATTGTGGTTGATGTTGTGTGTTTGTGACTGTTTCTGACCGGAAGATCGTTTGGTTATTCTTTTAGAGGAGGAGGGAGACTCACTCTATACGCCTTTATTTTTCAGATCTAGATGAATGATCCTATGCAAACAACTAAGATGGAATGGAAAAGCTACAACTAGCATGGTTAACACGACGGACGTAATTTAAGAGAAAGAAGAGGATCCTTCTAGGATGCTACATGGGTTAATTGGGTATTTTGGATTTTCTTTGAGTCACTGCTCTAAGTCTCAATCATTTCTTGTATAAAAGAGGGTAGAGTAGGTTTTAATGTCATGATGTATCGATTCCTTATGTGTGACTCAAATGTAAAATGTGTGAAATTTCATTAATGTAAATACACAAGTATATCCTGTGTAATAGAATAGTATAATGATGGATTTGAGGATGTTCTTAATTAAGGAAGATTTTGTTATGTTTCATGGTTTACAACGAAGTTAATGTCTTATAAAAATGAGTTTGATTTATTAAGACCAATATTCCATAAAAAGGAGTTTTAATATGTTAATAAGTTATTATAGATGATCATCATTTGGAATTTGAAGTAATCATGTTTTAAAAGAAAACAAATTTTCCAGTATTTTTTAAAGGTCATTTTCAATAATTGGGTATCAATTTACTTCACGAATTTCTTAATTAATATGAAAATCTTTAATAGTAGCTTAGGGTGTTACATCCATGATCAAGATTCATTGACTTCTTGAAGATAAGAAAGATGTTGCTCAATGAATCACAGAGATGATGACACTCAGTTTCTAAGCTCTCTCACAATAAAAATGCTAAGTGATTTGAGAAAAATGGGTGTCTCTTGTGAGAGCTTTCGAAATTTTATTTTTATAGACCTCAGAATAGAGATAACAGATTATTACTAAGGATAATCAATTATTTTGTTCTTGCCGCCATCACCTGGAAACACTGAAGAACGAAATAGTCGATTATGTCACCAAATAATCGATTAACTGCGAAAGACTTATTTTTGCTTCAGGGTCAAATAATCGATTATTTCAAGTGGATAATCGATTATCTACGAACCTTAGGTAATTCTTAAAAAATAGAGCCTCGAGATAATCAATTATTTTGTTCTTCGATTGAAATCTACTAATTTTCAAAAAGATTTTCGGCCAGATTCAATCCTTCACAAACTAGTATCATGGATCAATGGTTTATGGAATCAATCATGAGAAAATTGAAGTAAAACTAGCCTATATGAATGATACACACACATTCACACATTAAAGCTTATAACACACATCCTAAAGGCTAGTGTTCAAATATGGAGCACAAACTACAATTACATCATCATCAAATATGATCTTCTCTAAGTCTTCATTCAGTACAACCTTATCTCTTGGATTACTAAGGATTTGGTTCTCTGGATGATGTTTCTTCATTTGCCAATTTCTTCCTGTTGGTTTTCTCTGTTCTTCTACTAGACCGTCCAGGGGAGTATTGGACTCTTCTGTTGTAAAGTCATCATTGGACTCATCTTTGTCTATTGTTTTCTGTCCATCGTCCAGTCTAAGATATGCAAATGATTCGTCCAGCTCTGATAATTCCTTATCAGGCTTAGTGTCATTAAACTTCACATGAATAGCTTTTTCTAGAACTAAGGTTCTAGAGTTGTAAACTTTGTATGCCTTTGAAGTTTCAGAGTATCCAAGTAATATTTCGTTATCACACTTAGAGTCAAACTTGCCAAGATTGTTTTTAGTATTCATAATGAAACATTGACATCCAAATGGATGGAAGTATGATATGTTAGGCTTTCGTCCTTTCCATAATTGTAAAGGCAAAAACTACAAGAAG
The DNA here is from genome assembly GCA_026413185.1 of Pueraria montana var. lobata. NCBI lineage: Eukaryota > Viridiplantae > Streptophyta > Magnoliopsida > Fabales > Fabaceae > Pueraria > Pueraria montana. Next base: position 55,542,778 of record CM048654.1, read on the forward strand.
GGGAGTTGAATTGTGATTTAAAATTTTCCCAAACTTTTTCATCAAGACTATCGTCTGAAAGTTATTAAAACAAAGTTTTAAGAAAGAGCAATAGACAATGTTTTTAAAGATAATAAACAGACATAACTTTTGGGAAAGCAAATCACAACCCAACGTCAGATCAAATAGACAGATGATAAAGAGAAGAGATAAAATCACAGAGAGATTTTATATTGGTTCGTCTCAACCCTGAGACTACACCCAGTTGTTAGCAACCCACCAAGTTCCACCACTAACTTTCACAAAGTTATAAGTATTGTTCACTGCCACTTTTGGCTCGTCCCAAGTAGTGTTTGCACTAGCCTCTTCAAGCTAACAACCCAAGTATTTTTTCTTACCAAGCCACTTCTGGCTTTACAATAAATCAACAAATTTGTTGAAGGTTAAGTGCACACACACTTAAGCTATCATCTTACAGATGAATATACAAATAAAGCTCATAGTCTTTTTCTCTCAGGATAAACAAAGTGTTTTGAGAGCTTTTACAACATTGAGAAATTTGAACAAAGAAAGAATTGAAGGCTTGGAAGAATGCTTGCGTTTCAAACTGTAAGTTTAGCACTTGAGCACTTCAAAACTTCTAGTATATATAGACTTGTTGAGAAAGTAATCATTGTCTCTAAATGGCCTTCTTTCTTGCATCTGACCTTCGTCTGAAGCTTGGTATCCATTGGAACATTAAATGCAAGCATTAAATGTTTGTCACCAACTAGTCACTCAGAGCTGATAAAGCAGTCTACTTATCTTCCTTGTAGGGCACTCCATATCTTCTGCTTCAGCTATCAAATCACTTCTGTTCAGTCAAGTACTCGTTATAGTTGGGCATGTCTTTTAAGGCAAGGGGAAACTTTAAACTTTGACTCTTCTTTTCAATTCCCTTTCCACTTTGATAGATCCTATGAAGGATATTCAGACATTCCCTGCACAAGATAAAAAATAACAGTGCATTAACTGTTCCTTAAATGCTATCAGACTCAACATCTGTCTGTCTATCGTTTGTAACTTACAGACGCAGATACAACACTTCTGTCTGCTAACATTTTTCAGACGCAACTTTTAACTTAGTATTTATTCGCATCAAATCAAAATTATTGAGAGTCCTGATTTGTCTTATGCTTTTTGTTTTCGCTCCCTCCCCTCTTGATTTTGGTGCCCCATATTAGGGCAAATAGTCTCTTTTGCTTTTTGTTTTGGGGCCCAAAACCCTAATTGGGTGGATCCCACAAGGTTTAGGGTTAGGGTTTATAATAATTAGCATTTTAAAGACCTAATCCCTACTTAAACTTATTTAATTAACTATAGTTCATGTGTACTTTATTATATAGTTGCTAATTAGTTCTCTCTAGGCTTTAATTAATAAAATTGAGTTTAACTAAGTTTAATTATCTTAATTAAAATTTTTAAATAACTAATTATCTTAGAACATTTAATTTTACTAATTAGAGTCATTACAAACTTATTAGCAAACTATTTGTGCCATTAAAAGTCTAATTTTCTATTCTAGTCAATAGTTCCACATATTTACAACATTGTCATTAATGAGATACCACCTCCTTACTTTGACTTGGTTGACTAGGTTTGACTTACCTTTGACTTTAGGTTGACCAAGCTATCTTTAAGCTAAAACTTAGTTTTTCTTAGGCTTAAATGCAATTTTGGTCCTCCTATTTTGTACAATCCGCAATTTTAGTCCCCCTATTTTAAAATAAAGACATTTAGTCCCTCTATTTTGCACAATCTGCAATTTTGGTCCCTCTATTTTAAAATAGAGACATTTAGTCCCCTCATTTTGCACAATTCGTAATTTTAGTCCCCCTATTTTAAAATATAGACATTTAGTCCTTTCATGTTGCACAATTCACAAATTTAGTCCCCATATTTTAAAATAAAGACATTTAATCCCTCAATTTTGTAAAATCCATGATTTTTGTCCTTTCGTCAAATTAAAAGTGTTGATCATTAAGAGATTAACGTTGACTACGATGTGGTATGTGTTTCAGTGATGTGAAATTTGTTTAAAATAAATTATTAAGACTCGTGACTTTCATATTAGGACTTACAACTACTCTCGGCCATTAAAATAAATGATTTTACCTTTTTTTAAAATATATTTTCATCAATTATTCTACTCAGTATTTAGAATAATTAAAAACTAAACAAATAAATTTGTATCACATCACTATATTTGGGCCACATCGAGGTTGACGTTAATCTTTTAACGGTCAATGCTTTCAATTTGATGGAATGACCAAAATTACAGATTTTACAAAATTGGGGACTAAATGTCTCTATTTTAAAATAGAGGGACCAAAATTGTGGATTTTACAAAATTGGGGGACTAAATGTCTCTATTTTAAAATAGAGGGACCAAAATTGCGGATTGTGCAAAATAGAGGGACTAAATGTCTTTATTTTAAAAAAGGGGGACTAAAATTGCGGATTGTGCAAAATAGGGGGACCAAAATTGCATTTAAGCCTTTTTCTTAATTAATTTTTTGTCCAAAGACTATTATTAGTTCAAAGAGAATTTAATTCGATTAAAATTAATTATTTATCTATTTATTAAGCTATTACACACAATCACACAATAATTTTGAGTTATGATTTTTAGGATGTTACACATTGTCTAGGCAAACTATGCAAATTTTTGTCAATTTGATTTTTTTTTATTATAAATTTTACCTGGAGATCTCAATTTGTTTATGATGGTTTGAAACCGTACAAATATATGTTCAATGGTTTAATCTGGTTCCATCTTAAACATCTCATATTGATGTACATATCTACTTATTTTAGAGTCTTTTACTTAAGAGGTACCCTCAAAGCTAGGCTAATACCAGACTGTCCCACATCTCTTTAGCTTATTTTAAACTATGAACTTTGTTATATTCTTCCTAAGATAAAGCACACATGATAGAGTTTCTAGCTCAACAGTTTAGAAGAAACCTGTTTTTGTGTGCTTCTGCCCAGCTAGGTCGTGGAATCTCATTTCCTTGCTCATGAACAGGAATGTAGTTTTCATTTTCTACTATGTCCCACATGTCTATATGGCGTGCATCAAAGAATGCAATCATCCTTTGCTTTTAGTAGTCATAATTTTGTCCATTGAAGAAGGGAGACCTGTTGACATCTAGTCCTTCATTCTCCATAGTGTTTGTAGGATTGTTTCTATCCCTGCACTATTAGATGCTTAACCCCTACAGGTCGAGCTCTGATACCAATTGAAACGAAAAACGAACACATAAGGGGGTTGAAATGTGTGTGTGAAAACTTTTAAAACTTTTTGTAAATAAAATGATTTTTTAAAGCACTTTCGTGAATATCATCCACATATAGAAACGTGAGGGATTAAGAGAAGAAAGGAAAGCACAAACAACTTTATACTGGTTCACTCTTCAAAAAAGCTACATCTAGTCCCTTCAAAAACTTGAAGATTTCCACTACAACAGCTAGACTTGTTGCTGATGAGTATATCGTTTGCAGTTTATGTGTACATATCTCAGATGCTTGTATGTGCCTGTTTTGCTTGGACTTAATTCTATGCCCAAACCCTTGTGGTAGCTATAGTTATTATGCTAGTTACTTCTTATGCTCACTTGCCTTTCATTTGTAGAAAAGATAATCATTGTGATTATAAGAGAAATAAGATGTATGTATTGGTCATGTATAGATGAGTGGCAACTAGTATGAATTGGTCAATGGTAAATATAGATGATGGTTGTGAGCGACCATTTTTAAATTATAATTTCTACTCTGTGATAAAATGGCCTCTTCGTGATTCTCTATAATATATTATTAGTTGCGAAAGAATTGTAATGGCCGTAAGAGAATGCTTGTGAGTTTGTCCGTTCAAGATGGAAAGGGCTGTAGAATAATCCTATTCCTTCTTTCTTTATGTTTTTCACAACAATTTTCAAACTAATTGTCCGTTTGTTTGCAATGAAAGAGAGTTGAAAATAACTGGAATAAATAGCAAAATAAGGTAAGATCCATACTTTTACACTCTATTTTAATTCAAACATTTTGTTTTAATTCACTTTCATTCCATTTTATTTCACTCTACAAAATACTGTATAAGGAAAGACATAAAATAAGTGGTGTGATGAAAGGAAAGAAAAATGTTGTCAGAATGTGTAATCAAAATAGTATTATTATTCTGGGCTTTAATAAATGTTTTTCTGGGGATCAAAATTTTCTATAATTCTTTATGAATTGTATATATGAACCCGAACCCTTGAAATAATATATTTTTTATATTGAAAGGTTAAGTGAGAAATTAATTAAAAAATAATAATAGCCGATAGGTTAAGAACTGTACATGGTGCAATTATTTTATTAAAGCCCTGAATAATACTGTGCTTAGATTTAATAACTTATTTACCGTCAAGCTAGATGTGTCAATATATAACCACATACTTCAAAATTACTTAGATTAATACAATGATTGTATTAATCAAAGTAATTTTTAACACTCAATGCAAGAGGACATTCAAGATGCTGCTAATTCAATTCCTCGTGTTACACACACACACACACACACATATATATATATATATAAACTAAATATATATGCAGAAATGCAACATGATGTACAATAAAATTGACAAAAAAAAAAAAAAACATTATAACAATAATGTGGTTTAATTTCCATCAATTTACCACTAAGTGCATATATTGCCTCCTGTAGATCATACTTGTGTGATTTCTAAATGTAACTTGTGGGTTAATAGAGGACATTCAACAGATTATATATGTAACTGTTTTGTCTTAGATTGTTGTAGCTGAAATATATAATTAATTAGGAAAAAATAAAATAAAATTGGAAATCAGCATTTAATTAGGTATCTCCATATATAATCAATGTCGAGTGTTGTTACGACGACTTGCATGTGAAAGCCTTTGATGAAATCGATCGGTCACGAAATAAAATTTGACGTACGTGGCATTGAAATATATACGTACGTAGACAGTTGACATGTTTGGTAGTTATTAAGTATAAGCATATGACAATACATTAATTATGAGTTGAAAAATAAATGCATTCACTACCCATCCATTTTAATGAAGAGCGTGAGATGGCAAATTAAATGCACCTTCAGCAATTAATTAAACTAAGTCATATTTGGGAATAAATGCACTTAATTAATTTTCACATGCATGCAGGTTGAAACAAACAAGAGTCAATAGAGCTTAATTAATTAATTAATTTTATATATTAAAAGTAGTTTGGATCCACAAATTTGTATAATAATTACATTACAAGAGTCTGAGATAAGATAATAGACCTATTAAAAGGGGTGGGGTGGGTTGGGTATCATCCACACTTATTATACTAATACGATACCATACCATAGAAATAGAAATATTGAATTGAATTAAGAACGGAGGCTTCGGAGGGTATCATTCAACTGTTGGCGCTCTTTCCTAAGAGCATCTTCCCTCCTTCCCCACAGAGCCAAGATCTCGTTTCGAAGTTTATTCCTTCGCGTTCCTCTTTAGTAGTGCAACTATCCCATTGTTCCGTTGCTATGTTCCAACTACTCTCTATTTCTTTAATCTCCTCTTTAATTTTTTCGAGCCTTTCTTCTGCATCTCTAATCTTAGCACTGTTATCAGCCATTGGTGAGGGAATAATTAATATACTTCCTTACTATGCATGTATGTGAATCTGATCAAACCCATCCTCATTTTATAGTCGTTGCCTCCCCTCTTTTTAAGAAATATTCCCTTTTGCATTACTTATCAAATTCCATTTCTATTTACTTTTTATGTTCATGTCAAACAAGACATTATCAAATTCCATTTCTTTTTCCTTTTTATGTTCATAATTAATCCTCCCATTTCATTTCTTTTTACATTTCCATCACATGTTATCCATATTCTGTTTTGTTTTTCTATTTATAATTAATATTACTTAATCAAATTCCATTTCTTTTTCATTTTATGTTCATAAGTAATCATCCCATCTCATTTCTTTTTACATTTCGATCACATGCATGTTATGAATATTCTGTTTTTCTATTTACAATTAAAATTAGTTAATCAAATTCCATCTCTTTTTTCCTTTTTATGTTCATAATTAATCATCCCATTTCATTTCTTTTTACATTCCGATCACAAGTTATCAATATTCTGTTTTGTTTTTCTATTTATAATTAAAATTAGTTTTCAAAATTCCATTTCTTTTTCCTTTTTAGTGACTTTTACTAACACCCAAGAACACGGTATTCATTTCATTTTTTTTAATCTTTTTAAGTGCAGTAAAAAAAATCCATATTCAGCCACGTAGAACAATTTATTGAGTGTGATGTCTCAAATCATAGTAAATAAATTTACTTGCACGCACAGCCCTTCTATTAACTGAAATAATTACTTCTCATGTCCAAGATCAAATAAAACCACACTCATTACTCGTACCAATTACCAACAGCAGCTCCTATATTTCAATATCTCACATTTCCATGGCTAAAGAGTTCGTTACCTCACATATAAACACAGCGGGACTTTACACTACTGCACTAATTCAATGGGTTACGGGGTACTTTGGTTTGAATGGTCATGCAATGTCAATTTCTGATGGTTTTTTTGAATTTATTACTACTAATGGTCAAAGTAAAATCAAAAGATAAGACTTTATCATACACTACAAATAATAATAAATAAATAAAAGGCGATTTTAACGGAGGATTATTAACGGGTTAATACAACCGTCAGAAACGTATAAAAATTACAAAGGTCCACTATTAATGGGTATTTTCTACCCTGCATCATCAAATAAGTAGTCCACCGATGGACCACTATTTTCATTCATTGGATATAATATTAAAATAATAAATGATGGAGATTTATTACCGATAACCTAAATAACCACCCATCTTTTAAAAAAACACTCAAATAATCAGTTGAAATATTTTAAAAATGATTAATTGTTAATAAATACTAATTAATCCTTTTCACTTAACCCCCTAATTAATCATTTTCCAAAATCCCCTTCCTTTCCCAAATTAAATTACTTCAAACCTTATTATCAAAACAAGTCCCTTCCTCTCTGAAACTCCACACCACCGAAATTCATTTTTTCCGCTCCTGCCGCCACAACACGTACCCCCACCATCATGTGCAACACCACGAAGAGGAGTGTGGTGCGACTGTCGATCTCCACAGCGTCAATGTTACCTTTTACAGTGCTTTCTTCAGTTCAGTCAGTTCATGGCCCACGGGTTCAGTAAACTGATTTTTACTTAATCCGGATATCACTCATTCACCCACGACTACGAATTTTATGAGTCATGAAACGCAAACTTAATAAGTTATAATAAAATTTATTTTAATAATAATCTTATTTTTTTTATCTTAAATATTTATTTTATTTATGATATGAGATTATTAACTTGTTAAAATATTAAATATAAAATTATAATATATATATATATATATATTAATTTTTATTATATTTAAATAAATAAACAGGACGGTCTATCAGACTTAATAGATTTTTTTTTATAAGTCAAAGCCTAACCTATTTATCTAAATATAATTTTTTAAAAGTCTAAGCCTAGCCTTTTTATTAAATAGGACAAGCTAAATCAGGCTTTAAACTGGCCAGGCCATAGGTCCCTCTTGGTGGCCTGACATATTCTCACCCCTATATGCAGCAGAAGAAATTTACTATTGAGAAGCTAAGTTATTTTTCCTCAAAAAATATGTCTAGAAATAGTATTTTCATGAACATGTTTGATTGGCATTTTGTAATTTTATACAAAAAAAATATAAAAAAAAAAAAAAGGTTTGGAAGCTAAGGGAGAGGAAGAGTTGTGACTTGTGTTGGGAGAAAAGACTTATGGTGTGTTTGTTTTTATGGATGGAAATAATATTGAAAAGAGAGAAATGAGTGTTGGTTTGGTAGGAAAGATAAAGGTGGGAAATAAATTTAAAAATGGTGGGATCCACCTATATTATTTCTTACTTATTTCTACCTATCTCTTTATGTCTCTCCTCATCTCTTCTCTATTTCTTTTCAACCAAATAACTTTATTTATCATTTTATTTCTCATCTATTTTTACTCTCCCTTTTTTTATTTTTATCTACTTTATTTCTCTCCTCTATACCAAATACAGTCTTAATGAATTGGGTTACTAGAAAGGGAAAGGCGCGAGAAAGAGAGAGGGAAGTGAAAAAAAAAAAAAGGAGGAAGGAAATTTAAAAAAAAAAAAAAAACATTAAATAGGGTGTTGTCTACTGTGGAGAACCTTAACAAATGGTCCTGGTGCACCAGCTAAATTACCATCAATAACATATAATATGGTACGGTATAGGTTATACCGTAAGGTTATAAAATTATTTTAGTAGAAAAATTAAAATTATTTATTTAAAAAAAATCAAAATTTCGATTCTTTCCTTAAAGGTTCATATATATTTTATTTCATAAAAAAAGTGTTCTCGTGTCTTCAAAAATCATGTTAATAATACGTATATATTATAAACTGTTAATTATTTTAATCTAATCTTTTGAAACCAAATTAGTATGATCTATGTAATTTTTTAACTGGTGGATCAATTTCTTTAAAAAGAAGTAGGAGGAGCCTAATAATGCTATACTCATTATATAAGCTAAGTTTTATATAATCCAGCTAAAGTCATTTTCTAGTGAAAACCAGATCACTAAACCAGCAACAAAGATGGGGAAGATGTGCACGGAATCGGCAAGACAACAAAAGAGAGGGTCAAGAGTTCAAGACAATACTATTTAATGGTTATTCAACGAAAAATAAAATAAAAAAAGGAAAATGAACGAGCAAACAGATATATTAGCCCCTAATTGAAATTCTCCAAGGCAAAAGATTGCTCATCTAAAAAATACATTAAAATAAATAGTTTTCAGTGATTCATTCCATAAAAAAAAAATGAGAATAAGAAGAACCCTAAATCAGAACCATAGAACATAGAAAAAGAAGAAAAATAAATTTATTTTAATGATTTGCAGACTGGAGTTTGACTAATTAGAAAAAAAAAGGTTGAAATTTTGATATTAGGATATTAATTAAGTTTAGACATTAAAATGATACATTTTTGTTAGAGTATAGAAAATTTGTAAAAAAAATCCTATAAGGGATATATTTACGTAGAAACTAAATAGGTGAAGTAGGCATAAGTTGAGATATAATTAAATTGAAATAAATTAATTTAATTAGGAGAAAGGTGAAAGAATGGATTTAATTAATTGTATGAGGGTTAAAGGCAAAAACAATATCCCTAAAATTAATTATAAATAGAAAAAGAGAATATTGATAAGTTGTGATCGAAATGTAAAAAGAAATCAAATGGGATATGAACATAAAAAGGAAAAAGAAATGGAATTTGATAACTAGTTTGAATTAATTATAAATAGAAAAACAAAAGAGAATATTGATAAGTAATGGAAAAGGGAATATTTCTTAAAAAAGGGGGAGGCAGGGACTATAAAATGATGATTATATGAATTGGATGGCATATTCATTCATTCATTCAATCCCAAATTAAAAATAAAATGGCTGATAAGAAGGCTCAGATTAGAGATAGAGAAAACAGGATAAAAGAAATTAAAGAAGAGATGAAAGAAATAGAACGTTATAGGAACAAGGCAAGGGATAAATGGGGTGGTTGCAGTACTAAAGAGGAACGGGAAGCATTACGTTTTGCGGAGGCTTAACTGTGAATAGGGATGGCAATGGGTAGGGTCTGGGTAGGATCTTATAGTATCCGTCTTCATACTTGCGTTTAAAAAAAGTATCCATACCTGGCCCCATATCCGTGCAGGTAGCAACTTTAATCCCCATTCCCGTACCCGCTGGGTACCTATATACCCATACCCGTACTCACTACCCGCACTTTACTTATGTATGAAATTAATAAATCAATAAAAAAAAAATAGGCTTAAATATAATTTTGGTCCCTCTATTTTGCACAATCCGCAATTTTAATCCTCCTATTTTAAAATAGAGACATTTAGTCCTCCTATTTTGCACAATCCGCAATCTTCGTCCCTCTATTTTAAAATAGAGACATTTAGTCCCCCAATTTTATAAAATCCATAATTTTGGTCATTCCACCAAATTGAAAACATTGACAGTTAAGAGATTAACGTTGACATTGACGTGACCCAAATATAATGACGTGACACGAGATTATTTATTTATTTTTTAATTAATTTAAATACTGAGTAATAATTATTTGTTTAAAACACATGTCACGTCGATTTTAATGGTTGGGGTAGTCGTGAGTCCTAATATAGAAATCACAAGTCTTAATAATTTATTTTAAACTAGTTCTACATTGATGAAGCACATGGCATGTCATAGTCAAATAAATGATATTACCTTTTTTTAAAATATTTTTTTCATCAATTATTCTACTAAAATTGCAGATTATGCAAAATAAGGAGATCAAAATTGTATTTAAGCCATAAAAATATTAATTAAAAAAATTATTACAAATAAATTAAAAATTCACGCTTAAATAATTCAAACTTAACATTAAAAGTATCCACACATCATATTAAAAATATAAAATATAAAATTATTGTAAGTTATAACATAAATCTTTTACTATTAGTGTTAGTTTATGGAAAATATATTTTTTTTTTATAGAAAAGTATATATATAACATAATTATTTATTTAAGTAAGTTATTTTAATTATATATATAGTAGGTGTGGGGCGGGTACTATAGTACCCATACCTGCACCCGCAAAAAATTACGGATAAATACCCGGCCCTATCTCCAGCCATAATAAGTGGGTATTTATCCGATCCGTTTGTGGATATTTTTGTGGGTATCTGTAAGATCTTTGTACACTTTGTCATCCCTAAATGTGAAAGGAAGCAAAGAAGAACCAGTAGAGCTTCAGCTTACTTACGACCACATCTTAGCTCTTTGGGAAACGAGGCAAGATACGCTTTGGAAAGAGCAACAACAGCTCATTAATATTTAATACCATCAAAAAGCTCAAACAAACCATCTGATATGAAACCTCCCTTCTTAATTCATTTACTATAATAAGTGTGGATAGTGGATACCATTACCCTACCCACCCCTTTTAATATTATTATTATCATAAGCTAGGTCTATTATCTTATCTCAGACTCTTGTCACTACAAGAAAACATCAAATTAGTGTCGGTTGATCAGTGAAGGCCAAAAGCCGACGCATGTAGCGTCGGCTTAGCCGACTCTAAACAGACGCTAAATCAATTTTTATTTAATTTTTATATCATTTTGACGAATTTGATTTTGTGTCGACCAAAACCGACGCTGTGTAATAATAAATAATATAAAAAATATTTAATTATATATATGCGACGGCTTAGTCGACGTTTGTTGTCCTAAAATTTTCAAAGCCCGCGTCACCAAAATTTTAATTGTCCTAAAATTTTCAAATGTGGATCAGAATTTTAATCCCTGTTTCTAAAATTCTAAAAGGTAAAACCCAAAACTCATTCTCTGGTCTCACTCACTCAGCATTGAGTTGGGTTGAAAGTTTAATCCTTCTTTCTGAAATTTTGAAACTTCACTTATTCTCACCTCTCACTCATTCAACATAGGGTTGAAATTTTAATCCCTCTTTATGAAATTTTCAAACCCCCGACTCAGTTTCCCTTCTCACCCACTCAGCGTTGGATTGAAGCGGAATACATTGAGTTCCAAAGTCGTGTTCATCTTCCATAGATGGTAAGGGAAAATATCGAACCCTAAATCCCAATATCGAATCACTCTTGTCTTAGTCGTCTCTTCAAATCGCAATGTCGCGGATTCACAATATCGAACCCTAAATCCCAAATTTCGCCTGAGTTTTGACCGAGCTCTGTGCCAAGTTACTCACTTCACAAGAAGTCAGTTTTCAAAGACCCCCTTTTTCATGTTTTCTTGTGATTATGTTTTTTCTATTGTTGGATGACATAGATGGTCATAGAGCGTGATGGGGTTTTTAATTCTTTCTATTCACTTGTTTATTGCAGAAAGAGCATAAACTTCTCCACATTATCAGCATAAAATAGGTGAAGTTCAAGTGTATAAGGTATTCTTTAATCCCTTTTTCCACACTTTCTAAATTTGCCCCCAGTTGACTAGTTATCTATATCACATACGACTTAAGTTTCGTGGATTTGACACTGCATGATGCATTTTTCTTTAATTTGATTTCTAGAGTGTCTCTGTTTGATCCTGATCCTTGAGATGCTTGCTGCTTTGGTTCAGTTGTGAGCTGGTAGTAGCAATCTTGATCACTGCTGGCTTTTCTCCTTTTATGCTGGCATCTTTCTGCTGTATGTTTATACCTAACCTATAGCAACTCTTATTCTTGTATTATTGTGTGAATAATATTACTTGAATTGGTGACAACAGCTAGTCACTAATTTGTAATTAGACCCAACTCAGAAGATTAAAATAAAGAGTCCCATATAAAGAGTCTCATGATTATGCTTTATTTTACATTATTTAGTCATATTATGGTCTATTGGTTTTGATTGTTTGTTTTCTGGGTTTGCTGGTGTCTAGCTCTTGCTGTGATTGTTGCCTTTTTTCTACTCTTGATGATGAAGAGATCATGTTGTTGTTGCTACTGACTAACCTGGGATATGACTCTATTAGTGTTAGTTTGTTTCATTTCCCTCATATGTAGGTTCTCTGGTTCATAGCTCTTGCTGGTTTTATCCCAGGTTTATTCATTTTATTTGCTATTGACTTGTCTGGAATTTTGCTTGTACTGGATCAATGTCCCCTATGTCCACTGAAACTGACTCAATTACATAGTCCCTTAACTGATTATTATTACTAGCAATAGACCTCTAATATCAGCATAGTCCCTTAAATTTATGAATCAATCTTTCGTCATTTATTGATTTTACAGGACCTTTATTGTGATGTTAAACTTCACGTATTGACCTTTTCATTAACATTAGTAATTAGTCATTTCTTGTATGTTTCTGTGGCTGTGCAATATGACTTGTCAAACTCCTTTGCTGTTTATTTAATCCTTTTTCTTGTCTTGTACCATGTCTCCTGTCTTGGTTATTGATCATAATTTAGGTCTCAACAGATGCAATGTATATTTAATTAATTACTTAGTTATATCAAAGCCTGTTGGCATTGCCACATTGGTTTGATATGCAGTTTTTTTTATGATATTTATGGGTTTTTGTCCATTTCACAACAACACAACTTGCCACATCATTCTGCGTATTTTATAACAGACAGGTATTTCCATTTGCAGTAAGTTAACTTTTCTCTTTAATCATTTCTATTGTAAAATTAATGGTTGCTTCTGTCAAACTCATAAAAAAGTGTAGGCCAAAACCTGTGTGTTCTGCTGGAGAATTCTCATATATATAGTATTTATTACAAGTTGATTTTCAGTAGCTAGACTACTATATATACACTCTCCTAGAGCTGGGTACCTAATTAAGAAAAGAATAAAAGTTACATAAATACTCACAAAGTTAGAGCTGTACAATACAATCATGAATCAGACCTGTCCAATATAGCCATAGAGTGAGGAATGTAAGTTCACTAACCACCTTGTTTTATTACCTTGCTTGTTGTCCCATTAGTATATATTTCAAGGATTAGAGGACAAGGTTAGTGACAGTGCTATTATTATTTTCCCTTACCATATTTAATACATGAAGGACTCAAGCCATGAATGGAAATTGTTTGCTTATTCCTAAATCTATATATAATTTTCAAAAGTCAGCTTGATAAATATATTTTATGCATTGCAGTGTGTGCCACTAGATCAAGGATGGAAAATATACTAAGCAGTGAAGGAAAAAAGGTGTGGCAATTGATCCTGTTGAGTATGAAGGAGAAAATGGTTTCCAAAAGGTATGATTGATTTAATTATGTGATAATAATGATTCAGTCAAACTTCAGGTTGTTTTTCTCTGTTCTGCTATATTTAGAATATGTAAATCTTTAGTTAATGACTTTTAGTACTTGCATCTTTTCTTATTAGTTCATCACTTTAAGTAATCCTCTAACTTACTCTTTTTCTGAGGATTTAATCTTTCTATGATGATGCAAATTACTACTAGTTAGGATTTATGCTTTTGCTGATCCCTATGAGTACTTATATAGTTGATCATGCATGACAGCCTTATCTAATGCCATCAACATATTCATTACTAAATGAGTAGAAAAGCCCAGGTAATAGTTTTATTGTTTTGTTCTAAGGTTGTGGTTTTATCTGGCTCTTTATCTCAATTTTCTTTTTAGGCTATTAAGTATGCAATTTGCATTTGCAAATAACTAAGGAGAACTAAGGAGTTAAGATGACAGGAAACATGTTAGGAACCTTTTAACTTTGATAAAATATGTGGCCTCTTAGATGGAATTTTATAAACTGAAGACACTTGGGTCTGTATTTTTTTCTTTTAAAGGTTTTTATCATTGTCTTTGTTTTATCAGTTCTAATTTTTTTTTCCCTTTTTTTTTAAAAAACTGTCAGTCAATTGAAGTCAAAGATATTGTTCAGATTGGATGCACTCATACTCAAGATGCAACACCTGTGACTCTTGAACAAGAGTTTAGTGGGTAAACTACGAAAGTAAGCTTGCTTATGTTTGGCTTATGTAGTTCTGAATTTTTTGTATCATTGGTGTTACATTGTAAAATCCTGAAAGTTCGTGGGGAGTGATTTCTCACTACTTTTTCCTTTATATGCAGCTGAAGTACAATATTGATCGAGTGATCGACACTTGCCATGCATGTATCAGGTTATTACTTTGTCTATTTGTGATTGACAATGGAAGTACATTTTCATGGTTTGCTACTTATGCTAAAACTCTTGCTTTTTCTTTCGAGGATTTTTTATATGTAGAGCTGCATAAAATTGGTACTTATGGTTCTCGTGTAATGTGTGGGATATATGGAAGCCTATGGCTTGATTAAATGCTTGGAAATGTGGAGAACTTGTTGTATGGTCTATCTAGTCTCTAGCTAATACTTTAGAATAAGGTTTTGCTAGATCCCCTATGATACATGCATTAATGTAGTTGACAAGTTCTAAATACTAAGAATTGTGGTCCAACCAGAAGTTATTAAGATAGAGCTAACAGTCAAAAGAAAATCTTCAGCTAATTACTTTTTCTTGTACTCTTCTTTTTAGTTACTCTCTCCATGGAGAAGTATTGATTTTCTCTAAATATATATTTATTTAAGGAGGTCTATAAATTCTATCCTGAGCATAAAGCAACTTGCAACTTTATGATATTTTGAGCTAGTAATTGCTTGAATGAGCTTTGGTTTGTATGAAGTATGATTCTTAATTCTAACTATGTAGGTAGATCAAATGGTTATTCATTCTGCTTCAGATCTTCGGCCGCAAAGAACTCTATGTATAGATTTCTTTTATAATTATTTTACTCATGGTCGGACATCTTATTGACGGACATGTTTGTAATATAAATCATACTTTTGTTTCTATACATGGTGACACAAATGACAATGGAAACTCCTACACATCTGTTGTATTTTCATACTCACAAAATCAAGAACTGTGTTACACACCAACTTCCCTGGAATGGCTGATTTTAATTCTTACATTAAGTGCAACTTTGTTATCTATGGCTTGGATTGTAAATAAATTTTTTATTTGCATTGCAGTGTTTAGTTTGGTCTTTGATGGACTAATGAAATTTAATTTAATTAGTTTGGTACAGGCTATAGTGCTCAATATTCAGAAAGGAGCAAAGCTCTATTTTTGTGAAATGTAAATTAAAAAAATAAAATAAGATAGCGTCGGCTAAGCCAACACAAAGTAAAACGTAAATTAAAAATTAAATAAACTGGACGCGGCTAACCCGACACAAACTGAAACATAAATTAAAAAATTAATTTATTTTAAGAAAATAATGTTAGTGTCGGCTTTTGTATTATGACGGTTTAAGTGTCGGCTAGGCCGACTCTAGTAGCGTCCGCATTCAAAAACCGACGCGAACATATTAGCTTCGAGGGTTTTAGAGTCCACATTGCTTCCGACGCATACCCGACGCTAATCCACTAGATAGACTCGGCTTTTCTACGTTAGAGTCGGTATTTGGCCGACTCTAAATGCTTGTTTTCTTGTAGTGTGTAATTATTATACAAAATTGTGGATCCAAGCTACTTTTAATATATGATCCTACAAAATTAATTAAGCTCTATTGTTTGGACTCTTGTAATCTCTCTTGTTTCAACCTTGATTGCTGAAGGTGCATTTGCCATGTCACGCTCTTAATTTTCAATTCTTGATTAAAATGGATGGCTACGTAGTGCATGCATTTATTTTCCAACTCATAATGTATTGTCATCTTACGTACATATATGCATTAGGAAAATGCTTATAATAACTACCAAACATGCCAACTGTCTACGTACGTATATATTTCAATGCCAGGTCAAATTTTTGTGAGTGATCCATCGATTTCATCAAAGGCTTTCGCATGCAAGTCGTAACAACACTCGAATTGATTATATATGGAGATAGTTAATTAAATGCTGAATTCCAGTTTTATTTTTTTCCTAATTAATTATTTCAGCTACAACAATCTAAGACAAAATAGCTACATACATAATCTGTTGAATCTCCTCTATTTAACTGTGCAACGAGCACGGATGGCCAGATGTTGGAGAATTTCTTTTTGGTTTTTACTTTCTTTCCACTGAATTAAACTGGAAATTTCTCTTGTTATTATAAACTATAATATGTAACAAAAAAGAAAAAAGAAAAACCGTTATTCCTACATAACTTTTTTAATAACATTTTTTACCTTCTGAGAAAAATTGGAAGAAAAGAGCAAGGCGGTGTGGATTAAAATAAGTAATGTAATGGAAAAGGATATAAAATAAAATAAAAATTACAAAAATGTTACAAAAAGCATTTTGAAGCTCAAGTTAATTAGTGTGTATTCAAAGAAGGAAGATTGTTTTAATTAGCAGAGTTATTTGAGTCATTTTCCTTCTATAATTTATATGCAATAACTATTATTGAATTTTAATAAATACTTGACTCTAAAATTGTGTTTCTTTCCAGGTATAAAAAGGATTTTTGAAAAGTCAATTCGAGAATATCACGTTCTCATGTGTTTCCTATAAGTTTTGAATAAATATTTCTAGAATTGTTGTTAATTCTCATGAATATATAAAATATTCATATTTTCTTTACTTCTTATTCCCATATTGAAAGATGGGGTATCTTATATATAGGAATGAAAGCTTTTTTTTTTATTTTTTATAATAGTAACTACTTATCTTCACTCCCTTCTACATTTTTTTTTTCACTTTCATTTTTTCAATTTTAATTAAAATATTTTTTTTATTTTTTATAAAATTACTAAATGTCAATCAAACATGTTCATGAAAATACTAATTCTAGACATGTTTTTTGAGAAAAAATGACTAAGCTTCTCCATAGTAAATTTCTTCTACTGCATATTGTTTAGTGACCTACTTATTTCTACCTTGTTCATGGTAAGTTCATTCAAGAAACTAGATCAACCTTGGAAAGCCTTGGAAGAGCTACAAGGATAAATGAAAATAACCTTGTTATGTGTGAAAGACCCTAAATGATATGTTACATACAAAAAATCTATTTTAGCTCAAAAAGAATCTAAAATCAATTTTTTGGTTTGCCATGTTTTACATGTTCACGATGTACCATTTAGAGATCATTAGTTGGCCTTGCTCTTAGTGTTAAGGAGGATGAGAATGGATTCAAGATTGAGAGTTCATTAAGTGATAGAAATGATGTTAGTGACATGAAAATGGTATGGATGTTTGCACTTTGACCAAGCGTCGACATCTTCCCTATCTTTAATTGTCACTAACCGTAGTTCATGTAACTTAATGAGTTTTGATTTTTTTTATTCCATTCCCATCGTGCTTTGCACATGTGCAAAGACCTACTAGTCATGGATAAATGGCACACAATGAACATGATGAGCATGACAGGCCAAAAAATTGATTTTGGACTCTTTTAGAGCTAAACTTGGATTTTTGTATGTTGCATATCATTTAGGGAATTCCTTGTGCTAGAAGGTTGTTTTTATTTATATATCCTCATAACTCTTCCTAGGCTTATGAAGGTTGATCTAGTTTCTTGAATGAACTTATCATGAATAAGGTGTAAAATAAGCAGGCCACTAAACGATAAACAACAAAAGAAATTTACTGGGGAGAGGCTTAGTCATTTCTCCTCAGTAAATTTCTTTTGCTGCATATCGTTTTGTGCTCTGCTTACTTCCACCCCCTTTATGATAAGTTCATTTTTTTCTTAGTAACTCAATCCATCTTAGGAGCCTAGGAAGAGTTATGATGATAAACGAAACCCTCTGATGCCATTTTGGCCATTAATTGAGAGGTACCAACCTCTACCGTCATTCATTTCCCTTTTAACTCTTAAATTTCACAATGAGGGTTTCACAACCTCTATTTTTTCTTGCAATTCATTATTCATTTCTTTCATCTTATTCTAGACAGTTGCAAGACTAAGTAAGGGCTACCTTATTGGTTTCAATCGTGCCATGATTAGGTTGCTTCTCTTTCTACTTTTTATCAAGACTTTTGATTGTGGTTGTTTAAATCTAAATACTGATGAAGTTTGATAGACATGGTAAAGCAAAAGGCTTATATTGCTCTATTAAGCAAGTTAGATGGCAAGAATTTTTTTTTAGGATAAACTATGTTTTTAGTTTCAGAACTTTTTGACATTTCTGGTTTTAGTCCCTAAATTTTTTATTTACTGGTCAAAGTCCTCCAAACTTTTTTTCCGTCCTAAGTTTTAGTCTTTTCATCTATTTGGATCGTTAAATGATAATGTGACATTAATTTATTATTATTTATTACATTTAGTGGCAGTTTGTTTTTTGGCAGTTCAATACTTCAAAAAAATGCATAGCTGGAAGCCTGGAAACGTTTAAAAGCTATCAAACAATTTCTGGTATTAGTACAAATTCGTATTGATCTATTATTTTTGTGCGTCACTTTTGCTATATTTAAGTGTTCCTTTTGTCTTGCAAGTCATATTGAATTGGCTAGTAAAGTGAAGGAATGACTTTAATAAATAAGGGGACAAGCCAATGATTGCTAGAAGAGATTAGCGTGCTAATGCAATGTTGATATACTGAGACGGTGGTTGGTGCAACTGGCTCATCTTGTCAAATTATCACAATATATATGGATTATGGATGTACAAGATGCGAAACCACATACTATTATGGGCTTTTCATTGGCTACAACATGGAGATGTAGTATTGGGGCATATGTTGTTAAGCTATTTTGGCTTTTCTTTGGCTATAATATCGGATTAAGATATTGGGAACCAATATGAGATTTAGGCCAAATATGGGATTAATTTTCAACAATTTTTGACAGTTTTAAATCGTCAAAAAATATATTTTTTTATTAAAAACTATTGTGATTCATTTTCTGTTGAACTACCAGAAAGCACACTACCATTAAATGTAATATAATAATAATAATAGTAAAAATATCACGTCATCATTTAACAATCCAAATAAATGGAAGGACTAAAACTTAGTACAAAAAAAAGTTGGAAGACTTTAACTTATCAACGAAAAGTTTAGGGAGTAAAAGCATAAATGTCAAAAATTTCAAGGACTAAAAAATTAGTTTACCCTTTTTTTATTACCCTGATGCCTCTACACTAAACTATTATTGCAGGGAGTTATTGAGAAGCAAATGTATGACTCTAATTTCTTAACTCCTAAATTCTAAGGAATGCTATTGGTAGCTTTAGTATATTAACTTTAATGTGTTATCCAGGAGATGAAAAATAGATAAAAGGAGCTTCAAGTGTGAAATCAATTCCTTGGATCATCATTTGGAGGTTTGGAGCTAGTGGGAGTGAAGTGAATCAGTCGGCCATTAGAAGGGGGTTTGAATATAGTGACTATTTACTTATCTGACTATTTTTTCCGCACAAGCACACTAGCTTTTGATTTTGGTTCTCTAGCTTTTCTACTAAGAGAATCAGAAGACTAACAGGAGTAACCCGTTTCCTTACAAGTACTTGGATAAACTAATAAGTTCTATGACAAATCAGCAAGTAAACTTGTTGGTTACTGCTTCAGAACCTACTCATTAAGAATACAGAATCTGTTAACTACAATTTCTAATTTTTCTTTGATAGCCCAGATAGGAGTTACTTCGGAATAATAAAACAGTTTTAAAAACCCCTTGATCAAGGATCAAGTTTAAGCTTTTCATAAGAGGCTTTTGTAAAAACTATTTTCAAGCACACAACAACTATTAAAATAAGAAGCAGCAAAAAAAGAAAACAACACACCAAGGATTTATACTGGTTCATCCAACCCGGGCTACGTCCAGTCTCTACACCTGAAAGATTTCCACTAAGACCAAGCACCTTGTGGCATTCTTTCTTTCCTGAAGCCTCCATAGGCTCCTACAATTGTGGTATTCTTTCTTTCCTAAAGCCTCCACAAGCTCCTACACAAGTATTCTTTCAAAAAGCCTCTTTAGGTTTCACCCTTAGTAGCAACTGCTACTAGACACACACAACAACCCGCTGTGTTTCTATAACCTAATAAGCCACAGTCACCTGACTACTCCCCTTAGTTCTCTTCAGCAACAACTGCTACGGACACACACAACAACATACTAAGTTCCTAGAACCTAAGAAGCCATAGTCACCTAATTGTTCCTCTTAGTTTTCTTCAGCAACAACTGCCACAGGATACACACACAGCAACACGCTATGCTCCCAGAACTTCATAAGCAGTAGTCACCTTACTACTCTCCTAAGCTCTCTTCAGTAGCAACTACTACTGGCTACACACAACAACCAACTATGGCCTTTTCACACCAAGGGAAGGGTGGACAAAACACTTTCGGTTTAGGCACTAATGGCTTTCACCTAGAGTGATATATGATAAGATCTTATATAAACAAGATATGATTACATAAGATATGGCTATGATAGGTCGTTTATAGTGTTAGGAGTATAGATGGGGTTTCTTGATGCTAGTAGTATTTGGACGCTCGTCTTTTGTTTGGGTCGAGTCGGTCAGAATCCGACTGGATGGGCAAAGTGCACTCGACCCAATATTGACTGAAGGGTACACAGTCCCTCAAGCTCGAGTATGAAGCACGAAGAGGCTAAAAATAAAATGTGATCGGCCCGATACTGACCGAAGGGTACACAATCCCTCAACTGATTTTTGAGTGGTTTTTTAAAGATGGGTCATTTAGGTTACCGGTAATGAATCTCCATCATTTCTTATTTTAATATTATATCCAATGAATGAAAATAGTGGTCCACCGGTAGACCACTTATTTGATGGTGAAGGGTAGAAAATACCTATTAAACAGAAAACAAAATAACATTACCTAGGGTTGAAGTAAAACCACCAAAAATTTTCAGCGGTTTCAATTATAACAGTAGATAAATAATCGGGGTTATGTAAACCTCTGTAATTTTTATACGTTTCAAACGGTTGTATTAACCCCGGTTAATAATCCTCCATTAAAATCGCCTCTCTCTCTCTCTCTTTTTTTCTTTTTATCTGTAGTGTATAATAAAGTCTTATCTTTTGATTTTACTTTGACCATTAGTAGTAATAAATTCAAAAGGCAAAACCAATAGAAATTGACATTGCATGTCCGTTCAAACCAAAGCCCCCCATTACTCATCAATTAACTTAACTCCCATGCATAATAAATCCATGAGATGTTTAGACCCCACTATTTACGTGAACAAAACTTAACTGATAACAGTTAGTTCAAAAAGCCACACAACTCACTTTAGGGCATTACTTGGCCGTCCATGATGCACCCCATTTTACCCACTGTTTTTCTTCTAATTTTATCCTATGAACCACTAAATAAAGAAATCCTCATCTGCCAATAGTCTTAAGCATGACTTACCTTGTGGATAAATGCACCACATGTAGCCAAACCTTTGGCATTTTTTATCTAGCCGTGGAGCTTACTTACCTTCTTATTTTCCATTAGTTGCTACATAATTATATTAATTTGATGAGCTTCTTAAACTTTTTGTAAAGGTTGTTTGCTATTAGATACTATGAATGTTACCAAGGTTGAAAGGCTGTTGAGAGGTTGCTTAGTTTTCATACAGACCATTGTCTTTAACCATGGAAATGTGATATCTTGAAATATAGGAGCTGCTGTTGGTATGAGTAACGAGTGGTTTTATTTGATCTTGGACATGAGAAGTAATTATTTCAGTTAATAGAAGTTCTGTGTGTGGAAGTAAATTTATTTACTATGATTTGAGACATCACATTACAATAAATTGTTCTACGTGGCTAAATTTGGATTCTTTCTTCTTCTTTTTTTTTAATGCACTTAAAAAGATTAAAAAAAATTATTCCTGGAAATGACATTCTTGGGAATAATATTCCTGGATATTTTAAAAAATATGTTTGGTTAAAAACTAAAGTTCATGGGAATCTTTTTGTTATTTCCTGGAATAACTAAAATATGTATTAGGTTTATAATATATTTTCCTAGGAATACATGTTAAAATTATTAAAATACCCTTGTTATGTAAAGACATTATTTTTATTGTATTGCATAACAATAAAAATAAGATAAATATCAAAATTACATTATAAATAATTTTCATAATATTTATTTATATAAATTATTATAATTTGGTGTGTTTGTGTCTATATATATATATATATATATATATATATATATATATGTATGTATGTATATATATATATCCCAATGTGTATTATCGTGAAATAAATGTGGAATTATAGTTAGAAAAAAAAAAAGTAACATGCTAAGTACCTTATTGGAAATCAGTGATGCACCGCTTACATTTTAAATTGTACTGTAAATTGGATCTTCTGCACCACATAAAACTTAGATCTTGAAACTTCAATCATTATAAATTATAAATTGGGAAAAGACAAAACTAAAAGTACATTTGAGCTTTCATGCTCAGAATATGGTTGCTACTGAAGTGTATCCGTATATACACATACTAGTTTCTTCTAACAACAAACTCTAAACGATTTTCTTTTTGTCATATTACAAATTCCAGATGATGTTGACCTGCTGAGGACTCATTTGACCTCAATGAACTAAACTTCAACCAGAAAATTATTTTAGAAATCTTGCCAGTACGTACACCACTAAGTAGGAGATCAACTGGCATAGATTCTAGACTCAAGCCTTCTTCTCTCAGCTTTGTGATTACTTCCTCAAAGACAACTTGATTGCAACTTGAGTGACATGTAAGGCATCACTGCATTTAAGTTACCAAAACCATATATTCATATCAAACCAAAGATATAGCCATGAAATCCTTGAAAGGGAAATGAATATATCACATGAATTGGAGTGCACATATAGGTGTTATTTTAATGATTTGTACGCTGGAGTTTGACTAATTAGAAGAACGGCTGAAATTTTGATATTAGGATATTAAGTTTAGACATTAAAATGATACATTTTTGTTATAAAGTATAGAAAAATTGTAAAAAAAAAAAAAAGCCTATAAGGGATTGACGTAGAAACTAGGTGAAGTAGGCATAAGTTGAGATATAAATTTAAATTGAAATAAATTAATTTTAGGAGAAAGGTGAAAGAATGAATTGTATGAGGGTTTATGTTTTAAAGGAAAAAACAATATCCCTAAAATTATTTATAAATAGAAAAATAGAATATTGATAACTTGTGATCGAAATGTAAAAAGAAATTAAATGGGATATGATTCATTGTGAACATAAAAAGGAAAAAGAAATGGAATTTGATAACTAGTTTTAATTATAAGTAGAAAAACAAAAGAGAATATTGATAACTTATTTTGACATGTAATGATGAACATAAAAAGTAAATAGAAATGGAATTTGATAAGTAATGCAAAAGGGAATATTTCTTAAAAAGGGGGGGGGGGGGGGGGGGGGGTTGCAGCGACTATAAAATGAGGATGGCATATTCTTCATTCCCCAATATTTAAGCTTACATTACTTACGAAGAGGGGTTATGTTCCTGTCTAAGGATGCTGGAGTGATCTTCTACTGACGTTTCTATCTCAAGGTCTTCTGTAGATGTCTGAATCCTTCTATATGACTGATATAGGGGGAGGGTACCTTCAAAAGGCACTCCAACGCTCAAGTAAGGTTTCAGCTCAGAGTATTTAATATGAGTAATAAATGAGGGTCCAAAAGTCCTTTACCTTGAGGGGTGTATCCCCTTTTATACTTATCTCATTAGGCCTGGATCTCTTATGGGCCCTGACCATTCCTTAATGACCGATCCATACTAATTAAGGTTGCTTAATTATCTCCTAATCTTCGGTTTACCTTGGTAATGGCCTTTTAATGGGATCTGCATTGTTCGAATACTATACTTAGTATTCAGCCATAGTGATGCCGAACACACCCACGATGGTATTCAGTGATATAGCTAGTTGCGCATAAGGGGCAATAGTGTTCGGCCAGATTTAGGCCGAACACCTGTATTCAAATGTTTGTGGTGAGGGGGTATTCGGTTATTCATATAGCTGAATACCCCACTGGTATACATGCTCCCCAACTTCAAGTAATCAGCTGTGACGAAGAGGCTTTGATTCGAAATGCGCTCCTCGTAGTGTCGTTTCAAATTCTGCCATTATGGCTTAAAAAAGCCGTTGAAGTGAAAGGATCAAAGCGTTGGCACTTCTGGACCGTTAGATCTAGATTGATCTAACGGTTACCAGCTTTTGGACCGTTGTGGGCTTGGGCCCTATAAATAGGGTGAGAGATGTCGTCTTTGCATCCCTTATTTACAGTCTCAGTTCTTTCTTGCTTCGCTCTCGGCCGAATACTCTTGTCTTGCTTCGCCTTTCTCGTCTTAACCAAGGTACGAGAGTTCGGCTTTTGCTTTTTCTTTTTTCAGCATTATGAGTTGGTCTGGTCGTAAGCTTTCTGGGGAAACCGAGGTGGTTGAGATTCGGTCATCTGCCTCGACTAGTAGGGAGTCTTGGACTTCTTCGTCTTCGTCTTCTACCTTTTCATCTTCTTCCCATCCAACATCCCCCTTCCCACCCCCTGTTCGAAAGGGGGTGGGTGAAAACATGATGTCCCCTTCGGCTGAAAGTGGCACTTCCAGCCAACAGGCCAAAGCGTAAGCGACGGGTTACCCAAGGGAAGAGAATGTTCCCGCCAATTACACTGGACGGGTACACATGGGTAAACGGGGAGGTCAGATCCTACTG
Source organism: Pueraria montana var. lobata (assembly GCA_026413185.1). NCBI lineage: Eukaryota > Viridiplantae > Streptophyta > Magnoliopsida > Fabales > Fabaceae > Pueraria > Pueraria montana. Next base: position 55,568,039 of record CM048654.1, read on the forward strand.
GTCTCGGTACGGCGATAAGCGTAGTGTAGCCAATTTTGTCAACTATGTAGATGTGTCTAGCATCCTTGAGGATGAGTTTTGCCCGATAGCGTTGCAATGTTGTCGGTGTGAAACAAATGCCGAATTTGTTTTTATGGGTAGGGGTGAGTCCGAAAGGGACTTCTTTTACATGTATGATTATGTATTCCGTGATTTACATGTAACGATTCCCTTCGATGACTTTACTATGGGAGTGCTTCAAATTTTGAACGTGGCACCCACCCAACTGCATCCGAATGGGTGGGCCGCAATCCAGGCCTTCCGTGCCCTCTGCTTTTTTAATTTTATAGAGCCTTCGATGAGCGTGTTCTTGTACTAGTTTTGTACTCGGCCCAAGAGTGGATTGTGGGTATCCTTGATAAGGAGACCGAAGAGGCCCCTTTTCCAATCTTTTACTTCTTCCTACAAAAATTTCAAAATCGGCTTCTTTAAAGTGATAATTAGGCCGAATAAGGGGGCTAACCACTTCTATGATAGTGATGGGAAGCCCCTATTTCCTTTTTATTGGGAGTGAAACCCTCGGCGTTATGACGAATTTTCGAAGTCTATGATGACTGAAAGGGAACGCGAGGACCTCCTCTTTCTTGAGTCTCTTCCCCAAAAGCTTCCTGCTAGACAGCTCATGGCTTTATTTAATTCTTCGACTATTATGACCGATATGTGTGGTAAGGCTTCGGTTCTTTCTTTCCTGTTTCTTTTATACTTGGTTCTCATGAATGACTAAGTGTTTTATGAGGTGTACGTATTATGGCGGATGCCGGTGGCGATGTCTTTCCTTTCGGAATGCCCGAAAGAATAGGGGTCAAGTTGTTAGGAACACTTCGGGTGTTGCCTCGGTACCCCCTGTAGTGAAACAATCGACCCCTAGGCCGCCTCCGACGGATACCGCACCCCCTCCGGCCGGAGAGAAGAAAAACAGAGACAAGGATAAGAAGAGACACCAAAGCCGCGAGGCCTCGGAGGAGGAAAAGGGGAAGAAGTTGAAACAACAGACATTGGACTTTTTAGCTTCCGGCTCTCTAGCCTCCATATCTACCATGACTGCCGAGGGGGTTTTCTCGAAGGATTTTCGGCAGAGGAAGATGGTTACTTCCAGTGATATTTCAGAGACTGGGAAGAACATCTTGAATATGGCCGATGCTGCCTCCAACTGGTCGGCCTACTATGAGTTTTAGGCCAAAGCTTCGGCCATTGCTCACCACATGATCACGAACCCACTGAAGGAGGCCGAGAAGCTGAAGAAGAACTTGAAGGAATCGTGGGCTTCTACCCAACAGGCTCTGGATGCCAATGTAGCCTTGGCGGCTAAGAATGCTCGCCTGAAAGACGAGGTGGGGCACCTGTCGGCTGATCTTAATGAGGTGAATGCTAAGGTTGTGATGGCCGAGAAGGACGCCAAACTTCAATCCGATGAGATCGAGCGTCTAAAGATGCTGTTGGCGCAGGCTGAAGAGGAGAGGGACACTGAACGTGCTTTAAGGGAAAGCTTCATTTCTTCTGCTCAAGGCATGATTTACAATGAACACGAAGCGGGGTTTCTGCATGCTGTTCGGCAAATGCTGTATTTTTACGACGTCCAGAATCCTATCATTTTTTATATGGACAAGGATGTCTACCAAGGCCAGATGCTTTCCCTTGATGACATTCCTGAAGATGCGGTTCTTCAAAATCCTCTTCAGCCAACGGCTCCGGATGGTGATGGAGGCCTCGGCGGTGATGAGGGAGCTAGAGAGGAAGAGGGGAAAGACGTGGCCGAAGAAGACCCGGCTGAATGAAATACTTGTACCTTGGGTCGTTAGAGCCCTTTTTTGGTTTTGAGAGAATTATTGTAAATCAATTTTGTGATTAATGAAAATAGCATTTACCTTTCGGCATACGTTTCTCATATTATACTTAGAATAATTTGGCACACTTATTTGTAATTGATAACTTTGTAAGAATTGCTTCCTTCCTCTTTTTAGCCACGGATTCTTTTGGAGAAATCAACACTTTAAAAGAGGTTTTGAATAGTGCATCTTATCCGAGTAGGAGTACTCGGAAGGGAACCATTTGCGAAGAAATTTGAATGGTGCATCCTTTGCTGAGTAGGAGTACTCGGGAGGGAAACCATTTTTGAAGGAATCTGAATGGTGCATCCTTAGCCGAGTAGGAGTGCTCGGGAGGGAAACCATTTATTGAAGAAATCCGAATGGTGCATCCTTAGCCGAGTAGCAGTACTCGGAAGGGAAATCATTAATTGAAGAAATCCGAATGGTGCATCCTTAGCCGAGTAGGAGTACTCGGGAGGGAAACCATTTATTAAAGAAATCTGAATGGTGCATCCTTAGCCGAGTAGGAGTACTTAGGAGGGAAACCATTTATAAGAGAAACCGAATGGTGCATCCTTAGCCGAGTAGGAGTGCTTGGGAGGGAAACCATTTATAAGAGAATCCGAATGGTGAATCCTTAGCTGAGTAGGAGTACTCGGGAGGGAAACCATTTGTTGAAGAAATCCGAATGGTGCATCCTTAGCCGAGTAGGAGTACTCGGGAGGGAAACCATTTATAAGAGAAACTGAATGGTGCATCCTTAGCCGAGTAGGAGTACTCAGGAGGTAAACCATTTATTTCTCTTCCGAATGGTGCATCCTTAGTCGAGTAGGAGTACTCGAGAGGAAAACCATTTGTTGAAGAAATCCGAATGGTGCATCCTTAGCCGAGTAGGAGTACTTGGGAGGGAAACCATTTATAAGAGAAAACCAAATGGTGCTGAACAAACAATCATATTATAGGTAGGATAGATAAACTTCATTGATTTAATTGGAAAGGTGTGCCTCGTTAAAACCTTCTCGGTAGAAACCCTTTCACGCTCTTTTGGGGATAAAAATCCGAGTAAGGAAAAAGAGTACAACACCTGTTTACATAATCAACTAAAATAATACTTAAGGTGGGTTGAATTCCACGTTCTTGGCACCACGTTTCCCGAAAGCTCTTCCAACTTGTATGCTCCATTGTTGAGGGTTTGCTTGATCCTGAAAGGGCCATCCCAATTAGCAGTTAGCTTCCCTTCTAGGGTATCTCTTCTCGCATCACCTTGCATTCTTAGGACTAAGTTTCCTCCTTTAAAATCCTTCGGCTTCAACTTTGAGTTGAACCTTCTGGTCATTCTCTGCCTGCATGCTTCGGCATTGAGGCATGCATGGTTGCATGCCTCATCAACCAGGTCGAGTTCACATCTTAAGGAGTCTTCATTTTCGGCTGCTTCAAAGTGTTGCTTCTGGAGTGAGGGTTCCCCTACTTCTATCGGAATCATTGCTTCGGTTCCATACACCATTCTGAAAGGTGTTTCTTTGATCATTGTTTGTGGGGTGCACCGATAAGCCCACAAAATTCTCGGTATCTCTTATGCCCATGCGCCTTTAGCCACACCCAGTCTCTTCTTCAATTCTCCCAGGATGACTTTGTTAGCAGATTTAGCTTGTCCGTTCGTTTGTGGCTGCTCGACCGAGGTCACCCTATGTTTTATTCCCAGGCCTTCCAAGAAGGTATTCAATTTCTTGTCCGTAAACTGCAAGTCGTTATCGGTGATGACCACGCAAGGAATGCCGAAGTGATTGATTATGTTCTTCCATAAGAACTTTTGTACATTTTGGACCGAGATGGTTGCTAGAGGTTCGGCTTCTATCCACTTTGTGAAGTAATCGACGACTACTATCAGGAACTTGCGCTACCCCTTAGCTGTAGGAAAGGGTCGCAAGATATCGGTTCCCCATATAGCGAAAGGCCAGGGTGATGAAATGGTGTGTAGTTCGTCGACCGGCTGGTGAATAAGGTTACCATGCTTTTGGCACTGGCTGCACTTTTTTACATATTCGGAGCAATCAGTCTTGAGGGTCGGCCAATAATACCCTGCTCTGAGTACACGAGTGGCCATTGTTCGGCCACCCAAATGCATTCTGCATATTCCCTCGTGCAGTTCTCTTATGACATATTCGGCCTGGTCCTTGTCAAGGCATTTGAGTAATGGTGTGGAAAACCCTCTTCTATACAACTCTCCGGTGACCAGGACGTATCTTGTTGCCGCAGTTCGCAACTTTTTGGCCTTGCCTTTGTCTTCCCAAAGGGTGCCTTTCGACAGATATTGTTGGATGTCAGCTATCCAACTATCTTTAGATGCCGAGATTTGCATGCACTCTTCGGCCGTTACACTTGGTTCCGGTAACGTCTCTTGAATGAATATCCTTAGTTGTCCGGGCTTCTGAGTACTGGCCAATTTGGCAAGCTGATCAGCTTGGTCGTTGTGTTCTGGGGCCAAATGCTTTACTCAGACCTCATTGAATTCTTGCTTCAGCTGCATGAAAGTGTGGTAATACTTTAGTAGCTGTGGGTCTTTGACCTGGAACACACCATTGATCAGTTCGGCTGCTACGTGGGAATCACTCCAACATTGTACTTTCTGAGCTCCCATTTCCCTTGCTATCTGAGTCCGGCCAACAAGGCTTCATATTCGGCTTGATTCTTCGATGCTTTAAAACCGAATCACAAAGACTGTTCTAGCCATATCTGGTTTGGTCATTGCAATATAACACCTGCTCCGCTTCCCCTTAGGTTGGATGAACCGTCAACGTGTACAACCCACCATTCGACGTCAACATTCTCGGCCGGGTGCAGCTCATTGACGAAATTCGCTAAACATTGCGCCTTGATGGGACCTCTCGGCTCGTACCTTATATCAAATTCTGATAATTCTATTGACCAAGCCATCATCCGTCCGGCCAACTCTGGTTTCTTTAATACCTTTGCAATGGGACAATCGGTTTTGACAACCACTCGGTGTCCCTGGAAGTATTGTCTTAGGCGCCTTACGGCGTTGACTAGTGTTAGGGCCGCCTTCTTTATTGTTTGGTACCTGATCTCAGAATCCTGGAGTACTCGGTTGATAAAATTTATAGGTGCTTGACCCTCTTTGTGGTCTTGGGCTAACACCGCACTTATGGCTTCTTGGGAGACCGATATGTATAGCACTAGATCCTTTAGAGGGTCCGATTTTTTGAGAATAGGTGGTGCCGACAGGGTCTTCTTCAGTTCTTGGAAGGATTCTTCACACTATTGGTTCCATGAAAAATTCTTGGTTGTTCTCAACATTTGCATGATGGGTTTCGCCTTTTCGACTATCCTTGGTAGAAATCGCGATAGAGAGGCGATTCTCCCTGTCAGTCTTTGGACCTCCTTTGGGGTTTTTGGGCTTCTCATACAAATAACAGCCTGACACTTGTCAAGATTCACCTCTATGCCTCGACATGTTAACATGAAGCCCAAAAATTTCCCTCTTTGAACGCCGAAAACACATTTTTCGGGGTTCATGCGCATATTACGCTTTCTGAGTTCGACAAAGATTTCTTCTAGGTCCCTCGTGTGCACGTCGGCCTTGGAAGATTTGACGACCATATCATCAATGTATATCTCCAGGTTCTGTCCTAGTTGTCTTTGAAAGACTTTGTCCATTAGCCTTTGGTAGGTGGCTCCAGCGTTCTTCAAGTCGAAAGACATAACTTTGTAGCAGTAGTTAGCTGACTCGGTTATGAATGCAGTCTTGTCTTCATCATGAGGATACATTCAGATTTGATTATACCCCGAGTACGCATCCAAGAAACTGAGGAAAGAGTGCCCGGCTGCCCCATCGACTAGTAGGTCAATGTTTGGTAGCGGATACGCATCCTTCGGGCATGCTTTGTTCAAGTCTATGTAGTCTGTACACATCCTCCACTTGCCATTCGCCTTCTTTACCATAACCACATTAGCTAACCAAGTGGTGTATTTGACCTCTCGGATGAAGTTGGCTGTCATCAACTTAGATACTTCCTCTTCTACAGCTTTTCATCTCTCTTCCCCCATCTTTCTCTTCTTTTGAGAGATCGGATTCGCTTCTCGACATATTGCCAATTTGTGACAGTGGAATTTTGGGTCGACGCCTGGCATATCCAAGGCTCTCCAGGCGAACAAGTCAGCGTTCCGCCTTACTACATCTTGGATTTGAAGCCTATCCCTTTCCGACAGGTTGCTACCGAGATACGTGATTTGAGTCTTCGCCCCACCAATTTGAAATGCACGAATTTCCTCGTTTGGTTCAACTTGCTTGTCTTCATCAGTTCGGGGATCTAGATCCAAAAATTGGGCTGAAGGTTCAGCAGCAAAGATCATGTGTATCGACTTGTGCTCCTCTTCTCTTAACTGAGTGACTTTAAGGCTAGCTAGGTAGCACTCCCTGGCCGCCTTTTGATCGGCATGAATTGTAATTACTGTGCCTCGGCTCAACGGGAACTTCATGGCAAGATGAGGAGTGGACACTATAGCTCCAAGAGTATTCAAGGATGGGCGTCCGAGTAGTATATTATATGAATTGTTAGTGTGCAGTACTATATATCTAACTTTTATAGTTTTGTACTCCTTTTCCCCATATCCGAAGGTTGTGTCCAGCTCTATGCATCCCCTGGTATTAACCCTTTCGCCTGAGAATCCGACCAGTGGTTCATCATAGGGCATGAGCTTCCCTTCTAGTATATCTAATTGCTTGAAGGTACTCTAGTATAGGATGTCGGCCAAACTTCCTTGATCTACCAGAGTTTTTCGGACTGTGCAGTCAGCTATGTCTATGCTGATGACCATGGGATCATCCTGCACGGGGTCGAAAACTTGAAAGTCTGCGTCCATGAATGTGATAGGCGGCATTTTCAGCTTGCTTATGGTCGATGTCATGTTGACTGATCGGACTAATCGGAGATGCTTCTTCCTGGCCGAATGTGTGCTTCCTCCTCCTGCGAAGCCTCCAACAATTGTATTTATGACCTTTCGGGGTTTAGACAGTTTTGTTTCGTGTCACTCCCGGGACCTGCTTCTAGGTCTTTCGGTCCTTCGATCATGATCTCGGTCGTAACTGAAGTCCCTCATGTAAGTTCTGTCATTGTCTTTGTATCTCGATAATTGGGGCCTTTCAATTCTAGGATCGCTGAGGAAATCTTTGAGATGCCCCATCTTAATGAGGTCCTCAATCTTGTCTTTGAGTGCTGCGCATTTGTCGATCGAATGACCTCTATTGCGGTGGTATCGACATTGCTTGCTATAGTCAGCTTTTGTGGGGTGTTGGCTCTCTTTGGCACCGCCAATATCTCTGTTGCCAGGGCCTGTTCGAGTATCCGGGAGCGACTAGTGTTGAGGGGGTGTAGGCCATGTACCGAGAGCCACGGTACTCCCGTTCCTTGTGAAACTTGTCCTTACCCTATCCTTGATTATCTTTTTCATGCTCCTTCCTTCCTGTGCTGGCTTCCACTCAGACTTAGTTCTGGTACTCTGACAGCTCTTCCATCTGCATGTATTTTGCTACTCTTCGGCGGAGGTCGTCCATGTCGAGTGCCAATTTTTTGTAGAGACTATTGACGAAAGCCCCTGGCTTAAGGGCCGTCATGAGATGATGCATGGCTATGGCTGGATCGAGGTTTCAGATGTTCAAGGCAACTTTGCCGAATCTTTCCATGAACATTCTAAGGGATTCCCTCTTTTCTTGCTGAATGTTCACCAATGCGACTGACGTAAAGTGATGAGGTCTGCTTGTTGCAAACTGATTGCCAAATCTATTCGTCAGTGTTTCAAAGTTGTCGATGGAACTGGGTAGGAGCCGTGTAAACCAGTTTAGAGCTTGTCCCTTTAGGGACGTGGGGAATACTCTGCATAGGATGGTATCTTCGGCTGTGTAAAGGCTAACTTTGGTGACATAGACATCTATGTGCTCATCCGGATCAGTACTACCATCGTATCGGTCCAGGCTGAGGCTTTTCCAATTTGGGGGAAGAAAGGTTTCCATAATCCTGGAAACGAAAGAATGCCTACAAGGATGTAACTGAGAATTGGCGGTAAAGGTTAACGGTCGATTAGTTGCTCCATGTATGCTAAGATTGGCCACAGACTCTCCCTCATTCTGCTTGTCTGGAGCCTGATCCTCGGGTTTCCAAGATCGGTTCAGATTTCTTAGTTCGGTGTTCTCCTGTCGAAGGGCCGATACCTCCAGTGCGTGCTGCCTTCTCATTGTCGACATATCGGCTCTTAGCTGTCTTAATTCCAATGACCAATTCGCTTGATCTTCCACATGCTCCATATTTTCGTCGACGAGGTGTTGTCCTTGTGCGTGTTGTTGCCTGACTTGTGCCGATAGTTCAGGTATGTCCGTGTATGCGTGACTTCGGGTAGTAACCATTCCTTGAGGGGCCACGAGGTAAGTTTTACCGGGCCCCACGGTGGGCACCAAAATGTTCCTGTCTGAGGATGCTGGGGTGATCTTCTACTGACGTTTCTATCTCAAGGTCTTCTGTAGATGTCCGAATCCTTCTATACGACTGATGTAGGGGGAGGGTACCTGTAAAAGGCACTCCAACGCTCAAGTAAGGTTTCAGCTAGGAGTATTTAATATGCATAATAGATAAGGGTCCAAAAGTCCTTTACCTTGAGGGGTGTATCCCCTTTTATACTTATCTCATTGGGCTTGGATCTCTTATGGGCCCTAACCATTCCTTAATGACCGATCCATACTAATTAAGGTTGCTTAATTATCTCCTAATCTTCGATTTACCTTGGTAATGGCCTTTTAATGGGATCTGCCTTGTCCGAATATTATACTTAGTATTCGGCTGTAGTGATGCCGAACACACCCGCGATGGTATTCGATGATATAGCTAGTTGCGCGTAAGGGGCAATAGTGTTTGGCCAGATTTAGGCCAAACACCTGTATTTGGATGTTTGTGGTGAGGGGATATTCGGTTATTCATATAGCCGAATACCCCACCGGTATAGGTTATTTGGTATTTAAGTCTATCAATAGCCATAAATAGCTTGTAACCGCATCATTTATCTCTTTCTGTTGGGAATGTTGACAATTAGAACATCTGTAACAGTGGTACTACTGGTACCGTTTTATATATAATAATATTCATTTTGCTGATAAAAAAAATAAAAATAAAAAAATTACTTACGACGAGATTTGGACTCTGTGGGGAAGGAACCAAGATACGCTTAGGAAAGAGCAACAACACCTCATTGATACCATCGAAACCCTCCGTCGTCGTTCTTAATTCATTTCTATTTCTATCTTATATATAATAAGTGTGGATAGTGGATACCCTACCCACCCCTTTTAATATTATTATCATAAGCTAGGTCTATTACCTTATCTCAGACTCCTGTAATTATTATACAAAATTGTGGATCCAAGCTACTTTTAATATATATATATATATATATATATATATATATATATATATATATATATATATATATATATATAATTGTTTGAACTCTTGTAATCTCTCTTGTTTCAACCTTGATTGCTGAAGGTGCATTTGCCATGTCACGCTCTTAATTTTCAATTCTTAATTAAAATGGATGGGTAGTGCATGCATTTATTTTTCAACTCATAATGTATTGTCATGTTACGTACATTAAGAAAATGCTTTTAATAAGTACCAAACATGTCAACTGTCTACTATAGTAAGAAAATTAACGAGATGTGCGAGAGAGGTAGAGAGGGGGGGAAACACTTTCGTGACTCAGGCAAGTATGGAGAAATTACGTCATTCTTTTTCTCCAATTTTCCTGGGGACTTTCAGGTGAGTGATCTTTGGAAGGTCTTCCAAAGATGGGGGAGGGTTTGGGGATTGTATATTACAAAAAGGAGAGATATGTGGGGTAATAGATATGGTTTTGTAAGGTTTGCTGGTGTGCATAATATTAAATCCCTGGAAAAACAACTTGATAGTATATGCATTGGAAATATGAAGATGAATGTTAATGTGTCAAAATACTCAAGGTCTGTACACAACATACAAGTTGGCAGAGAGGTGGAAAAGGGAAAAAATAGTGGTAGTACCAGCGGCATTCCAAACATGCAACAGAAGGTGATAAACAGAGAACAGGAGGGGTACAGAAAAGAAAGGAAATCATATGCATGGGTAATGGCTACTACACGAAAGCCAACAGTGAAAATATGGCAGGAAAAACAAAATAGGGGGACAAAAGAGATGGAAGAAAGGTGGTGGGGTAAAGATATAGAAGTAGTACAAGAGAATATGGAGTGGCTTAAAACATGCTGGGTGGGAAGGCTGCGAGACTTAACATTGTTTGATAGGTTGAAGGATGTGTTTATTTCAGAGCAACTCGGACAAGTTAATTTGAAATATGTAGGAGACGACATTTTGTTGATAAAGGGAGTCACGGAGGAGAGGATATTAACAGAGATGCAAAATGAAGAAGATGGATTAATGTCTATTTTTCACTCAGTGTATAAGTGGAATAAAGAGGTCTTCCCGGGTAACAGGCTGGTGTGGTTACAATGTATTGGTATACCAATTCCGGCTTGGGGAAAGGAATGTTTTACAAAGATTGTTAATGGGTTTGGGGCTTTCATTTCCCTGGACAAAGCTACTGCCAACATGGAAAAGCTAGATGTTGCGAGAATCCTTGTAAAGGTATCTTCCCCACAGCAGGTTTCGTTTTGTGAAAAGATACGTATCAATGGGAAAATATGTAATGTTAGAATGGTGGAGGAGCCTCAGAAACAAGTGGAGTCATGCTCGTGTTGGAGGTGGGGTAATCTTCTATCCAAGGGGAGCTCCATAGGAAGTGAAGTGGGCCTCGACATAGTGTCGTCTAGCTCAGAATGTGATGGGGAAGAGTTGGAGTACGCCGGGGAGGTTGACACCGACGAAGGAGGAGCAATGATGATGCATGTCGGAGGGGGCAATTTTGGGTTGACGGAGAATTCAAATTTTTAGCCAGTGGACATTGACCATGGGATGAGCACGCAACACGTGAGCCAAAATTCAGGTACGGAAGGAGTGAATAACATGCTACCAAAAGAAGATGATATGAACGTTAGTGGAGAAGGGCTCAAGAAACTACCTAAAGTGGGGGCCACAAAAGACCAAAGAAAGGAAGAGTCAAGTCATGAATCTATACAAGTAGGAAAACAAACAGAAGCTAGTGAGCAAGGTCACGTGGAGAGGGGAAATAAAGACAAAGGCGGTGAAGAAGTACCAGGAGTGAATATAAGTGGACCGGATGAAGCTGGCCCAATACGCGTGGACAACGTGGATTCATTAAAAGGATCTAAATGCATTGGGTCTACAAATGACGTAAATGGCAAGGGGCACATGGGAGTCAGTGGGCCTAATCAAGATGAAAATAATGGTAAGGTAGAATATACAAAGCGTAGAAGAGGGAAGGCTCAAGAAAATAGTGCGAGGCCAAATGAAGACATTTCGTTACATGAAGAAATGTCCATGCATAGGGAGAAATCATTCGGCAACAATCGTTTTCAGGTTTTGAGCAGGAATGACTCTGTTGTAAAGGAAAAGTCAGAAGTTGGCTCAGTACGCGGAGCATTCAGAGGAATATCGATTTTGGCAGATAGTTCTGAAGCGAAAGATTCTTACGTGGGGTGCTCGGTTTCTAAAACATCCATGATGGAAAAGGGGGGTAAGCATTCTCAATTTCAATTCTGCAATGAATTATCAGATGGTTGTGTGAAAAATTGCAATCGGTTGGTGTGGCTCAAGGAAGACAATAAGGAGGCGAATAGGCTATGGGAAATAGGGAAACAGTTAGGTGTTTCTTTTGAAGGTGATGAGGGATTGATCCTAGATCAATTTAAGAAAATGGAAGACAGGGACAGACAAGGGCTGTAGCAAGTAAGGGATGGCTTGAGGAGAGGTGTAAGAGAGAGTGCACTATGAAGATGTTGACATATAATGTAAGAGGTTTGGGGGGGAGGGTGAAAGGAAGATATGTGAAAAATATTGTGCAAAGAGAGGAAATTCAAATCCTCTGCATACAAGAAACAAAAAAAGAAGTGGTGGATTATCTTTTGTGCATGTCTTTGTGGGGGGATGGGGATTTGGAGTGGGTTACATCTCCATCAGTGGGTGCTTCGGGTGGCTTGCTATGTGTGTGGGATAAAAAAATGTTTCAAGTCCAAAATCAGTTTGTGGGGTCAGGGTATATCTGTTTGGAAGGTTTGTGGAAAGAAAATAATTGTGAGGTTGTGGTTGTACATATTTATGCTCCATGTGAAAGGGAGGATAAGAGGAGATTATGGGAAGAACTAAAAGAGTTAAAAGCTAATAGTGCTATCCCATGTTGGTGCATTCTTGGTGATTTTAACTGTGTCAGAAGTGCTTCAGAGAGAGAAGGTGTAGGAGGCTCAGAAGCTGGAGGTGGTGACAGTAGGGAATTTAATAGGTTCATTGAGGATTTGGAGTTGGTTGACATTCCTCTGGTTGGAAGAAAGTTTACTTGGTACAGACCTAATGGAAAGGCAAGGAGCAGGCTTGATAGGGTGATTGCATCAAGGGAGTGGTGAGTGCATGGCCGGGGAGCACACAATATATCCTTAATAGAAATATTTCGAATCACTGTCCTATTGTTGTGAAGAACTCTCTTGTTGATTGGGGGCCAAAGCCATTTAGAGTCCTTGATTGTTGGTTCCTAGACAATAAGTTTGTGACTTTTGTGGAAAAAGCATGGGAGGGCTTAAAGGTGGAGGGATGGGGTTTGTTTGTTCTTAAATAAAAACTCAAAGGTCTGAAAAAAGAATTGAAGGTTTGGAATGTGGAACAGTTCGGGAGGTTGGAAAAAAGGCAAATTGAAGTAGAGAATGATTTGAACGAATTGGAAAGAAAGGAGGATCAAGGAGAGCTATGTGAAGAGGAAAGATTCAAGAAGATAGAATTACAAGAGGAGTTTTGGAAAGTGGCATTATATAATGAGTCGTTAGCAAAGCAAAAAGCAAGATCTAAGTGGTTAATTGAAGGTGACCGAAACTCAAAATTCTTTCACATTACTGCGAATTGGAAAAGGAAGAAAAGTATGTTGAGAGGAATACATATTGAGGGGGTTTGGGTGGAGGAGCCATGTCGGATCAAGGTAGAGGTGAAGAAATTTTTTGAAGAAAGATTTTGTGAACAACAGATGGTGAGACCAAAATTGGATGGTGTGTCACTTAATTCCATTTCAAGGGAAGACAACGTGTTGCTTTTGGCAAAGTTTGATGAAAAGGAGGTGAGGGAGGCAGTTTGGGAATGTGGGTGTTCTAAGACACCGGGCCCCGATGGATTCAATTTTAAATTCATTAAGGCGTTTTGGCACCTACTTAAAGGGGATGTGATGAGGTATCTTGATGAGTATCATGCGCATGGTGTCCTTTCAAGAGGTAGCAATTCTTCATTTATTTCTCTTATCCCAAAAGTAGCGGAGCCCCAACTTTTGAATGACTTTAGACCAATATCCTTAGTTGGGTGTTTGTATAAGACTTTAGCTAAAATCTTATCAAATAGGCTCAAGAAGGTATTGGGAAAGGTCATAGATCATAAACAAAGTGATTTTTTGGGAGGGAGATATCTATTGCATAGTGCTATTATGGCAAATGAAGTGGTGGAGGAGGCAAAAAGGAAGAAGAAAAAATGTTTGATATTCAAGGTGGATTATGAAAAAGCGTATGATTCGGTAAACTGGGACTTTTTGTTGTATATGTTTCATAGATTGGGCTTCCAAGACAAGTGGATAGGGTGGATTAAAGGATGCTTGGTAAGTAGTAGTGTGTTGGTCCTAGTTAATGGGAGCCCGACCGAGGAGTTCTTGGTGTCAAAGGGACTGAGACAAGGTGACCCACTGGCCCCGTTCTTATTTGCTATTGTGGCGGAGGGTTTGTGTGGAATGATGCGGGAAGCAATTGAGAAGAATTTATTCTCTAGCTACTTGGTAGGTGAGGATAGGGTAAAGGTGAATCTTCTTCAATATGCAAATGATACTATATTCTTGGGGGAAGCCTCTCTTTCAAATGTGATCACAATAAAAAGCATGCTCAAATGCTTTGAGTTAGTATCTGGTTTAAAAGTCAACTTCTTCAAAAGCAATTTTGGGGTTATTGGTGTGGAAGGCGTGGTGATGGAGAGGTATGCTAATTTGTTGAATTGTAAACTCTTACTTTTCCCATTTATGTATCTTGGTATCCCTATTGGTGTCAACCCTAGGGTAGAGAAGACATGGGATCCGGTGCTACAAAAATTATTGAAAAAATTGTCACCTTGGAAACATAAAATCTTGTCTTTTGCGGGGAGGGTTTGTCTTATTGATTCCGTATTGTCTTCTTTACCCTTGTTTTATTTATCTTTCTTCAAATTACCCACAAAAGTTGGTAGGAGTTTTATTCGGTTACAAAGGAATTTTTTGTGGGGAGGTGAGGAGGGTAGGAGGAAAATACCATGGGTTAAGTGGGACAAAGTTTGTGAGCCTAAGAGTTGTGGTGGGTTGGGTATTAAAAATATTTTTAAGTTTAATGAGTCTCTCTTAGCTAAATGGCAGTGGGAACTTTTTCATGACAAGGGGTCCTTGTGGGGTGAGGTTTTGAAATCCAAATACAAAGGGTGGAAAGGGCTACTTGATGGGAATTATGACAACAAATCATCTTTGTGGTGGAAGGACTTATGTAGGGTATGTGGGGCCAATAGTGAATCCAAATGGTTTGATAGCATGATTGAATGGAAGGTGGGGAATGGAATGAAAATAAGGTTTTGGCATGATAATTGGGTTGGGAACCAAGCATTGGCGGTTAACTACCCAAGATTGTTCCTCAATTCCCAACAAAGGGAAGATAACATTGCAAGTATGGGATCATGGGAGGGTTCGGAGTGGAGATGGAATTGCACATGGAGGAGAGGATGGTTTGAATGGGAGATGGATATGGTAAATAATTTTTTTCGGCTAATACAACAAGTTACCCCTCAAAAGGAAGTTTCGGATTCATGGTTTTGGTTGGAACATGGTTCAGGGACTTACTCAGTGAGTTCAGCTTATGGAGCATTAACTAGATCTTTGGGAGGGACACTTCAAGAGGATATCTTTGTGCAGATTTGGAAGCTAAAAGTTCCACCAAAAGTAAATTTTTTTTTGTGGAGGGTGATGAAGAATAGGTTAGCTACTGCAGACAACTTGAGTAGAAGGAACATTGTGGTACAGAATGGTGACTCTCTTTGCCCTTTTTGTAAACTTATGGAGGAATCTTTGAACCATATTCTGTTTTCGTGTAAGGTCATTGATCATGTGTGGAAATTTTTTATGGGCAAACTGAACTTTAATGTGGCCTTACCGGATGCAGCAGAGATGAATTTCTGGCAACATATTACTCCTTTTCAGAAATCTAGTGCAAACATTAGATGGAGGTATTTATGGTGTGCAACGGTGTGGGTTTCTTGGAACAAGAGGAATCAGATCATTTTCCAGGACAAGGAGTTTAACCTGGATAGTGTTATTCATGAAATCCTATTCCATAGCTGGACGTGGTTAAAATCTTATGATCTGTCTTTTTGCTACTCATTCTCATAGTGGATTTCGAGCCTAGTGCCGTGTATTGTTTGCTGAAAGGTACTGTTGCTACGTGACTGTCGGGGTCTATGTGTATAAGATACAGGATATTCAGGGGCGGTGTAATGCGGGACACACAATTTTTGGTGTTCATGCATTCGACTAACTCTGTTTTAATGAAAAACAACGTGACAAATGCTTGGTGAGTGGGCAGTTAATGGTTGTATTGCCAGTATGTTTTGTGGATTTTTATGCAAAGTGGGAGTGGCTAATGCGGATGGGAATAAATGTCTAGGAAGGTACGATAGTGATGGTTTTCGTGCTTTGGCAGTGCAGCTGGTTCCCTCTGATTCAGCAAGACATTCAATTTGGTCTAAGGGGTTGGTTTTATGTAAATGGGTTGTTTCGGTGGGTTTGATGTATGGGTGGTTATTTAATATTTTATGATTTTCATGTATATATGGTATAACCATCGAACTGGTTTTGGCCTCTGTCAAATGTTGGCCTAGTTTGTAACTTTCGGGTATGACTTATACCCATTATATATATATATATATATATATATATAATTTTTTGACTGATTAAAAAAAATTATATATTTCAATGCCACGTCAAATTTTGGTGACTCGTCGATTTCATCAAGGGCTTTTTGGCTGATTAAAAAAAAATTATATATTTCAATGCCACGTCAAATTTTGGTGACTCGTCGATTTCATCAAGGGCTTTCGCATGCTGTTAATTCCCAAGAATATATAAAATATTCATATTTTCTTTACTTCTTATTCCCATATTGAAAGATGGGGTATCTTATATTCTTATAGGAATGAAAGCTACTTTTAATATATTTATATATATGATCATACAAAATTAATTAAGCTCTATTGTTTTGACTCTTGAAATCTCTCGTTTCAACCTTGATTGCTGAAGGTCATGCATTTGCCATGTCACGCTCTTAATTTTCAATTCTTGATTAAAATGGATGGCTACGTAGTGCATGCATTTATTTTTCAACTCATAATGTATTGTCATGTTACGTACATGCATTAGGAAAATGCTTATAATAACTACCAAACATGTCAACTGTCTACGTACGTATATATTTCAATGCCACGTCAAATTTTCGTGACTGATCCATCGATTTCATCAAAGGCTTTCGCAAGTCCCAATTGATTATGAAGGAACTTAAATGAAAAAATATATATATTAGAATGACTAAGACAAAATAATAAGGACTCAAAATAATTTTTTTGTTTTATTAAGGACTCAACGCAAAGAAATTTTTTATTAGAAATTCAAAACAAAATTCGCTAATTTATCGTGGACCCAAAACATATTTAAGTCTAAAATAATGGCACCATGTACAGTTCTTAACCTATCAGCTATTATTTTTTTAATTAATTTTTCACTTAACATTTCAATATAAAAAATACATTATTTCAAGGGTCGAGTTCATATAAACAATTCAAAAAGAATTATAGAAAATTTTGATTCCCAGAAAAACATTTATTAAAGCCCTGAATAATAATACTATTTTGATTACACATTCTGACAACATTTTTCTTTCCTTTCATCACACCACTTATTTTATGTCTTTCCTTAGTTTGGAAATTGTTGTGAAAAACGTAAAGAAGGAATAGGATTACTCTACAGCCCTTTCCACATCTTGAACGGACAAACTCACAAGCATTCTCTTACGGCCATCACAATTCTTTCCCAACTAATTATGGAAAATATGACTGAATTATGATCATCATTATTGTTGATTGAGTACAACTAATATATACAATTACGAGACTGATATAAAAAAGATAGGAAATGAGAAATATTTGAATAATTAAAATACAATATTCTAACTAATCCATGGTAGCAAATCACGTAATATCCTGAGGAATAAATGCTAGCTAATCATGTAATATTCAAATTAATGAATGCTAGCTAATCACGCCAACACGTCCCCGCAAGATGGTGGTGGAGGAAGCAACACCAATGTTGGACATGAGCCACTTGTGCCTTGGAGATCCAAGTGGTTTAGTGAGCGAATCTGCAAGCTGGTGACTAGAGGGAACATGAGATACAATTAGTTCCTTCTTGGCAACTAGGTCCCGAACAAAGTGATAGTCAATTGAGAGATGCTTCATGCGAGAGTGGAACACCAGGTTGGCATAGAGATACGTGGCACCAATGTTGTCGGAGTATACATGTGGAGTACCTGGAAGAGGTAGGTGAATCTCCTTGAGTAGTTCCCTTAACCAAAGAATTTCAATCATAGTTGACCCAATGGTGTGATACTCTCTGCCTCTGTGGATGACTTGGCAATTGTTTTATTCTTCTTACATGACCAAGATATAGCATTAGGTCCTAAGTAGATGATGTATGCAGCGGTGGATTTCATGTCACTAGAATCACCACCCCAATCAGAATCACAAAATGCTCGTAGTTGGAGATCCGATGAGTGGCGGAGATGGAAGCCATAATCCAAAGTACCCTTGAGGTAGCGAAGAAGGCGTTTTGTGGCTTGCAAATGAACTATTTTTGGAGCATGTGGAACACCCTAAATATGGGTTTACATATATACGCATTTTAAACTTATTTTAATTTACATAGCGCATTACTTCGTTTGATTTTCTTAAAGGAAGAGAAGAGATTCTTGGACGTTAAGTAAATTTGGTAGAAAATTTAAAACTTCTTGATTACGATCCTTAAACTCACATTCATTTTAGAGTATGCATTAAAGATCCTCTTTTTATTTATTTTATAAAGTGTGGTAATTTATATAATTGTACAAATCAAGTGAAATTATGGAAACATAAGTTGAAATGTTACCAAATTGTTAAAACTTTTAATTTTATTTTAATTTCGAAAGTTGCATTTCGCTTAATAATTAAAACGTGTTATTTAGATTTGTAAGAAAACAATGTAGTGTTGTTTAAATGAAACAAAATATCTCTGGTTACAATATATATATATATATATATATATATATATATATATATATATATATATATATATATGAAGCAGTAGTGAGTGACATAATTGAAACGTAATAAATACATACTACCCAAAATATAAATACATGTGGTAAGAAAATGTAATAACTGATATGTATACAAGAGTCTAAAATCTAGGTCTACCCATATCAAAATACATAAAAAGGGATAACCTAGTCTCATAGCAGTCATCTCTAAACTCAACCCTGCATGTTAGACTAATCCAAGAGATAGGATAGCGGAGGGTTTCTAACAAAATCCCTGAGAAGGAATCTCGTGATCATCGTCCACAGGATTCTGCTCGAAATCCTCCTCGGAGTCCTTTGACTCACTATCTCCTAAGTTTGCGACTAGCGGCGGATCCTCCTGACAGGCAGGCACCCACCCTATCACGTCTCAGATCCTTGACATAAAAAGGGTTCGGGCGAAAGATAGGAAGCGCCGGACCAAGCGTGAACTCCTCGGATGGTGTGGCATCAGGGACAGTAATGGGTACAGATGGACCCTCCGAAGACTCTCCGAAAGAGGAAGGTGGTGATGAGAGTGACGAAGATAACATCTTGTTAAGTTTTATTTGTACATCACCCTCTCAATTTCAATAATTTTTAATAATTAATAACTTACCGTTGATTCCTCCATGCAAAGGTCCTAAATCCTTTTTTGTGTCCAACGCATAAAATAAAGAGTTCATCGCAATTTTGCCTCAGGCACTAGAACTAAATTCTAGTCCTAACAAGTACTCGCGCCGAGTCTTGTGAACACATCACACAGACAAACAACTTTATCATAAAGTTCAACCAACAGTCAACCGACTGTATCACCAAAGCATACCAAACCACAATTTCAAACATCAAGCACTCAAGGTTTACCTCCCCGAGACTTAGATGAAACAAACAGAATAGTGGATATACCATGTCCACTATCTCACTGAATCAACATATTAATTAAAAGCACAAATCACCAAAATACATATATTAGCAACAAAACTGACTATTTTGGTCAAATTCTCTTTGGCAGTACTAAATGCAAGCTCTCACTGAAACAAGCAAATGACTTTGGAATGGTAAACTTTTTATATGAACTTGAATCTCTTGAAATCTATTTTTAAGAAAAGTATTTCAATTGCAAATTAACCAGCTAGGAAAATTTATAAAAATTTTCTAAGTTGACAGCCTTGAATATGAATGCCCACAATGAACATGTTTCAAAGAAATTAAATTTTCTAATACTTTCCAAAACCTAATTGACTTGGAATTTTTATAGTAAAGAGGTAACACATTTATCTTTCTGAAAAAGTAAAACTTGCATCCTAATTTGCTCTACATTTTTTCCTAGCAAAATTCTTTCTAAGACCCAAGTCTTAGGCCCAAAAACTGAAACCAAAACACTTGTCCTGTGAAAACCTAATTTGTTAAATTTGCGTTTGTTAATAAAAATTTTCGAAATTTATATGGTTTAAAAGATCATTATGTCTAGTTTCCAGACCGAAATTAGATTTTGAAAAAGATAAATATTTTGGTGTAAAATGCCCAAAAATTGAACCTCGTCCAGACATATTTCGTCAACAGGACCGTCACATTGCGTGTCACGGATGAACCCCTATTTGAGGCTATCTCTCAATGATTCCAAAAGCAAAGTTGTTAAATTTTGAGTCTATTTTCACCAAGGACAAGTTTCATTGAAAACCAACAGTTAGATTAAAATTATAAGCAAAATAGTAGGGGTTGTCCAGGACATTACGTGAAAGCAGCCACTGCCACCTTTGATTTAGGGTTTAAAATCTTGATGAAAACTAAGTTATAAATTTTGACAAAAATTGGGCATGGTCTCCTTTGTATTAGGAGCCATCCCACGAAATTTAAGGGCCAAAAAGATGAAGAAACATTCCATGAAAAAATAGGACGGTCTCAGCCAAAAAGAGAAATTTTCCCAAAATCACCATTTTCACTCAAACAAAGCAAACACATGAGCAAGTAGATTCAATGGAGGCATATATACATGCAGGTGGCTGAAACCCCCAGCTAACAGCCACCTCTTGAGTTCACAAAGAAATCCCCTTACCTATTCAAGAGATCCACATGAAAGAGGAGAAGAAGAGGAAGAGAAGTCTTCAAAGGAGCTTAATTAGTGATTTGGAGCCTCTAAGCTTAGCATGCAAGCTTGGGAAGATGATGAAAATGGTTGCTTCCTCCTTTGGTGAGTGTCTCGGCCAGAATAGCAAGAGGAGAGAGGGGAGAGCTTTTGCTTTTTTATCTTTGAGTGGGTGAGAGAAAATGAGAATGGACTTGAGTGATTAGAAGGGTTTAGGGGGGAGTGTAGCCGTGGGTTTGTTGGTGAGTGGTGAGGAGGGTTTGCATGAATTTTAATTGGTTAAGGGGAGTGTGATTTGATAGTTTTAGGTGCTGAGTTAAATTTACACAGTGTAGGATTACACTGTGTAATCGAAAATGAAATGTGATTTTAAATTTTGAAAACCAAACTTTGAAACATCTATTTAATTTTATAAATCTTTATGAAATGAAAACTTTTTAATAACTTTAATAAAATTCTCTCTGTGGAGGAATTGCTCATAAATGAATTTTATAAGCGATAACTTGACGTGCAAGTTTTAGAATTTAAAAAAAAAAGATCAAAATGATTTTTCAGTCAAACAAATAATTAATACACAGTAACAAACACTTTTATTAGTTATTACTAACAATTAATCACAGACAGATTAATTTACTTTCAGATATCTCAAGCAGTCAATTCACAGATAAATCTAAGTATTTAAATTTTTAGATACTTATCGCACTGCACATCACAAATTGAAATAAAATCATGTAGACTAATTTAATTACAAAGAATTTTATATCTCTGATTATAAATTTTTTACTTGACCATTATAAAGAAATACCTATATTATTTACTTTCCTTCATTTTTCTTCATTACTCATTTAATTACTCAAAATATATCTTTTTCTTCTTTTAAAACAAATAAATTAATTTCAATTAGTTTCTAATTAAACCGCTCACATCCCTACTTACTCAGTTGAAATTTTCAGGGTGTTACAGCATGCATATACTTGTCAACACCCAATTTTGTCCTATCTCTCTAATTATTTCTTTTTTTAAATAATAATAAAATTGCTTTTTACTTTCAAATTTGGATCACTTCAAATGCACAACAAAAGAAATGGTTTGGGCCAACAGCTTAAGTCCACAATGTCCATATAAAATAATACAACCTAAATCTCAAAATGTCTACAATCAGCCACTGCCATAACAAAAACAAAAACAAACAGAACAAAGAAAAAACAGAAAAGGAAAAATAAAATAAAAAAATAAACAAAAGCAAAAAGGAAAAGGGAATCATGCTTGAACCCTCTTCCCAGCTAGCTCTGAAGCTGCTAGCTCTGCATTGAAGCACCACAGTCCTCCTCCTCTAGCTAGTTCTAAGCTACAGCCACCAACAAATCTTGCATCTGCTGGATTTGTTCCCAAAAGGTACAAACCTGCTTCATAATAGCTTGGGCTAGTGTGATTAAAAAATGCAAAGGAATAAGCTTATAAATATTGCTACTGTGAATGAAAAGGGAGGAGGGGCTCTATTCCAAAATTCTACGGAGAAGGGAGAGGGCAAAGTGAGGAGCTGAGAATTCAATACCTAGAGCTTCTAAGCAAAGTGGCTCCATTGCCACAAGCGGGTAACTTTTTTGTCTAATACATTCTTCTGGCCTTGATGCTCTGTTGATGCTAGCATTGTCAATGTCTGTTTCTCTTTCCCTCTGTTGTGCATTTTCGTTCATGTTGTTGCTACTTTGTTGAGGCCAGTGATGTAACATTCATGTTGTATTTGTTCTTGGCTTTGTACCTGTCCATGTTAAGAAATAAAGATGAGACAAATGCCAACAAAACCAAATTAATAGTCAACAACCACTGACAGTATCATTGTCCCACAAAATCCAAAGCTTATTGCTCTAATATCCTGGAACTGCAAAATCCCTTGAATCCAAACCTCAAATCACCATCCCAAAGCCATTAAACCATCGAACCCCACAGCAAAAATGCCCAACGCCCCTGCTACTAACCCAATCGAGCCTTCCGAACCAAAATCAACCACTACACATATACCCATTAACACCACAACATACCCAACATCACCAAACCAACGAGATTCACCCTCAAACCCCAAATCCAAAAGCTCATAGCCAAAGCCTGCAAACGAAACCCAACCAGAAGGATCACAAGAGCAGACAGAGAAGTTGAGAATCATAATAATCACTATGTTTCCGTCATCTTCACCGTAGCCAAATAGGAATCCACACAGTGACTATTAAACCCACGTACCTTCTCCGTCTGGTGCCGATGAGCCCCGAATGCACTTCATCCCCACCCAATCGGAGCTGCTAATGAGTCATCGCTCAACGGCTAAGCCCTCTGCGAGCCCCCACCGCAGTCAAGGCTCTTGCCCCATGAGAAACCCATCCGCGCGAACCCTTTCAACAAACCGCTGCAGATCTTTAATCGTGGCACTACCCTGTCACCACCACGGAACCTAGTCGCGTGAACCACCATCGCATAATCCTCTCCCTCTGTTGCTTGCGCAACCACGACACCACCACCTGCGGCCACCGTGGTGTTGGAATTGCGTCGCTGCGTCACTCCACCACGAACCCTGAGCCACGACCTCGTTCTCACCGTGTCGCGCCGCCGACATTAGCGCATGCATGAGTGCGAGAGGTCCCTCCCTTTTCCCTCAGCATGTCGTTTCAAGCGCGTAGGGCACAAAGCCCTTTTTGTTTGAATTTTGAGATAAGCTTCGTGAAGCTTTTTTTTTTTCTTTTTCACGAGACTGCCCCTTTCTAATTTAGTGGTTACAAGTTTTTTAATTGGGCCTGCACCTTCGTTTTCTTCTTCCGTGCAGGCTCGACCCCTTTTCTTATTCCTACGTTAGTTTGTTTTAGTGTGTGGGAAGGTAAGTTTTTTTTGTTCTAAACAAAATAATATTATACTTGCCTTAGAAAGAATATAATACAAGGTCTTTTATTCACATGTAGATCAGTAAAATGAATTTAATGGCATAAGTTTTTTTTCTCTCTCAAATAAACAATAATAAAATAATGCTAATAGTTATATTACAATTTAATAAAAATGATACTTCATAATTAAATAATTATAACTCAATAAATACTAATGAAACTTATTTTTAGAGAAAGGGTTAATTGGATGTGACATCCTCTTAATTTTGAGGTACAAGTTGTGACAACTTGATATCTTAAAAATTCTTCTCTAAAATAAAATATTAACATGAAATTAGTTTGCTTCAACAATAAATTTTCTAAATGGATTGACTTGGGTGTACACCTCTGTCAATCTTATGTTTTATGGATGCATGAATTGTGACAATTCAGAATTCCTAAATCCAATAACAAATGAAAATTGAAAAATATCAACAAGCAAATATTTTCTACCCCAAAGAACTATGTAACTCTGAATTCTCCATTGCACCTAGGGATACGTAGGAGTAGGAAATCACTCCTGTCGAGCTAAAAAATAAATAAAAAATATTAACTCTTCTTTTTTATAATAGTAATAATAATAATAATAATAAAATCTTCATAAAAATAATAAAATAAACCTTTTTTTTTAATTAGTTTTTGGTGAGATAAATACTTTTAAAGTCATAAATAATTTTCTTAATTAATTAGAGGTAACCATTTTAGGACGGACGTCGTATGGTGCTAATACCTTCCCTACGCGTAATCGACTCTCGAACTCATATTTGGTTCCAAAGGCCATTCTTTTCTTTAAAGGTTTTTTCCAATGTTTTCCTTAATAAATATTGGTGGCGACTCCTCTGTTTATTTAAAACTTTTTTCGTCGTCCCGCCGTGACCTTAGTTGTGACAATACCGAGATAGCTTGGAGACACATTAGGCAACATCAGGCCGAGTTAAAGAAAGATACTGAAGTGAACCAACAATCTGACGATATTCATGAGCATCGCAGGAAGGCACGTCACCACAGTCTGCAAGATTAATGGAGGTAGACATTGGTGTGGAGACTGGTTTTGCATCATGCATATTGTGTTTGTGTAGAATGTCACGAATATAATGATGTTGGGTGAGGAAGAGACCATCCGTTGTACAACTCAATGCCAAGGAAGTGACTGGGTGCTCTAAGATCTTTGAGAGAAAACTTGGTTGCGAGGGAGGACTCGAATGAATTAAGAATTTAGTGTCATTTACCTGTGAGTAGGAGGTCATCAACATAAACAAGAAAGTAGGCCACTACTGACCCGTGACTGTAAATAAATAGAGATGTGTCAAACTTGGAGTTTGTGAATCCAATGCTAAGTAGAAACTGTTTCAAAGCATGAAACCAGGCTCGAGGAGCCTGTTTGAGGCCATAGAGTGATTTGTGAAGCTTGCAAACATGATCAGGGAATTGAGGATGAATGAAGCCCGGTGGTTGAGACATGTATATGTCCTCCTCAATACTACCATGAAGAAACACATTATTCACATCCATTTGGGTCAGAGGTCAGTGTTTGTAGAGAGACACACATAGGATCATTTTGGTTGTTTGTGGCTTGATGACTGGGCTGAATGTGTCATTGTAGTCAATCCCTAGACGTTGATGAAAACCTTTGGCCACAAGGTGCGCCTTGTAGCGAGCAGTGGAGCCATCGGTGTTGTGTTTGATGCGGTAAACCCATTTGTTGCCAATGACATTGAGGTGATTTTGTTTGGGAACAAGGGTCCACATTCCATTAGCCAAGAGTGACATGAATTCTTCCGACATGGCGACTTTCCATTCAGGTATTTTGAGAGCATGAGTGAGGCATGAGGGCTTAACTGGTTTTGGTATTGGAAATTTGGAAGCTGCATGGATTTGTTTCGGTTTAAAAATTCCATTTTTGGAGCGTGTTACCATGGGGTGGGTGGAATGTGGTTGCGGTTCTTTAGGAGGGAAATTATTAGAAGAAGAGTGCAAGTTGCAATCTCCTGACTGGATATTGGTGGGATTTAATGACAATTGGGTTTTGAAATGTGAAATTGGATTTTGGGGTGGTATAAATGACGTGGGGGTCTGAAGTTGAATTTAAGGAATTGATTTGGCTATTTGATGGTGACACTGGAGATACGTGATTTTGATTCAGGAAATTGGTTTCAATTATAACTTTTAGGTCCCTGATAAATTTTCAAATTTTGCTTTGAGTCCTGATAAATTTTTTCGTTGTTTTGAGTCCCTGATAATTAAAAATTTTGTTTTGAGTCCTTGCCGTCAGTTAAGTGATGACGTCACACAATCTTAACGGTTGATATATGTTGGGAAGATCAATTAAGATGGCACCACGTCATTATTTAACTGACGTTAGGGACTCAAAACAACAACAAAAATTTATTAGGGACCTAAAGCAAAGTTTGGAAATTTATCAGGGACCTAAAAGTTATTTAAGCCTAAAAACAAACATAATTTACAGAGACCAAAACCAAAAAAATGACATATTTGTAGGGAAATAATCTATATGTTTTTGGCTTCAATTTGGGAGAGGATCCTTACACTATGTTTGGATTGGGTGATTTAGGAGGGAGAGAAATAGGAGGGATTGTATAACTTTCCCTTGTTTGGTTGGGAGAGAATCAAAATAGGGAGGAAAGCGTTAAAATCCGTGGTATAAAAATATTTTTATGTAATTTATTTATTTATTTCACTCTCTTATCCACTCATCTAAACAAGTGAAGGGAATTTTTTTTTATTTCTTTTGTTTTTTTTTATCATTTTATCTATCCAAACAATACATTAACATTTTGGACCTTGATATGTTTGTGAAACATTACATTATGGGAATTTAAACCCTAACTTTTGGTAGGGACAACAAGGGAGGCTTGAGAGCTATAGGTAGGACTACATAGAATGCTTAACCTCAATTCTTACATTGATAAGTTTTTTTCATATAAAATACTATTAATTAAACATAATTTTACAAAATTGATAGTGTTAGTTGATTCTCCCCCCATCCCACCCCCTTTCCAAGAGTGGAAAGGTTTGGACTAATTCAGAAAAATGATACAATGTCTATTTTTTGGTATTATATGATTACAATGTGTATGATTAGTCATTTACTAAAATTCAAACCCCTAACCACTTACTTAAGAGACTCAAATCTACCTATATATATGATTACAAACAAACTAAACCAATTGAATGAAATATAATAGTCTTTGATTTTTCGCCAAAGCAATTGACAAATACCTTGTGTCATAGCTCGGAATTCAGCTTCAACAATAGATCTAGCTACAACATTCTATTTTTACTCCTCCAAGTTAGTAAGTTTCCTCCAAGAAGCAATATCCAGTAATAGATCTCCTATCAGGTACTGACCCTACATAGTCAGCATCAGTGTAGGCTTAAAGAATTGTATTCCCATTTCTTTTATATAAAATTCCTCTTCCTGTTGTCCCCTTACGGTATTGCAAAATTTTGTAAATGCCTTGTAAATGGATTTCTCTTGGACAACACATAAATTGGCTAACCAAACTAAAAAAGTGTAATATCTGGCCTTGTGCGAGACAAGTAAATTAATTTTCCAACCAGATGTTGATACATCTCCTTATCAACTACTACACTTATAGGTTTACAAACTCCCATACTTGTCGATCTCCTTAAGCAAATTAGTGACATATTTCTATTGAGAAATGAAAATGCCTTTCTTGGAGTGGGACACTTCAATTCTTAAAATGTATTTTAGCTTCCTAAGAGTTTTTATCTCAAACTCCTTTGCTAGATGTTGACTTAAGTGTCGTTGTTCCTTCCAATCATCACCAGTAACAATAATGTCATCCACATACACTAACAAGATGGTCATTCCCCCAGAAGTCTAGTGTTTGATGAATAAAGTGTGGTCTCCTTGGCTTTGTTTGTATCCTAAGGCTGTCATGGCCTTAGTACATCTCCCAAACCATGCTCGGGGGGATTGTTTCGTCCCATATAAAGTATTTTTTTAATTTATAAATAGAATTGGCAGCAACTTATATCCCGATGGGATCTCCATATACATTTCTTCCTCAAGCTCCATATGCAAGAAAGCATTCTTCACATCAAATTGTTGCAATTCCTAACCATAATTTGCAGCAAGAAATAATATTATCAAACTATATTCATCTTAGCAACTAGAGCAAAGGTCTCTAAGTAATCTATATAGGTTTTAGTGAAACCTTTAGCAACCAATATCGCCTTTTACCTCACAATTGACCCATTTGCAAATGAAAGTTTGAGACATTAAATCCAAATGAAAGTGGATGCAAACTTGAATACACCAAAGTATCAAAATCTGATGATTTTTCCATGCTTTTGAAAAATCACTTGCACTTTCCTACTTTTCTTATTGAAAAAACTCTTGTTCACGATGAACAGTAAATGACACAAGTAGAGCTAAAAATAGCCCTTAATCAAAGATGACTTGGAGAAAAAAAAAAACCCTTAAAGGGGACACCAAGAAGATTTAGAGTAGTCTTACTCCTTAAGTGACTGTAACTCTTTTCTTTTAACTCTAGTTAGTTAGTAACCAGTGCAGTTAGTGTATCAAAGACTCTATATATAGAGTGCTCTATTCGTGTAATAGTTTAGCAATTCATTTTCATATTAATGAGAAGCACGATTTTCTTTCTCTCTCAAAACTCTATCATGGTATCATAGAGCTAGGTTTCAATTCGCTAGGTTTTGTGATTTTCTTCTCTTCGTTCTCTTCGATCTTCCCTCCTCCGCCACCTCATCGCCGTAATGGAAGTTCCTTCTATTAACACCTTTGTCGTTGCTACCAGTGCTCCTTCAATCCATACTTCCGCTATGAATGCGAATGTCATTGCCAAAGTTCCTTCTTTGAATGACATTGCACCGAACGTTCCTCTTTCGATGAGAGCGTAACCTTTTCTCACTCAATTACTGAGAAATTAGATGTGCAAAACTACCTTTTTTGGCAACAACATGTTTAGCCTATGATAGGCGGTTACAATCTCCATCACTTTCTTCTAAATCCTCAAATTCTTATGCAATTCGCCACTGTTGCATATATCACGATGCCAATCGCATCTCCGAGGCCTACCTTGCTTGGGAGTAGCAAGATCAGTTGCTCATCTCTTGGCTTTAGTCTATGATTTATGCTTCCATGTTCAAGAGAGTGATCGGTTGCTCCAATTCATGACAACTATGGGACAAAATCCATAATTACTTTCATGCTCACATGAATGTGAAGGCGAGGCAACTTCACACTGAACTACTTTAGATCTCCCTTGAAGGTTAATCCGTTTCTAATTTTCTCATTGCAATTCAGAATATTGTTGATTCGCTCATGATTATTGGAGATCCTATATCTGTTAATGAACACAATATCATAATTGAAGGTTTACCAAAGTCCTATGAGTCTTCTATTGCTCTCATCAATGGTAGATCTGAACCACTCTCGATTGATGAAATTGAAGTTGTTCTCCTTGCTCAAAAGGCTAGGATTGAGAAGTTTCGTAAAAAGGTTGTTGCCTTGGTTAATGTTGCATCAATTTACACACACACACACACACACACATATATTTTTGAATAGTACATATTAAGTTAATTTTGATGCACACCATAGTAATATTAAATTTATATCACTATTACACGAATGGCATTTTACGTCGCCTATCTATATTGATTTTTTAAGAACCAATGTAGATAATGAACTGATGGCATTTTTGAAATTAAACGTAAGTACACTACATCAATTTTAGAATAATCGATGTAGAATACCCAATTCCACATCGATTCAAAATATAACCTATGTAGAATAGGCTATTCTATGTCGGTTTTAAAAATAACCGATGTGGAATTGCTCCTAATGTCTTACAAATTCAAATTCCCTCTTGTTATCACCTCATTCCCTTTTGATCTTCCTTTTGCTCTCTCCTCCCTTGAAACCCTATTGCAACACCATCGCCACCACATCTCGTTTCCATAGTCGTCGCCGCCATAACATTGTGCCATCACCACCACAACTACACCATTTCACTTTCAATTTCCCTCCTGCTGTGACTCCTCAAACCCTCAAAACCCTTTTGCGACACCACCGCCACCACTGCTGCCATCACATCGTGTCACCCCCACCTCCATAACCACACCATTTCCTTTTCAAACTCCCTCTCGTTCTCGCTCATTAAGCCCTCGAAACCTATTGCAACACCATCATCACCGTCGTCACCGCCGCCATGACATCACTCTTATGTGCAAGTAAGAACCTTTCTTCGCCATTTCTATTTTATCATTTTCTTTGCCATTTTTTTGTTCTCTTATTGGTTTTTAAATCTTAGTTTGAAGTCTTTTACATCACCCGCCATTGCCTTTGACAATGACGACACCAAAATCCAGCACCTGCCACTTATCTCTAGTATGGTTCATTTTTTACCTAGGGTTTAGGGTATGTTTTGTAAACTGTGATTGGTGCAACAGTGATATCGGTGTGTTTTTTCATGTTCTAAACGTATGATTGGTGCAACAGTGATATGGCTCCTAGCAAACTTGAAGTTCTAGGTTTGTGTAGAAGTACCACCAAAGGTCATATACGTGTTATTTTAATGATTTGCAGAGGAAAGGTTGAAATTTTGATATTAAGATATTATGTTTAGACATTAAAATGACACATTTTTGTTAGAGTATAGAAAATTTGGAAAAAATCCTATAAGGGATTGACGTAGAAACTAACTAGGTGAAGTCGGCATAAGTTGAGATATAATTAAATTGAAATAAATTAATTTTAGGAGAAAGGTGAAAGAATGAATTGTATGAGGGTTTATGTTTTAAAGGCAAAAACAATATCCCTAAAATTAATTATAAATAGAAAAGGAGAATATTGATAACTTGTGATCGAAATGTAAAAAGAAATCAAATGGGATATGATTATTTATGAACATATATAGAAAGGAAAAAGAAATGGAATTTGATAACTACTTTTAATTAATTATAAGTAGAAAAACAAAATAGAATATTGATAACTTGTAAGAAAAAATGGATATTTTCACATGTAATGATGAACATAAAAAGTAAATAGAAATGGAATTTGACAAGTAATGCAAAAGGGAATATTTCTTAAAAAGGGGGAGGTAGGGACTATAAAATGAGGATTATATTAATTGTATGGCATATTCATTCCCCCAATGGCAGATAACAAGGCTAAGATTAGAGATGCAGAAAACAGGATCAGAGAAATTAAAAATAAGGTTAAGGAAACAGATCGTGGTAGGAACAATGCAAGGGATCGATATATCCAAGCATTACGTTTTACGATGACATGCGACTTCTTAACTGGGAAAGGAAGCAAAGGAGAGCGAGTAGAGCTTAAGCTTACTTACGAAGACATCTTGGCTCTGTTAGGAAGGACACAAGAAACACTTAGGAAAGAGCAACAGCACCTCATTGATACCATCGAAACCCTTCGTCGTCGTTCTTAATTCATTTCTATTACTATGTTATATATAATAAGTGTGGATAGTGGATACCCATCCCTTTTAATATTATTATCATAAGCTAGGTCTATTATCTTATCTCAGACTCCTGTAATTATTTTACAAAATTGTGGATCCAAGCTACTTTTAATATATATATATATATATATATATATATATATAGGGGACGTATTATATAAGAATGACTCTCTCATGTGAGAATAAGAATAGTCAATCTCATCCGTTAGATTAAATTAGATGGTTAGGATTAAAACACTCACTTAAATTTTCACTAATGTCTCACGTGACCTGTTTTCCCTAATTCAAAGCACCGTTTGCCACACCACATTTGATTACGTTTATGAGAATAGCACCTCAATGTCCTTCAAATCCATGATTCACCAACGCTTATCTCCGGGGAACCCCACTCATAGAAGAAAATCACCTTTTCCGTTCGATTCCTGAGAGAAAAATTGCTTCCTTTTCACTTCAGCTCGCACACCCGTCAGTCCCTCACGAATAAATCCTTTCCCTCGCCACGTCTCCGCAACTTGGATCGATTCTATTCAATGATGTTTTCACACCAATTCCCTGCAATTTGGGTGGTTTGGAGCCGATGGGTAGCATCACGAAAGGGGATGCGATCTCAAGACATCTTATTTGTATAGTTTTTTAATTTCACATTTTCTCCTTCTATACAATCTTATGTGTTCTACAGTACAATTAGTCCATGAGAATCTATACTTTGTAATGTTACAATTGTTTGGGTTAACAAACTCTTTGGCATTATTGCATTGGGAATTAATGATTGTACATGCTCCTGGTTGTGAGATTATGCAGCCAAATTGTGAGAGCTGGATAATATGCAGGAAATTCAAGGCACGGTTTGTATAGATGGGATGGGACTGTGTAGGAAAGTAGGAAAATACACAAGTAGGGAATTCCTGCTTGATTTGATTAATTTTGAAAGGAATTGCTTTTTTCTTTTTTTGCAAATGCTTTCTCAGTAAAATTGACTATATGGTATTTACATTCTTCTTAGTTTGCTTTATTTTTCTCAATATACTTTTCTAAGTTTGGTATCCAGTATCTTTACCATAAACTTGCTGAGGCTTAACAAGTTTTAAGTGATCCTGTGAAGCGTGTAGCATATAATAGAATTTTTAATTTTTATTTCCCGCTTTTCACAATCTTCAAATTACAGTATTCAATTCATTTTACTGGAGAATACTAACGAGAGGGAAAGAGAAGAAGCAGAGAGACCTTGCACTTGGAGGATTATCAATGGCTGTAAAAAATTATATTGTGTATGCACTTTTTACACCTTTCTTGTCTTCAAATTACACTATTTAATTCATTTTACTTGAGAATACTAACGAGAGGGAAAGAGAAGAAGCAAAGAGACCTTGCACTTGGAGGATTATCAATGGCTGTAAAAAATTATATTGTGTATGCGCTTTTTACACCTTTCTTGTCTGAACTAATTGATTCTTTATATTTCTTTTACATAAAAACTTGTAAATAACATGTAGATTGTTCATATAATGAACCATGCAAATTCTGGATAAAGTGGAAAAGGTGATCGAGAGAGAAAGTGAAGGAAAAAATATGGATGATTGTAATAAAAAATAAAGTCTGAGATTGTGAGGGACATTTTCTGCAAGTAACAAATCTGTAAAAAATCCAAAGCACCATAAACCAAAATCAAATTAAAAACTACTAAAAAACAAAAATTCTCCAACGCATCATTTACAAGGCCTTCAACCTTTTGACTACGCTCATGCATGCATAAAATTCCCACGGCATACTTTCCAGCAATTGGCAGTCCCTACATGCATGACATCATTAAGTAGAAATGTTAAAAGATGGACTTCTTAATACTAAAATGGAAGGGA
Organism: Pueraria montana var. lobata; assembly: GCA_026413185.1. Taxonomy (NCBI): domain Eukaryota; kingdom Viridiplantae; phylum Streptophyta; class Magnoliopsida; order Fabales; family Fabaceae; genus Pueraria; species Pueraria montana. The sequence goes on from CM048654.1 coordinate 55,600,797, forward strand.
AAAAATGAAAGAAACATGATTTAACAAAAATGAAAGAAGCATGATTTAACAATACAGTTTCTTACCAAAAGTTACGAAGAGGATTTTGTTGGACAGTTACGACTATCATGATGTGCATATTGCTTACAAGACTTACAAAGTCTTGTTCTCTTTTGTTGTTGTTCCATTGCCTTCTCCTTTCCCCCTTTGATCCGTTTTCCACTTCCTTTGGTAGTTGAGGGTTGAGGAGGAAGAATATCAACTTCTTTTGGCACATTAGAGCCAATAAAAGACTCTAATTCATCTAACTTGCTGGATCCATCTTTAGCTTCCATCTTACTCAATTTTAATTCAATACTAGAAGCTTCATTTATTAATAGGAGTATGCATGCATTTATACAATTGTGCCCATGCATCAGAAATTAACTTGCTTTCACTTTCCAATTTCGAACATGACTCCAATACATTGCCATAATGATCAACAATTGGAGTACTAGTTGCCAATTTGGTCCATCTATTAACAATGTAATACCCTAGGATTTCATTCAAGCCTTTATTTACCCTTTAATACAAAAAGGATATGTTGACATGGCATGCCTTCAGATTCAAACATTTTACAAGAACAACGTGCAATGTGATTGGAAGAATTATAAACAACTTCCCTGACTTTACTAGCCTTGCCTCCATGAACCATAAAAACTATTGATTGTCCATCATTCTCCTTTGTTCTTTCAAACCCACATTCCATACATGCATCCCAAAACTCATCTTGAAAGATGTAAAAATTTTCATGAGTGTAAACTTCTCTACCGTGTTTCTCTATATCCTTATGTGACTTCAATTCAGGCATAGAACTCAATGTATCATTATCTGCAAGTAATTCCTTGTGCCTTTGCGCTTCTATAGCAGAATCAAATCTCATCCAAAATTCGACCAAACTAAGGTTCTTATTCAAGTAATTACCAAAGAATGAATTTTCACTCTCAGATCTTGACGTTGTTCTCAAAATTCCAGCCATAAATATATCTTTGAAATAAGCAGGTATCCACATACTACGAATATCAGACATCTGTGAAAGCCAACCATTTTCTTCTAACTTAAAATCACTGATAATAGTTTTCCATAACAATTCAAATTCTTCTGGACACTCTGAATTCCAAACACATGATTTAAAACGATTATTAAAATCAGTATTTGTATTCAAGGAAACGCCCACCTTCTCTGACAGCTTTTTAAGAATGTGCCACATGCAAAATCTATGAGAAGAACTTGTGAAAACCCTCTCTATTGCAATCTTCATAGCTGGGTCCTGATCTGTTATGATTACAATAGGTTTATGACCTCCCATGGCTTTCAAAAATGTTTCAAACAACCACTCAAATGACTCAACTTTTTCATCTGCTAAGAAGGCGGCCCCCAAAGTGATACTTTGTCGATGATGATTTATGCCAGTAAATGGAGCAAAAACCATACAATACTTGTTTGTATTATATGTGGTATCAAATGAAACTACATCTCTGAACAAAGAGTAATTTTTTCGACAAAGACCGTCTGCCCAAAACACATATTTTAACCTCCCTTCATCATCAACCTGGTAGTCATAGTAAAATGAATGGTTCATCTCATATTTTCTCCTAAAATTATCAAGAAACATATGACCATCAGAGTCTTTGATCAAGTGTTTAAAGTCCCTAGAATAATTTGGAGATCCCTTTTTGTGCATCCTACGTTGTCATAGCTCCCAACCTGTTCTTTTATTAACTCAAAAACTTTTGAAGGCCCTACATTGGCTCTATTACAGGAGAGCAGTAATTTCTTGTGAACATTACTTACGCTTCTTGCCGATCTTAAAAATTGCCTTTTTCTAGGTGTGGCTAATGCATGTCCATGACCTTCCCAAAATCGAAAAACTTCATATTTTCCTTCGGTTGTTCTCTTGAAAACAATATTTTCATTACACCCTTCCCTTGTTATTTTTCTCAGCCTGGTTTTAGGCAATTTTTTCTCATCAAGTAGCAACCCATGCATGACCAATCTGTTGGCTTTGAAGCCTTCTTTTGAGCAGACAAAATATCTCAACCTAGAATTGTTGTTAATTCCTAAGAATATATAAAATATTCATATTTTCTTTACTTCTTATTCCCATAGTGAAAGATGGGGTATCTTATATTCCTATAGGAATGAAAGCTATTTTTTTATTTATAATAGTAACTACTTATCTTCACTCCCTTCTACTTTCTTCTTTCACTTTTATTTTTCCAATTTTTAATTAAAACAAAATTTATTTATTTTTTATAAAATTACTAAATGTCAATCAACATGTTCATGAAAATACTATTTTAGACAATTTTTTGGAAATATAATTCTTAAAAGGCTTAAATAAATTTTTTGTCCTTACAATTTAGCACTTTTGCTTTTTGTCCTTGCATTTTTTTTGTTTTAGTCTTTACAAATTATGTTTGTTTTGTTTTTCGTCCCTACCATTAATTTCTGTTACAAAAATAATTACGTGACAAACTGAATGATGATGTCATCATGCCACATCATCGTTTGATGACATCATCATGCCATGTCAGCACAAAGTGCACATCATCATTAATTTACGGGTTAATTAAGTTTTTAGTCCTTAAACTTTTTCAAAATTTGGTTTTTAGTCCTTGAACAAAATTTTGACCAGTCAAAGTCCCGAAACTTTTTAAAGATTTGGTTTTTAGTCCCTAAACTTTTTAATCCAGTGTTTAGTCCCTGAATTAATGAGATTTCAGGGACTAAAAACCAAAATTTTAAAAAGTTTAGGGACTAAAAGCCAAATTTTTAAAAAGTTTAAGGACCTTGACCGGTCAAACTAAAGTTTAGGGACTAAAAACCGAATTTTGAAAAAGTTTAGGGACTAAAAACTTTGTTAACCCTTAATTTACTGAGGAATACTAGCGACACTCTCTTTCTAACACTCATTCAATGATTGGCTGAAATTTATTAGTAGCAAAGAGTCTATCATACTTAAAATATGTTTCTTAAAAGTTTGTTGTCATTAAAACATTCATCTCATAAAGGTTCTGCTTCAACACATTTAACATGATTATAAATATTCAAACGTAGCATCAATTGAGCCATTGTCTATTAGACAGACACAGTCACTATAAAGCTTTCGTCTGATTTGCGATAAGACACAAATTTCAAAACTTAATATTTGTTTTCATTAATCAAAACAATGAAGGGACTTGATTCGTCTTATGACTTAACAATTTCAAAGATTTCCTAACTGTTAATAAGATCATGTGAAGCAAAAATATGATTTGGGTAGTCTTTCTTTAAAGGAATCTCATAATTTTTCATATCAATAGGTCTCTTGGTCTAAGGTTATTTGGTGCAATTATATTCCTCCATCCTAAGTTGTTTTAATTTGGAGAATCTTACATAACAAAATGGCAACTGATGAATGCCTTAAAATGAGAGGTTGCATCCTCGGATCAATGTGTAGCCTATGTCAAGCAGTAGAAGAAACAACTGAGCACTTGTTTTTCCATTGTCAATTTGCAAGGAAGGTGTGGTCGTGGTTTGAATCTTTTATACACCAACCTATTAACTCCTCATCCATGTTAAATATATATCCTATCTTAATATGCACCAAGTGTTGGAGCTCTCAAGCTCGGAAAGTTCTTATCGCAGGGATTGTTTTTATGATTGCTGCCATTTGGCATTATCAGAATAAACTCATATTTGAGAATAGTCTCTTGCCCCTTTGTCTTGCTGAAAATATGGTGCTTTCTAATGTGTGCATAGCTAGGATGGCATATACAAGCACCATGTTTTCAGACATTACTAAATTTCAGATCTTGAAGGCCTTTAATACTTATGGTCGCCCTAGTCGAGCTCCTATTATCAGTCAAGTGGACTAGATGCCTCCAGAGTGCTATTGGATGAAATGTAAAATGGATGGGGTCGCCAAGGAGCTCTTGATCTTACTGCTCGTGGTGGAATTTTTCAAAGATCGAACTGTTGCGGTCTTAGGGTGTTTTTCTCTTCATCTTTATAATGATTTTACTCTGCGTGCAAAATTAATGGGTGTTATAATAGCAATTGAATTAGCTTTCAGAAAAGGTCGATTTAATCTTTCGTTTGAATATGACTCCGTTCTAGTTATCAAAGTTCCACTTCTCCTTATTTGGCCCCTTGGTGTATTAGAAATAGATGGTTAAATTATATAGAAATCACACGTAGTATGAACTTTAAATATTCACATATTTACCAAGAAGGTAACAACTGTGTCAGATAAGCTTGCCTCACATGGTATGAACATGCAAGGATTGATTTGGTGGGATTTAATTCATAGCATTATTAGGGAGGATTTCTTTCATAATCGTTTTGGGGTTTCGAATTTTAGGTTTTTATGTCCCCATGTTTTGGGACCTTTTTTTTTTTAATCTTTTTAATAATATTTTGGTGTACAACAAATGATAGATAATGACTAGATTGCCAACTTCGTTGGAATTGCAGTCATTATTGTGATGCTTCTGCACACCATGTTCTATAAAAAAAACTACAAAAATGATTATACATTACATGACATCCATGAGCAGAAGACAATATAAAAAGTTCATTCCAATTAAATTATTAGTTTAAATTAATTTTATTTGTATGTAAAAATTAATATTTCATCTACTTTAATATATTAAACTAGATAAGAATCATGTGCTTTGTACAGTGAAATAAAAGAGAAATTAAAAAAAAATAATAAGTGGATTGTTACATCCCTAATTTACGGACCTTAGAAATAAATAATAAAGAGATATTTTTTATGGAATAGCCTTTATAATTAATTGTTAAAGGATACCCTTAGGTATTATTAATAATAGTTACCTTTTTATAGGAGTTGTCAGGAATGAGATAATAAGATCTAGATGGGGAGCCAAGGCCCAAGGTGAGCTGAGGTCCACTTAGTCCACACACACCACACACTTTATATAGATGAGAGCAGGGAGTGTTAGAGAGAGAAAGAAAGAAAGAAAGAAAGAAAGAAAGAAAGAAGGAGAAAGGTAGAGAGAAGGAGGAGAATAGGAGAAGAAGAGGAAGAAGGAGATGGAGCAGAGATCTGAAGACCTAGAGCCCGGAGCTCATCTCTACGTGTCCCGAGAGGTGAGTGTTTTCCCCTAGTCCTTTCCTATCCCCTTGATTTGTATGTTTTCCTTTTTTTTTCTCTTTTGAACCTTAGGATTGGAGATTTTGAGTTTTTAGTGATTATGTTTGATTAAGGGGTTTATCGGGAAAATCAATCGGTTAGAATTGTAATAGAAGTGTTTAAGGGTTGATTATTATGAGTTTGGATGCTTGGGTAGCCATTAATGGGGTCAAAAGCTCAAATTTTTGAAGAAAGGTGGTTGCAAAATTTGTAGTTTTAGCTCAAGCTAAAATTCGTAGCTTAAGCTAAATTTCGATGGAATTGGAACTGCACGAATTTAGCTCAAGCTAAAATTTGTAGCTCAAGCTAAAATTCTAGCTGAAGCTAAATTTTTTGGCTTAAGTTAAATTTTTTGGCTTAAGCTAAATTTAGGCATAATGTTTTGTTTTACCCTGAATGTTTTCTTAAGAGTTCCCAAACCAATTCCAAGTACGTATATAGTTGTTTTATGAGTTATATAGAAGGAGTAAAGTTATGTGTATTAAAGTATCATATATTTCACATTTAAATGAAGATTATTCTTTAGTTTGAGAATATGACCATGAGAAGAGAAATGTAGATATTATGAATCTTATAAATGTTTAAATACAAGTGGTTGATGGGATATAATTTGTTGAGATTATTATATTGTTGATTAAGATGCTTATAATTTCTTGAGAATATTATTTATTATTGAGATTATGAAATGATTGATAGGATGATGATATGTATGATGTGAGTGTGAATTTGATGTTGGAACCGTCTATATACAATTAAAAGGAGTTACCTATGATCTTTTGGGAAGATTTTTTTAGAAAGATGGCTACTTTGGGAAGGTGAGTTCCACGCCAGGACTCCGATCCACTAAAGCGACCTAGGGGTCTCGCTTGGTTGGATATCTTCCCGAGTACCCACCCCTAAGTTTTGACTTCAAATGGTGTGTCGGAGTGATGAGGACTACTTTCCAAGGGACTTAATGACCCTTTTAGTGTATAAGGGATGGATGGTTATTATGTAGATTGCGGTTTGTTGAGAGGTATTTGGACCCTTAAGTCAGGCCATTGGAGATGGCGGGTACGGAGGTGCTGTATCTAAGACTGTAAGGGACTCCAAATATGTTTTGCCGCTGGAATACAGTGGGTGCATAGTTGATGCACAGAAATATTCTGCATGTTGTATTTACATTGTTGGTGCATAGGTGTGCACAGTTGGTGCACAGACATATGAGTAGGCATGTAAGTTAAGGGTGCTTGGTTGGCTCTCACCCTATTGCTGGGGGTTTTCGTGGTGGCTAACGGGAATGGGCCTATAGAATAGACGAGTAGCCGAATCCCTATAGATGTAAGGTCTTACAAACCTACAGAGGTAAGCCACTATAACACTTGTCTATTTTCGATAAAACCACACTTTCACCGTAGGGTCAACTCAATGGACTCCCTAAATGGTCAGAATGTACAGACTATGGTAGGGGATGGGGCCTATGAGGAACCGCTCATATAATGTTGAAACTCCATGGAGTAGAATCAGTCTTGATGATTGAGGTTGTCTAATGGTTTATGATATACATCATTTTGATGATGGATGTTGGTGTTTGTATTATGTTGCTGATGTTAGTTGAGGATTTATATTATGACTACGAGATGGGTGGCTTATGATGTTGTTGTCTGTTGGTGGTTATTGATAAATAATATGAACTGGGTTTTTATTATAAATTATGGTAATTATATACAGTATTTTCAAAGTATATAAAGTTTAGTTTCTTTCCTTTACCTTGATTAGAATCTGTTTATGTATATGTATAGATTGGTCCAGCTTAGGGATAAATGAAGAGATGTTGAGATTATAGTTGTGAGTATGACTGTCAAGAAAAGAAATGAGAAGCCATGAGAGTTAAGAAAAGGGTCTCTAGAATAGAGAGTCAACTTAGAGTCTTTAGAGCAATCACTGAGACATTATGTCTCATCCCTTTTAGTTTCATGTTTTTGCAGGCTAAGCAGATGGACGAGCTCAAGGGGAGAAGCTTGGAGCTGCTTGCATGAAAGACATAATTATAGTTTTATATCTCCCAATGTATAGGAGTTAGTTTATGTTCAAGTACCCTTTTTGGTTATGTTTTGTACAGCACATAAGTGCCAATAGCTTTGTATTAGATTTGTTTATGTAAGATATGTTTTAAGTTTTATTTTTCCGCATAGTAAACTTTGATATCCTTATATTCTAAATTTTCAAAATTTAGTAATATAAATATGCAAAAGGTAACACACCCCTTAAGATGTTATATGGATGATTGAGACTTGTTAGAGAAAAAATTAAAGAAAAAAAAGTGAATTTCATTGCACAAGCACCAATCAACACGTGGCTTACTAAAATGGTGGCTGGATAGGTTTAATAATACTATTGATTAGCAAGTTTTCCAAACACCGCACATGTATCTTTAAATTTAAATAAAATTTCTTTATAAAAAATTAAAGGGTTATCATAGTTACTTTTAAATTAAAATATAACGTATAAATAAAAATAACTTAGAATAATATATATTTTATTATTAATAATAAATATTCTATAATATTGAATAAGAATAAATTAAAGAGATAAGACTTAATGGATGAGGTAATTATAGAAATAAACTATTAAAATTATTATACAAGACTTAATGGATGAGGGAATTATAGAAAATTATTAAAATTATTATACAAGACTTAATGGATGAGAGAATTATAGAAATAAATTATTAAAATTAGTACACATCAATTTTATTGATATGGTGTGTTGAAATTTAAAATATAAAAATAAATTTAAATTAAGATCAATTAAGATTACAAAAATCTAAAAATTTAGTTTATCTAAAGAAGAAAAATAACTTCAAATTGATACAATGTATCTATATTTAAAATGTAAATCAAACTAAATTTAAAATTAAAATAAAGAAATAGTATTTGAAAGGAACAAAAAATAAAACTAAGGCAATTGTTATTTATGAAATGCAGGAAACACACTAGAAGGGGGTTGAATAGTGTGTTAGATAAAACTTTAAAACCTTTTCGTAGATATGGAGGTTACTTAAAATCAGATTTTACAAGGGACTTGTAAAATGCAGAGTTTATGAGACCGTCCAATCAATGAAAATCACAATTATGTTGAAACTGTGTTTTGACATATCGTCCAATAAGTAAAACAATTTTCACAAACAGACTTTATATCATATACTTAGTGCGTCCAATGTGCAAGAAATAAACACGTGAGATAAACAAGTTAAGCTAAAAGCAAGAGAGTAAAACACTTGGTTTATACCGGTTCACTCAACCTAAGTTACGTCCAGTTCTCCTTCAAAAACCTTTTGAACGGTTCCACTAATCAAACACTGATTACAAGCAAGTATTATTCCCTGTCACTTCTGGCTACAACAAGTATTCTCAAGACCACTTCTGGCACACCTTTAATCTCCCCCTGAGATTAAAGAACACCCAAGTATTCTTTGATCACTAAGCCACTCATGGCTTTCCAAACAATCAATTTGAATGTAATAAATCAAATAACTCTTACATAGAGAATATTACAATGTATATCAAATTACAATTGAACATAGCAAAGCTAAGAAAATGTCTCTTTGAGCTCAAGTGTAGATCGTCCAACGATTTTGGAAGCGTTTCAATACTTAGAAAATTTTATCACTTTGTTCAACTTCAGCATTTTGTTCCTCTATTTATAGGCTTCAGAGAAAAGTATCCGTTGTGGGGATCAAAGCCTTTGGCAATTATTAGTTCTCTCACAATTATATGACCGTTACCATGTGTCAACTTGGGGTGGAGAGAGAAAGGGGATAATAGTACTGAGCGTGCCTCCACTACTTGTATGAAAAGATTCTTCTTCCAAAGGAATACTTTTTTGTCTCTTGTGGTACACTTTTCGAATTTTCAAATGATAGGTCAATACAAAAGGACGAGGGAATAAAAGAATGTAACTTTACATAGGCAATCATCCTCGAAAAGGTTAAGTGTACGAATTGACATAGTGGACGCTTCATAACTTAGATAGAAAATATTATGCAAGTTATTTAACTCCATTTGGACTCTTAAAAGAACACAGTGCATGGACACTGGTTTTCACAACTCATTTGGACGCTTGTTAGTTAGCAACGCATTGGACGCTGGTTGATTCATTATAAAAACAAGTTCCAATGAATGTTTGGACGATATAAATACAGTGATCTATATGAAGTTTGAGTATGCGATACAATACCATAGCTGTATTGGACAGTGTATTTGTTGTTGTACTCAAACAAAGCTCATTAGAAACTTCAAAATTTAATCTCATAGTTATCATCAAAACTAAAGTTTGAGGGGTTGGACATCGTCCAAAGTCTTTGAATCTAACAATTTCTTCCAACCTTACTAATATTCCTCCCTTTTATAATTTTTTTTTAAATATCCTTTTTTTTGAAAGTACTTTGTGGAATATTAAAATTTTAACACATTCCGAAAAGTACATTACGAGAATGTAAAAATTTTAACTTTCTGGAAGTGAAAGTGTGCCAATTTTTACATTCCGGAAAGTAATTTCCGAAAGTGTTAAAATTTTAATATTCTAAAAGTACTATCTTTTTATTTTTTGAAAAGTAAAAAGTACTATCTGGAAGCCAATATTTAGAAGAAAAAAGGGAACCAAATTGCCTTTAAAGGGGCAACCTTTGCACAGTTTAGGATAATACATCATGGTGACATCATAGTTGCACAGAACTTGGGTACTTGGATGTGCTTCTCACCGTCAAAACTTTACTTCTTAATCGGAGGAGCAACTTCATCAGCAAACAAGACAAGATTTCGATGATCGATTACTTCATCACTTGAAAGATTTGTCATCTCTATGATTGGAATGTCGATGCATCCATGAGATTCATATTCCTACGATTACTTCCAAAATCTCATAATTTCATTTTTTTTTTTTTTTTGCTAGGATTTCTTTTAAAGAAAACAAGTATATAAGAACGCATAGCAAATGCAAAGCAACTTAAAAATTGGTGCCCATTTTTTTCTTCTTATAATTGGCTTTTGGAAAGTACCTTAAAATTGCTAATGCATATATTTATATAATTGCCTTAAAGACGATAAGGGAGAACGTTAAGAACCTTAAAATCCAAGCAACCACGATCACCAAAAGATTGAATGCATGGCCTTGACTTGAGAAATAATTTGGGAAGCTGGAATAGTTCTTCCCTTGAAAATATATAAAGGCATATATTCCTAGCCAACCAAAGACATGAACAGCATCCTCGTTCGAACCATTGCACCTAGGATATTAAATTTTCATATATTCTAGGGTACGTTATTATTATCCTCGTTCAAATAGAAGGAACGTGACTTTTGGCGCAATAACTACTCCTTATCCCAATTCTAGGACAAAATCATTCAGGATATCAAATTTATTATTCCCATTATTTGATGGATTTGAAACACTTATTGATGTTCCCGTTTCTTTTCCCTTGATATACCGATTTAAATGAAAATGTGTGGTCATATTATTTGTGAAAACCAATCTCACACTCTCAATATTCTCGTTGATCTCTTAGCCCTAATCAATAGGGATTTCGTTTTGGAGACTTTCACTTCCCAAGAGCACAACCAATGGCGGAACCTCGCCCCCCTAAGCGCCCCAAAATCACTAGGTTCGTAACTGTTGTTGCTCATCTTTTTGTTTATTACTACCTCCGTCCCTAAATATAAGATTTTTTTCTAAAAAAGAATTTGTCCATTTTTATAAGACTCTTTTCAAGTTGTCTCTTGCATGAATTATTTTTTAACCAAAATACCCTTAATCACTTTCCAACGAATGTTATAAATTAATAAGATAAGTTCATTCCCAATAATTATAAGGGTAATTTTCGAAAAATAATACAAATTATTAACAAATTTAATGCTATTAACTAAATTAATCAACTTTCTTAAAGGATGGAAATTAGTTAAAAGAGTCTTATATTTAGGGGGACGGGGTAGTATTATTAACTTGCTTGATGATTCTCAAACTTTGTTTCAGGGGGGACAATGATTATATGCCAGGAAATATTCTTGAGATCGAGCTTTGTAATTTCATGACCTTTGATTACTTAAAATGCAAACCCGGGCCTCGATTGAATCTTGTAATTGGGCCTAATGGTTCTGGTAAGAGTTCACTTGTATGCGCTATTGCTCTTGGCCTCTGTGGAGAGCCCCAGGTTGGTTTGAGTTTTTCTGCACTTGAACAGGCTTCTTAAGATTGTTATTTTTTGGCTTAATCACTTATTTGGTCCCTAAATTATTTAAAATGACTCAATTGATCCCTAAAATTTCAAACGCTCCAACCAGGTTATCTAGTTTTGAAAAATGCTTCAATCATGTCATTTCCGTTAAATTCCGGCGGTTTTCGTTTACAAATAGTGGTGGTTTTCATTAATGGTATCAAATTCAACCTAATTGGAGCGTTTAGAAATTTAGGGATCAAATTGAACAATTTGAAATAATTTAGGAACTAAATTAATAATTAACCCTTATTTTTCAACTGCAATATATTATGACTTTGTTTATTGCAGTTGCTTGGGCGTGCTATGAGTATTGGGGCATATGTGAAGCGAAGAATCAGGCTACATTAAGATAACCTTGAGAGGGGACCATAAAGAGGAACACATTAACATTATGCGTAAAATTAATACCAATAACAAGTCTGAATGGATGCTCAATGGTGAGTTTTTAATACTCTACATGTCTAATTTTATTGAATGTCAGTATGCTACTGTTATTTTGACAGTAATTGTCAGTCTCATGGTTGATATTAACTGCAATAGAGGATGGTTAAAATTAATACTAATAATTTATTGTGATCTGTCAATGTGTTCATTTCAGGAAATGTGGTGCTTAAAAAGGATGTGGCTGAAACCATTCAAAGGTTTAACATACAAGTCAATAATTTGACTCAAGTAAGCATATGACCTGTGTTGACAGCTGTATATGTACTTTTATTTTAAATTTGAAGTTTGCATTTTAAATAAGGATTCTAAGAGATTTAGTTAGTTATGATCAAAATCATATTACTAAGTCTGATTTGATTTTGTTCTTCTTTATTCTAGAAGATTTAGCTAGTTAAGATCAAGATTAAACTATTCAAATTTGATTTGATTCTCCTTTATCTTTTCCTTATATTTATTCGTAATTAGGGTGGTTAAGATTTATTCTAGCCATTTCTGCCTATATATGTCCCGTGTATTTCTGACCCTTCAAGAATAATAAAGACGTATCTTTTGCAAATTTTCTAGAGGCGTCGAAGCATCATCATCGTTCCTCTTATTCTCCTCAATCTTATAAAAAAATCTAGTCCATTCACTTTAAATTCATAGTGATGTTTGGGGACCTAGTCAGGACCTACACCAAATGGAAAAAGATGGTTTGTCACCTTTATAAATGATCATACAAGATTCATGGTTTTACTTTATAAAAACAAAATCTGAAGTTGAGAACATTTTCAATTTTTTTTTCCATATGACAAACTCAATTTCAATAAATAAAAAAATCAAAGTATTTCGAATGGATAACCGAAGGGAGTATTTTAACGAACAAAGTTCTTGTGTTGATAATGGCATCGTTCATCAAAGCTCTTGTGTTGATACACCACAACAAAATGGAGTGACTGAAAGAAAAAAAAAACATAGTTCTCCTCACAGCTGTAACCTTTGCTCCTAACTGACTAGCCATCACATTATTAGTTTTTTGGTTGTTATTACAATAACAATTCAGTTATGATCCCCTACAACTTGCCTATGCCTCCTCTCATAGACTCTCCTAATTGGAGGTCTATTCCTTTCAGAAATATGTTGAGTGCTGTTTTGTGAGAATGTGAGAATGTCTAAACTCTGAGAGTATCTTCATTTATTTCTCTACAAATCCAATTCCGAATATATTTCTTTTTTTCAATAAAAATGAAAGTTTCATCACCTCTTTTATCCCAGTTATCTTTGTAATTACCAGCATTTTTTCTTACTATCTCCTCTTATTAGTGTACACCCCCTTAGTTGCTTTATTTATCTGATTGTAGGTGTTATGCCTCTTGTGATGTACAAATTTAGGTTCTAACTTGTGCTAATACTTTGTTTTTCTTTTTCTCCTACCTAACCACTGATTGCTTGGAACCCTTCCTTGGCTTTTGTAGTTTTTACCGCAAGACAGGGTCAGTGAGTTTGCAAAGTTAAGTCCTGTTCAACTCCTGGAAGAGACCGAAAAGGCTGTTGGTGATCCACAGCTTCCAGAGCAACATCGAGCACTAGTTGATAAAAGTGGTTCATTGAAGCATATTGAGTTGGTAGGTTCACCCTTTTGCTAAGAATGGATTTGATGATCTCCTAAAACTTTATTGCTTGTACACTTGAGGATAACTTCACTAATACTATTTCAGTCTCTGGAGAAAAATGATGGAACTTTAAAACAGTTGAAGGAACGAAATGCTGAATTAGAGAAGGATGTTGAACGTGTTCGTCAAAGAGATGAACTTCTTACCAAGGTTTCAGAATGTCTTATATGTGCCAAGCATTGAGCCATTTGTTATGATGTTTTGTTTTTTTTTTCTGATTTGCTAAGCTCATCCTTTCTTTTCTCATTTAGGAGGTTTTATGATACTCATGCCTTGAAAATTTTCCCTGTCTTGATATTTTTTAATTAAAAAAGAATCATGGCTATATCTTTTTATGTAGGCTGAAGCAATGAAAAAGAAGTTGCCATGGCTGAGGTATGATATGAAGCAGGCAGAATACCGGGAAGCTACGGAGCGTGAGAATGTTGCAGCAAAGGCATTGGAGGAAGCTGCAAAGTTATTAAATGATCATAAAGAGCCCATTATGTACGGTGGTCTTCCTTACTTCTATACATTTACTCAACTGCTCAAATTTCTGATTTTCTTATTCTTAGGATTTTGAATTGCTGGATGAGAAGGTTGCATATATTTTAGCATGGGTGGATATTGGGGTTCTTCACTTTTGATTAAACACTTAGTAGGTTGCTTGATACACAGATGCAAAAGCATTAGCTATTTTAAATTTACAGAAACAAAGTTAAGGAAAGAAAATGCCTTATTCTTTTCTAGAAACCATAAGTCTGTCTTATATCTAGGTAGAAGGTAAGTAGAATAGAAGCTCAAACCTTAGTTCCAAAATGTGGGACTAAAATGTAATGTATATAGAATATATAATACCGTAATAATATCATTTTTTAGAAAATATAATATAATTGTTGAGAATCCGAATGATATATTCTGTATTTATTGTAATAAATATAGTTTATAGGCATATATCTGATTTAGGGGAAACTGAATATTCTATAATTAATTCAATAAAGCCTATATAATCCTTCTTCCGTGGTGTATTCAGACAGATGGTTTCTGTCTAATTTATCTCTATATATTGTTGTTCAATATGGTATCTAGAGCTAGGCAACGACATCTCAGAAACCGTCGTCACTGCCCGGTGGACCTATTGTCCCCGGTGTAAAATTTTTTTTTCGAACCACGTATAACTGGTTCTTCTCCGGCGACCTCCTCTTCTCCGTCGACCGCATCTTCTCAGCGACTTTTTTCGGCCGCCACCGCCAATTTTCCGGTGACTTTTTCGGCCGCCAACACTACCTTCCGGAGCGCCTTCCGCTGATCTTTTCATCTCAGGCCACCGCCTCTCCATCCAAGCCTGCACGCGCCCCCACGCGCGGCTCCACTGACGCGCCAAACAGCAACTCCTGACGGCGCGTGTAGGCGCGTGGCTCACCGTTTCAGGCCGATCTTTCACTGGCACTGTCGTACCACTATTGCGACCATAACCCCTGAGTTTCGTCCCATTCTGAGCACTTGCGTTGGTACTGTTTGTGTTTTTCTCTTGCAGGAACTGTTTGTGTTCGTGTTTGTTGGTACTGTTCGTGTTTTCCTCACCTCATGGCGTCCACTGGAACCAACCCCACCCATTTATTCTACCTTCCCGCTCAGTGTAGAGAAATTAGATGGCACCAATTATGCTACATGGTCCTCTGATATCTCCCTCTGGATAACTGGCCTGGGTTACAAAGAACACCTCACCAGCACCAGTGATTCCGTATCTGCCACTGAGCATCCACAATGGGTGAAGATTGATGCACAACTTTGCAGTGTCATTAAGTCCACAATACACCCCACTCTCAAATCGATTTTTCGACCTCATGACACGTGTGAATCAGTTTGGACTGAGGCGCGCTCACTGTACACCAACTCTACTCAGCGTCTCTTTGAGGTGTGCCGTGACTTGATGACCCTTATTACGCCGCAACGTCTTGATGGTCCTATGTCCACATATCTTGGACGTATACATGCTACCTTGCACGAATATAATGAGCTTTTGCCACCTACTGCATCCATTCCTACTGAAGCTAAGAAAGAACTGGAGAATCAGAGTACGTTCTTTATGACCCTTGCTCTCTACGGTTTACCACCAGAATATTTTCCTGTACGTGACCAGATTCTTGGCTCTCCTGTTGCGCCTACGATGACTACTGGTTCTTCCGCATTACTTCAGATTCCATCTAAGTTCTCTACGGAGAATTTTGATTCAGCGTTGGGTGATACATCTGCTCTTGCATCCCAAAGCCATAACTCTAGTCGTCCTCGATCTGGGAAGAGTCGTCATAAGTGTGACCATTGTCACCGACCGGGACACACCATTGACCGTTGCTGGAAATTACACGAAAAACCCCCTCGTTCAGCTAATGTGGCTCAGACACCGCAGCTAGAGTCTACAGAGTTCGCAAATAAACCCCGTCCTACACCTACTGCCTATGAGGACTTTGTCAAGTGGTTTGAAGGACATCAGAACTCAGGTGCCATGGCTTCGGTCGCCCACACTAGTAAATCCATTGCTTGCGTCTCTCAATCTCCATCTTTAGGACCCTGGGTATTAGACTCCGGTGCCTCTGACCATATCTCCGGTAATCGCTCTCTATTTTCTTCTCTTTCCACTTCTGGTTATTTACCCACTATTACCTCTGCCAATGGTTTCCATACACAGTCACATGGCATTGGCACTACCCATCCCCTTCCCACCTTAACTGTTGATTCTGTTCTATATGTCCCTAACTGTCCCTTTAACTTGCTTTCAATAAACTGACTTACACAATCACATGACTTGATAATCACTTTTACTAAAAACTCTGTGACATTGTAGGAACGGACTTCGGGACGGACGATTGGCACCGGATGTAAGTCTCATGGCCTTTACTACCTTAATGCGACGACCCCAGTGTGCTCAACCTCAACTTCTCCTCTATTGATACATGCTCAGTTGGGGCATCCTGGTCTACCGAAGCTTCAACAGTTGGTTCCTAGTCTATCCAAATTAACTAGTTTACAGTGTGAGTTATGTCAATTAAGGAAGCATATTCGTAGTTCTTTTCCTAATAGAGTCAATAAAAGGGCTACCTCTCCATTTGCCTTAGTTCATTCAGATGTGTGGGGTCCTTCTCGTATTGTTTCACATTCTGGTTTTCGGTATTTTGTAACCTTTATTGATGATTTTTCACGTTGTACGTGGCTTTGTCTTATGAAGTCTAGGTCTAAATTGTTCTCTTTGTTTGAAAAATTTTATCATGAAATAAAAACTCAATTTGGTATCCCTATCCACTCTTTGCGCAGTGATAATGCACGTGAGTACTTGTCTCATCAATTTCAGGTTTTTATGGCCTCAAAAGGCATCCTTCATCAAACCTCTTGTGCTCACACACCTCAACAAAATGGTGTTGCTGAGCGCAAAAATTGACATCTCATTGAGACAGCTCGGACTCTTCTTATTCATGGCAATGTACCCCTACGATTTTGGGATACTGCTGTTCTTACAGGCTGCTATCTCATCAATCATATGCCATCCAGTGTCTTGTCAAATCAGGTACCACATTCTATTCTCTTTCCTAACCTACCCCTTCATCCTATTCCTCCACATGTCTTTGGGGCCACCTGTTTTGTTCATAATTTATCTCCGGGTCTAGACAAACTTTCTGCAAGATCCATCAAATGTGGTTTCCTTGGGTATCATCGGTCGCAGAAAGGTTATTGTTATTTTTCTCCTACCTTGCAACGGTACTTTGTCTCTGCTAATGTCTCATTCTTTGAGTCTATTCTCTACTATGAGCCTTCAGCCAAAACTTCTCCCACCACTAGTACAGACAATATTGTCCCCCTTCCATCCATTGCTCCAGTTGAGTCTGAGGTACATCAGGAGGTTCCCAACGAAGCACAGATATCATACGACCTTTTCAGATATATCAGCATCGCTCACACCCTCCACCAGCCACTGATACAGTTCGCACCGAGATAGTAGATGCCATGCCAGACTCTTCCCCAGTGTTGTCTCCGGTACCAAGTTCGGACCTGCCCCAAGACCTAAACTGGCCCATTGCTTTGCAAAAAGGTATTCGTTCCACTCGCAATCCTTCTCCTCACTATATTAACCTCAATTATCATCGCCTTTCTCCTTTGCACTATACTTGTCTATCTTCTTTTTCTTGTGTCTCTATTCCTAACTCTCCAGGTGAAGCATTAGCTCACCCTGAGTGGCGTCAAGCAATGATTGACGAGATGTGTGCTCTCCAATGTACTGGTACCTGGGAACTGGTTCCTCTTCCATCTGGCAAGTCCACTGTTGGGTGTAGATGGCTTTTCACTCTCAAAGTTGGTCCTGATGGGAAAATTGATTGTTTCAAAGCACGTTTGGTTGCTAAAGGGTATACACAGATCTTTGGACAAGATTACACTGATACATTTTCTCCTGTGGCCAAAATGGCCTCTATCCGTCTTCTCTTCTCCATGGCAGCTATTCGCCATTGGCAATTATTTCAGTTGGATATTAAAAATACTTTTCTTCATGGCGACCTTGAGGAGGAAGTGTATATGGAGCAACCACCTGGATTTGTTGCTCAGGGGGAGTCTTCCAACATGGTTTGTCGCCTACGCAGGTCCTTATAAGGACTTAAACAGTCCCCTCGAGCCTGGTTTGGCCGTTTTCGCACCGTTGTCCAGAAATTTGGTTTGATTCGCAGTGAAGCTGATCACTCTGTATTTTATTGCCATTCACCTCAGGGATGTATCTATGTGGATGACATTGTCATTACTGGAAGTGATCAACATGGCATTATTAGCTTGAAACAGTATCTCTCATGCCAGTTCCAGACTAAAGACCTTGGTAAGCTTCGATATTTTCTGGGTATTGAAGTTGCTCAATCCAAGGATGGTTTAGTAATTTCTCAAAGGAAGTATTCACTTGACATCCTGGAAGAGACTGGCCTATTAAATGCCAAGCCAGTAGACACACCTATGGATCCTGGTATCAAGTTAATACCTGATCAGGGGGAGCCTTTCTCGGATCCTGGGAGATACAGGAGGTTGGTTGGAAAGTTGAACTACCTCACGATTACTCGCCCAGATATTGCCTTTGCAGTTAGTATGGCAAGCCAGTTCTTGAACTCCCTTTGTCAGGATCACTGGGATCCAGTTATCCGGATCCTGAAATACATTAAGAAAGCCCCTGGCAAAAGGCCTTATTTATGAAGACAGGGGACATGCTCGAGTTGTTGGATACTCAGATGCTGACTGGGCAGGCTAACACAATGATAGGCGATCCACATCTGGATATTGTGTGCTGATTGGAGGTAACTTAGTATCTTGGAAAAGCAATAAGCAAAAGGTTGTAGCAAGATCAAGTGCTGAAGCAGAATACAGGGCGATGGCTTTAATGACTTGTGAGCTTATATGGCTGAAACAGCTCCTCAAATAGCTAAAGTTTGAAGAAACCACTCATATAACACTTATATGTGACAATCAAGCTGCTCTACATATTGCCTCAAATCCTGTCTTCCATGAAAGGACCAAACATATTGAGGTTGATTTGCATTTTATTAGTGAAAAGATTGAATCAGGGGACATCATCACAAGTTTTGTCAACTCTAGTGACCAGTTGGCTGATATCTTCACTAAGTCTCTAAGGGGACCTAGAATTGATTACATTTGTAACAAGCTAGGCACATATGACCTATATGATCCAGCTTGAGGGGGAGTATTGAGAATCAGAATGATATATTCTGTATTTATTGTAATAAATATAGTTTATAGGCATATATCTAATTTAGGGGAAACTGAATATTATGTAATTAATTCAATAAAGTCTATATAATCCTTCTTCCGTGGTGTATTCAGACACATGGTTTCTGTATAATTTATCTCTGTATACTGTTGTTCAATAATAATATTACATATTGTTAGGATCCAATTTCAAGGTTGAGACTTGAGACCCAAATACATTGCTAGCTTTGTATTTAAGCAAACTCCAATCAAGGAAAGAATATCTCTTATCATTTTTTAGAAACTCTAGGTCTAGGAAAAAGGTAATTAGAAGTTCACAATTTAGTTCCACAATGCAGGATTTGAATGAATGAGTATATTATGATCCCATAAATTCTTGTGCTTCTCTTATTTCTCAAATTGTATTGCTTTTCCTTTCTTTCTAGTAATGGTGAGTTTGTATCTCTACCTTAAGCATCATATCCAAACTTTGTCAAACTAGTTCTTAATAAAACTTTCATTTATTTTGGTGTCACTTATCCACCTGAACACCTTCGTATCTGTGTTTAAAAGAATTATATTTACCAATTTAGCATATGTTAAAATTTATTTACTAGTGGCTCACCCCACACAGCTCATATATATGTGTGTGTGTGTAATATGCTTTGCCTAAGAAATCAATTAGCTCTTGAATCATGTAATGTTGCTTTACCTAAGAAATCAATAAATGATTTTTGTTCCGCTCGTTGAGTTGGAAAAGCACATCGTCTTCCTTCACAAGCCATTTATAATTCTCCTTTTGAGCTTCTGTATTGTGACTTGTGGGGTTTAGTACCCATGGACTTCTCTTGTGGATATAAATATATGTTAACCTGTGTAGATGTTTACACAAGGTTCACATGGACTTTTCCTACTCAAATTAAAGTCAGACACATACTATTTTCTCTAACACGAGGTACTGTTATAGCATGTTGCACCAACTTCCTCTCTTCCAACACTTCCCTCCACTGCTTCCAGCACTGTTGACCCTCAATTCACCTCTGTTTCTGCCCCTTCTCTGCCCCCTCCTCCACAAAACTCTCACCCTATTCAAACTCGCTCAAAATCTGGTATTTTCAAATCTCATCTAAATCCTTCACTCCTAGTTACCATAGTTGAATCATCCTCAATTAAGCAGGCCTTGTTCTCACCGCATTGGAAACAAGCAATGCAGCTTGAGTTTGACGCTTTGTTGGCTAATCAAACTTTGTCTCTTGTTTTTCTGCCCCCTGGAAGATTTGCTGTTGGTTGTAAATGGGTTTTCAGGATCAAGGAAAATCCTGATGGGGAAAAGTTAATAAGTATAAGGCTCGCTTGGTTGCCAAAAAGTGGCCTATCAAGCAAGTTGATGTGAATAATACTTTTCTTAAATGGCCTCTTGGAAGAGGAAGTGTATATGGTGCAACCTCACAGTTTTGAGACCAATGACAAAGAACTTGTCTGTAAACTTCA
Organism: Pueraria montana var. lobata; assembly: GCA_026413185.1. Lineage (NCBI taxonomy): Eukaryota > Viridiplantae > Streptophyta > Magnoliopsida > Fabales > Fabaceae > Pueraria > Pueraria montana. The sequence goes on from CM048654.1 coordinate 55,621,504, forward strand.
AAAGGCAATCTATGGCCTCAAGAAAGCTCCTAGAGCCTACACTGATAAGCTTTGGCTTTGTGCATAGTAGGTGTGATCCTTCCTTATTGATCTATCAGAAATATATGGTAACTGTATCTATATGTTGATGTTGATTTATGTGGATGATATCATCATCACAGGATCTTCCTTATCTCTGCTTCAGGATATTGTTACCAAATTGAATGTTGTGTTAGCTCTCAAATAGTTTGGGGACCTTGACTATTTTCTTGGTGTTGAGGTAAAACACACCTCTTCTAGTGCTCTTCTTCTTACATAGGCTTCTGCAAAGAGCATTTCTACTCCTATTCCTGCTAATTTGAAGCTCTCTCGATATTGTTCAGATTATCTGCCACTTACAAGTCCATTGTAGGTGCTCTTCAGTATGTCACTGTGGCCCAAATGAGGTTGGGTTTGTCGGAGATGCTGAGAGTGAAAGTTGAGACTTAGGGATTGTAGTGCAAGTTGGGGCACACAAAGGGTGGCAAAATCCCAATATTGCCCCCTATACGCCTTCAAATGAAACACTTTCAACCTCCGTTTGTTTGCAGTGACAGGGGGCTGATGAGGAGTGAAATGAACAGTAAAACGTTGTGAGACCTACACTTTTACACTCTACTTTAATTCAAAATTTTCATCTTAATTCACTTTCATTCCATTTCATTCTACTCTACCAAACACTCTATTAGTGTCAAAATGGGCTTTGTGCCCGCTAAGTAATAGCCCTGATTCGGTACACTCAAGCCATGGGAGGAAGTTGTGATGCTACAGGTTCATGGGAGAAGATGCAGGCTGCGACGCACCACAGCAGTGCTATAGGGCCTCTATAATGTGCAGTTGACGACTTTATATTGACCTGAGTTATTTGAGTACACTGTGAAATTGTTTTGATGTTTGCTTTGCTTTGCTTGAAAATGTTTAAAAATCAGATTATTGTTCTGGCTATATTGTTACCCATAAAATAGAAGTTTTTATGAGGAATATATTATTCCTAATTTTGAAAGCTTTTTAAGGCTGGCTTATTGAGTGATTAGATTTATTTGTCTTATGATCATGGTACTTGTGATATTTAGCTATGGATGGTGATGTCCTAAGATATCTGCCACTACATTACTACAAATTGTAATTCTTCATGGCATAGCAGGAAACAAAAAGAAGAGAAGGCTGCATTAGATACAAAATGCAAAAAGGTTAGCAGCCAGGTAAATGAGAATGCAAAGAAGCGAATCGAACTTATGGAAGAGGAGAACAAATTGGGTAATTTTCTCTTCCATTTATGTGTTGTACCTTCATTTTTTTCTTCTCCTAAATTCAACATGTAAAACTCATGTCTTCCTTTTCAATCCATGCATTTTCTTGACAGGAACTATGACAATGAAAAACTTGATAATTTTTTTGGTATATTGTGCTTGTGGATTTATCTTGTACCCTGTTGGATGAGTTAAAGTTGTCTGTGATTTTAATTCATTGCTATCACTTTGTAGGATGTGGAATTACGAGGAAAGTACAAAGAAATGGAAGAGTTGAGGAGGCAGGAAGAAACTCGACAACGAAGACTTGTAAAAGCTAGGGAGGAACTTGCTATCGCTGAACTTGAACTTGAGAATCTACCCCCATATGTACCTCCTAAGGATGACCTTGTAAGTATTCTTATGTCTTTAATTATATCATTCACATTTTTCCTAAGGATGACCTTATAAGTATTCTTATGTCTTTAATTATATCATTCACATTTTTGTGTAAAATGTTTTAACATTCCATACATTATCACTAGAAATACTATGCTATAAGATAAAGCCATTAAGGGCTTTTTGTTGTTAAGAGTTTCAAGATTGGATGAAGCCAACTTCTACCAATTTTGCAAAATTGGATGAAGCCTTTTCACAACATAAAAACAACAAAAGCCTTATTTTAATAGGTGAGGTCGGCTACATGGATCACACAATGCCATTGAACTTGGTTAAAGACCAAATCCTTAGAGATATTATTCACTATGAGATTCCTCTTGACAACTTCCTCCAAAGTCCATCTAGGTCTCCAAAGTGCAAAATTATATTTATACACATGATAAAAAAAAATAACAGAGACAAGAAAAATAACTCATAACTCATTAAATCATAAAGATTAAGATCCAATACATAACACAACTCAACATAGGTTCTTAAGTCATAACTCATAATAAGTTCATAATTATTTAATACAAGCGCACTAGACTAGTAGACCATTCAAATTAAAATAAGAATAGTCATCCTCAATATTATTTTCATCCTCGTCAATGGCATCTCCTCCACTTTCATCGTCATCAACAATTGGAGGAACCTACAAAAGGTGCAACACACCTCCACTAGAATCTTCTCCTGCTTCAATTAAGATGTCTTCATCTGGAGCATCCAAATTTGTGGACATGTTCTGTTGCATTTCACTCTGAATATTTGTTACTAACTTTAGCTGATATTGTACTCTGCAAAAAAGTTGTGTTTTTGTTTGGTACTTGCACTCTTATAGTAAAGTGAAATTTTCCCCACCAGCAAAGACTAAAAGCCGAAATTGTGGAATTGGATTGTTCTGCTAATCAAGTGAGGCAGAATAAGTCACAAGCAGAAAATGAAATAAAGCGTAAGAGTAAGAAGTCATCCATGATGCAGATTAAAGAGAGGTAGAAGTTAGATTAAAGATATTGTGTGCTTTTGCATTGGATACTGATGCAAATAATATATTTGGCATATCTCTATATTGTCAAATTTGCAGGTTGATGGAAATGAATAATAAAAGTATAAAGTGTTTGCATGTATTGCAAAGATCAGGGGCTGAAAATATTTTTGATGCTTATAAATGGGTCCAAGAACATAGACATAAATTCAATAAGGAGATTTATGGCCCAGTTTTAGCAGAGGTACATGTGTTTAAAAATTCATGCTGTTATGGCTTTTTGGGCTGCTTGCTTAGTCTATTAAATTGTTGAGTGAAATATCAGGTGAATGTCTCAAATAGGGTTTATGCTGCATACCTAGAGGGTCAAGTGGCTCATTACACTTGGAAGGTAATCCTAGATATCTTATTCAAATTATGATCTCTATTTTCTTGCTGCACAACTCACCTTTTGCCAAATTTTGTTCAACTCTAGTCAAGAAAATTCTAGCTCTGTTATATGTAGAATTTTTAAAAGTATTCTATGGAATATTTGTTTTTAGATTATGTAATGATTTCTTTTTTCTTTTTGTGTATCCTTTTTTCAATTTCTTTTTCACCAGTAAAGTTGATAAATTTGGTTGTTGGTGCTGCTTTTTTTTATCCTGCTTTCTTTTGGTGGGAGGTTAAATTAGTTCTACAGGTCTTTATTATCCCCATCGTTGATTCATTTTTTTCTTGTTCAAATCCAGTCCTTCATAACACAAGATGATGGCGATCGAGATCTTTTGGCAAAACACCTGCATGCACATGTTATAAATTATACTGGTGGTGGTGACCGCCAAAGGGAGCCTTTTGAAATTTCTGAAGATGTAAGTTTGTTGTGAAAATTTTTATTTTTTAATTTGCATTTGATCAATCTAAATATCTCATTATTGTTATTTTATTATTCTAACCAGAAGCGTGCTCTTGGCATCTACTCCCGGCTGGATCAAATTTTTGATGCTCCTATTGCTGTGAAGGAGGTTTTGATTAGCCAGTTTAATCTAGATAATTCAGTATGCCTCTATTGCTTCCTTTGTAAGCTAATTTTTTTGTGGATATTTGTTTATGTATTTTGGTTATACTATTTATACATTTTTTTTTGGCTAATTGCACTCGTTTCAGTATATTGGATCCAAAGAAACTGATCAGAATGCTGATGAGGTCATAAAATTGGGAATTATAGATTTATGGACACCTGAAAGTCACTACCGTTGGACCAAGTCTAAATATGTAAATCATGTCTCTTTAGACGTTCAACCAGTGGAACGCCCAAAACTTTTATTGAATAGTATGCCTCTCTGAAACCGCATTAAATCAAACATTATACAGATGATGATGTCTAGTTTTGACTGCTGGTTCTTGATTATCACCCCTTTTCCCTTTTGTTGTACTTTTTAGATTTGAATGTTGGTGAAATTGAGAAGCTGAGTTCTCGGCAATGGGAGCTTGAAGTAGTCATTGCTAATTTGGAGGATAGTGTTGAAAGGTTTCAAGATGAAGAAAGAAGCTTAGTGAATCAAGCTGCTAATCTTTGTAAACAGTGGGTATGATGCTGAAAATATATATTTTGACTTCAATTCTCAGTTCTATAGCTTTTGTTCTAGGCACATGTGTGTGGTTGATTTAAAGGTTTGAATTTAACCTAATCTGGGTTAAATTTGTTTCTAACATAAGTTTGAAATATTATTCATTTTTTATTTGTTAGGAGGGCATTAGTATTACAGTACAAAATGAGCATAAAAAACGTCAAGCAATCATTAGCAGTACTGGTGAGTAGAATAGGCTATGTTGAAGGATTTGAAAGCTTCTGATTAACGTTTTACTTTATTTTAACATGAATATCTTGTTTTGACCTTTAGATCAAAGGAAATGGTAAAATTAATGGAGGAACAGGATGATCTAAATACTGAGATAGCAAAGCTTGTTGATCAGGGTACAAAATATAACATTCAGCGTTTCCATAATGCAATGGAAATTAAGGTAATTTATCTCTATTCTTTCTCTGCTTCTTAAAATCTTGTTATTTGCAGCCTTAGAGCATGTTTACTTCGTACTTTTTGTTTCTTGTTTTTGCAATTTGCTTTTTTATCTGCCCCGTCCCCCAAGAATATGGTTTCCATGCTGTCGATCTCCATCCTATTTTTGACAGGATCTTCTTGTTGAAGCTGTTAGTTACAGACGGATTTTTATTAACAACGTATGGCTTTCTTTGAATTTGATGCAAAGGTAATCAAAGAATAGTTAATGTTGGCACAGAATACATGTAACTGACTTTATTACTCATAATCTATAGCTTTTATCAATTACTTTTAAACTTCTACTCCCTCCGTTCCTAAACTCTTGATATTTTAGCTTCTTGTTTTTATTTCCAAATTCTTGATGTTTTACACATTCCAAGACTCATTAATTATTTTCTTCCACATATACCCCTATTTAACATGACATGGATTTTCACAACTTCTTTCATCATAGATATTAAATGAGGGTATTTTAGACTAAATTTATTGTTTGTGAGTTGTATTAAATGTTTCTTAAACTGTGTGCATTAACCTTAAATATCAAGACTTTAGGAACGGAGGAAATAATTCTTTGGCTATCAATATTACCTCTAAGAAGTTCAAGCAAAGAATTATCATCCTGCATTAAAGCTTGTTGGCCATTATTTTTTTGTTCTAAATTTTAAATAACCTACAACAACAGCAACAACAAAGCCTTATCCCACTAGGTGAGGTCGGCTACATGAATCTCATGATGTCATTCGACACGGTTAAAAACCAAAGTTTCAAATATATTATTAAGCTTAAGATCTCCCTTGATGATTTCCTCCAATGTCCTTTTAAGTCTCCTTATTCTCCTTTGTATATACCCAACCCTACAAACCACCTTAACCGATTTTCCGTCATCTTTTCCTCAACAAAGCCTTTTAAATAACCTAATCTTTTTGTTTTTTTGATAAACACAAAGAATGAAAGGAGAGATAGAAATGAAGAGTGTAAGACATTCTAACAAACTAAAGAAACAAATGAAAAAACCCAAAAAAGGCCAAGAACAGGATTCATATAACACAACACGCTAAACTCTTTGTAAATCTACCTAATAAATTCTGTTAAAAGACCATGATATAGACCCTGAAAATAGTGATATAAAAGATTATATTGAACTCGAATTGTGAAAACAAAGTATATCAGTAGAAAATAAATTCAAACTTAGCAAAATCGTCCCTCCCTGTCTCCCCGTCTCCACATGTTGTTCACTTTTCCATTTTTTGGAAGATACCTTTCGTAATTTTGGTCCATGACTTATTTCATTAATGGGTGTGTGAGAAAATGAGAAAGTAAATATTCTGAATGTGCTTGAGTGTGTTTTCCACTCAGCAGATTGATTTATTTTATAACAAGAATAGTTACAAAGATACTCCCTCTGTCAGCAAATAGAATTGGCAGCAACTTATATCCCGGTGGGATCTCCATATATATTTCTTCCTCAAGCTCCCCATGCAAGAAAGCATTCTTCACATCAAATTGCTGCAATTCCCAACGATAATTTGCAGCAAGAAATAACCCTTAGCAACCAATCTCACCTTTTACCTCACAATCGACTCATTTGCAAACTAGAGAGATTCTAGGATAAATATCAGAAAGAGGAAGAGGAATATCGTCTGCTAAAGTATCCTCCCAAAATTTAATTTGAGAACAATAATTTAAACCAAAGAAAATAAGAGATCTAAAAGAAGCATAATGATGAGATATGAATTTCCAAGGGCCAGCATGCGCATCCCAACTTTTGTCTGCAATTTTTTTTTTGTATAATATTGTGTCAATTCTTTTGTTTTCTACATTCTCTGTGTATGTGTGTGTGTGTCTATGCTTTTCTCTTTCTCTTTGTTTACATTTTTTAATTTTCTTAGATAGGAGAAATGGAGGCCAATCTGAAGCAGCATGAGAATTTTGCCCTGCAAGCATCATTGCACTTTGATAACTGTGAGAAACTATTTGGTTTTTAAATTCTATATTCTGCAAGCTGCAAATGTGTGGCTGATTTGTGGATTTTATTTCAGGTAAGAAAGAATCTGAGAATGGTAGACAGAATCTTACAGATTCCTTGAAGTATGCTAAATCAATTGGTCGGCTTACACCTGAGCTAAAGAAGGAATTTCTTAAGGTTTGTATTAGAGAGAATTGCAGTATGCATTTCATTGTTATTCACAGACTTACCTGTCCTCATACTCATCACCAAAATGGTGTTGTAGAAAAAAGCGACGTCACATAGTAGAGATGATTGGAATCATGCCTTAACTACAGCTGTCTATCTTATAAACAGATTACCCACTGCCTCTCTTAATTTTTCAGTGTTGTTTTTGGTCAAACACCTGATTATCAGCATTTTAAGGCCTTTGGTTGTGCTTGTTTAATTTTCCCTTTCTATGACCCTACAACTCTCACAAATTTTGGGGTTTTTATTGTAGATGCCTACTACAATTGAGGAACTGGAAGCAGCCATCCAAGATACCACTTCTCAAGCCAATTCAATCCTCTTTGTCAATCATAATATATTGGAACAATATGAAGATCGTCAACGACAGGTACTCTTTCTATTATTGTATTTAATTTGTTTGGTTGATTTCAATATGCCATCTATATTTACAATTACTTTACAGATAGAAAATCTTGCAGCGAAACTGGAAGCAGACAAGAAGGAATCTACACGGTGTTTGGCTGAATTAAAAAATATTAAGGTCAGTTAAGTGTCAACTTTCTGGTTGTCTTGAAAATATTATCAAGAGAAAAGTTCAAATTTATGTTTTTTTCTGCAGGGAAAATGGCTTCCAACGTTGAGAAACCTTGTGGCAAAGATAAATGAAACTTTCAGTTTTAATTTTCAAGAGATGGCTGTTGCTGGAGAAGTTTCACTAGGTCTGTCAGAAGATGGTAATTGACATTAACTAGTTGGGTTTTTCTTACTCTTTTATCCTCACCTATGTTTCGTGTCTTCTCAGATGAGCATGATATGGACTTTGATCAATTTGGAATACTTATAAAAGTGAAATTCAGGTGACTTGTGTTCTGAACCAGTTATTTTGTGTGTAGTGCATATGCTTTCACATGGTCACTGTTCAATCTTGGGGTTATTTGATGTGACTCCTGGTTACCAGTCATCTTCAATGTTAAGAAGGAAACCTGACTTTATGACTTACAACTATTACTCAGTTATTGATGATAGCAGTAATCTCATGATAAATTTATTTTGACCTATCCAAAAAATGATAAAAATTCATTCTTTTCTTATTGTTCAGTTTAAATGGCCATGTTACTTACTACATATTGGCTAAATAACTACTAAGGGTAGCAATACCGTTTGCACATCTTACTTTTCAGATTCTCTTTATATTTTTATTCCTGCTCACAGAGTATATCTTTTATATATCATTGACAGAGAAAATGCACAGCTTCAAGTTTTGAGTGCCCATCATCAATCTGGAGTATTACAAAGAATTTATTACTTAATTATTACATTGATTGCATGTTTTCCTTCCTTAATGAAGCTTGGGGCTTGATTTTCTAGGAGCGATCAGTTTCAACTATTGTTTATCTTGTTTCCCTTCAAGATCTTACAAACTGCCCATTTAGAGTTGTTGATGAGATCAACCAAGGTTGGTTACTATTTGAAGAAAATTCTTTCCAGATTGACACCCAGCTCTCTAAAGACTGCTTTTGACTGTGTTTTTATCAGGGATGGACCCAATAAATGAAAGGAAGATGTTCCAGCAATTAGTGAGAGCAGCAAGCAAGCCAAATACACCCCAGTGAGTACTAATAAGTACTGTCACATGATCTTTTTGGTTCCTTTGGTCAGTTTGAGCTATGTTGTAACTTGTATGCATGTTACATACCTAAGTCAGCGAGTCAGATTGTTTTTCTGTTCTTAAAATACTCAAGTAAAAGGGGAAAAGGCAAGGGATATTAATAATGTGTGCCTGTGTCACATGATAAACACTGCTGAATGGATGACCAGTCTCTACTTTGTGAATTGATAGGCAAACTTAAGGAGAATTTGAACCTAAATTCAACTTGACAATAGAACAGGGGTTATCAAGTGAAGTGTAACTCAAGAACTAAAGCGAAGCTCTAACAATGGAGAAACCCTCAAATTTCATTAATATCCAAATCTCCTTAGTTGAAGGTCATGAGTTTCCTATATACGCTATTAGCAACTCTTGCTATACAAGAATTAAATTTCCTCTATCATGCAATTACCAAGGTGCATGCATAATAGCATGTACATTATTACCTAGAAAATAAGCATAAAGATGGTAGCAAATTCTCACTAGCCAAATGATCTCCAATCATAATTTCGACCTTGAAAAGCATGCTTCTTCCTTATGTCTTGGCCCTACTCATTAGAGCTCCATTTCCATGAAAAGATCCTTTGTTTGGCTGGTTGCATCTCTATCGTACATAGTATCTAATTACATAATATGAGTACAAGCTCATAGGCTATGATTGTGATGCTTGACATTTTGACATGTTACCACAAACAATTGCAGATGTGTCAGTCACTAATGCGTTCTGTTCCTGTTTTATGGGTGGTTAATGAATAAGCTATCATTAATCTAATGCAGGTGTTTCTTGCTTACCCCGAAATTGTTACCAGATCTGCAATATAGTGAGGCATGCAGTATATTGAATGTGATTAATGGCCCTTGGATTGAGCAACCATCGAAGGGTACGTAATTTCTCATACCAAAAGCTATGGTAATCCTCTATTTAATTGCTGATATGAGGAATGCTAGTGACACTCTCTTGCTAACACTCTCTCTATGATTAGTTGTTGGAAATCACAATTTTGGTAGGTCACATCACACTTATCATTTAATGATTATCTCTCCTAATCCAACAAATTTTAACCAATAACAGAAAGAGTGTTAACAAAAGAGTGTCAGAGAGAGTGTCGTTGGCATTTTTCTTGCTGATATTGCTCACAAAATATTGTCTTTTTGAATCAGTATGGACTACTGGTGATCGATGGAGTATCATCACAGGACTTGTTCCAGACACCCATTGTTAAACACTGGAGTTACGCCACAGGAAACCACCGCCAAGATTTTCTTTATGTTGTAGTCAAGGGAGAAAAAGAAAAGGCCGTTAGCATTGGTTAGATATTTATAGTATTGTAAATGTCTTTCCATTTTAATTTATACTGTTATGATAACTAACACCTTTGTACCCTCCAAGTCGCTGGCAGAATCCTTTAGGGTTTTTTTTTTTTATAAGCAAAAAATATATTGATTTAGGGGTTATAAGCAAACATTGATTATTTTGGCCAGTTTACTATAGTTTATTCATTTTCAGTGGTGCACGCAATGGTATATATTATTTATAGCACATCCATGTACAGCTAATATGCTTAAATTAGGCATCAAACCTAGGTAGGTATACCAGATTATAGGTCATTCTTTGTAACGATCTTCTACCATATGTTACGTAATACTTAACCTTTAAGAGCATAAGAGCATAAATGAGATGTAAGAGCATAAAAACATAACATTCATATTTTCCATTCATGTCTCAATACATTGCAAACACTACATTAAATAGAAAACCTAATGAATGACAACCATACATGTGTCATCATCTTATTATTTTAGAGAATTAAAATAAAACTAATAATAAAAGATAAATACAATAATATTCTAAGATCATCCTATAAAGTCCTTGAGCCATTTAATTTTCTTTCTTTTGGGCCTCTTTGGCCATCCTAACATTAAATAAAGGAATGATAGTTTGAGATGGTTAAGAATATTTTTTTTATTATAACATTAAATAAAGGAATGATAGTTTGAGATGGTTAAGAATATTTTTTTTATTAGTTGTAAAAATAGTATGTTAAATATACCTGTGAATGAAAGAAAAGCGAAAATGTTAAAGAATATTTGTATTCTAATTTAAAACATAGGAACTTTGCCAGTGCCTCTCTGCTAATTAGAATTTATAATGAAGAACTCAAGTTCATATAAGTTTTATATTAACCTTTCATTAAAAGCAAACCAGGTAACAACATAATCCAAAGGAAACAGCATAGATGCCCTCAAATAAGAGCATGCCAAGTACCAACACAACCCTAAGAAATTAAATGGCACACAAGCCCTTCAAACAAAGACACAAGTTCAAGTTTTGTCTCAAAAACACTTAACTAGAGACAGAACTCTTATAAACAGTCTCTTACTGGGAAATTAACTTAATGAAATCACACAACCAGAAACCAACATAACAAAACCCCATTAATAAAATGCCCTTAGAGCAAGTTTTCTTTAGTCCTGTTTCCCCAACAGAGTGAGGAGGAACTTCTTGTAGTCCCCAGAAGTTTCCTTGGACACTGCATCCTCAAGGTGAACACTGTTTCTCTTGTAGTAGAGCTCTTTTATGTCCTTCAGATCCTTCTCTGCCCTTGTAATGATCACACGGCTTAGTCCATCCTCATCAGTTCCAAACTTTTTTATTGCATTGCGCAAAACCTATACATGATGGAAAAATTTTTAGGGTGAGTCATAGTATAAGAAATGTGAGTGATTCCGTGCGTGTTTAGTTTTACGTTGAGTAATTCAAAATCATGTTAAAATACCAATTAAAGTGATTTAAAGTAAGTATTTATATGTTTATAATATGAAGCTGGATAATTGATTGAGATAAAAACAACTTTAGCTAGTTTTTATATTAAATGAAAAAAATTATACTAAATTTTATTATTAATGTACTTTTAGAATAAAAAATTTCAAATATAAATTATTTCACTTCAAAAATAATTTTAACCAGAATTAGTTTTACAAACACTTACACAAATACACTGACATTCGATCTGATTGTTAAACATACACACAAATTTCAATATAAGAATAAGGTGGGTTTGATTATTGATGATGAGAGGAACGAGTTCCAACATCAATCCAAAATATCAAAAACTTAGTAAAGTGGATGTTATGACTCAGAAAAAGTTAGCATATGTGATGCATTCAGTTAAAGTTAGGCTGACTCGATTAAATTCAGATGCTGTCGGTCACGTGTATAGATAAATAAATAAATATAAGGTCTATTTTCTAGCATGCAAAAAACATTACTCTTTAGTCTTTTATAAATGTGTTGTTTCACACTTGGATAAAGTGAGAACCTGACCTTCTCATAGTACTTCTTATGGTCATTGATGCAGCGAATAGCAGTGTGCAACACCTTGTGGAAGTCATCAGATGTTTGATCCAACAATTTCTGCAGAGATAATATATATATTAAAAAATAAAATGGTTTATACAAGTTTCTTTTCAATTATTTTGGACCAAACATGTAAAGAATAATGAATTAAGAATGTTTTAGGAACAGAGGCTTTTGTACCTTACTGATGGAAATTCCATGCTCATCTCTGTAGCGGTTGAAAGTTGCCACAAGCTGAGTCTTGCTTCTTGTGGTAAGGATCCTGATGACTTCTTCATAGTTGCTTTTCTTCTCCTTGACAGATTCATGAAGAACAGTAGATTCAGTTTGTGCCAATTTTACATTGATCTCATCTCCCTCATACCTAAATGTGCTCACCAATCCAACCAAAAGCTGCTCAAAATCAAACATAAACTCACACCATTAGCACTCCTCAAAATTCTCATTAATAAACAACATTCAGTTACTACAAAAATTAACAATAATTCTTAATAGTACCTATATGTATTATAAAATAACTCATGAATTTTAACACAAACTTTATCATTATTTCAATGCACCCTTTACTTTTGTGTAGTTGTACCTTGTGTGGTTTTAGTATTGTTTTTGAATCAGAATTAGAGTTTCACCTCGTTAACTTGTATTGACCTATAATGCAAATTTTTATTACACAGATTATTAAGGTGAAACTCTAAGAGTGTGTTTTGAAACCCTTTTTACCAGGGTTGAACGAGTCCACATTCCAATGCCATTACGTCCAACTTAATGGATATGCTAGCACGTACTAATTCTAGTTGGAGAACAACACTGTCTAAGGAACTGTATCTAAGTTTTGTCGGAAATTGCTTGTATTAGAATGACTTGCCTGGCGAAGATGGCCAGTGGTGTTAGCTGCAACATCTTCCTCCAAGGAACGCTTGTAGCGGTTGTGATAGGCACGCTTCACTGCCAAGAGTTCTTCAGCTGATAGGACACAAGCAATCTCTGCAATCACATGGTAGTCTTTGGTGCCATTCCTGATTGCCACATTCACCAAAACAGCATCACGATCTGCAGGCTCCAACATCCACCGGTACACAGCTCTCTGATTTGTATACATACAACCCATCATTAATTTATAGTCATCATAATGTACAAAAAAAAAAAATAATAAATAAAATAAACCTACATGATGAAATAATTGGCAGAATTATGTAAATAATTAATGTTCTTGTGGTACCTCAAAGTCACCAGAGATCTCAGACTCAAGGCGTTTGATGAGATCCTCTTGGTAAATCTCTTCATAAGCTTTTCTGATTTCTTGCCTCTGATGAATATTTCTGTGACCCAGTATTGCTATAATGGCCTTGTCATCAGCCCCCCATCCTAAACCATTAAATATAATGTCACATTTTAATTTTTATTATAGGGTATAATGTTATCATATTGATCAATTATCTACAATTAAACACAATCCAAACTTACATAGAATTATTAGAACAGCTCATAGATGATAACAGAACAAGTTTTCCATAAGTCACAATAATTTTATTTTTAAAGGAAAATAAATTAAGCAGGGTACAAGGGTACTCTAACCCATTTGCAACAAAGTTTTAGTCACAATAAATTTTTGTTAATGGATTTTCAAGATACAAGGAAAAAAGCAAAGCAAATTCATAGAATCAATCAATCAAAATAAAACAAACTTCTCAAGAAATGGTTAGTGAAATAATATAACCTTTGAAAGCATTTCGGAGGGCTTCAGCATCCTCAACTCGGGAATGGTGGCTAGGAGCAATAAGGGTAGCCATAGTTGGATATATTTTCTCTATTATGGTGCTTGGTTATGAAGTTTAGCTTGACACTTCTATATATAATCTAATAATCTAATTAAATAATAACTTATATTAGTGTGCTTTTACTGTGTCCACGTTTGTTCAGAGCATAAAGCCAAGCAAAAAGATTTTGTTCACATTGTATATTTGGACCTCTTGTCAGGAGAAAATTAAAGAATCTGTAGCCAGACGCATTTCCTATATATATTGGCATCTATCAATGACTAAGTTGTTTTTTTTCCTTGCATTACTGAATAAGTGATCAATACCAATGTCTTGGAAATGTAATATAAGTTGTTTAAAGATTACTATTTGGGTAGGTATTAACCATATCACCAATGTTTTTATTTAAAAGGAATATATTCCAGCCAGATTTACATTTGCGATCTGACACTACATATTAAAGGTAGAAAATAAATTTGTACTTTAAAAATCTATTAAATGTTGATTTGTTTTGAAGCATCAGTAGCGTAAGTTGTTTGTATAAATATTAAAAAAGTTATTAAAACTTTTATATTTTGAAAAAATATAATTACATTCAATTAAATTAACCCCCCCCCCCCCCCCCCTGTTATTATTGTTTAATTCAATCTTATATAAATACTAAAATGAAAAATAAAATTTGAAAAATAGTTTTCTAAAATAACATAAGATGAATTAATTTTTTAAAATAATTTATAATTTATAAGGATAGGTAGTAACATTTTGAAGGAATTTGCTAAAAAATACTCCTGGGCCCAATTGCCCCTGTACCAAAGAGTATGTGGTTTTTTTTTTTTTTTGCTTCGTATAGAGTATGTGGTTTAGGTATATCAACTTAAATATCTTTATTACTTTATTCCAAGAAAAAAAAACTGTAAAAATAAATATCTTAACATGAGTTGGGTTTTATATTCGTAAAAGAAAATGGGTTTCATGTGGAATGAGTGAAAAGTAGTAAAAGAGGGAATAAGAGAAAATGTATTTATGGGGAAAAAAAATCTCCTTTGATAATAAGAAAATAAGAGAGGAAAAAAGAATAATGTTGATCTTACATCAAGATTATTTCCCTCCAATTTAAGAAGACAAGAATAATCAAAAGTAGAAATTATAAAAGAATATCATTATACCTTTATGATTATAACAAATAAAAATAAATTTATTATTTTATAAAAAATAGTATTATTTTATTTCATAGAATAAAATAAATAATTTTAAATTTTATCTTTAAATTATCTTGAGATTTTATTGATTTTTTTTATTAACAACGTATATTTTCCTTTTTATTATATATATAGACATTTATTATAAATAAATAAAAATACTTTTAACATATTTTATTTTTATTCTATTAATTTTTAATTTCAATCATATGCTCCATTTGACATTTTTATTAATTAGTAATGTTTTCAATAAAAAATAAATATCCTAGTAAGACAACTTGCTTAATGGGAGAATAAACTCATCTTGTACAATTTCAAAAGAAAAAACAAACTCGTTTTGTATCATATCCCAGTCTGAAACATTATGTGAATATTTTGACAAAAAAAAATAATATTAAATTTGTAAAAAAAATCTTAAATTTATATAAAAAAAATTATATCAGTCTCGTGAACTATAAATAAAATTCTTTTTAGAAAGAAAAAAAAAATACATAAGAGTACCTACAGTGACCACTGACCACTACCAGTGTCCGGTAACTCAGCTTTATCTTTTCAGTCGGTTCATATTATATTACTGGTGGACGGTGGTCGGTGACTCATCATTTGCCCTTTGTTCGATGCCTCGTTTGGTTGGGAGAGAGGTGGTGAAAGAAAGTAATATTTTTAAAAATTTTAAATTAATTTCTTCAAAAAAAATTAAAAATAAAAATAAAACGATAAAAAAATTTTAAAATCTCCAACTAAAAAAAATTATTATCTGTGTTTTTCTTTTTCGTTACCATTTTCTCAGTGTTATGTGTGTAAAAATTCGATCAATAAAAAAAAATTATTAATTAGAATGGCCGTGCACCCAATAGTTTTTAGTAAATCAAGAATGTCGGAAGTGGTTCAATTTTATATATTTTCGGCATAGTAAAATATAAATATAAATATAAAATAAATAAATAAACCCTGATGAACAATCACGAAAATCAATTAGGTGATGTAGCACATGAACGACAAGTTCATAATCACATTTTAAGAAATAATTATAATTAATTAACAATACTATCTAGAAACATCAAATATAAAGCAGACAAATTAAAATTATGTAAATTTGTGAAAACCTTTGAAAGCTTGTCGGAGAGCCTCAGCATCTTGAGCAGGAGAAGTTTGGTAATGAACAACAATGGTGGCCATTGGAGTAGTGCTTCTTAGTTTACCTTTTCCTTTCTCTCTCAGCTATGTATGTAAGTGCTATGTGATAATGGACATTTGCTTTCGTCACAATTTATAGTGATAATGGTTCCCTTGGAACTAACGCCTTCACATGATTATCGTGTTAGAACAATGTTTTTTCATGTTCTAATATAATTACATTACAACTATGCACTCTATTCAATAAGCATCTTTTTGGCACGTTAATAAATCA
This sequence comes from Pueraria montana var. lobata, assembly GCA_026413185.1. Lineage (NCBI taxonomy): Eukaryota > Viridiplantae > Streptophyta > Magnoliopsida > Fabales > Fabaceae > Pueraria > Pueraria montana. Next base: position 55,637,762 of record CM048654.1, read on the forward strand.
TGTGAAAAAAGGAAAAAGGAAAATACTATTTCAAAGAAAGTGTTGTAAAGAAACGGAAAGAGAGCTGGCTTCAATTGTTGAGACTTGTTTGGTAGTAAAAATGGTGTGAAGAGTAATGTATGGTGAGGTGGTTTTTTGTTCCTTTCTGTTTGCATGAAGAACAAATGGCAAGAGATTACGCAGGATTCCCTCATTTCCATGTAACGTTCCCTTACTTTCCGATCGTCATTTTCAATTTCAAATTCAAATATATATATATACACGGAGTTTGCTAATATACTTTCATCTATTTTTTAGTTAGAATATATTGGCAGTTTACACCAAAATTTTTAAATAAAAAAACCAGTTAACTTTTTTATATTACTGTATTTAATTTAAGGGTATTACAGTATTTTTATATTTAATTTTAAAAATAAAATAAAAATTTATCCTTCTTCTTCCAGTTCTTTCTCTCTCCTCTCTCATGTCTCACCGCTCCTGGCAAACACATCCCAATCTCCATGTTATAATTGTTTGGGGGTATAAGTTTCTGTAATTTCTTTGTGCGATCATATTTATTATTTTAATTAGATCCTCACCCCTTTATCGTTGGAAGGAATCATTTTGTTTAGCATTTTATTTGCAACCAACAAATGGATCCGACATTGAATGTGGTCCTGACGCGCGACTGGTTCCCTCCCTCACCCATCCTTCGTACCCTCTCCGCCTTCCGCCAGACCCGTCGCGCCTTCACCGCCAACAAGAACTCTTCCCCCAATGATGCCTACGTTGTTGAATACATCCCTCACTGCCCCGATCGGCCAGTTCATCATCGGCGTCAAGAATTTGAAAATTTATCGGTGGTGAGATATGAGAGAGGAGAGAGAAAGAACGGGAAGAAGAAAGAGAAAAGAGATTTTTTTTTTAATTAAGGATAAAATATGTTTTTAGTCCCTTAACTTTTCTCAATTTTTGTTTTTAATCTCTAAACAAATATTTGACCGGTTGGCTCCTAAACTTTTTTTCCGTCAATGTTTTTAGTCCATAAACAAATATTTGACCGGTCTTAGTCTGAACTTTTTTTCCGTCAATATTTTTAGTCTCTGCCATAAAAAAAAAAGCCGTTAAATGATGATGTGGCAGCCACATTTTGCGGCGATTATTTTTTTGGCAGTTTAAAATTGCCAAAATTGGTTGACTTAAGTGTTTAGTAGGTATTTTACATTTTCTGGCAGTTTTAAGCTACCAGAAACTGCTTCACCATGGACATTTGCATGACCAACACCATGAAGTCTGCCTCCTCTTCCGCGTGTCCTATCTTGCCGTTAACGAAGTGGACACACTCGAAGTTGAAACCATCCTCCAAAATGACGTGGATGGTGGAGTACCAGTTGTCTACGACTTTGTTTGACCTTTGATAAATGGCCTATTAAGTCAAACAATTATAGCGGTTTTAAACCGCCAGAAAAATAATCCTCGCAAAATGTGACTGCCACGTTATCATTTAACGATTTTTTTGAAGGCAAGGACTAAAAACATTGATGGAAAAAAAGTTCAGGGACTAAAACCGATCAAATATTTGTTTAGGGACTAAAAACATTGACGGAGAAAAAGTTCAAGGACTAAGACCGGTCAAATATTTGTTTAGGGACTAAAAAAAATTGAGAAAAGTTGAGGGACCAAAAACATATTTTGTCCTTTAATTAAATATAAAAGTACTGTAATACCCTTAATTTAAATGCAGTAATATAAAAGAATTAACTGGTTTTTTTTGTCAAAAAAATTTGGTGTAGAGTGCTAATATACTCCAACTAAAAAAGAGTCAGCAATCTCTCTCTCTCTCTCTCTCTCTCTCTCTCTCTCTCTCTCTCTCTCTCTCTCTCTCTCTCTCTCTCTCTCTCTCTCTCTCTCTATATATATATATATATATATATATATATATATATATATATATGGGGTTTGCTAATATCCACACTCCTCTTTTTTAGTTGGAGTGCATTAGCAACCTCTGTAACACTCCAAAAATTTTAACCAAATAAGTATGAACGTGAGAGATTTAATTAGAAAATTTTCTTGTTTGGGAGAATTGTAACGTTGTGATTTTCTTAATTGTATGATTAAGTATTTGATTAATAATGAAAGAGCAAACTAAATTTAAATTATATTGATTAATATAATAATTAATTTAGTTCTATGTTTCGTTACGTGTCATAGAGTTATTGTAAGATTTTTGAAACTTTTACGTAAGTTCCGTAAGTTGTAGAAAAAAGAAAAAAAATAAGAGAACGGGAGTGTCCTTAGAGGAAGTGAGGGTACAAATAGTAAAATTTCAAAATTATCTTTTATACAAACGTGTACGAGCTTCCTTCTTGCTTCATTCTTCATTTGTTCGATATTTTCTTCTTCCCGAAGCTTTCTTCCCTTTCTTTTTTCTGCTCATGGCCGAGAGCTGATTTTTGAGAAGGGAAGCCATTTTTGTTGTTTGGCTGATTGCATACAAGACTTGGTGGTCCACTCTCAGTTACCAACAACTCATCTCTCTCAGCTGAACCAAAAACACAAGGTGAGGGGGACTATTTGTGAATTCTATTTTTAGTTTAAGGGTGGTTGAGAGCTAGGGGACTCAACTACCTACAGCATGTATGCCTCTCTTGGTTGTTGTGTGTGTTTGTTTGAATGGTTGAATGTGAAAAGTTGATTAAATGGGTTTGAAACCCTTGGCAGTGGTTGTGTGAGTGCATGTCTTGGCTTAAATGTTATTTTTGTTCTGTTGAAACTGAGTGGGAAGGCCCCTGGAACAAGGGAATCCATGCCAATTTTTCTTAAAATTAATGGATGAAGATTATATGTTGAAAATAAACTCCAAAACAATGGAATAGTGACTGTCAGGTTCGCATGTCCCTGGACAGATCCCACGGTTTTGTGATTTTTGGGAGATCTAACCGTTGGTTTTTTATGAAATTTGTTTTGAATGAAAATAGACACAAAAAGGAACAACTTTTATTTTGACACCATGGAGAGAAAACGTCGTTTTGAAGTTCATATGTGGCTTTCAAAATGGATGTTCTGTTTTCAAGTTTCGCTGTAACATGTCTCGGTTTTTCTCAAATTTCGAGTTGTGTGCTTAATGTTTCATTTTATTTTTTGAACCAATAAAAACTAGACAAAACAAGATTTTTAACCATATAAATTAAAAAAATTATCATGCCCAATTTATAAATTAAATTTTTAAAAAGAAACAGGACAAGGGTTTTGAGCTCTGTTTTGAGTCTGAAACTTAGGCTGTGAGAAACAAATTTACTGGGAACAATAGGGAAAGAATTTGGAGGCAAGGATTACCTTTTTAGAAAGATAAAGATGTTAGATTTCTACTGAAAAAAATTCAGCTCAAAACGAATTTGGGAAGTGGGAGAAATTTACATTTTTTTGAGTTATGTTCAGTGAGCACTCAAAATCCAGGGCTGCTGACTTAGAAAATTTTTATAAAATTTTCTAGATGTTGATTTTATGAGTGGGATACCTTTCTATAAAATAGATTTCAAGAGCTTCGATTTGATATAAAAAAATTTAAATTCCGAGGTCATTTGCTTGTATCAGCAAGAGCTCACATTCAGTACTGCCAATGAAAATTTGACTAAATAGTCAAATGTAATTGTTAACACTTGTATTTTGCCATTTTATCTTCAATTAATATTTTGATTCTGTGAGATAATGGATAGAATACAACCACTATTATGATTGATTCATTCAAGTCTCAGGGAGGAAAACCTTGAGTATTTAATATTGGAAAGTGTGATTTTCTCTGTTTTGGTGATACGGTCTGTTGACTGTAGTTTGAATCTTGTGATGAATTGTTTGTTGGTGTGATGTGTTTATAAGACTTGATTCATTATACAAATTAACTGTATTATGTATATTATGGACTGAGACCTGGGGGGTGTGAACCCTGGGCATTGTGAAAAAAGTTGTGTGCGCATGATTTTGATGTATTTTGGATGTTGAATGTGGGGACGAGGATTTATAATCTTCGTGGAAACAAATGAACTCCATGTGAAGCACATTTGGTGAAAACGGTGATTTTGTGATAAAAATGACGGAAAGTAATGAATTAATCCGTAAAAAGAGTGTGAATTTAGTAATTGATGATTGGCATAAGTAATTCTGTGATCCTTGTTTTGTGTTGGTGAGGATCGAATGAGAAGGGAAACCTTTTCGTTGGAGGTCACGTGTGACTGGTGTAGTAGATAAATGCTACGCGTCGATTTAGAAGGATAATCTTACGTGACCGGAAGCCAAATGGGCAAGTGTTGAGAGGTCGTGTGGAGGCTTTATCTACGGTGAGCATTGTGCTTGTGAGATGACGGGGGTCGTAATGTTTAACCACTGTGATAGTGGGGGAGTTTGATCTCCGTGTTATATGTCTGAGACATATGTTGATTGAGGACCGCCGTCGAGTGCCTTTGGTAGAAAAGCTCACACAGACCTGTAAAATGTCGCGTGGGATATTTCAGCTGCGAGTTATCTGTGAACCAAGGTCGGATTGAGAATGACGCGTCACTTGAGGTGATGAGATCGTTACGATATAGCGATAAAGGCAAAGTCCTTATTTATATATGCATATGTGAGCGTAGAGGTGGTACCTTTAGTTCGGCATCAATTCGTCCGCACATGTACCATGTGCAGCGGGAAACCCACAGGCGACGAAGAAAGAAAATAAACTCTGTGAGAGAGTGTTGAGGAGTCAGTCCTCGGAGTAATGGATGACCACAGTTGGTACCTGGGAGATGATCGTAAGGCAGGTTGACCTTGGAGAGTAAGGCACTGAGTTGTCACGATAGATCACGTAGCTAACTCGGCCACCCTGACAAAAATACGAGACATCATCGGTTGGTGAGAGCCCGCCATAGTACCATGGTGAGGGGTGTACTCCCAACAGTCATCCAACTCAAAAATGTGTAAGACCACTGAGTTTTGGAAGTTATAGTGGCAGCTGGCCAGTATGAAATAATTTACAAGAATAGTTGTGGAAACGAATAGATTTCGGGTGTGAACGCTAGAGAACCACATCGTGGTGGCTAGTAGGATTGTGTATGTGACTGTGAAGTCGTTCTGTGTGTATTGCTTGATGAAGCAGAGAGTTCACCCTCTGTTTTATTTTTCTTTTAGGAACCGGTGGCAGTACCTGTAGAGGTCATAAAGACGTTATCTTCATCAGCTTCGTCACTTTTCGTTTAGAGGTTGGTCTAACATGCAGGATTGGGTATTAGTGATGTCTGCTCTGAGTCCTAGGACCCTTTTTCCTTTTCATGTATCTTGGCATGAGTAGACCTAGGCTTCAGATTGATGACATGTATATTCAGTTTTCGTATATGTATTTGGTATACGCTTTGGAAATGTATATATATTACTATTATTCCGAAAAGTATTTGGGATATGAAAATCTCTATTTCAAGTATACTTATAATTGAGGCAGTGATACGCAACTTCCAAAATTAATTAATGAAAAGTTTTAAACATCCAATAAAATTTCGATCTATGTTTTATTAACTTCACAGTTTTTGGAAAAGATTAAAGTTAGTTAACATGCTTATTGAATTAAAATAAGTTTAAAAATGAGAATATATGTAAAACCAGATTTAGGGTGTTACATTAGTGGTATCAGAGCTCTGGTTATGCATCTCTAGGACTTGTGAATAATTGGTCTATTATGTGTTTTGCTGTGTTACTCTGATTGAAATTGTTTGTTTTATATAAAATTGTTTGTTATGAATTGTTGTTTTAATTGAATTGTTTGTTAGTTTGTTTGTTAAGAATATTATGGGAAAAAGGGTAGTAACTAGATCTGAAAATTTAAGACAAGTAGAAATGAGGAGAGGAATGCTAGTTATAAATCCTAGAGTTCAAACTAATAGTATAGCTGAGATGGCAGAAAGGAAGAAAGGAAATCTTGATAGAGTTGTGAGGGTGCACACTCAGGACTCAGTCGAGATGACTTTCCCTCCTAATATTAAATTTTTTTAAGTTGTGTTATTTTTCATGTTCCTTATATTGTGAATTTAAGAGTTATACCCTTGAGTTAGTTGAGGAAGGAGATCCAAAGATCTAGATTCATAGATCAAGGTTGAGAATAGGGGTCCAAATATTTGAGTTATAGTATAAGGATGAGTTTGACAAAGGAAAGAAAATAAAGTTTTGAAGGCTGAAACAGTGTATCGTAGTATAAATTTGTTGCAGGATTGATATATAAACTATTAGGATTTGAAATTTTGTGTTTTAGACATGAATTAGAACCAAAATAGTGCATTTTTCAGGTGCAGAAAAATAGTCTGCGGGTTTAATATATTTAATTACATTCCCATGGTGTAAGTGATGATTTAAGACTTGTATAATTGAGGTTATCAAGGATCCATGTTGTAGGTCTTAGTTGGTAGGTATATATATATATGAGAATTCTTGATGGTCAAACCTTGATTAATAGGGTAGAATAGGACCCAAATGTTAAGTTAGTAGTAGTTGTCCTAAGGAAAAAGAAAAAAAAAGTTGAAAGAGTATGTGATTGGAAGGCCTAAGGGTGTGTGTCTTGATGTTGGAAATTCAAGTAACAATTAAATTGGTAGTAGTGAATTGGAGTAATTTTAGGTATTTTGAAAGTCTTTCTATTAGTGATTTGTTGGAATTATGGTTCTAAAGTACAGCTGTAAGTTGAGGATGTTAATCATGTTTAAAATACCCTATACTTTGCTTGTTTCTGTACCTACTTCTAAACCAACCTTAACCTCTAAAATATGTTTGAATTGTGTGATAACTATCCGAGATAGACAATTTGTTGTGAACTTGATTTGTTCGCCTTTGATTGACCTTGATGTGATATTAGGAATGGATTGGTTAGCAGCCAACCGTATCCTAATAGATTGTACCTCTTAAACTCTAATTTTCTTGAACCTAATGTTTCTAGACTTAAGCCTATCCAACCTAAGGAAATATCATTTAAAAGTGAAATTCAAAAATACATGTTATCATCTCTTGGAACTAAGGAAGATAAAATTGAAATAGACTCTGTGCTAGTTGTAAATGAGTATCCTGAAGTTTTTCCTGATGATGTTTATGGTTTGCGTCCTGAAAGAGAAATAGAATTTAGTATAGATTTGATGCCTGGTACTAGACCAATTTCTATGCAACCATATAGAATGTCATTATTGAAATTAATTGAGTTAAAGAAACAATTGGAAGAATTATTAGAAAAATAGTTTGTAAGGCCTAGTGTGTCCCTATGGTAAGCCCCAGTATTATTAGTTAAAAAGAAAGATGGAGGATCTAGGTTATGTATAGATTATAGACAATTAAATAAAGTAACTATAAAGAATAAATATCCTTGATCTAGAATAGATGTTATATTAATATATTCTAAAAATAAAGAAGAACATGAAAATCGTCTTAGAATAATATTAGAAATTTTAAAAGATAGAAAATTATATGCTAAATTGTCTAAGTGTGAATTTTGGTTGGAAGAAGTAAAAATTTTAGGACATGTAATTTCTAAAGATGGAATAAGTGTAGATTTTTCTAAGGTAGAAGCAGTTTTAGAATGGGAAAGGCCTAAGATAGTAACTGAGATTAGTAGTTCTTAGGATTTGATGGATATTATAGAAGATTGATTGAAGGATTTTCTAAGATAGCTGGACCCTTAATAGAATTTTATTTGGAGTGAGAGTTGTGAGAAAATTTTCCAAGAATTGAAACATAAATTGACTACCTCACTAGTTTTAGTTTTAACCAACCCAAATGAATCCTATGAGGTATACTGTGATGTTTCATCTCTAGGGTTAGGATGTGTGTTGATGTAAAATAGGAAAGTGGTAGCTTATGCATCTAGGCGGTTGAAATCACATGAGAGAAATTATCCTACTCATGATTTGGAGTTAGCAGCTATAGTTTTTGCTTTGAAGATTTGGAGACATTATTTATATGGATCAAGATTTGATGTATATAGTGATCATAAGAGTTTAAAATATTTGTTTGAAAAAAAAAATTGGAAAGGAGACAAAGAAGATGGATGGAGTTTATTAAAGATTATGATTTTCAATTAAGGTATCATCCAAGAGAGGCTAATGTAGTAGAAGATGCTTTAAGTAGGAAAATTGTGCATATGTCAACTATGAGGATTAAAGAATTAGAATTAATAGAATAATTTAGAGATTTAAATCTATGTACAGTTAGGAAAAAGGATAAAATTCCATTTGGAATTATTACCATCACTATCACTAATGAATTTTTGGAAGAAATTAGGAAGAAACAAGATGTAGGTGAATGTATTCTAGAAGAAGAAAAAAAGGATTAATGGGAGCAGGTAAAGAAAAAGAATTTAATTTAGGAATGGATGAAATTATTAGGTTTAAAATAGAATTTGTGTACCCAATGATCAAGAATTTAAGAAATTAATTTTGAAGGAAGGGCACAAAAGTAAATTAACTATTCACCCTGGAACTACAAAAATGTATAAAGATTTAAAAGAAATGTTTTGGTGGCCTAGGATGAAAAAAAATATATATATGTAGCAGAATATGTAGCTAGATGTTTAACATGTCAGAAAGCAAAGATTGAACATCAGAAACCATCCGGCATGTTACAACCTTTAGAAATACCTGTGTGAAAATGGGATAGTATATCAATGGATTTTGTGGTAGGATTACCTATAACTAATAAAAGAAATAGTTAGATTACATGGAGTACTTACTAGTATAGTGTCAGATAGAGATCCTAGATTTGTTTCTAAATTTTGGAGAGAATTTCATAAAGCCTTAGGAAGTAAATTACATTTTAGTTCAGCATACCACCCCAAACTAATGGCCAAACAGAAAGAACCATTCAATCATTAGAAGATCTTTTAAGAGCTTGTACATTAGAAGAAAAAGGGAATTGGGAAGATATATTACCTTTAGTAGAATTTACATATAATAATAGTTATCATTCTAGTATATGTATGGCTCCTTATGAAGCATTGTATGGTAGGAGTAGGACACCTTTGGTATGGTATCAGGATGGTGAGAATCTTTTGATAGGGCCAGACATTATTCAGCAAACCACTGAGAAAGTAAAATTTATTCAGGAGAAAATGAAAACTGCACAAAGCATATAGAAAAGTTATGTAGATAAAAGAAGAAAACCCTTAGAATTTCAAGAAAGTGAACATGTCTTTTTGAAAGTCACACCAACAACTGGGGTTGGCAGAGCAATAAAGTCTAAGAAACTAACTCCTAAATTTATTGGACCTTACCAAATTCTCAGAAAAATTGGACCTATGGCCTATCAAATAGCCTTACCACCCTTTTTGTCAAATCTCCATGATGTGTTTCATATGTCACAACTAAGACAGTACATCTTAGATCCTTCACATGTCATTGAACCTGATCAAATACAGGTAAAGGAAAATCTAACATTTGAAACAAAGCCTGTTAAGATTGAGGACAGAAGGATTAAGTACCTAAGAGGTAAAGAGATTCCTCTGGTTAAGGTTATTTGGGATGATATCAGAGGTGATGCTACATGGGAGTTAGAAAAAAAAATGAGAGAAACATATCCTCATTTGTTTATATAGGTCTTTTGTTGTATAGTTGTATTAGAAATTTCGAGGACGAAATTTTTATTAGTAGGGGAGAATTGTAACATCCTCATTTTACTATTTGTACGCATTTATATATGTATATTATGAACATTTATGTACTGTAATTTATAGAAACTTTATGCACATATTTTCTTAATGAAATTAATACAGTTCTACTCAGAAGAATTTTTTGAATTTCCAAATGTCTTTGTTTTTATCGAAATTGATTGTTGACTGGACTACTATGTCAGACAGCTGTCCAGGATAAATTTTCAAGTATAGAATTTTGAACTCAATTATAACTTAAAAAGAAAGGTAATAGAATATAGATTAAAAATATATACAGATAAAGAATTAAAATGCTTATTCAGAATTGTTAGGATTTTCTGAAAGTTAGAACTTTGAGAAATTATTATGGTAAAATTCTAAGACAGAAAATTTAGAGAAAATTCGTAGGATATCTATAGAATTATCTAATAATTGTAATATACTTAGAATAATTATTAAAAATGTTTAACCAAGAAAATTTTAATTTAGAACCTTAACCAATCAAAAAGTGACAACTTAGGCCTTTCTAATGTCATTAAATTAAGCTAATTAGGCTTGGATTAAGAGATAAGTAAGACACTACCCCAAGGTTTTTGATAGTGAGGAATCCAATGGTGGTGTTATTTTCTTCAAATTCTAATCACATTGTAAGATAATCAACAGCCCTAATAACCTTCTAGAATTTTCTACAAAGTTCTTGAAATGTTGACTTTTGAGGTAGGCAAGAGACTTGGAACTCCTTTGGCTGTCCAAGTGGATGGGAAAGCTTGGAGAACTGATCTCCCTTGGCCAATAGGGGCTGCTGGACGTGCAGGAACTGCTGGATGTGAAGGAAACATTCAATTTGGTTAATAATTTGTTTAAAGAAGCATTAAACTTAAGCAAAAAGGAAAAAGTCACAAAAAGCTAGCCTTGGCCAAAACAGAACCGTGAACTCTCCAAACCCAGCAGCTGCAGTTTTCATTTCAATTTCATCTTAACTTCATCATTTCTTCTCAAATTAAGAAACCAAACCATCCAAACTTCACCCTACCTCACATAATTCGGCTAGTAGAGAAAGAAATTGGAGGAAATCTCAAAAATCTCAAGAAGACCAAGGAGTGAGGGAGAAAGGGATTCAAAGATTTTTCTTCAATTAAAGAGTTTAAGGTAAGGATCTAGGCATTTAATTTCAATTAGAACCCTTGGAATTAGAAGAAAACATGTTGTAGGGTTAGATTCAATTTGTGACCTAGAATCATGAAAACTTGAAATTGATTTAGGGGTTTTGTGTTTTTGATGCTTGTGATTGTAATTCATGGATTGGAATGAAGTGTGATTGAATTTTTAATGTGTTGTGATGGTTGAAATTTGAGTTGCTTGATTTTTAATTGAATTGAGATTTTGTTGAATTTTGGTTGGAATTGGAGTTTGTTGCTTTGGAAAATATATTGAGAATGGTAGTGAGACCATTCGGCCAGCCCTAAATGCAAGGGATATTATGTGGAATTTTTTGTAAAACCAAGGGCAAAATGGTCATTTTACATTTAGGGACACATTGGGTATTTTGGAAAAAGATTGAGGGCATTTTCGGAAATTACTAAAATACTAATGTTATAAGGTAAATTGCTTAAATTTTTGTATTCTTGTATGTTAATGTGTACAAATTATTTATTTGATTATGATCATGAACAAAATTCATTGGCATGAGTCTTTTTGGGGGATTTATAAAGGTATCAAAAGAGAAAGAATTATGTTGACTAACCGGGACTGCGGTAGTCATGAGAATTGAGTTGATCTATGAGAAATGACTTTTGTTGACTAGCCAGGACTGCGATAGTCATGTGAAATGAAAATGATTGAGAAATGATTTGTTGACTAACCGGGACTGCGGTAGTCATGTGGAAATGGAAATGATTGAGAAATGAATATTTGGGTGAGCAGAATAAGTTAGGCAGGGTTGTATGGTCTGTGATTATATAACCTGTGGGGTGAGGGATATTGGCAATTCCACAGAGGACCGTAATCTGGAGCGCAGATACTGTCGTGGTGGCCTTCCGGGTATCCTGACCTCCTAATTCTATCTAGTTTATTCGCGTTTAGTAGGGGCTGATAGCTGAATTACATGAGGTAATGGTAGGCCAGTTACTTACTAAACACTCAAAGGGGAAGTCTCCATGGAGCAGGGTCAAAAATGATTTTGAGTAAAAACTGCATTTGCATAAATCATCTTGCATTTAATTATGTGTGAGAACAATTAATTTGTATTGGATATGTATATGTTTGAAATTGTTTTAATTGTATGAGAAATTAAATGCCTGATCCGGTAATGCTGTCCCCAGATTCAAGGGAAGTTTGATTTGCAAGTGTTTAAAGAATAGTTAGCTGGAAAAGATGCAGTAACTTCCAGAGTTATAGGATGGGGTCTTTTTGGGGTATTTTAATGCTTGTAATAATTAGAATTATTTTGTAGTAGTATTTCTGTAAATTTTTATGGTGTAAATTATAACGATATATCTTGAACTTTTATAGTATGTATTTGGAATTTTTATATATATATCTGATGTAGATTAATTAATTTGAAAGGGGGTTACATTAGATGATACCACTAATGTAACCCCCTTTCAAATTAATTAATCTACATCAGATATATATATATATATATATATATATATATATATATATATATATATATATATATATATATATATTCCAAATACATACTATAAAAGTTCAAGATATATCGTTATAATTTACATCATAAAAATTTACAGAAATACTACTACAAAATAATTCTAATTATTACAAGCATTAAAATACCCCAAAAAGACCTCATCCTATAACTCTGGAAGTTACTGCATCTTTTCCATCTAACTATTCTTTAAACACCTGCAAATCAAACTTCCCTTGAATCTGGGGACAGCATTACCGGATCAGGTATTTAATTTCTCATACAATTAAAACAATTTCAAACATATACATATCCAATACAAATTAACTGTTCTCACACATAATTAAATGCAAGATGATTTATGCAAATGCAGTTTTGACTCAAAATCATTTTTGACCCTGCTCCATGGAGACTTCCCCTTTGAGTGTTTAGTAAGTAACTGGCCTACCATTACCTCATGTAATTCAGCTATCAGCCCCTACTAAACGCGAATAAACTAGACAGAATTAGGAGGTCAGGATACCCGGAAGGCCACCACGACAGTATTTGCGCTCCAGATTACGGTCCTCTGTGGAATTGCCAATATCCTTCACCCCACAGGTTATATAATCACAGACCATACAACCTTGCCTAACTTATTCTGCTCACCCAAATATTCATTTCTCAATCATTTCCATTTCCACATGACTACCGCAGTCCCGGTTAGTCAACAAATCATTTCTCAATCATTTTCATTTCACATGACTACCGCAGTCCCGACTAGTCAACAAAAATCATTTCTCATAGATCAACTCAATTCTCATGACTACCACAGTCCCGGTTAGTCAACATAATTCTTTCTCATTTGATACCTTTATAAATCCCCCAAAAAGACTCATGCCAATGAATTTTGTTCATGATCACAATCAAATAAATAATTTGTACACATTAACATACAAGAATACAAAAATTTAAGCAATTTACCTTATAACATTAGTATTTTAGTAATTTTCGAAAATGCCCTCAATCTTTTTCCAAAATACCCAATGTGTCCCTAAATGTAAAATGACCATTTTGCCCTTGGTTTTACAAAAATTTCCACATAATATCCCTTGCATTTAGGGCTGGCCGAATGGTCTCACTACCATTCTCAACATATTTTCCAAAGCAACAAACTCCAATTCCAACCAAAATTCAACAAAATCTCAATTCAATTAAAAATCAAGCAACTCAAATTTCAACCATCACAACACATTAAAAATTCAATCACACTTCATTCCAATCCATGAATTACAATCACAAGCATCAAAAACACAAAACCCCTAAATCAATTTCAAGTTTTCATGATTCTAGGTCATAAATTGAATCTAACCCTACAACATGTTTTCTTCTAATTCCAAGGGTTCTAATTGAAATTAAATGCCTAGATCCTTACCTTAAACTCTTTAATTGAAGAAAAATCTTTGAATCCCTTTCTCCCTCACTCCTTGGTCTTCTTGAGATTTTTGAGATTTCCTCCAATTTCTTTCTCTACTAGCCGAATTATGTGAGGTAGGGTGAAGTTTGGATGGTTTGGTTTCTTAATTTGAGAAGAAATGATAAAGTTAAGATGAAATTGAAATGAAAACTGCAGCTACTGGGTTTGGAGAGTTCACGGTTCTGTTTTGGCCAAGGCTAGCTTTTTGTGACTTTTTCCTTTTTGCTTAAGTTTAATGCTTCTTTAAACAAATTATTAACCAAATTGAATGTTTCCTTCACATCCAGCAGCTCCTGCACGTCCAGCAGCCCCTATTGGCCAAGGGAGATCAGTTCTCCAAGCTTTCCCATCCACTTGGACAGCCAAAGGAGTTTCAAGTCTCTTGCCTACCTCAAAAGTCAACATTTCAAGAACTTTGTAGAAAATTCTAGAAGGTTATTAGGGCTGTTGATTATCTTACAATGTGATTAGAATTTGAAGAAAATAACACCACCATTGGATTCCTCACTATCAAAAACCTTGGGGTAGTGTCTTACTTATCTCTTAATCCAAGCCTAATTAGCTTAATTTAATGACATTAGAAAAGCCTAAGTTGTCACTTTTTGATTGGTTAAGGTTCTAAATTAAAATTTTCTTGGTTAAACATTTTTAATAATTATTCTAAGTATATTACAATTATTAGATAATTCTATAGATATCCTACGAATTTTCTCTAAATTTTCTGTCTTAGAATTTTACCGTAATAACTTCTCAAAGTTCTAACTTTCAGAAAATCCTAACAATTCTGAATAAGTATTTTAATTCTTTATCTGTATATATTTTTAATCTATATTCTATTACCTTTCTTTTTAAGTTATAATTGAGTTCAAAATTCTATACTTGAAAATTTATCCTGGACAGCTGTCTGACATAATAGTCCAGTCAACAATCAATTTCGATAAAAACAAAGACATTTGAAAATTCAGAAAATTCTTCTGAGTAGAACTGTATTAATTTCATTAAGAAAATATGTGCATAAAGTTTCTATAAATTACAGTACATAAATGTTCATAATATACATATATAAATGCGTACAAATAGTAAAATGGGGATGTTACAACCTCCACCAAAATATTTAGGACAAAAAAATCAATATTTTTTATTTTAAATAATTTATTTTAAGGATAAGATAGTAATTTAATACTTAATTTAAAAAAAATAAAAACTTATTTTTTCTCTCTCCTCTCTCATAATTATTATATCTTTTCCTATTATATAACATATCTTCCATTTTTTTGCAGAATTCTTTTACGCATTTACTTTCTCTCATTTTTTTTTTCTTGCTGAATTCTTCCTCTATCTTCCCCATGATTTTTTTTTCCTGTCATTTCTTGTGTGTATATGAAGAGAAAGAGGGACAGAGAAGAAAACTTGTCCTGAGAGATGAGATGAGAGAAGAGAGAGGACATGGGAAGAAGAGAGAGAAAAATGACTTTTATTATTTATTTTTAACTAAATGAGGAGAGAGAATATGGAAAAGAAGTTGTAACTGATATATGAGAGATAAGAGAGAAAAACGTGAAAAAAATATATGAGAGAGGAAAAAAATATTTTATTTTTTAAATTAAATGGTAGAGTACAATAATATCCCTAAATTCAAATTTGAGAATCAAAAGAATTGATTGGCTTTTTTGTCCAAATTTTTTGGTGTTGAGTGCTAATCCACACTAACTAAAAAAGAGTAGAGTGGATATTAGCAACCCCCTATATATATATATATATATATGTGTGTGTGTGTGTGTGTGTGTGTGTGTGTTTATGCATTGTGTAAAAACTTTTACATTGTTAATCATTTAGAAATTGTTAATTGTATGATTTTAAAGGTAATTATTATAAAAAGTTAACTTATCGTACATACTAATTTATTATTGAATGGCAATATAAAATTATTTTATACTAACTTATTTTGCTTATTTATTTTAAATGCTTGAAGATAATAAAAAATAATATAAAATAAGATCATAAATATGAGATACAAAGTGTGAACACTGTATTTTGTTATTTTCTTGTCCATTTTTCAAAAAAATAAAAAATAAAATAGAATCTAAGAAAAAAGAAGGAGCATGGAAATCATATTTATGAGAATGGTTAAAATACATTTGGTTAGTCATAGTGTATTTTCTGAAAATTAAAGTTTCTTATATATTTGGTTATAGTAGAACTTTTCTGGATATATAAGAATTTTTTACAAATATACGTTTTATTAAAATAACTTCATTAAATATTTTTTACTCAAACTTTATTACAGATATAACACTTACCTAATTTAATTATGAGATTTAAATATATATAAAAAAACATTTGCAAAATAAAATTGAACAAACCTAATTTCAAAATATTTTTTTACAAATATTAATTATTTGATTTATTTATGAAGTTGTTTTACTTGGTTGAAATATTATTATGGCTTACTATCATATTAGACATTGAATTATAATATAATAATGCAAAAGATGAAATAATAAATAATAGGATAAACTTAGATAATAAAATAGTTGGGGATCTACGTTTAAAAAGAAAAAAAGATAAAGAATTTTTTTACAAATTTCAAAATTAAAGAAAGATAGAAACACGTGGATAAGTGAAACGTACAATAGAGATTAACTTATGGATAAAGAATCAAAGATGAATCCTAGTGAGGATATTTTGTACTTGAAAAATGGATAATGTAGTTTTTTCATATAATTAAAACTTTCCCTCTATTCAAGAAAGTTAGAATCTCACCTCTTCTCATGGAAAAGTTTTTCTGGAAAACCTAGCTAAAATCATTCCCAAGAAACATTCTTTCCTGGGAATGTTATTTTTAAAATATAGATAACAAACATGGGAAACGAAGATTCTCAATCTAAGACTAAATCAAAATTTTATTTTTGTTACTCAGTATGTCAAAATTTTAAGAAATAATAATAAAAAATAGAAAAGAAAAACTTGAAATATGATAGAGGACTAAGGAGGAGACTTCAAGTTTTCTCTTTTAGATTAGAAATATTGTATAATTTTGGTAATTGGGCCTTTGTTGGGCTTTTATATTTTTTTTTTAATTTTTGTAATTTGAACCTTTGTTTGGACTTTTACTTGTTTTTATATTTGTGTTGTGGCAAATGTTATTTATACCCCCTATTTTAATAATATACCTCCCTTTTTTCATTTTTCTTCCAAAAACACTCTTTCATTATTTATACCTTCCTTGTGTCTTCCCCATTCCACCCTATCCATACCAGGCTCTTCCTCTCATCCATTGAGAAGATCGTTGATCCTTCTCTCATGGGAAAAATAGCACCTACATCTCCAAAATTAAAATCAAATGAAAAAAAAAAATGTAGAACTAGTTAGCACACACCACAAATCCTGATCAGGTTTACTGTACTCTCCCCTGGCTTTGGCAGAAGGCACGTTGGACATCTTTGAAGATCTGCAATGGCGGTGCGATGGAGAGGTGGAGGCAAGTATCGGAGGTGGCACGTTGTTCAGCAATGGATAATCAGTGAAGTGAGTACCGAGCGAACGACTTTGCCAGAAAAAAAAAAAAGGAAGGGAAACATAAACAACCTGAATAACAGCTATTATTATATTTTCAAGTTTCAATTCAATTTTTATAATTTGATTCTTGTAAAACTCTTCAATATTCGATATATCACATTAAAATTTGGTGAACTGTCACTTTGGTCTCCGAAAGTGTAATTCACTGTCACTTAGATTCCTGAAAGTGCAATTTGTATGTCACTTTAAATCCTTCCATTAAAAAACTTTTTTTAAAATTAACGTTTATGCCTATGCTACAGGCTATCTACTTACGTGGCAATTGACGGTGTACAAGTGGATAACATGTCACGTAGGCAAATAGCGTATCAAGTAGGCACAAATGTTAATTTTAAAGAAAGTTTTTTATCAAAAGGATTTAAGTGACAGACAAATTACATTTTCAGGGATCTAATTGACAGTTTCATAATTTCAGTGACTAAGTGACAGTGAATTACTTTCAGTGGCAAGTGGATAACATCTCACATATGCAAATAGCGTATTAAGTAAACACAAACGTTAATTTTAAAGAAAGTTTTTTATCAAAATGACTTAAGTGACAGACAAATTACATTTTCAAGGATCTAATTGACAGTTTCATACTTTCAGTGACTAAGTGACAGTGAATTACTTTTTCATTTACTAAAAATGTAGTTTACCTCGTTAAAATTCTACCTAAACTAATAAATGTTGTCTTTACTTGAATCAAGTGCTCCACGTAACACTGTAAAATGGGAAAGTAAAAGAAGTTGGAGTGGTGGAAGAGTTGGTCCCTGTGACGGTGGCGCTGAACTTGGACAACTTCAAATATGGAGATTGTGATTCTTTAAGTTTTCCGTCGCGAAATACTAGGAAGGGAGGTACAAACAAAGTATCTGAAATCAAATTTATTTAAAAGGGTATTTTTGAGAAGAAAAAAACAAAAGGAGATATATTATTAAAGAGGGAGGTAAAAATAACAATGGCCTTGTGTTGTTTAGCTGGACCTTTAGTGGGCCTCTTTGAAATGGGCCTTGGTGAGAGTTTGAGGTCCACTGTATAAATAGGCTAAATGTGACTTTGAAATGAGATTTGAAAGAAATAAGAATTAGCCTTTTGCTAAGTGAGAGGGTGTTCTCTCTTGGTTCTTGTATTGAACTTTTAAATTCTTATCAAAAAAATACTTTCTTTGTTGAGAATACTCTTTGACTTATTAATCATGCTATGATTGTGGCGTCTTTTTCATTTGGTTTAATTACTCTACATGTTCCTATACTTTTACCAAATTTTCAATTAGGTTCATGAATTTTTTTTTTAAATGGGTCCCTGAACTTTTTTTTAAGAGCAAACTATATTTTTGGTCCCTAAACTTTTTCACATTTATGGTTTTGGTCCAATATTTTCACATTACGACCAATCAACGTTCCCAAACTTTTTCCGTCCAATATTTTCGTCCTTTCCGTCCATTTTAGCCGTTAAGTAATGACATGGCATTGATTTTACTATTATTTAATTTTATTACGTTTTCTTACGATTTTAGCCGCCAGAAAATGCATCACAATATCAAAACGCACCACTCCTTATCACCTTTCTCCGATGAGCATGAGCAAAAACACCTTTTAAACCTCCATTCATTCATTATTTTCTGCTCAACTCCCAACTTCATTACATACCAGCAGCAAATATCAATAACCCCAAAAACCAGAGTTTAGATCTCGCAGTGATGGAGTTCGATTGGTCTCGCGGTGGCGCAGCGGCACGCGGCAACAGCACAGCAACACGCAGTGAAGGACTCAATGGGGGGGGGCAATAAATCCAACGAGAAAATGGAAGGTTGAGACAAAGGAACTTGAATGGGAGGAACCGGAGAATGCAATCGCTGGGAATATTGGGAATAAGGAGTTGCGAAAGGAGTTGTGCAATCGCTGGTGGTCTTCAAACTAAAACTCATTACCATATTCCGCGCTCTCGCCGCTGTTGATGGTGCCCTCTGCGGCAAAGTCGAAGAGCAACTTCACCTGAGTCAGATCGAACACGACGGCTTGACCACGATGGCACTTGGCGTGGCCTGAGTCGGATCGAACACGCAATCCTATGTTGATGACCGCAGATCCGCATATTTGCTCCTTCCTCCCACCCTCTCGCTAACAACCAGTGCCTTGCAGTCACAGTTATTCATCCCTTCGGTGGTGGAGGTTCTAGGTCGTGGGGCGTTTGGATCTCACGGTGGCTCCTCCACTACGTGAACGGCTCGTACGCTTCTGCAACAGACAAAGAGAGAGATCCAAAGATCCTTCATTGTGTTGCAATCCAAACTTCTCCCTTTCTTAATTTTTTTTTTAAAAAAATTATGGATATATGTTTGATTTTGAAATTGACTAATGCTGTTGATTTTTATTTTGATTTCCTTTTTTGAAATCGTTTGATTTTGATATGCACTTATGTCTCCAGGAGTTTGTTTTTTATGTTTGGAGAAGCAATTTTTGGCGGTTTTTAGCACCCAGAAAACAAATCCTAATAAAATAATAATAAAAATAAATGTCATGTCATCATTTAACAGCAGAATAGACGGAAAAGGACTAAAACTTAGGACGGAAAAAAAGTTGGAGGACTTTGACTGATCGTAAAAAAATTTAGGGACCAAAACCATAAATGTGAAAAAGTTTATGGACCAAAAACATAGTTTGCTCTTTTTTCAATTGGGTCCATGAACTTTTTTTTTTTTTTCAATTGGTCCCTCGTCTAATTGTCGTTATGAAAAATCAACCGCAAACATTTAATTAGAGATGTAGACAATGAATTGATGCTTCTGGAATGTGTTATAAGCACAACTTAGTCAATTATGAGAGTTTTCTGCAAAATTTCAACCTTCTGCAGAGCCAAATAATTGTGAAAGAATAATTTGGTTAAATTGACCTATAGAGGTTGAAACTTTGTAAAAACCTCTCAGAATTAACTCACTTGTACTTACAACACATTCCAGAAGCATCAGTTCACTATCTGCAACTCTAGTTAAGTGTCTGCGGTTGATTTTTTGTAACAACAATTAGACGAGTGATCCAATTGAAAAAAAAAATTCATGACCCAATTAAAAGAAAAAAAAAAGTTCAAGGACCTAATTGAATATTTGGTAAAAGTATAGGGACCTGCAGAGTAATTTAACCTTTCCATTTCTTGTCTTTCTGTTTTATATTTTTCTCCATCTGTTTGTATTCCTAAATTTTGAGAGATGCTGAATTTGTGATCCACAAAAGGATTTTCATAAAAAATGATAACAAAATTTTAAGCCCAAACATTTATTTAATATTCCAAGTTGGAAAAAAAAACAACTAATGTTGAATTTAAATTTAAAAAGTTGTGTAAAATATTGTTGCAAAAATTCTACAAAAGCTTCTTGAATATTCTAGAATTTTGTTGAGTTAGCAAAAATGTCACTTTTTTTGTCCTTGATCAAATGATTTTTTATAATGTTTTTTTTTTTAATGGCTTGATCAAATGATTTGATGGACGGCAAATACCGCCAACTTTTTCACCCAACAATATGTATGTACAGATATAATTTGATCTACTTATATCTCTATACATACATATAAGATTTATGATGCATAATTATATATGTTATTTGTATTATTTATTTTATTTATTATTAATTTAAATTCTTCTGATAAAAAAAAAGTTGTAGAAATTACAATCATAAATGTGAGATAAAAAGTGCGAGTATCATATTTTGTTCTTTCTCATTTAAAAAAAATAATAAAAAAAGGTATAAAAAAAAGACAGATATAAACAACACATTAAGTTTAAATTAAAATTTTAATTTTATTGCTGGCCAAAGGTCAAATTTTAGGAATTAATAAAATTGTAAAAGAAAATTCTGAAAAATATTAATAACAAAATTTTAAACTCATTCAATAATTTAATAGTCCAAATCAATGTTATGAAATTCGGCTCGGAGTGATCGATTGGACAAAAAATCGGTTACTTAACCGGTTCGAGCCTCTTATTAGATCGGTTGTGCACTTGAACAGGTAAAATTCAGCTTGACTCGGCCGATTATCAGTAAAACCGATGACTCGGTAGGTTGTGTGAACCGGACGGGTTATTCATTGTCAATATAAGCAGAAGAAAAATAAGAGCCACAAATTTGCAGAGAAGAAGAATGTGAGTCAAAGATTTGCAGTGAAGGAGATGAAGAACGCAAGCCAAAAATTTGCAACAAAAAGGAGTAAGAACGGCGAGCCGAAGACGGAAGATTCACGAAGAAGAACAAGAATGGAAGCTGAAGGTGTGCATAGCTTCCCTGTTGGTCCTGTATTTTTTAACTTCAAAAGAAACTTAAGTGGAAGAGAAGACCAATCTGAAATGAAGACGCTGGCTAAGTTATTACGAATCATTGCATTTTTATGTCTTATTCAAATTAATGACATTTAAAATTATAATTTAAAATTTAAAATTAAACAAAAATTATTGCAAATATAAGTGGCAAACAGTTTTAGTGGCAAGGAACGGGGATGGGTTCAAAAATTATAGCCCCACCGAGTTGTGTACAAACCAATAAAATTCACATGAATCATTTAAAAATTTGAAAATATAATTTTGTAGCTCAAATGACTAACTTGCACAAAATTGCAAGAAACATAAGTTAAATAAAATTTTACATGAATGAAATTGCAGGAGATAAATGTTTCATTTAACTAGAATTAAATGTTTCATCTAATTAGAATTAAATGTTTCATCTAATTCTTACCAATTAAATTTAATTCTAAGTAATCGTTTGACTTCTAATTACATTTTAGTCAAATTTAATTAAAAAAATGGATATTCTTCAAACACTTTTCCAAGCTTATCATGACATCAGATTGTAATTTCTTATTAAGAGCATGTTCTAAATCTAAGTAATCCAATTAGTAGTACAAATCAACACCCTTTTTTTCTTCAAATAAGAGATTGAGAGAGAGAGAGAGAGAGAGAGAGAGAGAGACCCTTTTGGCATCCTTTTCATGAACAACATACAAAAGTCCAAGCACTCTCGGGTAGAAAAGATCTCCCATCATGCCAAAGTCGGAATTTTCATTTTGATCAAGCAACAATTGTGACTATGTAGTTCTATGTACACATTTGTATGTAGCCTAACTATGTAGCCTAACCTAGCATATGTTTAGTAGTTTCAATTTCGAGATTCAGATTTGGCATCAACACCAAGCTTCGTGTACAGAGACCCTACAGCCGGCACTTCAGCATGCGAAGATACCATTGCTGAAAGAGGCTGGAAATTAGTATTTCCAACAAACCAATAGAGTGCCCATTTCAAATTGCAAAGAGTGTACTTGAGAGATTTGGTCCAATTTTCCTGCTTGTTGAAGCTTTGAGTGATGGAATAGTTTTCCACCTTGTCATTCTCAATCCTACAAATCAGCCAAAAATATTTGTCATCCTCAATGATCAAACTAACGCATGATTTGAACAGACGTCAAGTTTATGTATGATGATCTTCACATAATACTGTATCTAGATAAATTAGCAAGAACACGTAATATGTTAAACATTATAAGATAAAGGGTATAATAAGTTCAACAAAATCCATCATACTAAAAAGCTCATGAAAGCATAACTGTTAATAATACTAGCTCGATTCCAAACCAAGCTTAAGCTTAGTAAAGCTTGGCTCATCAACCACCATTCTACATGCCATTTGATATTTTGGATGTTTGAGACTTGAGAAAGTGGGAATGGCATGGTCAGGAATCTGGCCTGCATGTGCACCAGAACAAGTATAATGGACACTTAGCAGCCTTCATTATTGTTTCTTTGTTTGTCCTCTATGAGGGAATGGGAGGGTTGTGAATCTCGTGCATTAAGTCCAAAGGCGCTATAAATTCCATTAAGCCATAACTAAGTACACAACATGTTCATCAAGATCTTAAGTTATGCCCAGAGCCAGAGTAGAGACAAGCTCAGAGGTAAAACCACACAAACCCGCCATCCTTTCCTCTCCATCAATTAGCAAAAGGAAATGATCTGCTTAACTCAAAGAGTAGAGCTTGATGACACCAAAGCAAAATTCCTCGGTATCCAATGCAAATAAATGCCCACACAGCACCCAAAGATAAAACACAGTGCCATAAATAAATATATTATATGTAGTAACACATACTTGTAAGGCAGTTTGAAACATTTCTCAGGTGGTATGTTATTCTCTTGATCCTTAGATTTGGCAAAGTCTGCAAAATCCTTAAGGCATGCTAAAAACAATGTCATTGCTTTGTCATAG
The DNA here is from genome assembly GCA_026413185.1 of Pueraria montana var. lobata. Classification (NCBI taxonomy): domain Eukaryota; kingdom Viridiplantae; phylum Streptophyta; class Magnoliopsida; order Fabales; family Fabaceae; genus Pueraria; species Pueraria montana. Next base: position 55,661,304 of record CM048654.1, read on the forward strand.
CGAGTACTCCAGAACAAGTTGACAGGACCAAACCTGAAAACCATAGCATCCATTAATAGTGACTCAGTAGACAAGTTTAAGAACAAATCTAAAAGCAGGAAGTTTATTATATTATTTTGTTTACAACTTTGTATAACCTAGAACACCAACCATAATCTCAGCACACACATACAGAACCTGAGCCAACTGCCAAGGGCCATGGCATGACCCAAAATAGTATAAAAAACACCAATGTAGCTCCAAGTTTTAACTTGATGTTTAAATAAATAAACAGAAGTAATAAAAATAAAACGCAGAAAATTTGAAATTGCTACCAGCCAATCAGCTGGTAGATCTGATTTCCCTTTACACATTACACTAGTGATTTAGGCTCAACTTCAGCCAGCATCAAATTCTATATTAAATAAAGTCAAAAACCACAAAGACACAAATGACTACAAATGTAGAACCATGAAGCGTACTTACAGTTCATAGGTACCGTTATTAGTGTCTGTGATACGAGGGTAGCTACCCATAGGAATTATCTTTATTCGATATCTAAAAGTAACGAGTTTAGGAGTTACAAGTCAACAACAACAACAAAAGCCTTATCCCACTAAATGAGGTTGGTTACATGAATCATAGTTTCATACAATGCCATTGGGCTCAGAGGATACATTACAAGTCATTCCAATAAATTATATGAAAAATGTAAAGTAAAAATGTAAAGTGACAATAATATGAAATTGTTAGCTCATGGCACAAGCAAACAGGACCTTGCAAGTTTCAGCTTGCTGTAAAATTTCAATTTAACTAGAAACCATCTTGTACCATAACTTAGAGTAACAAAAAATCACATAGAAGACAAGAATCCTTCCAAATTAAATGTGATTGGAAACCTAAATCCTCTGTCAATACATCTTCTAGACATGATCTAGAAAATCATAAATTCAAACTAGAAAATAATGGCCTGGTAGTTTCAATTCAGCAGAAGAGGCAATACTTAATAAACTTTGGTTTGAATTCCATACAGGATATAACAAGTAACTATATATGCCTATGAAGACAACAGCATTTGCCTGCTTAAAATCATCCCTTGTGATGATTTGCTCTTGCATATATCACTCAGAAGAACTTATGAAAAACACAGTAATTAGCAGATGGCTTCAATCACTGTTAAATGTAAAATCCTGTTATGAACTAGATATATTAACACACACAAATATACATGGAGACATAGAAGAGAAGTTATACTAAATTAACAATGGTAACTATTTGTCCTATTATAGTAACTAAATGCATATATCCTATACAGATGGAGACAAAGGATACTGAAACTTCGGTCGGAAATACTGGCACATAGTATGAAGAAGAAGGCAAGCTTGGCCCCAGGCAGCATTTATCTCATCCCATTCAACCTAAACATTTCATAATAGCAAACATCATAATCAAAAGCTTAAATATTCAACATAGAAAGAAAAAGGAATCAAAATTAAGAAAATTCTCTAGGATAAAAAATTATAACATCTTTTCCAAATCATCAAATGAGGAAAGGACACATGCAGCTACAATATTTTATTTTATGAAGGAACATAGCAAAGCAAAACACGAGTGCATGTACCACAAAGTTGAAAGAATTAACAGTTTAGCACCATAGATTAGTTATCCATATTCCATAATAGTTGTCTGGTTCAAAAAGCACTTCAAGACACAGTTTAGTTAGCCAAAGAAATTTAATATTTTGTTGCAAAAGAATTTTTTTTAAATAAAAGTAGCTACAGTATAAGTTTATCAACATCCATTACAACTTATTAGATCTAGAAATTCTTGATAATGAAAGCAATAATGTACTGTCATTTTTCAGTAACAATGCTATTCTATTAAATTCTTCAAGTTAGACACCTCGAATAGCATACATTCTTATTTATAGGTTGCCATCCAAAAATATAATTGGCAGACATGACTTTGATGTGACATGTGGGTACATTAATACATATTTTTGCGACATTATATTAATACTAATACATATTTTCTGCAAGGATCAAACTTAGGCTTTGCAAATTTGAACCAAAGTCGCAAGAATTGTGGTACAGTTTGGTATGTGGTACAGGACATTTTCCAGTACACAAATGGAGGGATAGACTTGATCAGATAGCTTTTAGGATCAAAAGTAATTTAGAATTGAATTTCTATATACATGAAATTCAAACTATATTATCAAATGGTAAAAAAAATTATGGTATAACCATGGTCCATAATATCATTTTTTTCTATCATATATTTTTATGTATATTTTTAACTCATTAACTTTTATATGAAAGTTTCAATCTCTAAGCTGTTTTTTTCTGCAGTGTGAATGGGCTGAATTTATAATACTAAACCCTATCATATTGATTCATCTTTTTGACTAATAAATTGGGCTATATTTAGAAGAAAACAAAAAGCATTCAACCAAAAAATGAAAGAAGCTAAAAGAAACTGTTTTGAGGAACTGGGGAATTAGGTTAGGTTTTCATCTATATTCCAGCTAGCACCTGTGACTCCTCTTTCCGTCTTTGCAACTGGGTGCACCTTGTCTCCTCTTTCAGTCATATCTAGATTCTCTACAATTGGCAGCCATGGGAGATTTTTACATTCATTTTATGGTCAACACATGCTATTGTGCTTTCTTTTAGCACTACTATGCCCAAGTTTGGAATGCTCACAGCAGCACTTTGGGTCAACAATTTTTACCTAAGACGATACATGTAAATGTGAAAATATGGGTGTGGATACAAAAATATAAATTGTTCAATAACCAAATTGTCTCTAAAGCTTAATCTGATACCAAACAAAACCACATAAAATACCAATTTGCAATTCCACTCACAGAAGAAAACTGAGCAAAGCACGGTATAAAACAAAGAAAAAGTATTGAAATAATTACAAAGACTCGGAGAGTAACTTATACACAATCTTGCTTATATGCCATGGTAGCTTATTAATTATTTTAAACTTAAATAAAGGCATAAGCTACCATAGAAGAATCCCAAGCATGCATATTAACCTCAACAACACATGGGCACAACATTAAGCCAGAAATACAACATGCTAGGCATCTTACTGGAATTTTAGGGAGTCTTCCAAGTCGAAAGTTGTTAATTGTTCCAAACTCTCCATCATGAGAAATGGGGAAGGCATCGTTGAGCACATTTGTTCGCTTCAATAATTCTAAATGTGCTTGTGAAACTTCAATCTTGGCCAAAATTGCGTCTCTCTCCTCCTGTTAATTGAAGTATTTTTGCTAAATGCTCAGACTTGGAAGTTATATTTTTCAGAAAAAAGAGGTAAAGTTTTCAGCAACATGCTTAAACTTCTTGCTACAAGAGCATCAAAATAAGTGAATCCTATACTAACATCAAAAATAAGATAAGACGAAAATGCAAAATATGGTAGAAAAGAAAATTTCATTCATAAAGCATGATCCTTTGGTAATCAGTTTTATTTCTTCTATGTTATCAGTGACCATATTTGGCCAATAAAGACCATATTTGGCCAATAAAGATAGCAGTAAAAGTAGAGCTACTAGTTGAAAATGATGAAGCCATTTTGTCATTTGAACCAATGGCAAGATCCTCTAGAACTCACCCAAACTAGCTAAAGACATAAACAACAAAAAACTTGCCAGAACAAATTCTACCCGACAAGATGGTATGTGAAGGGGGCAGGGGGACAATTACAAACCTGATGAGAAATTAATTGAAACTGAAAATTGTTGAACTCGTGCCAATACCTGTTACACATTTAGACACATAAAATCAATCATTGACATGAAGCATCTCAAGCATCCACACAAACCAAATAAGAAAAAGTTAAAGATCTATCTATACTCATAGAAATTTTATTTTGGGAGTATGGCATTTTTTATCAAGAAGTATCATGTGGTCAAGGTACAGAGAAAAATGTACCTCTCCTCCAATTCTTTAAAGCGACTTGATTTTAACTCTAGTTCCCTCAGTTCAGCATTTACTTCAGCATTCTGTCTCTCGGTTTCTTCAATTGCGGCTTCAAGTCTTCGTTCTTCTTCCTCAATCTTGAATAGTATTCCAAATAGTAAATCGCTGATTAGGCTTTGGAAGAAAATTTAATGGTACACTCAAGAAAATCATCTTATAAGGATAAAGACATTTCCAATCAAAACTCCATATTTCCACTACAAAGAATGACAAGCGCAATTTTGAAATTCAAAACAGTTGTGAACCAATTCTCCAACTTCAAAATTGAAAAGGGAAATTTCTCATAGAAATGGAAAAATAAATATACTTTACTTTCTGGCTTTCTGGTATACATATATAAATTCTACAGAGAAGAGAGAAATAAAAAAAAATTGAAAAAAAAAAGAGTGAAGAGAGAAGTGATGTCACACAGAACAGATCTTGGAACAACTCCACAAAATGTAGCAACCGATGTTGTTAAATGGCAGTGCCATGGCAGAATGGTGTGGCAGATTTTTTGCCAACCGCCATAGGCAACTTGTGAAGGGAGGCCCGCTATAGCAGCATCATAGGCCGCAATGGCGTGTTTATATGGCAGAATTTTGGCCTTCCGCCATCCGCCATTTATAACACTGGTAGCAACCAAATCAAGTCACCCAAGGCTCCTGGTAGATTTGGAAGATTCAACAAAATGGAAAGCAACATAGAATATTGCAATAGCATATGTAATTATTATGCCTAACAGTTCACAGTAGACTAATAATGGTGCAATGTCATCCTTTCTCCATGCAAAACCAAGGAGAAAAAAAATTGAAATGCTTCCAAATTGGCATTTTTCAATTGCACATTTGCACCAAACAGAGAACAAAACCCACGTTATCTTCCATTTCATTCTAACCCATCTACAACACACTACCTATATCATGGAACAAAGCATATTGGCCATAGATTCAAGTAATAATTAACAGAGATTATGAATACTCTGATTTTTTCCCAAAGTTATCACCAATAATCTTTTAATCCTAAATACTCTGATTGGAGATAGTAAACCTGGTTGTGATGTCACACAGAACTGATCTGGAAGTCCTATGGAGAAGAAAGATAAAAAAGGTGACGGGAGAAGTGACATCACACAGAACTGATCTGGAACAACTCCACCAAAGTATAGAAACCAAATCACATCCCCCAAGGCTCTTGGTAGATTTGGAAGGTTTGACAAAATGGAAAACAAACATAGGATATTGCAATAGCCTATATAATTATTATGCATTCACAATACGTTTATTATGCCTTACCCATCTACCTCTATCTCAGAACAAACTAACATAGCATTAAATGCAAACCGGCCATAATTTCAGATAATAGTCAACCGAGGTTATGAATACTCTGATTTTTCCCCATAGTTATCACCACTAATGGTTTAAATCCTAATTCCTAAATAAACAGTTATGTAATACACAGATTGGATATAGTAAACCTGATGAGCACCTTCAATTTCTCCTTAAGAAAATCAGCCTCACTGAGGACATCTCTAGCCTCTCCCTCCAAGTTTTTAAGACAAGCTTCATATGCTTCAATGTCCCTGTTCACATCTTCAACCTCTTTATCAAGCTTATCTGACAAAATCCTCATGCAGTCAAGGCATAAAGGTTGTTCAACCTGTAACCACACAGAAAACACACTGATTATGACCCAATCACCTAAAAACCCATCAAATACATTACATATTTACATGTTTCCGTCCACAAACCTGCGTCTGCGTTGTGGCAATCTCAAATGCTCGAGTCAAGACAGTAATAGTGGAATTAAACCCAGAGTTATGAGGCGGCAAATGGCCACCAGAATCAGCCCCCGTGCCCGATGAATGCGCCCCACTTCCATCTGTCCCCGATTCGGACTTGTACACAACCACAAACGACTCCTCCATGGCCTTCCCTGGCTGTGCAGCAGCATCGCCGCGTGGCCGAGGAGGATTTCCCTGAGCCTGAGGTTTCTGCTTGGGCAACACAACATACGAATTGTCCATTTTAGTCGTACTCAGCACACTGCTGGCACCATGAATGGACGACCCTTGCATCCCTACACTCATCCATTGCCTCATCATCAAAAATTAAATCACCACAACCATTCTCATTTGACTAATTACAATTTAAATTCACTCCAAATCAATACAAATACAAACATTATTTAAAAATCATTCCACATAAGGCATCAAACGCAACATCCTTATATATCAGCCAAATCAACAATTATCAATCAATCAAATTAACAAATGAACAGTAAAACCCTAACGAACCGGACGACCCTTGCATCCCTACACTCATTCATCCATTGCCTCTTCGTCAAAAATCAAATCACCACAACACAACACAACAATTCTCATTTCTCGCTTAAATAATTACAATTCACTCAAAACCAATACCGATACAAACATTATATATTTCAAAACCATTCAACATGAGCATCAATCAAATGCAACAACCTCATGAATCAGCCAAGTCAACAAACAACAAGTATCAATCAATTAAATTAACAAATAATAATGAAACCCTAACGAACCGGAGCGAGAAGGATCGTTGAAGAATTTGTCGGCGTAAGAATCGACGCCGACGATGCAGAGAGGGTTGCGGCAGTTCTGGCAAACCCATCGGGGCACATTCGGATCCACCGGGAAGGTCCGAGTCCGACCCTTATTTTCGCCCTTCTTCATCGCTTTCTTTCTTTCTTCACTGAAACCCGATTCTCAATTATTATTTTATTTTATTTTTATATTATGAAGAAGAAGAAGAAGAAGAAAAAAAAAAAGGGAAAAAGATAATATTATGGTGCTTCGGTGAGGTGATTTAGGTGACAGTAATATTGGCGACTGAAAAACGAGGATATATAGATTCCGATGGAGCAAGTAACTGTCTGTACTGTGTATACTTCTTTCAGTTATTGCATGCGAATATGATCTTTAATAGAAAAAAAATCTCCTTATATATATAAATGACTAAGAGATTCTCTCATCTTCTTACTTTATTCTCTCCACTCTCTTTCACATTCACTCTTATTTGACTCTTCTCTCGTGGAATGATGTAGTTCACTCTCCTAACATGCATCATCTGTTCTTCTACTTTTTCTAAAATTTCTCTTATTAATTTTTGTAACTACTCCACATTCACAATATTTTTATAACTACCTTCATTCACTTCTTTATCTGGTTCTATTTTTTAAAATATTTTTTTATCAGTTTTTAAACTCTATTTTTTAATTCAGAAGATTTCTCTCTTTCATAAATAATTTCAAATCATTAATTCAATTTACTTTTCAATTTTCAAAGTTAATTTAAAAAATTAAAGTTACATCATTACATCTTCCCTTATCTTTTTTTTTTTTTTTAAAATTATAGTTTCTAATTTCTTTTATAATTATCTCTTTTTCAAAATTTCTTTCAATGTGCTACATATTTTTTTTAAAAAAATTTATACTCTCTAATCTTTTGGACTTTTTTTAATATTTCTTTTATCTAATTTTCTAACTCTATTTCTTAATTCCAAAGATTTTTCTCTTTCATCAATAATTCAAATTCCTTGATTCAATTTACTTTTCAATTTTCAAATTTAATATTAAAAAATTAAAGTTACATCATTATATCTTCTCTTTTTTTTTCTTTTAAAAAAGTTATAGTTTCTAATTTCTTTTATAATTATCTCTTTTTCAAAATTTCTTTCGATGTACTATATAATTTTTTTTTCAAATTTTATACTCTCTAATCTATTTTTTTTTAATATTTTTTATCATATATTCTAACACTATTTTTTAATTCCGAAGATTTCTCTCTTTAGTAAATAATTCTAAATCCTTAATTCAATTTACTTTTCAATTTTCAAAGTTAATATTAAAAAAATTAAAGTTACATTGTTACATCTTCCCTTATCTTTTTTTTTAATTTTATAATTTCTAATTTCTTTTATAATTATCTCATTTTTAAAAAAAAAATTCAATGTGCTATATAATTTATTTATTTTTTTCAAATTTCTTTCTATTGACTATATAAATAAGGCAATGAAAATTTTAATAAGCCCGTGCGTTCACTAGTACTAATAATTTACGTTAATTAAGAAAGAAAATTAGTTATATTATTTAATTATATCAATTTTATTTAAAAATATTTTTTTTCTAAACTACTTTTATTAGAATTTGATATCAATAATAAAAAAATTCATTAGAAACAAAATCATCTTTAAATGAAAAGTACTATGAAGATAATATTATTAAATAAGATTAAATTAGTTGAGAATTATTTATATTTAAAATTTGTATATATGAATTTTTTTATAATTGACACCAAAAAGAGTATAATAAATAATATTTTTAAATGCATAAATTATACTATAATTATATTCATTATATATTTTATAACACGTAAATTATATTTTAGATTTATAATAACAAAAATTACCTTGTAATACAATGATAATTTTAATTATTGATAATTTTTTTTTAAAAATATTAAATTTTAATTTGGAAATTAAGATGAAAAAGATATATTGAAAGAAATAAACAATTAATAAAACTAAGTATACAAATAGAAATAAAAGGAGAGTGGTTTGATATAATCAAGAAAAATACTTTTGGGCAAGTTGTTACATAAAATTAGATTTAAAATTAAAATTAAGAAGTATTTGATATGAATAAAAAATTAAAAAATTAAATTAAATACTCAATATATAATATTAGACAAGACATGTGACTTAATAATAATAACAATAATAATTTCTAACAATAGTCTCATTAAAAAAATTAGCATTTTATCTATGTATAAAAAAAAGGCTAAATGTTACTTTTGGTCCTTTATGTTTTAGTATTTTTTCGCGTTGGTACATAATATTTTAAAAGTTTCATTATGATCATTTATGCTTTCAAATGTATCATTTTGGTCCTTCATTCAATTTTCTGTTTAAAACGTTAGTGTTCCGTTAATATTTTAATTTTGAAATAATTAATTTAACATAGTGGCGGCTAAAAACCGCCACTATCTTTATTATATTTTAAAAATTACAAACACTAAAGTAGCGCCCCTATTCTCTCGACCTAGCTTTGCCTCTCTTCTCTCCGGCGACCTCTGCCTTTCTCTTCTCAGTCATGGCAACGTCCTCACAACAAGAAGGGTCCTACTTTGGTTTGTTAGTGGGTTTGGGGTCATTGGCGGCGCACGGTGGTCGTGGTGCAGAGCGGCAGATCTGGGTCCAGTGCTATCGAGGGTGGTCGTGGCACGGCGCAACGCGATGGATCTGGGTTCATGGAGAGGTTTTGGGGTGGTGAGGTCGCGCGGATTTGGGTCTCGTGGTGTCGAGGGTGGTTGTGGCGTGGTGTGACGCGACAAATCTGGGTTCATGGAGAGGTTTTGGGGTGGTGGAGGTCACGCGGATTTGGGTCTCGTGGTGTCGAGGGTGGTTGTGGCGTGGTGCGGCGCGAGAGATCTGGGTTCATGGAGAGGTTTTGGGGTGGTGGAGGGCACGTAGATCTGGGTCCTGTGGTGTCGAGGGTGGTCGTGGCGCGGCGGATTTGGGTTCGTGGGGTGGTTTTTGGGTGGTGGAGGTCGCGGAGATGAAGGGTCCGAGGAGATGTGTTGGTTCGGAGGAGATGAAGTGTCCTGGAGGCATGTTGGTTGGGATCACGGTGAAGTTCCCTAATTTTTTCAATAAAATAAAGATAATAGCGGTTTTTAGTCATCACTATGTTAAATTAATTATTTTCAATTTTAAAAGTTAACGGAAGCCTAACGTTTTTAACAAAAAATTGAATAAATGACCAAAATAATACATTTCGAAAACATAAAAGATCAGAATGGAACTTTTAAAACATTATGTACCAAAGTAAAAAAAACAATAAAACATAAAGGACCAAAAGTAACATTTAGCCTAAAAAAAATTAGTATTTTATCTTTTACATTGCACGGTTTGATTTAATATGTAAATTTTATTATTATAATTCATTATTGTAAAAGATGTAAAATATTATATAATTAAAATAAATAAATATCAAGTCACCGTATAAGTAAATATTTAAATTCCTCGATATAAAAACTTTACATAAAAAGTATATTGATCCCCCTCCCCTCTCTTTTTTTTCAACAGCCCAGTTTTCTTTAATGGACCCACGCTGCTTATCAATCCAAACTATGGAATTGCTATTTGCACTCCCTCCATTTTCTAATACACTCCCTTTTATAATTTTTAATTTTTTATTTTAAAAATACCCTCTTTCCAAAAATAGTCTCCAAATTACTTTCCAAAATCCAATTCCTTTTGTTCCATTCCAAAAATTAATTTATAAAAGTATTAAAAACTTCCAAAAATTAATTTCCAAAAGCCAATTCCTCCATTTCATTCACACAACGTTCTCATTCGACACTATCACCATAGAACCCGATCTCAAGAACAAAGTCAAATCATATCTCGAATTGTTCTTCAAAGTGAAACAATACAACCACTTCTTGATCGTGTTTGGAAACAGAGTTTCCTTTATACGATCCCACCATTAGCACTGAAAATCGAACTTCTTTCATCGTCATGGCTAATTTTCTCTAATATGATGTGTATGACACCAACATGTGAAAGTCGGTTGGCAATTTGGATCTCAAATTGCTCATCCTCCAACCAACGTGGGAATTGGTGAGGATCTCCACACAATTAAGGATTTGCAAAAAATGTACGATTTTCTCATATTCAATGTCACGAGAAGATCTTCATCGTTCAATGCTTCCTTGCATGCCCATTTGCGATAGTAAGTGAATAATCACTTATTTGGAAAAAAAAATGTACAATATTCTTAATTGTACAACACTTGATTCCTGGGAGTTACACTTTTGAAAGAAGAAAATTTGGGAACAAGCCTTTTTTTTTTCATAGCCAAATTAGTCTTAACTCTCAACATTTTTTCATTGGATGCTGAAGAGGATATGTTGATGGCATCATTGAAGAATGAGGGTACTCAAATAAGAGAGGGGGGTGTGGTGTGGTGAGGAGCATTGATAGAGAAAAAAATGAAAAGGTTATTTCAATAAATTTATATTAAAAGAGAAAAGAGTAGTGTATTTAGTAATGAGTGAGTGTAAATAGTAAGAGCCTCCAAACCATCTTTCACTTTCGGTCAATTTTGGGCCTCTAAGCTTTATGTGGATCAGGACCAGGCTTGAGAAGTGTAATCAATAACATCCATAATAAATAGTTTTATTTTGGTACATATCCATAATGAATAGTAAGTAAGAATGTAACCCATAGGTTGGCGCGGTGGTGTAAGGTCCTGCTGCGTTCACATATGGAGGAACGATCTATTTAGTGAGAGAACACGTGTTCGATTCCCCTCTGTGTGCAAAATTTTCTTGGACCAGCGACAATCACGCACTGCAAGCGGGATTAGTCTCTGACCCAGTGGATTTGGGATACCCGTGGTCTCTGACCAATGACCAAAAAATAATATTAAGTAAGAATGTTATTAAAAAATATTAATAATCAATTCTTATGTTATTATATTATGAAAGTAAATGCATTCAAAAAAAATATTATGAAAGTAAAAAAAAAATCTTAAATAATTAATTCTTATATAAAGCGTTAAAATTAAAATTTACTGCAAAATAGTTTAGCATCCAGTAAAAATAATAATTTACTTAAATAATTAGTTATATTATTTAATTATATCAATTTTATTTAAAAATAATTCTTTTCTAAACTATTTTCATTAGAATTTGATATCAATAATAAAAAAATCATTAGAAACAAAATCTAATTAAATAAAAGATATTTTGAAGATGATATTATTAAATAAGATCAAATTTGTTGAGATTTACTTATATTTGAGATTAGCATATATGAAATTTTTTTGTTTATAATCGAGACCAAAAAAGAGTATAATAAATAAATAGTTTTAAATATATAAATATATTATAATTAAATTCATAATTAATAAATTTTTTATGGCATATAAATTATATTTTAGATTTATGATAAATAGTTTATCTTGTAATAAAATGATATTTGTAATTATTGGTAAATTTTTAAAAATAATAATAAATTTTAATTTAAAAATAAAGATGAAAATGATATATTAAAGGGATAATTAATAAAACCAAGTATACAAATAGAAATAAAAGGAGAGTGGTTTGATATATAGTCAAGAAAGATACTTTAGGACAAGTTGTTACATCAAATTAAATTTGAAATTAAAATTAAGAAATATATTCAAAATAAATAAAAAATTAAAATAAAATTAAATACTCAATATATGATATCAGGATAAGACATATGACTAAATAATAGTGATATAATTTCTAAAAATGCTCTCATTTAAGAAAAAAAATAGCATTTTATCTTATGCAACACAGAGTTTGATTTAATATATAAATTTTATTATTATAATTCATTATTGTAAAATATTATTCATATTATATATTAAAATAATTAAATATCAAATCACCATATAAGTAAATATTTAAATTTCTCGATATAAAAACTTTACATATAAGTATAAATTTTCTTCAACAGCCACTACTGGAATTCTTTTGAAGTCCAATTAATGGATCCACGGTACTTATCAATCCAAATTAGGGAATTCCTATTTACACTTTCTCTTATTTCTAATACACTCCCTTCTATAATTTTTAAATTTTTATTTTCAAAAGTACCCTCTATCAAAAACAGTCGCCAAAAATAAGTTAAAATGTCAACACATGCTGAAAATTACTTTTCGAAATCTAATTCCTTTCGTTCCATTCTGGAAATTAATTTTCAGAAGCCAATTCCTCTCATTCCATTCACGCATCATCCTCATTTGACACTATCACCGTGGAACCAGATCTCAAGAATAGAGTCAAATCGGATCTCGAATTATTCGTTAAAGCAAAATAATACTACCACTGGCTTGATCATGTCTAGAAATGGAGTTTCCTCCTGTACTAACCAAAAAATCAAACTTTTGTCACCGCCATGGCCAATTTTTCTCTACTATGATGTGTATGACATCAACCTGTGAAAGGTCAATTGGTGATTTGGATCTCAAATTGCTCCTCCTCCAAACAATGCCGAAATTGGTGAAGGTCTCCACACGAGTAAGGATTTGCAGAGATTGTATGGTTTTTTCATATTCAAGGTCACAAAAAGGATTTGGCTCCTTTAAAGTGAGAGGGTGCACTTTAGAGGATAAAATGCAATAATAATCGTTAATTCAAAAATTAATGGTGAGATTTGTGATAAAATAATATATATATATGTAAGTAACAAAATCTAAAATTAATTATAATATCAATCATTGATTTTTAAATTAACGGTTATTGTTGCACTTTATCCTCTAAAGTACATTTCCTCACTTTAAAGGATCCAAATCCCACAAAAAAAATCTTTGTCGTCCAATGTGAGCCCATTGCAATAGTTAGTGAATAATTTGGGAACAACCCTTTTTTTCATAGCAAAATTAGTCTTAACTCTCAACATTTTTTTTAATTGGATGCTGAAAAGGATATATTGATGGCTTCACTAGTGGAAGTGTTGAAGAATGAGGGTATTGAAATACAAGAGAAGGGAGTGTGGTGACCGATGAGCAGTGATCTTTGAAAGAGAAAAATTGAAAAGGTTATTTCAATAATTTTATAACCAGTATTGTGAAATAATTTAAATTTGACGTTGCTACTTTAAATTTGACGTGACTTGAAAAATTTTCAAAATGAGTGAGAATTTGGTCTAGCCAAGGATAAAAGCTAAGTCCCTTAAGTTGCTTGAAATAATACTTGCCACTATACCAACTAATTTTGATAACTTATAGATGACAAAAATAATTTTTATACTATATCATTAATGTAAAATTATATATTTAATAATATATTAATTCATGCAGTTCAACCATTGTGATCCACTAGTTCAATTAGTGAGTCAATGACCCAGTGACATGACCAGATTGATCATCTGTCCAATTTTTACAACTTTGTTTATAATTTAAAAGGGAAGTGTATTTAGTAATGTAGGATTGTTAATAGCAAGAGCCTCCAAATCCTCTTTCCCTTTCGGTCAATTTTGGGCCTCTGAGCTTTATATGGATCTGGACCAGGCTTGAGATTCAATGTTGGAATAATGAAATAATATCAAGGCCATACTTTTGAAAATTCCTAAACTATCCTTCCCAAATTCCCAGTAACCTTGTTTTTCTTCTCTCGACCCCGCACCCCATTACACTATTCACCGTGTAGAGCTTCATTCACCCCTTTCCTTGGTTCTTCAATCTTGCACATTTTTTCTTCGTCAGTCTCCTCCCTCCATCAATTTCCCACAAAGATGTTTGAGGTAGGTCACATTGCCTTCTTTTGTCTTCATCATTCTTCTCTATAGACCTTAAATAACAATACAAATAAGCAAAAGCAATACAGAAAAATATTCCAGAATACCTATTTCGAAACTGAAATAGGTATTCCGGAAAACCTATTCCGGAAGTATTGCCTCTCTGTTACGGAATAACTATTCCAGAACGAGAAAAGCCAACCCAAAATGTATTCCGGAATACCTATTCTGGAATAGGTATATTCCGATATATACCTATTCTGGAATATATTTTTGGTTGGCTTTTCTGGTTCCGGAATAGTTATTCCGTAACAGAGAGGCAATACTTCCGGAATAGGTATTCTGGAAAACCTCTCCTTTACGGAATGCTTCCCCAAGGCACAAACCAGAAGCAAAACAATGACAAAAAACGAAGCAATACTTACCTTCAATGGCGCGGCTGTTAGAATTTTCTTTGTTTGGTCTTCTATTGATTGGTGTATTTTTATTTTAATAAAATATGGGTTGAATGTATGACCTAATATATTTGTCCCTGTGAGCTCAATTAATAATTAAGTGATCCAATTTGGGCATTGGGAATCACCATGTATTTATTTATTGGGTTAAGCCCAATAGACAAGTGTGTTGAATTTGTGTGTAGGGCCTAATGGGCCTAATATCCATGATGGTTGGATGTTAGGTTACTTGTCTATTTAAAGAATGGTAGAATCCTCACTTGACTCTTGTTCTCTAACGGCTCATTGCTCCATCCAATAGTCAGTCTGTAAAAGGGGAGAGTTCAAGAGGAAATTCTTGTTCCTGACGTATACACTTGTGTACGCTTCCGTGTGGGATCAAATAATTGCTATCAAGAATGTCTTCAAGAGGTATGCGATTTAATGAGAATTTTATGATAACATTTAGGCGCTCTAAATTCTAGTATAAATCCAATTAAATTTAACATGTGGTATCAGAGCGAGTTATACTAGGCTTAGAACCATATAATTTTAAATTGAAATTTGGAATATTAGGATTTTGTTAAATTTAAAATCCTTGATAAATTCTTGTTCGTTAATGTTCACAATTGTTGTTCGTAACAATGTCTTCAAATTATATACATGTTTGCACTTTCTTTTTGCGCAATCTGTTCAATTGCATAACCTTTTATTTGCAATTTAATATTTATCATATATGCAAGAGGTAAACAAAATGCTTTTGGTGCCAAACCAATGCTTGCGTGAAGTTCACGGTATGTTATATATGTTATAATGTGCACCTTGATTCCTTGTTACTGACATAGGTAGTTATACATTATAATTATAATAATATATATGCAAAGACTTTTGAGATTAAGGAAACTTTGTTTTTTTGGTGAAGTTTTGTAACTGTACTATGTATGCTTCACATGAATTATACGTTATTTTGGTTCATGAATTATAGTTGTTCGGTTCATGGAGAAAGTATGATATTTGCCTTTTAGTGTAAATATGGTTGGAAAATTGGAACTGAATGAGAATTTTTTTTTTTTTTGGACAATTGTTATCCCTATTGGGGTTTTGTTAATTGGGCAAGTGTATCTCACTATAGTGGGTTATTTACAAAATTAATAGAACTATCTGTTATCTTATTGGGATGTTATGTCATTTAAATTAATTTTTGAGTTGACTCACCCACAGGGGTTAATTTTGTTGTGACATTGGAATGTTGTGTCATTTAAATTAATTTTTGAGTTGACTCATCCACAGGAGGTTAATTCATTACTTAATTTTGTTGTGACATGTTAGGGATAAAGCTTGATAGTAAAATCCTTCAGCCCACAGGTGTTGGATTTTTGTAACTATTGTTATTGTAATCTTGACAATAAAATCCTTTAGCCCACAGATATTGGATTTTTTTAACTGTTGTGTTGTTATTGTATAATATATTTTCTACCCACAGGGAAGTTTGTATTATATGTTTAAATCCCCATTTTTGGTAATTATTATTACTGTTAATTGCCCTTGTTAATAAACTTCTTGAATTGTTTTTTTTCCCAGCTCATGTAACGTTTTCCATGAATAACTCTATCAACCATATTGAGCTCTTAACTAGTAATAACTATAAGAGGTGGAAGGATGATATTGAGCTTACGCTCAATTTGTTGGATATTGACTTGGCTATGATTGAGCCTAAGCCTGTCTTGAATGATGAGAGTACCAATAAGGAGAGGGCCTATCATAAGGAGTGGACAAAGGCAAATCGAAAAGCTTTAATGCTTATCAAACGTTCTATTGATGAATCACTAGTGAAGGCAATTCCTGAGTCTGATAATGCTAAGACTTTTCTTGCTTCCATTGGGGAAAGGTATGCAGTTTCTGATAATGTCGAAGCTGGCAGTTGATGGTGTAACACCCCGAAAATGACAACCGAATAAGTATGAACGTGAGAGATTTAATTAAAAAATTTTCTTGTTGGGGGAGAATTGTAACATTGTAGTTTTCTTAATTGTATGATTAAGTGTTTGATTAATAATGAAAGAGAAAACTAAATTTAAATTATGTTGATTGATACAATAAATAACTTAAGTTCTATGTTTTGTTATGTGCTATAGTGTTATTGTGAGATTTTTGAAACTTTTACTTGAGTTCCGTAAGTTGTAGAAAAAGAAAAAAAAAATAAGAGAAGGAGGTGTCTTTAGAGGAAGGGTGGCTACAAATAGCAAAACTTCAAATTTATCTTAAATATAAGCGTGTGCTTCTCTCTTCTCTCACTCTCTTCATTTTTTCTTCCTCCCGAAGCTATCTTCTCTTTCTTTTTCTTCTCTGCTGGCCGAGAGCTGATTTTTGAGAAGAGAAGCCATTTTTGTTGCTTGGCTGGTTGCATACAAGGCTTGGTGGTCCACTCTTAATTACCAACAGCTCATCTTCTCTTCCTCTCTATCAGCTGAACCAAAAATCCAAGGTGAGAGGAACTCTTTGTGGATTCTATTTTTAGTCTAAGGGTGGTTGAGAGTTAGGGGACTCAACTACCTATAGCATGCATGCCCCTCTTTGGCTGTTGTGTGTGCTTTGTTTGAATGCTGGAACATGAAAAGTTGATGAAATGGGTTAAAAACCCTTTGACAGTGGCTGTGTGAGTGCATGTCTTGGCCTTAGTGTTGTTTTTGTTATTTTGAAACTGAGTGGGAAGGCCCCTGGAACAAGGGAATCCATGCCCAATTTTTGTAAAATTAATTGATGAAGGTTGCATGTTGAAAACAAACCCCAAAATAATGTAACTGTGGCTGTTAGGTCGAGTGTCCCTGGACAGCTTCCACGGTTTTACAATTTTTGGGAGATCTAACCGTTGGTTTTTCACGAAATTTGTTTTGAATGAAAATAGACACAAAGAGGAAAAACTTTTATTTTGACACCATGGAAACAAAACCTCTTTTTAAAGTTCATCTGTGGCTTTCAAAATGGCTGTTCTATTTTCAAGTTTCCCTGGAACATGTCTCGGTTTTTCTCAAATTCCCACTTTTGTGCTTAATTTTTCTTTTTCTTTTTTGAACCATTAAAAACTAGACAAAACAAGATTTTTAACCATATAAATTACAAAAATTATCATGCCTAATTTCTAAATTAACCTTTTAAAAAGAAACAGGGCAAAGGTTTTTGAGCTCTGTTTTGAGTCTAAAACTTAGGCGGTTAGAAACAAATTTACTGGGAACAATAGGGAAATAATTTGGGGTCAACGGTTACCTTTTTAGAAATATAAATATGTTACCTTTCTACTGTAAAAAGTTCAGCTCAAAAAAAGTTTGGGAAGTGGAAGAAATTTACATTTCTATAAGCTATGTTCTGTGAGCATTCAAAATTCAGGGCTGCTGACTTAGAAAATTTTTATAAAATTTTCTAGATGTTGATTTTATAAGTGGGATACCTTTCTATAAAATAGATTTCAATAGCTTCGATTTTATATAAAAAAATTTAAATTCCGAGGTCATTTTCTTGTATCAGTAAGAGCTCACATTCAGTACTGCCAATGAAAATTTGACTAAATAGTCAAATTTAATTGTTAACACTTGTATTTTTGCCATTTTACCTTCAATTAATATTTTGATTCTGTGAGATAATGGATAGAATACAACCACTATCATGATTGATTTATTCAAGTCTCAGGGAGGAAAACCTTGAGTATTTGATATTTGAAACTGTGATTTTCTCTGTTTTGGTAATACGACCTGTTGACTGTAGTTTGAATCTTGTGGTGAATTGTTTGTTGGTGTGATGTGTTTACAAGACTTTATTCATTATACAAATTAACTGTACTATGTATATTGGGGACTAAGACCTGGGGGGTGTGAACCCTGGGCATTGTGGAAAAGTTGTGTGCGCATGATTTTGATGTGTTTTGGATGTTGAATGTGGGGACGAGGATTTATAATCTTCGTGGGAACAAATGAACTCCATGCGGAGCACATTTGTGAAAAACGGTGATTTTGTGATCCTTGTTTTGTGTTGGTGAGGATCGAATGAGAAGGGAAACCTTTCCGTTGGGGGTCAAGTGTGACTGGTGTAGTGGATAAATGCTACGCGTCGATCTAGAAGGATAATCTTACGTGACCAGAAGCCAAATGGGCAAGTGTTGAGAGGTCGTGTGTAGGCTTTATCTACGGTGAGCATTGTGCTTGTGAGATGACGGGGTCGTAATGTTTAACCACTGTGATAGTGGGGGAGTTGGATCTTCGTGTGGTATGTCTGGGACATATGTTGATTGAGGACTGCTGTCGAGTACCTTTGGTAGAAAAACCCACACAGACCTGTAAAAGATGAATCCCAATAGGGAGAGTGGTTGATGAGTCAGTCCTCGGAGTAATGGATGACCACAGTTGGTACCTGGGAGATGATCGTAAGGCAGGTTGTTCTTGGAGGGTAAGGCACTGAGTTGTGACGATAGATCACATAGCTGACTCGGCCACCCTGACAAAAATACGAGACATCATCAGTTGGTGAGAGCCCGCCATTGTACCATGGTGAAGGGTGTACTCCCAACAGTCATCCAACTCAAAAATGTGTAAGACCACTGAGTTTTGGGAGTTCCAGTGGCAGTTGGCCAGTGTGAAATAATTTACAAGAATAGTTGTGGAAACGATTCGGTGTGACCGTTAGAGAACCACATCGTGGTGGCTGATAGGATTGTGTATGTGACTGTGAAGTCGTTCTGTGTGTACTGCTTGATGAAGCAGAGAGTTCACCCTCTGTTTATTTTTCTTTTAGGAACCGGTGACAGTACCTGTAGATATCATAAAGACGTTATCTTCATCAACTTTATCATTTTTCGTTTGGAGGTTGGTCTAACATGCAGGGTTGGGTTTAGAGATGACTGCTCTGAGACTAGGTTTTCCCTTTTTATGTATTTGAATATGGGTAAACTTAGGTTTCAGATTTGTGGTATGTACATTCAACTTTCGTAATCTATTACCCTATATATTTGGAATACCCTTTGGAAATGTACATATTACTATTACTCTGGAAAATATTTGGGTTATGAAAATCTCTATTTCATGTATATATGTATATTTTATAGCTAGAGCTATTTACTTTATTAACTTCATAGTTTTTGGAAAAGTTAAAGTTAGTTAACATGTCTATTGAATTAAAATAAGTTTAAAAATGAGAATATATGTAAATCCGGATTTAGGGTGTTACAGATGAAAATTTTCATCAACATGAAATATGATGGGGTTGGTGGTGTTAGGCAACATATCATGAAAATAATGACCATGGCCAACAAACTTAGTGACCTTGAGTGCCCTGTAACCAACAAGTTCCTTGTTCATCATGCCCTGATTTCTCTACCTGAAAAATTCAATACCCTGAAAACTTCTTTCAATGCCCAAGGGCAAGCCTGGGACATAAATACCCTGATTTCCATTTGTGCCCATGAAGAGGATAGGAAGAATCATATAACATCTGAAAGTGCGTTTATGGTCTCCTAGTCTCACTAAGAATTCTTTTAAGAAAAAGGGAAATCATGGTTTTAGTAAAAGGTTTGGTCCATCTCACAAGCCTCTTGGTGTGAAACCTGTCTCTCACAAGAAAGAACTAAAATGTTGGTTTTGCAAAACAATAGGCCACAAGAAATCTAATTGTCAAGCCTTTAAGTCTTTCCTGGAAAATAAGGGTAAAGGTGAGTCACTTGCTTTCATTTGTTATGAATCCAGTTTGGTAGATGTTCCTTTGAATTCATGGTGGATTGATTCTGGAGCGTCTATTCATGTTACTAATTCTTTGCAGGGGTTCAAGAACAAGCGAAAGCCAAGTGAAGCTGAAGTCAGCCTTTTTGTAGGGAATGGGAATAAAGTTGATGTCCAATTCATAGGATTTGTTGAATTAAAATTAGAGTCTGATTTTGTTTTGGTTTTCAAAGATATTGTTTATATACCGTCCATGAGGCAGAATTTGATTTCTTTGTCAAAACTTAATGGTTGTGGTTTTGGTTTTAATTTCAATAAAGGAATTTGTGTTTTGTCTTATGACTCTCAAAACATTGGAAAAGCAGTAAAATGTGTTGGTTTATATTGCTTGAGTCTTGATTCTAATGTCTATAATTCCCTACATGTCCAAACTGTTGGAAACAAAATAGCCTTGATTAAAGAAAATTATTTTTCCTTGTGGCATAGGCGTCTAGGTCATATTTCTCAGGAAAGAATTAATAGGCTGATAAAAGATGGTGTTTTACCTTCTCTTGATTCCTCAAATTTTGAGGAATGTGCGGATTGTATAAGAGGAAAATTAACCAAAACAAATAAGAAAGGTTATACTCATAGTAAGGAACTTTTGGAAATTATTCATACTGACATTTGTGGTCCATTGAAACCAACTTTGTGTGGAAATAAATATTTTATAACTTTCATTGATGACTTTTCTCGCTTTGGTAATGTCTACTTGATAAACGATAAATCTTTATCTTTGGAAAAATTTAAATCTTTTAAGACTGAGGTAGAAAATCAATGCAATAAAAGGATCAAGATTGTGAGATCTAACAGAGGTGGTGAATTCTATGGTAGGCATGGTGAGACTGGACAATTAAAGGGACCTTTTGCTAAATATCTTGAGGATTGTGGAATTGTTTCACAGTTTACTATGCCAGGGACACCTGAGCAAAAAGGGGTGGCTGAGAGACATAATCGCACTTTGATGGACATGGTGAGGTCCATGATGAGCCAAACTAGGTTACCTGAATCTCTTTGGGGAGAAGCCCTTAAAACAGCCATGTACATCCTAAATAGAGTACCTTATAAATCTGTTCCTAAAACACCTTTTGAGCTTTTTAAAGGGTGGAAACCTAGCCTTAATAATTTTCATGTGTGGGGTTGTTCTGCTGAGGTCAAGTTTTTTGAACCCACTACATCGAAACTAAGTCCTAAAACCACCAGATGTTACTTCATTGGTTATCCCACAAATGCTAAAGGCTACAGATTCTACTATCCTACCCGTGGAACAAGGATTGTTGAGGCAGCCACTGCCAAGTCCTTGAGAATGATATGGATGGTTGTGATGCCATTGTTGATGAAGGAGAAAGCTCTAACCAGAAGGAACTTGTTATACTGATTCCTATTGTTAAAGAAAGAGTTGTGTATCAACCAGATGAGAGAGCAGTTGAAGAACCGCAACAGTAAGTTTTGGAGGATGTTCCACCTCCACCTCCTGAAAATCTGGTTGAGGTTCCTCCCCTTAGGAGATCACAGAGAGAAAGAATGCCTGTTAACCGTGATGATTATTTCACTTTTCTTGGGGAGTCATAATTTAATATTGGTTACATGGAGATTGTTTCTAGTGCTATGTCTGATGAATGGACAAATGCCATGAATGATGAAATCATCTTTATGCATCACAATGGTGTGTGGGAGCTTGTAGAAGCTCCGAATGGTGTTAAACCAATTGGATGCAAGTGGGTATTCAAGACAAAGAAGGACTCTAAGGGAAATGTTGACCGGTTTAAAGCAAGACTGGTAGCTAAAGGGTACACTCAAAAGGAGGGCATTGATTATAAAGAGACGTTTTCTCCTGTTTCCTCTAAAGATTCCTTCAAGATCATTATGACTTTAGTATCTCATTATGATTTAGAGTTGCATCAGATGGATGTGAATACTACTTTTCTGAATGGAGATCTTTATGAGGAGGTTTATATGCACCAGCCAGAAGGTTTCATAGAAAGTGGTAAGGAGTACTTGGTGTGTAAATTGAAGAAATCAATTTATGGTTTAAAGCAGGCTTCTAGGCAGTGGTATCTTAAATTTGATGAAATCATCACATCCATAGGTTTTGTTGAAAATAAAGTTGATCAGTGCATATATCTCAAGGTTTGTGGAAGTAAATTTATTATTCTTGTTCTTTATGTGGATGATATATTACTTGCCAACAATAATTTTGATTTACTTGTTGAGACCAAGAATATGTTATCTGTGTCTTTTGACATGAGGGACCTTGGGGAAGCTTCTTTTGTTCTGGGCATTGAGATCCATAGAGATAGACTTCGTAGACTTTTGGGTTTATCCCAAAGGGCTTATATTGATAGAGTTTTGAAGTGGTTCAACATGGAGAATTGTAAACCTGGTGATGTCCTTGTTGTTAAAGGGGATAAGTTATCTAAGGACCAGTGCCATAAAAATGATATTGAAAGAAGTTCTATGGAAAATGTTCCCTATGCAAGTGTTGTAGGTAGCCTGATGTATGCTCAGGTTTGCACTAGACCTGATTTGTCTTTTGCTATTAGTGTTCTGGGCATATTCACGTCAGACCTAATACATGCTCATTGGGTGGTTGTTAAAAAGGTCATGAGGTATTTGCGAAAAACAAAAGAGCACATGTTTGTCTATAGGAAAGCTGATGACTTAGATGTTTTTGGATACTCTGACTCAGATTTTGCTGGTTGTCCAGATGATGAAAAGTCTACTTCTTGATACATTTTTATGCTGGGTGGTGGAGCCATATCTTGGAAGAGTGTAAAACAGACTTTGACTGCCTCTTCAACTATGAAGGCAGAGTTTGTTGCATGTTATGGAGCTGCAACACATGTTGCATGGCTAAGAAACTTCATTTCTGCTCTTGGTGTTGTGGACTCTATTTTTAAGCCATTGAAAAAAAATTGTGACAATAGTTCTGTTGATTTCTTTACCAAGAATAACAAGACCACTACAGCTTCCAAGCATATAAGGATTAAATTCCTGGTTGTTAGAGAGATGGTCGAGAATGGTGAGATTCTTGTTGAGTATATCCCTACAGAGGAAATGCTTGTTGACCCCCTAACTAAGGGACTTAGACCCATAGTGTTTATGAAACATGTTGAGAACATGGGTATTGTGAGGTCCTTTGATGTAATTGGTTGGTGGGAGTTGTTATTATTTTATGTTTTCTTTATTACATTAGACTTATGTGATCTCTCAATTCAATAAATATTATGCGCATGTTGGTATTGAATTTTTTATATATAACAATTGTTATGCAATTTATTATTGTACTTGTCTCGAGATGTTTTTTGGTTCCTTTGTTGAATGATGTTTCGTAACAAACATGAGTATGATCTCTTTAAGAGATTGGTTGTGTTTTCTTGAGAAAATTCAATGTAGGATACATACACAGTAGCATGAAAGGGATCGCATGCGACGCTATGATGTGTACCTACACCTGCACACTTGTGTTATGATCATACTAATAAAGTTGTTAGTTATGTGGTCATTGGTGAACTAAACTTGGATTAGTTTATCTTTGCTTATGGCTCATAACTAGTGATTTTGTTAGTTGTAATGGTCATGTTTTGTGGTGATTATATTTAGGTTGTTTATGTCGCCACAGTTGTTCAACCCATGAGTCGTTTTCAAAAAATGAATTTCAAAATAAATAAACCCCAATCAATATTGCCCAAGTAGGAGAATGTTAGAATTTTCTTTGTTTAGTCTTCTATTGATTGGGTGTATTTTTATTTTAATATGGATTGAATGTATGACCTAATATATTTGTCCTTGTGAGCTCAATTAATAATTAAGTGATCCAATTTGAGCTTTGGGAATCACCATGTATTTATTTATTGGGTTAAGCCCAATAGACAAGTGTGTTGAGTTTGTGTGTAGGACCTAATGGGCCTAATATCCATGATGGTTGGATGTTAGGTTACTTGTCTATTTAAAGAAGGGTAGGATCCCCACTTGACTCTCGTTCTCTGACGGCTCATTGCTTCATCCAATAGTCAGTCTGTAAAAGGGGAGAGTTCAAGAGGAAGTTCCTGTTCCTGACGTATACGCTTGTGTACGCTTCTGTTGGGATCAAATAATTGCTATCAAGAATGTCTTCAAGAGGTACGCGATTTAATAAGAATTTTATGATAACATTTAGGTGCTCTAAATTCTAGTATAGATCCAATTAAATTTAACATGCTACCTCCAAATTGCATATTGAAAGCGCTTCCTCCAATAGTTGCTATGGGTCGTCGTAGTGAGAATAAGCAACGAGCCTTGCAATTGCACCGGTATAAGGGGTGCTTGGATGCGTGAGGAAATGAAAGGGGGTGCTAGGGTAAAAAACCAAGGGAGTAGGAGGGAGTGGTAGGGTAGGGTTCCGCGCAAGGTAAAAAGGGAGGCTGGTGAGTATATTAGACAATGAGGATATATTTGTCCATTCGTTGTGTTTAAAGAATCTTATGGGGTGCAGCAACAAAAATAGGGAGTGCAAGAAGCAATTCCCTATTTTATTTTGGTACATATCAATAACAAATAGTAATATTAAGTAAGAATGTTATTTTATTATCAAAGTAAACAAATATTAATAGTTAATTTTATGTAAAGAGTTAAAATTAAAATTTACTAAATATAATTTAACCTCCAGTGAAAATTATTATTCACTTAAAATAATAGAAAATTTTATTATGTTTCTTTATTTTTATCATTTGAAAAAAAATTAGTTTTAGTTTCATATTAAAACTAGTAAATATTTTTACAGAAGTCATTATTTAGTAAATAATATATTTATCTATCTATCTATCTATCTATATCTATCTATCTATCTATCTATCTATCTATCTATTATATAAAATATAAAACACAGTTGCTAACTAAGACTGGTTGTTCACGTGTCACATTCTGGTGACATTTAAAATAAAAATTTATAATTAGGGGGCGTTTGTTTCACTGAATCTCATTGGATTTCCGGAAATGTGAGGATGGGAATATATATTCCCATGTTTGTTAGAAGGTAATAAAAAAATATTCCCAGGCATAATTCATTCCCAGGAATCCATATTATATATGTTTCTCTATCTTCCTATTCTCATGTAAAATGGTGGGAATCTTATATTCCCCTGGGAATGTTTAAAATAATTTCTCACTTCCCTCTTATTGTACCTGATTTATTTATTTATTTAATATTTTTGTTTTAAATTAAAATAAATTTAAAAACATCCCAGGAATTAGAAGTATTTACCAAACACCTTTGATGGGAATAGCATTTCCAGGAATATGATTCCCGAGAATATAATCAAATGCGTGAAACAAACGCCAGCTTATAGTAATTTAGGTAATTAAGGTAATTGTGATCATGATGATTTCTATATCAAGTTATTAAAATGGTGTAACTCTTTTAGAGTTACATTGATGTAATTTGATCCATCCTCATATATATATATATATATATATATATATATATATATGAGGATGGATCAAATTATACCGGTGTAACTTCAACAACTGTTACACAATTCAATAACTTGATACCAAGATTGCCTGTGTCAAATTTTGTCAAAATTGAACAAAAATAAGAAGGTAATCAAGTGATCCATATTTTAGTATATTTTGAAAAGTTTATATTACGTTGATTTTAATTTATATGAATGAGGTAGCAAATAATTTTGGATTAATATGAAATTTTGCATACATAATCTACGTGAAAGGAACTTTCAATCGTGGATTTTAAGAAAACATCATCCAATTGATGGTGTAACAGTTGTTGAAGTTACACCGGTGTAATTTGATCCCTCCTCATATATATTATATGATATGATTCAAATTAATTGATAGTACTAACAAATTAATTGATAGTACTAATATAAATTTGAATTCAATTTTTGGTAAAAAAATTGAATTCAATTATATTAAAATTAAGAAATTTCAATGATGACTACTTTAGAGTATGAATGGTTTTATCCTTTTCTTCTTTTTACCATTTGAAATAACATTGCTTATTTTATATATTTTCAGGAACATAGAGAGAAACATGGAGAAATGATATACATTGCAGTAAGAAGTCAATTGATAGGTTTTAATATTTCATCTTATTTAATTTAATTATATATTGTTTTTTGAAAGGCTAATTTTTTTTTATTAAAGATACTTAATTATAGATTGTTTTAATTTTTTTTGTTTCATTATTTCAATTAGGGTGTGAAGTTTTGAATTTTCCACTCTTTTGTTTTGTCGTGTCAATCGGATGCAAGTGGATTATTCTCTATAGTGTAACTAGAATAAAAGTGGAGTGTTCTCTTTTGTTATGTGATATGCTTCAAGACTACAAAAAATTGTCATTACTATAAGAAATTTGGTGCTAGTACTAAATTCAATAAGAGCAGTAATTTATTATTTAAATTTTTGAGTGACAATGTAAATATTATTAATGTATATAAAGTTGGCGATCAATTTTTTTTATTTGTATAAAGGCAAGAATATACGAATATCAATGAAAATATACTTAATGCATATTTATATATTTTAAGCAAATGCATCTCAAAAAAAATTTCTCCCTAAAATACAAATATTTTTTTTTCTATTTTTAATTCATAAAAAATACCAATGTGAATCATGTCATATTCCAATATCAATTAAAACTTTTCTATGTATTCTGATGACATTTGTTCTCTCCATTTTTTTCATTCCTAATTTTTGTATCATTATCAATTAATTAATTAATTATTAATTAACACAATCACAATCTTAATTTTTGTAAGACATTTAATATATTTATAATTTTCTTTCCAGATTTAAATAACAAAATTTTAAAATTATATTTTGAATGTTTCATAACCTACATAATATATAATTTAATATTTTAATTAAAGTAATTTAAAAATTTTACTTATGTTAATTTATTCAATTTTAAATGCATTACAAAAACAAATTTCTCAATGATTGTTAACGAACATAAAAAGCATTAATGAACCAAGATTTGGAAGAAGAAGAAAATATCTAATTTATATAACCAAGTTAAGTTACATGATATCATTCAAAAGAAAAAAATGAATTTTCATTTGAAAAATGATAATTTATGAGTGCGTGCAGACACACATATAAAACCCATAAATCAAGGGTCAATTAAATTATTTTGGGTTAACTATCTTTTTAGTCCTTAAACTTTTTAGAAATTCTGTTTTTAGTTCATAGACTTTTTATTTCCATTTTTAGTCCCTTAACTTTGTTTTTCATCCTTATTTTTAGTCCTTTTCAGGGACTAAAACAAAGGCCAGAAAAAAAAGTTAAGGGACTAAAAGTATGGACAAAATAAAAGTTAAAGGACTAAAAACAGAAAAAAGTTCAGGGACTAAAAACAGAAATTCTAAAATGTTTAAGTACCAAAAAGATAGTAAACTCAATTATTTTTAAGAAATAAAGACAATCAAAGCATATAGATATCTCACATAAAAACATGAAACTAAGAAATTGATAGCCAAAGTCATTCATGGTCTTCACTACCACTTTGTTGTCTTCATATAAAAAAGTATAAGTAAAAACTCAAGTAAAATAGATATTTTTTTATCTTTACAATGGAAATATATTTTTTAAAAAAAACTAATAATTATAAGATGCAATATAAAATATTTTATTATTAATTTTTCTTATTAAAACTATATATATATATATATATATATATATATATATATATATATATATATCTAAGTTGTATACAAATGTAAAATATATTTATAAAGATAATACTTTTTAAACGATACATTAATATAAATTAAAATAATATAAGATATATGTCAATATATAAAATTATTTTAATATATATCAATATTCATAACTATGTTAATATATTTTTGAAATATTTATGTACATAGATGTGATTGTATATTGTCTTTTTTTTTACATGTATCTTTTTAAAAAAAATAAGTATTTGATAATTTATTTATATTATTTAATACATGAAAAGGCAATAGTTTTTCAAATAACTTTTAATAAAATTATAATGAAAATGTTAAATTGTTGTTTATCAAAAAAAAAAAATTAGATTTCTATTTTTAATTTTTAAGTTTAATTATAATTTTTCTTTCAAAATATTAGAAAATGTCTCTCCCAAACATAAAATTACAATATCACATCAAATTTAATATAAATAAATGTGATATATGACATTGCGCTTATATGTAATCATTTAAATATGTGTTCTTAAATTTATATTGTTTTATTAATTTGCTTAATTTTATTTCTAATATTTTTACAGGATGTTAAATTAATGAACTCTATAAAAATATTTTAATGGAACAATAAGTGAGTTCTTTTAGTTAAAATTAATTTTCTTATTATTTTCATCTTATTTTTGTTATATAGTTTTATTTGTCTATATATAGAAAAAAATTTACTTCAAGAAAGTGGTATTGTGAAATTTAAATTTATAGCTGTATTATAATTAATTTTTTTAAAATGAGTTGTATTATAAAATAAACACATCTAATTATCTTTTATTATTTTTATTAATGAATAAGTTCCTTATTACGAAAATTTAAATTAATTTTAGATTTTTTAAGTAAAATAATAAATTAATAACATTGTCAACATATTTTATATATAAAAAAAAATTATTCACTCCTCAATAAGCCCGTACATTGCACGGATACTATCTAATTATTTTGTAGAAGTTAAATATTTAAATAGTTGTAAAGAAAAAAAAATGCATTACAAAAACAAATTTCTCAATGATTGTTAACGAACATA
Source organism: Pueraria montana var. lobata (assembly GCA_026413185.1). NCBI lineage: Eukaryota > Viridiplantae > Streptophyta > Magnoliopsida > Fabales > Fabaceae > Pueraria > Pueraria montana. The sequence continues at coordinate 55,690,484 of CM048654.1, forward strand.
AAAAGCATTAATGAACCAAGATTTGGAAGAAGAAAAAAATATCTAATTTATATAACCAAGTTAGGTTACATGATATCATTCAAAAGAAAAAAAATGAATTTTCATTTAAAAAATGTTAATTTATGAGCGCGTGCACACACACATATAAAACCCATAAATCAAGGGTCAATTAAATTATTATTTTTAAGAAATAAAGACAATCAAAGCATATAGAGATCTCACATAAAAACATGAAACTAAGAAATTGATAGCCAAAATCATTCGTGGTCTTCACTACCACTTTGTTGTCTTCATATAAAAAAGTATAAGTAAAAACTCAAGTAAAATCGATATTTTTTTATCATTACAATGGAAACATATTTTTTTTAAAAAAAAAACTAATAATTATAAGATGCAATATAAAATATTTTATTATTAATTTTTCTTATTAAAACTATATATATATATATATATATATATATATATCTAAGTTGTACACAAATGTAAAATATATTTATAAAGATAATACTTTTTAAATGATACATTAATATAAATAAAATAATATAAGATATATGTCAATATATAAAATTATTTTAATATATATCAATATTCATAACTATGTTAATATATTTTTGAAATATTTATGTACATAGATGTGATTGTATATTGTCTTTTTTTCACATGTATCTTTTTAAAAAAAAATAAGTATTTGATAATTTATTTATATTATTTAATACATGAAAAGACAATAGTTTTTCAAATAACTTTTAATAAAATTATAATGAAAATGTTAAATTGTTGTTTATCAAAAAAATATATTAAATTGCTATTTTTAATTTTTAAGTTTAATTATAATTTTTCTTTCAAAATATTAGAAAATTTCTCCCCCAAACATAAAATTACAATATCACATCAAATTTAATATAAATAAATGTGATATATGACATTACGCTTATATGTAATCATTTAAATGTGTTCTTAAATTATATTGTTTCATTAATTTGCTTAATTTTATTTCTAATATTTTTACATGATGTTAAATTAATAAACTCTATGAAAATATTTGAATGGAACAATAAGTGAGTTCTTTTAGTTAAAATTAATTTTCTTATTATTTTCACCTTATTTTTTTATATAGTTTAATTTGTCTATATATAGAAAAAAATTTACTTCAAGAAAGTGGCATTGTGAAATTTAAATTTATAGTTGTATTATAATTAATTTTTGTAAATGAGTTGTATTATAAAATAAATACATCTAATTATCTTTTGTTATTTTTATTAATGAATAAGTTCCTTATTGCAAAAATTTGAATTAGTTTTAGATTTTTTTAAGTAAAATAATAAATTAATAACATTGTCAACATATTTTATATATAAAAAAAAATTATTCACTTCTCAATAAATCCGTACATTGCACGGATACTATCTAATTATTTTGTAGAAGTTAAATATTTAAATAGTTGTAAAGAAAAAAAAAGTTTGAAGCTCACATGGTGAATCAGTCTATATTAATAAATTTATTAATATAGACGCATTTAAGGTTTTGAATGACACATGGACAATACAATTTGTTGTTGAAGGGACTCGGTCTACTTTTCGTCGCGGTAGCAGCTATAGCTACGTGCATTATTTCTCCTCTTTCACCATTTTGTTTGGTAGTGAAAAGAAATATAGGAAAGAGAATTAGGAAAAAAAAGTAGCTCTCAAGAAGAATTAACTAGGCAGCATCGGTCGGATTCGGGCCCGTCAAGCCCAATCTGCCGAAAACCGAAGGCCTGTATATTTGGACCGAATCCGTCTGAAGCAAACTTCAGATTGTCGGGTTTTAAACAAGCCGAATGAAACTGCTCAGCCCTAGAATTAGTGCATATTTGTATTAAAGTTTACAAACGTAAGTTTGAATTAAAAGTATGTTGCAAACTTAAGTTTGATAAAAATGAGTTTACTATAACATGATTTATATTTGGATATTTTTTGTTCAAAAGTATGTTGATAAAATGAAACTTGTTTGGATAATACCAATGAAAAGTACTTTTACTTCATGTTTATATTGTAAATATACAAATCAAAAGTACTTTTACTTTAAAAGTATCAAAATTGTTACTTTTGATCCAAACCCGGGTTTGGCCCAAATGTAAGTTGCAGAATTAAGTTTCGGAACTCCCAAACATGATGTCAAACTGAGTTTGGAGCTTCAAACCTAAGTTTGAAGCTCCCAAACTGCAATCCAAACATAGCCTTAACATTTTACATGAATTAATATAAAAATAATAAAATATGAATTGTTGTAAAAATTTGAATTAGCTTGTAGATAGTACTATTATTATTAGAGGAATGCTAGCGACTCTTTCTAACACCCTCTTTCTAATACTCTCTCCGTATTTGATTGAAATTTATTGAAAATCATCAATAGATACATTTATTGAAATTTACATTAGAAATTTAGTCATTATTATAACTCGATTCTAGTTCATATATTTATGAAAACATTTAAATACATCTATATCTATATTAATAAATTTATAAATCCTCAAACAGGTTTCGAGCCCACATGGCGAATCAAGGTTGTTTTTCAAGCTTCGGATGATATGTGTCATCATATAGTGCTTCGTAGCTGGTTGGTCTGGTTACAAACTACATTTATGGGGCGTTTGGTACAGGGATGTATACAGGGGCAGAGCCAGAAATTTGGTTGGACGGGGGCCAAAAAAATGTTTTTTACATACATAAAATATAAAAAAAAAACTTTAATATTATATATATATATATATATATATATATAATATCTTTTATAAATAAAAGTAACTATATCAAGTATAAAAATAATATTATATTTGATTTTTATATAAAAAATAATAGATACATTTTTCTAGTTCTAATTATAGAAACATAGATTCATTTTCAAATGTATTAATTTTATATTTTCTTTTATACTCTTAATTTATTACAACAAATTTTATTAATGAGACACTCAATCATTTCACAGGTAGATGATGCGTTCATTGACTTATTAACATTTTAAGTCACACTCATAAGTGAAAAAAATTATCTTTTGAATTACGAATAATGTTATTAAATATAATTATTGCTTAAGCTATTTAATTTTATGGCATTATTAATTAAAATTAACTAACTTAATTATTTTTATTGGTTTTGATAAATTAGTTATTTGTTTCTTATATATGTGAATAAATGTGATATATGAGAAAAGAAATAAATTAGATGGATAAAATAATTTGGGTAATTATATGTGAACATCTCAACATCACAAATACTCCACTAAAACCTATAATTTTTTTTTATTTGTATTTCTATCATGTTATGTTACTTATCATACCTACACTTTTCTCTCATCTCCCTTTCTAATATATGTTAATTATATGTCAACTAATATAGTAATATAATTTCATGTATTATTTTTAATATTTTTTTTTATAAATTTTAAGGGGGCATAATTTTTTTATATAATAATATATATACACTTCTAAAAAATTTAGAGGGGGCCATGGCCCCTGCCAGTCCCCCCCTCCCCCCTCCCTCTGCCCCTGGATGTATACAGAGGGGGGCGTGCAGGAGCCCCAGTCCCCCCTCCCTCAAGATTTTTCATGTGTATATATATATATATATATATATATATATATATATATTTAAATTAATTAGTGTAAAATTAATTATGTATATTGTTTTTATAATACTAGTTAAGGTTAACTAGTGTAAAATTAGTTGTATTTGTAGTTATTAGTGCGATAGTTAAGATGATAACTGGTATAAAATTATGTAAAACTAGTTGTGTATTTGTTATTATTATGATAAGGGTTAAGATTATTATCATTTAAAATAAAAATTTATTTTAATTTTACATGTAAAAATAGTAAATATTTTTTTAGAATTATTATTTCTTAAAAGTTAAAAATTTAAACAATTATAAAGGAAGAAAAAAATCCAGCCCCCCTTTAATCTTAGATTGGGAATCTTGGTTTTCCATGTTTGATATCTATTTAAAAAAATAAACATTCCCGGGGAAGAACGTTTCCCGGGAATGTTTTTAGCTAGGTTTTCCACGAGAACTTTCCCATGGGAGAAGGTGGGAATCTAATTTTTTCGACTAGGGGGAAAGTTTTAATAATATGGAAAAAAAAACTAAATTACCCCTATTTCAAGTACAATATATCCTCACCTAGGATTAATCTTTATCCAGAAACTTATCTTCAATGTTGAACATTACACTTATCCACGTGATTCTATCTTTATTTAATTTTGAAAAATTATTAATTCTAAAATTTGTAAAAAAATCTTTCTTTATCTTTATCTTTTTTGTTAAAAAAAAACGTATAGATCTCAACTACTTTATTATCTAAGTTTATCTCATTATTTATTTCATCTTTTTGCATTATTTTGTAATTGTTAAATAATCTCAACGATTATTATAGTAAAAAAATATTTAATGAAGTTATTTTAATAAAGAGTATATTAGTAAAAAATTCTTATATACTCAGAAAAGTTCTAATGTAACTAAACAAGGAAAACTTTAATTTCTAAGAAACATACTATGACTAACCAAATGTATTTTAACCATTCTCAGAGATCATAATTCCCAGGAATCGACTTTTCCAGGAATCATGATTCCTAGAAATGAAAAATTCTCTCTCCTACCAAACGCCTCCTTATGTTAAAAAAAAAAAAGAATTCCTCAAATTAAATAAACAGTAATTTAAATCTATTAATTATGATACCCAAATTTACGTATATTAATAGTAGTTTTAAGGACCAAAATTAATACCCCCTTCAACAATGGAAATTACTTAAATTGATAGGGAAAAATCAAATATTAATTGATAGGAAATCTAGGTGTTTTTTTATATCTGATAATTGATTTATACTAAAAATTCAGCACTTTGTTTTTAACGATACCTATAATTGTGAAAAAAAAAAATCAATTTTTGAGATGACTTAATTTTCAAAGTTATACTTAAAAAAATTAAAAAACGAAATATACTCTTTTTTATAATAAAAATAAAAATAAAAATATATTATATTTATTAATTTTTATTCTGCAAGACTGAATAGCATTTTAAATTAAATCTTTTCATATTAATATTCCTAAAAATGGTAATTAATGTACACTTTTAGAATTAAATAATTGGAAAACAAATCAAGCTGTTATTTGTTAATTGATTTATACAAAAAATTCAACACTTTATTTTTAATGATACGTGTATTTGGGACAAAAAATAATCAATTTTTTATTTGACTTAATTTTCAAAATTATACTAACATTTGCCTCTTATTAGAGTTTAATCTTATTGTTTTTTAAATTGATTTTTTTGATCATTTGTTTTTTAAATTGATTTGATAAAGAGAGATGTTGACATGCATGAGAAGAGGCCAACTACCCAGATATTGAAATTGATTTGCATGTTCACTATCTATCCCTTTACAATAGTGGAAAAACTAGAAAGTACCATTTACTGTGGACACAATAGTAAACTTGCCATAGTGCCTTCTTCGTTACTTTTCTACATTTTTCCCTCCTCATCTTTCTTTTTTCAAATTTTAAAATTCAAAATCTCACCTACCTTTGTACTATTAACTTCTGAGACACTTCTCCCTTTCTTTTTTTTATTCTACTTTCTTCTTCTTCTGTTCACATTTTTTCTCTCTTCATTCACACATATTTCACAAACCTTTCATTTGGCCACCAGTGTTGGCTCTGTCTCTGTTTTGGCCTAAAACAACTACCATTCTCGCTATTTTTCTTCCTTTTCTTCTTTCACATATTTTTGCAATCTCTTCCCTTCTCTGACTTCTGTTGTACTCTCCATCGCCATTTCCGACTTGTCTAGGCTGCGATTTCCTAAAACAAACCCATAAATGCACTTCTCCCTTTCTATTCTTCCTTTGCCTTCGACAGATTTTAAGAAAATATTCACCTTTATCAAACCCTACTTCGCTGGTTGTTGAACCCACCTTTACCAAATCCTAACTCTCTAATGTCGAATGGTGGTGGCTGCTATTTTTTATGAGTCTAGGTTTTGTCACTGGTGCTTTCTTGGTGGTGCCCAATAGTTTCAATGAGGTGTTTGTTCGGTGGCCCCATTCAATCTCACATTCATTTCTTACATTTTGTCAATCAAACATATTTCGATTTTTTGTTTTTTATTTTCTGAATTTGATTTTTAAATGTTTGGTTTGTTGGTGCAGTGTCTGTCATTGAGAATCCTTTCAAGAGCATTTTGGGGACGCTTGAGAAGCACGATGGAGGTGGTGAGTGCTATTGTGAATTTTGTTTAGTCTTAATTTAAAAATGGAAAATTTATGTCTCTTTCTTCTTTTCAGTGATGTGTTTGAGCTTGAACTGCTTGAAGAATCAGAGTCGTGGTTTATGAAACTCAACCTAGGTGTAAGTTTGATTACTTTGTTTCATATTTCTCTTATGAGTTTGTATGCTGCTTCAAAGGTTTAATCTATCTATAACTTTACAATTGAGGAAAGGCTAGCAAGTACAATTTATTATTCATGGGTTGGTGTTGGGACTATCGTTCTTTTGCTTTTGTGAAGTTCATGTGAAGCTTGCCGAAAGATTTGGGATTTAATAATCCAAATGGGTCTCCTTCCTTTTTTTGATTCAAGGTGTTTTCCAACTACTTTTTTTCATACCTTATTCTCTTTCTTTTTTTTCACCCCCTTTTGGAAGAAATGTTTTTTATGCCTCTACTAAACTTCATTAACTCCCTCTCATTTTGTCACACACTACGGGATAAGTTGGTACTTTGTTTGAGTTATTTTTTCCTCCATGTCCAACCTATACCCTTTTACACATTTCCCCTTTCCTCAATCATGGCTTAAAGAAGGAGAACTATTGTGGTGATTATATTGCTATGTTTTTTTTTCCTGATTACTTTATTTTCTATTCTTTGCCTACTGATTTTTCTCTGCTTATTCTAGGTTTTTAATGAATGGCTTTGGTTGGTTAGACATTAAGCTTGGTTCTTATTTGCAGATGGTGGAAAGGAGGATTTGGGTATAGTCAATGGTGATGTGGTGGGTATCCTGGCTTTGGTTTAATATTTTTAGCTTTCTTAATAGATGACAATACTTATGGCTAATTTCATGCAACAAATTTTTTATAGGACTGAATTTTGATGCTTCTCTTCTCATGTTGTTGCTGCATCCTGTTGCACCATTACTTTTGGTATGTTTTATTGCTCTTACGCTTCACATTTGGCTTCTCTGCTTTTCCTTGTGCTTCTTCAATGAGGTACTTATCTGTTAGCTTCCTTTCAAAATGTTTTTCTTCCAAATTAGCATATTGCTAATATTTCCAATGTTGATAAGTCCAAATCTGATATGAATGCTTTCCACGTTGCAGCTAAGCGTGTCCACTTGGGTAATTTTTCTTTCATTGATTTTTTAATTTTTGACTCCCATTCTTTTGTTTCTTCTTTTAGCCTTTTTTCAACACATTATCAATTAGAAAGATAAAATATTCTACTTTAACCATGCATTGCTACAGATATGCCACATTTGATATTGATTTTATTTTCTATTTTTGGTATGTTTTTAAATTGCTCAACTTCTAAATTGTAGGATAATGGGTTGGAAAGCTGGTACGCTTTTTATCAACCCTAGGAAATGGCAGCGTTTCTTAGTTGTATGGTTGCAAAGCATAGCAACACTGATGCCTATTCTCACCAGAAGGATCTATTAAATGCCTGTATGGATTCTCACGTAATATAGATATAGTCTAATCAAAACTATCATCTTTTGTTTCCCTCCAACTTTCACTTTTTTAGTTTCTTTTATCATATTACTTGAGTTGAGAATTTAAGTAGTGCAAAAAAAAAAAAAATGAACTTCAAATTTGTTTTTTTAGAGTAAAAATAACAGAAAACATAGGGGAGTATTAATTACCAACTGCAGAGGCTTAGCCAAGGAAGGAAGTAATTCAAGATTTTCATACATGTATTGTTTTTACAATTCAAGAGTGATATTTGGAAAGCTTGGCCTATTATGGACTGCTCACCTTGGGGGAAAGTTGGGGTTATAGAGTGATCTTGGTGTCAGCACTGTTGGTGATCTGCTTCAGTTTTCAGAGGAGAAGTTACAACAGTGGTATGGGATCAATACTAGGTCAGTATCTGTCTTTTAACATGATGTTAGGCGGCTTCTACGGTGAACAATTTTGTTAAATTGTTCACCCGTGAACTATTATTAATACCGGGTACAACCGGTAATATTTATTTCAACCGATAATTAAAATTTTTATTAACAATTGTAAATTGACGTTGATACCCCCTTAATTAAAATATTTTAGTAAGGGGAAAAAAGAAATGGGAAGAATTTGTGAGGTTTTTGCGACCTTTGGAGTGGTCATTCCGATGTTGGTCGGAGGTAGAAGTACGTAGAGTTTTGAGATGCGAGGTGGAAGTCGCATACAGACTTTGACTTCTGTGGACGAAATCGGAAATAGGCGCCTCTTATGCATATAGATTTGTTGAGTTAAAGACATTAACAAGTGTTAAGAAATAGTAGCAGCGGGTGTCGTTCGCTGTTGTTGGCCGTCGGCAACTGTTGCGAAAGTAGTGGTATGTGTATTAATTGCGTTGTTTAAATTAGTTTGTTTGGTATGAGGTGATATTTTGAAACTTTTGTTGGTTTGAAAACCCTAAATTTTGTGGGCAAAAAATGTGATATGGGAAAGGCTTTTCTGGAATTAATTTTATTTTCCGCAAAAGCCTTTTCCAGAAAAAAAATTCATTCCGGAAGAAAAAAAAAATCATAATGGAACTCCTTTTCCAGAAAAAAAAAATATTCCGGAACCCCCTTTCCAGAAAAAACAAAAAAATCATTCCAGAAAGAAGTTTTTGGAAAACAACATATAATTACTCTGCGTTTTACTTCTTGCACACCCGGAATATATAATAGAATGAATTTTTTTTTCCGGAAAGGGGGTTTCGGAATGATTTTTTTTTTCCCGAAAAGGTTTTCATAATGAATTTTTTTTCCAGAAAAGGTGTTTCGGAATGATTTTTTTTCTCCGGAAAGGTTGTTCCGTAATGAATTTTTTTTCCAGAAAGGCTTTTCCAGAACACAAAATTCATTCTGGAAAAGCCTTTCCAGAATTACGTAACTCAATCCGATGGTATTTTCTTCCGTTACGGTGTTTTGCGGTTCTTCCATGGTGTTTGGTGGTTACGACGGTGGTCTTTGGTGGCTGCGGTGGTGGTGTTTGGATCGGCGGTGATTTTGAGTGGAGGTGGGGGCTTGGGAGAGGCAAAGGGTATATTTGTCTCTTTGGGATTTTAGGTGGTGCACGAAGCAAAATAGGAGGTGCAGGAAGTAATAGCCTACAACTTCGCAAATCCAAAACCTATTCAACTTGGTGGATCCATTTCCTAAACAAAAAATCCTGCCCATGTTATGTTCGCATGCGCATACTCTACAAAAATGCTACCTCCACTCCCTAAAATACTTTATTGACCTCATTCAACTTTCTCAATTTTACAAAAATGACAAAACTACCAGCATCATAATTTTCTTTTTATTTTCCGACATCACAAATCCATAACATATACAAAATTGATCACCCTACCGGACACTCCAAATTAGGGATTCAGTGTTAAATAAATTTTGAAGAACCATTTGAATGTAAAAAAATTTACTGTCCACATTCCTTATTATAATTAATGCCTCATATGAACATAGTTACTACCTCATGATACATACATTAATTTTTATAGTTACACAACGTAATGGAAGTATTTTATGGGATATTTTACGGGGTGCAGGAAGCAACTCCTCAAATTCTGTTAATATATGGGCCTTTTATAACTAAACTGCAATCGGGTTTTTCTACTTAACTCCTTCGCCTGTAGTGTATTAAAATTTTGCCTTTTTAAATCAGTTTTCATAATTGGGCTTTCGTAAAAAACTACTAACATTTCGTCAAAAAATTGCATAAGCTAATCTTAATTAAAAATAATAACCATGTTACATTTGACACAAAAAATTAAATTAACTACCTTTACAAATACCTATACTAATATTCAACTATTTTTTTTCTTAATATTAATTAACTAACAACAATCAAATTCATACACAAATACCACATTGTACAAACTTACACAAATAAATATAAATAATTTATCATAAATATTCAAAGTTCCTTACATCACAAACGACATTCACCTCAAATTACACAAAAATAAACATGTCGTCCAACACACTTCCATATTCAATACGCATCTGCCAAACCAAAACATCTCCACCAACTTCCATCATGGTCACATTCATAATGGATATGCATTGCACAACAATGGAGACCACCATTAACCATCTAACATCAATTCCTCCATACCTCAACAATCGAAACACACAATCAACACCTCCTATGAATATCATAACAAACACATGATGCATCATAACTATGTATACAAACATCCACAAAGAACAATATCATAATGAACATTAAATTTATGCACCTCCCATAATCAAATACACATCAAATCAAACAATCCACCACATCATGCAAACATACATCAACTTAACTAAATTAAACCTATACAAAAAACAATGCCAAACCATCTATACATAGAAAAATTTCTAACATAACCACTAATACTCGACAACACCTGCAAATAGGTGCAAATTACTACCCAAACATAAATACCCATATTCCTTATTCTATAACTGCATATCTTAACCATAAAACAACCATTTGCAGATTCACAATTCAACAAAAAATCCAACTCTGCTAACACACACATGTGAACACACTTCTCAGTCGCATCACTTCCTTCCTTCCTCGACAACACTGCTTTCATCTGCTACATCACTTTAATACCAAACTGCAAAAAACTTTTATCACACAAAAAAATAATGCCATAACTTCCATAACACCGAAACAAACACATCTTAATTATGGCACAATTGCCTCTTTTGCCCACAAACTTATAAACAAACCATACACGTCATGTATTAGATTAACACAGTTGGTCACCAGATTACACAAACGTATAATTCACAAAAAAATTACCTTACCTCAAATTTGGATACAATAAACCTTCTACTTCAGAGAATCACATCAACATTTCATGCAATTTCTCCACGGCCAAACTCCAGCCCTAGCCTAAATTCTACACCACACCTCCTTCTACATAACTCCACCCTTAGCCTGAATTCCACACCACACACACTATCACCAATACACTCCTAGCCGACAGACGCATCGGCCAAGACGACACCATACACCCAACCAACCTCACCGCCCACGCTCAGACAGCAAACACCCATACCAAGCCTCCATCAACGATTCAATATCAATCATCAATGACTTACATACAATAATTCACCCCAATATGTCATTATCAACTACCTACAGCAAAACGGAGGGACAAATCGACAACATAACGTTACAGTTACACGATGACTCGGCCGCCAACAACCATATACAGGGGTTCCAATACTTATTTAAAATACTAAGGACAAAACTGATCATTCCTAATAATATAATTGCTTTTACTTATATAATAATAAAATGGTAACTAAGGTTTCCGGTATCATGATCTACACCGTTCATTTGTTTATTACTATATCGGACGGCATTGAATTTATGACTCACGGGTGAACAACTTTCAAAAAAGACATCATCACACTTATTCACCCGTGAACAACATATATCATGTTTCACCTAGACACCGCCCATGATGTTATATATATCTACTACCAAAATGACATTTGGCTATGTCTTTGCTGATTTAATTTTTGGAATCTCATTTTAAATAGCAATTTGTGTAATTTTTTAACCACATAGCATGCAATTATGATTTAGTAATTTAGTTACTCATGACTTCTATTTTTTTTTTATCCGCCAACTCATGACTATCCATTTGATTGTCTTTGCTACAATCTGTTGGTATTCTATTTCTAATTCTAGCTTTTACAGCATTGCAATACTTGGTTGTGGATATTGCGAGAGGAATCAATAGGGAAGAGGTTGAGGGGCGACTACTTCTAAAGAGCCATGGTTTTGCCAACCTTGATCATTAAGTAAATTAGAAATAAATTATTTGGTGCAAAGCATTAGGATCTGAATAGGTACGGCTCATCCTTAACATAAACGTGTGTAGGGCTCATTTTAGTTATTAACATTAATTGCTCCCAATCAAAATAGTTAACTTTTTTGCTAATTGAGGTTGACTTCATTTATTTTGTTGGTTGCAGCATATAGATTTTTGTGTTGTCAGTGTTTTTGAGTTAAATTGTTGGTGCTCTATAGGATGTGCATGTGAGTTTGTTGGTCACTGTATCTTACCCATGCACCTGTGAATATAGGACAAACTAAAATTGAACATGAATGTTTATACTATTCAACATTGATATGGAATATTCATCTTTGTTTGATCAACTCTACTGATTATGAATGAAATCTTAAAATAACCACTGACATGATTGGAAATGATAAATTTTATTGGTATTATCTTTTATTATTATTATGAATGAAATCTTAAAATAACCACTGACATGATTGGAAATGATAAATTTGATTGGTATTGTCTTTTATTATTATTATCCTTTATGTTTAGATGTATTAGGATTAAAAGTTGCTTCATAGATGTAGTTAGATGATTGTTAACAAGTTTATTTTTATTTTTTGTGGTACATATGAGAAACCCCATGCTAAAGTTACTGAGATGCAAAGGGTCATTTTGTTTGTGTTGATTCTTATAGCAAAATGATATTTTTTTCTTCAAGAAGAAATCAAATTTTTGTTGGTTGCATGCCTTGATACCACAATTGTTGCTCTTACATGGCTTATCAAATTTCTTGATGAAAATCACCCGGAACAATTGAGAATAAATATTAAAGACCTTATAATTTTTCTCCTTTCGATGGTTGAAGGTTGTAAAATGTAGCTTCATAAATACTAATACTTGACAGGAGGAACACAGACCAATTGTTGCAAACATAAAGAGTGGAATAGATCTTACATGGTCTAAAGTTAATAACATACCATACATAGCCGAAGTGAACACTGATTTTTAGTTTGTAAGTAACTTCAGTATTATATCAAAAACATTTCATCCTCTCATTGGATTTGATATACTTTTTCTTTCTTTTATTGAATCTGCAAAAAAATTGGGCATTAATCTCCAATTGGAGCTACAAGCTTGAAAGCAATGATCCATATGAGAAAAATAGAGCTCCAAAGGTAGCATTTTAGGGTTTATCTTCTATGTAATTCAATATTTTTCCTATCTTTGAAATATATCTTATTTTTTATATCCTTTTTTCCAACTTCTATGTGCCAAAAATTTAGAAGTAGAGGGATCTTATTTTCCATTTTCCATTTTGATTAAATTCCCCAAGTTGACTTTTTTCTAGTACATTTGTCCTTAAAGGCATTAAAGCATTTCAAAAAGGAAAAGAGTATATCTACCATATGTTTCAGAGGGAATACCAGGATCAAGACTGGAAAACAATCATGAAATATCAAAGAAAGAATGGATATTTATTTAATTCACCTACTATATTAGCAATTGTTTAACGGCTCCTTAGGAATCCTAAATGTCTTATTACCTCTGATCCATATTAGAGAAGTTTGGGAATGCAGTTATGTTTCCAGAATTATGTTTCTCTTACTTTAATTTTACTCTCTATATTTTTGTAGATTAATTAGTCTTGCTACTTATAAAAGAATCAGTTATGACAATTTATCTTTTTGATATATATGCCCATCTCTCTATGATTGATAGTCTTTAAAGGTTCAGTATTAATCACCACTTTAAAGAGGAAATTTAAACTGTATTGGATGAAACATACATGTAATAATCCACTTGAGGTGCACATGCCTATTTGTAACTGGAGAAGTAGGAAAAAGGTTATAAAAGCAAGTCATGAACATATAGAGATATCGTTCTACTTTAAAATATTCAACCTCCTTCAATAGTAAGTTTGGAAACTCGAAACCTTTGTATATATAATATGTGAAAAGAACAGATATTAGATTCAACGGGTGGAAGAGATATTCCTACACCCCATCACCTGTGCAATGGCATTGTGTATGTTGTGTCTCAATTGCTATTTGTGTCTTTAGTTTGGATCAATAGTAACATTTATGTAGTGCAGAGTTTTTAGCTTTTTAGATAATGAGGAAAGAAGCTAATTCGTATATTGTGTCTTTGCAGATCCATTTTATCAATATTATGTAGATAAATTTCATTACTGCTTAAGATCCTGTGGTTTGAAATTGAAGTAAAACAACCAATTAAAGAAAGGAAGGATGGGTGGGCTTGGAGTGGAAATACTAGAAGGACCTAAAACGTCAAAAAGGTATATGATGATGTATATTTATGGAGATTTGTCAAATGCTTTTCTCTTTAAATGCTTTTGGCAAATTCATGTACCGTCCAAAATAAAAGGATTTGCGTGGAGACTTATGCTGAATCGAATTCAAACAAAGGTGAACTTACGAAAGAGGAAGATCTTGCCAATTAGCTCTAATGTAAATTGTGCATTTTGTGGCCAGACTTTGGAAACTGATGAATACTTGAAAGCTAAAGAGAAACATTTGGGGCTTTATTACATGAGTGGACTATGGAACCACTTGAATGTTTGGAGATGCTGAGGTAAAGAATTTTAGAGGGATACGGGCCAGTTCAGCTGTGACTCAAATTATGTAGTGGGGAGGGAATACACTGATATGGTTAATGGTAGGATAAATAAAGTAGGATTGGTGAAGGTGCTAAGCATGGCAAAATTTGTCAAATTTGTATCTGCTTTGGTAACAGGTTGATGCAATCTAGTGATCCTACACCAACTCTGCATAATTCAAGTGAGGATGGATGTCTGATACAGGTTAGTTATCACAGATTCAGGGTTCAATAGGTTTCTGTAGATGTTGTGTTGGGAATATATAGTTTTAGTTCATAGTGTGTGTGGCAATGCTATAAAAGTTTTTTTATTTCATATACTGCTATAGTATGTTGTAACTGATATCATTGTGGGTTGGAGTCATTGGCACTCCTTGTGACTTTACTCCAACCATATTAATATTAACATTTGCTTTTTAATGTTCCAAAAAAATTACTGCTTCAGATCCAAAGGGAAAAGTATCCCCTGCTTGGTTGTGCTTTGATTGTTAATGAGACAATATATACTTTTGCCTAATAATTGCAAACATGGCTAATAGCAATGTGGGAACGAGCTCCACAAGTCCTTCTCATTGACCAAAATATATATTAACATGCATAGTATTATATAATTATTTTGCTCAAAATATATATTAACAATCATTATTTACGAGAGAAGTGAAAATATAATTTAGAATAGGTTTAAATACCTTTTTAATCCTTGCAATTTAGTGTTTTTTTGCTTTTCGTCCTTGCAAAATTATTTTTTTGGTTTTAGTCTTTGCAAATTATGTTTGTTTTATTTTTTGTCCTTATAGCAGTTTAGATAATGCTTTGAATAGCAGTTTAGATAGCATTTTTTTTACTATTCAAAGCATTATCTAAACCACTTTAAGGACAAAAAACAAAACAAACTTAATTTGCAAGGACTAAAACCAAAAAAATAATTTTGCAAGGACAAAAAGCAAAAAAGTGCTAAATTGCAATGACTAAAAAAGTATTTAAACCTTTAGAATATAAGATTAAATTATAAAATATCTTTTTTAATAATTGAAAGTAATATGCATCATGCTAGTACAAAATATATTATATTATTGTATTATTTACATAATAATATTAGTATCAAAACATATTTTTTTAGTCTAAATGTAAATTAAATCACTAGGGAGATATTTAAACATAAATAATAATGAAATAAAAAGTCCACATTTTATTCATTTCAAAGAAAGTAAAGTGTACAAAAAAATGTACATATAAAAGAGAGGATATTGCAAGAGAAAATAGAAAAAAAGATACGAAATGATAGAAGAGAATCTATTTAATAAATAGAAAGAAGAAACATAGTAATATCTACATGAAAATGTAATAATATTTAAATTAAAAAGTAAAAAATTATATTAAGTGAAATGATTATGAAAGAACATTAATATCTAAACATTACAAATTAATGAATATTTTGATAGAAATCATACACTAATATGAATTTTATATTTTTTAATATAAATCAGGCATCCCACAAGCCTACATACTATATATATATATATATATATATATATATATATATATATATATATATATATATATATGTTGCAACTTTTTTTGTTAAACGAATATGTTGTTATTAATATTTAATATTTAATATTTAATAAAATGTAAATTACTTAATAGAACTTTTAAAAAAAATTATATTTTAATTTAAATTCTTATTCTTATTTTCTAATCAATTAAATAGAGTTAGACCTTTTCAATTAGTGGAGTAAATTTTAACTATTAGCGAATACTTATACCTCAAAGATAGAAATTATATAAAAAGTTATCATTATGTAGAACATCAGAGGTAAATATATCTAAAACAAATGAAATATTTACATGAAAATGTATAATATATTCAGATTTAAACACAAACATTTACATCACTTTAAGAAATAGATAATATTGAAGATGATTATTTTTTAAAAATATTATCTTATAATAGCATTTCTAACTTTTTATTGAGCAATTTTTTTTATTGATTTTATTTAACAAGATTTTTTTTTCAATGTATTACTTTTCAAAAGTTTTTTTTTACTGTGCATAAAAAGTTAAAATTAATCTTAATAAAAAAAACTTACTTAATAAAGTCTCATTGACTTAAATCTAAAATTCAAAATTGACATAATTTTATATTGTTTCACAATGGTTTACTTCCTATTGGAAGGGACTAACTGATTTTCATACTAAGAAATAAGAATTGAATTAAACTACTACAATGGCAGCAAAAACATATTTTCTTCCAAATTTCAAAGATAGTTTTATATCATATCATTATTCACTTTAACGTATGTAATTTTTTTGGGTAACGACTTTAACGTATGTAATTTTATCGTGAATTAAAATATTTTACTATAAAAATTAATTTAATTTTGAATTATGTTATTTTACTCTCTATTTTTTTATTTTTGCTAAATGTCACTTTTGGTCCTTTATGTTTTAGTGTTTTTTCATTTTTGTTTATTAAGTTTTAAAAGTCTCATTTTGGTCTTTTATATTTTGAAATATTTAACATCGTTTCAATAAAAATGTCATATCATCATCCCACTTAGCATTAAACACTTTTCTGTTAACATATTTAACGTTTCTGCTTCAAAGGACCAAAACAAAACTCTTTTAAAACATAAAGGATCAAAATAAGACTTTTAAAACTTAATGGACCAAAATGAAAAAAAAAATATTAAAACTTAAAGAAACAAAAATGACAATTTTTTTTTAAAAAAATCCCTAGCATTGCGTGGTAAGATAACTAGTATGATTTCAATTGAAAATAAGTTCATACTATTAGTTTTAGAAATTGATTTTAAATTTAAATTTGTTTCATAATGATTTATCATAATGAGTCAAAAATAGTTTTTGATATTATTTTAATAAGATATGAATCTGGTAATTTGTACTGTGAATCTTTAAAAAAAAATTGTACTATTGATTACAAACATTTTTTGTTTGAATATAATTAATTGCATGTTATGTAATCACTATTTATAGTGTTGACAAATTTTTAAATAACACCTATTTGTGACTAAAATTTAAATTTCAAAATATTTTATTGACCAACATTTCCTTCATTTTCTTTGAAAAATTGGCCTCAAAATACGACTTTGTTTCACATGTAACACCCTCAACTCAAAAATGCAATATATTGGTAAGGTATGTGCGTACGTGCTTTGTGTTGGATTCAAAGGATGCAAAAAATAGACAATATTTAGAATTAGTTCTTACGGACAACAAGGTGTGTATCATGGACCTTAATTTATTTTAATTTTACTTCACATTTTATAACCAAAAATAAATATTTAATTGTTTGGTTCTACAAGGAGATAAAATAGGTGTCACGATTCAGAAGCAACTTCTTTATATTTTCGAGTCTAAAATCGATGATAGGGAGGTATGTGATATCAAAGTTCAGTGCACTAAAACAAGAGAGAATATTATGTATCCAGACATCCATATAAACAAGTTTTTGAGATGAAAATTGTCCAACATCAACCTAAAGCATATTTTTCAAAAAAAAAAATCTTCAATTTCACCCCCAGTTGCTGTGTTTTGTGATGATTTTGACTCCAGTTACATGCTCGGTATGTATTTTTTGGGTTAATCAATATCATTATTTTTATCCATCCTGAATTATTTTAATTTAAAATATACACCTATATTAATTTTAAAATAACATTTTAAATCATTATATTCTATTAATTTTAATCATAATTTTTTCATTAGAACACGTTTTACATAATTTTCTATTATTCAATTTTATATTTTTTTCTTTATTCAATTAATTTGATCTTAACCCTTATATGATTAATTTTGTCTTTAAAAGATAATGGGAGACCTTACCGGTGCAACAAATAAGTGCGAATACATAAAAGATCAGGTGAAGTCCAAGCTTTTAGTCGTGGAGCTCGATAATGAAGGGTAAGGCATACCAAGATTATGAAAAATATAACTTTTATACCTTATAGTAATTAATGCATAGTCTGAATAATGTACAACACATGACAACTTATAATTTACTATTTTGTTCTCTATTCCACAGTTATCATTTCAAAGTCACTTTGTTTGGAGCTTTAGTTGATGAGTTAAACTCATTAGTTGCAAGTGGTGAATCAACAAATACTGTAGTTGTCGTGCTCTTCTTCAAAGTCAAGACGTGGAACGGTAAATATTATATTTATACAAATACCTACATTTTATTTAACCAATTCATGTTGTGCTTTTATGTATATTTGTATTTAGGGAATAAAAACATTAACAATACCTTTAGTTCACAACTGATGTTGAACCCAAACCATCTTGACACTGCTAAATTGAAATCAAAGATGGATGATGTAATAGAAACTCCTATTAAGGGATTAAACGAATTGCAATATGAAGGGAAGATGAGTTTGGATGATGAATTCCTAAAGTTTACACTAAGGATTACTCTTCAAGCAATGAAGGAAGCCTACCAAAAAAATGAAATGAAAGTTTCTAAACATGTGTTTGTCTTTGATATCAGAATAATAAAATATTCATTAAATATCCAAGTCATATTTATTTGTTCATTGATATTAATTTCCTATTTGCAATATTTGACTTTTGTCATAATGACTACCATTAATTCTTTTGTTGATGAAGACAATTGGTATTACAAAGCATGTCGTTGTCACAAGGAGGTATCCCTAGACTTTGGAATGTACTTTTGTGGAAAATATAACAAGGAAGTAAAAAATGTCACGAAAAGGTAATTATTAATTTTTTACAAATTTCAAATGTTCTTTGTATTTATTTAGTTCAAAATTAGTGTTATCTATTTTTATTAATTATTCATACAATATGACACTTTTTTGAGCTATACTTAATTTTATTTTAGGTTTTTCCTCAAACTACGTGTCAATAACGATATACGTCAAGCCACATTCGTAATTTTTGATTGTGATGCATCTCTATTGCTAGAGAAGACTTGCGCGGAGTTGTTTAAATTTGTAAACATATTACACAATATTTTATTTGTGTACTATAAATTATACATATAATTACTAATGTTTACTAATCGTTCTTATGATCCATTACTTTTTTACAATTCATATTTACAGAGAATTGATATACATGTTTTCCCCAAATAGTTGTCTAACCTACGGAATTAGACATTTCTATTTAAGATTGGTTGTGATCGGGGGTCTGGGTCAAGATTTGAGCCCTCTTATATGGTGAACAAGGTTACCGCTAATCTGAAATAATAATAAAAAGTTTGAAGATTTGGAGATTAATAAGGTTTTTTTTTGTTTTTATATATTTTTGGTCTTGGGTTAGAGACCACGAGTGTCCCACAACCCATTGGGTCAGAAGCTAATCCCGCTCGCGATGCATGAATGTCGTTGACCCAAGAAAATTTTGCACACAAAGATAATCGAACACGAGTTTTCTCACTAAATAGATTGTTCCCCTATATGTGAATGCAGCAGGACCTTACACCATTGCGCCAACTCTACAGGTTTTTTTTTTTTTATATCTATAATCATTTCAATAAGTCATAAAAAATTTATTACATTATATTTACTAATATATATGTCTGATTAATTTGACTTCAAATTTTATTGGATTAGATTATACTAGTGCATGTTCCCATGCGATGCATGGGGCAAATTATTCATAGGAAAGTAATATTTTTTATTTCAAAAAATAAATTTAAAACTTGACAAGAATAAAAAGAAATAGATATATATTTATAAAAATTAATATAACATGACAATATAAATCTATTTTAACTTGTCATAGTCAAGCAACTTCTAATATATCATTTCATCGAGAAATTTGACAAAATTCTTAAATTGAACATGTTCAAGAGATTGCCCTTATTTATTGTCATCACAAAAGGAAGAGCAATTGAAGATTGTTTACGCTAAAATTTAAAAGGAATTCTAATATCAAAACGTCTCAATAGTGACCTTAGAATAAACTCTTAAATATTTTAACAATATTTAAATATTTTTAGTAAAAAAATACAATTTTATAATCAACTTATTAGATATAAAATAAGTTAATATCATTACTTGAATTCTTTCTCAACCATTTTTAATTTTAAATCGAAGTAAATCATTAACTATAATTATAAAAACAAAATACCAATATATAACTCGTTGGGATGTCTTTGTCCTACTTTGATGCTTTGCTTGTCATAGCTTCATATAAAAAAAATGATTATAGTTATTGATGCTTTGTTTATATAATTATTGGTGCTTTGTCAATCATAATAATCAATTATTATGATTGAGAAAACAAAGAATAATTTAGCATCTTAAGATATCAAATCATCTTATTATGAGTCAATATAAATATCTTATTAATTGGTGAGCCATATTATTTTCTATTCTCTATCATTAATATGACACACCCATTAAGTAGGTTTTTGAACCATTTGAGAAATATTTAATGAATTTTCAAACTATTTTCTTTAATTGTGTCTCTAAATTAAAAAGTGGGTCATTTCTGTCTTCGATTCCTACGGATAAAAAAAATGTGAGTCATTTAGGTTTAGTTTTTAATGACTTGAAAGACAAAGAAAGGAAAAATATGTTTGTAATAAGACACATAATTTACTATATTATTCATCAACTTCAATTTTTATCAGTAATTAATAAAAATAATAATAATTTCTTAAAATAATAATAATAATAATAGTTATAATAATGATGATGATGATGATGATGATATCAATTACAGTGATTTTAATGACTGTTAAATAGTTAGAAAATTTTATTGGTCAATTACTAAAGAAATAAGTAACAATAACGATAAATAATAATATTTAAACATTGTTTTTCTTATATTTCAAGCCTTGTTTAAATTAAAATCCGCTTCTATATAGAAAAATTGAGTGACAATAATTTTAGGCTAAATTACTCTGTTACTCCTTTTCTAATTTAAATTAATAACTGTGCTGACTGGTTGGCAAAGGCTGGTGCAAAGTTTCAAGTTCCCCTTACGCTTTTGGATATGTGCCCTTCCAGTTGCGTCCTTATTTGTTAGTTGGTGTAGTGGGTACTATGTTTGTTAGCTTCTAGTTTTTGGTTGCTATTGTTTTTCTCTTTCATACTCATAAAAAAAATTAATATTTTGATCATTTTTTTAAATAGAAAAATATAAATTGTAAAGACACTAAAAAATAAAATAAAAAATAGTTAATATCATTGTAAAATCAATTTCTTTGTAATAAGATTCATAGATTTTTTTTCATGACTAATTGTTTGTTGCATTTTCAATTAAGACTTCACATTGGAGTTTGAGAATTCTTACATAATGATCAATATTGTTTGTTGTAAAATCAATATTGTTTATATTTATACAAATATCATCTTAGACTTGTTGTTTTTTGGCTTGTTATTATAATTTAGTTAACATCGAAGAGTAAGGTGATAAAAGTTATCCAGGTACATTATCAAATACTTTATTATTTTTTACTATTAAAAATATTACTTAAATGAATATCACTTTCACACTTATATTTAGATTCCTCCTTTATTAATTTTGACTAATGTAAATTATGGTCCATAAAACAACAATTGAATTATTGTCCTTAATAAAATATATTTGTAACTTGAATTATTGCCCTAGAATTCAAATTGGATTTTATTATGACAGTAATTTAATTGTAGTTTAATGGATCAAAATTTATTTACAAAATTAAATTTTTATCACATTTATTTTGGTCCATGAAACTTTGATTTCGTACACCTCATCTAACGCTAATCTATAGAGAAAAATTGAGACCACAAATAAAAGAACTGCATGAAAGACCTTCTAAATTTTTTTATCACTAGCTCAAAAAATAATTAGAAAAATAATTGATAGAAAAAAAAAAGAAATAAAATAGAATGAAAAACTTTGGTAAAAAAAAAAGAATGAAAAACATGTGAAAAAGTTGATTTCAAATTGAAAATCAACAAAAAAGAACAATGAGACTTAATTAAAATAAACACACCCATGCTTTTGTATTCAATGTTTTAAGGGAAAAAAAGTGATGATAGATAAAACAATTTGTCTACAAAATAATAATTTTTAAAACAAAAAATAAATTTTAAAAATTGTAAAATGAACATAAGGATGAAGAGTAAAGAACAAAAAAGAAAAAGAGAAAAGAAAAAAATTGCATATGAAGGGAATAGAAAAAAAAAACCTTCTGTATACCTAATTGTGTTTCGCAAAAGCTAGCTAACTATTGAGGCTTCAATGTGATGCGCGTCAAGGTTGGCTAAACAAACTGTTAAACCAAAAAAGAAGAATCAGGAGAAAGAAACATAAGAATGTGGAGAAAGAAAGTAAAAAAAACAATAAGAAAAAAGAAGAAAATAAAAATAAAAGTTATATATGAACATGAACATAATAGAAAAAGAAATAACCTTTGTGCATACCTGGTTCCGGGTCTAATCTGTAAAAAAAATACAAAAGCTAACTATTAAAACACATAAGTTAATTTGTAACTATTGAAACAAAAAGAAAAAGAAATAAAAAAATGCAAAATAAGAATCAGGAAAAGGAAAGAAAAAAAGATGGGAGAAAAGAAGAAAAGAAAAAACACAGAAGAAGAGAATAGAAAAAAGAAAAAACCTTGATCCAATAGGTGGTAGCATGGAGGGAGAAAAAAATGAATATATAGGCAATAGAGGAATGGAAGATGTTCACTTGGAATCAATTCAAAATTCAAATGTGAAATTTAAATGGGTAATGGGTAGTTTGTAAAGGAGAGTAATAATATTTTCTCGAAAATTGTGGCATCATTTGATTAATTGTTATCTTTTTTTTTTAATTTGTTTTTTAATTGACGGTGGGGAAAACTAATCAATTACACACACTCTTTCAATCAAGCATTTATTTCCATTTTAAAGGTCAAGTATTAATTCAAGCATGAATTATTCTCGTAAATTTGAGGATGTATTTCAAATTTTCAATTATTCTATTTTAATTCAAGCAATAATTATTCTCTTATAAATTTGAGGATGTATTTCAAAATTCAATTATAATAACTTTACCAATATAATGTCGTTTTAAAAGTAACGTCAATTTGAAATTAATATGGTATAATCTGTTGATGATTAATCCTCTGATTTTTAAAAATTAAATTTCAGTGAAGTTTTTTTATACATATGAAATTACTTGCTTGTCCTTAGAAGTTTGGGGGGAAAATTTGTTGCTTGATGTATATTCCTTTAAGTAATAAAGGATTATTTATGTTTGATTAATTTGATGTTAAATTTTAATAAATCCAAAAACTAATTTGTGTTAAGGATTCTCACCATGGTGTCACAAACTTGGATCTACAAACGACTAAATTATTCATATGGTCTCTTATCTTTATTTTAGGTTGTAATTTAGTCATTTATTTTTTAAAAGTTGCAACATGGTCCCTTATCTTTATTTTAAGTTACAATTTGGTCCTTAATTTTTTAAAAGTTGCAAAGTGGTCCCTTAAGTAATTTTTTATAGCATGTTTACCCTTGAAATAATGTATTTTTTACTTTTTTTTGGGATAAACATGCTATAAAAAAATTACTTAAGGGACCATGTTGCAACTTTTAAAAAATAAAGGACCAAATTGCAACTTAAAATAAAGATAAGAGACCATATTTTGCAACTTTTAAAAAATAAAGGACCAAATTGCAAGCTAAAATAAAGATAAGGGACCAACAGAGTAATTTAGCCATCTACAAACTGGTGCATAAAAAACAACACCAACTAAGGAGGTTGCACAAGTAAAATTATTAGTTGTAGATGAAAAAATATAGGAGCAAATGTGATATTTTTCAATACATAACTAACGTGTTATTTCATGTAAACAGGACCTAATAGAGAAATTTGATGAATTGGTGGTTGATGTTGTAGATGATAAAAAAGGAGTAGATGTCGTGGACTTGTCTTCAGATGCTCACAGAAATATGAAAGCACATGCATTGGATTACCAGGTAAGGTACTTATCTTCTACTGTGTTTGTCATGGAGATGTGTTACTATTGTACTATCATTGAATCTTTTTAACTATTAAATGGGTTTAATATATAAAAACTCCAATGATAGAATTGAGATGACCAACATACATCAAACACCATATGCAAATGGTCATAAGACTCCGTTATCACAATTATATATAGGTATATATGTGATTTCCTTATTCCTTCTACTATGTTATATGCTATAAATAGGTAAAATAGTTATATATTTACATAGATACGATTAACCATGTCTTTTAGATGGCAACTCATATTTTGCTATTGTCTCACATATACTTTTGTTTTTGACGAATAAGGCAATATTACTATGTCCGATGCATTTAACGTGGTCAGTGGCATGACAAGTGACTCTGCAAATTTGATCATTCATTCAAAAGAATGTGCAAAATCTTGAGCAAGGAGGAGGAACATTATAAATAAAAAAATACAACAAGAAAAAGGGTTGTCGCACGTATTTTCATGCATTGCTTATTTTATGTGCATTTATTGTTTGCAATTTGTGTATGTTTTACTTATATTTAAATGTTCAATACTTTAATTTAGCCAAAAACTTAAGTCCAAAAAGTCAGAGCATGTTTGGCACATTTAACAAGGTCAATGGCACACTTAACATTCATTCTAGAGAATGTGCTAATTCTGAAGCAAGAGGAGGAACATTATAACTCAAAACACAAGAAAAAATAGGGTCGTTATAGGTGTTTTGCATGTTGATTTTGCTTTATTTGTACATATTGTTTTGAATATGTGTATGTTTTACTTATATTTGCAGCTCCAATGCTTTAATACAAATGAATACTTAAGTCTACATAGTCAAATTGTTGATGACACAAATGACAATAATTATACTCCACACACTTACTGTCAATCTTCCACGCTAGTGGGTGGTAAATGTTAGTTAATTTTGTTGTTATTTTCTATTCAAACTAATTTCTTCCATGTTATATTGTTTGGTTGTCAATAAGATAAAAATTTCATTATGATTTTGTAAATACAGGGACATCCAGTCAAGCAACATTAGAGTATTTTGAAATACCTACTGCTAGCTCACCATTATCCAATGTTATCAATCCCACATGTAGCAAGGTCTACAAAAAGTGTAGGGTTCAATCAAGAAGTGTAATACAATCAATTGGTTTTCCAAGATTATCCTTTACGGATAACACGGAGGAGCTGATTCATTCCTTAAACGCATGTGAACTTGATAAGTAAATGTTCCAATATATAAAATTAATGCCATTTGTGAAGGGAGTATTGATGTCTTCCTTAACTTTGTATGCATGTTATTCACGTAAATTTTTTCGTTATAATTAGGTGTCTTTGTGGGTGAAATAATGTCGCAATTTGAATAAGAACTATATGAGAGAGTTGAAAGCCAATGTATGGTGCCGATTTAATTTAATTTGTTTACAAATGAACAAATACTCTGTCAAATAGTTATTAAATTTCAAATTTCAATTCATAATATTGTGTTTCCTGTAGTGAATTTTGATCTAGGTGGTCCATCATTCATGTGGTAAATGTCACGCTCATATGTGATTTTAGGAATGGCCTGACAAGAAAAGAAAGGAAAAAGACAGTGGAAGGTGGATTTTCTCTCTATTGTATGAAGGGAAAGGTACTTTTTTCACTTCTTGAGCAACTTCTGGATCTATTGTTTAATTTACATAATGGTATCGATCATAGAAGTAACCACTTCAAGGACAATTTTAGATCATATAACATGTTCTCATTCACTTCTATTGGAGGGAAGATAGAGGGTTAAATCAATGACGGGGGTGGACCTCCACAATTCATTCTTAGTGGGCAGAATTATCATCGTATTGATAGTTTATTGCCAGGAAGAGGATCTAAGCCAAAATTTGCACAGTACATACATAAGACTACTAATGAAGTAGTTAATAGAGTGTATAATTTTAGGTATTTTAGTTAGCTCTATTTTTTATATCAATTTTTTTCATTACTCCTTCCTTATGTTTAATTAATGCATTTTTTTTATTACCAAATAGATAATCCAATTGCTTCGATAGTTCTTTGGTTCAAGTCATAACAAAAATGGTTGATGAGCATAACCCTTTAGCCAAGTCTTTTTGCGAAGTAAGGGACATAACACCACAAGAACAAACATCTAATTATTTTTTGAGACTGCACAAAAATTGCTCTAAGGACGCAAGATTGTACAATAAGCCTAGTTGTGATGAAGTTGCAATATTGATAGTTGGTGATTACAACAACATGGAAAGGGGTAGAGATATAATTATTGAAAATTTTGGTGAGGGTTTGACCAAACTCCATGAGACTCGTAACTTATTTATTCCCTTACAATATTCGTTGTTGTTCCCTTATGGAGAAGACGAATTTCAAGAAAACATTCCATATAAAGAACCCAATGATGACAACCAAGATCATAAGAGAATAAAGGTCTCAATAACAGAGTTCGTCGCATTTAGGATACAAAAAAGAAGTGTTGAGTTTGGTAATATTGTCAACACAAGGAGGTTATTCCAACAATTCGTGGTGGACTCCTATACCATGGTTGAATCGCAGCACCTAGCCTACATATGAAATAATCAAAAGGAGATCAGGTGTGACATTCTAAATGGTTTGCAAGATGCGATTACTAGAGGAGAAATAGATCCATCTTTGGTTGGAAGTCATGTTATATTGCCACCATTGTTCACAGGTGGTATGAGGTACATGTTCAACAAATGGCAGGACACAATGGTAGTGTGCAAGAGATTCGAATACCCAAATTTGTTTATAACAATTACATGCAATTCTAATTGGAAAGAAATACAATACTTTGATTCGAGATAAGGACTTCAACCATCAGATAGACCTAGTATTATTTATCGAGTTTTCAAGATGAAACTAGACCAGATGATGACAGATTTCAAGAAAGATCAAATATTTAGAGCAATTGATGCAGGCAATTTGATCTAACAACATTGTTTTAATTTTACTTTTAATTTCCATAGGTTTCAAGACTGTTTCATAATTCTATTTTCTTTTGTTTTATGATCTTATGAATGTAAACTATGGAGTTTCAAAAGAAAGGACTTCCCTATGCCTATATTCTTTTATGGCTAAATGGTGCAAGGAAATTGACAACTGGGAAAGATATTGACAGTGTAATATATGCATAATTGCCTAATCTGACATTATATCCAAGATTGGCATATGCATAAACCAAATACATTATTCATGGCATGTGGAATGGCAAATCCTAAGTCGACGTGTATGAAAGGTAGGAGATGTCAAAAGTATTTCCCAAAGAGTTTTGAACCATCTACCACAATTGATGACGAAGGTTATCCAAAGTATAGATGTAGAGATTCTGGCCTCTCTGTGCAGAAAATGAGAGCAAAAGTGGACAATAGGAGTGTTGTTCCCTATAATCCTCATCTTGTAATAAGTTATGAAGGACATGTGAATGTTGAGTATTGTAATAAGTTCAACTCTATAAAGTATTTGTTTAAGTATGTGATTGACTGAGCCACGCTACACATATGCAAAGATTATGAAAATAACAGTACTAATCAACATGTTGATGAGATCAAACAGTATTATGATTGTAGGTACGTTTAAGCATGTGAGTGAGCTTGGAGAATTTTCAAGTTTGACCTACATTATGAGTGGCCACCAGTGGAAAAATTAGTTTTTCACCTTTCAAATTACCAAGTTGTTTATTTTAATGACAATGAAGAAATTGAGTCAGTTGTCAAAAGACATGAACAAATTCAAATAATGTTTCTTGCATGGTTTGAGGCAAATAAGAATTTTGTTTTCGGTAGGATCTAACATATTTAGAATATCTCTCTAAGTTTGTCTACTGCAAAAAAGATAAGAGGTTGCAGCCAAGGAAGAAAGGACAAAGTATTAGGAAGCTTCAGTACATTCCCCCTGGGATTGGAGAACTATATTTATATTAAAAAATATTAGAGGAATGTTATCGACATTCTCTCTTACACTCTCTTCTTAACACTCTCCTTGTGATTAGCTAAAATTTGTTGAAAATCATCGATTTTAATGGGTCTCACTTCTAGATTAGGAGAGATAATCATTAAATGATAAGTGGACCTACCAAAATTGATGATTTCCAACAAATTTCAACCAATCACAGAGAAAGTGTTAGAAGGAGAGTGTCGCTAGCATTCCCCAAAATGTTATATTCAAAAAGTTGATATTTTAATTTTTAATCTAATAATATTATATTTATAAGTTGATATTTTAATTTTTACTAATTTTTTTGGGTCTTTTAAAATTATATTTAATTTATACCAATGTCTATATTAAATTTTTGGTATTAGACTAATTTTTGTAGAATATTTTAAATAAAATATTTTAAAATATTTTAATTAGACTTATTATATTTATTAGTTATGCATTAATTAGTTATATTTTAATATTTAATAATTACCGGTCATAATAATAATTATCATTCAGTATTTTTCTAATATATTAGGCTGTTATTTTTAATGTTTTTTTTTGTTATTCATTCACAAACTAACTAAACAAAAATAAACAAAAATCATTGTAAATTTGCATTAAAAATTAAAAATTTACACAATATAATTTTCTAAAAACTAAAACATAATAAACAAAAAATATATGATGAAATCCATAATCCGTGCATATATTATAAAAAAATATTTAAAAATATGAAATTAAAAAGTTTGATTACCTGTAAAACTCCTCTAAAATCGGAAAATTAAATGCATTTAATCGGAAATTAAAACGGGTTAACTTAAAAGGTATAATTATAATTAATGTGGAAACAAAATCTTTTATGATTAAAATAAGGTAGCAAATTACTTTAATTAACGAAAATGAATTATGTAATTACATTTTTAGCCTTAAAAAGGGGAAAATTAAAATTATAAATTTACCCACGCCAACTACTTTTATATATATAAAGATCTTGAGAATTTTAAAAAATAATGTTTACAACAACCTCCGTTAGAGTAATGCTTACACTAGGGGTTAGTGTAATATATAAGAGACTGGTGTAGGAATAGAAAAAAAGTAGTACTGTGTGTGATTTGAAAAAAATACATAAGGTGTGATTGTAATTTGCTCAACTATCTTAATTTTTTGAAGAGATGTACTTTTTTTTTATTTGATATATCAATTTCAATAGAATCTTTTGGAGAACTCTCGCTAAAAATTCACATGATAAAATGTTAGACTTCACATTTATATATATATATATATATATATATATATATATATATATATATATATATTCATATTATAATATCAACATTTAATGTAATACAATATATATTGATAACAGTTTTCTTTTTTTCAATTACTACTACATGTAATCTAATAGTATATATTGATAGAGTAAAAAAACAATAATTTAGATAAGTAATAATTAGGAAAGAGAAGGATTATTTGTCTCTAACAAAATATGACTTCGTAATCGAGGGTTGAACTAAAAAAATTAAATGAGGAGAATACAAAATCAAATAATTTTTATCATATATCTAATAAATTTTGTCATGCATTATATTTGTATTTATAAAAATAGATAACATTTAAAATATAAATTAAAAATATTACCATTTAAAATTATTAAATTATTAGTAAAGTATAATAAGAGCCATATAATAAGAATAAATTAAAAAAATATATATATAAAATTGAATTTATTAAAATTAAAATTCATGAATTATATAAAAATAAATAAATTTATTTCCTTAAATATTTTTTATAAATCTACAGTATATATTTCCTTGAAAATTTTCTTTCATTCATATTATTTTATGAATATCTACAGTATATATATCAACATTTAATGTAATACAATATATTAAAGTTCAAATTCATGAATTATATAAAAAAAAACATAATTTCTTTCCTTGAATAATCTATATGAATCTATAGTATATATTTTCCTTGAAAATTTTCATTTTTGTAAATTGATGAATAAATTTTAATGGTGTATATTAGATTTAAATAATTAAGGTACAAATACTAATCTGAAGTAAATAATACATTTAGTTTATCAAAATAATTTCAATAATTATTTGAACTTTTCAATCAATCCATTCAAGATTGCATGTTAATTGAGAAAAAAAATCAATTTCTTACCTTAAAAAATTTTAATTTTATTTTATTCAATTAAATAGTTGACTAATTAAATTTACAAAAATAGTCCTACTTTTTGTGGAGGAAAATTTGCCCCCAGTATATATTACTTTAAGTAGTAAATAATTATCAATTCTAAGAAGTTTATTTATAACTATAATGGGAATACCAAGTTTTGGTGTACATATTTTTTTTAATCTCATTTAGCCCTTAACAACTCATAGCATCAGTTACATCTTGCAACCATCTACTATTATTTAACTTCTATTATTTTATCTTTTTTATTTTTATTTTTTAAAATTACATAGAGGCACGGGGTGTTTATTTTGTCCTAGTTTATATTAAAATGAATTAAGCTGCAGCATATATGAATCTTTTAAGGAAGGCCAATATAATTTTCAAAATAAAAAGAAAGAATAGTGCAATTTAAATAATTTAAAAAAAAAAAAAAAAAAGCACAATTTGCGCATGCTCTCTCCTCGAATCATGATCTGAAAAAAAAGTGATTGGACTTGGATAATCAAAGTTTACCTAGCATTATCTAATTTTGTATTTTATTCAGGGATAAGTGTGGACAATTGAACTTTAATTTTAGTTTAAAACTTTAATTTTAATTTGTGAGAACTGAGAAGCAAATTTGATAGTTGATTAAAAATTTTAGGCTTAATTCAAATTTTACCACCAAACTTTCATAATTTTGTGAATTTTACCATCCAAGTTTTATTTTTGCAAATTTTACCACCTAAGTTTTCAATTTTTACGCATTTTACCACTCTGATATTTCACAAAAAAAAAAGTTAAAGAATTCAAAACTTTTTTTTTGTGAAACATCGGGGTGGTAAAATGCGCAAAAATTGAAAACTTAGGTGGTAAAATTCGCAAAATGATGAAAGTTTGATGGTAAAATTTGTGAAAAAATAACTTGAATGGTAAAATTCGCAAAATGATGAAAGTGGAATGGTAAAATTCGCAAAAAAAAACTTGGGTGGTAAAATTCGCAAAATAATGAAAATTAGGTGGTAAAATCTGCAATTAAGCCAAAATTTTATACATTTTTTAGGAGAAAATTGGGATATATTATTCCAAATAAATTGAGGAAATTTGTACATCGACCGAGAATCTTTCTCCTAAAACAATTTGCAGGTCCAACTGATTAGTGATACGGACCTCATCAACCCATAATCTTTCTCCTAAAACAAAGGCTAAATTAGCTAAATCATGAGCAACTTTGTTGCCTTCTCTTGTAACTTCTGCTAAAAGAAATGTAATCTAATGCTTAAGAAGTAATCTTTGCTGGAGGATAGGTTTCTATTCCTGCACTGAAATAATTGGAGGCAAAGAAAATATAAATTAGTTTATATTTAGGTTATGCATAGAAAGAGAATGAAGGATTAAATTTGAAATTGAATTTTAATTTTATTGTTTAGACATAAGTATTCAAATTAAAAATAATCAATGTGAATTTTTAACATTTAAAATTATTTAATACACTAATAACTAAATGAAAATAGGTTGAATTTGAGGAAAATAATTGGTTAAAATGAAGTCAGGTCGGTTTTGATTGCTTTTGAGAAAATTTTATCTTCGACTTGAGTTGAACCAAAACTAACAAAATCATGATTAGTATGGGTTACGTAAAAATTGAGGAATTAAAAAATAAATAAAAACCAAAAGACGGGGAAAAAGAGCTCAGATAAAATTTATTGACTCAAGAATTCATCCAAACTAATCAGGTTTAACTTAAATGTTAGTTTTTATAATCACCCAAATTAAAAACTAAAAGAAAATAGAATTAATTCTTTTGTCAAAAAAATGAATAGAGCAACCATGTAAATAACACCACTTAAAAAAAAAGACAATTAACATTATAAAATAAACTAATAATAATAATATGTTTTTTAGAGAATGAGTTAAAAAAATATATACCTTTGTTTTTTTGCTGATACAACTACATGTCGAGTCGTTGACGAAATACTTTCAGTCCTATACATAAAACATTTTTGTTTTCAATGTTATAGACAACAAAACCAAAAACAAAGGAAAAAAAGAGAAGGGATGAATGAGAAAAAAAATCACCACAAAAAGAGGAAAAGAAATCAATACCTCAAGAGGAAAACAGTGAGAAATTATTATATTAGAAAGAAGAGACACAAAGGAGAAGAAGAGAAGAGACACGGAGAAAGAAAAAGACAAAAAAGAGACGTAAAGAAAAGATGGCAAAAAGATGGCAGAAAAGAGAATTTAATAAATTTTTTGAAATATTTGAAATTTGAATTCAATTAACTAATTAATGCCTAGGAGAGAGAAACAAAAAATGATGCAAAGATGGGAAGTAATAAATCAGATTGCGTAATATGTGCAAATATTTACAACTATTAAATACTAATGTAATTTTAATTTAATTTTATTTAATTAAATAGTTGACTATTTAAATTTCTATTCATTTTTCTATGATTGTGAAGTTACATGCTTGTCCTTAAAAATTTAGGAGGGAAAATTTTTGGCTAGGTGTATATTTCTTTAAGTAATAAAGTATTCGAAAATTGCTTTTTTGTACAATATATATGACACGAGAATAAAAACACTTTAGAGAATTAATTAGGTCCATTTACTTTTTTATTTTTATTTTTTATTTTCAATGTTTAATTATAAAAATCGCTAACTTGCTTTCAATCAATTATGTGTTTTTAAATATTTGTACATAAAATACTGAAAATAACTTTTTTTTTCTGTTTTCTGTATAAATATTTGAAAATAAGAAATAAATAATTAAAAATAAAGTGACAATTTTGTAATTAAAAAATAAAAATAAAAATAAAAATAAGAAATAAAAACAAAGCTAATCAGGACTTAAATATTGTTCTCTACAAATTAAAGGAAAACCATAAAAAGACCATGCAGAGGAAAATTAATCACTTAAATTATATTTGATATATTTTATTCATTTCCTTTTTCGCTTTCAATTTTTTTTCAAGTTATAATTATAATTAAACACTAAATATCTGTTTGAATAAAAATTTAAAACTTATATCACTTTATAAAAGACTAACCCGTTAGACTTCTTTCCTTTTCTCTCTTAAAGCTTCTGAAAAGAGGAAACTACAATCTGTACTACTCGGACTCGGTAATCCACCGAGTAGCTGAACTGGCCGAGTAGATATTTCTCACTCGGACAAGGGGAGTAATAACGGAAAATATATCTTATCATAAGATGAGATAGAGAAAGATCAGAGCGCAAGATAATGACTGAAGATAGAATTATCTCTATCTAAATCACGAGATTTGAGGAGATTTGATAGGAAAATAACCCTATCTAATCTCCCATCTTAGCCCTATAAATATAGCAACAATCTAACCCAACAAGGTACGAAATTCTCAATCCTAATTGTGATACCTCTCCTACCTCTGCGCCTTTAACTTGAGCGAGTGTCTTTGCAGGTACACCCCCACCAGTCACGAAGGAGATATCGGCGGAGCCACCGTACCAGAAGGCTTATCAAAATTCGATAAGAACACAATCAACTTTGATAATTTCATGTTAGTTATCTAATTTATCTGAAAAGGGAAGCTCAATAGAAGTCTCTCTTATAGCTTTTGAAAAGAGGAAACTCCAACAACTTTGATCATCATTTTTCATGTTAGTCATTTCAATTTATGGAAAACTCAATAGAAGTCACTCTTAAAGCTTTTGGAAAGAGGAAACTCCAATAAACTTTGATCATCATTTTTCATGTTAGTCATTTCAATTTATCTGAAAAGGGAAACTCAATAGAAGTCGGTTGATAATGTCGTGATAGATAATCTCATATCTTGCTATAACCTTTCTCTACCTCTCCTTATCATGGCTAGTGGTTAAAATATTCATTACATATCGATCGTAAGACTTTTGCCATAACTTGCACCTTTCTAACGCATGTGCCTTTGCTCACCACCACACAAACACATGCTAATAATAATAATATCTACGTCCCTTTCAATGTTCACACATCGTAATATTGTTGTTGTCCACCAAATAAACAACCAAACTATTCCTCAGCCGTCTCCAACCTTCAATGCTTCCTAATTATTCTTTTCCTTTCATGTTCATTTATATATGTCGTACTTTAAACTAATATCTTGAATAATAAATATCATTCTATATGATCAATATAGGGCTACAATCAAATTCATTTTAAAGATAATGGGATGTTTGTAGGAGGCGATCAAGTAAGACGTTCGATTTTGTGGGTTGAGAATTAACGATTTTAAAATTTAAAAATCGTTGAAATTGGTAACCTTTGTTGAAAAATAAGTGGAGTTAGTTTCTTGAATGTCTCTTACAATAATGTTCGCAAGGGAATTCCATAAACAAATATGTATGATAAAAAAAAATAACATACTAATTTTCTAATGGAAAAAAGTAACACTAAAAAAGTAGTTTACTTAATTGTGTTAATTAAAAAATAAATATTAAATCAGTTATATTTTTTTTTTGGGTACGGAATAAGTTTTACATTTGTAATAGAATACACATTTTTCTTTAAATTAAATACCTTTCGGTGTATAAAGCAATATGAGATTTCAAATATATAAAGCTTTAATTTTGATATGTTGTTATACATATCAAAATTAAAGCTTTATATATTTGAAACCTCATATAATAAGTAATACTTACCATACATGGTGAGTTGTGATTGGATGATGGTGTAAAATTATTTTACACGGTCAATGCATAGCCTATTTTCTCTTTATATTTTTAGTATTTTAGATGAAACTTACTATCTAAACTTCATGTCTTACGATACGATGCTTTTTTAGATAATTTCTCTTTTTTTGGTTATATTTAGATAATTTCACTTTTACCATAAAAGACATTAATGAAAAACGAAAACTTAAGATATAAAAAAAATAATTTTAATTAATTGCATAATCATACATGAATAATTGATATTATTTTAATTAATTAATTAATCTAATTTTAACTATTCATTTTAATTGTCTTAGTCAATGTTTAACTAACCATATAATATACAATTACTCTTGCAATTGAAATTCTAAACTTATCAGCAAGAAAAAAAAAATTCTAAACAAGAAACGGTTTTTGATGATGCATTTCAGGAAGCAATAATATATGGAGGTATTCCAAGAAATTAACAAGTTTAATTTAAATACATTACATGGATATTTTTAAGTTTAAATAAATCTAAACATAAAAATATATAACTTAATTTAAATACATTACATGAATATTTTTAAGTTTAAATAAATCTAAAAATAAAAATATATAACAACATTATCATTACTATTATTATTTAACAATAATAAATATTCTACTTTATTATATATCACACACACACACGCATCAACTTTTAGCTAACTCTTAACTTTTTAGCTAAATTTTCAATTGTAATGTAACTTATCCTCTAGTTTTATCAGATTCATCCATAATCTTAAAATCCTTTTACTAATATATATATATATATATATTAAAATTGCACATGAAATTGGTCATATTAGTGTGAGAGCCAAATGAATCGAAAGATTCATGTTTGGTTCGGGAAGAGATCATAGACATTTTGAAATGAATGGAAAGAGAGTCTACTTTCATTAAGTGATTTATTAGATAATCGAAAACAGAAAATCTTGAGAACTATTCGAAACTCGGAAGAATTAAGGGAAGGGGCCATTGAACAACTGGAAAAAGCCCAAGCCCGCTTAAGGAAAGTCGAAACGGAAGCAGATCGGTTTCGGGTGAATGACTATTCTGAGATCGAACGAGAAAAATTGAATTTAATTAATTCAATTTATACGACTTTGGAACAATTAGAAAATTACAAAAACGAAGCCATTCATTTTGAACAACAAAGAGTGATTAATCAAGTCCGACAACGGGTTTTACAACAAGCCTTACAGGGAGCTCTAGGAACTCTAAATAGTTGCTTGAACAACGAGTTACATTTACGTACTGTCAGTGCTAATATTGGCATGTTTGGAACGATGAAAGAAAAATAACCGATTAGTCTTTCTATTCTAAAATAGAGTATAGGCATTATTTTTTTCTTCTAAAAAAATAAAATTAAGAAATTTTCATGGTAACCATTCGTGCAGATGAAATTAGTAAAATTATCCGTGAACGCATTGAGCAATATAATACGGAAGTAAAAATTGTAAATACAGGTACCATACTTCAAGTAGGCGATGGTATTGCTCGTATTTATGGTCTTGATGAAGTAATGGCGGGTGAATTAGTGGAATTTGAAGAGGGTACTATAGGCATTGCTTTGAATTTGGAATCAAAAAATGTTGGTGTTGTATTAATGGGTGATGGTTTGATGATACAAGAGGGAAGTTCAGTAAAAGCAACAAGAAGAATTGCTCAGATACCAGTAAGTGAGGCTTATTTGGGTCGTGTTATAAATGCCCTGGCTAAACCAATTGATGGTCGAGGAGAAATTTCAGCTTCAGAATCTTGATTAATCGAATCTCCCGCTCCAGGTATTATTTCGAGACATTCCGTATATGAGCCTCTCCAAACAGGACTTATTGCTATTGATTCGATGATCCCCATAGGACGTGGCCAGCGAGAATTAATTATTGGAGATAGACAAACCGGTAAAACAGCAGTAGCCACAGATACAATTCTCAATCAAGAGGGACAAAATGTAATATGTGTTTATGTAGCTGTTGGTCAAAAAGCATCTTCTGTGACTCAAGTGGTGACTACCTTACAAGAAAGAGGAGCAATGGAATACACTATTGTAGTAGCTGAAACAGCGGATTCTCCAGCTACATTACAATACCTCGCCCCTTATACAGGAGCAGCTCTGGCTGAATATTTTATGTACCGTGAACGTCACACTTTAATCATTTATGACGATCTCTCCAAACAAGCACATGTTTATCGCCAAATGTCTCTTCTATTACGAAGACCACCTGGTCGCGAAGCTTATCCGGGGGATGTTTTTTATTTACATTCGCGTCTTTTCGAAAGGGTCGCTAAATTAAGTTCTCAGTTAGGCAAAGGAAGTATGACTGCTTTACCAATAGTTGAAACTCAATTAGGAGATGTTTCAGCTTATATTCCTACTAATGTAATTTCCATTACAGATGGCCAAATATTTTTATTGTATAGATTCCGAATGAGAAACTGTCATTCCATTTAATTTAATTGGGAGTCGCCAAATAAGGGTTAGCCGATCTTATTCCTACCGAATCCATTTGAACAGTTAGAATTTGACCCGATTTTAGGTGTGGTGCATTTTTTGTTTGAACTATACATACATTTTCGCAAATAAAATGATGTTCCTATATATATATATATATATATATATATATATATATATGAGGATGGATTAAATTATACCGGTGTAACTTTGATCAATTATTATACTATTCAATAACTTTTAATTGGATAATGTTTACTTAAAACCTACCGTTGGATTGAAAGTTCCTTTCATATAGATCATATACGCAAAATTTCATATTAATCCAAAATTATTTCATATAGATTAGAATTAACGTAATATAAAATTTTCAAAATATACTAAAATGTTGATCATTTGATTACCTTCTTATTGTTGTTCAGTTTTGACAAAATTTGACACAAATAATCTTAGTAATATGTAAATATAATTCAACGGTTAGATTGATAAAAATCACATTCTATATCAAGTTATTGAATTGTGTAATAGTTGTTTAAGTTACACCGGTGTAATTTGATTCCTTCCCCCCCCCCCCCCCCTCTCTCTCTCTATATATATATATAAGTAATAAATTTTGAGATGAATAAAAATATAAATAAATATTAGAGTGTAATTTAAATTATTATGTATTAAAAAATAAATTACTTCTTTTAACCTCTTAAACATATCCTAAAAAAGCGACACCTTTTGTTTGAATGCCTGTAATTATTTATTTATTTCTTTAGCTCTATATATGTAGATAGGAGAATGAAAAGAAAAAAAAAAAAAGAGAGTAACGGTGGGAGTATTGTTGGTTAATGACTTGAATCAATTTTTGTGTGTGTGTAAATTGAAACATCCGATTTTTATTATGTAGTATTTCATTTAATGATTTCATTTTCTAAATAAATTTCAATAAAACATAAATTTTAGAATAGATTAGATTAGATAATTAGATACCATCCTGTGTTTCTGAAGAACATCTGATTCCATTTTGACATAACAAACAAACAAGAACGATATATAACTTCCTTTCAAGGTCTTCTGTACAACTTGATAACTATGAAGACCTTACCACCACGCATATCGTTTGTGCAAATTTTGTCTGATTCTCCAGAGATTTCTAGCCAGCACTCCTTTCACATACAAGTGGCTTATTAAAAAGCATTATCTACCTCACACTTTTAGCTTCATTTATTTGTTTTGTTTGTGTACCCACAACTTGCACAACTTAATTGAGATATTAAAGGATGACAATGAATATGTACTAATAGAACATGATTCCCACTTGGGATCAGGTTTATGCTAACAAATCTATTTCTATTTTTGTAAAGTGAACCATTGGATCATATCAATGCATTGCCTTTTTACTTGTAATTAATTTTAAAAAAATATTTTATTCTAATTAGTTGGGGAAGAATTGTCGTGTCAAATTAAGGCTCACTTCATATTTACAAAGGCTATATTAAAGAGCTGTTTACACATTTAGAATGTCACATGTCTCAGGACTTGCACAGGAAATTGTTCATATTACTGTGGAATTTGATCAATAATACGATAATTATAAATTAGTTTTTTTTTTAAATAATCAATGTATTGAATATTCTACATTTATAAATTTAAGTTATAAATAAATTATTTTAGGTTATTTTGATAAGTTTAATTTTTGTATATCT
Organism: Pueraria montana var. lobata; assembly: GCA_026413185.1. NCBI lineage: Eukaryota > Viridiplantae > Streptophyta > Magnoliopsida > Fabales > Fabaceae > Pueraria > Pueraria montana. The sequence continues at coordinate 55,730,036 of CM048654.1, forward strand.
GTCTAATTTTTTTTTTTTTATATTATCAAGTATCAACCAATAAAATCACTCAATATATGCCTTTTTTTTTTATAAAAATAATTACTATAAAAATTAATAATCTCATCCTAAATAATTAATATAATTTTTTTAAAATAATTACTATAAATAATTTTTTATTGATGGCTGGCAGTATACTCTAATTTAGCATTTCAATACTCATTTTAACAATCAAAACAATGTCAAAAAAGAATGATAAATAACAGTGTTTCCTTGTTTATTTGCCTGCTAAATATAGGCTATGTTTGAATTTACGTTCAAACTCCGTTGAACGTAAAAACAACTAATTTCTTCAGTCACGTTGGATATCTTGGAACGCATGCAACGGATGTTCAAACATTTATACAAACATGCACATAATCAATAATCTTTGAAACATCTTGATCATATACAACAGTGACGGATGCTAGCATGCAAGAGTGAGATAGGTCTTGCACCGTGCAAGAGAAATTTTAAACCGTCAGATTTCTCTTTTTTTATGTTGATGGTCAAGATTTATTCTTCTTTTTTGTTTTTTATTTTTTCCTTTTTTCCTCTTTTTTCCCATTTTACCCACCCCATTATTGTCTCTCCTCATTGTGCCTCCGTAATCCTTCATCTTCCTCTTTCTTACCCCACCGTTGTAACCACCGTGTGCCGCCGCCGGACGACAACTTTCATTTTTTTCCGATGGCTGGATGAACAAAATTAAACATCAAAACATAGATAAAAATCCATAAAATTCAACCAAATCTCAACCTTATCACAGAATCAGATTTGGAAAAAAAGCTTAGCATAATCAGATTTGGAACAAAAATACAAACCCTTCATCTTCCTCCCCCCTTTTCTTCCTCTCCTTCCTTTTTCATTTTTCTTTTCCTTCATCTTCCTTTCTCACACCACGTACATGTTGCCATGCCAAAAAACTAAAAAATTCTAAAAAAAAAATAAAATCAAACCATAACAATAATAACAATAGATCTCAAAACACAACGAAATGCCTCCAGATTTGGATCTCGTGGCCCAGATCTGAATCTCACGACGATGTTCTGCGGTTGCGTGAATGAGCGAGACACCTTGCTGACGACGCACCAAATTTCAGGACAGTGGGGTGCGATTTGTGCAGCGCCGGACAACACTGTGAGGGAGATGCCTTGGGCCGGTAGGCGGTGGTGCGAACCAAACTTCAAAGTGGGGTTCAGTTCAGCGGCAAGTAAAGCATGCCAAAGAGGGGTAGAAGAGAGTGAGGCATAGCCACGGTGGAGAGAAGAAGAAGAGGAGAGAGAAAAGAATAAAGGGTGAATTGGGAAAGAGAAGGAGAAAAGGAAAAAAGGAAAAAGGAAAAAAGAGAAAAATGTCAGCCATTGATGAAAATATAAATAAATATAACGATGTAAAATTTCTCTTGCACACTACAAGACCCGTTTCACTCTTGCACGCTAGCATCCGTCACAGCAGTATGCATTTCGTACAATTAACTGTTGCCTTTCCTTTCTGTCCTATTTTTATAGTACACACAAAAACATGCAAATTCAAATTTATATATTATTTTCGACGTATAAAAAAAAGTCAAATTTATAGATCATTGCTGATAAAAAAAGAATCTAATTTATATTTATATTTATATAAAAAATAATTAAAGCATTTTTGTGTTACCATATAACTTCAAAAATAATTTTTTTTGGTGAATGCAAAATATTTTTAATTGAAAGTTTTTTTTTTGATCGGCCAAATGTTAGTGATTAATTTGTTAGTTTTTTTTAGCGGAGGGATTCGAATCCACGACCTATTCCTCCATCACTTCTTCTTTCACCGTCAAATCAATCTTATAACTTCTATTTTTAACTAAAAGTTAGAAACTAATTTATCGAGATATTAAAATTCATTTAACGGATTAATAGCTTTCAACACCAAGAGATGTTTTAAGGATTTGACATTTCTCAATGAATGTCATTATTCTATATACATAGATTTAGAGATCAAACTTGTGACTATATACTTAAGAAACATGATTATCTACTAATTATATCATGACTTGTCGTGAAAAATGAAAACTTTGTTATACTCTTTACAATAGCCAAATTCCTTTGTTACACTTGCGTCCTCCAATTTTTTGTTAAAAGTAGTTAAAAACAAATTCCCCTAATTTTAGGTGTTACACACCCAAACGAGACAGCTGTTTATGTTTTGAATTTCATTTCGATGAATATTTGACCATAGTTGGAAAATTTGAATGTGAAAAAATCGCCAAGTTGATTTTTCTTCTTCATTGTTCTGCGCCCACTCTACGAGACCCATCCGAAAGCGACCCGTGAAACGACCTAAGCCACGAAACAGGCCCATCGGTGGGGCCCACACAGCTCACGAGGATCGTGACGACCAAACGACAGCACCGAAACCCGAAACGCAAAATCTAAAGAGAGAGAGAGAGAAAACGTAGCCAATGGAGTTAGAGTATTTGATAGCGCAATTCCTGGCCACTACTTTAGATACGTTTTCATTCACACGTGTCGCGCGCGTGGGACCCACCCCCCCGTTTCTAAGCCATTCGCTTACCCACGTGACGTCACGTGCACTCTACCCCACACTATTACTCTTACTCTTTCTTTCTCTGTCTTCTGTTTCTTCTTCTTTCTCTCGAAACTCCGTTTGTTACCGTTTTGCTTTGCTTTGCTTTGTTGAAGGTTTTTGCTGCGACTCAGAGCTTCTTCGTGTTCTCTCTCTTTGCATGTTCCTTCTTTTTTTCTCTGTCGGTCAGTGAAGTGTGAAACGACGCCGTTTCGTTCTTCTCGACTCGATTTTGATGGAGTGCGTTTCTCTGTGAGCTCGAGGGGAATTCGGCGATGTGTGTGCTAATTCGATGCCTGGTGTTTGATTCTGGTTTCAGTTTTGCGGATTTGTTTGCTCGAATTATATGAAATGTTTGATTGGAACGACGAAGAGGTGCGCAATTTTTTTCAGCTTTTTACTGTTTTTGGATTTTTTAGTTTAATTTTTGGTCAGAGCCATTGGTCCAGTTTATTTAGTGTAATTTTGTTTGTATTATTACACGTGCTTAGGTTCTTGTTGTTGCAATGAATTTGATGATTTGTTGTGTGTGATTTTAAACATGGAATGTTACTAGATTGAGGTGAGGATGTTGTTTGTGTAGCTGTAAAAATTTCTTTTCCTTTTTTTTTTTGTCTTCCTTTTGGTTAAATGCTTTTGGGGAACTCAAAATTGCAAAACAAATATGTCGTGCAAATATTGGGAACTGTAACAAATGTCTGTTATTGTTTGTTGTGTCTCGGAGGATTAACTCTCAGCTAGAGATAGAGATAGATGGATAGATAGAGAGAGAGAGAGAGAGAGAGAGAGATTTCTCAGTACTTAGTTTGTTTAGATGGTCATAGCATTCTTTTCACTAGTGATGTTGGATTGGATAATGACAATGTTACGCCAAGAAAATCAGGGAGAATTGTATTGAAGAACCCTTGCTATTTTTATTAAACAGTGTTTTATGTAGCAGACGTGGGTTAGTGAGTTGTTTAGCAGAATTGGGGATGAAAATAGTGATGTGTCACTTGTGTTTAGGATAAGTTAGTAAGGAGTGGCAGTTAGTTGGGCCACTAACCATATGTTAGTGGCATGTGTAGAGGTTAGGGAGGTTATCCTATTTCTTTTGTACTTAAATCTCTGAAGTGGGCTGATGTAATGAGAAGGGTATCCTAAATCTGAATTTGGTTACTCTTGGATAGGAATATCTTTGAAAGGTTTCTTCAGTTGGGGGAAAATCATGATGTTCTGTTTTACTTTGTAATGCTGCATTTGTTCCTCAGTTTGTTGTAGTCATAATGTATTTGAGTTCAGAATAATGAAATATGGATGAGAATAGCTTATATGCTGTGGGGAAGTTTCTTTGATGGGCTGGAAGCACATGCAGAGATGAGGAATGGACTAGATCCAGCAAGCAGTATTTTGAAACTGATGTTCCAATCCCTAAATATTGCATGAAATGGAATTGTAAAGGCAAGACAGAAATTGGTTTCAGTAGAATTCTGAGTGAAGGTTTATGGTAATTCTTTTGGGCTTAACCACAACGTGGAATGGTAAAGTAGATGGTCAACATTCTATGACTATAGTCACTACTACTACTAGATGCCTTAAATTAAGTTGTGCATTAGTGGCAAGATGGAAGGTTAACATAATTATCAGACAATAATCCAGAGAAAGATGCAAAAAATCAAAAGTATGCGATGATTTGTTGATATCTTTTGCAAATGGGCTTTTGCTCCAAAATGATCATTGATTGCATAGTGTTATAGTGTATTGTACCTTAGACATGTCATTGTCAGTGACAGTTGTAGTTACTTATCCAACTGTAGTTAATCATCTATAAATAGAGGCCTCTGTATCAGAAGTCAGAACACAGTAATACACTTCAATAATATTTTTCTCAGTTTTCTCTCAAATTCTCTTTCTCTACATCTGTTTATCATTTATCAATATGGTATCAGAGCTTTGATGTAAGGGACTGCACCAATGTTGGGGAAGAACCAATGATAAGTATAAAGGCAAAAGCAACTGTTTTTGAGAATGAGTAGAGATGAATCGCGTTTACTTTGAGTGAAACCAAAACCAACAAGGGTTTTAGTAAGCCTTTCATACCATGCACGAGCACCCTTTTTGAGGCCATAAATTGCTTTATGAAGCTCGCTGACCAAATTAGGATTGTCAGATTTGAACCCTTCTGGTTGATGCATGTAGACATCTTTCACCAAGAAACCATTAAGGAAGGCAGTGTTAATATCTATCTGCTGTACAGGCCAGTGATTAGAGAGGGCCAAAGTCAGAATTATGCAAATAGTTACTGGCTTCACAATTGGAGAAAATGTTTCAGAAAGTCACATCCAGAGATTTGGTGGAAACCTTAGCAACAAGCCTTGCTTTGTATTTATTTATAGTTCCATCAGGATTTTCTTTAATTCTGAACACCCACTTGCAGCCTATAGCTGTTCAGACAGGGGTATAGAAACTAGGGACCGTGTCTTGTTGGCAGTGAGTGCATCATATTCTTGCTGCATTGCTAATTTTCAATGAGGTGAGGCAAGAGCCTGTTGGAGAGTACAAGGCTCAGCAGTAGAGAGCAGTAAAGTGGGATGCAGTCTTGGTTTAACTATACCAGATTTGGATTTGGTTTGCATGGGATGGACAAATCTGGAAGAAGCTGGAACAGGTGGTTGGACAGAGTCATTGATGGGGCTAGAGGTAGTAGAAGGGAAGGATGCAGTGGAGGATGATGAACTGGAGTTGGGTAATGATGTAGACTCTTGATGAAGGGTAGTGTGAGGAACATTGATGGATGACACCTAGAGGGATGAGTTTGGAAGTAATTTTAGGTGTTGGCAGCAGTGAAGTAGAGGAGGCAAATGGGAATTTTGATCCATTAAAGATTACATCTTTTGAGGTGAATAGTTTGTCACTAGAATCTGGACATTTGTAGCCTTTATGGTCAGAGGAATAACCTATGAATGTGGATTGTGTAGAGCGAAATTGTAGCGTATGTTTAGTGTATGCTCTTAAAAGAGGAAAACAGCACAGCCAAATGTTCTGAACAAAGGAGTAGTGTGGATCTTTGTTAAACAGTGTGTGGAGAGGAGTATTGTAGTTGTGAGACATAGAGGGAAGTCTATTAATGAGATAGGTGGCAGTATGAAAAGCATGATCCCAGGATTTGGTGGGTAAAGAAGCAATGGACAGAAGAGCTAAACCCATTTCAACAGGACATCTGTGTTTGTGTTCAACTACCCCATTTTGATGATGAGTGTGGGGACAAATCAATGTGTTATGCCTAAGCTATGTGTCATGCTGCAACAGAATTAATCAGGGTGTAAATTCTTCTCTTTGAACTCGCAGTCCAACATGCAATCCCTTAGGTCTTCTGTGACAACATGAGCACAGTTGCCTTGGCTCACAGTCTTGTCTGACATGCTAGGACCAGACACAGCTAGATTTGTTTTACGTTTGTGAGAAGGTACTCAACAAGCAACTTTAGGTTCACCATGTGTGACAGAATATCATTATTCGAATAACTTAGTTACTTTACACTATTTTTTTTTCCTTCTGCTAGTTGCATATTATCTGTACTCTGTTAATTTGTTGTGAGATAGTTATAACTGACTCAATGACGATTATAACTATCACCACTGGCATCTAATACGTTTTAAAGCTTCTGCACTGTAAATAGGATTGTAAGCAAAAGTTGCATTGTACTATTTCACATTTTATCAATGATACAAAATTTTCTCTCAAACACTCTCTCCTAAATCTAATATGGTATCATGAGCTTAGGTTTGTCAACAGCGGTGGCTTTGACTCCACCACATTCCCCTCCTACATCTTCTACACCATTTACCTTTTCACATTCTTTTTTTCTGAATAGCTCATTGAAGACAATTTTCTTCTTTGGTGATAACATATTAAGCTAGCAATAAAAGGGAATCGTCTTTATTCCTAACTTGTTCTTATGTACATTCCACCGCGTTTTCTCATTGGAGAAGATTGCGACAATGGTGTCATTGACTCTTGTTGACAGCTATATATTTATTTTTTGTTAGCATTAAATAATTAAGATTAAGATCAGATTATTCTGATCTGAATTATCTAATCTTACCTGAATAATCTGATGTTATCTGATTTGTTATTTTGGGTCAGAATCAAATCTCTTTGATTTGTTTTGATCCCCCTTTTATTTACTTTCTATTTTGCATTTATCATGTAATTAGGCTGCGCTGCCTATATATATATGTATCTCTATTATTTCTGAAATAATATAATAAGTATTCTGCCTTCCCTATATTTTATTTTACCCTAGCAGTCCCTAAAATCACATGGTATCAGAGCTTTGGCTCTGATCTTGTGGTAGCTCGCCATGGAAAAAACCTCTACGACTGGAGGAAATTCCTCCACCATGTCTTCCACTAATTCTGGTAGTCCTAAAACCGCATCAGTCCCTATCATATCTGATTCTCTGTCCACGGGTACCAACTTACAACTTTTGATCCAAAAATTGAATGGTAAAAACTATGTCGAGTGGGCTCAATCTGTCAAACTAGCCCTTGACGACAAAGGGAAACTAGGCTACTTGACAGGAGCGACTCCCCAACCAGAAACAACCAACCCCTCTTTCCCAAGATGGAAGTAAGAAAATTCACTAATCATTGCGTGGTTGATCAACTCGATGGACTCTTCCAATGGGAAGCCATACTTATTCCTCCCAACTGCGAAAGATGTGTGGGAGGCAGTCCGTGATTGCTATTCTGACTTGGAGAACTCTTCTCAAATTTATGAACTTAAGACTCGACTGTGGCAGTCCAAATAAGGAGACAAGGATGTCACAACCTTTTACAATCTCATGGTCACTCTTTGGCAAGAGCTAGACCAATGCTATGAGGATGATTGGGAAAATCCCAATGATGCAACCAGATTCAAGAAGAGGGAAGAGAATGATAGAGTTTACATGTTTCTAGCAGGTCTCAACCAAGAATTGGATGAAGTTCGCGGTAGAATTCTTGGCAGAAAACCGTTGCCGTCAATGCGGGAAGTGTTCTCTGAAATTAGAAGAGAGGAATCCAGGAGGAAGATCATGCTGCGAAACTCTGATGGTACAAGGGTGCAGGAAGCTGAAAGTTCAGCCTTGACTACCAAGGGACATGAACTAGAAGGGGAGAAAAAGAAGCGACCTTGGTGTGATCATTGTAGAAGGCCATGGCACACTAAGGAAACTTGCTGGAAACTTCATGGAAGACCACCGAATTCGAAAAAGAAACCAATTGGAGAGGGTCGGGCTTTCCAGACCTCAAATGAAGAAAATGTAGAGCAAAAGGGCAACTCCAAGTCATCTCCGCTCACTAAGGAACAACTAGAGCACCTGTATAAACTCTTTACCACAAAAATGTCAGTGACCCCATCTTCTTCTTTAGCTCAAAAAGGTATCTCTTTCTCTGCTGCTCTCCTTAGTACTAAACCTGATTCCAAGGCTACATGGATCATTGATTCTGGAGCCACTGACCATATGACAAACTGTTCAAAATTGTTTTCCACATATAGTCCTTGTGCAGGTCACAAAAAGGTCAAAATAGCCAATGGTACTTTTTCTACTATTGCTGGTGTTGGTTCTATTCCTATATCTAAAACTTAACTTTTCACAATGTTCTTCATGTTCCAAATTTATCATGCAATCTGCTGTCTATAAGTAAATTAACACAAGACTTAAACTGTTTGGCTATTTTTGACTCCTATACTTGTAAATTTCAGGAGTTGAGTTCGGGGAGGATGATTGGCAGTTCTAAAGAGGTTGATGGTCTCTATTTGTTTGAAGATGAGGCTGGTCCTATGGAGAACCTCCAGAAAAATTGTCTTAATTCAATTTTTATTCATGAAGATGAAGAAATAATGTTATGGCATTATAGGCTAGGTCACCCCAATTTTCTGTATTTGAAGCATTTATTTCCTAACCTCTTTAAAAATAAAAATCCAAATTTGTTTTCTTGTGAAGTGTGTCAATTTGCAAAACATCATCGTTCCTCTTATTCCCCTAAGACTTATAAACAATCTAGTCCATTCGCCTTAATTCATAGTGACGTTTGGGGTCCTTGTCGGGACCCTACACCGAATGGAAAAAGATGGTTTATCACCTTCATAGATGATCACACTTGAATAACATGGGTTTACTTGATGAAAACAAAATCTGAGGTTGAGAGCATATTCAAAACTTTTTTCCAAATGATACAAACACAATTTCAAGTGAAAATCAAAGTTTTTCGTAGTGATAATGGAAGGGAATTTTTTAACAAGCACTTAAACAAGTTTTTCCTTGAAAATGGCATAATTCATCAAAGCTCTTGTGTTGACACTCCACAACAAAATGGAGTGGCTGAAAGAAAGAATAGACACCTTCTTGAAGTTGCTAGGGCATTATTGTTTCAAAATAAGGCACCCAAATATCTTTGGGGCGAAGCAATTCTCACCGGAACATATTTGATAAATAGAATGCCTAGCAAAATCTTGAATTTCAAAACTCCATTTGATGTTTTCACAAATGCTTTTCCAAATAATAGGCTCTCATGTACTCTACCCCTAAAAATATTTGGGTGCACTGTCTTTGTACATATTCATGAACCAAACCATGGGAAACTTGAGCCTAAAGCAAAAAAATGTGTTTTTGTTGGCTATGCTCCCAACCAAAAGGGATACAAATGCTTTGATCCCATTTCCAAGAAAACCCTTGTTACCATGGATGTTACCTTTTTTGAGAAAACTCCTTTTTTTAGTAATCATCTTCAGGGGGGGGGGGGGGGGGAGACAAGAGGAAGATGTTCAATATTTTGAAACACAAAACTTAGACTTCTCAAACAATTTGGATCTTTTGGAAAATTTAGGAGATACTGAAAAAGCAAAAAATTTGGGTGACTCAATCCAACCAAGTCAAGACAGCCATGAATATGATATTCAAGAAGCTGTCTTGTTAGAACCAGAAGTTGAAAATGAGACAATTAGAGTTGGTAACAAAGGTATCCAACCCTTTGACCATGTTTACTCAAGAAAAAAAGACCTCAAAGAATAGAACCAAATGATCCTCAAAACTGCCAGGCATCCGAGGATCCATCAGGTAAGAACTCTTCTAATTCTGTTCAACCCATTCAAAATACTGATGAACCTGAACCTGTTCTTACTGATTCTGTCCTTGTTGAACCCGTTTTTGACAATTCTGACCTTCCTATTGTTGTCAGGAATGGTATAAGGTCTTGTACAAAGCATCCTGTTTCCAATTTTATATCTTATGATAAATTGTCTCCTACCTTTAGAGCTTTTACTTGTGAACTGACTAAAACAGAAATTCCAAGAGATATACAGGAGGCTCTAAGGGTTCCTAAGTGGAAGGAAGCTGTCTTGGAGGAGATGAGAGCTCTAGAAAAAAATCAGACTTGGAAAGAAGTGGACTTGCCTAGTGGAAAAACAACTGTGGGATGCAAATGGGTATTTACCATCAAGTATAAGGCAGATGGATCTATTGAGAGGTACAAGGCAAGGCTAGTTGCCAAAGGCTTCACCCAGACTTATGGTATTGATTACTCAGAAACTTTTGCTCCTGTTGCAAAACTTAATACTATTAGAGTCCTCTTATCATTGGCTATAAATTTAGATTGGCCATTACAACAACTTGATGTGAAAAATGCATTTTTAAATGGGGACTTAGAAGAGGAAGTCTACATGGACTCACCCCCTGGTTTTGAATCTAAGTTCAATCAAAAAGTTTGCAAGCTTCAAAAGTCTCTCTACGGCTTGAAACAGTCACCTAGAGTGTGGTTTGAAAGATTTGCCCAGTTTATTAAGAAGCAGGGATATTCTCAATGTCAGAGTGATCACACCATGTTTGTGAAACACTCTTTTGAAGGAAGGATGGCTGTGTTAATTGTTTATGTGGATGATATTATAATTACCAAGGATGATTCTAGAGAAATAAATAATCTGAAGGCATCCCTTGCTACTGAGTTTGAGATTAAAGATCTTGGATTCCTAAAATATTTTTTGGGGATGGAGGTTGCAAGATCAAGAAAAGGAATTGTGGTGTCTCAACAAAAGTATATCCTGGACCTTCTTAAAGAAACTGGGATGATGGGTTGCAGACCAGCTGATACTCCTATTGATCCCAACCAGAAACTTGGGAGTGAAGGCAAAGGAGACCCTGTAAACACAGCCCAGTATCAAAGGTTAGTGGGGAGGTTAATTTATCTATCTCATACCTGTCCAGATATAGCCTTTGCGGTCAGTTTAGTGAGCCAATTCATGAAGTCACCACATGAAGAACATTTGGAGGCTGTCTACAGAATTTTAAGATACCTTAAAAGTGCTCCAGGTAGAGGACTGTTCTTTAAAAAAACTGGGCAGCAAGCTGTTGAGGTATTCACAGATGCAGACTGGGCAGGTTCCATCACTAATAGAAAATCAACATCCGGTTACTGCACATTTGTTTGGGGAAACTTGGTTACTTGGAGGAGCAAAAAGCAAGATGTAGTAGCCAGGAGCAGTGCTGAGGCTGAGTATAGGGCAATGGCCCAAGGTGTTTGTGAGATTCTATGGCTTAAAAGGATTCTAAAGCAGCTTCCTATGACTCTTCCGATGAAGCTGTATTGTGATAACAAGGCTGCAATTAGTATCTCCTAGAACCCTGTTCAACATGACCGAACCAAGCATGTTGAAATTGATAGACATTTTATAAAGGAAAAGGTGGATGCAGGCCTAATTTGCATGCCCTATGTTCCTACTTCACAGCAAGTTGCCGACATTCTCACAAAAGGACTGTTTAGACCCAACTTTGAGTTCCTTGTAAGCAAGTTGGGCATGCTAGACATCTATGCACCAACTTAAGGGGGGGTGTTGACAGCTGTATATTTATTTTTTGTTAGCATTAAATAATTAAGATCAAGATCAGATTATTCTGATCTGGATTATCTAATCTTACCTGAATAATCTGATCTTATCTGATTTGTTATTTTGGGTCAGAATCAAATCTCTTTGATTTGATCTGATCCCCCTTTTATTTACTTTCTATTTTGCATTTATCATGTAATCAGGCTGCGCTGCCTATATATATATATGTATCTCTATTATTTCTGAAATAATATAATAGGTATTCTGCCTTCCCTATATTTTATTTTACCCTAGCAGTCCCTAAAATCACAACTCTGAATACTTACCTTGGGAGCAATAGGATCAGTTACTACTGTCATGGCTTCAATCCACTAACGAGTGGAATTCTCACTCATGTAATCGGTTGTGTTCATTCTTATGAGCCTTGGGAGAAGCTGCATGTTTCAATGCTCACAAGCAAGCTCGCATCAATCAATTGCACACTGAATTGTGCAGCACAAGTGCTCTAGTAAGATAAGTACCTTTTTGGGCCAAAGAACAAGAAGGATTTGTTGTCATTTTTGGAAAAAAATAGTTTGTACAAGTGTGTTATGGGCCCTTAGCGTAGGATCGAGTCACGGGCCTAGACACGGAAGACTCCTTCTTTCGATCTATAGTGAAAGCAAGAAGCAGACTCGTCCTTGACAGAGCCCCTCCTAAACTAACACACGTTTTAGCGAGAGTGAGAAGCATATTCGTCCTTGACAGAACCCCTCCTAAACTAACACAAGTTTTTCTGAAATATTTCTCATTCATAAAATTTCAATCAAGTCTGCCCTTTAAATAGGCTATAAAGATATCCTAACAATTATCCTAATTGATAAAATAAAAATAAAGAGAATCCTTATTAATAGGATCAAACTAACAATTATCCTAATTGATCCTAATTTATAAAATATAAATAAAGAGAATCCTAACTAAAAAGATCTTATCTAATTATCCTAATGACTAAAATAAAGATCTGATATGAAATCAGAATTCAGATATCAAATCTTATTAAGATAGCAAAAGATAAAGAAGCATGATAAACTAATTAAATCCTAATTTGTGGCCACATCATCACTCCCACCTTGACTTTGAGCTTGTCCTCAAGCTCAAATTCAAATTTGAACAAGAGGTTCCTTGTGGTCATCCTCGTCGTTGTCCTCCCCAGGTACTTGAATCTGAAACAACCTTTTACATTTATGTCCCACTTCATAAGCAAAAGATAAAGAAGCATGATAAACTAATTAAATCCTAATTTGTGGCCACATCAAAGTGCTCTAGTTGTTCCTTCGTGTTTTGAAATGCAAGGCCACTTTTTGACTGATTTCTTCTTCCAATTAAGTGGCTTTCCATTATTTTCCAACAAGTTTCCCTCGCATGTCATGGTTTTTTGCAATGATCACACCAGGGTTTTTTTCCTTTATCATATTCGGAAGAGATTCCTCTCATCACAAGTGCTGAACTTTCAGGTTCATGAATTGTGGATTGCTCATGAGTGTTCAGCATAATCCTCCTCCTTGATTCTTCTCGTCTAACTTCAGAAAAGACCTCCCTAATAGAAGGTAAGGGCGTTCTGCCCAGAATTCTCCCCTTTACTTCATCTAGACTTTGGTTAAGGCCAACAAGGAACATGCACCACAATCATTCTCCTCTCTTTTCCTGAACCGAGCAATGTCTCTAGTGTTTTCCCAATCATCTTCATAGCATTGATCTAACTCTTGCCAAAAGGTCATCATCAAGTTGTAATATGTTGTGACATCTTGATCACTCTGTTTAGACAGCCAAAGTTGCGTCTTGAAGTAAAAAATCTGAGAGGAATTCTCCAAGTCTGAGTAACATACACGAACGACATTCCAAACATCTTTGGCTGTAGGTAAGAACAAATAGGGTTTCCTTATTGTTGGTTCCTTGGAGTTGATTATCCAGGTAGTAATGAGAGAGTTTTTTGACTTACATTTTATGAAAGAGGGGTCATCCTTGGAGGGCTGTTCAACTTTTCCAGTAAGGTATCCCAATTTTCCTTTCCCATCTATGGCCAACTTCACAGATTGTGTCCACTCAATGTAATTTTTTCCGTTGAGTCGATGCACAGTAAGTTGCAGGTTTGGTTTTTGTGAGAAAACATTGTATGGGGCTGTGGAAGATCCTATCTGAACTTTCCTATGAACTTTTGTCAAGGAGCTAGATGTGTTTGTGGAAGCACTGGTCATCACTGTCTTCACCATGGTTGAAAGAGGTCAAACCTGAAGCTTTGATACCATCTAGGTTTAGAGAAAATATTTTAATTTTTCTCTATTATTGAAAGAAATAATAGTACACGAAATTTATGTAGAATTGAATGATTGATTCTGCTACAAATATGGAAATAAACAAAAAACAAATCTCCTAATAATCAGGAGAGAAATAAGGAAATAAATGCACAAAATTTCTAAACATATCTGAATTGATTTGATTCAGATTTGTTGCTCCTAAAAGAGCTCCAAAGTAATAGAGTAACGAGTACTTCTCATTTGTTTTGTAAGCTGATTGGCTATCTTCGACTTTTAGCACATGTTATTAGCATTTATTAGGGATATCATTGTACTGTTACTGTTGGCAATATAAATATGCATGTGTGTGTTCATCATTCTACACACAATTACCAAATATAATAAATCTTAACTATTCTATACAAAATTCAGCCTTGTATAGTTAGGGAGTGATTCAGTTTAGTTGCCAGCTGTACACACTACCTGACTTACAAGATAGAGTAACTGCTTAACTAATATTATAACAGTACTGAAGTGATCTGGCGATCACTCTAATATCCATTAATCATAATCAGTTTACAATTTTTTGAAGTGATACCAAATTAGTCGGGTATTTCACTGAAATAAACAATTAAATGGACATCTCCTTCATTAGTTTCAAATGCTGAGTGATAGTTGGTAATAAAGTTTTTGTAAATTTTGTTATGTCTTGTCCTCTTGCTCTGTACATTTCTATTCTTCCCGGTGTCTATTAATGTTACTACTGTCAACATCTAGAGTGTACTTCTATTATTGTTGACTTCAATCTCATCAATAATCAATAATAATACTAATAATGTTTAATGATGGATTGTTTTCAGCTAGCTAACATAATATGGGGTGAAGGAGGTGAGAGTGATGATCATATTGTGCCTTATCCAGAGGTAAATGAAGATGTTAGCAACAAAAAAGAATGGAATCAAGAAGCTGCTGCGACTAAGCTCACTAAGCTGAAGAGACCGGAGGCTAAAACTGATTTTCACGAAAGAAAGCTAGGAAGCAATTCCAACCTTGATAATAGTGGAGAAATACCTGCCTCAGGATATGGAACAAACGCATGGCCTGACTTGTCTTTATCCAGTTCAGCTAAAATTGATCAGGGTTCCCTGGGTACTGAAGTATCTAAAAATTTAAGTGAACTTAGCAAATTCAGTTCATCAAGAGGTGGTAAAATTGCTAATTTGCTGGAATAATGACTAGATAACATGTCTGTCTATTCATTTTTGTGTTTGTACAGGCCTCTGTCTGTTAATTTCTTTTCTGCTTCTCTCACCATCATTTTATGAAAAATAATAAACATGCATGATATGTAGTTATATTTTGCCATTTCTAATTGTATTAATGTTTGACAGAAGAAACTACACAACATGAAAAGGATGCTGAAATTTTCCAAAATGCTCATGAAGGTAAGGAGCAATGTGATTTTGTTGATTATGGATGGGCCAACATAGGAAGTTTTGATGACCTTGATCGAATTTTTAGGTAAAGTAGATTATCTCTGTCGCATTATATAATGCTTGTGTATCAGATAGCATTATGATCACCAGTGTATTTAATATCATGTCATTCTTTTTACTGAATTACTGAAGTCTAAAATGGACTAAACTTCTCTCTCCTGTTATCCTATTTATGAGAACTGTTGTAGTCATCACTTTTCACAACTGCTCACACTTTACTCAATCTTAGTTTAAGTTCCTTCTATCAAACTTGAATGGAAAAATATGTGCAGCTGTGCGCATTTGTAGGTTCAATGATAAAGTCACATCATTAAAAGTGAAAAAAATGGGAATGATTACAATATGAAATCTTTGAACAATTTTACACTTTAAACTAGGAAGACTTCATTTTGCCAAAGTTTGAACTTAGAAAGATTGTCAGTAGGTAGTTTTACATCCCTTGGTTTTCATTATACAGTGCATGTGATGGATAACATTGGAAAGAAGTTGTGAAGTCCTGATTAACAGTGATTGTTTGTAGACATACATCTATACTTATAGTTGGGGTAAAATATGTTTTTGGTCCCTGTATTTTCACTCAAAATTGGTTTTAGTCACTGTACTTTCAAATTGATCATTTTAATCCCCAAACTTTGAAAAACATGTGAATTTAGTCTATCTCTTTTATCAATGTTAGTGCTGTTAAAGGACTAAATTCACACGTTTTTTTATAGTTTGAGGACCAAAATAGTCAATTTGAAAATACAGGGACTAAAACCAATTTTTAGTGAAAGTACAGGGACCAAAAACATATTTTACCCCTTATAGTTATTAGTCATGTATTTTACAATGGCATCTGTCTGACTGAATATTCTCACAAGTGATGATTTTGCAGCAATGATGACCCTCTATTTGGCCATGCAAGTCTTGATGATTCTAATGAGCTTTGGTCCTCTAAAGATGTGAGTAACAATCCTGCACCTTTACCATTAGACACACCAAGTTCATCAGGTGCTTTAAGGAACAGAACCGAGCCTTCGGAAATCAAAGAAGAATATGTTCAATGTAATGACGAATCATTGCACCTCAGCTATGAGAAGATTGGGGGTCCTGCATCCCAAGTTATAGAAAATTCACGCATAATCACAACTAATGTGGGAAATGATGGAGTTAGAAGTAAGCCTACTGGAAAGGAACAACAGGTATGCCAATTTTCACAATGATCCAGTCTCTTTGTTATTTATCTCTCTATTTGTACAGCGGACTACATAAAGGCTAAATGTTACTTTTAGTCCTTTATGTTTGAGTGTTTTTTTCGTTTTGATACATTAAGTTTTAAAAGTCTCATTTTGGTCCTTTATGTTTTCGAAAGTTTCATTTTGGTCCTTTCTTCCGTTTTCCGTTAACAACGTTAGTTTTTCCGTTAACTTTTAAATTTTGAAATAATTAATTTAAAATAGTGGCGGCTAAAAATCGCCACTATCTTTATTTTATTTTAAAAATTATAAACCACTAAAAAATCGTCATCTCCTCCGACCTAGATCTCCAAATCAAAAATGGGGTAAAATCAGATATCTGAGTGTGCTTCCAAATCTCACTTTCAACCATTCCTCTTTCCTCCATGTTCCAGATTTGATTGTTTTCTCCTTTCTGCATCCCCTGTTCCAGATCTAATTGTCTTCTCCTCTTTTCGCATTCCCCTCAGCAAGATCCACCACTGTAGAACCCTTTTCAGCATCCCCGACGATTTTTACGACAGGGTCTGCAAATAGGAAGTTTAGTTTGTTGAACGCGCTTCCCTTGGTGTCTCCGTGTTCGGATGGGTTTGCAAATAGGAAGTTTGATGTGTGGACGTTGGAGGCTTGTGACTTGGTTTCAGGATAGGATATGACCACGTAAATTGAGGCAATTGATGCCCAACATTTGTTTTTACGTCACTGTAAGTAGTAAAAAATCTACAGCTTTTATTTGTTTAAGTGTGCCAAGTTTTTGCCTTCATGGTGTTCGATAGAATGCCAAAGCTAAATTTTTGTATTTTGGGGCTTGCTAGCTAAGCCATTCGCACTTGTGAGATGAAGATTGAACCTCGAGGATGAACAATCATTTTTAAAATTTTAGTAAAAAATATTGTGGCGGTTAAAAATCGCCACAATGTTTAAATTAATTATGTTATCATTAACATAATTAATCTAAACATTTGTGGCGGTTTTTAACCGCCATTATGTTAAAATTAATTATTTTAAAATATAAAAGTTAACGTTGTTAACGGAAAACGGAAGAAAGGACCAAAATGAAACTTTCGAATACATAAATGACCACAATGAGACTTTTAAAACCTAATGTACCAAAACGAAAAAACACTAAAACATAAAGGACCAAAAGTAACATTTAGCCAAATAAATAGATTGTTTCACTTTTTTCCTTTAGACTATGTTAGATAGCTATTTTGTTGTAATACCTGTTGGTCTTTATAGAGAGTTAGTTAATTGTTGATATCTGTTAATATGTTGGGCTGAGATAGAGAAGAATTACAGAAGATTGCCTATAAATAAGAGGAGAGGTTGAGAGGAAGGAGTATTGTGTCGTTTGATAGAATTGGGGCCTTTGGGCATTGGGAGGTGTAGACCCTTGAAGTTCTGCAATGTTCTATCTTTTAACTGGGGTTTATCCCTTTTACTTAAAGAAATGCTAGTAACAACTCTTCAACACACTCTCCATTATTGGCTGAATTTTGTTGGAAATCACAAATTTTTGTGGGACCACGTCTCACTTAATGAGTCTCTCTCATGATTTTGTAATTTCCAATAAAATTCAACTGGCAATAAAGAATGTATTCGAAAGTGTGTTGCTAATACTCCCTTCTTAATATGATTATGGGTTTCTATCACTATATAATCAGGATATGGTAGAAGGCACCACTTATGCGACTTCTGCTTTATCTTCTGTAAACATTGCAACAACGAATGAACAAACTAAAAAGAAATCCAAAATTATTTCAGAAGCATAAAAATATGTGATTTTAGGGAGTGCTAGGGAGAAAAAACAATAGGAGAGGAAGAATACTTCTTGTATATTCATTCAGAAATAAAAGAGATACATAGGTTGGGCTTCCTAATTACATAATAAATGTAGAATGGAAAGTAAATAAAAAGGGATAAGATCAAATTGGAGGGATTTGATTCTGACCCAAAATAACAACCAAATCAGATCAAATCAGAATAATCTGATCTTTATCCTAATTATTCAATCTTCTAGAAAATTAATTCCAAAAGTAAACATACAACTGTCTAATTAATTCCTAAAATAAACATACAACTGTCGACACCCCCCTCAAGTTGGTGCATAGATGTCTAGCATGCCCAACTTGCTTACAAGAAACTCAAAGTTGGGCCTAAACAATCCTTTTGTAAGAATGTTGGCAACTTGCTGCGAAGTAGGAACAAAAGGCATGCAAATTAGGCCGGCGTCCACTTCTCCTTTATAAAAATGTCTATGAATTTCAACATGCTTGGTTCGGTCATGTTGAACAGGGTTCTGCGAGATACTAATTGCAGTCTTGTTATCACAATACAACTTCATTGGAAAGAGTTATAGGAAGCTACAATTCTTCTAAAATCCTTTTAAGCCATAGAATCTCAAGGACCTTGGGTCATTGCCCTACACTCAGCCTCGACACTGCTCTTGGTTACTACATTTTGTTTTTTGCTCCTCCAAGTAACCAAGTTTCCCCAAACAAATGTGCGATAACCGGATGTTGATTTTCGACCAATGATGGATCTTGCCTAATCCGCATCTGTGAATACCCCAATAGCTTGTTGTCCAGTTTTTTCTAAAAAACAATCCTCTGCCGGGAGCACTTTTAAGGTACCTTAAAATTTGGTAGACAACCTCCAAATGTTCTTCGTGTGGTGAGTGCATGAATTGGCTCACTAAACTAACAGCAAAGGCTATATCTGGACGGGTATGAGACAGATAAATTAACCTCCCTACTAATCTTTGATACCGGGTTGTGTCTATAGGTCTCCTTTGCCTTCACTTTGAAGTTTTTTGGTTAGGGTCTATAAAAGTATCAGCTGGCCTACAACCCATCATCCCAATTTCTTTGAGTAGGTCCAAAATATTCTTCTGCTGAGACACCATAATCCCATTCTTTAATCTCAAACTCAGCCGCAAATGCCTTCAAATTATTTATTTCTCTAGAATCATCCCGGTAATTGCAATGTCATCCACATAAACAATTAACACAACCATCTTTCCTTTAGAAAAGTGTTTCACAAACATGGTGTGATCACTCTGACACTGAGAATATCCTTGCTTAATAAACTGGGCAAATCTCTCAAACCACGCTCTACGTGACTATTTCAAGCCATATAGAGACTTTTGAAGCTTGCAAACCTTTTGATTGAACTGAGATTCAAAGGTGAGTCCATGTATACTTCTACCTCTAAGTCGTCCGCTTTTAAAAAGGCATTCTTCACATCAAGTTGCTGTAATGGCCAATCTAAATTTATAGTCAATGATAAGAGGACTCTAATGGTGTTAAGTTTTGCAACAAGAGCGAAAGTTTCTGAGTAATCAATACCGTAAACCTGGGTGAAGCCTTTGGCAATTAGCCTGGCCTTGTATCTCACAACAGATCCATCTGCCTTATACTTGATAGTCAACACCCATTTGCACCCCACAGTTGTTTTTCCTCTTGGCAAGTCCTCCTCTTTCCAAGTCTGATTTGTAATTTTAGAGGTGAAGGCTTGGTGATTTTGGGAAAGGTTTTGGTAGGAAACATATTTGGAAATGGGATGGTTTGGGTTGGGTTTGAGTGATTTTTTGGTGCCCTAAACCCTAAGGGCTATGGACAAATCAATATTAGAAGTGGGAATTGCAATGTTACCTGGAAGTTCTTGTGGTATTTCTACTAGGCCGTCTTCTGGGATTTTCGGTTGGCTTGATGCAGAAATGATGAACTGGTTTCCGGTCCTTTTATGATATTTTTGAGCATAAACATGAAGCTCCTTTTTTGACTGTGGTATTTCTTTCCCTGTTTGGGCTCCTCCTAAGTCTGGGACAAGGTTTCCCTTATCAATTTCAGAATCTGTTTCCACATTTTCATCCTTGTTATGTTCATTTATTTGATCAATTAAAGTTGTATCCTCAGTGTACAAAATAGGAGTGGGTAATGGTTCATGAAAGAAATTGACTTCATTCATATTCTCCCCCTGAAGTGAATTTTTTTGAAAGTAATGTTGATGTTCGAAGAAGGTAACATCCATGCTAACATGAAGCTTTTTTGTGATAGGATTAAAACATCTATATGAATGAAGCATTTTGTTGAGGAGTATTCGGGCATGTCGATTGATGTTGAATACCTTTATTTTGAAGAAATTCATTGAGATTCTTATTAAAATATTCAGTGTCGTTGTCACTTCTCAAAATGGAGATTTTTGTGTCAAAATGTGTTTCTACCATTTGTGAAAAGGGCAAAATATGTTTTTAGTCCCTTAACTATTCAAGGTTTTTGTTTTTAGTCCCTTAACTAAATTTTGAATGGTCTTAGTCCCCAAACTATTTTTCCGTTTGGTTTTTGGTCCCTGCCATTTGAAAGCTCTGTTAAGTGATGATGTGGCAGTTGATTTGTGGCTGTTTTTCTTTTCTGGTGGTTAAAAACCGCCAGAAATTGATTGATAAAAATGTGTTGAACCATTTGCTTCTAAAATGCTTCTGGGTGCGTTTATTTACTTTTCTCCCTCCAATCCCTGTACGAGTGAACCATTCCCATCTCATCCCTCCAATCACATTCACCATTACCCATCAGTCACACTCCATAACTCCCTCATTGGCCACTCTACCAACATTCCTTGTTAGATTTCTCTAGTCCTTCCACTTGTGAACTAAATTTCGTTATTTGGTTACTTTACCACCTAATTTTGGAAGTTTAAAGCTGAAGCTCCAGACCTTTTATCAATATAAGACTTTGTTATTTTTTACGTTCTTTAGGAGTTTAGAGACTAGCGGTTATATTTCCCTTATTTCTAGGTTGACAAAATTTGAAATATGCAATTTAGCATCTTTAGAAAGCACTAGTTCTTTTCCATGATGGATATCTTTCCTTGTTTGAACTTTATTTCTGTGTTTAGAATTGCACTTATATTGTGTCCTTTGGTGTATGTTTTATTCTGATTAGATGTGCATGTCTTTCATACGCTGAACACCCTTTGCATAATTATGTGCTACAGCTCTAGCAGAAGATTTATTTCACCTGTTTCCTTCTCAAAGTCGAGTAAGTATTTGATCTTTGTCATTTCATATATGTGCAGGTTTTTAGGCAAAAGAATCTTTTGAAAACTCGAAAAAAATCACAGGTAAAACAAGAGGAGAATACCTTGCAGGATTTCTATGGTAATTGGTCTCCTTCAGCAGCACCTGCAAAACAATTTCAGAATCAATTGGCACCTTCTGTCATGCAATCTTCTCCCTCTTCAATTCTTGGGCAACCAAAGCAGATCCAAGGAGCTGAAACCCTATATCAGAATATCATAAATCCATATGTGGCTTCTTCTGTGTATGGGAACCTTACTAATACATATCCTGCTATGCCAATGCTATCACAGACTCAGTCAGGTGATCATAGGTGCCAGCCAGCGCTTTCTGGGTACGAAGTGTCTCCTGGTATAGTGAATCCTGTGAAAAATTCTGTGGACTCAGTCAAGCCCCAAATCATGACTCCTCAGGAGAAAATTGAAAAATTGAGGAGGCGGCAGCAAATGCAGGCAATGATTGCTATTCAGAAACAACGGCAACAATTGGGCCATCAAGTTCCTGGTACTAGTAAATCAAGCACTAAAAAATGTCCCCCAGAAATTCAAAGTCATCTTAGTGATGGGACTGATGAAGATCTAAGAACTCTTCCTGCTCTAGATCCACCCATTGAACAAGATGATTCTAATACAATGTCAGTGGCAGTTGGTAATGATTTCGTTGAAGACACCATATTGTACAGGTTTCAGGATATTATATCAAAGGTATGGTTGAATTGATACTTGCTAATATTATTTAGTATATTTGTAGTATAATTGTTTCCTTGTATACCAATACGGACATGGCTACAATCCCGAGGCAAACTTTTTCTACAGTTAGACATCAAAATAAGACTCTGCATCAGAGATAGTTTGTTCCGGTTGGCACAAAGTGCAACACAAAGGCATTATGCTAGTGATACTAGCAGTACAAACAAAAGTAGCAGAGAAGAACTTGAAGTTGCTGCAAGAGAGGAAAGCAATAGCCAAAACAGGTAGGAAAGCTACCATAATTCACGACAACTTTAAATGCCATTACTTATCGCTTTTTTGGTTTTACATCAAGCACTTATTATTATGAATTCAGTATCATAAATCATTCCATCATGATTAAAATCAAAAGAAGAATAGGAGCAAAACGGTATAGGTTTATGTGAAAATATCCAGTGCTAGTGAGTTCTGTATATTTCCATTTATGTCACCGATGGACAAATTTAAATACAGAAAAAGTCGGAATACATTATGGTTCATTTGTATCTGGTGCTTGAGTTTCTTGCAATTATATCTTGGAAGTACAAATCTTCCTCTAAGGTTAAGTCAATTGTTTGGACAAAAGTTCTTAATATAACAAATACCAATGACATGTTGCAGATTTGTACGCCACATAAATCTATTTCTGTTGATATGCGTGTTATTAAGTGTGGTCGAAGTCCAAAATCAGCTCACTGTCTGTTCTTACATTGTTCTGTAGGTGGTTCTTTATGGTATTTTTTGAATGTTGGGTGTGCCCTAGGTCATTGAACAAGTTTTTGTTGACTGTATTGGTTTTGGTAGAAGTAAACAATTGTAAGAGAATACTCTCCTCAAGTATCTCTCTTTCTTGTTTTCCATCTTTGTAAATTCATTGTAGTTTTCTTTCTTTGTAACTGTCCCTGTCAGTTATAATTGTCACTGTCAGACAGTTATAACTGACTCTTTTCTTAGAGGAGTCTCTTCAGTATACATAGGCTGTTAAGTAAGAGACTCACTCACCTTTGTCAATGGGTTACAAAGCAACCTAACCCATCATAAGCTACACAGTGAATAAGGTTTGCCAATTTATGTCTATTCCCCTTGAATCTCATTTGGTTGCAGTCAAAAGGATCCTAAGGTACCTCAAAGGTACTCTTTATTGTGTTCTTCAATTCATCCCTGTTGTTGCTCATCATTCTTTGCAGACTTGGTGCCTTTTTGTGATGCTGATTGGGCTGCTGATCTTGATGATCGCAGATCCACATCTGGGGTTGCTATTTACCTAGCCCTAATTTGGTCTCTTGGTTGATAACATTGTAACTTCAAATTCAACGAACGGACCATTCCGGATTCAAATTCCAATTGCATTGTCATTGATAAATCAAGAACTCAGAGGAAAATTCAAAATTGAGAAGAGAAGTGATTAGAAGACGCCATGATCACACAACGTTAATCGATGAGTCCACGAAGATTTGCTACAAAGGATTCAAGCCACCTTTGATGAGAATCGACATGGTTCCACTCAAGAACATAGAGGAGTTCACTCACTCTCAATGTTAAGCAAAAGCTTAATCTTCATTCAACAACAATCAAATTTGATTACAAGTGTTTAAGAGAAGCTATTTATACCTAGGTATGACAATAGGAGGTTCTAAGTAATATTTACACGCAAATCATGCCCAACTAAGTCCATTATTAAGGGAAAGGTGCAAAATATGAAAACAAACATCCAAACAGGGCATGAGATCTGTCAAGACTCCTTAGCAAGCATGCTAGCTTGCTTACTGCCCAAGAAGGCTCACTAAGCGCCCAAGCATCTAGCTTAGCAAGCCTAGAATCAGCTCTTTGTCATCTATTTTCGCTTAGCTATAGGTAAGGCTCGCTTAGCAACAGATATTTAGTCGTTAATTCTGTCACTAATTTCCTGACAACTTTCTTCAATGAGGCTCCAATTGATGAGTCTTGGTTCCTCTTGCATCAAGGACCTTGGATACATCACTATGTTGAGCTTTTGGGCTACTTCCTCATGTATCCGCTTGCTCCTAGACCTTGTTATAGGTCCTTCCATTCTTTGTAGAGCATCGTCAAGTTTTCCCATGTCCTTCTCCTTGGTCTTCTCTTGTAGTCCCCTATCATTGGTGATCTAGAAAGTAAATAGTTGTAGCTAGATCCAACACTAAGTCCGAATATCGCAATCTAGCTACTGCCACTGCAGATATTTTGTGGATACAGACCTTGCTTAAATAGCTTATTATGCCTCATCTCACTCGTGTTGTCTATTGTAATAATCCCATTGCTGTCAACCTTGCTCATAAGGAATCGACGGATTCACAAGGAATCGATGCAGTTGATGGCATTTGATGGCAAGTTCAATCTGTTATTTCCAAAGAAGAAAATTGGTATCGGTGAGTTTTTCCAAAATCGTAAGAGAAAATGTGGTTGGGGCAGTAGAGAGAGAAAGAGTTTATGTATCTGGTGAGGGAGGGTGGGTAGAAACAGGAGTAGGGTTTGTGGCGGAAGCCATGGAAGGATCTCTAAGCTCTTGATACCATGTAAAGCTTCAGTGAGAAGCAAGAGTAACTTAAGAAACAAGAAACTGAAATTTGTTATTGTTAATTTGTTATCGATGAATGAAATGATACAACAGTATTTATACAGAGTGAGATTACAAAGGTTCAATGTATTTGGACACTAACTAACTAACTGATTAGGCTAACTAACTAGAGAGAAGAATACAATACAACAGTACTCATGATAGGAGCCTATGTATCCACTCTAACTACATACTCTAACATCCATAGCTAGGTCATGATAAGAGAGTCCTCATTGTCCCAAACATCAAACTTCGGGTCGTCTCGAGATAGACCACCCGTCGATATGGCTTAGTTTCATATGCCCTTTGAGGGTAGTACGAACGTATTGTGCATATTGTAAATAGTTGTGACCATCAAGTCGGTAGGAACCAACCAGATTCAGAAGGTCATTTTTATCCTCATCCATTTATGCGTAGCAGCCAGCAAGAACATCACAGAAAATGCAGCCAAACAAAAAGCGGGAAGGAGAGTCAGTGTGAATGTAGATCACACCGCAGAAACCAGGTGGCACCGACCCCTAGAACAATCAAGGGAGGCTTTGGTGAGCCTATCTTTGTCGACCCCGGCAAGTGGGTTGGGCTGGAGAGGGGCGTAGGGAAGGGAGACAGCATGTGGCGGTGCGAGGGACGGAGATTGGTGCCGAAACTTGGTGGGTCTGGCCGGCAGTGGAAGGCACACCTCCTGGTCTGATCACCGGTCTTGAAGGCAGCGATGGCTTCAAGAGGGCAAAGGGCAGTAGCTTTCCTGAATGGAGCAGCGGAAATAGAGCTCCCAAGATCGAGAGCTCTGATACCAAGTTGGAAGAGAAGGATCTTTATATTAATTTTGTGTTTAATACATTCACCAATCTCCCTCTTATAGGATAAATGACTATGCCTAAAAATAGAAATATGGAAATAACAATAATAGGGTAATAAGGAAACAAATATAAAAAAATACATTGAGATATTTTGGACCTCCTAAAATATCTATGATATTTACAACAATAGGCAACCCCTAATTAACTCATGGGTAACTAACCTATCATAACTAACTGCTACCTAACAGATTCCCCCTGGAATTGGCTCTATCCCCTTGGCAGAAAGACAAACAATCAAATCAAAATTGAGACCCAGCTACCCCATGAGCCACTTGTTCCTCCTCAACATCCCTAGCTATTAGAGTAGTCTTACTCTGTTAAGAATTTTTCTGAGTATAGCTGTAGTTGTAGCTTACTGGTTTTGTACCAGCTGTGTCTCCAACTAACTGATAGTTGTGAGTTAGTTAGAGTTAGTTAGTCTAGTATAAATAGCTTACTGTAATCTTTCATCAGTTGAGTTTAATAATACTCTCTCTTTCTCACACAAACAGATCTTAGTTTTATCTGAATCTATTACTAGCCAAATTGATTGTAACACTAACATCCTTTGGGTCATGGGTGCGAACTCCGCGTTTTATTTCTACATTTAGACTTCCCAAAAGAAGAAACAGAAGCAACTCCTATGTAATTTCCATTATCTTTCCAAGATTGACACTTATTACTTCTGCTATTTGTGCCACTGCCTTCGTCTTAATATTGTTTTGTTGTTTGGGTGGTGGGATCCCATCTTTAACAGATTGCTCGTCTCTATCATCTTTGTCCTGGTTTAGATCCTCCTTCTGCATCCATTGTGCAAGAAGCTTCTTGATGTAGCCTTTCGCACTCACTTTTTTCTTGATTTGAGAGCTGACTCACTGAAAACCATGTTTGCTAGCCACCTTGTTACGATACCCCACCTAGGATTCCATGGGGAATTAACATACTTGGGGTATTGCTTATTCATGTACATGGGTTGTTTCGTTCATGTGTCTAGGAAGTAGCACTTTTTACTCTTAAATAGTAGCTAAATAGTTAGGCCAAGTAAATTGTTGGTTTGTACTGCCCAGAATAGACACGTGCCTTTGTTGTTCAACTGAACATCAATTCATGACTAGAGTAGGGGTTCTATTTCATAGTTTACCTTATTAGAGATGACAGTATTATCTCCAATAGAACTATAAGCATGTTTATCTTGCAAAACCAGTGATGGATCTAACATTTTGGTAAATGTTAGATCCATCATTGTTTTTACTGTATGAACCATGTTGGTATCACAGATATGTTGAACTGTAAAGATGCTATGTATTATCACCTTGATTGCACTGTAAAGATGCTATGTTGCTAACTATTTTACTGTATGAACCATGTTGGTATCACAGATATGCCAGGATGCCTGACATTGAAACAGAGACGAATCCCATTGATAGAACTGTGGCTCATTTACTTTTTCATAGACCTATGGAGTTAACCCAAAACTTCTCTGACAAGCTGGAGTCGCCTATTTCTGCCAAGGTGCAATGTGAAAGCAAAGCAGCTAACCCAGTGAACTTTCCCGTGAGTTGCTTACCAGATGAGGACTCGAAAAACAATCAACAACTTTCTCACCTTGGGTTTAAGAATTCTTGGCTTGATGCCCAGTCTATGGATCAAATTAAAAACAGTCCCTGCATAGACACTTCAGAGAATGCATCCAACACACAGGAACTTGAAGCCTCTCAATGAAGGAAGAGGTTGTCCAGAAATCTGAGGGTAAATCCTTCCTTATTACATCCATGCTTATTCGTATGCTTTCCTCTTTCAATTATATACGGATTTACTGGTAATGCTAATGTTTTATTTTATTGTCAGCCATTCGGATCATAAGCAAGCGCAACCATCGCTGTAGAATCCTGGGAACCAGTTTCATGCATGCATGTTATCAGTATTATTAACGTTTCTGCTGTTTTAAAACATCACACAGTATGTATATCAGTATCTGACCATACTTAAGGTCGCGAGTGCTATGTTGTTTTAATCATAACTATAACAAAAGTGTCTCGCAAAGCAACTCATCAGATGTCAAATTTAAGTCTTTGGCTGACTGACTTAGAGACCAAGGCTTTAAAGTTGGTGTCGTATTTCTAGGGCCGGACATTTTAGGGGCCCAGGGCAAAATAATAATAAAGTGCCCCTATATATAAATATTCAAAAATACAAATATATATTGCATAAAAAATAAATATGTAATTTCATTAAAATGATATTTTTTTTTACATTAAGTGAATAACATGATTTTAATAAATCTCAAAAAAATGTATCCCATTTCTCAAAATCTATCATTTAGTTTACACCTAAAAAAAAAACTATTCATATACAAATATTTATATATAAGGACACCCCTATAAAAGAAAAGAAGCAAATATACACAATATGTATATATAATTTTTCTATAATAATTTTATAAAAAGTTATTTTTCATAACTTATTCACCATTTTCTTTTTCTATCTTTGTTTATCTTCCTTTCTCATCACACGTATTAGATTTTACATTTTCTCTCTCCTCTTCACGTTTCTCTTACCACTGAAGATGACTCACCTCTCATAAAATACATAACCATCATTTTCAATAATTTTTAAGGCTTTTCTATTTTTTCCTAAATTTTTTTAATAAAAAATAATATTTCATTGTTTTAAGCAGAGAATATATTATTCTTATTATTCTCAGGTTAAAAAATAAAATTTGCTTCAATAAAAATTGATGGTCAATTATGCTTTTAAAACTTTAAGCATGATATTTAAATAAAATAAAGATTTCCTATCATTAGAATTGCTACAATGAATTTTAAAAACTAAATCTCTTTTTTCCAAACTGCAATTCTGTAGTCTTGTATATTTTGTTTAATTTATATAAATTTCGTTTTTATGGTATGCGGCCAATTATTATGATAATTTTAGTTATTGGTTAAATTTAATATATTAATTTAAAAATTATAGTTGAATTTTTATATTTGGCCCCTAAAAAAATGCTTAGCTTTGTCCCTTTCATCTATTATCTACAAAATATCATCATTTTATATTAAAACTTACACATATTTATGTTTTTTTTATTAATATACTAACTTTTAGTTTCAATTCCTTTATAATTTAAGTTTTAATTTGTGTTTCTTATCTTGTTAAAAAAAAAAAAAAAACATGTATATTATTAAAGATCTTTTACATGTTGATATGTTACTATTAACTAGAAGTTTATTTAACATTGGTTTATGAATATAACCATTAAAAGAAAAGAAAAAACTAACAACAAGAATGATACTTGTTAATCACATGTCATATTTTAATTTAAATAAAAAGAGATATAAAATAAAAACAATAATTTTAATCCATTTATAAAAATAATATAAAATAGTATTTTTTTTTTCTACTGCATATCTAGATATATATTTTTAAAAATTTTGGGCCCCTCCCAGTTGTGGACCCTGGGCCATTGCCCCTCCAATCAAGGCCGAGGGCCGGGCCTGCGTATTTCTCAATGTACACTTGCCATGCCTACCTACCCCTCATCAAAATTAATGTTATGTCTGTCACTATTTCAGATTGAGACATGAACTTGCGATTTTTAATTTGGATTTATGTATGTTTTGAACTTCTGGGTTTCTGCGGAAAATTTAACGAAGATATATAACAACCCATAATATTTGTCTTCATCTTAATATTTTGAATTTTCAGGTTGACTGGCATTCTTATATGGGACAGTTTACTCGGTTTGTATCCCCTTTTCAAATTGATTGTTTTTCAAGTCGATGCTTATTTTTTGCCATGCTTTTGAAGGCAAAATAGATTGTTAGCGGCATTCTGATAATGCAGTAAATATGTGTTGTAATAAGATTAATTGCCTAATTTGAGTAAAATATTATGGTCCTTGCCCACAGCTCGAGTGCATGATAGGCAATGAGCTAAGAAATCATGTCTTTAATTCATAGAGTCTCAGATTTTGGGGGAAGTTGATGCTCCTTTTTCTGTTGTCTGACATTGAAGACTATTCAGGTTCTTGATATGAAAAATAGTTTATGAGAGATGACAATGATGAGTGAGCAGTGAAATAAACTCCTCGTGGTTTTCAATGTGGTTGGGAGCAGTCATTGTTTCAACGCAATGAGTGATGTGGTGGCAAATGGATTCAGCGCCATTAATTTTATGAAATATGCAAAAAGATGTTAATTTTATGAAAGATGCAAAAAGATGTTAATTTTGCATAGTATTTGCCAGCAGAAAAATCTTTATTTTCATAAAACATACAAGGACTTTATTTCCATGAAAAAAAAATACAAATTTCCCTTAATTCTTTTCTTGTTCACAAACTTCATTTTCTGTAGGTTTTAAAATGGATGGTGTTTGCATAGTAATGATAGAGTTTCAAGGAAATTTTCACTTAATTTTTTACCTGTATTATGATATTTTTAAAAACTCAGAAGGTATTACGTACCTCTAGTTTGCTTTGCACAATCATCCAAAAAGAAATGCAGGTCCGTTTGTTTAATATTTAGAAAAATGAATTTCAAAAATATATAAAAGTAAATTTACATTTTAAAATTTTATTGTAAGAAAAAATTATTATTTATTTAGTTATAATTAAAAAAATCACTTATTTTAAAAACTTGTTACGTTGCAACTTTTTCAAAAGCCAATAGCTTCTTGAAATAATTAGAAACCTATTATTTTATAGGCGGCCTCTAGGGTGCACCATTACCTCATATGGTTTATGGTGCACCATTTATAATATCCTTTAGATTAATTTAGGGTGTATTCTATTATTATGGACTCTTCACATGTGATCATTACTCATTTTTCACAGGTGCCGGTCTCCACCGTGTGACGTCGTCGGAAGCGATTTCCGGCAACGGCGTTATTTATTTATTTATTTTTTCACTTCTCCCTTTCTGCCATCTCTGGTTGCATCATCAACATCAACCTCAGCTCTTCAACGCCGTCAACCAGAAGAAAATGGTGGTCGTCAAGACCAAGAAGCTGAAAGTTTGCGAGAACCTCGACGACATCGACGGAGAAGTCGTCCTCCCAATCTACTTTTCTTCTTCCTCGTATTCAGTTTTCAATTTTCAAATGTCCATTATCTTCCATCTACCATAGTGTACATTTCAGCTTATGCAATCAACACCAGGGTCGAATTTGTGCAACATTTAAATAAACATGCAACTCACTAATCCTAGGCAACATAAACAAAATTCCATGCGAGCATTTTGACACCGACACCACACAATCATTACCCAGAATAAAATTCATTCATAACATGGCACATTCGGTGGCAATTGAACAAACCCCATAGTGTTGCAGATTTGTGTGGGGTTGGGTCATCGTCCAGAACGAAGACGATGGGGTTTGGGACCGATTCTGTTCGGCGTTTCTTGGGACGGAGCGGTAACGGCGTTGAGGAGTATTCGTCGGAGAAGATGATGGGTTCATTGACACCGCCTCGACTCTACTATGGTGTTTAGTTGTTTCCGTCTTCGAATAACAGCAGAATCAGTCACCGAAATTTCGTCGGAGAAGTTCGAGTCTGCCGGAGGAAGGGCACGAAGATCGGAAAGCACGATGGCTGTCGTGGTGCTGTGAAAGTGGTTGCGGTGGTTGCAAATTACGAAGGAGGAGAGGGGAGTGGGGAGGCCTGGACGGGGTTGGGTAAAAAATATCATGTGCAGAGAGTGTATGGTATAATCTTATGGATGAGATGAATCTAAAAGATATTGTAAGTGGTGCACCATAAACCATATGAGGTAATGGTGCACCCTAGAGGCTGCCTATTTTATATTCTTTTTTTTTTCAAAAACTTAGACAAACATTAAAAATTTAAGAAAAAAAAATCATTAAAAGAATTGAAACAAAGGAACTCGAAATGTAAATAATATTGAAAAGTGACCCTAACACCTCTTAGGAAGAAGTGGCATGATGACCCTCAAAAAGTGACCTAATTAACATGTTAAAAAAAATAAATTTTTTTAAAAACAAAAACTTATTATTAGCATAAATTTATTAAGAATCAGATTTATATAGATTTTACTTTTTTAATTGTTCTCATTTATGATTCATACTAAATTTGAAAGATATAAGGTTGACTTGGTGGTTGAGAATGAAGGTTTAAAGGTGAAGGGAGAAGGGGGAGAGGTCGTGGTTTCTAATCCTCCACTGACATTTCTAACAAACTAACATTTGCCGATAAAAAAAATGACTCATACTAAATTTCAACTAATGCCAAAACACATGTATTAAAGAGTGTATTACTAAAGACTCTCCTCTTGCTAACTTGTCGGCCCCTTTGTTTAGGTATTAAAACAAGGGTTAACTAAGTTTTTAGTCCCTAAACTTTTTAAAATTTTGGATTTTCGTCCTTAAACTTTTATTTGACTGGTCAACGTCCTTAAAGTTTTCTTCCGTTACAATTTTCGTCCTTGTCGTCTGTTTAGCCGTTAACCGGTGATGTGGATGTACAGCTGTCAAGTACCAATGTGCCACGTGGATGTTGATGCTAGGGATGGCAAAGTGTACCCGGACCCTACGGGTACCCGCAAAAATATCCGCAAGCGGGTCGGGTAAATACCCGCTTATTGGGGCTGGGGCCGGGACCGGGTATTTACCCGCAAATTTTTGCGGGTGCGGGTACGGGTACGGGTACTATAGTACCCGCCCCGCCCCGCACCTACCATATATATATATATAATTAAAATAACTTAAATAAATAATTATGTTATATATATATACTTTTATGTAAAAAAAATTATATTTTCCATAAACTAACACTAATAGTAAAAGGTTTATGTTATAACTTACAATAATTTTATATTTTGTATTTTTTAATATTATGTGTAGATACTTTTAATGTTAAGTTTGAATTATTTAAGTGCGAATTTTCAATTTATTTGTAATAATTTTTTTAATTAATATTTTTATAACTTAAAATACAATTTTGGTTCATCTATTTTGCACAATCCGCAATTTTGGTCCCCCTATTTTAAAATAGAGACGTTTAGTCTCCCAATTTTGTAAAATTTGTAATTTTGGTCATTCCATCAAATTGAAAGCGTTGACTGTTAAGAGATTAACGTTAACCTTAACGTGGTCCAAATATAGTGACGTAACACGAGATTATTTATTTAGTTTTTAATTATTTTAAATACTGAGTAGAATAATTGATGAAAAATATATTTTAAAAAAAGATAATATCATTTATTTGACTACGACGTGCCATATACTTCAACAATGTAGAACTAGTTTAAAATAAATGATTAAGACCTGTGATTTCTATTTTAGGACTCACGACTACCCCAACCATTAAAGTCGACGTGACATGTGCTTTAGTGACGTAGATAAACAAATAATTATTACTCAGTATTTAAAATAATTAAAAAATAAATAAATAATCTCGTGTGACATCACCATATTTGGGCCACGTCAAGGTCAACGTTAATCTCTTAACTGTCAATGCTTTCAATTTGATGAAATGACCAAAATTACAGATTTCACAAAATTAGGGGACTAAATATCTCTATAGAGGGACTAAGATTGTTGATTGTGCAGAATAGAAATGTCTCTATTTTAAAATAGGATGACTAAAATTGCGGATTGTGGAAATAGGGGGACCAAAATTACATTTAAGCCTATTTTTTATTGATTTATTAACTTCATACATAAGTAAAGTGCGGGTAGCGGGTGTGGGTATGGGTATATAGGTACCCAGTGGGTACGGGGATGGGGATTAAAGTTGCTACCCGCGCGGGTATGGGGCCGGGTACGGGTATTTTTTTTAAACGTGGGTATGGAGACGTGTACTATAGGACCCTACCCAGACCCTACCCATTGCCATCCCTAGTTGATGCTGACGTGGCATAGGACAGGTTATTTTTTTATTTTTAAAAAATGTTAAATAATTTTAAAAGTAATTTATTAATTTAATTTTAAAAAAACAAATGAATATGAATATGAAATTAAGGGTCAGTAGTTTCCCAAATCTAAGCTTAAGTATCAAATTACTTCCCTCTCTCAAAATCAATGGTGTCTGTCGAACCTAATTCCAACCTTCCATTTCCAATGAATGTTCTTCTCTCGTGGAAGGTTTTGGACGAACCCTAGGTCTGCTAACCCCAAATCGACGATTAGGAACCCTAAATCGACGATTAGGAACTCCAAATCGACGATTCCTACCACAACCCCTTTAGGAACCCTAGCTAGACAACCCTTCTGAAACCACTTTAGGAACCCTAGCTCGACAACCCATCGAAACCCCTTTAGGAACACTACCAGAAAATTGTAGCTCTACTGAACAAACCCTATGAATCCCTTTTAGGAACCCTAACAGAAACTCTGAAACCCCAAAACATAGCGATACCCTAACGAAACCCGAAACCCTTTTTTGAAACCCTAAGAGAAAAATTACGATGTTGAACCTGTAGAAGACAAAGAAGGTTATGAGTGAAGGTGACAGAGGACTTGTAATTTATACCAAAGGCAAAGATTCTTGATTGGTCTGACGAAGAGAGAGACCGAGTGGTGGACCAAGGTAGGTTTTGTCTTTTTGCCTTTTGTTTTATGCTTTTGAGGAATTCCTGCTTGATTCGTTTGGTGTGTGGTCCTCTTTTTATTTTTGGTGGTTGGTGTGTCTTGAAAGCTGCAGTGGTGGGTTGTTGTTGTTATTCAAGTCATGTGTGTGTCACTACATATATGTTGTTTGTAGTGAAATCATGTGGGGTCAGTGCTATTGTTTATCTTTCTTTTAGGGTTTTGAATTGCTCTTTTTCTGTTGTATGGTACTGTGTTTGGCATTAATATGTAACCTTGGTTGACTATGTTCTGTGCTTGCATGTGATATGATGCAGTGGAAGTTTAATATTATTTTAATATTATATTGTTTTATTTTTTTTGACAAATGTTTGTAACTGTTTTTTTATATTTTTTTTCCAGCCATGGCTTTTGTGGATGAACAGGTGGCTGGTGTGGAAAATAATGTAGAGGCAGTTGTGGATGAACATGTAGTTGGTGTTCAAAATAATGAGCAGGCAGTTGGGGATGAACATGTAGCTGGTGTTCAAATTAATGAGCAGGCAGTTGTGGATGAACAGGTGGCTGGTGTTGAAGATGTTATGGATAAACAACAGTGTGGTGACCATGCAGGTGTGACTTCAGATGTAGGGACAAACCATGGTGGACGAAGTGGGATTGAGAGTAGTGATGAAGATGAAGAGTTTATCCCAACTGAAGTTGAGGAGGATAGTTTGGATACTAGCTTGGACACTGAGAATGAAGAGGATATGGATGATATATATTCAAGGGAAACACATAACCCTTTTTTCTTTGGTGGGGTACCTTGTGATTTGCCAAATTTGGATGATATAGATGAAGATTATTTAACTGAGGAATTGGATAGTGACATAGATTATAAAACAGAAGATGTAAATGCAAAGAAATGTGACAGATACAGAGAAGAAGCCATGTCCAAGGACTTCAAGTTTACACTTGGCATGGAGTTTAGAAGTTTGAAAGAATGTAAAGAAGCCATATTGGAGCATGCAGTGTTAAATGTCAGAGAAGTTACTTTTTTGAAAAATGACAAGATTAGAGTAAGGGCCATTTACTCACAGAAGTGTGGATTTACAATTTTTGTAGGCAAAGAAGGGGAGGACCTTACTTACAAGGTGAAGACTCTAAATCTAGAGCATAAGTGTGGTAGAGTATTTCCAACTAAAAGTGCCAAGTCTACATGGGTTGCAAAACAGTTGGTAGACAAATTAAAGTCAAACCCGAAGATGACTTTAACACATATTATTGATGATATTAGAAACAGATTTTCAATTGGTATAACAACAACCATTGCAGATACAGCAAGGAAATTGGCACGGGAAAAAGTTGAAAGGGATGCTAAGAAACAGTATAGGTTGTTGTGGTCCTACTATGAAGCAGTGAAGCATGCCTGTGAAAAAAACACTTGTTTGCTGGCGGCTGATAGGCCTTCTCCAGATGTTCAACCACGGTTTAACAGATTTTATTTATGCTTTGAAGGGTGTAAAACCGCATTTAAGCAAGCATGTAGACCCTTTATTGGGGTTGATGGATGCCACTTAAAGAACCAATTTGGAGGGCAGTTGTTGGTGGCTGTTGGGAGGGACCCAATGACCATAATCTACCAATAGCATTTCCTGTTGTTGAAATCGAAACAAAGGATACATGGAGATGGTTTTTGACACTACTTTTTAAAGTCATTGGCAGTCTATCTGGAGTAATCGATGCTACTCAATCTGCATCTCAAGGAGCGCGACACCAGATTGTATCTCAAGGGGCACACCAGACTACATCTAAAGTTCATCTCCAATAATTGACCTTTGTTATGTTTTTAAGTTAAATCTACCAATAATGTCAGTTTACATTTTATAATTCATTTGCAGGATCCTAGAATCACTCATAATGTTGATAATGCTCCAGCTGAACCCGAAACACTAGTTGGTGGTACTGACACACCACATGCAGCACCTAATGTTGGATCTGTTGCATCTACTGTGCATGATGGTGGCTTGGTTGCACCTGTTGCAGTTGTAATTGGACCAACTGAGAACAATACATCAAGCACAACTGTAAAAACTAAACCAGCAAGTGTCAAAGGCAAAGGACCTGCTGAAACAACCAAAGTCAACAAAGGTAGCAAAACCCCAACAAAGGGAGCATCATCAAGGGCTGTAAGAAAAACCAAATCTAAAAACCTTGTGACTGAAACAGCTGAAGATTTGTTTGGGTTTATGATCCCACTGCAGAGAAGATGGTAACATATAATCTAATAGGCAACTTGCTTTCAGTATTCACGATTGGTTCTATATAATGAAAACTTTCTTCTATGTAACATTTGCAGGCTGAAAAGGATAAAGCAAAGGCAGATGAGATTATTGAATCTTACCAGGCTTTAAAAGAAACTTATGTAAAGTTCTGACAATTTCTAATTTTAGTTAACTTACATGGAGCTTTGAAACTAACAATCTGCCTTTTGTTTGCATTTGCAGGAAGTGGTGAAAAATTCCAAGATCATGGCAAAGGCAAAAAGACTACAAAAATAGGAACCTTGGAGAATTGTGGTTTTTTTTTTTGGGTTGTGGCTAACTAATGCAACTTTAGTTAATTTATAGTCTTATGTTTTTTGGTTTTTAGTTGTTAGTTCACAAACAGTAGTGACTAATTTATGGGTAGTTAATTTTTTGGAGTAATTGGGGGATGGTTGATTGACAAGTTCTTTTTTGGTTGTAAGTAATGACTATTATCGTGGGATTTGGTAATTGGAATGTAACTAATTTATACCATCATTATTGCGATCAAGTAATTATGATGGTGTAAATTATAAACTCATGACAGAACATGTGGATGTTGATATAATATGATATGCCTTCAATTGTGGACTTATTTTGGGTACCATTTGTGTGTCGTCTATTTATTCTCTACCTCCTACTATGTATGGTATAAAAAAGTGCTACCCGAAATTGGCACTTAAATGTATTTAAGTCAAGAGATTGAAACATTTTATTGGCGCTTAAATGTATTTAAATTGCAATCCCATTAACGTAATCACATGATAAATTCATATATTATTCACTTTTCAAAACTATTCACTTAGGACCAATCATATCCATTCACATGCTACATGAAATGTAGTGTTGAATGTATATCTAAGTGAATAAAACAACAGAATATTTACTAATTTCTAATGAAGCAAGTAATACAAAAACAACAATTCTTTGGTGTTCACTTGCAGAATCCGTTAAACACACCATCATCATGCCAACAAAACCAAACCATACCCAACACAATATTAAACATTAAGCACCATTCTTCATTAAAATATAGTCAGCGGATTACATGAAATACAAAATGTGAGGTCATAATTACATGAAGCCATTAACAACCCACCAGTCTTAATTGCATGTCATACCCTTGTACTCATCTCCACCTCCTACCCTCAACGGATCCAAAATATAGTCAACTAAACTACCCACAAAACAGCTACCCTCATACTCGTCCTTACAAATAGCTACGACGCCAAAGACGCAACCATCCTCTCCGCCGACGACAACCCTCTGCTCGCTGCAGAATCCGCTCTTCGAGGAGGCGGCATGGTCTCTTCGTCGATTTCGCTCCACAAGTAACACCACTATAGTGTTAGGGTTTGCGCCGCTAAGGAATTAGGATTTTGGGAGAACAGACGCGTTTGGGTTTGGGAACAGAGGCACGAAATATTTAAAAGGGAAAATTATTAAAATAATCATTTTGTTTTTTTAAAATTAAATTAGTAAATTACTTTTAAAATTATTTAACATTTTTAAAAAATAAAAAAACAACCTGTCCTATGCCACGTCAGCATCAACATCCACGTGGCACATTGGTACTTGACAGCTGTACGTCCACGTCACCTGTTAACGGCTAGACAGACGGCAAGGACGAAAAAGTGTAATGGAAGAAAACATTAAGGATGTTGACCAGTCAAATAAAAGTTTAAGGACGAAAACCCAAAATTTCAAAAAGTTTAAGAACTAAAAACTTTAACCCTTAAAACAAATATAAAATGAAAATTGTCATATGTTGCAATTATTGAAGCATATATGTAATAGA
The DNA here is from genome assembly GCA_026413185.1 of Pueraria montana var. lobata. Classification (NCBI taxonomy): domain Eukaryota; kingdom Viridiplantae; phylum Streptophyta; class Magnoliopsida; order Fabales; family Fabaceae; genus Pueraria; species Pueraria montana. Next base: position 55,768,295 of record CM048654.1, read on the forward strand.
AGTATTACACGACACGGTTGTAATGTACGCGAGATTCATTGAATAGTCCAGCACTTCGAGTGATCTTAACGACTTGCCCTCTCTCCAGGGCATAGTTGTGAGCTATGTCATTAGTGTTTAACATGGTAGGGAGCTGAAAAAAAGAAACAAATTAAATAAATAAGAAAAATATTTGTGTACAATAAAAAGAGAAAAAAGATAAGTATGAAATATGATAAATAATGTAATACTTGACGTCGAGTTATAAGGTTGACTTGATGGTGATTATTTTTCAACTTAATAAGTATGCTAGTTTCAACATAACTTATAAACCATTATACTCTTGTTATGCTAGTTTCCACATGCAATATGTAAGTATGATTTATCATTTTCTGAAATCTCTGAACCTCTTCCTTGACCCCAAAATTTTTCCATCATTTTTTTTAGTTAGAACATATTTAGAAATATGCTGTAAAAAAACATATTTAGAAACATATATTACCTCCTTCTCTTCCAAATTTAACATGGCGAGCACCTCATCATCAGTTAGTACCTCACACTTTGATGTCTTGATCCTCTCATCATTAGTAAATGCCTCATACTTTCTAACATTATGCAGCAATTCATCAATCTAGAGGCAAAGAAATATTACGATGTTACAGACCTAAAACCCTTTTCCACATAAACAGAAAAATTAAAAGTGCCCAAATATCTCATGTATAATAAACATAACACTACAGAAAAGGGTAAAGGGTAAAGGTTGATGCTGAGAAACTTCTGTTGAAAATATAAAATCTTAATAGAATAAAGAAATTGTCATGAAATATGTTCCAAGATATAAAAAGGATGCAATGTTACCATAAATGCTTTAGAATCCCTTCACAACATTTTCTTCGTTCAGAAACTTAAACACATTTCCTTGCATCAAGTCATTGAAGCTACCTCCATCTAGGGGGTGTGTAAGTGTATTGATTAGTTTCAATCTTATTATCAGTTCGTTTATTTTCAAAATCCTATATGTTTGTTAAGATTGGAGTCGTCATCTATTTGTTATTCCCTATCCGTTGTACAGCTATATATTCACATAACCTGCTTGTACTCGAATACAATTTTGAAATATACAAAATCATTCTCTGTTATCTTTATTATGAACTGATAAGATTATAGAAACTAGAATCAACTCAACAAAAAGCAATGGCATAAGAGTAAATAGTAGAAAGATATCAACTAAACTAATTAGATATCTCTTCAAACCCCACATATTTTCTTGGTTAATTCTTGAACACATGAAGCACAATATCACGGGAAAAAAACAAAAAACTAATCAAAATACCAACACAAATTAAAATAAACAAAGCATTGACTCACTTTGAAAAACTCAACCTTAAACGGCCACTTCTCCATGTCATTTCCGGCAATATAAGTCATTTCATAATCCACCATGATAACTATGAGCCCTTTCAAATTTTCCGTTTCCCCGATCTTGCCATATACGTCACTCACAATTTCTTTTCTTGTTTTATAATCAACTGCCGTAAACACAACCAAAACGCCTTGGTCGTCGTTCAGCTCCTCAAAATCAAAATAATTAAGTTTAATTAATTTCAGGAGTTATAAGATTGGTTTGACAGCGAAGGAAGAAGCGATAGATCGTGGTTCAAATCCCCGCTAATAAAAACTAACATTTAGTCGATAAAAAAAAAGTTTAATTCATTTCTGTGAGATAGAATAGAAGGTAGTAGTAAGTACCGTGTTGGAGGGATCGGAGAGATGAGAAACGCGGAAACTGAGGGCTTGGAGATTGGGTTGTTTGCCGAAGCGGGAGTCGAATTCGTCATAGTCGGAGGGGTTGGAGGAAGGAACAACGACGTCGTCGTAGCCTATGTCTTGGATAAATTATTTTTTATTATTATTAGATCTACTGTTTATTATCTATAATCTATTCTATTTCTATTATATTCTTTTTTTTTTGGAATTGATTTCTATTATATTCTATTAAAAGAAGGTTTTGTTACTAAATAGATATCACATGACAGCATCATTGTAACACCATGCTATATATATATATATATATATATATATATATATATATACATATATATATAAATTAGTCATTAATAAATATTTTATGTATTTGTTTTAATTAAAAAAAGAGAGAAATATGTTGGGTTAAATGCTTTTGGGTTTTTAGTCTTCAAAAGTTCAATTCGACTTTAAAAAAAAAGTTGTCCGGTTTCTTTTTTATAAAACCTAGTTTTTCCTTACATTGATCCTTTTTTTGTTCTAATTGGAAATCGTGCCATCAGAACCGCGAACGAAATAATGAAGGAGGATCGCAAAGAACCACCGTTGTTTGCACCCTTGACGTTGAACTACATCTTTTGAGGTGAGGAGGAAGTGAGATTGTCTCGCTCATGAGTAGAGCCGGACATTTGGGTTTGAGCTCGCGAGCCGCCTGTTAAACCTGCAGCCCGCATGGTATATGGGCTTGATTTTTTTTAGCCTATTTAAATTGCTTACTTTTTAGTCCGACCCGCTTAACCCACAGGTTAAACGGGCAGTCCGCAGGCTTTTTTACATTTTAATTTGAAAAATATAAAAATATAATAAAAAAAATAAAACTTAGTTAAAATTTAGAAATTAGAATAGAAAGTGACTCTGTTCTGTTAGCTTTTGCGGTTCGATGAAATATTTGACATATGTATATATTTAGATAGATGCTGCATATGTATATATTTAGATTAGATAGGTGCTGCATATGTATAAATTATTTGGCATAATATGTAGTATGACATTCGGTGAAACCTTCTTGCCTGCTAATATTATCATAATAAATTATTTGGCTTTTTCCAAAAAAAAAAAGTTTAAAAAATGGTTAAATTTTAATTTTAAAATTTAATTTTCAATTTTTTTTATGGTTGCTGGCCGGCCTGTTTAGCCTAAGGGCTAAACGGGCGGTTGCGGACTCTTTAAAATGAGCCCGTTTATTTTTTGGACAAAATGTTTTGTGGGTTAAACGATTTACGGGCTAAACGGGCAGGCTTACCTGTTTGCCCAGCTCTACTCATGCGTATGACTATGGTCGGGGGTAGTGGGGTTGACCCTAAACCCCAAATTGTTTGTGTATATTTTATTTTATTTGTATGTTATATTTTTAAATTAAATTGAACATGTTTTAATTTCAATTTGAATGGGTATATGTGCTACTATTTGTTGATACTGAATTTCTATTCACGCAGTTTTTTTTTATTTTAATTTTGTTACGTTAATTGTGTAGATTATACATTGTCATCAATTCTTATGATTTGGACTTATTATCTGTTAACGCGATAATTTTCAATTGCATGATGTTGCTGCTGTCGCGATCCTTATCTAGCCGTGGCACGTCCCTAATTGTTTAGGGTGCCTTGATTACTTTCTTCTAACTGCCATTCAATTGCTATACATTTATATTAGCATATGACTTGTTTTTGTTTCAATATTCAATTGTAATTTGGTGTGACATGGTGCTATTGATTCTTATATTTGAATTGTTACTTTTGTATATATAGATTAGCATTTTGAGAAATCGCTACCTCCTGATTGCCAAATTTCCATTGCTATATAAATATCATTGCATGATATCTTGTCTTATATAATTGATTCCAGTGGCTTATATTCTATCACGTTAAATTTTTATATAAATGTATGGTATCATATGATTAGTTGGAATTGACGCATTGAAGCTTACTTTTGAAATTCATGATTTAGTATGACTGTGCGATATATATATATATATATATATATATATATATATATATATATATATATATAGGATGACTCCTACGAGAATGAGAACATAAAAACAACGAATAATAACTCTTGGATCAAAATTAACGATCAGGATTACAATTCCAATTAATTTTGATCCTGACCATAAATTTTGATCCGAGGATTATTATTCATTGTTCTTATGTTCTCATAAAAGTAGTGTGCAGGAGTCATCCTCTCTCTCTTTATATATATATATATATATTATTTCCTTGTAATTAAACTGTACCAAACCACAAAGGGGGTATTCAGTTAGTTGAACGTGTATGAGTTATTATAATTTTTTTGATATTTGAGTTCCATTTTGACAAAAAAAAAAAAAAAAAAACTGTACCAACGAACAACGATCATGCTACTGATCACTTTAACGCATTGTTCAGAACGTGAACCTTTTGAGTTTTGAAGCACATAATTTTATTTCATAGACTGTTCTATCAAAAGGTAGCAACCAACCCTATGATTTTCTTGCAAAGCTAGTATTTGCCAGCAGGAAAATCTTTATTTCCATAAATCATACAAGGAATTTATTTCCGTGAAAGAATACAAATTTCCCTTAATTTTTTTTCTTCTTCACAAGGTTTTAAAATGGACGAGATGTTTGCATAATAAAGACAAAGTTCCAAGGAAATTTTCACTTAATTTTTACCTGCATTGTAATAATTCAAAAATCTCACTGGTAGAACACTCCTCTTGCTATGACTCTGCTAATGAACTTTTCTCCCCCTTTCTTTGGGTTGTAAAACAAAGATAACATTGAATTTGTCATTTGTTGCATGTATTAATGAAGCTTATTAGGTAATAGAAGTATTACACAACACAGCGATAAGATACACGAGAATCAACCCCTGGACCACTGCGAGTGATTTTAATGACTTTCCCTTTCTCCAGTCCATAGTAGCGAGCTATGGCATTAGTTTTTGACATGCGGCGGAGCTGGAAAATAAAAAAGAAACAAATTAATCAAGATCTATTTATTTATGGCACAACCAGTTCAAAAGTAATAAATTTTTGTTATTGTATTGTTGTCACATGCAATTAGAGGTGTCAAAGTGAGCCGAACCCGGTGAGCCAACCCGGCTCACCACGGGTTCGGGCCGGGCCGGGTTGGAAAAATGAAAATTTTTGTGATACAGGTAAAATTGTAACCCGGCTCACTTAACCCGCGGGTCAGGTGGGTTCGAGCCGGGTTGGCCCACTTAACCCACTTAAACTAATATATATATATATATATATATATATATATATATATATATATATATATATATATATATATAGTAAATAGAATAACAATTTATTTAATGTTATTGAACTATGACTAATGTTTGGACAATTGGATGGTTGGATTTTATTTTAAGACTTTGATTTTTTAAGACTTTTGAATGGTATTTATGTATTCGAGTCATTTAAATGGTTAGTTGAATGATAATATTAGATGCTTGAATAGTTATTTGAGACATTTGCCTATTATTTGTATTTGTATTTGAATTAATAAATGCCTTTGATGGAAAAATGTCACTTTTTAAATAAAAAAATTAGAGAAAAATGTTTTTAATTTTTTTTTAATTTTATTTTTATTTTTAAAAATTTGGTGAGCCAACCCACCTAACCCACCAACCCGTGGTGGGCCGGGCCGGGTTGGTATTTTCATGGCTCACCAAAAGGTGAGCCGGGTTGGCTCGGCCCGTTTAACGTTCAACCCGTGGTGGGCCAACCCGTGTGAGCCAGGTTGACCCGTTTTGACACCTCTACATGCAATATGTAATATTTATCATTATTTGAAATCTCCAAACCAACCCTCACCCCAAAATTTCCCTATAACTTTTTTTTTTTTAGTAGAACATGTTTAGAAACGTATATTACCTGTTTCTCTTCCATATTTAACTCGATGAGCAGTGCTCTCTTCTCATCATCAGTCAGTACTTCATACTTTGGCGGCTTCCCATGCTTTGTAATATTGAACCACAGTTCATCAATCTAGAGGCAAAAGAATATTATGGTGTTACTGACCTAAAACTTAAGTCACATAAAAACTAAAAGTGCTCAAATACCTCATGCAAAATAATAATACTATTTTAAATATTAAAGCACCACCAACAAATTCAAACATTAGTAACCTAATAGCTTATCTGAAAAGGGTAAATGTTGATTAGAGCATGATCAGCACATAAATTTGATCATTGCTGAGAAACTTTTGTTAAAAATATAAATTCTTCACGGAACAAAGAAAACGACATGAAATATATATCCAATATATAAAAGGGATGCAATGCATCCATAAATGCTATAGAACCCCTTCACAACATTTTCTTAATTCAAAAAACCAATTTTAAACGCATTTCCTTTCATCAACAAAATGAATCTTTCCTAATTTTCCTAGTGAATGCTCAGAACCAATCCCCAACAAAGTTTTGTGGTTGCAATGTAAAAAGATTCGTTTGTCACAAGGTAATTAGTCAAAGACTCCAATCTTTCAAATTTCAAAGCAAGAATTCAACACACACCGTAGGAGGAGAAATTTTAAAAACCATCTTACATACATTGTGGGCTAAAATAGCAATTTAAGTGAGCAAAGCAAAACAAAGGCTCAGTTATTTTAATTTATACCCCTCCCTGTTATGAACTGAACGAATGTCTCTTTTGTTCAGTGCAGAAGCAATGACTTAAATAGCTTTACAAATCCTAACCAAATAGAAAAAATAGCAAAAAGATAAAACTAATAGAATCCTAAAACAAATAAAAGCAATCATAATTAAGATAAGGGTTAATTAAGTTTTTAATCCCTAAACTTTTTAAAAATTCAATTTTTAGTCCCTAAACTTTAGTTTGACCGGTTAAGATCCCTAAAATTTTTAAAAATTTGATTTTTAGTCCCTAAATTTTTTAAAAATTCAGTTTTTAGTCCTGAAATCTCATTAATTCAGGAACTAAAAATCAAATTTTTAAAAAATTTAGGAACTTTTACAGGTCAAAATTTTGTTCAGGGACTAAAAATCTAATTTTTAAAAAGTTTAGGGATCTTGACCAGTCAAACTAAAATTTAGGGACTAAAAACCGAATTTTAAAAAAGTTTAGGGACTAAAAACTTAATTAACCCTTAAGATAATTATCCTTATCAGAACATAATAGAAAGAACTAACCGATATTATCCTTATCATAACATAAGGAAAGAACTGAAACTAAACAGAAAATCTAAATTAAGATATCTCTTCAGACCCCACATATTTTAATTCTTGAACACATGATGAAGCACAGGATCACAAGAAAAAACTAATTAAAATGTCAACACAAATAATAATAAATAAATAACAATTAAACATGAACTCACCTTGAAAATCTCAACCTTAAACGGCCACCTCTTGAATTCTCTATGTGCACCTGAAGTCATTTTACCATGCTCCACGATTAGTATGAGCCCTTTCAAATTTTCCCTATCCACAATCTGCTCGTTATATATTTCAGTCATGGTTTCTTTTCCTATTTTATCAACTGTTCCATCAAACACAACCTGTACCGGCACACCAAAACCCCGTCGTTCAATCGAATAATAATAATAATAATAATAATAATAATAATAATAATAATAATAATAATAATAGTATAAATAAATAAATAAATAATTTTTTTTTTTTTTTTGAATTTGTGTTGTGTGATACCTACCGTGTTGGAAGGATCAGAGAGATGCGAAACGCGGAAACCGAGGTTTCTGGGTTTGGGACGGTGGCCGAAGCGGCAACGCAGTTCCTCGCCTGAGGGAATGAGGTTGGTCTGCTGAACGACGTCGTAGCCTCTGTCGTGGAGCATCTCCAGCACTGTTCGACGACACAAGAAGTAGTGAAGGTATTCCATTGTCTTTGTCTATGCAAAATGTTGTGTTGTTTCTGTTTCTGTTTCTGACTCTGACTTTTTTTTTTTTTTTTCTGTTATGCGCGCGGGTGAAGGAAGCAAGTCCAAAGAAGAGCGCTAGGGGAGGTATATAAATACATCGGATTTTGCTCTTCTAAATAAAAGATAAAATGCAATCATGATTGTTGATTCAAAAATCCTAGGTAAGATTTATGATAAAATAAAAAATATATATAACAAAATCTAAATCTAAAATTAATTATAATGTCAATAATTGATTTTTGAATTAACGATTATTATTGTACTAAAGACTATGTTTGGCAAGGTATTTAAGTTAGCTAAAAAGCTTGTTTGAGTATTTGATAAACAAGTTTATTTTTTCTATAATAACTTCTAGCGTTTGATACACAAATTCAAATAACGTTACCTTCTAGCTTTTATCTTTTTTATATTTATTATCCGTTTGCCCTTGAATATTTATTAAATTTTATTTTTAATCTTTTATATATAATTAAGGTAAGATTTTAATTTTTTTTCTCTTGTTCCACTCATAAGGTAAGATTTTATTATTTTACCTTTTTTATTTTTTACATAAGATAGGGTTTTCTCATTGTTACCTTTTTATTATATTGATAATGATAGATAATAAATTTACAATATTTTATTTTATTTTATTATTATTTAACCATTATACTATTTACAATATCTATTTTATTGTTTCAGCTTATACTTCAAGATATTGATATTGTTAGATGATAGGTTTATTTTATTTTTATTACTTTTAATATTCTAATATTAAATTATTTATTTTAACCAAAACTCTATTCACATATTTTCTATTATGTTAATATTATACTTCAAGATATTTTAACCATTTAATTAACTTAATGAAGTGTGATGTCTACTTAAAAGTATTTTATTTTTACTTCATTTTAAATTGGATTGAAAATATTTTAAGACATAGTATAAGATGAATAGTAAAAAACACAATATGAAAAAAAATATAATAATTAAAAGTAAAAAATAGAATTAAAATAATTTATCTATAAATATAAAGTTATAAGTGTTTAAAAACAATTATAAGTGTTTAAAACAATTAAAAACTAAAATTATAAATATCTCAAAATATTTTTTTATCAATTAAATTAAATTAATTAAAATATCACATAAATACGTCTATTTCTGTCATTTTATATTTTTTTAGCTACTTCATCAGATAATTTTAACAACCACTTATAATTCAATAAACTAGCTTTCTAACTTTTAGCTATTAACTTCATGTTTTCAACTACCAGCTAGCTTTCCAGCTTTCAGCTAGTTTTTCAGCTTCCAACTAGCTTTTCAACTAATTTTGCCAAACATAACCTTACACTCCCCATTACATTAGAGGAGTCAAATCTAAATATAAATATATAACATTCTTTATTAATTTTAAATTTCTTTTATACCAATTTGTCGTGGTTAAAATAGGAATTTAATTTATTTAAATTATCAATTCATTCATTCAATTATTATTGTTATTATTTATTGTAAGAGAATATTTTGCCACTAAGCAAATGTCACTTGACAACACATTGATTCTTTTTCCTCCAAAAAGTAGTTAAATTATTTTATTTTTTAATTCATAAAAAACATAATCATTCATTATATATATTTATATAAAGAGAGAAAGAGAGAAAGAAAGAAATGACATATCTTATGAGAGGAAGATATCTTATATGAGAGTGAGATGAGCTAATCTCAGTCATTGGATCTAAATTAACGGTTCAAATTAAAAACTTCACTAAAGTGATACACGTGCCTCCTTCTGCCCCCCTTTAACAACCATACCAAACCTCATTGTTGCCCAAACACTCTACGTGCCTTATTCGCTTCCTCTTCTCCTCCCGCGCCTTTCTTCTCCGTCAATTGCCACCAAATTCTGCCTCCACCCACACCCACCACAGAATGCCACTGTGTCGTTGCACTTCTAATTACTCATAACGTTATTTGAAATTTGAAGCAAGTTACTGATCGCGATTACAAGAGGACCTAGGTATTATATGTTAATTCATATGTTTCTAACATTTGATCGTACTTGCATACATTACGTCTGATGATTCAAAAAATTATAAACAACAGTGTATATATAATATAAATTTATCTTTAAAGGACATGGATACAAAGGGATAGCATGTGGACATTTAGAATTGCTGCATATTAGTTTTGCCGGTTGCTTTTTGTAGGGTTAACGTCAATGTCCTGGTCATGATCAGTATTATGGAGATAGTCCCAGGTTGTTGCGTTAGACTTTTTTTTTCCTCGTCTTTAGCTCTGTACCTTTTAGTTTCTAGAGGATACTAGGAATATACTCTCTAACATACTCCCTTAAATACATATTCTCTAACATACTCCCTTAGACACATACTCTCTAATTTGTTAAAATATATTAAAAACTATAAAATTAGGAAAATAATCATTAAATATGACCAGACCCATACAATTTTGTTATTTTCAATAAATCTCAACCAAAAGTATGTTCCAAAAAGTGTGTAAAAAATGTATTTCTATCATCAGGGGCGAAACTATTTGTATAACAGGGGAGGCCTTGCCCGCTTAACTTTTTGCAACCTTAAATTTTTTAATGTATATTATTATTATTATTATTTGAAATTTTACTTGTGGAGATATTTAAGTTTTATTTATCTTTTTTTTATAAAATATTTTATCTTTTAATCTTTATTGTAAAGATAATGATATTTATTTTTTAAAAAATAAATATTTTATTTTCTTTTCCATAGTCTTCATTATGAAGATAATTGCATCTGCCATATTTAGATAAAATATTGAAATATCATTTATTTCTTTTTTAAAAGTCTTTCTTTTTGTTGGTTGTTGCTATTTTAAAAATTACAAATAATTACATTTGTAATCAAACAAGTTTATAAGTTTTTTTTTTATATTAATTTCATTATAATTATTTATGAATTAAAGACTGTTTAGAGCATCACAATGTATAGTTGCTTTTTCAATGGGTGGGTCCTACACTTTACTCCAAACTTAAGAGTTTTTATTAATTTTTTTTCTAATGGTAAACATTAAATGAATTGCTTACATGGGCCTAGAAATTATATTTTAATTGGTTAAGCAACGTAGTGCTTATATAAACAACGTCATCTTATATGTTTTAATGATAAATTTTGTTAAGCAACTTTTGTAAGCAACAATGTAATTATTAATATTTGCAAATGAGTCAACCTTACAAACATTATATAAAGTATTGGCAACTTAAACTTTGAGTTACACCAATAAATATTCTCTCTATATATCATTATTCTTCATATAATCTTTTTGCTTTTTTTTCCCTCTCATCTTTGTTGATCTTGTCATTATTTTTTAGGTTTTAATGTGATTCTAGTTTTGAGTGCACTAGAGGTCCATCCGAATTTATTTTGTCAACAATGATCATTGTCACAACACAACATTATTTTTTTCTCACTTTCTAACAATGTGAAAGCAATGTTTTTTCAATGGTTATTATTAACTATTATTATTTTTAAAAGATAATAAGGTGAGTAACATAATTCATTTTAGTTCAATAATTTTTTATAACATAATTAAGAAGATTTTTTTTGAAATTTATGATTAACATATATTCCACTTTTTATATAAATTAATGTTTATTAGCGACATGTGAAACTCAAAATTGACAATTGTAATTTATGCCTTTCAAAAAAAGATGTTTAGTTTATCTTTTTATTATATATTTTTTAATTGTTTTAAAAACTAAAAAATTATAAATATTTATATAAAATTTAAGAGAAAAATTCTGTCAATGTGTAAAATTATTTATATTGTCATCCAATCACAAACCATTATTTATAGTAAATTTGTTGACTTTTACAAAACTACCTTAAAAGTCATACAAACTGTAATTTGTAATTAGACGACAGTATAAAACTATTTTACACTGTCACTGTATCACCATTAACATTGTGTTTGGTTGAGATGAATGAAAAAGAATGAAAATATGAGGAATGAAAAGAGATAAAAATAGATGAAAGAGAGTGGAAAGTGGAGTTGTTTGTTTGAAGTGAAAGAGAGTGAAAAAGAAATCAAAGATTTGAATTAAAGTGATTTGGTAGGTATGAAAATAAAAAAATTAATTATTTATACAATTCCCATTTTACACTACGTATACTTCTTTTTTATATTTTTACAAAAACTTTTTTTAAAAAAAAATTGAACTGGCGTTTATTTTTTTAAAAATATAAAAGGCACATGATTAATTATGCCTTGAGCATAATCGATTATGCACCTTAAAAAAAAGTCGACTTCATTTGTTTTTTGGGTACACTAATGAAAACCAAAGCAACAAAACTTAAAATGCAGCACAAAATGTGCAGGAGCCTTCGAGCTGCACGTTGTGGGCTTGTGAGAAATTCCCCATCTTGCCAAAACGTCCGCAACAATGTTGCAGTCCCAATCCACAACAGAAAAAGTCAAATGCCAGTCCCTCCTTAGTCCTTACTACTCCCTTGGTTTCTTTTTACATATCGTTGAAGGTTTATACGTAGAAATCAAAAAATGTATTAATTTTTTTTTATTCTAATGAAATAAATATAATTTTCTATTTTATCATCTTTTCATTTCTACTTTATAATAAATTCATGTGTAAATTTATTAAAGATTAAGAGAAAAATAAGAATATAATTGATAAAAAAATAATTAATGTGATCTTCAACTTTGTAAACGATAGATAAATAGAAATAAAATTTTTCCAAAACAAAAAGAAACGAGGGAGTAGTTACTAGCTCTTGTATGCTACAAACCAACCTCCCATGCACATAATCCATTATGGCTTATGCCACAATCGAGCCATAATCGATTATACCTCATTTTTAAAGGTGACATGAGACTCATGTGGGAGGGCTGAGTAGGGGCAGCGTTGGAATGCATGGGTTGTATTTTTACTGTTCATTTCAGTGTCTTTCACCTCATTTTTTAGGTGAAAGTAAACGTAGTGGGACCCATATGAATTTCACAACTTTCGACCTTCTTTCAACCATTTCAAACACAACACTATTTCTACTTTCAGTACATTTCAGTCCTCACCCAGTTCAGCTCTCCCCTTTCGGTGCTTCCAAACACACTATAAACTCAAAATTTAATACTCCTAAATTTATTAACTAATGTTTTTCAAAAAAATTGGCCGCAGGCATCTAGTCCTAGGTCCGCCCTGCCTATCATTTCTCTTTAACGAATTGTTGAGAAAGGAAACCTTTGAAGAACATAATTTTAGTTCGAAGAATTTTCTAATGAAATCATTACATTAGAGCTACCCTAATATTAAAACATACAAGGACTTTATTTCCTTAAAACTACACAAACCTCATTTCTAAAATGGATGAAATATTTGTATGGTAAAGACAGTTCCAAGGGAATTTTCACTTAATTTTTACCTGTTTTATGATATTTTTAGAAACGCACTAATAGGACATTTATTTTTTTAAAAGACTTTAAAAATATTAATAATTTACATTTAAAAAAAATTGTAAGACAGTTAATTTTTATTTAGTTACAATTATAAAAAAGAAATTTTTATTTTAAAAACTTGTTACGTTACAACTTTTTCAAGAGCCAATAGCTTCTTGAAATAATTTATATTTTTTTTCAATAACTTAACAAACATAACAATTTAGAAAAATAACGTTTCATGAAAAGAATTGAAATAACGGAACTCAAAATTTAAACGATATTTTGAAAAGTGATGCCTCTTAAGAAGAAGGGGATGACCCTAAAACAAGTTAAGAAATACATTTTTTAAAAACACTTATTTCTACTATATATATATATATATATATAAACACTTATTTCTAATAACAGAGATTATAAATTTCACTTTTTAAACTAGTCTCACTTATGATTTATAATAAATTTCAAAGAGTATTACTAATGACACTCCTCTTACTATGACTCCACTAATGAACTTTTCTACCCCTTTGTTTGGATGTTAAAACAAATATAACATCATATTTGTCATTTGTTGCATGTACTGAAGCTTTATATGTAATAGAAGTATTACACGACACAGCGGTAAGACACATGAAAATCAACCACTGGACCACTGTGAGTGATTTTAACAACTTGCCCTTTCTCCAGTCCATAGTAGCGAGCTATGGGATCAGTTGTCAACATGTAAGGGAGCTGGAAAAAAGAAAAAATGAAACAAATTAAATAAGATCTATTTATGGCACAACCAATTCAAAAGTAATAAATTTTTATTACAGTACACTAACAGTTATAAGAATCCACTTAAGTAATTCATAATTCCAAGCAAACAACAACATGTATGATTTATCATTTTCTGAAATTTCCAAACCACTCCCCCCTCACCCCCAAAAATTTCCCATAATTTTTTTTTAGTAGAACATGTTTAGAAGAAACATATACTGTGTGAAATTTCCAACCTGCTTCTGTTCCAAATTATACTTGGTGAGCAGTTCTTTCTTCTCATCATCAGTGAGTATCTCATACTTTGGCTGCAGCACATGCTTTGTAATATTGACCAGCAAATCATCAATCTAAAGACAAAGAAATATTATGATGTTACAGACCTAAAAACCCCCTTCCACATAACAACAAAATTAAAAGGGCCCAAATACATAATGCATAAAAGTAACACTCTTTTAAATACTAAAACACTGTTAGCAAAGTCAAACAAATGAAAAGGGCATGATCATCGCATGAATTTGATCATCGCGTTCAACAAACTTGCATTGAAAATATAAAATCTTCATATAGGACAAAGAAATTGGCATGAAATATGCAACTGATATTTAGATTCACTCTGGAACATGAAAAATCATTTTAAACCCCTATACAACATTTTCTTCATTCAAAAACCAATTTTAAACACATTGCATCCATCCACTTGTTGAATACTCAATTCCCAAGTTCTCTCTTGAATGCTTAGAACCAACCTCCAACCAGTCAACCACAGAAGAAGACATTCTTGAACATGTCTCTGGCGTGAACCCACAGTATAGGAGAAATCTTAAAAATCATCTTACATATATTGCGTGCTAAAAACCTAAAATAAGTAATTAATATTTAAGCAAAGGCCCATTTATTAAGGAAAATGGGTTTAGCACAGTCAAAAATCACACATTGACATAACTAATTAAGCAACCGTTGGATGAAGATCGGTTCCCATTTTAAATGTGATTTATTGATATTGATCAAGGTTTTAAATATCGCTCCATATCGGTAATATCGTCCGCGACAACACGTTATCGGAGCTGAACGATACCGATACGGACCAAAATCTCGGTGAGGTTGAAAATCACATATAACGGCTGCAACGGAGCGGTATTGCGGCCGCAACGGGTTGCAATGGATCGCAACGGACCGCAACATGTTGTGAGGCATTCACGTTGTAACGATGCAATCCGCATCGCAGAATTCACAATACCCGTAATCGCAAAACCCTTAACGCGACCACAACCGCGACCGCAATTTAAAACCTTGATATTGAAAAAAAAATACGATTAAAGGCCCCACACATTTTCTTAGTCCTTGAACGTATCAAGCACAGGATCACAAGACAAGACACAAGTAATTGAATCTTACATAAAAAGGTATATATAATTAAAAACAATTAATTAAGCATTATTGATGGAAAGGGAGTAACAAATTAAGAAACTGACTTTGATAATCTCAACTTTAAATGGCAAGCTCTCCAAGTCTTTCTGTGCAAAAGAAGTCATTTTACTCTGCACAACAAGTATCAGCCCTTTCAAGCTTCCCTTGTCCACAATCTGGTTACATATCTCACTCACCGTTCCTTTTCTTATATCTTCGGTCCCCGCAAACACAACTTGCACCTGCACACCAAAACGAAACGCCGTCGTTTCCCAAAAAAAGAAGGTTAACGGTTGAGCAAAGAGAAAAAAAAAAAAAAAAAAGTGCGAACCGTGTTGGAGGGGTTGGAGAGATGCGAGACGCGGAAACCGAGGGTTTGGGGGTTGGGGTTTTGGCCGAAGCGGGAACGGAACTCGGCGAGTGAGGGAGCGAGGTTCGCGTGGTGAACGACGTCGTAGCCTCTGTCTTGGAGCATCTCCAGCACCGTTCGACGGCTCAGGAAGTAACGGTGGCTCTCCACGCTACCTGTGTCTTTCAACTTCGCGATGCATTCCATTGTCGTTGCTGCGTTTTGCTCTGCGAAAATGGAAATGGAAATGAAAATGCAAATGCAAATGAAATGTTGCTCTGTTTGTTTGTGACTTTTCTGTTACGCTAGTGAAGGAAGGAAGACAGAGCGCCAGACCAATGCCAACAGTGTGAGTGTGTGACTCACACAGTCACACTCTCTCTCTCTCTCTCTCTATTTTTTTTATTTTTTATTAAGGGGTCTTTAATTTCCTTTTACATATGTGAAAGGTAATTGATTATAGAATGATTTTTACATTTTTATATAGGAAAACCCTGAAAGTAAATTCAAAAAATAAGGTGTATGAATAAAAAAATAAAAAATAAGAGAAAGAAAATGATAAATGTAATAAATAATGTGATGAAAAATAAAATTAATAAAAAGATATATGAATAATAATAATAATAATAATCCTTTTATGGATAATGTTTTTTTTACTAATTTTAAATTCCTTTTACACCCATTAATCTTAGTTAATTTAGACATTCAATTTATTTAAATGTGAATTGAAATAATAAAATTTTCGGTCATTTTTTACCCTCAATATTATTAGTTAATTGTGATTTTAATCTTTAAAATTATAAAAGAAATATTAAAATGATTATTATTAAATAATTTTAAATATTAACAATGATAATTTCAAAAAACTGATTTGATAAATTTTATTTATTTCAACAATTTTTTTTTTAAATTCTACATTTATTTTGTACTTGGAAGTTTGAACGACAGTGGGATTGGAAGACAGATGCGAATAGCACTTCCATTTATGTTAACGGTTTTCTACATGATAATAGGTATCGGTATCCCTTCAAAAAAAAAAAAAAGGTATCGGTAAATATTAGTAACAAATATTAAAGAATTTGTAAATGCTCATCCCAAAATTGGGGGTGAATATTCAGGGTAGAGAAAGAAGGAGAAAGGAGGGGGAAAAAATAAAGATGGGAAGATGATAGATGTGATAAATGATACGATAAGAAAAGCAAATAAAATAGAAAAAAAAATGAGATTAGAAAAAAAAATGGTGTATATTGTAAACACCCGCCTTAAAAATAGGGTGGATTGGTGTAGAGGAAGAAAAAAATAAAGAAAGAAAGAAAGTGATAAATGTAATAAATGATATGACAAGAAAGGTAAAAAAAAATAAAAAGAAAAATGAAGTGAGATAGAAGAGTACAATGTGAAACAAGGGAAAGGAAAACTAATGCAAAACACATCAAGACAACATACTTTCTTCATAGAATATTATTAGAGTACAAGTGTGAATACTTGTGGATTGAAAATGGTTTCCGCTTGAGGGGAACTACCATGTGGAAAAGACTCACACTTAAGGGGGCTATCTTACATGGAGCTGAATTTGGTTTTTTCGGTGTTCTTGTTGAAACACGCGGGTGTACTCCTTGCTTCTGGGGTCATTGATCCGAAGCTCGAGTACGGTCTGTGCGCTGTTTTTCTTCTCTACCATGACAATTCAATTTATTTAATGTTGGCGTCGCTCTTTCCTTTGTCCTTCATCTCTATTTTTGCCTTATCACTAGTGATTACTCTCGATCCGAAGCACCCCTTTTCCATTCATAGAGAGATCCAATCGTCAAAAACAATAAAAAGACCATCCCACATTGGGTAGAAATTGGCAAGTTGAGTAACATATAAGTGAGGAAGATCCACAAACCTGATGCCTTAAGATTTTGGGTTGAAGGTGTTGTCAAGTTTGCTCATGTGGTTTGCTTGTGGCCCATTGGTGAAGATCTCCTCGAAGAACTTGATCGTCCTTTTTTGTTGTTAAGCCTAGGGCAAAGAAGGAAGAACAAAAGCAACTGAAAAGAGCCAATGCTCTCTCTCAATTAGAAGAAAAGAAAGGGAAAAAAAAGGAGAAAGAAAAGATCACTAAAAGAAGAAGTGATTCTTGAAGAAGTAATCATAGAATTTGTAATTGAGTTTTCTACTCAGGCAGCTCAATTAGAATTTACTGTGAAGGAGAAAGAAGCCATAATAGATGCAAAGATAGATGCTTTAATTGATAGCATTCCCTTTCCATCAGCCTCAAGACGACTTTGCTCCTGATGTTCAAAGTTTGGTTTCTCTCTATAATATCTGGCTAGACATATATTAAAATATGCTTTTTAGCTTATATGTTGCTTAAGATAGTTCAAAAAAATGTTTTTAAAACTTATATGTGTTTGTTATCATAAAAAAAGGGGAAGATTGTTAGAACAAAGGACAAATCAATACCCTCAATCGGTTTTGATTTAAACAAAGAAAAGAATAAGTTTTCAAGTAAAGCAACACGTTTTTATAAGTAAGACGATAACTTTGTCTTAGCTATAACTTTACAATTATAGTCTTCTCGCTTGCCTTTCTATTTACTATAGAATTAACAGTGATCTTTTGTGTTCATCTTTTTTGGTGTTATTTGTTCTTATTCTAATTAGCCTATTTTCAGCATCATTGATGTATTTTCCTGTCATTGTTTTGTTATATTCTTCTGTCGTCTTTATGCTTCTTGGCCCCGTAGTGTGTACTTAAGATTCTAATTCTTATTCTCTTATTTTGTTGTATTAGGGGTTGACTATCGGATTTCCGGTTTAATCCTTCGTCTTCGTTGATGTGTTGCTTATTGATCCTTCTTCTTTCTTGATTAATGGTTTTTTTGGCTCTGTTATTATTCTTATTCTTATTCTTATGCTAATGTCATTCTTCATAATTTACGTAGCAGATGTATGTTATAATTTTTATTAATCTTCAAAATATTTATTATTGGCAGTTGAAATGGTTCTTATCGATGCAGATGTATGATATAATTTTTATTAATCTTCAAAATATTTACGTAATGTGCTTTGCATGGTTTATTGCATGAAAACCAATATTGTTTTAATGTCTTAACTTTCACCTTTTAGGGTGATAAAATTCATGCTACCATAAGAAAGCCAATGATGCATAAATTTGGCTCTTCTTTAAAGGATGGTGAAGTGTATACTATGAGCTTTTTTGGAGTAGTTCCAAATGGAGGTTCATTTAGAGCTACAAGACATCAGTTCAAATTGCTTTTTCACCATAAGACCTCCATCTTCCTATGTGATGTTACCATCCCACTAAATGGGTTGACCTTGCAGAATGCTGATCAGATTAATAGCACTAATGGTCAATCTGATTACCTTATTGGTAATATTTCATATTTTAACATACATTTTACTTTTTAAGTTAAAAAAAATTAATTCAAAACAATACATAGTATATTATGCGTTAAATGTTTTTTTATTAGATGTTATGGGGATCTTGACTGTTGTGTCTGAGGAAAAGGTATTAGTGAAGGATGGAAAGACTACCAGAGATTAATGCAACTGGAGCTCGCTGATGAGGGGTAATAATTTCTTTTAGTAGCAAAAAATGGATATATCATTATATATAGGTACCAGTGGTACCAAGATGCATTTGCAAAAAATTTTAGATGAGAGGTAATATTGTGTCTTTTGTTTTGTTAGATGTTTTTTTGCTAACATTTTTCTATTATGCTCTTCTGATTTTGATTTAGGGGCAAAATTCGTTGTGCAATGTTTGGAAACTATGTGGATGTCATGAATGAATTTCTTGCTCCAGGAGGAAATGAGCAATGTTAATGTTAATGCTAATCTTAATGTTAATGTTAATGCTAATATTACTATCATTAGTGAAATATGTTTTTTATTTTTTTCTAGGCAATGTTGTTGTTTGTAACACCCCGACAAATGTGCAACTTTTATTTTAATTGTTTTAAGTATGTGATGTGTAGTATAATGTTATGTGTGTGCATGGGATGTTATTAAGACACTAAATACTCTTTAATAAAGTGAAAATAATTAATAAAATCAAGTTTTAACCATGATTTGACCAAAAGTCAAATCTAGTCAAAGCTAGTCAAAGGAAGGAACATTCTCATTAATGACATTTTCGTAATTATGAGATTTTAAGCTTAAAAATTTATTTTGGACTTAGATAAAATTCTAATAATTATAATTAAGCATAGAAATGACCTAAGTTCATAAAAAAATAATTAAATTGAATTAATTATTAATTTTAGCAATCTATTTAGTATTTTGGACCTAAAAATTTCATTTTAAGTCCAAATTGAGTGATTCCAAAGGCATTGGCTTTAGAAAATTAAATGTTATGTTTCACGAACATATTAGAGCTAAAAAAAAATTACAACCTAGAACAGCTAAACACCCTAAGCATAATTAGTTTTTAAAAATATTTTTTTAAAATGTGGGGCCTACCCTTTAGGGTTTGGGCCACCCTATAAAAGCTAAAGAGGGGACCCCTCACCCTAGGTTGGAGCCGTCGATTTTGAGGAGAGAGGAGGGAGAGAGAAGTTCAAAAACTCTCTCTTGTTGAGAGGAAAGGTAAGCTCCTCCTCTCTAGATCTTCTCCTCTTCTCTCTAACTTCTCAAGCCCTAACCTTTGTTCTTTTTCTTTGATTCTTGACTATGTTGTAGAGCTTGAGAAACTCTACACTTGGGTGGTTCTCTTTTTGCATTTGAGCACTTCCTACTCTTGGAGCTAAGGTGTGAGAGGGATTTTCTACTCTTCTTGAGCCTAAAAATTGTTGTATTGAGACCTAGTGTTATGGGTCTATGTGATATGTTGATATATTTGTTTTTGAATCTTGAACTTGTGTGAAAATCTGAAAATCCCATACTGCCTTGCGAACTGTGAAAAATGGGTTCTTTGGGTCCAAAAATCTTAGGTTGCATATAAGATATGTTGCATTTGAGCATTTGAGCTATTTGTTATGATTTTCTTAAAATTTTGAACTATTTTTGCAAGTTATGCTATGTTTTTGGGGAACTTAATGTTGGGGCTATTATATGTTATTTTTGACAACAACAATGGTTTTCCCATGGTTTAAAATGTTGGAATGCATAGGGGGAATGTTGGAAATGAGTTGCTAAATCTTTTGAAAAATTATTTTCAAGAAAAATGTATCTTTTTGGCTCTGTTGAAAATGTTTTAAGAACTGGGATTAATGGGGCTGGAAATGGCTGTTGTGGACCTAAAAATTAGTTTTCTCATACCTCAAAATATAGGGTTACATATAAAATCCATCGAAAACGGATTTCTAAATCATCGGAAAATAAATTTTTAAGTTTTGAGCAACTTTGCCCTGTTTCGCCACTGTTTCATGAACTGGGACAAATGGGGATGGAATTAGCTGCTGTAGACTTAAAAATTAGATTCCCCATACCTCAAAATGTAGGGTTGCATATAAAATTCATCAAAAACCAATTTCTACATCAACGGGAAATTAATTTTTAAGTTTTCATGTCATTTTACTTGAATCTGCCACTGTTTCGAAATTAGAAATTTTTAGAGCTGGAATTAGCTGTTCTATACCAGAAAAAATGGATTCCTTACGCTTTAGAATGTAGGGTTATATATTTGGTTTGTCGAAAATGGATTTCTACAACAACGGAAAATTAATTTTGAAGTTATGAAGTATTTTTAAGGGAATTTTGAACCAATTTCGGATTGAATGTTATACCATCTAAAATCTAAGTTTTAAATGCCTAAAATAAGTCCTTTGTAGTGAAAAATAAAAGTTTACTTGTATATGTGGTTTGGGACTTAATTTGTGAGTGTTTGAGACCCAATATGAGAAATTGTGATGCTTGAAAAATTTGGTCTTGAGTTGCTGCGGATTTGACCAAAAGTTTAGAATTTGTGCTTAGTTTTATATAAGTATATGGATGTACTACATGCATGTTATTCTTGTTGTGAAAATTGTTGACTATGATCGAAATGGCATGACCTTTAACACTATACGTATTGAATTGTATATTAGTATGTCATGAATGCGTTGTGATCAATTATTGCTAAGACCAAGAGGATGTAACCTCCGACATTGATATGAATTGTTTGATAATTCCTATGGATATATTACTTGTTGTGATCTGAGTCCGAGGGGCGTTGTCCCTCGACAATGCATGTTGGCTTTTGCTTGTGCATGAGTAGGATAGATGAGTTTGGGGTGCCCGAGGCACTAAAGTGTGTGCAAGTGGATATATCCACTTCAGAGGGTCATGTTGTTCATGACACTAAGAGGTGAGGAGGGATGAAACACTACGAGGAGACGGGATAATGTGAGAAGGGCATCGGTGGCAAAGATAAGATGGATTTATAGAGACAATGTTATGAATCAGAGGTGGGGCTTGAATCCATTTGTTGGGGAGGGTCCTTTAACATCCTCTTGAAAGTATCGTTGGAACCGATTGTCCTGTGGAATACATCTCTCGGCATGGAAAACTTATGAGGAATTGTTATGAGAAGTGGATGATTACAGTTGGTACATTGGGGGATAGTTTGTTGACTCAAAAGAGGCTTGGGGCAATGGTGTCAGGTTGTGATAACCTGGCTAAGGTTATAAGTCCGGTTAGTACGGGGGACTCATGTAACCGGCTTGGCATTCCTAACAAAGATGGAGCTATATCCATGGTTGGTGAGAACGACGTGTCGCTATGTACCTGACATGAGTCGTGTGCTCCCAATTCATCATTCACATAATTGCATAAGACCATTAAAACCTGGGAGGTTTAATGGCAGTGGGGCCCATAGGAATAGATGTTGTGAGATAGACATTCGTGATAGGATTATCGTGAGTGTCATCGCTAGAGTACCATACGCAGTAGTCGTATAGGTCTTTCCTTATTGTGACACTTATATATATTTGAGACCACGGAGGTCCATTCAGTTATTTATATGTGTATGATGTTATTCAAGAGATGCACGATTTATTTTACAATGACGTTATACTTTTTTTTTGAAAGCAACATGACGCGAGGTAATAACTATGTGGGCTTTAAATGTTGACGTTTACAAATGATTTTTTTCTATAAATGAGAAGAAGAGCGATTTCTCTTAGTTTGTTTACTCAAGTGAAGTAGTTTCTAAAGTTATTATTAAAAATTTTTAAATTTTTCGCAAATTTTACTATTTCAACTTCTCTTTAAATTATAAAGATTTTCACAAATCCAAATAATTAACTTGTTTTTGGCAAATTAAGTAATAAATAACATGTATATGTAATTCCGGAAATAAGGGTGTTACATTGTTCAAAATGTGATGAACACATCTAGGCTTATAAGGGATCCACAAACTTCAGATGCTCTTGATTTTAGGAGAAGCTTATTTTTCCTAATTTGACTTTGCTTAATATAATATAATATAATATAATATAATATAATATAATATAATATAATATAATATAATATAATATAATTGATTTTAAATTCTATTTAGATTGTTTTTTTTATATATATTTAGGATGATTGGTATGGGATTTGTTGCTGGTGTTGCTGTTGGTCTTATAGAAGGAAGTAGGTATTTGCCACCTAAAGAAGAATTTTTGCAATTGTTTCCAAGGAAGTCCATTATGCAACTTCATATGGCGGAAGAGGTAATATGTTCTAAGAAGCTAAATATATTGTATAATTTTTTATTGCCTTAACTATATTGTAACTAATGTAATTTTATATCAAATATTTATTTTAGGAGGGTTTTTTTTATAGTTCTTGCAAAGGTTGTTAATGTTCTAGATGATGACTAGTGGAGGTATTCAGCGTGTAAATGCCACAAAGCAGTTAGTTCTAAATCTAGAATTCACCATTGTTCTTCTTGTCAAGTTGATGTTCAAGAAGTTATTCCAAGGTTTTTCTTAATCTTTTTTCGGAATGAGCTTTTTGTTTTTATCTATTCCAAGGTTTTTGTGAAGACATAAATATACGTACATTTTTGTGTCATTTTTAATTTAGGTATAGGCTTAGGTTGGAGGTTTTTGATGGTGATGATAGTGCAGCCTTTACTCTATCTGATAGTGATTGTGAAAAACTAATTAAGAAGTCTTGTTTATCTATCGTAAGCGGACACTACAACATTTTGGAGTTTAGGCCACGCCATTCATGGCCATGGCTAATAAACTGTTGTCTAAACATGAAATAGGCAACGATTTTAAACTCGTGGACAATAATATATGATTTTTTCCTACTCCAAGAAATATAATGTACAACCGTGGGCTTTTAAAAAGTTACAATGCTTTTTAATTCGTGGAGTAAATATAGACCATGATTTTCTAATTGTTGATGTATTAGGCCACTCCTTAAAACCCGTTGATTCTAAAATTGAATTCAACTAACATTAAAAATCGTGGGTTAAAGATTTATCAAGCATTAATAAAAGAAAAAAAAAGATTTACCAAGCAGAACAAAAATTTGGGTGCGCCACTATACTGAAAATCAAATTAAACTTCTACTTCAAAAAATCCTTAAATCCCCTTTTCTTTCACATTTTCTCTCTATTAGAAACCCCAAATTCGTAGACACCCAAATCATAT
This sequence comes from Pueraria montana var. lobata, assembly GCA_026413185.1. NCBI lineage: Eukaryota > Viridiplantae > Streptophyta > Magnoliopsida > Fabales > Fabaceae > Pueraria > Pueraria montana. The sequence goes on from CM048654.1 coordinate 55,792,477, forward strand.
TCACTTGCTCCTCCTCACGATTCGGGGCAGAGAACAAAGTACAAATCCTATAAATTCAGTAATAGAGCAACTCTAATGGGGATAAGAGTCTCCAATGTGAAACCCAACAACAGCTTTTCCTTCATCGCCAACTCTCCGCATCCCATTGTGTAGTACATGTCGTGCCTCCAAAATGCGGCGAAATTCTTCTAGCGGCACTGAATGCTGCTCACAGGTCACCATGGCAGTGCATGTGAGCAAGAGGGAAAAAGAGGGATGAGACTTAGACCACGCCCTCGTGGTGGTGGCACCCTCGTGGTGGTGGCCGCAGCCACCCAGGCCGTAGATGGAGAGGAGAAGAGCGAGAAAGAAGGGAGAAAGAGAGCGCAAGAAGAAGAAAGGGAAAGCGCCACCGCCACTGTTGTGGCTTCCATCGACGGTTTCCAGTGACAAATCTCTCTCTTTTTTCTTTCTATTTATTTATTTATGTTTTCTTCATTTTTCCCTTTTTCTGATCTGTTTCATTCCCATTTGTTGGTTGCAGGGATACGTTAGCTGGGAAGTGATTTTGCTTGGATGATTCTTGGTCGGTGGGTTCTCAGACTTGTGAAGATGATTTTCTCTTTTGTTTTTTTTTCTTTACTCTGATTATAATAATGATTTAAGCTTCTGTTCAAAATTGGTTTAGAAAAAAGATGTTTATCAATTCATCTCATTTTGCGAACATCTGATATTTGGGAATGAAATCTCGTATGCTTTTGTGATAGAGAGAGTGTATTGCTTGGTATTATTTTTTTCTGAGAAGTTGAGGGGTGCTAAAAGATAATTTGAATGACATTGCAAGAGCATGTGACAATGAGAAAATAGGAACATGGCACGCTGCAACAAGGAGGAGACCAGAGACTCTGACTTCAGTAGAGGGCAATCATCCGAACGCTGTTGCCATTTAGTGGCTTCGAATATGTGATTAAGATTTTTCTTTCTGGACATTGCTTGAAATTTAGACTATTTTGCGAGAAAATAGAAAATACTTTGAAGGTAATGCAGTGGTTTCATTTTTATATGGTGTTATGAAATAGATATAAAAAATTTTGTTGACCATTATTTCTCTATTTTTTACTTGGCAAATATGGGACTCTGTTCTTGAACCACAGGTCCATAAGGAAACCCCATTAGGTTGATTTTTCAACATAAGATCATATCACTAAACTTATGAATGTTCACTTATACATAGTAGAATTGTATTGAAGTTTTATTGTAATTCTTAACACTTGGATACAAATGACCAGGTTGAAGTTGTTGCTCTTTCTAGTTACGAAGAAAAAGAAGAAACATTAGGTATGAATTGTGCACTAGCTTCCTTTTGCTTTACATGTTGGTATTGAATTGCTCATTATTAGCATGTGTGTGGTTGATGTGGTTCGGTGTGTGTGTGTGTGTATTAGTTTAGCTTTCATAGTGTAAAGCAGAGTTAGTCATTTGTAAGTTAATAAATACTCCAATTTGCATATATTGTTGATTTTGATTAGTTTTAAATGTAGGTTGCCAACTTGATTAATTTGACAATGTTACATTGTATGTCTTGGAATGTAGAGAACTGGTTCTACTAGACAGGTTTTATAAAGTCAAAACTGGTTCATGAACCAAAATTGGTTCGTCGAACCAAAAAAATAGTTTGGTTCAGTTCTTGAATATTATAACTAGTTTGGTTCTTATTTACCAAACCTTATTTTTGGTTCAATTCATTTCAATTTGGTTTTTATGTTGAACCACTAGGCCTAGTTTAGGACCTTGGCTACTTCATTGTTTTTTTTTTTTTTTTTATCATTGGCAGTTCTGAATATGTATTAATGTGTATATATTATCAAAGTCCAATGAATTGTAAATGTTGAAAATTCAAAGATATGATGATTTCCTTTAGAAATAATGTTGGATTTTGTAAAATGAAAAATTTAAGAATTGGATCTTAATGTCAACCTCATTTAAGAATTAGAAATTTTAAAAATGAAATAGGTATATGTAAGAAGTAACTTATGAACTTTGGTCATATAAATGATTTGGTAACTTAAACCTTATTTTCATGTAATTCAATTGAATCCTACCATGGATGAAACTATGAATTATGAATGGGAGAATCAGAATTAAGCTATTAATACTCATTAATGGTCAAGGTTCCTATTTAGGACCAAGAATAAGACAATATTTTGCAACTGAAGTCCTAGAAATTTCTTTAACAAGTCATTAATCTAGACATGTGTTACTCATAGTTATAGAATTTTTGTTCTTATATTAGAGGACATGGTATAACTTTATTTGCACTTATCAAGAAAATTGTTGAGAGATGAGATATAGAGTATGGTTCCTCGCTTGGGAAGATGAGTTTGCTTTAACAAATTTTATTTGGATAGTGAAAAATGCTTGACTTTGAATCATTGCAAAAGATGAAAGTAGGATGTAGTGCTTAGAAATTAATTTATGAAATATCTTGAATTTGCATTGATTTTCTACATTTTGAATGTTTCAATCCAAATATTCAATTTTAAAGGGACATTAAGTGTGCTAATATACTGGTTGCTGTAAGTGGGGAATAAAGCTTGCAGATTTTTGGGCTGGCAAAGGTATCTTTCAACAAATTGGATTTACAGAGATGGCAACTTCCTTTTCTCAAACGATTATTTTTTAGCAAAATGTAAGTTTTGGGCACTGTTGAGACTGTTTCATAAACTGGGAGTAATGTGTCTGGAATTGGTTGTTGTGGACCTAAAAATTAGCTTCCTCATACCTTAAAACCTAGGGTTGCATATAAAATTCATCAAAAACCGATTTCTACATCAACGGGAATTTAATTTTTAAGGTTTGGTGCCATTTTGCTCTGTTTCACCACTGTTCTGTAAACTGGGACAGATGAGACTAGAATTGGCTTTTTTGGACCTAAAAATTAGCTTCCTCATACCTTAAAACCTAGGGTTGCATATAAAATTCACCAAAAACTGATTTCTACATCAACAGAAAATTAGTTTTTAAGTTTTCATGTCATTTTCATTGAACCTGCCACTGTTTCGACATTAGTAATTTTTAGAGTTGGAATTAGCTGTTTTGGACTAGAGAAACGGGGTCCTTACGTCTTAAAACCTAGGGTTGCATATTTGGTTCGTCAAAAACCGATTTCTACATCAACGGAAAATTAATTTTGAAGTTTTGAAGTCTTTTTGAGGGGTTTTTGAACCAATTTCGGGTTGAATAATAATCCATCCAAAATCTAAGTTTTAAATGCCTAAAATAAGTTCTTTGTAGTAAAAAATGAAAGTTTACATGTACATGTGGGTTGGGACTTGATTTGTGAGTGTTTGAGACCCAATAGAAGAAATTGTGATTCTTGAAAATCATGGTCTTGTGTTGACTGCGGGTTTGACCAAAAACTTAGAGTTTGTACTGAGTTTAATTTGCATAAGTATATGGATATACTACATGAATGTTATTCTCGTTGTGAAAATTATTGGCTAAGACCGAAAGGGCGTGACCTTCGGCACTATACTTATTGAATTGTACATTAGTATGTCATGAATACGTTGTGATCAATTAATTGCTAAGACCGAGAGGATGTGACCTCCGGCATTGATATGAATTGTCAGATACTTCCTGTGTATGTATTATTTGCTGTGATTTGAGTCCGAGGGGCGTTGCCCCTCAGCAATGCATGTTGGTTTTGTTTGTGCATGAATATAATGGTTGAGGTTGAGGTGTCCAAGACACCGAGAAGTTTGTAAGTGGATGTATCCACTTTAAGCGGTCATGATGTTCGACGCTAAGAGGTGAGGAGGGACGAAACCCTTCTCCTCTTGTTGTATGAGGAATAGTGGATGACATTTTGTGTCATTACCTTGCACGGGACGATGCATGCTATGAGGAGAAGAAATTTTGTGAAAAGGACATCGGTAGCAAAGACGGGTTGGAGTTAGAGAGACAGTGTTATGAATCAAAGATGGGGTTTGGCTCCATACTCAGTGGGAAGGTCCTCTAACGTCCTCTCGAAAGTACCATTGAAACCGAATGTCCTGAGAACGATGATTCTCGCGGCGTGGAAAACGTGTGAGGAATCGTTGTAAGGAGTGGATGACTTATAGTTGGTACGCTGGGGAATAGTTCGTTCAGCTCAAAGGAGTCCTGGGGGAAATGGTGTCAAGTTGTGACAACCCCGGCTAAGGTGAAAAGCCCGATTAGTACGGGGAACTCACACTACCGACATGACATTCCCGACTAGAGCGAGGCTATAGCCAAGGTTGGTAAGAGCGACGTACCATTTGTACCACCTACGTCTTGTACTCCCAATCGTCATCCACGTAAATGCATAAGACTATTAAAACGTGGGAGGTTTAATGGCAGTGGAGCCCATAGGAATATATGATGTGAGATAGATACTCGGACTAGGATTACCGTGAGCGGTTATCGCTAGTGAACCACACACAATGGTTGCGTAGGTTGTTTGGGACTATAAGTCCGATTGTTTATGGCGACCAAGGAAATAGAGAACTCACTCCCATATTTTTATTTTTCAGAGGAAGATCATTGACCCCATGCGAATGTTGAAGACGGAGTGGAAACACTACGTCGAGTGCCAATGATGCAAATGGATATGTTCAAGGAAGAAGAGGATCCTTCTGAGGATGCCTCATTGGTATTTTGGGTTTTAATTTTCATTGAGTCACTGCTCTGAGTCTCGGTCCTTTTCTTGTATAAAGGGGGTAGACTAGGGATTTTTATGATGTATCAGTTCCTTATATGTGACTCGTGTAAAATGCATTTACTTTCAAGGATGTAAAAATGTATTCAGTTTTGTGTAATAGAATTATTTAATGATGAAATTGAGGATGTTTAAAAGAAGTTCCATTATGTTTTAATGGTTTACCGTGGTTACGATGTTTTGATAATTCGACTTTAGTTTATTAAGAATTTCATTTCACAAAAAGGGCGTTTTAAATTAATGATAAGTTAACAAGGATAATTCTTCTTTTGGAGTTAAACTTAATAAGATTTGAAAGTTAAAAAGGGAATAAATTTCCTTGTATTTTGAAGGTTACTTTACAATCTAGCATTAGATTATTTTAGCTAATAATGCAAATAAATAGAAATTCCGTAATAGTAATAAGGGGTGTTACAAAGTTTATTTTTATTATTACCGGCAAAATTGCCCATGTTACTGGGATAGAGTCTCAGTCCACATAAGCACTCGTGCCCGAGTCTTATGAACACAAAACATCAAACAATAGAAAATCACAATATCAAACTACAGTCCACTTGACTGTATCACAGAAGCGTTTACCGACACATCCTCAAACACACAATTTGCCCAAGGTTCACATACCATGGGTCTTCAATCAAAATAAGGCAAGGGTAAAGGTTACCCACTGCCCGACATTCACATAAAGGCAATTATTTCAATATAACACTTAGGAAAAATTCACATATCACAAAATACAAGCAATTTAGAGCAATTTCCCCTCTTGGCAACACTGAATGTAGGCTCGAAATTAATTTAGTAAACGATTTTTAAACTATAAAAGTTTTATATAAGCTTAAAGCCCTTGAAATCTATTTTTCAAAAAGGTATCCCACTTTTCTAGCAAAAAATCTACAAATATTAAAAATCCTAGAAGTTGGCAGGACAGTTTGCCGTTTCTAGTGAACAACCTTCAAAGAAGTGTACTTTTCTAAGGCTTCAAAAATCCAATTTTAACTCAAATTTTTATAGTGAAAAGGTAACATCTATATATTTCAGAAAAGGTAAATCTTGGACCCTAATTCGGTCTACATTTTTCCAGTAAAATTCTTTCTAAGACCTAAGTCTTAGGCCCAAAAACTGAAACCAAAGCACTTGTTCCGTGAAAACCTAATTTATTAATTTAGTGTTTGTTAATAAAAATTTTCGAAATTTATATGGTTTAAAATAAATTTCTATCTAGTTTTCAGAACAAAAATTATATTTTTAAAAAGATAAGTACTTTGGTGTAAAATGCCCAAAAATCGAACATTGTCCAGACAGTCTCCACAAACACGACAGTCACATTGCATGTCACATATGATCCTCTATTTAAGGTTATCCTGTAATAGACTCAAAAGTTAGATCAAAAGTAAAGTTGTTGCATTTTTAGTCTAGTTTCACTGAGGACAAGTTTCATCGAAAACCAACGGTTAGATCAAAAGTTATAAGCAAAATAGTGAGGGTTGTCCAGGGCATCACTTGAAAACGGTCACTGTCACTTTCGGTTTTGGATTTGAAAATTTGACAAAAGCTAAGTTATAAATTTTAACAAAAATTGGGCATGGTCTCATTTGTATTAGGAGCCATCCCACGAAATTCCAAAGCCGAAAGGTGAAAAGAACAAGATTTTTACAAACAAAACAGTTCAGCCAAGAAGAGGGTTTTTCCCCAAAATCACCATTTCAGCCCAACCAAGACAAACACTACAACATTTAAACCAAGTGGAGGCATACATGCATGGAGTGGCTAAAACCCCCAGCTAACAACCACTCTTGAGTCCTCTTACCCTAAACAAAGGAGTCCACGTGAAACAGGAGAGTGAGGGGAAAAGAAGTCTCTAAATGAGCTTAAGCTTTTGAGTCCTCTAGCTATAGCATGCAAAGCTTGCAAGGTGGAGAAAAATGGAGTCTTTGGTGTTGTGTGGGGTGCTTCGGCTAGCAGCTTGGAGGAGAGACGGGAGAGCTTTTGCTTTGTGTTTTGGCTGAAGTGAGTGAGTGAAGTGTGATGTGTTTGAGAGTGAGTGATGTGAGTGATTCAAGAGAGAGAGTTAGTGGGTGTTTAGGTTGTGTTTATCTGTGTGTCCATGGAGAAGGAGAGAGGGGAGGAGTGTATTTTGCATGAAATTTGATTGGATGAGGGAAGGTGATTTGATAACTTGGGTGCCAAGTTAATTTACACTGTGTAATCGAAATGGAATGTGATTTTAAATTTTAAAACTAAATTTTAAAACATCAAATTTTGAATTTTTATAAAACTTATGAATTAAAACTTTTTAATAACTCTCATAAAATTTTCTCTGTAGAGTAATTGCTCACAGATGAATTTTATGAAAGATAACTTGGCATGCAAGTTTCAGAGTTCAAAAATGGTTTTTCAGTCAAATAAATAACTAATACAAAGCAACAATTATTTTTATTAATTCTTACTAACAATTATCCACAAACAGATGAATTTCTTTTCCAGATATCTCAAGTAGTCAATCCACAGATAAATCTAAGCATTTAAATTTTAAACATTTATCATACTACACATTACTAACTTAAATAAAACAACATAGCTAATATAATCACACAAAGTCTACAGGCAACTTACAGACAAATACACAGGAAAGTAACTACAGAGAATTAATTCTAGAGAATTAATTACAAAGAATTACTCACAGAGAAATATGTTTTATATCTACGATTTTATAAATTTTCTACTTGACCATTATAAAGAAGTACCTATATTATTTACTTTCCTTCATTTTTCTTCATTACTTAACTAATTACTAACTATATTTTAATTACCCAAAATATATCTTTTTCTTCTTTTAAAACAAACAAATTAAATTCAATTAATTTCTGGGTTGAAATTTTCGGGGTGTTACACATCGAAATTAGAAGAATCCAAAGGTTGTATAGGTATAGGACTGTACAATTGAGAATAACTTAAACGAATTTATTAGCACTACTTATACCAATAAAATGCATCTACTTTTCGGTAGCCTATCACTTAAGAACTCCATAGTTAAGCGTGCTTGACTTAAAGCAATTTTGGGATGGGAGATCCCTTGGGATGTTTCCTAAGAAGTGTGTAAGTAAGGCTAAGGCACATTGAAAAGTCTTATGTTGGTTTATGGGGACAATCTTCGATCCTGAAAGGAATCAGGCATTACAAGTGGTATCATAGTAGGCCTCTCTCCTAGTATGGTGTGGTTCAAGGACAAACCAAGTGGAAGCTAGTAGGCAAGTAACATCCCTGGTGCTGACGAATGCAAGAAGTGATAGTCAATGCAAAAGAGATTAGGCACGAACAAGAAGCGACTCCTAGCAGGCTTCTAGCAGGAAGGACACATGAATGAATCAAATACAATAGGAATGAGAAGGATCCAGAGATTGTGTATATATGGGACTGTATAGTTAAGGATGACATAAAGGAATTTATTAGTACTACCTATACCAACAAGATGCATTTACTTTTCAATAGCCCATCACTTAAGAACTCCATAGTTAAGCATGATTGACTTGGAGCAATTTTGGGATGGGAGATCTCTTGGGAAGTTCCCTAAGAAGTGTGTGAGTGAGGCCAAAGCATGCTGAAAAGTCTTGTGTTGGTTAGAAAAGACATTCATCAATCTTGAAAGCAGCCAGACGTTATATTATTTGCAAACAGTTGGTCATGTGTATACATGCCACTAAATGACCATTCTATGTATTTCATTTTATATTGAGGATCCAAGATGACTTTAAAAATAACTAGATGATTAATATTCAATACATTGCCACAATATTTCTCATTTTTTTTCATCTCACAATCCATGGTCTAAAAAGCAGAATTTTTATCAGAAAAGATTGAAGCTAATTGATTGAAAGTTGTGTGGATGGTCACATGCAAAAATGATGAAAAAAATCCTAGTTGCCTCATAAAATATTTTCATAAGAAAGGCTCTTGCATTGTCCCAATGTTTAGAGGTAGGAGCTTTAGCAACCCCAAAATAATTCCAATAACCTAAGTCCTTAAACTCAAGTTGTTTAAAGGCACCCTAAAATTTTTTTGCAGCTTCTAGCATTTTGTAAGTCAAATTCCATCTCATAGGAATGTCTAGGCACACTAGTTATTAGACGAAATTCTTGCAATTTCATTACACTCCCTAAACTTAGCTAGCCTTTAAGGTAAAGACCTCACAAACCTCACTACATTGCTAATGCTTTAACTGGAATCATTCGACTATTTCAAACCATCATTTACTACAAGATTCAGAATGTGTGCACATCTCATACGAAAAAACTCTCCATTAAGAACTAACCCACCTATGTTTTTAAACCTCTTTTTCAAATATGTGATAGCCACAACATTTGATGTTGCATTATCAAGTATGATTGTACATAAACTTCTTAGATTTCATTCCCTCAAGCTTTCCTCACTCTGCCTCCCTATGGTCTCTCCTTTATGGATTAGCATTATAGAAAAACATATGATTCTTTTTTTGTACTTCCACTCATTGTCTACAAAATGAGTAGTGAGGAACAAATAATTAAGATTTTGAATGGAGGTACAACAATCACTAGTCAATGAAACCCTACTGCAGTTAGATTTAAAGAATCCTTTCAACCTTATTTTTTCGTCTAGATACAGCTGAAAAAAGTCTCGTGCCACAATATGCATTGATGAAATAAATGGAACACACTAGATGAGGGCTTGAATAATGTGTTAGTGTAAACTTTAAACCTTTTTGCAAATAGAGTTTTCTTCAAATCGGATTTCACAAGGGATTTTGTAAACAAAGATCTCAGAAGATCGTCCAACACCGAAAATCACAGTTTCAGAGAAACTGAGTTTTTGTAGAGATCATCCAACAGATAAAAAATAGTTTTCTCAAACAGATTTAAACCAAGAACTTGTGCATCAATGTGTGTAGAATGAACACAAGAGAAAACAAGTTAAAGCTTTAAGAGAGGGTATAAACACTTGGTTTTATACTAGTTCACTCAAACTCTTGAGCTATGTCCAATTCTCCTTCAAAAACCTTTGAAGGGTTCTACTAATCAAAATTGATTATAAAAACAAGTATTCTACCATGCCACTTCTGGCTACAACAAGTATTCTCGAAGCCACTTCTGGCACACTTCTTAATCTTCCCTTGAGATAAAACACCAAGTATTCTTTTATCACTAAGTCACTCTTGGCTTTCTTATATTGGGAATTACAATAAGTGTACTAGCAATTTTATGGTTAGAAAGAGAAATATTCGCAGGGATACAACAACGTATTGGACCTGAATACGCCAGTCCTTTTGGAGTTCTTCAAGCTCTAGCAGACAAAACAAATTAATTTTCAAAGACAATCTTATTCCATCTAGAGGATATATTCGTTTATTCAGTATAGGACCATCTATATCAGTCATATCCAATATAATAAGCTATTCAGTAATTCCTTTTGGCTATAACTGACCCAGTAAGAGTTCTTTCGTCTGTGAACCTTGCCTTCCTCTACAACATTATGATAAGTTCCGAGTATATCTTTTGTCTGTCATTGAAGTAGCTTCAAATGCCACAGAGCTCTAGATTCCTTGCCAAGTTCAATCCTTTCTTCTCAAGTTCGTTAATGTTGAAGAAGTACTCAACATTGATTTGAGCAGTGTCAGCATCCTTTCTGGTAATCTTGTTAAAGGCTAAGGTTGGAACTTTCTTTGGAGCAGCCATTGTTGGTAAAGTTTCAAGCTTTAGGATTTTGAGTGTTTTAGGTAAAAGAGAGAAGACAAATATGGGTTTTTTAAGTGTGTAACATAGTGTTTTTAAAAGAAGGTAGTATATAGCTTAGGTAATATGAAACAGTTTTGGTTTTTGAAATTGAGGGAGATAAACACGCCATAATGGGGCGTGCCATTTTGGGCTTGGTAACTGTGTACGATTTATGAAAGTTTTGAGTGACTCAACATAAAGCACACATGTTTACTTACCAAAATGAAACCATTTTATCAACCATAAAACATATTTAACTTTGAGAAATAAATATGTAACATACAGCAAATAACTGTATAATTGTCCATAACTTGAACGCTATACAACACATGTTATGCATAGACAGTGACTAAGTATCCTTTGGACGATGTGTCCTTTGAACGCTAAGTCAGCTTGGATGCCTCACTTAGACAATTAATCATTCCTTTACAAAGTCCATTCCAAGCTTATTCCTAAGAAGAATTTGCTTGTCTTCAGTAAGGGGTTTTGTGAAAATATCAGCAAGCTGATTTTCAGTGGATATAAAGTGTAATTCCACTGTTCCCTTTTGAACATGGTCTCTTATAAAGTGATGTTTAATCTCTATGTGTTTTTCCCTTGAATGCGGTATGGGGTTTTTAGAAAGATCAATGGCAACAGTGTTATCACAGAATATAGGAATGTTAATCTTATATATACTGTAGTCTTCAAGTTGGTGTTTGATCCATAGGAGTTGAGATCAACAACTTGCAGCTGAGATGTACTCTGCTTCAGCAGTGGATAATGCAATGGTTCCTTGCTTCTTGCACGTCCAGGAGACTAGGTTTCCACCAATGAAGTGACATCTTCCACTAGTGTTTTTCCTTTCAATTCTGTCTCCAACATAATCAACATCATAGTATCTAACTAATCTAAAATTTTTCTTCCTCTTAAAGCACATACCAAGATTAGTTGTTCCAATGAGATATCTAAAAATTCTTTTAATAGAAGTTAAGTGTACTTCCCTTGGATTAGATTGAAATCTAGCCAATAGGCATACACTAAACATGATGTCAGATCTTGACGTTGTGAGGTATCTGAATGATGAAGTCAGTGCTTCCTCTAAAGACCTCAATCTTAGCAAGTTGAAAGGAAATCAAGAAGGTCTCATTCAAAGGATATATTAGAGACTACAATGAGTAGACAACATCAGAAAGAAGCTGCACTAGAGCCAACATCAGAATGATGTACTTTGAGAATTAAATCATTAGAATGATGATATGAAGATGAACCAGAATCAAGACAGGGAGAGATTCTGAGATAACTACATCAGAATGATGTGTTAAAGACAAGAGCATGAAATATCTGTGCATCAGAATGGTGAAGCAACAACATGTCTTCCATATAAAGTCACATTGACTGAAGGCTTATCAAAAGACTGGAGTAAACAACATCAGAATGATGCATGAAGCAACATCTCATCTTCCATATGAATCACAACAATTGAGGGTTCATCAGAAGATTGATGTTGACAGCACTTGAAGATGCAATATGTTGAAAGCTGAGACATGTCCTTGAGAAAATCTAATGTGGGACATCAGAATGTAACAAGGAAGACTTCTCAGAAGTCTGCACCAAGGACGATATTCATTCAACACCAACAACAAGCCACATATTTTATCTATACTGAAGCAAGCTGCTTCAAAATGAAACTTGCTATGAAGAGTTGATCAACATGATGAAGTTTAAGCCTAGCTACATAGTCACATCAAGAAGTCTTTATCAGAAGGAACAGAAAACAATATATATCCTTCCTCAGCATCATCAGAACAAGGTTCTGATACACCTTCAGAAGCTCATCAGAATCTGACCATCAAAATGGTTTGTTAAGAACATATTCAAATTCATGACATGTCACATACAACTAGCATATTTTAAACTCTGTCAAAAGAACTGTTAGGCCAAGGGTCCCACCTTCAACGACTACTTTGCTAAACCTATATAAAGGACCTCATGGAAGCTTTTGAAGACAATCCTTGAAGCAAGCAAGAAAGAGAGAAACTCGAGCCTTCTTCCTCAGTGAAGATTATGCATTTTCTGCTTTAAGCCTCTCTGTGAGAGTGACCCACTTCTGTATAAACTTATGGGTTATTCATTGTAAAAAGTGAGAAGTGTGATTTGTATTTCTTGAGTGAAAAACCCCTTTAGGGAGAATCTGTAATCTGTGCAGTGCTTCACAAATACCTTTTTGCTATATTTGTTGAAATCTCCAAGCCAAGACCAAGAAGTGGTGCTGTTGTGAGGGAGTGAGAGTGGTGTGATCTTGAGACAGTGTGGAAACATTGTTGCTGCTGTGTTTGTGAGCTTGTGAGAAGCTCTTGATTGTGGTGAACTTCCTGTTGTTGTTATGTAAGCCAGTGGTGGCTGTTTGTGGTGTTGATTAGTGAAAATCTCACTGGAAAGTGAGGACTGGATGTAGCCCTGGGTTTGGGGTGAACCAGTATAAAAATCTTCTTTATGATCTTCCTTTTGCTCTCTCCTTTATTGTTTTAAGTATCTAAGTTGTAAAACTTGTTTTATGCATAAACATAGTTTCTATAAAATAGTATATCAACATAAATTCTCTTATGAGAAAGATCTTTGACTAAACAAAGACTTGAAGATTTGTTCTGAAGAAATATTCTTTAGGAAATTTGTTAAGATTTCATTCTAAGCTCAGAACAAATATTTATTCTGAACTTATATCATCTGAGTTTACTTCAGAACTTGAAAAGAGAAATCAATTTTTTTTAAAACACAATTCAACCTTCTCTTCTTGTGTTATTTTATTCACTTCAGATAGCATCAAAATGGTGTGCAAAGCTGAACCAGAGTTAAGGAATGAGGTTTCATCATAAGATTGAAGTTGACAACATCAGAATGATGCATGAAGTTGTTGGGTTTTCAAGGTATATAATTTAAAATTTAGTTTTTCATAAAAACCCTTGAGTGAAAAGAACCTCATTCCATGGACCACACATTATGCATGAATCTCTAAGGTTTAGAGGTTTACCATGGTAGTGTGCTTTCAAACCATGGAGAGTTCGCTCTTGATCACCAAGCGTCAAAAGTGACGACGCTTCTACTTAGTCCCGTTAACAAAACTGGAGCAGCGTCTCGGTGCTAATGTGTGTTTCATGTGTCATGTTTTGAGGTATGCACCTTCTTACATAGAAAACATAAGCTTATTGATAAAGCATTATTTAACATTGATTAATGGTTCATTTTGTACATATTTAACATGCTTTTAAGGTTATTTTAGCTGAGTTTTGTGATATTGGGCCTCATTAGGCCCAAGTGTTAAGTTTTATTAAATTTCGCAATTTTTTTCATCTTAACACTATTTTCATGTACAAGTCATAACTTTTTCACAGAGCTCCAATTTGGGTGATTTTGATCTTGTTTGAAAGCTAAGGAAGAGCTCTACATTTTGATGTCTCACGAGCTTAGGCTAATTCAGATGATTCAGGGTTCAATTTTAAGCTTCAAAGTGGCTTCCCTGCACTTGAATTTTTATGCTTTAGCACTTTAATAGGTTTTTAGGGATTTAATGCATAGGCTTCAGATGTTTTAGTAGAGCCCACATTTTTTTAATAATTTCCTTGTAATAAAACACTTGTGACACTCTTTGTGACACACTTTTTACACTACACTCTCATTTTATTAATTTCATATTAGGTTTTTGCTCTCCTTTCTCTCTTCTTCTTCCTTCTTATCCCTTTCTCCTCTCTTTTGTTCTTCAATTTTCTGATTGAAGCTCTAAATAAAGATATTCATGGAGAGCTAAATTCGTTTTCAATCCAAGGGTCCCAAGGCTTATGGTAAATTTGAGTTCCTCTATGCTTAATTTCAAATTTATGTTCTCTTCCCCTTTTATGTTTTTCAATTTTCTAAGTTTAAGGCATGATTATGCTTAGACTAGGAAATTGAATTGGGATTAGGGGTAGGATTGATTAATCTAGTGGTGATCATCTCAAGCAATACAAAAATGAGCTTGAATTCGGGTAAATTAAGGAATGCGATTGTATTCTCTATTTTCATAAATACATATGAGATGATGATCTCATGAAACTCATATTTGGATTTATGTGATTAAAAATTCATCCTTCAATTCTGGAACTGTGATAATTCAACTAGAATCATTGGATACTTGGGTTGATTTTATTTGAATCCATTTCTATTTATTGTTCAATTATGTTTCTGTTTTCTTAATTATGCAATCAAACAAAAATTTCCCCTGTTTCTAAATTAATATCAGTATACTTGATGAATTGTGTCCTGTATTGCAACATTTATTGGGTATCCTAGAACCCTAAACCGACATTGTTGTCACTTATCTTAATTTCCATAGAATATTGACTAAATCATATCTAATTAAATATCATGTCAATTAATTTAAGATCATATTTATAAATTAACCTCTAATTAAATCAAATCTTATCTAATCAAATCAAATCATATTTGATAAGATATTGATTAGATTGATCTAATCATATCTCTTATCAATTAATCAAATCATATTTGATCAATTAAATATGAGTAATTATATTCATATAACAAGTTTGTACAACAAATTGTACAACAAGTGCCAAGTCAGCAATAAATTAAATTCAAAATGAGAGAAAAAATTCCGTCAGAAAAAAAACCAAATCTTAATCTTAATCTTAATAAAAACATAAAACTAATCAGCAATAAAAAAAATCAAATTTGATAAAATAAACAAAAATAAAAAACAAATCTCGCAATCTCGTCCCTCACCCCACATTTCTGTTAGGGTTTCTTTACTCTCCTTCAATGATTTTCATCTTCTTCCTTCTTGCTTCAGTCACCCACCTTTAAATACCTTATGTCATGTTGGTTTGATTTACCAATGAATTTCTTGGAATCAAGCTGATTAATTTTCGAGCATCTTGGGATATGGTTGTGTGCTAGAATGGTTCTGCATTGGAGTGACCAACAATGGGATGCTACATTGATGTCATCCAGCATGTTCATCAAGATTTTTTTTTTATCAAATTTAATCTTTCTTTTTTTATTGTTGGATTTATCTTCCATTTTATTAAGATTAAGATTTGATTTTTTTTTTCTAACCTAGCAAGGGTTGGATTTCTTTTTCTATCATTAAAATTTGAATTTAATTTATTGCTGACTTGACACTTGTTATACAACTTGTTGTATGAATATAATTACTCATATTTAAGATATTAAGGTAAGATTAAAATCTTCAAATAAAAAATATTGATCATAATTACCTTAATTACTATGATTATGTTTTCTATGAATTAAGAAATAAAATAAAATAAGGAAAAAAAATGTTTTTGGTCCCTATACTATCGGTAAATCGTGGATTTAGTCCCTATGCTTTCAAATTGTGGATTTAGTCCCTATACTTTAAAAAATAAGTGAATTTGATCCCTCTCATTTAATGGAGTCCTGTTAACAAATTACATGTTGCGGTGGTTAAAATTCACTTTCTGGCGACTATAAACCATCGCAAAACATACGGTTGTAATGTAGTTAAACTTAACATTTATTGGCGGCTATAAATTGCCACAAAGTTTTTTTCTTCTAATTTTTCTCTTACCCTCCTTCATATTCTTTCCATCTTCAGAAACCACTTTGAATTTTTATCTAAAATTAAAAAAAAAAAATTCTAAATTCAAGGTTCTTGATTTGGTTTCAGACATATCAACTAAAGCCTCTGCATCGACGTCAAACGCCTTGAAAGTAAGGTTTTAAAAAAAGAGCAAATTACACTGACCTCTCCTTAGTTTAGGACTTATTACGCGTGCACCCCCTTTATAAAATTGCATTTCTTTAACCTCCCCTAACCCATTACCGTTATTGACGGTGTTATTTTTTTTTAAATGCCCAAATAACCCTTATGAATTAAGCCAAACGAAACCCCACTCACTCGTTTCCCCCTCATGTAAGCTCTAAAATTCGAAATCCCCAAAAGTGTAATGCTGTTACTATTAGCAATTAGCATTGGCATCACAAAAATATCATTCAAAGGCTTATTTTGCACAGCCTATGCCCAAGCAAGGTTACACAAACATGAAGCATATCCACGACATATAATAGGGTATTTTTGAGTAAAGATCATGAACAATCAAAACCTTATCGTCACTTCCATTGGGCTTATTGTTATTATTCACCACCTTAACATCTTGCTTATTGAAATCCTCCACCAAAATCTCTGCCACCGAAGCAGTATTCGAAATCTCACCCTCTTCCACATCTTCAAATTGGGTTCCAATTTCGTTCCTTCAAAAATCTCAAATCTAGGGATAGTGTTAAAACTAAATAGGAAGTTTCACGGTGACGGATCTGTTCCGTGAGATTGGGAATCATATAAGGTTTTCTTCTGCCCTTCATCGTCTTCAATCTTTTGCTTTTCAAAAATGTTTTTGGCTTTTAACAGGTGTTTTGAGGAAGACAAGGGCATAAGTGTCCTTAAATTTTATTAAAGCAACATGTGCTGTGCGTGTGATGCATTTTCGTTAACGGAATCTACACTATGATGGAATAGGGGGTGCGATTGTAATGGAGTTGCAAAAATGAAGGGGGTTTTGTGTAGGGGTAATTTACGGAGGGGGTGTGTATGTAATAAGTCATAAACTGAGGAGAGATGGGTATAATTTGCTCTTAAAAAAATTCTAAATGCTAATTACACCTTTTGCACTACAAATTCACCTCAGCTTTTGAATTCACCTCTCTACCAACCCATCGATCACATCAAACACCTCATCTCCACTAGGCGTCGCTTTTACCTCCATTTCGTGATTTCGACAGATTTTTGAACAACTGCGTCACAGAGAACCAAAGATTCAGTGAGGGAAGATCAAGGCAAGTAGGTTCTCATCTTCTCCACGTCGTTCTCCTTCTCGAAGTAAATTTTTGTCGTATATTCGTTTGCTTGCCAAATCGAAATAGAACAAAGGAGATTTGTGTGAGTGGTGCCAAAACAACTCTGAAAATTCATAGGGTTGGTGAAGTCAAGTTGGGTTTTGGGAATGTGAAAAGAGAAAAGGGTTTGGAGCGGGGAAGGGAATGAGAAGTGGGATATGTTTGCAATTTGTGGTAGTAAAAAATTGCCAATAATTGTTAAGTGGGAACACATTTTGACTACGTGGGGCATAGTTTTAAAAATCGAATCGGTGACTGATCCGGTCAATGCACTGGGTCACTGGGTCAGTGGTCGAACCAGTGTGTCACTAATTGACCCGTATGACCCGGTCTGTATTAAAAAATTTGAAAATTTTATACCTGCCTTAAAAAAGTAAAAAAAAAATCACATAACAAATTAATATAATTTCACAAGCTCATTTTTCAAGTTCAAATCCATTGATATTCACAGTAACAAAATCATATTATAAATTACTTATTACACTTCTTTAAAGTTTAAACAGAATTCAAAATAATAGAATCACACTATCAACTATACCATCACTTCTTCAAACAAAATTCACAGTGACAGAATCACAGTATCAATTACCTAAGAATCATTACTCATAAATAATAAAACAGAATCAACTAAAAATAACATTCAAGTTGGATTAAATAGAACCATGTGGTGTGGATCGATGTGGTAGAGATGAGGGCCTTAGGGTTTATCTGTGTGCGCTTTGAAGTTTGAAGAAGAAAAGACACAGACTCACAAACACGACACAGCAAGCATTATTTTGGCAAACGCTCACAGCCACAAAACCTTTCTTTCTTTTGATTTTTTATCCAAACGACGTCATTTCAAGCAATTTAAAAAAAATTAAAAAAGTGCGTGACCCTGGTCGGGTCACCGGTTTAACCCCGGGTCGCACCAGGTTTGACCGGGTCACACCGGGTTTGACCGGGTCGAAAGCATAGTCGGTCCGATAGCCGGCTCGACCCGGTCTAACCTCCGAGTCACGGTCTAACCGGCCGGGTCGGTCCGGTTTTTAAAACATGGACGTGGGGGTTATAAACCGGCGAAAATTGTATTTAAACCGTTACAAATCATGACCATTTGCCACGTAAAAAACAGAGCTAACTCCGTCAATGCGCAGGGACTAAATTCATTTATTTTTTAAAGTATGGGGACTAAATCCACTATTTAAAAGTACAGGGACTAAATTCACGATTGACCGAAAGTACAGGGACCAAAAACATATTTTTCCATAAAATAATTTAGCAACATGTTAGAGGAAAAAGAATTAATGTGATGTTGTCATGTAACATCTGCCTACGTAACAAAACCTTCTTCTATGACACACACACACACACACATATAATGATTATGTTTTTTTTGAATTAAAAAAATAAAATAAAATAGTTTTAACGAGTTTTTGGAGGAAAAAGAATTAATGTGATGTTGTCATGTGACATTTGTCTACGTGGCAAAATATTATTTTACAATAAATAATAACAATAATAATTGAATGAATGAATTGATAATTGGTAATAATTGATTATTTAAATAAATTAAATTCGTAAATTAACCACAACAAATTGGTATAAAAGAAATTTAAAATTAATAAAGAATGTTATTATATTTGGATTTGACTTCTCTGAGGGGAGTGCACTTTAAAGGATAGGTTATGTTTGGCAAAATTAGTTGAAAACATGTAGTTAATAGCTGAAAGCTGGAAAATTAGTTTATTAAATTATAAGTGCTTGGTAAAATTATTTGATAAAATAGCTGAAAAATATAAAATGACATAAATGGACGTATTTATGTGATATTTTTATTTAATTTAATTTTATTATTAAAAATGTATTTTGGGATATTTATAATTTTAGTTTTTGAATTGCTTTAAACACTTATAACTTTTTATTTATAGATCAATTATTTTAATTCTATTTTTTTACTTTCAATTATTATATTTGTTGCATATTGTATTTTTTATTATTCATCTTATACTATATCTTAATTTTTTTAATCAAATTTAAAATAAAGTAGAAATAAAATACTTTTAAGTAGACATCACACTTCATTAAGTTACTTAATGTAATGATTAAAATATCTTGAAGTATAATATTAAAATAATAGAAAAATAATGTGAATATATAGAGTTATGGTTAAAATAAATAATTTAATATTAAAATATTAAAATAATAAAAATAAAATAAACCTATCATCTAACAATATCAATATCTTGAAGTATAAGCTGAAATAATAAAATAGATATTGTAAATAGTATAATGGTTAAAATAAGAACAAATGGTTTTGTGTAATTACACAAGCATCCCCTATAATAAAATCCTATCTTATGAGTGGAACAAGAGAAAAAAATAATAAAATCTTATCTATATAGAAAAGGTTAAAAAGAAAATCTAATAAATATTCAAAGACAAAAAGAAAATAAACATAAAAAATAAAAGTTAAAATTTAGTGTTTTAAAAAACGCTATTTAAAATAGCGTCTCAAATACTAGAAGTTACAAAAAAAAAAAAACTTATTTACTAAAAAGTTTTTTATCTATTAAAAAAAGCATAAATATCTTGCCAATATATAATCAAAATACAATAATAATTGTTAATTTAAAAATTAATGATTGACATTATAATTAATTTTAGATTTTATTACATATATATTTTATTTTATCATAAATCTTACCTAAGATATTTGATATTAAAGTGTACTCCACAATCGAGGGGTCTAGTTCAGTTGGTTGAATAGAGTTTGTGAGTTATTGTAAACCCTCCGATACTTGTCTTCGATTTCCACAGATAAAAAAAAAAAAAAAGTGTACTCCACAAGCCAAATCCTATATATGAACTTCTTTTGCTCTCGCTTCCTTCACTCGCGTGCGTAACAGCATAGTCAAAAACAGAAAGAGCACAAAATTTGCATTTTGCAGAGCGAAAGACAATGGAATACATTCAATACTTCTTGTGTCGTCGAACGGTGCTGGAGATGCTCCAAGACAGAGGTTACGACGTCGTTCAGCAGATGAACCTCATTCCCTCATGCGAGGAATTGCGTTCCCGCTTCGGCCATCGTCCCAAACCCCAAACCCTCGGTTTCCGCGTTTCGCATCTCTCTGATCCGTCCAACACGGTAGGTATCACACAACACAAATTCAAACTTTATTTATTTATTTATTTATTTATATTATTATTATTCCAGTTTTATTGCGGGAGTTGAACGAGGAGCGCGTTTTGGTGTGCAGGTACAAGTTGTGTTTGAAAGAGCATTTGATAAAATAGGAAAAGAAACTGCAACTGAAATATATAATGAGAAGATTGTGGATAGGGAAAGTTTGAAAGGGCTCATACTAATCGTGGAGCATGGTAAATTGACTTCAGGTGCACATAGAGAATTCAAGAGGTGGCCGTTTAAGGTTGAGATTTTCAAAGTGAGTTCATGTTTAATTTTTTTTTTTTATTATTATTTGTGTTGACATTTTAATTAGTTTTTTTTTTTTTTTTTCTTTTGATCCCGTGATTCATGTGTTTAAGAATTAACAAAGAAAATATGTGGGGTCTGAAGAGATATCTTAATTTAGATTTTCTGTTTAGTTTCAGTTCTTTCTTATGTTATGATAAGGATAATAACTGTTAGTTTCTTTCTATTATATGTTCTGATAAGGATAATTATCTTGTTTATGATTGCTTTTGTTTGTTTTAGGATTCGGATTCTATTAGTTTTATCTTTTTGCTATTTTTTTTTTATTTGGTTAGGATTTGTAAGGCTATCCAAGTCATTGCTTCTGCACTGAATAAAAGAGACATTCGTTCAGTTCATAACAGGGTATCTATCTGGGAGGGGTATAAATTAAAATAAGTGAGCCTTTGTTTTGCTTTTCTCACTTAAATTGCTGATCATGCTCTAATCAGTATTTACCCTTTTCATTCGAATGATGAGGTATTAGGTTTCTTATGATTGAATTTGTTGGCATTGCTGTAGTATCTAAAAGAGTATTATTTTTATCCATGAAGTATTTGAGCACTTCTAGTTTTGCTGTTACGTGGGAGGGACTTTTTTAAGTCTGTAACACCATAATATTCTTTTGCCTCTAGGTTGTGGAACTGTGGTTCAATGTTACAAAGCATGGAAAGCAGCCAAAGCCAAAGTACGAAGTACTGACCGATGATGAGAAGAGAGCACTGCTCACCGAGTTAAATAGGGAAGAGAAGCAGGTAATGTATGTTTCTAAAGGATTTTATCATCCAACCAATTGTAAGTGCACTTTATTCTAAAGTGCACCTCCTCACTTTAGAGAAACCAAATTCATTTCTATATGTTCTAACTCGTGAAAAGTGATGGGAAAATGATAAATCATAGGATGTTGCATGTAGAAACTAGCGTAACTATACAATGGTACTTAGCTGAAAAATAAATTAAGGCAGCATATCTATGTCATTTGCCTCAGAATACATGTCTCTGTCATTTGCCTCAGAATTATGAATTAGTTATGTTGCATTCCCTACTTTAAGTGGATTCTTATCACTGCTAATGAATTGTAATAAAAATTTATTACTTTCAGATTGATTGTGCCATAAATAGAGCTTAATTATTTTATGAGATATGTTGTAGTATTACTTTGATGCATGAAGTATTTGGGCCCTTTTAATTTTGCTGTTATGTGGAAGTTTTTGGTCTGTAACTCCATCTTCCTTTGTCTCTAGATCAATAATTTGCTGGTCAATATTACAAAGCATGTGTTGCAGCCAGAGAATGAGGCGTTGACTGATGATGAGAAGAAAGCACTGCTCACCAAGCATGTGCTGCAGCCAAAGCAAGAGGTACTCACTGATGATGAGATGGAAGCACCGTTCACCAAGTTTCACTTGGAAGAGAAGCAGGTAATATATGTTTCTAAACATGTTCTACTAAAAAAAGTTGTTGGGAAATTTTGGGGGTGAGGGTTGTGGTTTGGAGATTTCAGAAAATGATAAATAATTACATATTGCATGTGACAACAATATAATGTACTTAGTTGAAAAATAAATTAAGGCAGAATATTTATGTGTTTTGCCTTAGAATTATGAATTAGTTAGTTAGATTCTTGTAATGCTATTGTATAGTAATAAAAAATTATTACTTTTGAACAGGTTGTGCCATAATAAAAAAATATATCTTGTTTAATTTGTTTCTTTTTTATTTTCCAGCTCCTTCGCATGTCAAAAACTAATGCCATAGCTCGCTACTATGGGCTGGAGAAAGGGCAAGTCATTAAAATCACTCACAGTGGTCCAGGGGTTTATTCTCATGTATCTTATCGCTGTGTTGTGTAATACTTTTAAAGGGGGTGAAAAGTTAATTAGCAGAGTCATAGCAAGAGGAGTGTCGCTTAGGGACTCATTTTTAGAGGGGCACCAAATTTTTTATTTAGTTTATATAAATATTAAAATAAATTTTTTATATAATGTTATAATGTAACAATGTCAATGTGGATGTGAGGAATTCTTTTTGTTCAGTTGGTTGCAAAATGTAAAGAGGGATAACTTAGAAACATAAAAGAAAACAATAAAAATTGAAACTTTTCTAAAACATGATAATTCTTATGATTTTGATGGTGAAATTTTATTTGAAGAATTAAAAGTCATTAGAGAGGTTTTATCAATTGAATCAAAATCAAGTTTTATGATATTGAATTCTTTGAAGACATTTAATTGATTTCCTATTGCATGTACAACTTATAGAATAATATTAACTATTCATGTTAAAATCCTATTTGTGATCTACTATGTCACAAGGTAGATTAATTAATTTTATTTTGATTTTATTGAAAATTATTTTTTAAAGAATCTGGATTATGAACATGTTATTAATGAGTTCTGCAACACAAAAAAAAATGCAAGAAAGACAATATTTAACATTATTTTAAGAAGCTATCGGTTTTGAAAAAGTTGTAACATTACAAGTTTTTAAAATAAGAAGTGCTTTTTAAAATTATAACTAAATAAAGTTATCTTACAATAAAAATTTTAAAATGTTAATTAACTTTTATATATTTTTAATTTTTTTTAAATTAATCAAACGGACCTGCATATCTTTTTAGATGATTGTGCATAGCAAACTAGAGGTATGTCCTGCCTGTGAGTTTTTTAAAATAGGGTTAAATATGTTTTTCGTCCCTGAACTTTTTGTGAATTTTGGTATCTAAACTTTTCATTGACCGGTCAACGTCCTTCAACTTTTTTTGTCCTAGGTTTTACTCCTTTCCGTCTATTTTGGTCATTAAATAATGACGTGACATTAGTTTTATTTTATTATGTTTCGTTAAAGTCGAAAAAAATTGCTACAGAAAGGGATGAATAAGCAAACCTTTCTCGTAGTCATTCCAATAATCCCCACCTCTCAACTAGGGATGACAATGTGTAGGTCTGGGTAGGGTACTATAGTACTCGTCCCCATACCCGCATTTAAAAAGAATATCCGTACTCGTCCTCATACCTGCGCGGGTAGTAACTTTAATTCACATCTTTGTACCTGTTGGGTACCTATACACTCATATCCACACTCGTTACTCACACTTTACTTATGTATAGAGTTAATAAATATAATGAAAAATCTATGTTTAACAAGTATTTAAAACTCCAGTAAAAAAAACAAGTAAAATGTGCAATAAATAAGATTCAATAAAAGCACAAATCTATTATAAGGTGAAAAAATAAACTTTAATTTTAATACAAATTTGTATTTTTTGTATTTTTATTTTTATTTTTTCTTTAGCAACAACTAGGGGAAAGAGAGGTTCGTGTCTCTCAACATTTTTTTTAATTAAACATAAAATAAAATGAAAATTACAATTTATTTGGTGATTAATTGTTTATCATATAGACAAAAGCTATTCAAAAAATTTGATTAGTATATAAATCACAATAATGTATTTTATACAAACATTAAAATATTTACATGAAAAACATAAATAATATTTATAGGTAATACGAGCATTCTATAAAAATATTTTTTTATATGAAAATACATTAATATAAATTTAAGAGTAAAAAAAGACAACAAAGATATTAACTATTTTATATAAAAGTAAATATGAATATTTTACATTAAAGCATATTAAATAAAGACAATAAATTAATATCTTTATTGCTGATATTTAAATTTTAGAGGGAAAACAGACAATAAAGATATTAAATATTTTACATAAAAGCATATTAATATATATCGTCATAGAAATTACAATTTAGTTAAATGTTTTCTAATATAAATTTATTTTTATACTGGAATTTTTACCTTTTTTGAGTTATAACAATTTTTTTTTTAAAAAAAGGTAAAAATAATAATATTACTGATTAAATATTATTTAATTTTATAGAGATTAAAAATATGTTTAAATGTTTTCTTAATAAAAATATATAATCATATCAGTTAAGGCAATTATAATTATTATATATTCTAATTTATCTTGCCACAATGCAACTAAGTTTTTTACTATTTTTTAATTCATAAAAGTATATAACCATATTAATTAGACTTATTATGATTAATACATATTTTAATTTAAATTAATTAAAGTAACTTTGATTAATATATATTATTTTAATTAAAATTTATTTATAATATCAATATATATTCTGATATAAATATATAGTATATTCAAATTAAGATTATTTTAAATTAGGGTATTTTAAATTTATAGTAGAATAATTTAAGGTTATATTATTATTTTTCATTAATTTAAATTTCTACATTCTACAATTATCACATTAGTGTTTAATCATTAATAAGTTAAATAGTTATTGTTACTATTATTTGTCATACAATTCATAATAAATATTTTAATCATGTAATTAATTCAAGATAAAAAATTAATAAATAATAAATAATATGTTAATCTAATTTAATTTAAATTAATTTGTATCATAATAGTTTGTACTTAACGTGTCACACTTGATTTATAAATTTTATGTAAATAAAAAAAAACATCAATTAAATCTCATATTAATAATGTCAAATATCAACTCATAAATTAAAAATAACAAATAGTATTTAAAAAAATGTAATTTTATGAATGTTATGTTGAATAATCAATCAATAATTAAAAATAAAGTATATCCTAGCTATAAAAAATGGTATTTTCAAGCCGGTGATTAATTGCAATTTATTAGTACATGTGTTCAAAATGTATCTGCCAAAATATATATTGATATAAGGATGAAAATATTACGTTGAAGTGGAACGGTAAATAATCTAAATCAACTTGAAATTACTAGAAAAAAGATGAGTTTAATGGTGATATACTGATAGTGTAAAATATTTTTACATTGTTATCCAATCACAAATCATTGTTGATATAACTTTTAAGATAATTTTATAAAAGTCAACAAACTTACCATATGGTGGGTTGTGATTGGATGACAGTGTAAAATAATTTTACACTGTCAGTGCATAGCCCTTTTTCTCAAAAAGAATTTACAAAATTCTCAGTTGTTATTAGCTGAAACAAAAATAAGATCAAAGAAATTATTATTCAAGCATCATCTTGTCTTTGTATTCATCGTTATTTTTTGAATTTGAATAAATTTCACTAACCACCTCTGAGATTTTGTGATATTACACAAACACTCCCCATTTTTTTAACATCTACAAGGACCTCCCTTATCTGTAATATTTTTCAAATAATTAAGGGAGGTTAGTGTAATATATAAAGGTGTTGGTGCAATGTTTTTCAAACAATTTAAGAGGAGTTAATGCAGGGATATAAAAAAATAGGAAAAATATATGTAATTTCATGAAACTTCATAGGTGGTTAGTGTAATTTACTCTTATTTTATTTTTATTGTAATCTATAACTTCAATTTATTAGGAATATACACGTAATATTAATTAATTATCAACTATTAAGATTACTTATTTTATTCTTTTATAATGAGATGTTCACTTTAGAAGAGACAAATCATATTTTTTGTAAGACGACTATTCATATAAATTAGAATGATATAATATATCTAAAAATATAAAATTGTTTGAACATATATCAATGTCTATAGGAGTACGACTCTTGTAAGAACATTTTCTTATTAGAACATGAAAACAACTAATAACAGCTATCAGGTCAAGATTAAAAATAATAGATGGTTGACATTATAATATTTAAAAATTCAAATTAAAATCTAATATAATCATCAAATCTCTAAAAGATTCACTAAACAAAAATCAAATCACTACCACCGCCGTCAGCGGTGATGATGGCGGCAGTGACGACGGTTATGGTAGCGGAGGTGGTGGTCGTCATGGTGGTGGTGGTGATGGACAACAGTCATGGTGGTGGTGGTGGTGATGGACAACAGTCATGGTGGTGGTGGTGGTGGCGACAACGATCATGGTGATGGTTGCAACGATGGTCATGGGGGTGACAGTGACAGTCATGGTGGTGATGGTGATGGGTTAATTGAGATATTTTAGGAAGTAATAATTGAAATCTTTTATAAATATGATTTTTGTTTGGTGAACCTTTTAGAGATTTGTTGGATTATATTAGATTTTAATTTTATTTTTTAAATATTTTAATCTCAACCGTCTATTATTTTTAATCTTGATTTAATTGTTGTTATTACTGGTTCTCATGTTCTCACATGAAAAAGTGTTCTCACATACTTTATATATAAGATAAGACCTCTTATTATATATATATTTCCTATATATATTTGAATTGTTAAGATTGAAACAAACTAAGTCATGTGAGTTTTTTAAAAAGTTACATGACTCTCTGTATGTGTGTGTGTGTGTGTGTGTTCAATACAAATATTGTATTTAATTTAAAAAAAAATCAATTATCATATTCCCAAAAATAAAATACAATTTTGTAATTAGGTGAGAAAATAATCGATATAGTATTGTTAGGTGACATCTATCTACGTGACAAAGTAGATAATAGAATGATAGAATAGATTATTGATTATAGATTATAGATAATAGATCTAATAATAATAAAAAATATAAGATTAACATATAATTTAAAAGGATTGTTAAAATATTTAAATTTTGAATGTTTGAATATAAAAATGTAAAAACATAACCCAGTGGGACTCGAATCCAAGTTTCAACACTTACCTCAAAGCTTTTAACCACTGAACCAACAAGAATATTATGTTTATACAATTCAAATTTTATTTATATAATTTTTATATATTTAATATAGACCGGTTCATGTGGTTCAATTAGTGACCCACTGGTTCGACCATTGACCCAATGACCCAGTGCCTTGAACGGGTCGGTCACCGGTTCGTTTTTAAAACTATGTTTGTCGTACTAGGTTTTTTTACACAAACTAAGAAAAACTAATAAATGGATGAAAGAGAGTGACAATTTTACAAAATTAACCTTACCATTATTAATTCATTTATAGTTTTTGTTGTCCATCATTAATATTATAAGTGATATAAGTGGAAAATAGTAATTAATATGACATTGAAAAGTTAAAATGACAATTATTTTGAGACTTATTTTTCTTCCTACACGACAATTATTATAGGACAGAGGGAGTATAATTTATCAAACTAGTTTTTAAAACCAACATGCATGTAGGTCTTGCTTCCTTCACTCGCATGCGTAACAAAAAGGTGGGAGCATTTGCACTCTGCAGAGCGATACAGAATGAATAGCCTTCACTACTTCTGTTGTTGTAAAATGGCCTTATGTGAATATATAGTTGTACAACGGATAGGGAATAACAAATAGATAACAACTCCAATCTTAACAAACATAGGATTTTGAAAATAAATGAACTGATAAGATTGAAACTAATTCAAACTAAGTCAATACACTTACATGCCCCCTAGATGGAGGCAGCTTCAATGACTTGATGCAAGAAAATGTGTTTAAAGTTGGTTTCTGAACGAAGAAAATGTTGTGAAGGGGTTCTAAAGCGTTTACGATTGCATTGCATCCCTTTTATATGTTGGAACATATTTCATGACAATTTCTTTGTTCTGTGAAGATTTTGTTAGAATTTTCCTATAAATTGTTGTAGACTTCAATTAATTGTAACATTTTATGTTGCCAAAAATGGGCTAATATGGTGATATTTGAGCCCACTAATAATGTTATTAATGGTAATAGGCTTTGGACACCTAATATTAGTTAGTGTGGGAAACAATGTGGGCCTAACCACTAGGCCCATAATAAGAGGTGCCTAGAGTTAATAAATAGTATGACTAGGTCCCCTTTGTCATCACGTTATTCAATTGTGTGTGTGTGTGTGTGTCATTTGCCTTAGAATTATGAATTAGTTATATTCCCTACTTTAAGTCGATTCTTATCACTGCTAATGTACTACAATAAAAATGTATTACTTTCAAATTGGTTGTGCCATAAATAGATCTTATTTAATGAGATGTGTTATTCATACAACCACTCATACAACATCATTTTATGTCTTTCTATCACATTATTTATTACATCATTTATCATATTTCACACTTATCTTTCTTCTCTTTTAGTTGTACAATTTATTGTACACATAAACAATTTTCTTATTTATTAATTTCTTTCTTTTTTCGACTCCCTACCGTGTTAAACACTAATGGCATAGCTCGCTACTATGGGATGGAGAGAGGGCAAGTCATTAAGATCACTCGAAGTGGACCGATGAATGAATCTCTGTATCCTCTTCAAAAAAAAATAAAAAATGAATCTTTGTATCTTGCATACATTACAATCATGTCATGTAATACTTCTATTACATATATGCTTCAATAAAATGCAACATATGACCATTTTCATTTTATATTTGTTTTAAAACCTAAACAAAGGGGCCAACAAGTTAGCAAGAGGAGAGTGTCTTGTCATATAGACGCAAGCGATGAGAGAGAAAGGTAGAGAGAGGGAGAGAGCGATGGAGAGAGAAAGGAACAGGGAAAGTGAGCAAACCACCATGGAGAAAGGGAAAAGAAGTTGGAGGTATCTCAACTTTCTACTTCTCTAGGTTCCCTGAAGACTTCCAACAGATGGATCTTTGGAAAATTTTCAAAAGATGGGGGAGGGTTTGGGAAGTTTTCATTGCAAAGAAGAGAGATAGAAGAGGCAACAGGTACCGCTTTGTAAGGTTTATCGGAGTTCAAAATGACTATGCACTAGAAAGGAAGCTGGACACAATATGTATTGGTATCATCAAAATGCATGTTAATATCCCAAGGTACAAGAAAACAACAAAAGAGTATCAAAAGGAAAAAGTAGAGTTCGGAAGAGAAGGGACTGGAAGGAAAATAAACAAAACAGAAGAACTGCAGAAAAGAAAAAATACAATAGTAGAAAGTCAGAAGGAGGAGGCTAGAACTTATGCGGAAGTGGTACAGGGACCAAAAAGAAACATACAAGCAAGGTGGGTAGAGAAACATAGAAACAATCACACTAATAAGGAAGAAAAATGGTGGGGAAGAGAAATTACTGTGCCTGAAATGAACAAACAACTGCTAGAAAACAGCTGGGTGGGGAGATTAAGAGATCTATCGTTGTTCAACAGGCTGGACGAAGTTCTTATTTTTGAAGACGCTGAGAAGATTAGCCTGAAATATATAGGGAGGGGACGATATGGTGCTTATAATGGGGACATCAAAGGAAAATATGGAGGAGAAAATCAAGTGTGAGGAGGAGGGGTTCCTAACAATTTTTCACTCTATCCAGAAATGGAGTCCGGAGGTCACATCTGGAAAAAGACTTGGTTGGATTAGATGCACTGGCGTGCCGCTGCAAGCGTGGGGAGACGAATGTTTCTCCAAAGTAGTGTCAGTATTTGGAAACTTTGTATCTCTAGATAAAACGACTACAGCGCTAGAGAAACTTGATGCTGCAAGAATCTTGGTGCAAATTACTACGCCAAATCAGATTGCCAGGAGTGAAAAGATGAAGATCAATGGGAAAGTATATATAGTAAGGTGCGTCGAGGAGAATGCACAGCAGACTGAAAAATGCTCGTGCTGGAGGTGGGGAAATCAAGATTTCTCATCAAAGGGAAACTCTTTATGCAGCGAAGTTGGCATGGAGATTGCATCTTCAAACTCAGAATTTGATGGAGAAGAATACTTATGTAATCAAAAAAGCATATGGAGTGGTCGCCGGCGAAAGGGAGGCTCAAGGCGAGTCACGAGTGGAGGAGACGGTGGAAAATTAAAAAATTTATCCTATGGATAATAACCACCATGCAACAATGGGATCTGGGAGTTATAAGGACAACTGTCAGGGTACTATAGAAAAAGAACACAGTAAGGTGCTCGTTGAGGGGGATATGACAAGGAAAGTAGTGGGGCTCGAAAGTCAAGATGACAATGGGAGTAAAGTGGTGCAACAGGAGGATGGAAGAGGAATGGAGAGGTTACAATTGGGGGACCCACATATAAAAGGACACGTGGAAGTAGAAACTGTTGAAAACAGGTTAGATGAAACGCGTGATAAGGAAGAGGGACAAGATGAAGGGATGGGCCTAGATTTGGAAAAGACAAATTGTGAAGAGGCCTAAATATCAAATTGGGCTATTGAAGATATCCTGAACAAAGATGAACAAGTAGGCCTGCATCTGGATGGAGCTGATAAAAAGGATCAAAGCAAAGAGGGGCACAGAAGCGAAACAAATACAAAAATCACAACAACAGTAACAGAGGATAATGCAAATGTGATATGTGGTCAAACTCTGCAATGGAATGAAGAAGATGAAGATATAGTGACCCGAGGCCCCATCAGAGGAAAATCAATATTACATGAAGATGAAGGGTGGATTTCTACGGAATTAGATGCTAGTACTTCCTATCTCCAGAGGACGAGAAGTCAACATCAGAAGTCCAAAGAAACTCAGATCATGCATTTTAGCTTCAGCAACCAACTATCTGATAGTTGTATCAAGAACTGCAATAGAATATTCTGGATTAGGAATGATGATTTGGAAGCACTGAAACTGTGGGAGCTGGGAAAGAAGTTTGGGGTAACTTTCGAAGGTGATGAAGAAGAAATTCTGGAGAAACTAAGGAGTATGGAGGAAAGAGATAAAGAAGGCCTACAGGAGGTCCAAAGAAGAACAATGGAGGGGAATAGGGAAGTGGGATTATGAAGATGCTAACATACAACATGAGGGGACTAGGGGGGAGGATAAAGGGGAAGTGCATTAGAAAAATTATTCAAAAAGAGGAGATACAATTTTTGTGCATTCAAGAAACAAAGAAGGAGGTAATTGACAAAAGTGTCTGTATTTCTTTATGGGGAGATGGAGAGATGGATTGGATAGCTCTTCCGGCGGTGGGATCTTCAGGGGGAATTCTAAGTATATGGGATACAAAAAGCTTTCAACTTAAAGACCATTGTGTGGGGGTTGGGTTTATTATGGTGGCGGGAGTGTGAAAAGATAAAGGAAGAGAAGTAGTTATAGTGAACATATATGGCACGGGTGATAGGACACACAAGAGAAGGATGTGGCAAGAAATATTGGAGAAAAAAAGAAGAAGCAGTATTGAGAGTTGGTGCTTGATAGAGGATTTTAATAGTATAAGGTGTGCATCGGAGAGAGTGGGTATAAGGGGTGAGGATGGTGGGATTGGAGAAAGGGTGGAGTTCAACAAATTTATTGAAGACATGGTGTTGGAAGATATTCCGGTTGTGGGAAGAAAATTCACATGGTATAGGACAAACGGAAGTGCAAGAAGTAGGATTGATAGCGTCTTGGTGAATAGAGAATGGATGAACATTTGGCATGGAAGCACCCAATACATACTTGATAGAAATATATCAGATCATTGTCCAATTTTGATCAAGAATACAATCATTGATTGGGGGCCAAAACATTTTAAGGTTCTCGATTGTTGGCTTATGGATAACAAGTTTGCGAGCTTTGTGGAAGAAGTATGGGGCAATTTGAAGATTGATGGTTGGGGAGCCTATGTTTTCAAGGAGAAATTGATAGAATTGAAGAAAAGATTAAAGGTGTGAAACTTGGAACATTTTGGCTACTTGGAGAAAAGGCAAGGTCAAATTGAAAAAGAAATGAACGAGCTAGAAAAAAAGGGAGACCAAGTAGATCTAAATGAAGAGGAAAATAAGAGGAAGATGGAACTACAAGAAGAATTTTGGAGGGTTACTACATATAATGAATCCTTGGCAAGACAAAAAGCAAGAGCGAAATGGGTACTTGAAGGAGACACAAATTCAAGATATTTTCACATGGTTGTCAATTGGAAAAGGAGGAGGAACATGTTGAGAGGCGTACATATTGGGAGTGAGTGGGTGGAGGAGCATAGTAGAGTGAAGGAGGAGGTGAAGAATTTTTTTAATGACAAATTTAGAGAGCAAATGGGGGTTAGACCACAGTTGGAAGGAGTAAAGTTCAAGAAGCTTTCAAGTGAAGACAATCTCTATCTCACGGCTAAATTTGAAGATATGGAGGTAAAGGAGGCCGTGTGGGAGTGTGGGAACACAAAAAGTCTGGGCCCTGATGGTTACAACTTCAAATTCATAAAGGCATTTTGGAGCATTATGAAGGATGATGTAATGAGATTTCTACACGAATTCCATGATAATGGGGTTTTGCCAAGAGGATGCAATTCCTCTTTTATAACACTCATTCCAAAAGTGGTAGATCCACAACATTTGGGGAATTTTAGGCCAATATCTTTGGTGGGAGCTTTGTACAAAATATTGGCAAAAATCCTCTCAAATAGGCTTAAGAGAGTGTTGAATGGTGTTATTGATCATCGACAAAGTGCTTTCCTAAAGGGGAGGTTCCTGTTACACGGAGTTCTGGTGGCAAATGAAGTGGTTGAGGAGGCTAGCAGGTTGAAGAAGAAGTGTTTGATATTCAAAGTCGACTATGAAAAGGCATATGATTCGGTGAGTTGGGATTTTTTGATGTATATGCTCAATAGATTGGGTTTTAATGGGAAATGGATGAGTTGGATTAAAGCATGCTTGGAAAGTAGTAGAGTATCGGTATTAGTTAATGGAAGCCCAACTAATGAATTCAAGATATCAAAGGGTTTGAGACAGGGGGATCCACTTGCACCTTTTCTCTTTACTATCATTGCGGAGGGGTTATGTGGAATGGTTAGGGAGGCGATTGAGAAAAACATGTTTACTAGCTACTTAGTGGGGAAAGATGAGGTTAATGTTAATCTTCTTCAATATGCGGATGATACCATCTTTTTGGGGAAGCTTCTTTGGAGAATGTGGTCACAATAAAAAGTATCCTTCGATGCTTTGAGTTGGTGTCCGGCTTGAAGGTAAATTTCCATAAAAGTTGCTTTGGGACTATTGGTGTTAATAGAGAGGCGTGTGAAAGGCATGCAAATATTTTGAATTGTAAATTATTGCATGTACCATTTGTATATCTCGGAATACCTATTGGTTCTAACCCTAGGAAGATGAAAACTTGGAAGCCCGTAATAGAAAAAGTTTCAAAAAGATTGTCCGGCTGGAAACATAGAGTGTTGTCTATGGCGGGTAGGATATGCCTCATAAACTCGGTTTTGTCCGCCATACCATTATTTTATCTTTCCTTTTTTAAAATGCCAAAATTAGTGGTGAAGGAGGTTATTAGGCTCCAAAGGAATTTCATGTGGGGTTGTGAGGGAGACAATAGAAAGGTTGCATGGATAAGTTGGGAGAGGGTGTGCAGGCCTAAAAGCCACGGGGGCTTGGGGGTAAAAAATATTGCCTTCTTTAATGATGCTTTATTATCAAAATGGAGATGGGATCTTTTCCACTCCAATGGTGAGTTGTGGGGAAAGGTTCTTGAATCAAAATATGGAGGGTGGAGGGGACTTGTGGGTGAGCAAGATAGTCATGTGTCATCTATTTGGTAGAGGGACTTACGAAAGGTGTGCAGGGGTGGAAATGAGATAAAGTGGTTTGAAAGTATGTGTGAATGGAAAATTGGGAAAGGGGACAAGGTACTATTTTGGCATGATGAATGGGTGGGTCAACAAACACTTGCAAATAGGTACCCTAGACTTTTTTTAAATTCACAACAAAGAGGGGAGTGGGTAGGGAGATGGGAAGGTGGGATGGTGAGAACTGGATATGGTGTTTTGAGTGGAGAAGGGAGTGGTTTGAATGGGAAAGGAGATTGGTTGATAACTTGAAGGAGGAATTGAGAAATGTTAAGGTGGAAAAAAATGAAAAAGATAGATGGATTTGGTTGGAGGATAATACAGGTATATACACTGTTAAATCAGCATATGAAGCGCTGTATGGGCTGGTTGCGGGAAGCCAACAGGTGGACATTTTTTTATGACATTTGGAGGCTAAAAATTCCTCCAAAAGTGACTAATTTTTTGCCTACAGCTGACAAGTTGAGGAGGAGAAATATTACTCCAGCTGGATTTAATTCTAGATGCCCCTTTTGCAATTCTGAAGATGAAGATCTCAGCCACATTCTGTTCTGGTGTAAACAAGTTGAAAATCTCTGGAAACAGATTTATGCATGGTTAAATATCAGTACAGTTCTGCCATCTGAGATCACTCTACATTTCTGGCAGCATACAATAAATAATGTAAATGAAGGTATAAACAGGAAATGGAGGTATCTTTGGTGCGCCACAGTATGGGTCTTATGGAATAGCAGGAATAAAGCTATTTTTCAGGGAAAAGCCTTTCAAAACGAAAGCATTATGAATGACATTATGTTCTACAGCTGGTCCTGGTTGAAAAGTTTCGAGCCAAGCTTTGAGTATTCGTTTGTACAATGGATAAATAGCACAGGGGCATGCATTATTGGCTGATTCAGTTGGGAAGGGAGCTACGAATTGGCCTAAGCATTGACATGGGTAGTAATCCCATGAAGTGAAAAAGGAACATGCAGGATACTCTGGAAGATGTAATTTTGAGGAGAACATATTCATGTGGACATAGGATTGATTTGACAAATTTGTTAACAGTTGGTGTTGATAAACGGTGATAATATTGGGCACTGGTTTGATGGATAACTGGGAAGGTAAAGGTGATGCTGAAAAAGATTCTTGTGACTACTCAAGGTTCCATACCAAGTGGCACGGCACAGAGGAAAGATATCAGCAATTCAATGGTTTTTGCTTGATGGGTTAACTACTGCTGGTTAGCTGAAATAGAAATCTAGGTGGTACATTGAATTGATTATATATCAATTAGGAAAATGAGGGATACTATGCCTTGATTCTGGTTATATAATATTTATACGTGCTTCATAGTATAAATATCATGTAACCTTAAGTGTCAGGTGTTGGCTGCAATTATGTACATTGGGTTTTGGTGCCCCTTGTACCAATTATAATATACTTTTATTTGCTGATAAAAAAAAAAAGAGGAGAGTGTCTTTAGTAATACACTCTTTAATACATGTGTTTTGTCATTAGTTGAAATTTAGTATAAATCATAAATGAGACTAGTTTCTTTTTTTTTTTTTGACAGAATAAATGAGACTAGTTAAAAAGTGAAATCTATATAAATGTGATTCTTAATAAATTTATGTTAATAGAAATAAGTGTTTTTTAAAAAATGATTTATTTTAACTTGTTAATTACGTCACCTTTTGAGGGTCATCACGTCACTTCTTCCTAAGAGGTGTTAATTACATTTCGAGTTCCTTTGTTTCAATTCTTTTCATGAATTTTTTTCTTAAATTTTTAATGTTTGTTTAAGTTTTTGAAAAAAATTATAAAATAATAGGTTTCTAATTATTTCAAGAAGCTATTACAACGTAACAAGTTTTTGAAATAAGAAGTGTTTCTTATACTTATAACTAAATAAAAAAAAAGGTAAATTATTTTTTTAGTCCCTAAACTTTTTAAGATTTCTGTTTTTAGTCCCTGAATATTTTATTGTTGTTTTTTAGTCCCTAAACTTTTTAAGATTTCTGTTTTTAGTCCCTAAATATTTTATTGTTGTTTTTAATCCCTTACTCTTTTTTTTCATCCTTACTTTTAGTCATTTTAAGGGACTAAAAGTAAGAATGGAAAAAAAAACTAAGGGACTAAAACTAAGGATGAAAAAAAAAGCTAAAGGACTTAAAACAAAAAAAAAATTCAACGACTAAAAATAGAAATTCTAAAATGTTTAAAACTAGGCTTAAATGCAATATTGGTCCCCCTATTTCTTAAAATCCGTAATTTTGGTCTCTTTATTTTAAAATAGAGATATTTAGTCCTCATATTTTTTATAATATGTAATTTTGGTCCCTCTATTTTAAAATAAAGACATTTACTCCCCTAGTTTTATAAAATCTGCAAATTTGGTCCTTCCGCCAAACTGAAAGTGTTAACCGTTAAGAAATTAACACTTCAAATTTGATGGAAGGACCAAAATAGCAGATTTTACAAAACTAAATGACTAAATGCCTTTATTTTAAAATATGGGAACTAAAATTACGAATTTTGAAAAATAGAGAGACTAAATGTCTCTATTTTAAAATAGGAAGACCAAAATTACAGATTTTGAAAAATAGGAAGACTAAAGTAAATCCATAAAAAATATTTTTTTCTTATAATAAAATTTTAAAAATGTAAATTAACTTTATAATTCATTTTCTTTTTAAATTAAACAAACGGACCTGCATTTCTTTTTAAAAATATCATAATACAGGTGAAAATTAAGTGAAGATTTCCTTGAAACTGTCTTTACTATGCAGACATCTCATCCATTTTAAAACCTGCAGAGAAATGAAGTTTGTGAATAAGAAAAGAATTAAGGGAATTTGTATTATTTCATGGAAATAAATATTTTTCTGCTAGCTAGCAAATACTAGCTTTGCAAGAAAATCATGGGGGTTGGTTGCCACCTTTTGTTAGAACAATTCTTCGAAATAAATGTGCTTCAAAACTCAAAAAACTCAAACAATGCGTTAGTGATCAATAACATGTTGATTGGTGCAATTTAATAACAAGGAAGTTATACATCCTTGCAATTAAAATATACTAATTGTTGTGCATCAGAGGGGATGAAACACAGGGGAGATTTACACCAATGGGTCACGAGCACACCACATAAGTGAAACCTGACACCACCATCAACCCAAAATCTTAAGGCATTAGGTTTGTGGGTCTTTCCACTTATATGTTGCTCAACTTGTCCATTCCTACCCAATGTGGAACTTCACCTTCACACTTGTACTCCAACGCTACCTGGCCTCCATGTATGGACCCACCGCCAGGAAGACTTTCGATACAAGGGATCCCCATGTCCATGCCCGGATCCATCGCCAATCCACCATACTCGTTCCAGCCGGTCACCAAGTCGAACCATGATTTGTGGGTCTTCCTTACTTATATGTTGCTCAACTAGCCCATTCTTACCCAATGTGGGACTTCACCTTCACACTTGCACTCCAACAATCTCCCCCTCAAGTATGAATAGCTCTGACACCAATTGTTGTTCATCGGTGGGCCATGAGCACACAACACAAGTGAACCTGACACCACCTTCAACCCAAAATCTTAAGGCTTTAGGTTTGTGGGTCTTCCTCACTTATATGTTGCTCAACTAACCCATTCCTACCCAATGTGGGACTTCACCTTCACACTTGCACTCCAACACTAACTAACATGCTACTTATCACCTTATTGCATTGTTTAGAACGTGAACCTTTTGAGTTTTGAAGGCCATAATTTTATTTTGAAAAATTTTCTAACAAAAGGTGACAACCAACCCCATGACTTTCTTTTGAAAAATTGTTTAATTTTTGTAAAAAAAAAATAATTTAGAAGCATATTTACATTTTAAAAATTATATTGTAAGGAAAATTTATTTTTTATTTAGTTATAATTATAAAAAGCACTTCTTATTTACAACTTTTTCGAAAGCCAACAGCTTCTTGAAATAATTAGAAATCTATTATTTTATATTCTATTTTTTTTTCAAAAAATTAAACAAACATTTAAAATTCAGGAAAAATTTTCATGAAAAGAATTGAAACAAAGGAACTCGAAATGTAAATAACATTGAAAAGTGACACGAACATCTCTTGAGAAGAACTGAAGAAGTGACGTGACCCTCAAAAACTAACCTAATCAACAAGTTAAAAAATACATTTTCTAAAAAACACTTATTTCTATTAGCAGAAATTTATTAAGAATCACAAAATTATATAAATTTCACTTTTTTAACTAGTCTCATTTATGATTTTATGATTTATACTAAATTTCAACTAATGACAAATATTAAAGAGTGTATTACTAATGACACTCTTCTTACTAACTTGTCAGTCCCTTTGTTTGGGTTTTAAAACAAGAACAAAATGGGATTCGTCATCTGTTGCATATATTGAAGCATTACATGTAATATATGTATTACATGACACAACTGTAAGACACGTGAGATTCATTCATTGGTCCACGAGTGATCTTTATGACTTGCCCTTTCTCCAACCCATAATAGTGAGCTATGGCATCAGTTTTTAACATGGGAAGGAGCTGAAAAAAGAAACAAATTAAACAAGAGAAATGTTATTTGTATAATAAATTGTATAACTAACTAAAAGAGAAAAAAGACAAGTATGAAATGTGATAAATGAAGTAATAAATTATGTGATAGAAAGACATAAAATGATGTCTATATGAGTTGCTGAATGAATAACACATCTCATTAAATAAGATCTATTTATGGCATAATCAATTCAAAAGTAATAAACTTTTATTACAGTACATTAGCAGTGATAAGAATCCACTTAAAGTAGGGAATGCAACATAAGAAATTCATAATTTTAAGGCAAATGACATAGATATGCTGCCTTAATTTATTTTTCAGCTAAGTACACCATTGTATTGTTGTTACGCTAGTTTTCACATGCAATATATATGATTTATCACTTTCTGAAATCTCCAAACTGACTCCCCTAACCCCCAAAATTTTCACATGCAATATGTATGATTTTTCACTTTTAGAAACATATATTACCTCCTTCTCTTCCAAATTTAACTCAGTGAGCAGTGCTGTCTTCTCATCTTCAGTCAGTACCTCGTACGTTGGCTGATTTGCACGCTTTGTAATATTGACCCACAGTTCGTCAATCTAGAGGCAAAGGAATAAGAAATATTATGGTGTTACAGACCTAAAACTAAAATCTCTTCCACGTAACAGCAAAACTTTAAAAGTGCCCAAATACCTCATGCATAAAAATAATACTCTTTTAAGTATTAAAGCACCGCCAGCAAATTCATCAAACATAATTAACCTAACATCTCATCATACAAATGAAAAGGGTAAAAATTGATTAGAGCGTGATCAGCACATGAATTTGATCATTGCTGAGAAACTTCTGTTGAAAATATAAAATCTTCACAGAATAAAGAAATTGGCATGAAATATGTTCCACCATATAAAAAGATGCAATGCAACCATACAATGCTTTAGAACCCCCTTCACAACATTTTCTTCGTTCAGAAACCAATTTTAAAGACATTTCCTTACATCAACACGATGAATCTTCCTAATTTTCCTAGTGAATGCTCAGAACCAACCTTTAACCAAGTCTTTGTGGTTGCAATGTAACAAGTTTTAAGTATCAAAAGGGTAATTCATCAAAGACTCTGATAGACTCAACCAGTATTAAAAAGGAAAGAAAGACAACAGAAGTTTTATTAATGTGGGACTTCCTACTAGAAGCTGAATGATTACAATGCCTAGGGGTAGATTCGAGAGAACCCCAAAACTCTCCCACTCCGATTTTACCTTCTTACCACTTACTTCTCTCTTGCCACTTATTTATATTGACATCCCCCTCCTATACACTTTCTATTAGTTATTAGTTATATTCTCGTTTACATTCTCATTAACTGCATGCCCTTGTTCCCTTTTATTCTTTCTCACATAGACCCTTTTAATGATTGGCTTACTATCAATACTATTAGAAAGTGGGTTATGAGCCTAACCCAACCCTACAAAACCGGCTTGTAAGGTGAGGGTTGCCCTCCACTTATATACACTATTTTAGTCTTATCACGCCGAGGACTGGACATCTCGAACATGAAGTTTGCAGGACTGGACATCTGCGGATGCTCCACAACAAGGCACAATTGGCCCAACAATAGATCGCTAGGGGATAGGCTCTGATACTATTTTAGAAAGTGGGTTATGAGTCTAACTCAACCCTACAAAATCGACTTGTAAGGTGAGGGCTGCCCCCCACTTATATACACTATTTTGGCCTTATCACTAGTCGATGTGGAATCTCCAACAAATACCCCCCTCCCCAACACACACCAAAAGCAAGCACCTTGTCCTCAAGGTGAAATTGAGAAAACTCTGCTGCAACTTGCTGGCTGACTCCCAAAAATTCTCAAACTCTGGTAATTGTTTCCACTGGATCAGAACTTTGAGATTGTAATTCAGCTTTAAGATTGTAATTCCCATTTAACTGATAATGATTCAGTTAAGGGTTGAGCTTGAAGTGGATTTGGGACTGCCTTCTTTAATCTAATAACATGGAAAGCTCCATGAGTTCTGCTGTTGGGAGGCAATTTCAGCCTTTATGCTACCTTGCCAATGCAATCCAGGATTTGGAATGGGCCATAATATCTAGGGGCCATCTTCTCATTCTTCCTGCGGGCTAATGATTGAAGCCTATATGGTTGAGCCTTAAGAAACACCCAATCTCCCACCTGAAAATGAACTTCACGGTGTCTTTTATCTGCTTGTTGTTTCATCCTATGTTGTGCCTTAAGCTCATCTAACATTTCATCCCTATCCTCTGCCAACTCATTAACTGCTTCAACTTTAGCGGGAAGTGTGGTGGCCCTGGTCATGGTTTTAAATTGCAGTTGCGGTCGCGGATGCGGCCATTGCGGTTGCGGGCATTGCGGCTGCTGCAATACGGATTGCGACTGTTGTGCCGTGAAATTATTATATGTTTGCACTAAACGTAAAAGATATTCTTACAGTTATTCTAATGATTGATATATCCATTATTTATAAAATAGCATAACCTTTCATTCATTTTAAGATTTGGTATCTCTAACATCTCATATGGTCATACACATTCGACCATTGACACTTAGAAGTTAGAATAGAAGATGATTCTTTATCTTTTTTTTGACAAAAAAGTATAATAGAACAATGTTAAGGTTCTGTTGCGGCTCTAATGCGGTTTCATTGCGGACACGTTGCGCCATTTCGTGTGATTGAAATTCACACCGCAATTACGGGCTAATGCGGTTGCGAACACCACCACAACAACAATATTGCGACCACAATTGCGGTTGCGGAACGCTATTTAAAACCATGGCCCTGATAATAGGAGGTGGTTCTCTACCAAAGACAGCCTTGAATGGTGTCATTCCAGTAGACTGATAGTATGTTGTATTGAAACAATATTCTGCCATGCTAACCATTGAGGCCATTGTTTTGGCTTATCCCCTGTGAAACACAGTAAGTAATCTTCTAAACACCAATTAACAACTTCAGTTCGTCCATCCGTCTGCAGATAATAAGCTGAACTATGATTCCGAGTAGTGCCTGCCTGCCTGTCTGAATAATTCAGACCAAAACTGACTGAGGAACAATCGATCTCGATCAGTTACTATAGATTGAGGGAACCCATGTAATCTCACAATTTCAGCGATGAATAGTCATGCCACTTCCTTAGCTGAAAAAGGATGAGATAATGCCATGAAATGCACATATTTAGTGAATCTGTCCACCACTACCAAAATAGTATCATCCTTGCCATGAGCACGAGGGAGTCCAGATATGAAATCCATGGAAATATCACTCCAAATTTGATTTGGAATGAGTAGCAGTTGTAGAAGTCCAGCTGGAGCCAAAGTTTGGTATTTGTTCTTCTGACAGATATGACATTCAGCAATGAATCTTTTGATATCTTGCATCATTCCGCGCCAATAAAAAACTATTGCTATCCCTTTGAAAGTGCGAAAACCCCTGCATGTCCCCCCATAGTAGTGGCATGGAACTCTTGAAAAAATTGGGGAATTCTTGTGGAATTTTTTGGTAGAACTAACTTGCTTTTGTAAAACAGCTTACCCTCCTGAAGATGGTAATTAGGATATTTTTGTGGGTCAGTCACCAATTGCTGCATAAGTCTCTACAATTCTGAATCATCTGCTATTTCTTGTTCCCATTTCTCCCATTCTTCTATATCTACACGTGATAGTGCTGCATGCATCATTTTACGAGAGAGAGCGTCTGCTGCCATATTTGTAATTGGATTACAAAATAAAATTATTTTATACTGTTGCTGTATGACCATTTTACTCATAAGAGTAATTAATTAATTGTTTATTTATATTGTATTTATTTTTGGACAATTGAGTGAGAACTCAAAATTCTAAGAGACATAACTCAACTTAAGATATTTAGTATTCAATTGTAATTCTAGAATGGGTACAAACAAATATACCCGGAACGTCCTAAAAAGATAGTATTGAGACTAAATAATAATAATAAATATTTAAAAGATTGTAATATGAAATTTTATGTTTAAGATATTAATTATAATAATAAAACATAATTTTAGAAATTTTAAAAGAATTTATCATAAATTCCTATGTAAATTTACCAAAAAAAATCCCGATTGAGTGTAAAAGTCTAACTAGTGTACTTTAAAAAAAAAAAAAAAAAGTCTAACTAGTGTATTTTTATTTTTTACCACCGAAATTAGGACATTTGGTTCCTCGATGAAAATTAGTGTCATTTTGATCAATATAAATTCTACACAAATTATCTTAATGATATTTCTAAATAAAAAATTCTGTTTCATAAAATTAAAAAAAAATGTCTAATTATTTTTTCATATTTAGTATTTTAGATATAAATAAATAATTATATAATTGACAAATATTAATATACATTGGGCTGGATGTGTAATAATAGCTTAAAATCCCATTTTTAAATAAAAGTCAGAATTTGATAGATGTTAACTTTTTGAATTCAATTAAAAACAATGTTTTGATAAGGAGGCGGGCCTGGACGTCTACAATAAGCCCAAGGCCCATGGTTTGCCTTGAAAGACACAATTTGTGGTTCAAAAGTCTGCTGCAACTACAAGCCTGCAAACCGCAATCGTATATGTAGATAGATTAGGATAATTACAAAGTTTACATTTAAATTAAATTAGAATTTGAGTAAAATGGTCAATGCACTGAGAGTGTAAAATAATTTTACATTATCATTCAATCACAAATCATCCTTGATATAGTTTTTAAAGAAATTATCATAAAAGTCAACAAACTTACTATATATCGTGGGTTGTAATTGAATGACAGTGTAAAATTATTTTATATTGTCAGTGCATAACCTATGTTTGTAATTAAAATATAAAAAATTACTTATAAGTTTTAAATTTGATTATAAATTAAAATATTTAATTAGAAATATATGTATTTTCTAGTGGATTTTGCAAAGACAAAAAGTGTATGTGAAAGCATATTATCTAAACAATAAAGGTAAATATTTGTGTCATACAAGATGAGAAGTTTAAAGGGTTAACTAAGTTTTTAATTCCTAAACTTTTTCAAAATTTGATTTTTAGTCCCTAAACTTTAGTTTGACTGGTCAAAATTCTTAAACTTTTTAAAAATTCTGTTTTTAGTCCATGAACAAAATTTTGACCGGTCAAAGTCCCTAAATTTTTTAAAAATTCAATTTTTAGTCGTTAAACTTTT
Source organism: Pueraria montana var. lobata (assembly GCA_026413185.1). Taxonomy (NCBI): domain Eukaryota; kingdom Viridiplantae; phylum Streptophyta; class Magnoliopsida; order Fabales; family Fabaceae; genus Pueraria; species Pueraria montana. The sequence continues at coordinate 55,836,445 of CM048654.1, forward strand.
TAAAAATTCAGTTTTTCTAAATTAATGAGATTTCAGGGACTAAAAACTGAATTTTTAAAAATTTAGAGACTAAAAATCAAATTTTTAAAAATTTTAGGAATCTTGACCAGTCAAACTAAAGTTTAGGGACTAAAAAGGACTAAAAACCGAATTTTTAAAAATTTAGGGACTAAAAATCAAATTTTTAAAAAATTTATGGATCTTGCATAGCCCTTTTTAATATGGTAATAAATATTGACAATTTTAAAATTTAATCATTTTATAATGACAAGAGCATGAAAAATTTACACGAAAAAATTATTAGTATTTTTTTTTTGTACAAACATGCAAAATTGTTAATATAAATCATAAAGATAAATATTTATATTACGTAAGAATATAAAAATTTAAATTAAATCATATTAATATCTACAATTCAAGAGTTTATTAAAAAAAAATCTACATTTCAAGAGTAAGATTTATCCACCTAATGATAATTTTTTTCATAAAATAAAAAATAATTCTAAATCATATAAAAAGCATGTTTATATTAAATCATTAAATAAATATTATATTAGATGATAGTAGAAACTCTTATATAAAAAAAAAAGATGATAGTAGAAACTATAATTAAAACATATCATGAAAATAAATATTTACACTGTATTATTTACCATATATGGTGGGTTGTGATTGGATGACGGTATAAAACTTTTTTACACTGTCAGTGAATAGCCTTTTTTCTCTTAAGAGTTTAATGGTGATACACTTATATGGTAAGTTTGTTGACTTTTACAAAATTATCTTAAAAGTAATATCAACGATGATTTATGATTGGATGACTATGTAAAATAATTTTACACTATCAGTGTATCACCATTAAACTGAATAATTAATATTTTAATATAACTTTAATTTTTTATATTTTATTGCAATCAATATCTTTCAATAATTATCTTTTTTATTAATTAATTTTATTCTCTTTTTATTTCTTTAATATTTCTTTAACTATTATAAAAAAAATGTTATTTTTAAATTAAATTAGTATAATAAAAAAATAAAAATACAATTAGTATTATCTTAAATTTTTAAAATAATAAATAAAAGGAATAATTTTTTTCCTTTTAAAGTAACAAACAAAAATGAGAGACGAAATATTATGAACATAGTTATTAAAATTGTCAACGCGCATTAATAGAAGTGGTTAAAAATTTAATACAAATTTTCACTAGTAATTTTTTAAGTGAGTCCCAGTCCTAATATGTCATTTGCATTTTGCACCATGCTTGATAGTATTGGGTTGCCACTTCATTCTATCACTTTTATTTTAAATTTTTTTTTATTAAAATTGAATTGACTGAGTTGGAAATTAATCAAGTCACTTATCTTAATAGCTCAAAAAAATTAATAAAGTATGAAAAAAACTATCTTTACCGATTACAGATTAAAAGAAAAATATCTTTACCGATTTAATAATCATTCCATTGTTTTTATTTTTTTTAATTTGTTTAATCGTAACATAACCAAGCGGGCATTGAATCTATCGGAAAGACCTAATCCATCAAAATATAACACATAAAATTTGAATTTTTAACGAAAAAAATATTTATATTTAATGTCTGAAATTTTTCAAAAAGAATTGTTTTTTTAAAGAAAATACATGTAAAATATTAAAAAAAAAAAAAAAAGTAACATATCTTAGAAAGGACATAATTTTTATGTCAAAAAAAAAGAAAGGACATAATTTAAATGAAGGATTTAGGTATTTTTGTTATTATTTACTAATTAAAATTAAAGTTTTAATTCAATAACCTATATTATCTATATTTATATTGAATATAAATATTTATCATACAAATTAGTAAATAAATCTCTAATTTAGCTTTTTTTCCTTTAGCAAAAAATCCAGGTACTTCTCCTTTGTCCTTTTTTTTTTTTTTTGGTAAATCTCCTTAGTCCCTTTACACGTGACCGATTACGGAACCGAATAGAAAAATAAAAAAAACGAAAATATCCAATGCGGTTGATACATAAAAGCCAAACAGGGCCTACGTCAAAGGAGGGGCATGGAGTTGGTTCATCACAGAACATAATGGAAGACCAACCACAGAAACAACAATGGAAGAGGTCACAAAGGACAAAACCCACTTCTTCTTCTTCTCCTCACATCAACAATCTCGATGATGGTTGTCTTATGCATATCTTCAGCTTCCTTCCTCCTATTCCAGGTATAGCCCCTTCTCTCTCTCTCTTTTTTTGCCCTTTAATTTTTTTCTCTAAAATCTCAATCTTTTTGCCCAATTCAACAACACCCTTATGTTTGTTTTGTTTGATTTTGCTACTTTGATGTGTATTTATGGGATTTATGGTGCTTAACCTGCTTTTAGGCAGGTAATTTGCAACATGAACTAGGTTTTGCTTTGATCCCCCCCAATTTGTAAGGATTGTGACTAATTGGTATTTATCATTTTTGTTTATTTGTGAAATGAATATGCAATCATGTTCATGCTTCGTCTCATATGAGTATACAAGTTTAGTGAAGCCTGTGAAATGAATTTAACAGCTTAATCATTACCATCCTTGTTGACATGATTGTTATCTATCCATGGTTTGTAGACATTGAGCTGGGGTGTTAATTTTTTATAACTATTTAACTGGTAAATTGGTCATGCTCATGCATCTGTGACTTGATGCTGAATGCCCTCATCTCGGAGAGTGTTAACTTGCTGATATTTCTACTTTGGCACAATATTATGTTTTTAGCCTCTCTTTGTTGTTCAGCCCTACTTGTTTTAAGGATATGACATCATTATTTGCAAAGAGATTGGGCAGGTGACAGCCCTGCTGCATTGTTAGTTTTTCTCTTGCTCTTCTGTTTTGTCTCTTTTATTTCTGCTTGCTTTAGAGGATGCTTTATGCTCACTCTCTTTGTACTTGGACATTGATCCTCTCTTCAATTAATTTTTTTTTCTATGAAAAAGAAAAAGAAATTAATAACATACCGCAGAGAATTTTCTATCACATAGCTGCTATTGAGTTTGCAGATCGCTTTAATACCGCCCTCGTTTGCCACAGATGGAATTACTTGGCGTGTCATCCTCGCTTGTGGCTTCGGGTAGATCGATCAGTCAAAGACTTATCTGAACCCAGTGTTTTCCCCAACATTGAAACTGCTGTATCTGCTTCAAGGCATGTAAAATTAATGCTATTTGTGTATGATTCTAGATTTTTCTTTGGGCTCTGGATTTTAACTGACACTTTCTTTCTTACAGACCAGGTGATACCATTTTAATAGCAGCTGGTGGAAGTCATCATGTTGCAAACATTCAAATAAGGAAACCACTTTGCTTAGTGAGTTATTCAACTAGTGTGTGTGTGTGTGTGAAACTATTTATTAGATTATTCTACTTTTAGTCGGGCTTTTGAATTTCATCCAATTTTAGCCAACAACCATCCTGGAGATTTGGCATTTGGCTTTTATGATCTATCCAAAGTTAAGCACATGGCCTTTTAATGAGGTTTCACTGGTAGAGATATGTGGATGGATTGGGCAACTTTATTGTTTGTTCCATTGATTTTTGCTCTTTTCTTTGTTGTTTTCTGTTTATACTTTTGCTGAGGACTGAGGAGGATTCCTTATCCTCCAATCTCGTTGAATCTTTTGCTGTCTGCCTTAATTTTTTCTTTTGTAAAGAAAAAAAAAAAAGACAATAATAGTGCATGCCTTTCTGTACTCTTAAGGGTATCCCAGTTTGTTTAGGTCAACTGGTGTTGTGGATTGGATTTAATAATTAACACCAGATGAGGAGTTGGTTTCATCAGAGTGATGGGTAAGACCCACAAATTGGAGTGATTGAGAGACCAAATTGGCAACAAGAACATTAGAAATGGAATCAAAATTCAGAACAGTAGCACAGCAAGAAATGCTCGGACTCCATTGCCAACAAGAAGAATTTTTTCAGACTTGGATGCAACTGCAGTCACAATGGAGAATAAGCAGCACTATTTCCTTCTGCAACCAATCGTCACCCGTAAAGTGATTTTGAGGCTGATGACATGTTTGGAAGTGTTCTTTTCTTGAAGATGATGCTCGGAATTTCAATCCCAGTTGAGAGAAAATAGGATGCTAAAACAAGTTTTCTAAACAAGATTTTTTTACTTGTTTTTGTTTTCTAAAATTCAGAACTGCATTAAAAGAATATTAATAAAAGAACTAAAAAACAAACAGACTGCTATTGGTTTCATGTCTCTGCCAAATTCCTGGACTTGAATTCATTACTGATAATTAGTAGTTGTACTACCTTGTTAATTCTAGAGGAAACATTAAATGTTAATGATAGAAAATCTCTCCATTTTTGGTTTTCCCAAATCAATGTTGTTTGCTCAGATTGGTGCAGGTGAACTTCCAGATGACACAACACTTGTTTGTTCTCGAGGCTCAGACAGGTTTGCATTCCTTACATTTAGATTTTTTGTAGTGCTCTTTTGAAGTAGTAGCTAGGAACCACCTCCATGCTACTGGGTTTCAATGGATAAGACTCTTGGCCAAAAAGAATGGTTTTTAGCTTCATTCTATTAATGTTGGTTCATAATAGTGCATCTGTTGTCATCTCAACCATTATCCAGTGGTTTGGAAAGTACTCCTGTAAAAAGGAATGAATTCTCATTGTAGTCCTTGAGATTGTAAGCGTTACTTTTGCTAGTCCTTTACCTCACAAAACCTTCATTTTTAGTCCCTGACTTTACTAAACATTGTTCCCTTCAGTCCTTGTTCATTACATTTTCCACTAGCATTTTGCAAAGTAAGGACTAAAGTGGTTTCAGCGAATGATGTTTTGCAAAGTTAGGGTGTGTTTGGAAACCCGTTTGATTGGTGTTGAATGGAAGTTTTACACTTTCCAATGCATAAACACAGAGGTAATGTGCTGGATTGATGTTGAACGCGGGTGGTGTTGGATGGAACTGATATCCAAACACACACTTAAAGATTAAAGTGAAGATTTTGCAAAGTCATGGACTAAAAGTGACCAAAGTTTACAATCTTAGTGAACATTTAATCCCTTGAAAAAAATAAAAACCCACCAGATATATCATCTTCATAACACTTGGTATGTGTTTTGTTTTGTTTGAGCAGTGCATTAGAGTTCCTATCCACATGCAAATTAGCAAACTTAACTGTGAGGGCCGAGCTTGGTTGTTGCTTGCTACATAGAAAGGGAAGGCTAACTATAGATGGATGCATACTTCAATGTGAGTCTAATCCTCTGGACTATCTCTCATGTCCCATTGTGAGTACAGCCAGTAGCAGTGAGGTGCTTCCCTCACAAACCAAGAGTAATGGTGATGGTGTATTTGTTTCTCAAACCCGCATTGAAGGGGGCGCCAAAGCTGTTTTAACAAGTGGGGATTTGGCCTTGCAACGCGTCAGAGTGATTTATGCTCGAACTTCACTTCTTTTCTGGTTTGATGTGGAGCAGATGTGTGATCAAATTGATCATGACAAGCCTCTCTGATATCATTTGTTGTTTTGCTTACCTAGACTTGTCTGTAATTTTAGTAGTGATTATGGTATTTATGATTCTTTGACTTGGTTCTTGTTATTTACTATTAGGATATGTCATATATGTAACAAACATTCAGTTTACCATAGTCTTCGTAATGAATTGTCTAAACTTAATGCAATAATTTATAAGGCAAATTACTCATATTTCTTTAAATTACATTTGATCTTTTTTTTTTTTATAATAATTTGATTTCTCTTGATTTTAACTGCATAACAAATCAGGGGACATCTGTGTTAATGGAAAAAAAAGTGTTACGCTGATATATAAATTAAGAAAGGATTGTGTAAGGTTAAAAATAAGTGAAATTTTGTGAAACTTGGTAGTGAGTGTAATTTGTTTTAACTTATGTCAATCTGGTTACAACCTAGTCAACTTTCAAGTTTTAGTTTTATGTTAGTCTCTATACAGATTTTTGTGGTGATTTATAATGATCAAAAAATTTTGTAGCAATTTTACATTGTAAAAAACTGATCTTTAGTGTTAGCAATATTTTATCTTTCATATATATTTTCTTTTAATTTATTGGTCAAAGATTATCTTATTTTATCTTTTTTTATTTAATTTAATGATCAAAGATTATTTTTTTAATCTAATTTAGATTAGAATATAAATGACTCTTTGGTTTTTCTTGCTTCACTAACAGCCAGGAACAGAAAGAAAAAAAAAAAAAAAAACATTTGCATCTTGCAGAGCAGAGCGATAGAGAATGGAGAACTGTTGTGAAACCGTGGGTTTAATAGAAATAGTGACGTTAAAAAAAAGGTAAACTGTGTTGTTTAAAAGGGAAAAAATTTCAATTAATTTCAAATTATTTATTAATTTTGGTGGAAAGTGTATCATTTTAAATGATTTCAATTTCAATTAATATGCGTTAATTAAAAAGGAAACTTCTCAAATCATATAATTATATATGATTTTATTTGAGAATATTAAAAAAGGTCAATGTTAATTTTTGAAAATATAATTTTATAATTTTATTTGAGAATATTAAAATCAATGACATTAGTCATATGTTAACTTTTAAATATAATATATAATTTTATCATAAAATAATAGTTTTTAAACTTTTTAAAATAATTAAAATTCGAAATTTATATGTGTTATTAAAATTTGAAAATTTTTAAAAGTATAATATCCAATACAATATTATGTTATAATAAAAAAAAATTCTAGAACAATCAATTAAAATTAAAGATACTCATCTGGTAAATGGGTTCACTAAGTACGATTCTCTCCGTTTGTGAGAGTTTGGTTTTCTCTCCACCTGTGAGAGTTTGGTTTTCCTCCTTTGGTTAGGGTTTGAGTGATCATGGATGTGCAAATGCAAAACCCTTCGTTTGTTGAAGAAGAAGAGGACAATTTGGTTTATGTGAAGAGGATATAGAGAACTAGTGTCATATATTCTTTACTTGTCCAAGTAGCATTTTGGTTTGGACCCGTATTGGCTTATGGCAAAGTATTGAGTCTCTTTTAGTAGATGTGGATTCATTTAAAGAATTGGTGTTCAAACTTTGCAAGACTTTGGATGGTGACAGGATTCGTGTTTTTTGTTATGATCATGTGGAGTCTTTGGAGGAGACGTAATGCAAAGCTTTGGAATTTTGTCATAGAACAGGATATTGGAGTCATTAATCGAGCTCAGCTAGTTTTAGATGATTGGACTTTAGCAAACTACAACAATACCAATCTTAATCAGACCTTACATGACAATAGTGATGTTGTATGGTCCAAACCCCTTGCTGGTTTTATGAAATGTAATACAGATGCTGGTCTTTTTATGGACTATGGAAAAACATGTTTTGGTTGTTGTTTGAGAGATGAGTTAGGCCAATCTGTCTTAGCCAAAACATTTTGGACTAATGCAGTTTTGACTGTTTTGGAGGGTGAGGCTTATGCTTTATTACAAGCCTTGGAATGGTTGGCAAATCTTGGCTTTGAGTCTATTATGTTTGAGACAGACTGCAAACTGTTGGTGGATAATATTAATGGTGTAGTTGATGACATTTCAGAATGTGGAGTTCTCATTCATCAAATAAAGGAGCTCCTTCATCAGAATCTTGGATTCAAAGTTTCTTTCATTAGAAGACAAGCAAATATGGTAGCACATATTCTTGCTAGGAACTCTGTTACTGGTCCTAGTGATTTGAATTACAATTCTATTCCACATTGGCACATTGTATTCATAATACCATGGACGGATTCAGAAACCTATTAAAGGGGGGGCTCGGTTTTTTTTTTCCCTTCTTTTATAATTGTTTAAATTTCTAACTTTTAATAAATAATAAATTTTAAAAATTATTTACTATTTTTACAGGTAAAATTGAAATTAATTTTTATTTTAAATGATAATAACATTAACAGTTACCATAATAATAACAAAACACATAACTAGTTTTACATAATTTTACACTAGTTATCATCTTAACTATTGCAATAATAACAACAAACACAATTAGTTTTACATAATTTTACACTAATTTACCTCTACTAGTATTATAATAACAACATACACAATTAATTTTACACAATTTTACACTAACTAATTTAAAAATATATATGTATATACATGAAAAATCTCGAGGGAAGGAATTTTATACTAGTTAACCTTAGCTAGTATTATAATAACAACATACACAATTAATTTTACACAATTTTACACTAACTAATTTAAAAATATATATGTATATACATGAAAAATCTCGAGAGAAGGAATTTTATGCTAGTTAACCTTAACTAATATTATAATAACAACATACACAGTTAATTTTACATAATTTTACACTAACTAATTTAAAAATATATATGCATATACATGAAAAATCTCGAGGGAAGGAATTTTATGCTAGTTAACCTTAACTAGTATTATAATAACAACATACATAGTTAATTTTACACAATTTTACACTAACTAATTTAATATATATATATATACACACACACACACACACACATAAAAAATCCCGAGGGAGGGGGGAGGAGGGCTTGCGCCCCTGCCCGCCCCCTCTGCATCTGTCCCTGCATAATACTATTCTTATGGAAATGAATTGATTTTGCCACCATAAAAAAATCAATTAAAATTGATTTATAAAAGAATAAATTAATACTGATTGATTTGAATTTAAAATTTAATTAAAATTGTTTTATGGAACAATCAATTAAAATTGAAGAATGAAAAAATAATTAAATTTGTAAATTCAGATGAATGATTCCTCTTTTATTAGTGTAATTAAAGAGTGATTCGGAATGCATTGCACCAAAAGGTGACACGTGACAAAATTGCACTATAAGTTGTCACGTGGCAAAAGTTTCCAGGAAAGTAAGTTAGAAATGTATAGATACAGATTTTTTTGGATCACCATGATATTGGTACAGAGTATCCACCAACTTTGTTGATGACTCTACCGGAAAACCTGACTAGTCATCTTTAGTGAAATATGAGACCTTGCTTATATATATATATATATATATATATATATATATATATAAGCCTACTCTATATTCATACATATTTATAAAACAAATTCTAAACAGAATGTAATTAAGATCAAAAACCCTATATAGTTTATTTTTAATCTTAACAATTCAAGATAAGATCTAGTAGTTAATATTTATTCCTCTTACTCTCCATACTCTATATTCATACATATTTATAAAACAAATTCTAAACAGAATGTAATTAAGATCAAAAACCCTATATAGTTTATTTTTAATCTTAACAATTCAAGATAAGATCTAGTAGTTAATATTTATTCCTCTTACTCTCGTATATAGTTTATTTTTAATCTTAACAATTCAAGATAAGATTTAGTAGTTAATATTTATTCTTCTTATTCTCGTATAAAATAAGTCATATATATATATATATATATATATATATATATATATATATATATATATATATATATATATATATATGAAAGCCATATAAACAGAGTCTTATATTTGATACCATAAAATAAGCACAAACGGTTGTTTAAAAAATATTTCAAAAATTAAAATTAGGATTATGGTGCATTATATATTTCTTTGAAATTAAGTATTAGTATTATTTAATTGAAAGGAATAACTTTGATATAAGAAAAAAAAATAACAAAGTAAATATCCGTTGCCACAAAAAATATTCTACTTGATAGTTGAGATTAACATATCAAATAATTAATTGTGCAGTCCTTTTACACTAATGCCTATTAATATACATAATATGTTTATACACTATCTACAAACAAATATTTTTATAAAACTAAAAATTAAGTAAGAAATATATTTAAATATTAAAATAATATAAAAATTTTAAATATAATATCTGTGCAGTACGGATTAGCGATTATCTTATTTTATCTTTTATTTTTTTTAATTTAATGATCAAAGATAGATAATTTTTTTAATCTATCTATCTAATTTAGAATATATATGGCTCTTTGGTTTTCCTTTGCTTCGGAACAGAAATAAAAGAGCATTTGCAAAGACGAGCCATAGAGAATGGAGAGCGATCACTACTACTTATGTCGTCGAACTGTGGTGGAGATGTTACAAGACAGAGGCTACGATGTCCTTCAGTCGACGAACCTGGTTTTTGCTTCACACGAGGATTTCCTTTCCCGTTTCGGCAAAAAACCCAAACCCCAAACTCTCGGTTTTCGCGTTTCACATCTCTCTGATCCCTCCAACAGGGTAGGTATCATGCACACACAAATTAATTATAACTTTTTTATTATTATTATTATTAGGCTAAATTATTTTATTGGTCCATTATCTTTATTTTAGGTTATAATTTGGTTCTTTATTTTTTAAAAATTATAAAATGATCTCTTATCTTTATTTTAAGTTGTAATTTGATCTTTTATTTTTTAAAAATTACAAAATGGTTTCTTAATTAATTTTTTTTAGCATGTTTATTCTTGAAGTAATGTATTTTTTAATTTTTTTTTGGATAAATATGCTATAAAAAAATTACTTAATGGATCATTTTATAATTTTTAAAAAATAAAAGATCAAATTGTAACTTAAAATAAAGATAAAGGATCATTTTTTAACTTTTAAAAAATAAAAGACCAAATTACAAAAAAAAATAAAGATAAATGACCATATAAATAATTTAGCATTATTATTATTATAGGAGAGTTTTTTTTATGAACAAATATTAATTATTAATTTGTTAATTTTTGTTAGCAGCTGAATTTAAACTCACGACCTCTTCTTCCTTCCTTTTTTCTTTCACAATCAAATCAACCTTATAATTTATATTATCAAGGGGAGTTGAACGACGGCGTTTTGTTTTGGTGTGCAGGTACAGGTTTTGTTCGTGGGACACGGTCATACCCTATATAAAGAAACTCTGACTGAAATGTATAGTCAGATTACGGGAATCGAAAGTTTGAAAGGGTACTTGTCGTCAATGGTAAACCCACTCCAGCTGCACAGAAACAAGTCAAGAGATGGCCGTTTAGGGTTGAGATTTTCAAAGTGAGTAGTTAATGTGTAATTTTTTTTTTTTTTTTTGTGTGTTGACATTTTAATTAGATTTTCTGTTTAGTTTAGTTGTTTCTGTTTTGTCATGATGTGTATAATATCCTGTTAGTTCTTTCTGTTCTGATAAGGATAATTATCTTGTTTAGGATTCCTTTTATTTGTTTTAGGATCCTGTTGGTTTGTTTTATCTTTTTGCAATTTTCTTATCTTGTTAGGATTTGTAAAGCTATTTAAGCCATTGCTTGGTCATCATTTATTCAGTTTTTTTGTTGAATTGTTGATTCTAGTGTATGGGAAACTTCAGTTCATAACAGGGTCTCTTTCGGGCAGGGAGTATAAATTAAAATAATCGAGCCTTTGCTTTGCTCACTTAAATTGTTATTTTAGCACACAATGTATGTAAGATGATTTTTAAAATTTCTCCTACAGTTGTTGAATTTACTACAATCATGTTGATGTAAGGAAATGTTTTTAAAATTGGTTTCTGAAAGAATAAAATGTTGTGAAGGGGTTCTAAAGCATTTAAGGTTGCATTGCATTCCTTTTATATTCTCAACAAAAGTTTCTTAACAATGATCAAATTCATGTGCTGTTCATGCTCTAATCAACCTTTTTACTATTTTCTTTTGGTATGACAAGTTTCTAGTTCCCTATGTTTGAATTTGCTGGTGGTGCTTTAATATTTAAACCAAGTATTATTTTTATGCATGAGGTATTTGGGCACTTTTAGTTTTGCTGTTATGTCAAAGGGATTTGAGTTTTAGGCCTGTAACACCATAATGTTCCTTTGCTTCTAGGTTGACGAACTGTGGGTCAATATTACAAGACGTGAGAACCAGCCAAAGTATGAGGTACTGACTGATGACAAGAAGAGAGCACTGTTCACTAAGTTAAATTTGGAAGAGAAGCAGGTAAATATATGTTTCTAAATATGTTCTTAACTCAAAATTATGGGAAAATTTTGGGGGTTAAGGGAGTGGTTTGGAGATTTCAGAAAATGATAAATCATACATATGCATATGGAAGCTAGCGTAAATATAATGGTACTTACCTGAAAAATAAGTTAAGGCAGCATATCGATGTCATTTGCCTCAGAGTATATCTCTGTCATTTGCCTTAGAATTATGAGTTAGTTATGTTCATTCCCTACTTTTAGTGGATTCTTATCACTGCTAATGTAACAAAAATTTATTATTGGTTATGCCATTAATAGAGCTTATTTAATGAAATGTGTTATAGTTTACTTTTATGCATGAAGTATTTGGCCCTTTTAATTTTGCTGTTATGTGGAAAGAGGTTTTAGGCCTGTAACACCATATTCCTTTGTCTCTAGATCAATGATTTGCTGGTCAATATTACAAAGCATGTGCTGCTGCTGCCAAAGAATGAGGTACTCACTGATGATGAGGAGGAGGAAGCACCGCTCACCAAGTTTAACTTGGGAGAGAAGCAGGTAATTAATAATATGTTTCTAAACATGTTCTACTAGAAAAAGTTATGGGAAAATTTTGAGGGTGAGGGGAGTAGTTTGGAAATTTCAGAAAATGATAAATATTACATATTGCATGTGACAACAATATAATGGTACATATTGCATGACAACAATAAGTAAACTAAGGCAGCATATCTCTGTCGTTTGCCTTAGACTTATGAATTAGCTATGTTGCATTTCCTACCTGAGTGGATTCTTGTAACTGCTGATGTACAAAATTTATTACTTTTGAACTGGTTGTGCCATAAATAGATCTTGTTTAATTTTTTTTTTTTTTTCCTTTTCTTTTCAGCTCCCTCGCATGTCAAAAACTAATGCCATAGCTCGCTACTATGGGCTGGAGAAAGGGCAAGTTGTTAAAATCACTCACAGTGGTTCAGTGGTTGATTCTCGTGTATCTTATCGCTGTGTAGTGTAACACTTCTTTTTTTTTTTTTTTTTGGTGAATTGTGTCGTGTAACACTTCTATTACACGCAACAAATGACAAATCCAATGTTATATTTGCTTTAAAACCCAAAGAAAGGGGGCGAAAAGTTCATTACCGGAGTAATTAATAGTATACTATTTAATACATGTGTTTTTATCATTAGTTGAAATTCTGTATATATCATAAAATCATAATTGAGACCATAGTTTTAAAAATTGAACCGGTGACCGACCCAGTCAAGGTACTGGGTCAATGGTCGAACCAGTGGGTCACTAATTGACCCGCATGACCCGGTCTGTATTAAAAAAATTAAAAATTTTATACCTTGACTTAAAAAAGTAAAAAAAAAATCACATCATAAACTAATATAATCCCATAAGCACAAGTTGAAGTTCAAATCCATTAACATTCATCCATGAAGTTCTAAACTAATAAAACAAGTTCTAAACAAATTAACAAACTCATAAGTTCCAACAACAAAGTCACGTAACAAGGCTCACAAATAAGTTTTGAACATAAATAAATAAGTTCCAAACATAAGTTCTAAATAAGTCCAATTTTTTTCTATGGCAAAGGACTTAAAATTATGTCATTGTCATAATCTTCACGAACTCCTTCTTCATTAAAGAACTCAGAATCTCCCCTAGTAGCTTCCTCAACATTGCTTTCATTTAAATTCATGTCTTCCATGGTATTGCCTTGTGCATCATCAACATCCTCATCATCCAAATTTAAATCACCTTTGACAAAAAAATTAGATAAAAATTCTCAATTAGTAATTAGCATGTAGTGATAACAAGTATGAAACAATAAAATCATAATAAAAATGTAATTAAATATACCAATATCACTTGAAATTGGTTGGATGGTCATATTTGCAAGGTCTTTACATAATGCATCTACCTCCTCAATGGTTAAGAATGGTGGTGACTCCTCCATTACCCAATTAGCATGGTCATCAAGTGTTTCCAAATTAATTGGATCATAGCTTTGTATCTTTTTCCTAAGCACATGTACAAATATCTAAGCATATGTATTTAATAATAGAAAGATAAATAATGAAAAAAGAAGAAAAATAATAATACCTATTTTGCAACCTCAAGTTGTAACGAACAAAGACTAAATCATTAAGTTTCTGATGCTCCAACCTATTTCTTCTTTTTGAATGAATGTGCTCAAATATACTCCAATTCCACTCGCAGCCTGAAGCACTACAAGTTTGGCTTAAAACACGAATAGCCAACTTTTGCAAATTTGGTGCACCACATCCATAAGATTCCCACCATTGATCTAAATTAAATATTGTATGTGATGAAATAAATTAATAACAATAAAGTCACAAATAAATATTAAGGAATAAGGATTACAAGTTATGAAAGTTACCTGGCATGACTGTATTTCGTTCATGCAAAGCAGCTTTCCTTCCAAAATCCAACTCAAAATTGCTATAAATTCTCTTTTCACTAGTTAGCTTATTTCGCAATTCATCATTTCCATGAGCATATTTTTCAATGACATCCAAAAGACCAGTTGTAGTAGACATATGTTGTTCAAATTCTTCCTCATTAAACCAACAAGCAGGATTTAACCAATAACCAGCAGCATGAAGATTTTTGTGAAGTTGTGAATCCCAACGTTGATCTAAGATTTTCAAATAAGGCTCCACTTTCATTTTATTTCTCCTAAACCTCCTCACCATCTCTTCTCTAGCTTTATACATAGCTCGGTAAAGAAAACCCATAGCAGGTTTATCTTCACTATCAACAATACGCAACACACGTACAAGTGGCTCAGACACGTTCACTATGTCAGCACATCTACTCCAAAACCCAGAGTCTAAGACTTGTTCCACAAATTGTCTTGCCTTGGCTTCTTTGGCATAAGCTGAGCTTGTCCATTCTCTAGATGTTACCATGGCTCTTAGTGCATCTTTTTGAGCCAAAATACTCTGCAAAGCAATGAAATTAGTGGCAAAGCGAGTTGGAGCAGGACGGAGTATTTCCCTTCCACCTGTATGCTTTCTCATCAAAAACAAGCATAGCAATGATTATAAACATATTTAGTAATTTTTAAGGCATGTGCCACGACCTCACTTACTTCCTCCAATTTTCCCATGTCTTGCAACATCAAATTTATGCAATGTGTCGCACAAGGAGACCAAAACAACTTAGGAAAATCTTTTTCCAATAACCTACCAGCAGCAACATAATTTGCAGCATTATCTGTGACTATGTGAACTATATTTTCAGGACCAACATGTAACACAACATCCTTCAAAAGCTTAAACAACATATCAACAGTTTTAGAAGCATGAGAGGCATCAACAGATTTTAGAAAAACAGTTCCTTTAGGGCAATAAACCAAAAAATTGATAAGAGTTCTCCTTCTCCTATCAGTCCACCCATCTGCCATAAGAGTGCAACCAGTTTTCTTCCAAATAGAACGATAATCCTCCACAGTTTTCTTCATTTCATCAACCCACCTATTTAACAAATAAACACAAATAGAAAATGAATACAAAGCAACAAATATTCTTATGAACATTTTATATTATAATCCTCCACAAATAATAAATATTGTTATGAACATTTTATATGATAATCTATAACTCACCTATTTAACAAATTACCAAGAATAGAGTGCATACTTGGAACCTTGTATCCTGGACTCATGCTACATAAAGCATCAACCATAGGCTGGAAATATGCTGAATTAGCTGCATTAAATGGAACAGTTGCATCAATGAACCATTTAGCAATTGCAAGGTCACAATTCTCTATCACTTTTTTGTTTTGCAAAACACTTTTCAAGTAAGGTTGATCTCTAGGATTGGTTTTAGGCGAAAAATAATTCCTAATGCGTTCACATTTTGAGATGCAAAAGTTGTTGGTCTTGGTTGTTCCACTTCTATTGGCACTTCACCACTCTCTTCAGTAGGTGGATAACTTGGATAACTATCATCATGTTCTTCTTGAGTTTTTCTTTTCTTGCTCTTATTTTCATCAATATTCTGTTTCATTTGATAACGAACTTCTGCAGGCACCTTCTTGCATATTTCAACTTGACCCTTTTCACCAGCCAAGTGACCCTTGAACCTATTAATTCCTCCTTCCCTAACAATTTTATCACAGTAGATACACATCATAACAGTTTTCTTACCCTCCTCAATCATCTTACAGTGTCCTCAAGCTATATCAGTCTTCCCTCTAATATGCTTTGAGTTTTGAGTAGAGGCTTCTTGGGATGTTGGTGTTTCACCAGATGCCATCTCTGATACAATTGAAGAAACAAAAAAAAAGGCTACACTTCTTTAAACAAGATTCACAGTAACAGAATCACATTCATCAATTACCTACACTTCTTTTAAAATTTAAACAGAATTCTCAGTAATAAAAATTATAGAATCACAGTGTCAACTGTCAAGTACCTACAAGGCTACAACACTTATTTAAACAGATTCACAGTAACAATGTTAGAATCAATGTCAATTACCTACATTTATTTAAACAGAATCACTGACAAAACATAATCATAGTAACAAAAACACAAAACAAAGAATCACAATAACATGGACAAAATGACAGTAATCAAGTTGAATTAACAAAGTCATTACTCATTAAATAGAATCACGGTAATGGAAAAAAATTAGATGAATAGAAAAAATTGAATTGATAATTAAAGAACCAAGCTATGTAGTATGTAGTATGTATTGTTGGGCGTTGGTTGGTGCTACCAAGTGAAAGGGAGGAATGAGCAAACGCGAGGAAGAGAAGAAGGAGGTTCACACTTTCAGTTCGCGGCCAAATCACGAGGAGCCAGAGCCACGGCCAAATCCCTAAGAAGGAGCAAATGCGAGGAGGAGAAGAAGGAGGTTCCAGTTCGCGACCAATCGCGAGGAGCCAGAGCCACGGCCAAGGGCGACGTCGACGCTGGTCAGACGGTCGGAGGGCACCGTCAGACGCTGGTCAGACGGTGGGAGGGCGCGACGCCGTCGGTAGTGTGTTAGGGTTGTGGCTCTTAGGTCTGTGCTTCTTCTGCGACCGAGACCTCTTTCTTTCTTGGATTTTGATTTTGTTTTTCTTTCAGTCTCAAAAACAACGTCGTTTTGAGCATTGGGGAAAAAAAATAAGATGACTGACCTGGGACGGGTCAGCGGGTCGCCAGTTCAACCATCAATCCGGCCGGGTCACGCCGGATTGCACCGGGCTGAAAGCATGGCCGATCCAATAGCCAGCTCGACCCGGGCAACCCACCGGTTCCCGGTTCGACCGGTCGGGTTAGTCCGGGTTTTAAAACTATGATTGAGACTGGTTAAAAAAGTGAAATTTATATAATTTTGTGATTCTTAATAAATTTCTGCTAATAGAAATAAGTGTTTTTTTTTTTAAAAAAAATGTATTTTTTAACGTTAATTAGGTCACTTTTTTAGGGTCTAACGTCACTTCTTCTTAAGAGGTCAGTGTTTCGAGTTCCTTTGTTTTAATTCTTTTCATGAAAAAGTTTTAATGTTTTTAAGTTTTTGAAAAAAATTAGAATATAAATAATAGATTTCTAATTATTTCAAGAAGCCATTGGTTTTTGAAAAAGTTGTAACGTAAATAAGAAGTGCTTTTTATAATAATAAATAAATAAATAAATAAATTTTCTTACAAACTTTTTTAAAATGTAAATTAACTGTTATATATTTTTAAATTCATTTTTTTTTAAATTAAACAAACGGACCTACATTCTTTTTGGATGATTGTGCAGAGCAAACTAGAGGTGTGTCTTACCTGTGAATTTTTAAAAATATCGT
Source organism: Pueraria montana var. lobata (assembly GCA_026413185.1). Classification (NCBI taxonomy): domain Eukaryota; kingdom Viridiplantae; phylum Streptophyta; class Magnoliopsida; order Fabales; family Fabaceae; genus Pueraria; species Pueraria montana. The sequence goes on from CM048654.1 coordinate 55,854,172, forward strand.
AATACAAGTAAAATTATTAAGTGAAAATTTCCTTAAACTGTCTTTACTATGCACACATCTCTCCATTTTAAAACCTACATAATGAAGTTTGTGAAAGAAAAAAAAGGAATTAAGGGAAATTTATATTCTTTCCCGGAAATAAAGTCCTAGTATGTTTTTTGGAAGTTGGCAAATACCAGCTTTGCAAGAAAATCATGGCCACCTTTCGTTAGAACTATTGGGGATAAAAGAAAATTAAAAAAAAAAAAGCTATAAATAACAGAAATACCAATGAAAGTTGACTAGGTTGTGACCTGATTCTGATTGAACCTGTCTTAGAAAGTCTTGGTTTTTACTTGTAGTAAAGTAATCAACGTTTCATTGTTTCTATTTTTACTTTCATTCGTATTGCTTGGCTTGACTAGATTTACATGGCGTTTGGAAGAGCTATTTTAGTTTCACGTGAATAGTAGTTGAGCTTAATTGCAATTTTAGTGTGTGTGGAATAACTAGTGAGAAAATATTAATTTGGTTTAATATAAAAACTTACAAAAACACACCACAATTATTAAAAAAAAAAAAGGTCCTTACGCAAAAAGAAATATGTATGAAAATAATCTTTAAAAAATGAAGATCCAAATGTTATATAAGGATAGATTACTAATGTATTTCAAGACAATCCCTCCACTTGGATTTATGTTTCCAAAATAATTTTCTTAAAAAAAAAACAAATAAGAAGTTACTGTCGCATCCACATTTTCAAACAATTCAAATAAACTAGACAAGATGTTTCAGTGTATAACGACTAAGAAACTATTATCATTTTTTTATGAGTAAACAAAAATGTACAGTAAAACCAAAAAAATTGAAAAACTAGTTAATAGCCTTGATTCCCCACGACTGGACAAAAATTAGAACGACTAGAGGGTTATGTCCTCATAGTCAGCAACCACAAAAATTGGAATTTTCCCTTATCATTTCCCCTGGTATAATTTCTCCACCCCAATCCCCAGCATTACAAGAGATTTATTTTCTATTGCACAAATAGGTTCCTCAGCCTCAGATAACATCACAACAACCTGAAAATTGAGCACCGAAATGTCATTAAATAGATATTCCTTTAAAACAGAAAATCCATTGCAAAATATTATTACAAAATAACAACAACAATAATATATTGTTGGACTGTCAAAAGTCATGAATAATATGGTTCATATAAAGAATTGCATGTTCAACTTTTAATTAAAATATTCAAGATTAAAGATGGAGCATAGTAGGTGGGTTGTGTGCCCTTGTCCCATTGACTATGCACAAACACCAACTTCTACACACATTTTATTTTCTGTTTCAAAATTAATACAGCTGCTTCACCAGTTCTCTCAACCAATAGAATATAGACACAAATACAAAAAGCAAATATATAAAAATTTAATCGATTGCTTACCATTAATGGACAAAAAATAGGTAGCTGAACTCAATTCCCTGTAGTAGGTCTTTGTTTCACTACCAAATCATCAGCGGAGTAATAATCAGCTATGAGCCGGTACATATATGACGGGTTATGCCCTCCACTGACAAGTTCCAAAACCAGCAAATGCAAGAAAAGAAACCAATTAGTACACTCACTTTCTCAAGTCAGTGATGAAGGAAAGTTATTTTTCTCAATTAATTTCAGTTTAACTTACGTGTCAGTAATGAAGAGATTAACGAGGTTTGGTGGCACATAATCAAATGCTGGATTAACAACATGAAGAGAACCAGCACCAGTTGCTGAATCCATCAAATCTGAGAATTCCCCAAAGTCAAGTAGCTCAGATGGGGATCTCAGCTCATTCAGTAGAACTAGAGGATTGTGTGGATACAAAGGGCACAACTGGCAATAAAATAGAGCACTTTCCAATGAAAGCCAAATAGTTGGTAACTGACAAGATGCAGCAGATCACAATTTAATTCCAAAACAGGATCAGGGCACCGGAGTTTCCGAACTAGCAATTAAGGGAAAGCCTTGAGGTATTGTTTATTACTGTTATACTATCACAGTCTGGACACATCTTAACTGAATCAATAAGCAGCAACTGTTGCCTTATTATCATCATACAAAAATTGTTCAACTCTAATTTTCCAATCTCTACAAATCCCATCATTAGGTCAAGAGTATCAGAACCAATTTGAATGGCTTGAGATATCAGACTCTAAACTTCCATTCATTAGAGATCAGAGGCATACATCAGCCAATTGGAGTATAATTAAACTGATTTTTCAGAAATCTATTGGCACTCATTACCTTCAAACTTGTAAAATTGGAATAATCTACTGTTATAATATCAATTAGAATACATAACTTGAGGATGCATTTCACACACTACCCCCACACTCTTCTATTAGACATTCTCAATATTCTCTTTCTCTTTTCTCTCTTTTGGAAGTGCATTTCACACACTACCCCTACCCCTACAACTAACCAAAAAATTTCTCTCTTGATCATCTTAAACTTCTTTACTACCAATCCCTTTCAATCCACCTCTTTTATCTTTGTCTCTAAATTGAATGCCAATAGTTCTTTTTAAAAGAAATTATCACTTTAAATTATTCATTGAAAATTCAAAGATACTTATTTATTATAAATTTTAATTATATTATATAAAATAACCCTTTATCATGTGCAATGCACAAGCTAAAATACTAGTTAAGTTCATATGGCATTTTAATAAAGTTTAATTGACATTATTTCAAACTAATTGCTGAAAACTTTACAAGCTTTTCAGTGTTAGATTGAAGATAACCTCCTGATACCATATTAAAGTTTGGTTGTTGAGAGAGACAAGAGAGAGAATATTAAGAGAGAATGAATATAACTGAGAACCTATATTATTGAGATTATTGATCTATAGAAGAGTATTTATACATGAGTCATAATAGCAGTTGACAGTTGTAGCTAACTGTCATAACTAACTAGCTGAACTGGTGGAGATAGTTAGATAACTAACTACTGCAGCTAATATTAACTATAATACTCTGACATAGATCTATATTTTATAACCTCCTGATACCATATGTCAAACCATTCTCTCTCTCTCCAAAGTCATTCAAATCATTTATCACTTCTCCCTCATCGCCATTTTAATTAATAATAAGTTGACTAAACAGCCTAAAGCAAGGACAAACATGTAATGGTTATGGGTTGACCATTCATAGCCGCCAGTTAAATATTTCTATGCTTATCCTCTACTTTCTACCTTTTTAAAATGGAAAAAGTTAGGTTCAAAAGTTAAAATTAGTGTCATATATCCATATATATTTGAATTAAATTCAAATCATACTTATGTTGCCTAAAATTTCGTTTGAACTATCAATATTGTTTAGTTATTCATTTTGAAAATTCAGTAAAATATCTTAAAACACTGTATTGATTAAATATTTATTAGATCGATGAACTCACAGACATATAACAAGTAATTCTCAAGTCTGTGTAAAAGAAATCTAACTCTTTGCCTCCCACAGATTTGGCAGTAAACCGTCACCCTATTTCCAGATTTAACAGAACAGGAAAGAAATTGTGGAGAGACATCAAAAGTCATGAGAATTCTTGTTTCGTATTCCTATAGCATGACAGATGTGAGGAGATAGAGATTATAAGTTAAAAATTTACCTTGTGACTCCCAGCAAGTACAACAAAAGGAACAGCATGCCTTTGAGCTGCAAGTGCAACCATATGTAACCCTATTGGGACAATTACTCCACCATTAGCCATGACAGCATGAGCTCCAACTATAACCTATACAATGATAAGTTGAAATAAATTTAAATTCAGCACAAGAGTCTTGATTCCAAATTTACACCAGGATTTTCACATACCATATTCACTCGGGAAATCATAGCAAAAGTCGCAGAATCAGCAATTACTGTGGTCTGTAAGCCTCTAGCAGCCAGTTCTTTTGCAAGGAGTTGTCCCTGATATCTGATTTCATATGCAGTCAACATTGAATGATTTAACGAAGAATACAAACAAATTGCTAAGAAACCATAATCATGCCTTGCAAATTTTAACTAGACATAACTACAAACCTTGGGGCACCTTCAGCAACAACAACCTTAAATGATCTCTTTTTCTCCTTTGCAGCACAGAGAAATTCCAACACTGTGTTTGAACTGCCTAGTGTTAATATTACCTCACTGAAATGTAGCAGTGTTAACAAATAATCTTTTGTCAAAGAAGAAAATAAAGAAAAAGAAAAAAAATCATAAAATCAAGACATAATCACATAAATCAACAGAATAACGTTTGCCTTGGTTACTTAAGACAAGAGGGATGCAACAAAATAAATAATAGAAAAGAGAAAGATAATGTATGGACCCTAATGTTAGTCATGTAGATCAAGCAACTGTTGGCAACATGAAACAACCTCCAATTTGAGAAACATGGATGGATGAAAGAACTCGTTCTCCCAATAAACAAAAGCAACAAACCATGTTAAAGTTACTTTCAAAAAGGTAAAATAATGAAGACTTTGCTGTTTGATGTTGTAAATTACAAGGCATTTATCAAATATATGCATTATATTCTAAGTTAATACTACCTCTGGTCCTAATTATAAACAACAAATAGACTTTTTCTTTGGTCTTAATTATAAGCAACAATCACTAGTTTTTAGTTACTCAAGGTTAAATTTCTTTTATACCCTTACTTTATTGTTAACTCTATTCCCTATGCACTCACTTATTGCTATGACAACCACTTAAAGCAAATGGTGTTTTTGGAATAAAAATTGAATTTATGGTAGAATTAATTAAAAAATTAACTACTTTCCTTGGTATTGATGATTTGTCCTATGTTGCTTATAATTAGGACCAAAAGTAGTATTTGACCAATTATGTCAGCCAATAATAATAATAATCCCACCAAATACAATTGTCATATGTTCATAAAATGATAAAATCATTATTTTATTTGTTTTATATCCACGACCAATAATGTCATCATGCTTTTAAATAAAGGTAATGCAGTCCTCACATTAAGTTAAAATAAGGCTGAAACAGCATACAAGGGAAGCTTTAACTAAAGTGCAGCTTGATATAGATAGTTAAATAGTTAAACCAAAAATTAACGGAATCTTCCATTGTGTTAGTCTTTGTCGTTGTCAGTCCAATCTTTTCCCCCCAATCTAAGTAATGTAGAAAGAACTCAAAAAGAAAGCATCAGGTATTGATCATATGCATTGCCTCCTATCTAAGTGTTACATTACAACAACAGTTTAGTTTGTGATTTAAGAATTTAACCCATCTCGAAATATTTATAATGTAACATTCACTATATGACATGGTAAATAATTCTCCACTCACAAAATAAAAGCTTCCAATCAACCATGAAGAGAATTCTTGGGCATTGGAACCCTTTACCAATGCCTATTTATGACATGTAAATATGATTTTCCTTGCAAGTTTTTAATCACAGATCAATCTGGCTTTTGGGGATCTTGTATGGCATGTTTTCAAACAAGCACTTTAAAGTAGCAAGAGATAAACAATATATCTTAGAGTAGTTTTTGGTGAAACGAACTTTTGATGAATATGCTCCACTGCCTGCTCTGCTATTTGTTCATGGCAAGAGGTTATGTCTTGAATAAGTTCATTTACTGCTTCAATGACATCATGCTTCAACTTCCGACCTCTTAAACCCTTTTCAACAGCTGTAACAAAAGAAATCAAAATTTAAACTCAAAAAGATAAATGCAGTTGAATACCAGAACAACAACAATTCCTTCATCAAATGCCACACAGCAAACAAGAAACCAATATTATACAACAATCACAGGGATCAACCAATAAAATATCAAGTAATGTCAATGAGAAAAAAAATTACTTATTTCATTTTAGCATTAGTTGTATTGAAGAAAGTTATCTAAAAGAATACCTCTTTTGTGTGTTAGCATAAATTTTTTGCATGTAAAAAGATGAAATGAAAAAAAAAAAAAATTCCATTGCATTTAAGCTTGAATTTCTGCATATCAACGATCAAGAAAGACAATCCAATTTATTTTTTATCAAAAAGCAGAAAGAATATATCACGGAAAATATTATAGTTATAACAATCTCAATCTCAATCTCAAGTTTCACGCCATCCTCACATCTACTTTTCCCTTCAGAGTCACCCCCCGAGGAAGGTGTTGGTGGAACAGTAGCAGGATCGGTCACATCCTCAAGAAGAGTTTGCAATGACGGTGGACGCAAGGTGCTTCTTGCAGCAGCTGCAACAGCGGCAGCAGATAAAGCAGGATAATCATCTCGCTCCCCATCATCCTCATCATCACTTCCAGCATACATCCCCAAACCAGCCATAGCATCCGTTGCAAAGGAAAGATCCTCCTCCCTTATAATGTGCAAAACACGCCTCACGATATTTCCCACAGCTAACTCTGCAATCCCATACATAACACGTTATAATAGAAAAACAATAAACTAATCTCAGTTCCCAAAATGACTATAAAACATCCTTCAATAAAGTAGAACTACCAAACTAGGCAATCAGGCAGCAAATAAACCCGAAAATACATACTTTGACTGTTATAAAAACATTAAATACAACAACACAAAATGCATACTTATTGTTTTTTAGAAAAAAGAAAACTTCATATACCAATAGGATTAGCATCAATAATCTGCTCCCCCACAGCCCTTACTGTATTAATCAGAACTGTGGCCTGGTTTGTGTGTGGCACCCGCTGATGCGAAATCACTGACCGGAGTAACTCTGCTGTCTGCTTTGCTGTGGCCTGAGACCCTTCAATTTTACTACCATCACAACAAGAAGATAAATAAATAAATTAAAATTACAAAAATAACAATACATAATGAGTCCAACACACAACAATATATAAGGTCCTATCTGGTTCGAGCAAGATTATCTCGCGTACCAAAAAATCAAACACACAGCACACAACCAGATAGAGGAAACAACAAAAACCAGTTCCTAAACCTCAAAATTCACACGATGATCCCTAATACACCATTCATTGAACTAAAACGTGACCAGAGAAGGGAAAACAAACCGTTTCTTGAGCAGATTCACAAAATCATTAACAAGGGCTTGAACATCCGGCATTTTCCTGAAAACAACAACAACAATAATATCAATAATAATGATAATGAAGAAAAACAGAAAAGGAATTTACTATTTACCATATGAAAACACGAGTAAAATGGTAACCTAATTGAATTGAAGTAGCGTTACAATATTGAAGTAAAAGGGTGTTCAATTTTTGAGTTTGGGTTTTGATTCCCAGTTGCGTGCGCTTTTAATAGTTCGGTTTACGGAATCCGATACTGCAGGTTTGAATCCGGGATACCCGCCACCGATGTTACGTCAAAAATAACACCAAAAATCAGATTCTTAATCTCATAGAATTGATACCAAATCGTATCCCATACTTATATCAAATTAAATTAAATAAATATATTTTACTTTTTTAGATGAAATAAATAAATGTTTCTATATATTTTTTTTTCAATTTTAAAAAGTCTTATCACTTCATTTTATTTTATTTAATAATAATAATAATGATGATAATATTTATTATTTTCTTTAATATATTTTATTTATAATTTTTTTTCTTAATTTTAAAAGGTTGGTATTATTAAAAATAAAATCGAATTTTAAATGCAACGAAACTTTTGTATTATTTTCTTTAGATCCCTTTCAAATTTCAATCCCATTCAAAAGAACTAAAAAAAAAAAATGAAAACACTAGCATGAAAAACCAGTATTTTTGGCTTAAATACCTTTTTAATCCTTATAATTTATCATTTTTTTTCGTCCTTGCAATTTTTTTTTAATCCTTGCAAATTATATTTATTTTGTTGTTTGTCCTTAAAACACTTTAGATAGCGCTTTGAATAGTGAAAAAAAAAGCTTTGAACAGTAAAAAAGCGTTATCTAAATCGCTTTAAGGACGAAAAACAAAACAAACATAATTTGCAAGGACTAAAACAAAAAAAAAATTGAAGGACGAAATACAAAAAATGCTAAATTGGAAGGACTAAAAAAGTATTTAAACTTTCTTTTATTAGCATAAAAAACAATATGAAATAACGAGTGAAGTCTTCACATCAAATTTGTACAACACAACAGTGATACACATGGAAGGAACTAACAACACGTAATCACGTAGGAGAGTGACTAGGGGTGAGCAAAAAAATTTAACCCGATCGAAAATCGAACAAACCGTCATAAAAATAAAGATCTCGGGCGGTCAGGTTTAGGCTGCGGGTTGAATTAAATAAAAAAAGTCTGTTAGAATCAGATATTTTGGGCGGGTGCAGATTGGAGAAATAAAAACCTTATATAACCGCAATCAAGAACAAGTGTTACGTATAAAGTATATGCTTAAATTTTTAATTGCATAGGTTATTGTGCCACTGCTGCACTCTGCACCAAGAGTATGGACGGATGCTAGCGTGCAAGAGTGAAACAGGTCTTGTACCGTGCAAGAGAAATTTTACACCGTTAGATTTATTTATATTTTCATCAATGGCTGACATTTTTCTCTTTTTTCCTTTTTCTTTTTTTCCTTTTCTCCTTCTCTTTCCCAATTCACCCTTTATTCTTTTCTCTCTCCTCTTCTTCTTCTCTCCACCGTGGCTATGCCTCACTCTCTTCTACCCCTCTCTGGCATGCTCTACTTGCTGCTGAACTGAAGCCCACTTTGAAGTTTGGTGTGCGCCACCGCCTACCGGCCCAAGGCATCTCCCTCACAGTGTTGTCCGTCGCTGCACAAATCGCACCCCGCTACCCTGAAATTTGGTGCGTCGTCAGCAAGGTGTCTCGCTCATTCACGCAATCGTAGAACATTGTCACGAGATTCAGATCTGGGCCACGAGATCCAGATTTGTTTCGTTGCGTTTTGAGATCTATTGTTATTATTGTTGTGGTTTTTTTTTTTTTAATAGAATTTTTTAGTTTTTTGGCGTGGCAACATGTACGTGGTGTGAAAAAGGAAGATGAAGGAAAAGAAAAATGAAAAAGGAAGGAGAGGAAGAAAAGGGGGAGGAAGATGAAGGGTTTCTATTTTTGCTCCAAATCTGATTGTGCTAAGCTTTTTTTCCAAATCTGATTATGTGATAAGGTTGAGATTTGGTTGAATTTTATAGATTTTTATCTATGTTTTGATGTTTAATTTTGTTCATCCAGCCATCGGAAAAAAATGAAAGTTGCCGTCCGGCAGCAGCACACGGTGGTTACGGCGGTGGGGTAAGAAAGAGGAAGATGAAGGATTACGGAGGCACAATGAGGAGAGACAAGAATGGGGTGGGTAAAATGGGGAAAAAGAGGAAAAAAGGAAAAATAAAAAACAAAAAAGAAGAATAAATCTTGACCATCAATATAAAAAGAGAGAAATCTGACGGTTTAAAATTTCTCTTACACGGTGCAAGACCTATCTCACTTTTGCACGCTAGCATCCGTCCAAGAGTAGGTGCAAGACTTGACAATTGACATTTACAAAGCCTTTCTCACTTCATGTTCACACCACCCAAAACCTTTCTTTTTATTATGTTATTTTATTTTCCAATTTGTCCTTTCTTCCTTCTGTCACTGTCCACCTTTCATTCTCCAATTTGTCCTTTATTTCATTCCTCCTTTCATGCTACCTGGAGTCCAAGACTCTCTACAACTAGCCAAGAAACACCACCACCGTAACCCAACCAACTAAACAAAGCCTCCCCACACTCCACATAACCAGCTATTATAAGAAGAACGGACCTGGTTCTAGATGGCAAGACTATTTTCATCATATTCCAGATCTACCATGCTCGACCACAATGTGCTAGTGGCCACCGGAAACACACCACTAGGTTCTGCCTTTGCTCTATGGGCCACGCCTACTTCATATGCGGCTTTGTTGCGCGCTGTAAGGCATGTATTACCAGACACACTCTACTACCCCACAAACCGAAGTAACCCACATGTCTCACTTGCACCATGTTCAACCCGAACCTGACAATATTCGAAGGCCAAAACGGTCGGTGATGGGCCATGTTTTTCACCCTTCGGTTTCTTACAGATTGATGTTTTTTCACCCGAACCGTCCAACCCGCCTGATTGCTCACCCCTAAGAGTGACAAAGCCTTATATCAATTAATTAATTAAAACTTTAAAAGTAAAAGATATTAAATAAAACTTATTTTTTATTTTCAATATATTAAATATGATCATGTTAATTACATATTTAATTAATTAAGGCTTTGTCACCCCTAAGAATGACAAAGCCTTATATCAATAATTAATTAAAACTTTAAAAGTAAAAGATATTAAATAAAAATTATTTTTTATTTTCAATATATTAAATATGATCATGTTAATTACATGTTTAATAAATTTACCAGTGTTACTCCATCAAAAAATTTACCACTACTACCACCACCACCACTACTACTACCACTGCCACTACCATTGCCACTGTCACTACCACTACCACTGCCACTACCACTGCCACAATAACATTTGATAAGATCAAATGAGATTTGATAAGATATTTTATGGGATTAAGATAGAGCTCATGTTACTATATAAAGAGGTGCATACCTCACAATTGACGCATGAAAAAACACATTTTTTGTGAGCTCACTCTAAATCCCTACGCGTCTACCATCGGCTAGCACTGAGACCCCGCTCCGATCATTGCTCACGTGGACTGAGTAGACCCATTGTTTCTTCGACGCCTGGTGATAAAAAATAAAAAAAAAGCAACTCGTGGTTTGAAAGCGTGCTACAAAGGTAACATCTAAACCCTTAGTGACTCTTGCGTAATGCATGGTCCATGGGATGAGGTTCTTTCCGCTCATGGTCTTTCTAAAAATATTTTAAAATTATAGACCGTGAAACCCCAACATGAAGTCACTCCTACCTTTCACAGATAACAAAGTGTTTGAAAAGATTACAAGAATCTACTCACAAAGTGGGGATATAGAAGTTTAATACAATATATAATAACTTTGCAATGCAAAGAATAAGCTATTTTGAGCACAAATTGTTTCTTCCAGAGAGTTGTATCAAAGTAAAATATGTTCGTTAGACTTCTTACTACCGATCTTCTCTTCAGGTCTTTATGTAGGCTTCAGATGAAGTATCCGTTGTGTGTTAGAGCCTTTGAATTTCTTCCTATTTTGAACATCATTTAATGCATGGGAAGCTCATCACGTTATAGTTTTTGATGTGTCTACTTTTTAGGAGGATAGAGAAGGGGTAGGTGTCCTTTCTTTCTTAAATAGTATTGACACTCTCTGAAGGCTTGTACTGCTTTTTCTGCTTATACTCGCTTCAGTCTTCTCTTTGTATTGAACCTCGAAGTGTAGCTTGCTTTTGATCAGAGGTTGTACTTATAGTCAGACAAACCTTGCTTTTCATTAAATGGTTAAAATCAAACGTTATAACATATTCGAAAAACAAAAGGAATATAAGATGAGTGAGAATATAAGAGCAATTTAAACCTTAGCATTTGAAAGCATAGAATAAAGAAATTGTCACGTGCTCGCTTAGGATGAAGAAAACCTAGGTGAATATATAAATCCGAGTGTAAGTTTTCTTAAAATCGTTGGATGAAATCAGTGTGTTGGACGCTGGATAGTTCATGAAAACGCTTTGGATGCAATTTCATTTATGTAGCGCTTTGGACATTTGTTCTTTATAAAGGCATTGGACGAAAGTCCATTAATACGCGTTGGGCGCAAATTCAATTAAAACTATTTTTATCATATAAGGTGTAATATCCCTAATTTACAGACCTTAGAAATATATAATAAAGAGACATTTTTTTATGGAATAGCCTTTATATTTAATGGTTAAATGATACCCTTAAGTATTATTAATAATAGTTATCTTTTTATAGGAGTTGTCAGGAATGAGATAATAGGATCCAGATGGGGAGCCAAGGCCCAAGGTGAGCTGAGGCCCACTTAGCCACACACACTACACACTATATATAAATGAGAGAAGGGAGTGTTAGAGAGAGAGAGAGAGAGAGAAAGAAAAGGAAAGGTAGAGAGAAGGAGGAGAAGATGAGAAGAAGAGGAAGAAGGAGATGGAGCAGAGATCTGAAGACCCAGTGCTCGGAGCTCATCTCTACGTGTCCCAGGAGGTGAGTGCTTCCCCCTAGTGCTTCTCTATCCTCTTTATTTGCATGTTTTTCCCCTAGTGCTTGGAGATTTTGGGTTTTTGGTGATTTTGTTTGATTAAGGGATTTTTCGGGTAAATTAATCGGTTGGAAATGTAATAGAAGTATTTGGGATTTGATTTTGTATGCTTGGAATAAGTGGGTATGCCATTGATGGCCATGGAGCTCGTAGGTCGCAGCCCCCAGTTTCACTCAGGCCCAGCACGAATTTTGGTGCTGCTGGGCGAGAGGGAGTCAAAATGGAACTTTCAGGCCCAGCAGGATAGAGCTTGCGCTACCGAGCACGAAAGTGTCAGAATGTGTATTTAGCTCCAGGGGGCTTTGGCTCAGCACAAAAGTTTGTGCGGCCGGGCACGAGAGGGTCAGAATGTGTATTTAGCTCCAGGGGGCTCTGGCTCAGCACGAAAGTTTGTGCGGCCAGACACGAAAGTGTCAGAATGTGTATTTAGCTCCAAGGGGGCTCTGGCTCAGCACGAAAGTTTGTGCGGCCGGGCTAGAATTTCGTTAATTGATATTCTTTTGAAACATTTCCCTTTTTGATTTATATGATTTTAAAATGTTTATATAAAGGTAGTATGTTTAATTATAAGATGATTATGTTGTTCTTGAGGTGTTTATATTATTGTAATAATTATGTTTTGATGAGATTATGTTGATGACGAATGATAATCTTATATTGTGACCATCCCTATATGTTAAAAAGGAGTTAACTATGACCTTTGGGAAGATTTTTATAGAAAAATGGTATACTTGGGAGGGTGAGTTTCATGCCAGAACTCCAGCCCACTAAAGCGACCTGGGGGTCTCACCTAGTGGGATATTTCCCCAAGTACCACCCTTATGTTTTGACTCCGAATGGCGTGTTGGAGTGTTGAGAACTACTTCCCAAGAGATTTAGTAACTCTTTTAGTGTATAGGGGATGGATTGTTGTCGTGGTTAATGATGTGGATTGTTGAGATGTATTTGGACCCTTAAGTCAGGCCATTGGAGATGGCGGGTACGGAGGTGTCATATCTAATACGGTAAGGGACTCCAAATATGTTTTGCCTCTAGAATACGGTGGGTGCACATAGTTAGTGCACATAAATATTCCAAATGTTGTATTTGCACAGTTGGTGCATAGGTATGCACAGTTGGTGCACAATCATATGAGTAGGCACGTAAGTTGAGGGTGCTTAGTGGGCTCTCAACCTAGTGTTAGGGGTTTTCGTGGTGGCTAACAGGAATGGGCCTATAGAATAGACGAGTGGGCAAATCCCTATAGATGTAAGGTCTTGCAAACCTACAGAGGTAAGCCACTATAGCACTTGTCTATTTTCGATAAAACCACACATTTCTGGTAGGGTCAGCTCAAAGGACTCCCTGAATGGTCAGAATTTATAGACTATGGTAGGGGATGAGGCCTATGAGGGACCGCTCATATGATATTGAAACTCCATGGTGTAGAGTCAGTGTTTGATGTTTGAGGTTGCCTAATGGCTTCTTATGTACGTCAGTTGTGATGATGGTTGGTGATGATTGAATTATGATGAGACTTTTGATTGATGATGTTTAAATGTGATTCATGATGGTTGATGTATTATTGTGATAGTTGGGGATTGTATTTGATGTTGTTGGCTATTGGTGTCTTATTGATGTACATGTATGAAATGACTTAATATAAATCTGTATATTTCTATAGATTTATAGTTATTATATACAATATTCTCTATGTTTATAAAGTTTAGTTTTCTTCCGTTTTCCTTGATTGGAATATGTTTGTGCTATGGGTATGGATGGGTCCAATGTAGGGATATTATGTAATTACCTTGGGAAAATATGTTATGCTTGATAGAGATGTGATGTTAGCCCTAGTTAGGCGATTTAGAAAAAGAAAAAGGCTATATACATTTCCACCCAATGTAATAGTGAGTGGTTAAGAGTAAGAGGATGATGTTTAGGTGCCTCAAGGCACTAGTGGTCGTAGAGATGGTCAACGTGTTAAACTCTAGGTGCTTAAGTAAAGATTAAGGTATGGTCCAAGGAGATAGAAATGATAATGAGATAGGTTCATAGTTGTGAGATAAAGTGTTTAAGAGAAGAAAAGGAGAAGCCATGAGAGTTAAGAAAAAAAATCTCTAGAATAGACATGGCCTAGAGCCCTTAGAGCACTCACTGAAACATTATGTCTCATCCCTTTTAGTTTCATGTTTTTACAGGTTTAGTAGGTGGATGCCTCATGGAAGGAGCTTGGAGCATGGAGTTGCTTGTTGGGATGAAGATTATTATAGTTGTGTACCTCCCAATGTATGGGAATTAGTTTATGTTTCATGTACCTTGGTCATGTTTGTAAGGCATATAAGTGCCAAAAGTTTTGTATAAGTCGTATGGATGTTATATATGTTTAATTTGTTTGTTTCTGCATAGTCAACTCTGATACTCTTGTATTCTAAGTTTTCAAAATTTAGTAATATAAATAGGCAAAATGAAACACACCCCTTGGGGTGTTACATAAGGTAGAAACAGTTATACCTTTGTAAGAATTTGGACGCATATATTTCCTGCACAACTCATCAAACTCATTAATCCATCAAAGTTTAATATCCTTTGTTATCATCAAAACTATGAGATTTTCAGGGGCTTAGACATCTTCCATGTCTTTGGTTCCAACAGGGTTAAGGTATGGTTTGAGAATATAGTAATGATGACGTAATGGAACAATAGTTGTGAGTGTGAGTATCAAGAAAAGAGAAAGACCTTGAGAGCTAAGAGAGGATCTTTAGAATAGAGAGTCAACCTAGAGTCCTTAGAATGCTCACTGAGACATTATGTCTCATTCCTTTAAGTTTCATGTTTTTTATAGGTTAAGTAGGTGGACATTCTCAAGGGGGGAGCTTGAAGCATCAAGCTGTTTACATGGAGGAAGGTTAGTGTAGTTTTGTACCTCCCAATGTATAGGAGTTAGTTTATGTTCTATGTGCATTTTGTATGTTTTGTACGACACCTAAGTGTATCCAATGAAGTAATATATGTTTAAGTTTTAGTTTTCGCATAGCAAACTCTGATATTCTTATATTCTAAGTTTTCAAAATTTAGCAATATAAACAGACAAAAGGTAATATCCTCTAGGGTGTTACACTTCCAAGATTAATGTAAATGCATAATTTTCTTGCACAGTTGTTGGTACCTAAAATATCATATGTAGGCAGTGGAAGCCGAATTCAATATTCGATAGGATTATGGAGTTGCTGATTAGGCCAAGAAGGGCAATAAGCCCAGTAGCCATGTGTTCGGTGGTGGTGTTTATTTATTTATTTTTAATAAATAGATAATGACTACTGAAGAGTGGAGACCAAGTTAAAAGAGCGGTTGAGTTAAGAGAAGGTCGAAAAATAAGGAAAGTATATTTTTGATTACGGAGAATATTAGATTTGGTAGTTATCTTAGATACCTATGTAGATATTTTCAATAGATAGATATCCTATCTATAAATATGCGAAAATTGTAACAGAAAAAGGCCTTCAAATTCAATATCAAAACAATTTCCTTTATTTTTTTTCTGAGTTATCTTTAAAGCTTTATCATATTGTGTTGTTATTATCTTCAGTTTTTGATAGATTTTCTTTTGAAACTCAAACTTTGGTTTCACCCATTCCAAACGCTTTCTGAAGTAGTTTGGGAACCCATGGTGAAGAAGTAGATTTCCCTTCTTCATGCAAATCATTTTGATCATTTAGAATCGGGTTGAATTTGATTTCTCAGCCAATCCTATTGGTTGATAATTCATACTACAACAAAATTGGCATGCCCGGTGGGACCAGAATGGGTGATCTAATTTCCAGATTCGAGTCTAACCAGTGGATGCAACTACGATCTGATAGAAGCATCGGAGAAATAGAGCCAGTACAGAAAAAAAACGTGCAGCAAGAAGACAACTGAAGCCATGACGTTAAGGATGCCTACATCCCTGATGCCGGCAGTTTTGGTGTCAGTAGTACCAACGACCAGTGTGTCTGTTACGCCTGATATGACTACTACCGATCTCACAGTGGTGGGAGCAGAGGTGTTGACGGTAATGACCACATCATTCATCAGGCAACAGATCGACTTAGGCATACATGATATCATGTATGAAGTGTCTAAACAACTAGCCGATATTGTTGAGCCGATGGTGCATAATGAATATCATAATGCCAAAGAAGAACATTAGGTCTTAAAGGCCGGTTGAAAGTTTAGCAACCTCTTTCTCGCAAGGAGGTAGTGCACATCTAAGTTAAGGAATGAACCAGAATGAAGCAGTGCACTAAAGAGTGTTGAGTGCTGGATGCCTTATGACACACAATCAACCGAGTGTGATTCAGCCTAACACTATTTTGTTAGGACCTCCAGCAGGGGTTCAGCAGAATGTGTTTTAGGTAGTATCACCCATCCCAGGACAAGGGAATCACGTTCAGGCGCCATTTAATGGAATGGGATTGCCGAGTGTTATGCCTATGTCCAACATTCATACAACCTCGTCTTCGACAAGACGTGCTCCCATTTCAAAACTATACCTTTTAATAATTCGGTATCACCTGTGTCACCTATGGTAATGAATAACTAGATGCCTGGGGGCATGGTTTGTTCACTAATCTTCATAACCAAAATACTGCCATGATTGGACAAGTTAACTTGGCAAGGAGACTGTCTAATCCAGTAGGACATATTGTCATACTGCCTTTGGGGCCACATAATGTGCAGGCTACTAATATGCAAACTGGTAATGTGGTGCCGAATATGGAATATCCATATAATCCATTATCGGTATGAAACTCATTGGGAGTTGGATCATAATCTGGGTTGATGTCAACAAATCCTCAGTTGATCGATCCAAGAGTGATAGCTAAGATTATGAAGAAGTATTTTGGCATACAGCTAAAACCAATGGAAAGTCTGATGTACTTGAAGCCATACCCTGAATGGGTAGATGAGATGGTTCCTTTACCTACGAGGTACAAGACACCTGATTTCACTACTTTTTCTAGGGAGGATGGCAAATCGACCCTCGAGCATATAGGCCAATTCATGGCCCAATGTGGGGAGGCAAGCCATAATGAATACCACAAACTGTAGTTGTTCCCATTGTCTCTTACGAGGACTGCATTCATATGGTATTCCTCTCTGCTGCCGAATTCCATACAAAATTGGGCAGGTATGGAAAGAGCTTTTCATGGGCAATTCTATAAGTCACAACCAGAAGTAACCGTTGCTAATTTGATGAATGCAAGACAGCTGGTGAACGAATCGACAATGGAATTTTTAAAGAGGTTCTGGAAATTGGCCAACAGGTGTCCAGAACAGTTTCCCGAGGCAGAATATGTTATAATTGCTATGGGGAATATGCATTCTCAGCTGCAAGATAAGTTGGTAGCTCGAGAATGTACTAATTTAAGCCAATTATCAGCTAAAGCCTCTTGAGTTGAACACTATATTTTGGATCGAGAAAGAAGGCGATCCAACAAAGGAAAGGGACCGCATTTAGTATCGATAGTTGATGTAGAGGAGCCTGATTCGGAGTTGGTTGATGAAGAGGCTGAAATTATGGTGGCTGAGATTGTTAAAGGCAAACCCTATTCATGCCCACCCTTGAGGGCATCAAAAGGGAAAACTTTGAAGACGTCAAATGAGAAAATAGAGTATTCATTCGACATCTTAAAGGTGGATCAAATTTTTGACTACTTGCTAAAAGACCAGCAGATCCGTTTAGCTGAAGGACACAAAATCCCCTCGGCAGAGGAATTAAAGGATAAGAAGTATTGCAGATGGCATAACTCTTACAATTATAATACTTCCAAATGCTTGGTTTTTCAGCAAACAGTTCAAAAGGCGTAAAGGAAGGGAGATTCAGGTTGGCTGATAAAAGTATTATCGAATTGACTGTTGACACAAATCCTTTCCCGAGCTTTGATATCAATATGGTGTCTTATAATCTGGACAAAAGGAAAGGGAAAGGCATTTGGCAGCCAAAGGGTGAAAAGGTGATGGTTGACCAGTCTCAAACTAGTGTGTTTGAGAGACTATGGAGGCCGAAGTCTTTAATGCTTAAAAGGATTTGGGCCCCTCACCAAATGGTATATGGTAGGCCAACAAAAGCTAAATGTTTATGCCAGAGAGGAATCTCTTCTTTTATGGGGAAAAGAAGACTAGTCGGACAAAAAACTTCTAAAATGAGACCCATAATGGCATTATGTCATCAACATGGAAACTCACAAAGGCAAAGACAGGAAACCCTACCGATTCTTGATGATTCTCCTATTCCTAAAGGGGGAAAACACACAGCTGAGTTCAAGGTAGAGAATGGCATGAGAACTTTGAAAATCACTGTGGAAAATGGTGAGAGTTCTAGGAAACTAATGATTAAGCCATTAGCTACTATTCCCAAAGGGGTTTAGGTGCGAAATAGCATAAGAGAAAAAGAGCGACAACCCAAACCACTGACAAGGACTCAGAAGAGGAGACTACAAAGGAAGAAATCAATAGAAAATATGAAACATGCACTAATGATTATCGGAGAGGTGAAAGGAGAAAGTCTGTAGACAATTCCGATGCTTGAGGTAGAAGGGGCACTCTAGAAAGCTTTCGAAGGGGAGCATAGTCAGAAGTTGGCGAACCCCATCGTACCGAATGGTAATGAGAATATGGGACAACAACTAGACTCGCAGCTGTTAAAACTGTCCTGAGACCACATGCCCTAGTTCATGTAGCCCATCATGGAGGATGACTTTGGGGAATCGTTATTGGACTCTATGTTGGGAGAAGAAGCTGATATGCTATCAGCGGAAGTGGAAATCGTTAGTCTCATCCAAAGTGAATTTTGGGCTAGGGAGAATCAAATTTGGATAGGGATGTCTTTTTAGAGGAAGCCGAATGAGCGACTATGATGGAGATGTCAAACCCATCAGAGAAAATAATGGCTTTTGAAAAGCCGACCAAGGAAATGTGGAGGCATCTCAAGCCATTATATGTTAAGGCCTATATAAACAGTAAGACGTTGAGTAGAGTAATAGTAGACGGGGGCGCAGTGTTGAATGTCATGCCGATCAACACTTTAAAGAGATTGGGCAAAAGTGTAAGCAATTTGATAGCCACCATCATGAAGATGATTAATTTCACAAGCGGAGGAACAACTGCTTTAGGCATTTTGGTTGTTGATATTACTGTTGGGATGAAGACCCGGAAAATCATTTTCTTCGTGGTAGATGCCAAACCGGCATACACTTTGCTACTGGGGAGAGATTGGATTCATGGGAGCACATGTGTTCCTTCTACTCTACATCAAAAGCTAATATTATGGGAAAATGATATAGTGGAGATGGTTGATACCGATAAGAGCCTGTTCGAAGCTGATGTTAGTTTGGCAGAAGCTATTTTCTACTTGCCATATATGGAACCAATCTCGGTACCAGATACATATGAAGAGGGACACTGGAAGTCATGTAACCTCACTACAAAGGGGTTCGAGATTGAGACTCGGGCCGAATATACGGCCTTCCTAATGGTTGACCCATGAATCAAAACAAAGAGGTAATGACTGACCTATTGAATCGGTTGACTACGTTTGATATTGAAAACAAGATAGCCGAGGAAGTTAATGATAATGGAGAAGATGATGAGAAAGCTCAGTAAGAGGAGAGTTCGGATCATCTTGGGGGCAATCCTCACATTTTCCAACTGAGCCTCAATTGCCTATCCAGAAAAGAGCTTCTTCTTTTAAGGCTCAAGACCTCCTGATCGATGTGAATCTCGGAACAAAAGAGCAGCCTCGCTTAATAAGAGTAAGTGGATTATTGCCTGAGGAACAGAGGAGTTGACTGGTGGAGTTAATTCAAAAGTATCGAGATTGATTTGCTTGGGATTGCCTATCGAGGGAATTGGTAGAGCATTATTTGCCAATTAAACCAAGACATAGACACCATAAGCAGCTGCCAAGAAGATTCAATCCGCAGTTGTTTCCCTAGATAAAAGGTATAGATAGAGAATCAGCTTAAGGCTGGGTTCATTAGAACAACGAGGTATGCTGAATGGTTATCTAATATGGTACCCATAGTCAAGAAAAATGGAAAGATCCGGGTGTACATAGATTTCAGAGATCTAAATCTTGCTACTCCTAAAGATGAGTATGTGATGTCGATAGCCGACATGTTGGTTGATTCGGCCGCCACCAATGGGATTCTGATGTTCATGGACGGGTATTCAGGTTATAACCAGATTTATATGGCCGAGGAGGACGTGCCAAAAATTGCTTTTCGATGTCCTGGTGCCCTTGGGATATATGAATGGTTGGTAATGTCGTTTGGGCTAAAGAATGCAGAAGCCACCTATCAACGAGCTATGAATGTTATTTTCCATGAATTGATTGGGAAATCAATGGAGGTATATATAGATGACGTAGTAGTGAAGTCTGCCGATTTCGAACGACACTTGCAGGACTTGGAACAATCTTTAATAAGGATGAGGTATCATAACTTAAAGATGAATCCAGAAAAGTGTGTGTTTGGGGTATCGGCAGGAAACTTTTTAGGTTTCTTGGTACATCAAAAGGGGATAGAAGTGGACAAGAACAAGGCTAAAGCAGTCTTAAAGGCGAGGCCACCACGGAATAAAAAGGAGCTACAGAGCTTGATTGGTAAAATAAATTTTTTAAGAAGATTTATAGCCAACTCAGCAGGGAAATTGAAGGCTTTTTCGTCGTTGTTGAAGTTTAAAGAAGTTGAAGAGTTCTGTTGGGATATAGAGCATCAAGAGGCATTCGAAGAGATTAAAAAGGTGTTATCGAAGCCACCAATTAGTGCCACTAGTGCAAGGAAGGCCTTTGAAGCTTTATATTTCGGCTGCTAATGAATCAATTGGTTGTTTGTTGGCCCAAAATGATGAGAAGGGTACAAAGATAGCATTATATTACATAAGTCGGTTGTTGAATGAAGTCGATACTAGGTATACGCTAATTAAGAAGCTTTGTTTATCATTTCATGCTTGTACGAAACTCGAGTACTATTTATTGCCAAATGAAGTATTGGTTTTGTGCAAAATAAACATAGCCAAATATTTGTTAAATCGGCCTGTGTTACAAGGATGATTAATGAAGTGGGCCTTTAAGTTAAGCATTTTTTCATTAACATATGTACCCTTGCGTGCTATTAAGGGATAAGCATTAGCCGATTTCTTGGTTGATCGCCCCGGTATAAAAATTGAGGAAGTGACAGCCGAAATCAGTAATTATGTGGGCTTGCAACCGTGGATTTTAATGTTTGGTGGGTCCAAAACTAAAGAAAGCGCTAAGATTGGTATTAAGATAATAGATCCAGAGGGAAGAATGTATAGATTCGTTAATCAGCTCTTACCACACCATACCAATAATCAAGCTGAGTATGAAGCTTTGATATTAGGATTAAGAATATTGATTACCATGAAAGCTCAGTATGTGCATATATTGGGTGATTCTCAACTAGTGATTAAACAACTTAAGAGAGAATACAAATGTCATCATAAAGCATTGATCAAAAGATATGAATTGGCGAACAAATTAATTACAAGGTTTGCTGATGTTATCATAACTTATGTGTCTCGTAATGGTAATGAAGAAGCAAATGATTTGGCTCAGTGCGCATCTAGGTACCAAACATGGGATGATAGTGTTCAGTTGGATAACTATCCTCTAATGCAGAGTTATACATTGGATACTGATGAGTTGGAAGATTGGCAGAAAGAGTTGGTTCGGTATTTGCAAGACCCTTCCGCAAAGGTGGAAATGAAGTTAAAACAGAAAGCCATGAAATATTTATTGATTGATATATGTTATTTAGAATAGCGGTAAACAGAGTGTTGCTGAAATGCATCAACAAGAAGGAAGCCATGAGAGTAATGGGAGAGGTGCATGAAGGAATATGTGGAGCTCATTGGTCAGGCTATGTGATGAAGTGGACTATTACTCGATATGGATATTACTGGCCTAGTATGACAAAAGATTATTTTCGGTATGCCAAAGGATGTGAAGAATGTCAAAGAAATGGTGCTTTACAAAGAGTACCAGCCAATGAACTACATTCAGTGGTTAAACCCTGGCCGTTTAAAGGATGAGCCATGGATATTATCGGAAAGATTCATCCCCCATCGTAAAAAAGACATTCTTTTATTCAAATGGGTTGAGGCTCAACCATTGGTGAACGTGACTCAGGAGGATATAATCTGTTATATACAAGGGCAAATTATCTACCGATTTGGTATCCCTGAAACAATTACCACTGACCAAGGAACTATGTTCACTAGTGATAAAGTAGTCTATTTTATGCAACAATAAGGGATTAGACTTATTCATTCGACTCCATATTATGCCCAAGCCAACAGCCAAGCTGAGGCTACCAATAAGGTCTTGATCGATATGATTAAAAACGTATTGAAGGTAGGCCTCAGAAATGGCACGAAACACTATATGATGTCCTATTGGCTTGCTGAAATACTAAGTGTAGGGCTATAAGATGTACACCATTTCGGTTGACGTATGGACAAGATGTTGTTTTACTATTAGAAATAAATGTAAAGTCATTGAGGGTGGCAAAACAGTATTTGTTGAATGTTGGAGATTATCAGATAGCTTTGTTAGCCGAATTGGATTCAGTAAGTGAGGGTAGATTAATGGCGTTGGAAAATATTCAGTTTAACAAGGCTAAGGTGGAGAAAGCATATAATAAACATGTTTGGTTAAAGTCTTTCGTAGAAGGATATTTAGTTTGGAAATCCATTTTACCTCTAGGGATACATGACGCTAAGTTGGGAAAATGGTCACCAAATTGGGAAGGGCCATTTATTGTCAGTTGGATATTGGATAACGGGGCATATCGGTTAATGGAAATAGACGAAAATGAGTTGAAAGCAAGCATAAACGACAAGTATATCAAGAAATATTATCTGTCGATATGGGAAGAAAACGGATGTGCATGATAAGCAAAAAGGAAATTGTTCAAAGTGACTACAAGCCAGTCACCAAAACTACCAAAAACCCAGAAAAGGAAAAAGTAAAATCTAAGGGTTTGCAGCAGAGGTCATACCCTGAACCGATGTCGGGTCTGCACTTGCCGAATAAGGACCAGGAGTGGTTGCCGGTACGGCAACATCAACATCAGATTCCATTTGGACAATTTGGTCCCTCATGGTATTCCAAGTCTTCATATCCTTAGATAAATCATCCTCGCCAAGCTTAAGATCGACCTCCAAAGCTTCTTTTTTATGCAGGAGGATGTTGAGTTCATTATCCAGTTCAGCCGATTAACAGAAGAGATGAACTTGTTGGTCCAATGAGGCATTTAGCTTGTCATTAATGGCTCAGATTTGAGGGTTAATCTCAGATAACTATTTCTGAATCCTTTCCAAGGATGTTATTAACTAGGCAGCCTATTTATTCAGCTGAGATTGCTTTTCCTACTGTTGACGTCTCTCCTTGTCCATTTCCTTGAAAGAAGCAAAATACACATTCTTTTGGGCCTACAGATCCGAAGTTGTTTCAAGTCAAAGGAAGGCGAAGAATGCTTATGTTTGTGTTTGGCATGGTTAATTGCTAGTTCAGTCAGCTTCTTGGCCATCATGGAAAAGGTTGCCCTATGAGCAGTAGAGAAATTGGATGAATGAGACAATTTCAGCAGAGACATCCTTAGAGCTTTGATGTCTTCATCCGAAGTAGGGATGTCATGTTCTAAAGCATGTTTGACATGGTTCCAATGGGCTTGGATCGGTGATGAGTCTGTCAGCATTGAGGGCATTGCTAAGGGTGATGTGAAGTATTCCACGACTTGATCATCTGATATAGAATGAGTAGCCGATTGTGAAGAAGCTGCTGCCATTGGAGTCTGTTGAGGAAATGTTGCAGGAGGAAGAGGCGATACGGGCTTCACGAAGGAAGGAGTCGATTCCTCATTGGCTTCAATTTCGGCAAAAGGGGGATCTTGTAGGAAATCAGTTTCCTTCTCCTCAATCCTAATGTTTTCTTGTATACCAAAAGAAATTGAATATCCAAGACAAGTAAGGAGAACAATAGGATAAGATGTAAATAACAAAATACCTCTTCTACCGCATCAGTACCAACATCATCATCAACTATCATTCTTCTTTTCTTTGGTTTCTTAAGGGAAGGAATTTCTTCTTTCTGCAATTAAAATATAAAATAATTGGGGAGATGCATAATTGGTGGAGCGCTTAAAGGAAAGTAAAAGGAATTTCAGATGAAACCACAGGTGTAGTCTGCCTAGAAGAGGATCGAGTCTTCCTTTTTAAAGCAACTATAAGAGTGTCGGGAAGATCATCCACGTCAATCGGTTCCTTTTGTTTACTTGTCCTGGCTGAAGGTGTAAAAGTAGCTAGTATGAGGAAAGTTTAAAGGAAGCCGATTGACAAACAGATAATAAATTACCTAAGGCAAAGACAGGGGCCGATTTGAGTGGTTTTGAAGGAGTGGTAGGCGCTTAAGTAGCCTTAGTCTGAGGAGTTGGCTTGTGAAGTGACCTATTCAACAGAGCCAAGTACTCTTTAGTAGATCGGTGAAACATTTTTTCTTTTACAGATGGCCACCAATTGGTAAACTCAACAGTTTCCCCGGGAGCTCAACAAAAAAGGTTGAATTGGTATTGGGACAAAAGGTACCGATTTTTGGCAACTTGAGAAGCCAATTCAACGTCATCTAAGGAAGTCCGGAAATCAGTTGTTGTACTGGTAGCAGAGGATAAGGGAATGCCTTGACACAAGAAGAATTGGCGAGCAATTTGAGGCATGTAAACCTTAACAGTGGGTTTGTTGTTTTTGGAAGAGGGTCGGATCCCGTACAATAGATTACGGGTAGTTAAGAAACTACCCCAATCTAGGGATTCTTTGCGGCGATCAACAAGTGTGCTAGGATGACGACCATTCATAAACACCCAGCGCTTAACTCGGAAGTTGGTTATGGGAGGAATGAAGTCGACAAGAGCGTGAGAATTGGTGTTCAGCAGATCCTGGAGGAATTCGGCAGTGGTTTTCTTGACCAAAGGAGTATGGTTGAGAAAGTGACATAAGAACGGCTTCTTAAAATCTTCTTCAGCAGCTTCAACCAATTCTTCAGTAGGGGCTGCAAATTCTGGAAAATACCTAGCAATCCAGAGTTGGAGGAACCAAAAGGGGCCCCTTACACCACTTGCATTTTGGCAAGAGCTCATTTTGGAAATCATGCCGAAAAGTGAAGATATAGCAATGCTAGGAAATAAAGGCCTAGAGCGATTTGTTTGCCAGACATGATCAAAGAAATAACAGCAGCAAATTCATTGACAATAGCCTTAACCGATGTGCAAACAAAGTACCTGCTATACCAGTAAATGAGGAAAGCTGCATGTTCTTCATCAGTCACAGGACCATGACTTTTCTTGTTGGCATTAATGAAAGCACCGAATTCACTGTTGGATCGGGAATAGTTGATGCCAAGGTCATCCTTTACTAAATCCTTCAAAGCAGGGAGTTCCTCGCCCCAAGCTGGAAGTCCCAGAATCCATTGAACTTCCCACAAAGTAGGACTCATCATGCCGAAAGGAAAGACGAAGCCATTCACAGCTGTGGACCAAAAGCACATGAAGGTGAAAAGTAGAGGCTAGTTTGGGGAAATCGTTTGCAAGGAAAAGGTGATCATTTCATAGATTCCCCCATTGCTTCCAGAGGTGTGCCTTTTCAGAATGCACCTTATTGTACCAATCAACATAATTGGGGATGGTGTGTGGCCAAGTTTGGACCAGCGAAGAAAGCTTCGCCAGTCGATAGTCACCAGAATTGATTGGCAATGGGGAAGTGGTGGAAAATAGAAAATTTTCAAGAAAATCTTGACCTTCAGCCATCGAGAAAGTGGTGGGTTGATGAGTATAGATGCCCCCAGATTTCAAGATCGGACCTAGGGTTAGGTTGTCATCTGTTTGTTCAGCATCAGCGTGAGGTTGAGTTTTAGTGGCTTCGACATCGTCTTCTTCATGCTCCAAAACAGTATTGGGGTCAGATTTGTGGTAGATGACATTGTAGAACTCCATGGTTTTGGGAATACAAAAGGTTAAGGGTTTCAATGCGAAAAGGAAGAAGATGAAGGGAGGTTGTAAAGAAAAGGGAACAAAACGGTGGGGCGAGATAGATTTTAAATAGGAGAAGATGAATTCAGTTTGTAAGGGCCAAGTTTGAAAGATAAGAGTTCCGAATGAAGGAAGATTAAGTTTTTAAAATTCGAAATAATGAGCCGTTGGAAAACAAGAGGTTATCAACTTCATTTAAATCATTTGATAGATATTGGGGGGCATTTGTTGGTACCTAAAATATCGGATTAGGCAGTGGAAGCCGAATTCAATATTCGATAGGATTATGGAGTTGCTGATTGGGCCGAAAAGGGCAATAGGCCCAATAGCCATATGTTCGATGGTGGTGTTTATTTATTTATTTTTAATAAATAGATAATGACTACTGAAGAGTGGAGACCAAGTCAAAAGAGCGGTTGAGTTGAGAGAAGGCCGAAAAATAAGGAAAGTATATTTTCGATTAGGGAGAATATTAGATTTGGTAGTTATCTTAGATATTGTGTAGATATTTTCAGTAGATAGATATCCTATCTATAAATATGCGAAAATTGTAACAGAAAAATGCCTTCGAATTCAATATCAAAACAATTTCCTTTATTTTTTTTTCTAAGTTATCTTTAAAGCTTTATTGTATCGTGCTATTATTATCTTCAATTTTCAATAGATTTACTTTTGAAATTCAAACTTTGGTTTTACCCATTCCAAACGCTTTCTAGAGTAGTTTGGAAACCCATAATGAAAAAGTAGATTTCCCTTCTTCACGCAAATCATTTTGATCATTTGGAATCGGGTTAAAGTTGATTTCTTAGCCGATCCTATTGGTTGATAATTCATACTACAACAACAATTTTCTTTTTTCAAGTGTTAATGCATTTAACAATATATATTGAAAGATTAAATACAATAAGTCTAAAAGAAAACTTCATGATTGCACGTTATGCTTCCAAGATTAATGCATCACTACTAATCTGACTACACAATTTCCCTTTATCAAGTGTTAATGCATTTGATATTATTGAAAATGTAACTGCAGTAATTGTGAAAGAAATTGTCAGGATTGCCCTTAGTTTAGGCGGCGAATGTTTTCTACAATTTTCTCTCTCTGACATTAACTTTATATTATTAGATATAATGTGTCACTTGTAAGAGTTATTTAATAAAGTTGTAAAGTTGTTAGGTTGGGAAGAAGAATTGTTTAAATCATAAAAAGTAAATAAATGACGTGTAATGGTGAGGCTTATTTAAAATATATAAAAAATTGAAGTGATGGTTGGAAACAACCTAACAAAGAAAAAGAATAAGAAGATATAAGCATAAAGTGTGAAATAAATTGTTGAAAAATAAAAAGAAATAAAAAATATTGTAAGAAATATAATATAAAATTGTGAAGTGAATTTGCTAAATATGCCCGGCGTTGCAGGCATATGTTCTTCAAGCACCCTTAAGGCTTTTAATAATTTGTTCATCTTAAAAAAAAAAGTAACTTATTTTTATGGCAACGATAATTCATTTGTCCTGCATAAAAAAAGTAAAAAAGAAAGGTAGCCTAAAAAAATCTGTGAACCAACACTCATCTGCCACATCCAGGGGCGGAACCAGAAACATTTTTTAGGGGGGGCAAAAATTTAAACGATAATCTATAGTTAAAATTATTTTTTCTTATATAAATTAATGGGTAGAATATGTTTTTAGTCCCTGTACTTTCGAATCAACCATTTTAGTCCTCAAACTTTGAAAAACAATTGCTTTTAGTTATTCCCCTCTTCCATTACTGAGGACACATATTATTGGCAGCTAAAAATCATCATAGATTATTAAAAAAATATAGACTCAAACTCAACGAGAACTTATCTCTTCCATTACTGAGGGCACATTATGTGTCTATTTTTTATATAAAATATTTAAAATATTGTTATTTAAAAAATATTCCATATATAAAAATCAATGAGCTTAACACACTTGATTAATAGGCAATAATCTCCTATTCTTTGAAGGTTAGGTACTTAAAAAAAAAACACTCTAACAAGTAACATACTCGACTAATATAAAGGGGGCAGGATAAACGGAAATAGATATAAAGGAATTCTTTTGAAATGTGGGGGGGACAGGGGGTGACGACCGCTGTAGAGCACTACGTGGTTCCGCCCCTGGCCACATCATTAATCCAAGTGACCCCCTAATAATGGATTCTAAAAAAAGTCAACAAAGAAGGGTATCTTAAAAAAATCTGTGAATTAACACACCCCGCCACATCATCGATCCGAGTGACCCCTTCATAATGGACCTTCAACCGTACGATCATCAACCATTTCATGAATCTAAACCGTCCATGATTCAGAAAAGATGAACAAGAGTAGGTGAAAAAAAAGGAAGGATTTCCATCTTTTCTTTATCATTTCCCCTTTCTTCCTTTGCTATGCAAATTTTTTAATTCATTTGTCCTCCATTAAATTTAGCCTTTTGTATTTGCAAGTGTCATTCACATCAAAATTGTTCCTTTTCTTGGAAATTTTAAACCTTCATCTGTTAAAGTTAGCATTTTCATTTTTAGTTTTTAATTTAGCCTAGTAGAGTACAACACACATCCAAGCTACTTCACCATCTACAACAATGGCGTCCAAAGAGGTTAATCAACCTTCT
The DNA here is from genome assembly GCA_026413185.1 of Pueraria montana var. lobata. Taxonomy (NCBI): domain Eukaryota; kingdom Viridiplantae; phylum Streptophyta; class Magnoliopsida; order Fabales; family Fabaceae; genus Pueraria; species Pueraria montana. The sequence continues at coordinate 55,883,040 of CM048654.1, forward strand.
TCACCTCCCCCTACCCTGAGGTGAGCTAAACTACCACCTTTTTTTTTTGTTATTTCTCCAAATCTAAATCTTAGAAAGAAATCCTTTTATAATTAGTCAATTATTATCCCTTTAATTGATTTAAGCATTTCCACTCATATGCCTCTTTAAAACAATAATTTTCTTTTTTTAACTGTGTGCTTACCTTTTTAATTAAATTTCAATCCTCTTGGTAGGAAAAAAAAAGTCATAATTTTTTGTTTTCCTACACGATAATTTAATTGTTGTAGACTAATATGGTTATGTTCTTTACTTTGGATTTGGATATGTTTAGCTAAATTGTAATTTATTAGGCATTTTAGAAATGCGAAAAAGGAATAACTTGGCTTCTTGTAATTTCAAGCAAAACCACAAGTTTTTTTTTCCTTTTAAGTACTATTCCCCCCAACCGTCATATGATTTCTTCTCCATATAGATAGATATAGGATCTATAGAGCAATTACTTAGAAGTACATTTTGTGAAACAACCCTTCCTATTTGATAGAAAAGGATCCCATGATCCTGAACCGATCTTACCTGAGATCGAAAATCCTAAGTTTGTCTATGAAGAACAGATCTAATTATACTAGTGTCTATGATGGATTTTTTTTTTTTTTTGTATAATACTAATTGATAGGGCCTCATTGGTAAGTGCTACAAGATCTCGTACATTTGAACCCATCATTGTGGACCCGAATCCATTAATATGGGACATCTTCTCCAATTTGTTTTGACTTGGCTTCTTTTTCTCACAAACTCGTTAAGTTGAGTTACAATTTTGACAAGTTACAAGTTGTGTTATTGTGTTGTGTGTGTTATTGTTATAGATGATAATGAAAGCAATTGAAGCCCTGGGTGACAATGGTGGCAACAAATCGATGATATCAAAGTATATAAAGTCCACTTATGGTGAGTTGGCACTAGTGCACTCAAACCTTTTGATTGCCATCCTTAACAGCATGAAAGAAAGTGGTGAGATAGTGTTTTGGAAGAACAACTACATGAAGCCTAACCCAAATGCCCCACCAAAGAGAGGGCGTGGAAGGCCACCCAAGCCTAAAGTTCTTGTTCCCCCGAGTACTATTTTATCCCCACCAAGGCCTAGGGGTCGTCCTCCAAAGGACCCTAATGCTCCACCAAAGGCAACAAGTTCCAAAGTGTCAAGTGGGAATGGCAGACCAAGAGGTAGGCCCAAGAAGATTGCTAGGACTGGGATGGCATCAATACCATCCTCCACTAGAAGGCCAAGTGGTAGGCTTGCTAAGGTGAGGCCTCAGTTAGAAATGAGTAATTAAAACTAGATAGTACTCCTTTGGTGACTAAAATGTTAGGCTCTGATACTTATCTTTATCTGTTAATTGTGATTTTATTTTTTATTTTTTTCGGTGTTAGTATTGTGTAATGGGTTAGCTTATGATAAGGCCTTGTTGGTTTCTATTTATCAAAGAAGACAATGACTAGAGATGATGGTGAATTGTGTTTTCTTTGTGGTGTTATAACATGAAAATTCATAGTATGAAAAATGGTGTTGCCCCTTGTGATTACTTGTGTTGATTAATACTTAGTTGCAAATCCGATCTCTTTTGTCATTTCTCCAGAACTGAATCTTAAAAATAAATCCTAGTATAATTAATTAATTATTATACATTTAATTGATTTAAGCATTTCCACTCATATGTCTCTTTAAAACAATAATTTTCTTTTAATTGTTTGCTAACCTTTTTAATTTAGGTTCAATCCTTTTACTAGGAAAAAAAAGTGATATTTTTTTTTTGTTTTCTTACATGATAATTTTGTTGTTGTAGACTGATGTGGTTATGTTCTTTACTCTGGATTTGGTTATGTTTAGATAAATTGTAATTTATTAGGTAGTTTAGAAATGAGAAAAAGGAATAACTTGGCTTCTTGTAATTTCAAGCAAAATCACAAGGCTTTTTTTTCCTTTTAAGTACTATGTTGTCAATTTTTTTCTTTTCCAATTTGTTTAAAGTTCTTCTTTTTCTCACAAACTCATTACACTAAGCTATAATTTTGACAAATTATAAGTTTTGTTACTGAAAAGAAAAACAAACTATGTTGAAGATACTCGTGTCCTTTATTTATTGTGTTGTGTTGTGTGTGTTGTAGATGATAATGAAAGCAATTGAAGCCCTAGGTGAGAATGGTGGAACCAAAACAACAATATTAAAGTATATAAAATCCACTTATGGTGAGTTGCCACCAATGAACTCAACCTTGTTGAGTACCCTCCTTAACAAGATGAAAGAAAGTGGCAAGATAGGGTTTTGGAAGAACAACTACATGAAGCCTAACCCAAATGTCCCACCAAAGAAAGGGCGTGGAAGGCCACCCAAGCCTAAAGTTCCTATTCCCTCAGGTACTATTGTGTCCCCACCAAGGCCTAGGGTCGCCCTCCGAAGGACCCTAATGCTCCACCAAAGTCAACAAGTGCCAAAGTGTCAAGTGGGATTGGCAGACCAAGAGGGAGGCCCAAGAAGATTGCTAGGACTGAGATGACACCACTGCCCTCCTCCACTAGAAGGCCAAGGGGTAGGCATGCTAAGGTGAGGCCTCAGTTAAAAGTGAGTGATGAAAACTAGATAGTACTCCTTTAGTGACCAAAATGTTGGGATCTGGAACTTATCTTTATCTATATAAGTGATTGTGATTTTATTTTTTTTCTTTTTTTTATGTCAGTATTGTGTAACGGGTTAGCTTATAAGTAGGCCATGTTGGTTTCTAATTATCAAAGAAGACAATGACTAGGTTGATGGTGAATTGTGTTTTCCTTGTGGTGTTCTACTTGAAAATTCATATTATGGAAAAATGTGTTGTCCCTTGTGATTATTCTTGTTGATTAATATTTAGTTGCAAATCCAATCCTTTTTGCTATTTCTCTAATTTTGAATCTTAAAAAGAAATCCTAGTATAATTAATTAATTATTATACATTTAATTGATTTAAGCATTTCCACTCATATGTCTCTTTAAAACAATAATTTTCTCTTAATTATGTGCTTACCTTTTTAATTGATGTTCAATCCTTTTAGTAGGAAAAAAAAAGTCATAATTTTTTTATTTTCTTACATGATAATTTTGTGTTGTAGACTAATGCGGTTATTTTCTTTACTCTTGATTTGGACATGTTTAGATAAATTGTAATTTATTAGGTAGTTTAGAAATGAGAAAAAGGAATAACTTGGCTTCTTGTAATTTCAAGCAAAATCACAAGTTTTCTTTTTCCTTTTAAGTACTATGTTGTCAATTTTTTTTCTTTTCCAATTTGTTTAAAGTACTTCTTTTTCTGAAAATCTCATTACGCTAAGCTACAATTTTGACAAAGTTCTGTTATTGAAAAGAAAAACAAACTATGTTGAAGATACTCATGTCCTTTATTTCTTGTGTTGTGTTGTGTATTGTAGATGATAATGAAAACAATTGAAGCCCTGGGTGTGAATGGAGGGACCAAAACAACAATATTAAAGTACATAAAATCCACTTATGGTGAGTTGCCACCAATGAACTCGACCTTGCTGAGTACCCTCCTTAACAAGATGAAAGAAACTGGCGAGATAGTGTTTTGGAAGAACAACTACATGAAGCCTAACCCAAATGCCCCACCAAAGAGACGGCATGGAAGGCCACCCAAGCCTAAAGTTCTTGTTCCCTCAGGTACTATTGTGTCCCCACCAAGGCCTAGGGGTCGCCCTCCGAAGGACCCTAATGCTCCACCAAAGTCAACAAGTGCAAAAGTGTCAAGTGGGATTGGCAGACCAAGAGGGAGGCCCAAGAAGATTGCTAAGACTGGGATGACATCAATGCCCTCCTCCACTAGAAGGCCAAGGGGTAGGCCTGCTAAGGTGAGGCCTCAGTTAGAAGTAAGTGATGAAAACTAGATAGTACTCCTTTGGTGACCAAAATGTTGGGATCTTGAACTTATCTTTATTTATATAAGTTATTGTGATTTTCTTAATTTTTCGATGTTAGTATTGTGTAGCTGGTTAGCTTATGAGGAGGCCTTATTGGTTTCTATTTATCAAAGAAGACAATGACTAGAGTTGATGGTGAATTGTGTTTTCCTTGTGGTGTTCTAACTTGAAAATTCATATTATGGAAAAAGGTGTTGTCCCTTGTGATTATTCATGTTGATTAATATTTAGTTGCAAATCCAATCGAACATGGAATTTTGGAATCGGGTATAAGCACTGTAGCTAAATGTGTCAGTGGGGAATCAAGACAACATAGCCACAGGTTTTTGAGATGAGGTAATGAATTTAACTTTGTTATGTTGCATGAAAATTAGGCTTTGGCCTTTAACGAATGCATTTGAAAGAACCTCACTTGTTATTGTCTATTCTCTGTTGCCATTGATAAGACCTCATAGGACTGTGACTAAATGGCAAGTCTACTTCTCTTATTTGACAATGAAATTATTGAATTGCTTTGACTAATTGTGAAGTTAATGAATTACTTTACAACTATAAAATAGAGATATCTTTAATTCAATATAATGTGTTATGATTTAAAATTTAATTAAAATAAAAACTAAGTAATGGGATTTGAAAAAAAAAAAGTAGTAGAATTAAATGCTCAATACAAGAGATGTCATGTGATTTAATGAGAAATAAAATATCTCTTAGAAAAGTGTTTATTTAAAAGTGAAAATTAAAAAAAAAAATGGGTGAACTCGAGGTTTTCCTTAGTCGATAGCTAGAATTGAAGAAGAAAACTGAGAAAACATTGGCTTATTTAGCGAATTGGCCTATACAAGAATGGAGCAAAAGCATATTTTAGTGAGCATCTCAAGATGGACAACATCTGCAACAATAACTACGAAACTTTTAATGCAAAAATGCTCAAGTATGGGTGATAGATAATTGTGAGCTTAGTTGAGGAAATCAGTGCTTTGTTATGCATAGGATAAGTGCATGTAAGCTCAAATTGGCTAGCCTAGTAGGACCCTTGACTCTTATACAACAATCAAGGTTGGGAAAGGAAAATATTGAAAGTAATAAGTGGGCAACACTTTGGTGTGGTGATGGGCATAACAATAGGTTTATAGTTCAAAATTGGCAAACAATGGTAGATATTAGTCTGAGTACACATACATGTACTTGTAGGATGTGGCAATTGACAAATACTTTCAAAATTAGTTGTCATTATCATATTATGGTGTGATGTATGTGAAGGTATGCCATGTAAGCATATAATTGATACAATTGCTTAAAAAAATCATGAACCAAAAAATTACTGACATGATTGGCTATCTATGAAATCTTACCTTGCGACATATGAATTGTAACACCCTCATTTTATTTTATATTTAATTGTATTTGAGAAAATAGAATTTTCAATTTTCTCAATATTTTTGTTTAATGTAACAAGTTAGAAATTTAAAATTAAGACTTCACAGTTGAATTCAAAATGTTGAACAACTTAGGAATAGAATTTTACGGCTTAATTGCATTTTTTACCCCCAACTTTTTAACTTTTGGCAAATTTTACCCCCAGCAAATTAATTTGGCGCATATTACCCCCAACTTTTTAAAAAACTTGCAAATTTTACCTTCTACTATTGTGTTGATGTGACATGTTAACATAAGCGTAAAAGGTGGGGGTAAAATCCACCAAAAAGTATAAAATTAGGGGTAAAATTCGCCAAAAAATGAAAAAGTTGGGGTAAAATTTGCCAAAAAGTAAAAAATTAGGGGTAAAAAATGTAACTATTTTAGCATGTCACATCAGCAAAACGGTGGAAGGTAAAATTTTCAAGTTTTTTAAAAAGTTGGGCGTAAAATGCAACAAATTAATTTATTGAGGGTAAAATTCGCCAAAAAGTAAAAAGTTTGGGTAAAAATTGTAATTAAGCCAATTTTTAGTGGATTTTTATGGAATTAAAATAGACAATTGAAAAATGACAAATATGTCTCTAATTGTAATTTTAATTAATGACTCCAAATAATGAGAGAATTTTGTTTTAAAATTTAAAATAATTTTTTAAATATTAAAAAGTGGAACTCTTTCAGAAAATGTAGACAATTACGCTTAAAAAGATAAAAATGTCCTTAGTTGACTAAGTAGTCAAATTGGTGACATTTTAATATCAAAAAGCCATTGAAAAAATTTTAAGTTCACTTTTAGATGAAATAAATATTTTCCTAATTATCTTAAAAAATTTAAAATTATTACAATTAAAATTTAATTATTAATAAATTTTAAGCACAAAATAGCATTTGTATTAGTTAAAAATTATAGAAAGTGTAAAAAAATTGTTTTAAAATTTTAAAATTAATGAAATAATAGATGTTTCATAAGAAAATTTTGTTACATTAAATTGAACACAAAAATGATGAAATTTAATTATTTTAGCAAAAAAAATCCTAATAATTAGTAAATAGATTGTTTTTAGTAAGTAAAATTTAAATAAAATATTTTGATTTTGCTCTAGGTCTAAACGTGATTTGGGCTGGACAAAGACGGAAAGAGTTTTCTAGTCCAAATTGAAGGCCTGAGTAATCTTTAGACCAATTAAAATAAAATAATAAAATAAATACTAAATTAAGACACAATTGACACATGTTTTAATTGGCCAACTAAGAATACTAACTAAATGATAACTAGAATGAAGTCTTGCTAGATGGAGATAGAATCAAGTTAAATAGGGATGGAAACCATTTAATTATAGATAATTATAATATCATTTTGGTTTTATTTAATTTCTTTTAAGTACAACATGATTAAAGACACTTAAACTCACTCAACCACCCATTTTCTCACTCAAAATTTTCTCCTCTACTGCTCCCTATTGACTGAAACTCTCCTCCCCCTTTCCCTGTAACACCCTAGAGGTATTACGTAACCACGCTTAGGTTTCTAGGAATGCAATTTTTTTTAAAACATATAACGTCATTAACATCATGTGGAATCTACACAATTAATTACATAAGAATACCATACATGTTTAGAATACAATTGATCCATCAATCGTCGTACAAAACACAAGGAAAATTTAAAATGTAACTAAACTTAAGCTTCTTCTGTTGAAGTCTAAGACTTTGGACGATGTCCAACCCCTCAAACTTCAGTTTTGATGATAATAAATAAGATTAAATTTTGAAGTATCTAACGGATTATGTTTGAGTATTATAGGTGCTACACCGTCCAATGCATCAATCGTATTGTATTTATTAAACTCAAACAAGATATCTCTATGTGTAAAGTGTAACAACCCGCCTACGTTACATAACTACTAAAGCTAAGGTTCCTTGATTTCCTTTTTAGTTTAGAAACTCTTTCATTAGTTTACTTATGAAAGTATTGCGTGAACTTTTCGCACTTCCAAAAGTAATAAATAAAGTTCAAAACTCAAGATACAATTCATGCATTTATAAAACATAACTAAATCAAAACTAAAAGAAAATATATTTTTAACTACAAACAACTCTTGGAGCTTATACATAAGACAAACCTAAGCTGGTCATCCCTATACATATAACTATATAGATCAAACAAAGAAAAGAGAGAACACAGCTTCAATCTCGTGCTCGCTCCATCTACCACGCCTCCATTAGGAGTCCACCTAGAAAACCATATGCTCCCCTGAACACAATGTCCGAGATCATCATAGGCACGAACCACACGTGAAAACATTGCAAGGGTAAGCTTACCAAACAAAACTATGCATATATGTAAATAAGTGAATTTCCAATTATTAAGGAAAAGAAAGAGAACCAACTTTGTATACTTCAATATAATACTATACATAATAACTGAAAACTCTACACAAAACTTAGTTCATCAATAAACACTAATAAACAACACCATCATGGCTCAACCATCTCAAATAGTTCATACAACATAGTTATATCACCAATTATTAACATGAATCAACAAAAGTCACAATCTCAACAAATACAACCACCAACATCCCTCATCACAAAGTGATGTACAACATAAACCACTAGACAACCCCAGTCAACAAGACTGACTTTACTCCATGGAGTTTCAACATCATATGAGCGGTCCCTTATAGGCCCCATCCCCTACCATAGTCTGTACATTCTGACCATTCAGGGAATCCCTTGAGCTCACCCTACAGAGAAAGTGTGGTTTTATCCAATATAGACAAGTGTGGGTATTGGCTTACCTTAGTAAGGTTTGCAAAACCTTACATCTATAGGAATTCGCCCACTTGTCTATTCTGTAGGCCCACCGTTAGCCACCATGAAAACCTCCGTCACTAGGTTGAGAGCCTACCTAGCACCCTCAACTTACGTGCCTACCCATATGTCTGTGCACTAACTGTGCACACCTATGCACCAACTGTGCAAATACAATATTTGGAATATTTCGGTGCATCAACTATGCACCCACCGTATTCCATTTCAATTTCTCAAAACATCATAATCTCTTTCACCTCATTCAACAAATAGTAATTTATATTTCTTCATGTACATATAAATACCTCAACTTAACATAATCATTTATAATTCAACATATCATTCATCCATCAACATCATCTTATCAACAATTCATATACATCACAATAATAATACATCCACCTTATCAAAACATAATTATTACAACAATAATGCAACTACCTTACCATAATATAAACACCTCAAGAACAACATAATCATCTTATAATTAAACATACTACATTTATATAAACATTTTAAAATCATATAAATCAAAAGGGGAAAAGTTTCAAGAAAATTTCAATTAACCAAATTCTAGCTCGGCCGCACAACTTTCGTGCTGAGTCAGACATCTCTAGCCCGGCCACACAAATTCTCGTACAGAGCCAGACATCTCTAGCCCGGCCGCACAAACTCTCGTGCTGAGCCAGAGCTCCCCTGGAATGAATATTCGCTACTCACTATTTCTTGCCCGACAGCGCAAGCTCTATCCTTTTGGGCCAGAAGATCCCTGGAACTGAAAGTTCCATTCTGACGCCTTCTAGCCCAGTAGCACCAAAATTCATGCTTGGCCAGAGCAAAAATGGCTGCAACCTATGAGATTCATGGCCCTCAATGGTTTACCCACTCGTCCTAACTTTATGCAAAGACTCACCCAAGCTCATAAACATTAACAAACAGCAATCACATCATCAATCCAAACATAAAACACCACCAAATCATTCAAACAATTTAATGCTTCCCTTACCCAACAACTTTGAGATTTTTCTTGAAGGAGTTAAAAAGATATACTTTGTGGCTTTTGAGTGATCTTTCATTAACTTTTGCTATGGAATCAACTAGGAGAAAGCCAAACCAACATCAAAACAAGCTTCAATCAAATTTTTACCTTTCAATAAAAAATTTAGATGAGACCCATTTCTTAAGCTCTTGGTAAAAGATGAGAAGGAAACTAAGAGATCAAGAATAGGAAGCCATTGAACTTACCAACTTGAAATCAACTAAGGAAGCTCTAGAGATTAAGGAAACAAAGTCCTCTTTGAGTGAATTCCAAAAATCCTAGCTCTCGAGAGGAAAAAAGAAGCTTAGAGAGGGAGGAAGAAATGAAAGAGATGAGAGAATGGTGAAGCTTTGCACGTTTAAGCTTTGGGATAAATTTGAAATTTTACTATTTGCCCCTACACTTCCTCTAAGGACACCCCCTTCTCTTATATTTTTTTTCTACAACTCAAGGAATTTGCGTAGAAGTCCCAAAAATCTCACAATAACACTATGGCATATAACAAAACAATCTATTTATTAAATTCTTTTATACATATCATGAATTTAAATTTAATTTCCTCTTGCAGTATTTATCAAGAACTTATTATACATTACGAAAAACCACAGTGTTACATAAAGTGCGTACAATGTGTTACTGGAAACTTATTTTCTAAGTATAAAACTCAGCGTCCAATGCGCTATTATAAAATAAGTGTCCAAAGTTTTGTGAAAACCAGTGCCATTCGAGGAAGCGTCCAAGCACTTATATAACTTACATTATCTTTTCTATGAAACAGTTATATAACGTGTCCATAATGTGTAAGTACACTTATGCTTTTCGATGTTGATTATCTGAAATGTTCCATATTCCCTCTCTTATCAATTTCGACATTTCATTTGAAAATTTGAAAGTGTACTATAGGGGATAGAAAAGCTTCTCTCTGCAGAAACCATACTTAAGTGGGGGCGCTACATGTACTGTTGTCTCCTCCCTCTCTCCACCCCAAGATGACATATAGCAACGGTCATATGATTATGAGAGAATGATTATTGGCAAAGGCACAGATCCCACAACGGATATCTTCACCAAGCTGCCTATAAATAGAGGATCAAGCTCAAGAAATCAAGAGCGAAACATTTCAAGTTTTCTAAGAGCTGAAACTTAGCTAAAACAATTGGACGACTTACACTTGTGCAAAAAGAGCGATCTACTTAGCTTTGCTAAGTCATTATGTGTATTCAAGTTACATTGTAATATCCTCTCTGTGAGAATTATCTATTAACTTGTAAACAAACAGTTGTTTGGAAAGCCAGGAGTGGCTTAGTGACAAAGAATACTTGGGTGTTCTTTAATCTCAGGGGGAGATTAAAGGTGTGCCAGAAGTGGCTTAGAGAATACTTGTAGCCAGAAGTGGTAGGGTATATAATACTTGTTTGTAATCAAGATTTGATTAGTGGAATTCTTCACAGGTTTTGAAGGAGAACTGGACGTAGCTCAAGTTGAGTGAACCTGTATAAACCAAGTGTTTTTACTCTATCGCTTTTAAGCTTACCAGTTATTCTTTTAAGTTGTTTCTTTGCATTATACGCACAAGTCTCTTTACTTTATATTTGCGAAAAACCTTTTGCTTTATACTTGGACGATAAGCTAAAACGCAGTTCCATTGAACTGTTATTTTAAACAATTGGACGATAGCTGCAATCTTCTATTTTGCAAGTTCCTTGTAAAACTTAAGTTCAAATATCTCCATCTTTGCGAAAAGATTTTAAGGTTTTATCTAACACACTATTCAACCCCCCTTCTAGTGTGATTCTCTGCATTTCATCTTCTCCTTGCTTATGGCTCCAAGCTTTATTAGTGCATACCTCCACAAGCTCCACTTATTTCCTGGGGGGAAAAAACTTAAAAGGGTGAGACATAATGTCTCAGTTAGTGCTTTAGGGAATCTATGGGTGACTAGACTCTTCTACTTAAACATCGCTTTCCTTATCTCTCATGACTTTACTCCCATTAGGTCTCTAGTAAACCTTTCATGCATAGGATCATATCTATACCTTTCAATCATTAATAATTTATGTAGACTTCTCTCTTATTCTCATAAGTGTTATACTAGTTTACTTTCATTATTAGTTTAGGATTTGTCTCACTAATAATACTTCTTTATCACAACTTTATAAGTCAACATTCCTTACTTAGACTTCTCTCTTATCCTTATAATTGTTATACTAATTTACTCTCATTATTAGTTTAGGATTTGTCTCACTAATAATACTTCTCTATCACATCTCTATAAGTCAACATTCCTTACTTAGACTCCACCCTTCTTTCCTTTGATACTAATAGTTATCTACCAAGGTCAAGTATAAGGTTACTATGCTTTAGGATGTTCCTAACATTCACCTCAACTTATGTCATTTTATTTCTCTCACTAGAATCATACTCTTATGCTACTTTAGGCAAAAACTTCCTTTTATCATTACTTGTCTCGATTAGGACTCACATAAAACTAACTATTCTAGATATAACTCTTCTCATACCCTTAACCTTGATGTCACATCAATCCACATTACAAGTCACAATCACAGTTCTCACATACATACAACATAATAACAGTCATGGACAAAATCACTCACACTTCACATAGACACAATACAATACATCCATGGCATCTTCATCACAAAACCACATAGGCCAAAGACCCTCACAACAATGCAAAATGCAATGCAATGTTTTTCCTTCTCATACTCTTATATGCATGTGGTACCATTCAACATCTTTTCTAAAAGTAGAGCCCAAGAGGACATGTAGTCGATGGATCACCACGTCATGGGCATCCGACACAAACACTCTTAACTAGAATGATACCACTGGCAACTTGTCAGGGATACCTAACTTAGCAATGATACCCTGATCCATGGGATCAATCAAGGGTCATACTGGACTTCCACACTAAGTAACACCTTCAAGGCCATGGCTCGACAACTCTTCACGGGCTCTCTAGTTTCCTAAACATACTTTTGAAAAAAAAACACATATATCATGTCATGATGCATGATTCACACTGTTAGAACCAAAGACATTGAATGATATCTAACCCATCAAAATCTTATGGTTTTGATGATAACAAATATATTAAAATTTGATTGACTAATGGATTTTATTAAGTGTTACAGGATTACTATCGTCCAAGGCAGAATTGGTATTAAAATCCTTAACTCTTACATTGCTCTGATTACAGATATTTAGCGTCCAATACATATAGTTTCCAGACTCTGATAAAAACTTTAATTAACAACTAGCTTCCAACGCGCTATAATTGAACATCATCTAGGAGTTTATGAAAACTAGCATCCAAAGTGCTAAGTTATGTTTGAACGTCCAAAGTGGAGATAAGAAACTTACATAATTCTTTCTATCTAAGTTTTTCTATTGTCCAATGATCACATAGTACACATTGTGCTCCGGACGAGGTTGATTCACGTTTGAAAAGTTATGTACCTTTATTCCCTTTTCTTTTTGAAATTGCCTAATCATTTGAATTTCAAAGTGTGTACAAAATAGGTAAAAAAGAAGCACAATCCCTGTAAAAAAGCATTTTCGTACAAGAAGTGGAGACAACGCTCAGAAAAGGACAGTACTATTGTCCCTTTTTTCTCTCTACCCCAAGCTGCCACGTAGCAACAGTCATGTGCTGTGAGGAAACGGATAATCCGAAGGCTCTGATCCCCACAATGAATATATTTCCAAAAAATCCTATAACTAGGGGATCAACATACATAGAAGAACAACGAAGCTATCAAGAAAGAAACAAAGTGCTACAAAAATCTACTATGACACTCCTTCTCTAATTGGACGACCAAAACACTGAGTGCTTAAGTGTACAATCCTTTGCTTAGCAAAGTATTTTATTATTCTGATTTTATTGTACATCCTCTCTGTGAGAGTTATTTCTTTTTTATTACTTGTAATCATTCAAACTGTGGTTTGGAAAGCCAGGAGTGACTTAGTGATTAAGAATACTTGGGTGTTTATCAATCTCAGGGTGAGATTGAAGGTGTGCCATAAGTGGCCTATAGAATACTTGTGTAAACCAGAAGTGGAAGGGAAGAATATTTGCTTTGCAATCAATTTTGATTAGTGGAACCCTTCAAGGATTTGAAGGAGAACTAGACGTAGCTCAAGAGCTTGAGTGAACCAGTATAAATCAAGTGTTTATACTCTCTTCTTAAGCTTTAACTTGTTTTCTCTTATTCTTCTCTAAACACACCTTTGGACGCACAAGTTCTTAAAATCTGTCTTTGAAGAAAATATTTTTCAAGCTTGGTCGATCTCTGCAACAAACTTGGTTTTTTTGAAAATTTGTTTAATCTTGTTGGACGATCTTTTATCAAACCAGTTTTTCTAAGTTGGCATTATATTTGATTTCGAAAAGGTCTTCATCTTTGAGTAAAAGACTTAAGTTTTTACTAACACACTATTCAATCCCCCTTAGTGTGTTTCATTTATTTCACACACAAGATGCATATGGTCTTATTAAGCTTATCTTACGGCAAATCCTACCTCACATAGGTTAGGTCCTCATTCGACTTATATATCACACGTACCATGGAATTCATAGTTCTCATATTATTCAACTTACATACATCTTAAGCATTAGGACATTACAAGCATCTCTAATAAACTAAGTAGGTTCACTAATTCTATTGCATTTTCGCTCAGCCACACTCAATTCTCGCTCAACAAGTTAATGTTGAGACAAAGTCCCTCCAGAAGCTAATGTTTTTAATGATGACAAACCACTATGAAGCAAAATCAAAGTAACTAGACTTAGCTACTAATGGTTGCTTTGAGTGTTCTTTATTAAGACATGACATGTAACACCCTTCTACCCCGAGACACATACTCTTATAAGACTTTCTAATTATGTTCGCTATGGAATTTAATTTAAAGGATGTATTGACTTTTCAAAAACTTATCTCGCGATAAAAGAGCATTACATCTCATAACTCGTAAACATAAAGAAAATAACTCGATAAATAACATAATTCAAAGTTAAACAACTCTTGGCACTCCAAAAGGCCATACAAACCATGTTAAATAAAATATAATGGAAACTACTTATGAATTGAAAACTTAGATGAATGACTAAAACCCATGCCTCGATGTTACATTGTCTCAAAGCACCCCCTAACCATCAAATTAAAAAAAGATAATAAAGTGGAGGCCTAAGCCTTCCCTCCAGCACCATCATCATAACCTTGAAGAGTTGCAAGAGTGGCAATCAGCCCAAACACAAACAAGAGAAACAGACGGGGAGTGAGATACATCTCACTATACAATAAAAGCTTAAGGAAGTTTCATAAAGAGAAAAAATGCATTTATAAACAATTATGTTACACAAATACGCCACATCTAAATCAAAAGTTCCATACACATAGACACGCGCGAAGTGCGATGCACCATAGACTCATAGACTCATATGCATGTGGTACCATTTTTTAAAACACTGTGAATGTAGCCCGGGAGCCTATGTAGTCGATGAATTGCCACACCATGGCCAATCCGACACTATCACTCTCACCGAGATGACACCGCCGGTGGCGCGTTAGGGCATTCTGGCATTGCAAGGATACTCGATCCAACCCACAGGATCAACATGAGTTGGGAGGAGATTCCAAACCGTTGCACCCCCAAGGTCAGAGTTATACGTCAACTCATTCATGACCTCCCCAGTTGGGTTCATAACGTCCTTAACTTAAAAACATGTATGCACGACATGATGCATGGTTCACAAACAATATGCACATGGTTTACTTTCGAAATTCCTTGGAGATTCCTATCCCACGGGGACTATGTTCTCCTAACATTTTTCGTAACACATATGCTTACCATGGCACATTGCATTCACATATATTCATAAGCATGCATACTTCACGTATACTCATATATCATATTATACATTCATAGCAATGTTTACAAGACACAACCTATAAACATACATCAAATCAAATAATGACGTTTCCAAACTCAACACGATAATAATTTTCAGAATCATGTCATAGCAATACTACACATCTTAAACATCAATTAATACATCATACACGTTCTCACAAAAAAAAAACAATACGCGCCCCCGTGTCTCAATTAACTAACTTCCATATCTTTTTATACAATAATATATATATATATACACACACACACACACACACACACTTAACTTCAAAGCTTCTAGATATATTTCTATATGGTAAGTATATAAACACGTCACTATACATATATGATATATAATAATAATAATAATAATAATAATAATAATAATAATAATATATATGTTTAGATACAAGATATTCTCGGACTTGTGAATCACAAATTGATTTACAAATTAGGATCTTATATATACACATCAAAAACATATATACATATATCACTAAATATGTTTCAACGCAGCCACAAGGAGTTCAACCACGAGAACTTCGACCACAGAGAATTCGAAAACTATAATTCAAATCAAAGCATAATTTTATTCAATCGAAAGAAGATTTTGACCAATTTTAATTAAGACAAATGCACATTCTAATTCCCAGCAAATTGGTTCGGTGTACAGTAACCATCATCACAAAAAATCACAAATTTTCGGAGTCAAATGTCACAGCAGTAAAACACTTATCAATATAAAAATTCTATGTATTGCTCATATATAATTAAATGTAATTCATCAGAATTTGTAATTGAAAAAAAAAGGAAAAATTAAGAACATCCAAACAACCCATTCATCACTTCAAAATAGGAATTAAGGTGCTTCGGGGATCGGGGTATTCACAACCCGTCCAATTGAATTTAAACAAGCGATGAACATAAACCTAGATCATACAAACTATCCATGGCTCACTGCCATTCATAGAATAGAAGAAAAAGAGCGAACCCACTCCCCCTTACCTCAAAAACGTGATTCCCCAAAAGCAAGGAACGAACGGCGTCAACGTTTCCCACTCCTCTCACTCCTCAACACGTAACTCTGATGGCACGAAAAGTTTCAAGAAGGCAAACAGTGGGAATGAAAGGAAGAGTTAGGCTTTTAAAGAAAGCCTAGGTTAACTTTCTATCATAAAAGTTGGGCTCATGGAGTCTAAAGCCCAACATAAGAGTCAAAAGTTTTTAACGCATTTTGATTGTAAAATCTCTTATATATATTTTTTTTTCTAAAACTTATTTTCTTCACTTCTAAGCCCAAAACATAATCTCAATTATTTATTTTCATTAAAAACACGAAGTAGAATATTTAATAATTACTAATTATATTTATATAATTAGAAAATAAAAGTTGGTGTGTTACAACTTCCCCCTCCTTAGAAGAAATTTCGTCCTCGAAATTTACTTGAAATGAACAAGTCTGGATAAGATTCTCTCATGTGGCTTTCTAACTCCTATGTAGCACTATCTTCAGTAGCTCCTCCCCAAACAACCTTGACCAAAGGAATTTCCTTCCCTCTTAGTTGCTTCACCCTTTTGTCATCAATCCTCAACGGTAACACCTCATAAGTTAGGTTCTCTCACTTGGATGTTATCAGACTCAATTACATGTGAAGGGTCGTGAACATACTTTCTAAGTTGGGAAACATGGAAGACACTATGGAGATTAGAAAGGGGTGGTGGTAAAGCAATCCTATAGGCAACTTTGCCGACTCTCTCTAGGATTTGGTAAGGACCAATGAAACGGGGAGTAAGTTTTCGTCACTTCAATGTCCGACCAACCCCAGTCCAAGGAGTGACTTTCAAGAATACATGATCACCTTCCTGAAACTTAAGGTCTTTTCTACTCTTATTGTGATAGCTTTTCTGCCTACTCTGAGTTGCTCTCATCCTTTCTTGGATAAACTTGACCTTTTCAGTAGTCTGTTGCACTACTTCAGGTCCTAAGACAAGACTCTCACCAGGTTCTAGCCAAACACAAGGGTCTCCTACATCTCCTCCCATACAAAGCTTCATAAGGTGCCATCCCAATGCTGGAATGGAATCTATTGTTATAGGTAAACTTTATCAAAGGCAAGAAACTATCCCAACTACCCCTCTACTCTAACACATAAGCTCTAAGAAGATCCTCTAAGGATTGGATGGTCCTCTCAGTCTGGCCATCAGTTTGAGGATGATAGGCTGAACTCAACCTAAGCTTGGTTCCCAAGGCTTCATGTAAACTTACCTAGAATCTAGAGGTGAACCTAGGGTCTCTATCAGAAACTATGCTAGATGGCACACCATGCAACCTAACAATCTCACTGATATACAGGTTGGTCAACCTTTCTAAGGGGTACCTCATGTTGATCGGAATAAAGTGGGCATATTTGGTCAACCGGTCCACTATAACCCAAATCAAATCTAACCCTCTGGGGGTTCTAGGCAAACTAGTCACAACGTCCATGGATATACTATCCCACTTTCACTCAGGAATACTTAAAGGTTGCAACAAATCGAAAGGTTTCTGGTGTTCTACCTTAGCTTTCTAACACACTAAGCACGGATACATAAACTTATCTACCTCATTTTTCATACCAGGCCACCAGAACATCTTCTTAAGGTCCTGATACATCTTGGTGGCTCTATAGTGAATACTCAGGCTACTCCTATGGCCCTCCTCTAGAATCATCTTTCTAAGCTCAGGAATGCTAGGCACACAAATCCTATCTCGGAGTCTCAAAACTCCATCAGCTCCTAAACTAAAACTATTCTCCTTACCTTGAGCTATGGACTCTAACTGAGCTAACATGAAAGGTTTAGACTTCTGACCTTCTCTAATTTCTTCTACCAAGCCACTGGTCACCTTTAACATACCCAACTTCACACTCCTAGGGGTAACCTCACAAACTAGACTCATGTCTCTAAACTGCTCTATGAGGTCAAACACCCTAACCATCAATGCACACATATGCAATGATTTCCTACTCAGGGCATCAGCCACTACATTGGCTTTACCTAGGTGGTAGCTAAGCTCAAAGTGGTAGTCTTTTAGGAACTCCAACCATCTCCTCTGTCTCATATTCAACTCCTTTTGGTCAAATAGGTACCTAAGGCTCTTATGATCACTAACGACCTCAACCCTAGAACCCTTCAAGTAATGCCTCCAAAACTTGAGGGCAAATACTACGGCTGCTAACTCCAAATCATGAGTGGGATAATTCCTCTCATGGGTCTTAAGCTGTCTAGATGCATAGGCTACTACTTGACCTTTCTGCATAAGCACTCCACCCAAACCCATCTTAGACGCATCACAGAACACTAAGAAAGGCTCACTTAGGTTAGGCAACACTAACACAGGTGCATATGTTAACCTATTCTTAAGGTCTTGGAAACTACCGTCACACTGACTATCCCATACAAAGGCTTGACCCTTACGGGTCAACTTGGTCAAGGGCATGGCTAACATAGAAAAACCCTCTATAAATCTCCTATAGTAACTAGCTAAACCTAGGAAACTCCTAATCTCGAAAACTGACTTAGGGGCTTTCCACTTAAGTACAACTTCTACTTTAGATGGGTCTATAGATATCCCTCCCTTGGATATCACATGTCCCAAAAAGCTAACCTCTTCTAACCAAAAGTCACACTTGGACAACTTAGCAAAGAGTTGTTTGTCCTTAAGGGTCTACAATACAACTCTCAGATGCTCAGCATGCTCCTCCTTAGTCTTAGAGTAGACTAAGATGTCATTTATAAAGACAACTACAAACCTATCTAGGTAGGGATGGAAGATCCTGTTCATATAGTCCATGAACACGCCAAACGCATTGGTCACACCAAAGGGCATAACCAAGTACTCATAGTGACCGTAGCGGGTCCTAAAAGCAGTCTTTCGGACATCCTCAGACTTTACCCAGATCTGGTGGTAACCTGACCTAAGGTCTATCTTGCTAAACACACACGCCCCCACCAACTGGTCCATAAGGTCATCTATCCTAGGCAATGGGTACTTATTCTTAATCATCACCTTGTTCAGCTGACGATAATCCACACACAACCTCATGCTTCCATATTTCTTTTTCACTAACAAAACCGACGCTCCCCAGGGTGACACACTAGGTCTCACAAATTGTTTCTCAAGCAACTCTTCTAATTGCTTCTTAAGCTCTGCTAGCTCTAAGGGAGACATCCTATAAGGTGCTATGGATATAGATCCCGTACCAGGTACTACATCTATGGAGAACTCAATGTCTCGCTCAGGTGGTAAACTAGTAATGTCTACGGGAAACACCTCAGGGAAATCTCTCACTAAAGGTATATCCTCAACCCCTACCTTACTCTCAAGTTTCAAAGAAGCTAACAACATGTATACTTGGGCATTCTCTTTCAAAAATGCCTCCACCTGGTTGGCGGTGATGAACCGCTCATCCTTACTCTCGACAGACTCACCAAACACAATCGTTTTATCAAAGCAGTTTAACAGGATATGGTAGGAAGATAACCAGTCCATACCAAGAATCACATCTAGCTGACTAAGAGGCAGGCATATTAAGTCAACTACAAACTGTCTATCAGAAATCATCACAGGACACTTTAAACAAACATCAGAGGTAATAACAGAACCACTAGTTGGTGTGTCAACCACCAAATCAAACTTCAAAGAAGATACAGACAAACTCAACTCTTTAACATAAGCACATGACACGAAGGAATGTGTTGCACCAGAATCAAAAAACACAACTAAAGGAGTTCCCTTTATGAGGCATGTACCTTGGATTAAGTCATCGGATTCCGAAGCTTTAGCACCACTAAGAACGAAGACCCTCTCTATGGCCTTTGATTTGCTGGCTTGCGAGCTCTGTCCTCCACTCCTCAACTCCTTCTTGGGATGGGGACAATCTCTACTAATGTGACCTTGCCTGTTGCAATTGAAACAAGTCACCTCCCGATCACTGCACTCGACAGCAACATGACCAACACGACCGCACTTTCCACACCTTCGAGGTGTGGATAGAGATGATCCCACACTTCCACCACCAGTAGACTGACTAACGATGGTCTTTTCCCCAAAGCTACGACTGCCATTTTGACCAATGAAGCTGAGTATGGCTTCCCACGATTCTGAGCACCAAACTTTTTGTCTCTCACAGGACCCAAACTTTTGAAATGTTTAGCCCTTGCCTTGCTATCCTCATAATTGATTATGCATTTGTTCACCAGTATGGGAAACTAACGAATCTCGTGATAGTTAACAGCTAGCTTGATCTCAGGTCGCAAGCCATTAACAAACTTAACACACTTTGAGCGTTCTCCACCTTCCCCATTGTAGTTAGGAAAGTATCTGGATAGCTCCTCAAACTTTGCTACATAGTCAGCGGTCAACTACCCTCATGCTCCCCTGCTTAAGTTCCAAGAACTCCATCTCCTTGCGATTCTTGATGTCCTCAGGAAAGTACTTCTCCAAGAATAGCTCTCTGAAGACTTCCCAAGAGATAGGCTTAGCCTCAGCTTCCAAGCGTTGATGAGCATTCTCCCACCAACACTCGACTTCTTCAGCGAGCATAAAGGTACCAAGTGCTACCTTCTGAGCATTCGGGCACTCCATTACCCGAAATCTTCTCGATCCCCCTTAACCAGTTCTGTGCACCATCGGGGTCATACCTCCCTCTGAACGTAGGTGGGTTATTCCTTTGGAACCTATCCAACCCATGGAATTCACCTGCCCCACCACTAGAATTCTGATTTCCTACAGCTCGAGCTAAGGCCTGTAGAGCCTCAGCAATCGCGCAATTGTTCCCATAACCCATTACTTCTTGCACAAACCAGAACTTAGCACTGGATGTAGCAAGTAAAACAAAACAACAAAGGGTACAATTAAACAAGCATAGTTCAAATAAACAAACAAATCACAAAGTGCACACAGAAACATAGCAGACACAACACACTGGCAAGAAGAACCGACCTGCTCTGATACCACTAAATGTAACACCCTTCTACCCCGAGACACACACACTTATAAGACTTTCTAATTATGTTCGCTATGGAATTTAATTTAAAGGATGTATTGACTTTTCAAAAACTTATCTCGCGATAAAAGAGCATTACATCTCGTAACTCGTAAACATAAAGAAAACAACTCGATAAATAACATAATTCAAAGTTAAACAACTCTTGGCACTCCAAAAGGCCATACAAATCATGTTAAATAAAATATAAAGGAAACTACTCATGAATTGAAAACTTAGATGAATGACTAAAACCCATGCCCCGATGTTACATTGTCTCAGAGCACCCCCTAACCATAAAATTAAAAAAAGATAATAAAGTGAAGGCCTAAGCCTTCCCTCCAGCATCATCATCATAACCTTGTAGAGACTCACCTGCAAGGGTGGCATTTAGCCCAAACATAAACAAGACAAATAGACGGGGAGTGAGATACATCTCACAAATACAATCAAAGCTTAAGGAAGTTTCATAAAGAGAAAAGATGCATTTATAAACAATTATCTTATGCAAATACGCCACATCCAAATCAAAAGTTCCATACACATAGACACGCGTGAAATGCGATGCACCATAGACTCATATGCATGTGGTACCATTTTCGAAAACACTGTGAATGTAGCCCGGGAGCCCATGTAGTCAACGAATTGCCACACCATGGGCAATCCGACACTATCACTCTCACCGAGATGACATCGCTGGTGGCGCGTTAGGGCATTCCGGCATTGCAAGGATACTTGATCCAACCCATGGAATCAACATGAGTTGGGAGGAGTTTCCAAACCGTTGCATCCCGAAGGTCAGAGTCATACGTCAACTCATTCATGACCTCCCCGGTTCAGTTCATAACGTCCTTCACTTAAAAATACATATGCACGACATGATGCATGGTTCACAAACAATATGCACATGGTTTACTTTCGAAATTCCTTGGAGATTCCTGTCCCACGGGGACTAGGTTCTCCTAACATTTTTTGCAACACATATGCTTACCATGGCACATTGCATTCACATATATTCATAAGCATTCATACTTCACGTATACTCATATATCAATGTTTACAAGACACAACCTATACACATACATCAAATCAAATAATGACGTTTCCAAACTCAACACGACAATAATTTTCATAATCATGTCATAGCAAACTACACATCTTAAACATCAATTAATAACGATATAAAGCAATACATCATACACGTGCTCACAAAAACAAAAAAACAATATGCGCCCCTGTGTCTTAATTAACTATCTTCCATATCTTTTTATTTAATAATAATAATAATAATAATAATAATAATAATAATAATAATAATAATAATAATAATAATACTTAACTTCAAAGCTTCTAGATATATTTCTATATGGTAAATATATAAACACGTCACTATACATATATGATATATAATAATAATAATAATAATAATAATAATAATAATAATAATAATAATGTTTAGATACAAGACATTCACGGACTCGTGAATCACAAATTGATTCCTAAAGGATACTTATATATATATATATATATATATATATATATATATATATATATATATAGTACGACTCCTGTGAGAACACTTTTTTATGTGAGAATATGAGAACAACTAATAACAACCATAAGATCAAGATTAAAAATAATAAATAGCTAGATTAAAATATTTAAAATTCAAATTATATTTTAGGAAGTGATAATTAAGATCTTTTATAGATTTATTTTTTATTAGATTATATATTAGATCATAATTTGAATTTTAAATATTTTTATCTCAACCGTTTATTATTTTTAATTTTGATCTGATGGTTGTTATTTGTTGTTCTCATATTCTCATATAAGAAATTGTTCTCACAGAGTCGTACTCTCTCTCTCTCTCTCTCTCTCTATATATATATATATATATATATATATATATATATATATTACAAATCAGGATCGTATATATACACATCGAAAACATATATACATATATCACTAAATATGTTTCAACGCAGCCACAAGGAGTTCAACCACGAGAACTTCGGCCACAGAGAATTCGAAGCCTATAATTCAAATCAAAGCACAATTTTATTCAGTCAAAAGAAGTTTTTGACCAATTTTAATTAAGACAACTGCACGTTCTAATTCCCAGCAAATTGGTTCGGTGTACAGTAACCATCATCACGAAAAATCACAAATTTTCGGAGTCAAACGTCACTGCAGTTAAACACTTATCAATATAAAAATTCTACGTATCGCTCATATATAATTAAATGTAATTCATCAGAATTTGTAATTGGCAAAAAAAAAAAGGAAAATTAAGAATGTCCAAACAACCCATTCATCACTTCAAAATAGGAATTAAGGTGCTTCAGGGACTGGGGTATTCACAACCCGTCCAATTGAATTTAAACAAGGAATGAACATAAACCTAGATCATACAAACTACCCGTGGCTCATTGCCATTCACACAATAGAAGAGAAAGAGAGAACACACTCCCCCTTACCTCAAAAACGTGATTCCCCAAAAGCAAGGAACGAACGGCGTCAGCGTTTCCCACTCCTCTCACTCCTCAACACGTAACTCTGATGGCGCGGAAAGTTTCAAGAAGGCAAACAGTGGGAATGAAAGGAAGAGTTAGGCTTTTAAAGAAAACCTAGGTTAACTTTCTATCATAAAAGTTGGGCTCATGGAGACTAAAGCCCAACATAAGAGTCAAAAGTTTTTAACGCATTTTGATTGTAAAATCTCTTATATATATATTTTTTTCTAAAACTTATATTCTTCACTTCTAAGCCCAAAATATAATCTCAATTATTTATTTTCATTAAAAACACGAAGTAGAATATTTAATAATTACTAATATATTTATATAATTAGAAAATAAAAGTTGGTGTGTTACATGACATATTCAGAAGCATAGCATATGTGTGAAGTAAAGGCCTACAGTGGAAGTTTTCCATGACATAGATTCCGCAATTAGAAGCGGGACTACCAGAAGGAAAGTTATTCAGAAGCTAGAAATGTAGTCATGTTTTCCGAGTCAAAGTGCAAATATTAGAAGTTGTGTTTGATCAGAAGTACGATGTTGGGGATAACTTGAGTCCATGGGTAGATATCATAAGCTACACATGGCTTAAGGATCATCAAAAGTTGCATTGCAAATTGGAATATGATGACAAACGTGTCTCGCAATCTAGAGCACACACTAGTCAAGACATGCATCAGTGCTTGGACAAAACTATTATGATGTTGTAATTTCTTGTGATCCTAAACAATGTCCAAGTCATAGGAACTCAAGGAAGACAATTGTCCTAGTCAAAGAACCAACAACCAAGTAGAAAGAAGATTGTAGCACATTGCACTACAGTAACATTGCATCTACAAAAGACATGCTACAGAAACAATCTCTAGAAAACTTCCCCATGTTTTGAAATTCAAAATCATGAGGAAATCACTAAGACAACAACTAGCACTCAACGGATCCTTCAACGGATAGTGCAAGCTAGCTAATAGTGGAGCAAGAGCAGAGATGAAGAAGACAACTCAAGAGAGTTGTATGACAGAGGTTGAAAATGTGCAGAATGACTAGCTGCAGGAACTTGGACAACTCATGCTGCATTTGAAAGTTGAATTCAACCTTTAACGGCCACAACAACGGCTAGCTCCTGATCAAGTCTATAAATTGATCAAATTCGAAGGAGCAACTTGCAAGGAAGGATTGCTAAAATAGAGGGTAAAGGTCGGGTCGACAAACCCCTATCAGAAGGCACTTCCTTAGCCAAAAACACTCTAGGTGAATCTAGTAGAGCCAAATTCGAAATAGGGTAGTGTCCACCCCTTAGGATTAGAGGGAAAGAACTTAGAAGGGTAGTCAAGGGACTGCTGCTTCTGAAGTTTAGTTGGAACACAATAGGTAGTTGTGTGAGTCCAGTAGCAAGTGCTACTGAGGATGAAGCCTAGAGAGGTTTTTTGAAAGAATACTTGGGTAGAGCTTGCAGAGGCCAAGAGAATACTAGGGTGAAGTCTATAGAGGCTTTTTAAAAGATTACTTGGGTAGAGCCTGCAGAGGCCTAGAGAATACTGGAGTGAAGCTTGTAGAGGCTTTTTGAAAGAATAATTGGGTAAAGCCTGTAGAGGCTTAGAGAATACTGGGGTGAAGCTTGGAAAGGCTTTTCGAAAGAATACTCAGGTAGAGCTTGTAGAGGCTTAAAGAATACTAGTTGTAGGAGCCTATGGAGGCTTCAGAAAAGAAAGAATACCATAGAGTGTTTGGTCTTAGTGGAAAGCCTACAAGTGTAGGTACTGGACGTAGCCCACGTTGGGTGAACTAGTATAATTCATTGGTGTGTTGTTTTCCTCCTTACTACTTCTCATTTATTATTGTTGCTACGCACTTAAAATTTATTTTTAGAAAAAACCTTGTTTTGAACAACTTAATCATGATCTTTGATCAAAAGGTTTTCATAAAACTATTTTATCATTTAGAAGCAATATCTACTCTGAGCAAGAAAAGTGAAAATTAGAAACTGTTATTTAATAGATTCTGTAACTTTTGTGAGTAGATTCTGAAGCACCAAACTATAATATTACTTGGTAGATTTTACTTGAAAATATTCTATCATCCAAGTACTTGTAAAGGAAACGTGTTACTCCTGTGAGTCTTCTGATTTTCCAAGCAAGAAGCTTGAGAAGCAAGTGTGCTTGTGCGAAATAACAGTCTGATCAGTTGTTGTGTCACTATTCAAACCCCCTTTTAGTGACCAACTGATTCACTTTAGTTAATCTCTTTGTTCTACTTTCTCACTAAGCCAAACTAGCTTTCTAAGCCAACAGTGACTTTCTTGCTAAGATAAAGTGGCTTACTCAGACATAATGTGATTTTGTAGCTTTGCGAGTTCTTTGCAAAATCACACCTCCCATGTTCGAAATGACTACTCAACTATCTGAGATCACCTTAAAAGACCCACAAATGATTCTTTAAGCTTCTAAACATCAAATCAACACAAAATACCCCATTAATCATGCAATCTATTGGAAATACCCAATCTCTAAATTAGGGTTCAGAAGCCTATTTTTTCCAATTTCAACTTCAACACAATCCTAAGAACACCATAATTACTCACAATCTCTCCAAATCCCATCAAATCTCTAACTTAAGGCACAATAAGGAAAGTAAATGGGGAAAGACAATAACCAAAAGGATAGGAAATGGTAGGGGAAAGCACCCACCTAGGAAAAGCACGAAGATAAGCTCCGGGGCTTAGGTCTCTAACCTTTTCTCTCTTTTTCTTCTCATTTCTTCTTTCCTTTCTTTTCTATTTATGATGGCTAACCCTAATCTCTTTCTCGCTTCTTTTCTTATAAGGCATGGGTGGGTTTGTGGCTTAGTGGGCTTAATCTCTCATTGGGCTTTAGTTGCTCTATTACTATCTTATTCCTATTAATTTTCAGCACTAGGGTAGTAATAACAATAGTAGTCCTAATGATAAGACTAGCAATAATAATACTAATAACAATAACCATAATATAATATAATATAATAATAACAACACCAACGATGATATAATATAATATATCTATAATTTAAATGCAAACAATTCTTAAGATAAGATATTATTAGAGAAGGAAAAATGTGTTTTTGGCCCCTGAACGTTCAGTTAAACTTCGTTTTGGTTCCTATACTTTTAAATTGATGAATTTAGTCCTCCAACTTTTGAAAATATGTGAGTTTAGTCCCTCCTTACGTTTAAACTTAACATTTAGTGGAAGAGGGACTAAACTCGCATATTTTCAAAAGTTGGAGGACTAAATTCATCAATTTAAAAGTATGGAGACTAAAACCAAGTTTGACCGAAAGTTCAGGAGACCAAAAACACATTTTACCCATTAAAGAATATAGCTACAATTTGAACATAAGCAAACTCTAAGATAGAATAAGATAAGGCAAGATAAGATAATATAATTGTAAGGTCCTAATGAGTGTCTCCTCACGATTTAATTCTAATGTTCAAATTTTGGAGTGTTACATTTCCATCATCTTTTCATTTTTTTTCTTCTTTATTCCAACTCTTCCAAGTTATACTAGCATCAAGCAACTAGGGTGCCACTTCAAGATCACCATTAGAGTACTTGGTTGAAGCTTTTTGTTCTTTTTGTTCTCTCAAAACTCACGAGCAAGAGGTATGGAGGGGGTGATGATTCTCTTCCATTTTCTTGCTTATTATAGATGCCCAATTTTGTCCGGAAGGACTAAAACAAATGTGTAAAATAAAGTTGCAAAAAATGAAAAAATACATAAAAATATTACAAAAAAATGAAATGCAAAAAATACAAAAAAAATATAAAAGGGAAAAATTTTTAAAAAAAAGAAAAAAATGAGTCTAAAAAAAAGGAAAAAGGAGAAAAAAAACAAATAATAGAAAATACAAAAAAAAAAAGTACTTTGAAGCAATATAAAACAAAGAAACTAAAAAAGAAACAAAACTGACAAAAAAAAAAATACATAAGGTGAATAGGTACAAAACAAATCCAAAAAAAAAAAAAGAGAAAAAGAAAACTCGAAGGGTATTTTGTGGTGTGCATGCCATTTATGGTTTGTGCCAATTTTTCTATTACCTTGTCTCCTCCACCTACCCTTTTTTACAAAGACAAAGCTACACTGTCCACTGCCCCCACGCCAATATATTTCAACCTCACAGAACACTCTAATTTCACTCTTCAAGCTCTCAACAATACAACGATCACACACATTTTCTTTCACTTCCTCTATAAATTCATTCACTCACAAAGGACACAAACACTCTGCACACACCCTTTGATTCGGTAGACATCAAGCCTTCTTCTCTTCCATTCTTCTACTCTCCTATTCTCACTACAAGAAATCTCTGTATTACCGACGGCCAAAATCTGTTGGTAATGCTTAAAATCCGTCGGTAATGAAGATTTACCGGTAGGTTTCCAACATACCAAAATATGTTGGTAAAATGGTCGTAGCTAATACTTTCCGACAAATTTTTAAATCCGTCGGAAATTACCGACGGATATATCCGTCAAAAAATCTGTCGGTAATTTTTGACAGATATATCTGTCAAAAAATTCGTAGGTAATTACTGACAGTTTTATCCTTCAAAAATATTCCTATAGAATTTTTGACGAATTTTTTGACAAAAAAATCGGTCGGTAACCACCTACAAAATTACCCATGGATTTATCCGTAGATAATTATCGACGGATAAATCCGTGGGAAACAACTACAAATAGGGTTTGGGTAGTTTCCCACAGATTTATCCGTCGATAATTATCTGCGGATAAATCTGTGGGTAACTACTTACAAATAGTGTTTGGCTAGTTACCTGCTCTGTGCCAGTCTTCAAGCTTTGATTCAGTGCACCAAAGTTCTCTCACGTATCTTGATCAAGATACGTGAGAGAATTTTGGTGCACTGAATCAAAGCTTGAAGACTTTCACAGAGCAGATAACATCTTCATTTCATTTGTGGTTACTGTGAAGTAAACTCTATGTTCTTCTTGTTCTTCACTTTGTTGTAATTATCATGTGAAGAACTGAAAGAAAAGAAGAAAACAGCAAAAACCAAAATGAATAACAAATAAATAAGTCTTTGCATGTGTGTGTGTGCGTCTGAGTTTGTTTTCAAGTCAATATGTGTGGTTTGTTTTCATCACATAACAATGAAAGAAAATGGAAACAAAAAGAGAATGTTAATTATCCTCATCACTTCCCTCAAGTTGTAGCACCTTCTTCTTCATTTGTGTGAATGCTTTTACCATTGTGGTTAATTATTCGCTTGTGCTTGGTTTAGTTTGTTATGCTTTTTTTTTATCCGCAGGAATTGAAGACGAGTACCAGGAGTTTACAATAACTCACGTACTCTGCTTAACCAACTGAGCTAGACCTCATTGATAGTTTGTTATTCTTTTACCATTGTGTTTGGCTTTAACGTGTAAGTACTATGTTATTAACTTCATAAATGCAAATACTTGTTACTTAAAGTTGTTCTATTTTCTAAAGCCCCTTGCACTAAAATGTTATATCTACTTTTATTTTGTGATGCCCTGATGGTATAATGACAAGTGTAGAATGGATATGCATGTTGCGAAGCCATGTGTTTTCTCATGATATTCTTTTAATTGCCATTTTCCTATTCTTTATTTTTATTTTATTTTATTATGTAAATATTAATTTGAATGTTTTTGTTATTATATTTTTATGTATGTAGGAACTACTAAAAAAAAAGAAATAAAAAAAGCAAAAATCTAAATCAACATAATAAGAATTCAAATTGTTTCTAAAAGTTGTTGTTCGTTTTAATTTACTGGAAATAATCATAAAAATGATGGTGAAACTCTAATGAAGTAAAACTTATATTTAACAAAAAAAATTAAATAAATGAAATTGTCAAGGTGAAAAAAAAAAAAGGTTGATCGGATGTGACATCTTTTTGACTTTTTGAAATTTTGAGGACATAAGTTGTGACAATTTTGTGTACTCAATTTTCTCCCATGATTAATTTCAATTAATAATAATAACAAAATCTTTATTAGAGAAAAGGGTTAATTGGATGTAAAATTTCCTTAATCCTGAAGCTTTGAAGCACAAGTTGTGAAATGTTTTAAAATTTCTTTCTAAAATGGCACTCTTAAATCCAAATTTTACGTTTCAATAAAAATAATACAATCCTAAATATAAGTATTTTATAATTAGTTTATAATTTAATCAAAATAATTTATTAATAAATCTTTATTAATTAGATAAAGGATTAATTGGATGTGACATCTTCTTAAACCTGAAGTTTTGAGGCACAAACTGTGACGGCTTAATGTTTTAAAATTCCTCTCTAAATTGGCACTATTAAATCAAATTAATTGGCTACAAAAATAGAAATTTCAGAAATGAAAAAATATAAAATTAATAACAAAATTAAAAAAAAAACAATATACAAATATTTTCTACAAAAGAACTACATAACTCTAATTCTTCATTGCACTTGGAGATACGTAGAAGCAGGGAATCACTCCTGTCAAGCTAAAAAGATAAAAACAAAAATAATAATATTAACCCTCCTTTTTTCATAATCTTCATCAAAATAAAATAAATACACTTAATAAAACAAATCTTTTTTCTTAGTCAATTTTTATTTGTCTCTTGGTTGAGATAAATATTTTAAAAGTTATAAATAATTTGCTTAATTAATTAGAGGTAACTATCTTATGATGGACGCTATAGGATACTAATACATTCCCTACATGTAATTGACTCCCAAACCTTTTCTTTTGTTTCAAGGATCATTTTAAGGGTCTTTTTGTGATAATTTTTTTTTGTTATTGTTTGAGATTCCATTTTTGTAATTTATTTGTTCGTGATTTTGGTTCTTTTGTTTTGTATGGCTTAAATTCAATTTTAGTCCTTTTTTTTTAAATCCGCAATTTTGGTCTCCTATTTTAAAATAGAGACATTTAGTTCTCCAATTTTGTAAAAATGCAATTTTGGTCATTCTGTCAAACTGAAAACATTGACTATTAAAATATGCATTTTAAAAGCTATAAAATAATAAATTCATTTTGTTTTGTTTTGTGAAAATCCCATTTATTTTCCTTTCTCAAAACATGCTAAAAACACAAACATAGTGCCAAAAATGAAAAACTTTCTCCATTTTTCCAAGGGTAAAATATGTTTTTAGTCCCTATACTTTCGTTGAATATTGTTTTTAGTTCTTGGACTTTCATATCGTGCAATTTAGTCCCTGAACTTTATAAAAATCGTGTTTTTAGTCCCTCCTCACAACCTAAAGTAAAAAAAAATGTGCAGAAAAGGGGAGTATGCTCAGGGACTAAAAACACTTTTTTTTTAGAAAGTTCAGGGACTAAATTGAACAATATGAAGTTCAGGGATTAAAAACAAGATTTAACAAAAATATAGGGACTAAAAACATATTTTATCATTTTTCCAAACATGACTGAGTCATGTATGCAACAAAGCCATGGTGGTTTATTTCATTTTTGCCAATAAACATCAATAAACTCCAAGTCACATATAATACATGAAGCATTATGATAAAATCTCATCAACCACAATACAAAAAGCTTAAATATAATTTTAGTCCTCTTATTTTTTAAAATACATAATTTTGGTCCCTCTATTTTAAAATAGAGATATTTAGTCTCCATATTTTTCAAAATCCGCAATTTTAGTCCCCTGTATTAAAGTAGAGACATTTAGTCCTTTAGTTTTGTATAATCCGTGATTTTGGTCCTTCCCCTCAAAATTCAAAACATTGACGGTAAGAGATTAACTTGATGTGACCAAATTTAGTAACATGGCACAAGATTATTTGTTTAATCCACGTCTAGTCAACGTTAATATCTTAATAGTCAACGCTTTCAGGTTGACAAAAAGACCGAAATTGCATAGTTTACAAAACTGGGGACTAAATGTCTCTATTTTAAAATAGGGAGACTAAAATTATGGATTTTGAAAAATATGGAGACTAAATATCTTTATTTTAAAATAGAGGGACCAAAATTACGAATTTTTAAAAAAATAGGGGGACTAAAATTGCATTTAAGCCAAAATAATTTGAGTTATGTGTATGTAATAATCACAAAGATAGATATACATATAGTTAAGGTGTTATCAATTGTTTTCTCTTAAATTAAAAGGGAAGAATATGTTTTTAGTCCTGATACTTTGTAAAATTCTTGGTATTAATCCTTGTACTTTACTATCAAATATTTTGGTCCTGAACTTTTAAAAATAAGTGTTTTTAGTCCATCCGGAGAAAAACTATTAACATCATTTTCCTACGTGGCATCTATCCTAAGGACTAAAAACACTAATTTGTTAAAAATTCAGGGACTAAAGTGTTTGATTATAAACTTAAATATGTGTCACACAGAGATTGGTCGAGACTATGAACAGGTGGTGGTCAAGGACCATCTAATAATTTCTCCATACACATACACACATAACGTGCCTTATAGACACAAATGCTATCTTTCACGGAGCCTAACTAACAGCTAGATTAACACGAATAATGTTTTACACTTTTAGGGACTTTTTTTTTTTATTGCTTTCAAGGTCCCATGTGATAGCTACATATAATTTTAGGGACTGAAATGATGTTTTACCTTATTTATATTATCATTTTTCTAATTAATTTCACATTAATTTTTTTCTGCATAAAATAAATAAAAAATATGTAACATATAATCATAATTTTAAATCGAATCCAATTATCGATATGAATTTATCTGTTCGTGAGTTTGAGATGAAAAAAAAACTCATGTCAAGCTTCAATTTAAATTAATTCTTATCGAGTGAAATCAAATTGAGTCAAATTTAATTCCACTCGACTCATTTTTAATCTTAATTGTGAAGTAATTTTCTTTCTTTCAAAATCGAATTAGTTGTCCCTTGCTTGAATCAATCTACTTTTCTCTCGCAACTGGCAAAAGATTAAATTGAGTTAATAAATTATAATAAGTTGACAACTTAATTAGCTTTTAAAAGCACAGGATCGGCATTCACCTTGACTTGGCAATTTTACTGAAAATAACTTCCAACGTGATTTGAAAATTTTAATTGGGTCATATTATATATAAAAATAAAATTGAGGATTTGACGATACAACTATATCAAGGGAGTTTAAATTTGAAAGGATCAACATAGGCATAAATAACACATAATATTGGCAGCACTTGCATATAATATATTTTATATAATACTAGTAATATATAAATATATAAATCAACAACACACAACCAATGCTTAATAATAATAATAATAATAATAATTACTCCGACATAAATCATGATTTAAAAAATTGTCATCCATAGGCAACATCTTTCACTATCAGCCGAATTTATTGACTAAATTCAAATCTTACACAAGACAATGCTCCTGAATGTTTTATGAGCATATATAATGAAAATGAGAATGAAAATTACACTCACATTGTTAACAAAAAATAAAAAGAAAATTACACTCACATCTCCTTGTTTCTCCTTATAGTAATAATAATGGTACGTGTGTAATGGCATGATGATATATATTCGAATACCCACTAACTTCCACACGTGCCATATCCCTTTCAATTTTCATGATTGAACAAATAGACCAGAAGCAAAATAAGTATACTATACATAAAGTTTCTTGATTTTCATCATTGTCTGATATATTCAGTGTTTCCATTTTCGTATAAGAACACAGTGCTTGCACGAAAAAAACATTGTCGCATACCAAAGAGGCAAACACGTCAATATGCAAAGAAAACAAGTGGAGAATTTGCAACAGGAAGTCCGTGACTACAGATTAAATGACATCGTTTTCTTCTTATTATTTTTTATTTTCTCTTTCTTCGAGGAAATAAATGTGTAGTAAAATAGGATACAATTCTCTAGAAATTTATTCTTTTAAATACAATGTCATTTAATTCTTAAATTACTGAGTATTAGTAGTATTTTTATCTCATTATATCTTATAGTAGTAGTAAAAATTAATAAAAAATAAAATTTAAATTTTAAATAAATATGATAGATTTACTTTTGCATCGGTCAAAATTTTTTTTAAGAACAAAATTAAATCCATTTTATATTTAAAAATGTGTCATTATAAATATTTTGGTACAAACACTCAGTTTTTTTTTCAGGCTGTCTTAAATTTCAGGTTATGAAAATGTTTTATGATTTAATTGTTTTTAGAAATTATTATATTTAATATATATATATATATATATATATATATATATATATGAAGAACATGAAAAATATTTTTTTAATTTTTTATTTTGTAGAAAAGCTTATCTAAATATAAACATTTTCAAATATAATTTTATTAAAATAAAAAATTATATAAAAAACTAACATTTTTCAAAATCATTTTAAAATATTATAATGATTATTCTTTTTAAAGTCAGTAATGTTTGTTTCACACATCCTTGTGAGAAGTGAAAATGGTGTAAATTAAGACAGAAAAATAGAAAAAGAAAGAAAAGCAAAGATATAATACAAAAATAAGAGAGATATAAAAAAAAGTTGAAATAAACGTAAGGAGTTGTTTGTTTCAATTATTTACTTTTCAATTTCAGAAAAAGTTGAAGTAGTAATAAAATATTCTGATATTCATTTTAAGTTTTGAAATATTTCTCAATCATAACTTATTTTCAAGAATTTTTTTTAACACCACTCTCATCATTTCAAACCATAAAGGGAGATGAGAAATAATGAGGTGATAATTAATAAAGGAAAGAAATAATTTTTTATTTATTTTTAGAAATCAAATATGTCTTGAAACAAATCTTTAAATTATATAAAACACCATACATAAGTATAATTTTTTTTAAGAATAATATTTCTAAAATTAATATTTTTGAGAATTTCATTTTTTTTGGTGTTCAGGATATTCTCCTTCTGAGTGTGTTTAGTGAGGCCCTCAAATAGCTTATAAGCTCATTTGATTAGCTTATAAGCTAGTTTATCCATGAGTTAAAGACTAATCAGTAGGTGGACATCTATTTAAGCATCTCATCTCTCCTAATAAATATTTTTTTCATACACAGAGATCTAAAAAGTTGAACCTTTTTTTGTGAATGTTGAAAAACAGAGAAAAAGAAAAGCAACAAAAATAGAAAATAGAGGCTAAAAAACCTTGGCCGATGTCGGCTGAAAACTACCCTAGCCGACATCAGTCGAAAAAAACCCTGGCTGAGGTCAGTCGAAAAACAGCTCCGATCAACGTCGGTCGAAAAAAACCCTAGCCGACATTGGTTGATAGCTTTCATGGTCGATGTCGGCTGAAAAATATATTTGTAAAATAATATTTAAAAATATTTTATAAACAAATTTTAAATATAAATTTAAGAAAGATTTAAATATGAAAATATCAGTTGGATTAATTTTGATCCATTAGATACTGATTAGAGGATCCGTTGGATTTTGAAAAATAGTAGATGGATCATTAACCATCCATGAAATTAAATGGATGAATTGGATTTAATCCGTTTAGTTTTTATTTTTTGTAATGGATGGATTGGATGGATTTACTAGTGGATGGATTGGATGGATGACGGATAAACAGATTAATTTGCCACCCCTATAATAAAGGGATCTGAACATTGTTAGTTCCTTTATCAGTAGGAATGTGAAGTGTATTCTTCCTTCACATCCCTTTTTTGCTGTTCACGTTGATGGTAGTTGTTCTGGCTCTCTGGGATTGTCGGGTTTTGGTGAACTCCTCTGTGACACTGTTGGAAACTGGATTACGGGCTTCTATGGGGCTTCTGGCGTTTTTGATAATCTTAGACCTAAACTCTTAGCTATTTATTTTGTCTTATGGGTTGCTTGGGAGAAAGGTTACAGACAGTTCATCTGTGTATCTGATTCGCTTCATGCAGTTTCTTTGGTCAATGAGGATTTGAAGATTCATCATAAACATGCAACGATTATGGAGTCTATAAAAGAGTTCATAAAGAGAGAGTGGGATATCAGGAAAGTTCATTTGTTGAGGGAAGGCAATGCTTGTGTTTATTTACTTGCCAAGGTGGGTAACCAGAGTAGTGTTTCTTTTCAGTTGTTGGAGAGTGCGCCAGCTTCTCTATGTTTGCTTCTGGATTTGGATGCTAGGTAGGGGTGGCAAATCAATCCGTTTATCTGTCATTCATCCAATCCATCCACTAGTAAATACATCTAATCCGTCCATTACAAAAAATAAAAATCAAACGGATTGAATCCAATCCATCAATTTAATTTCATGGATGGTTAATGATCTATCCATTATTTTTCAAAATCCAACGGATCATCTAATTAATACCTAATGGATCAAAATTAATCCAACTGATATTTTCATATTTAAATATTTCTTAAATTTATATTTAAAATTTGTTTATAAAATATTTTTAAATATTATTTTAAAAATATATTTTTCGACCGACGTTGATCGGGAAAGTTAACAACCAACGTCAGCCAGGATTTTTTTGACAGACGTCGGTCGGGGCTGTTTTTCGATCGACCTCAGCCAGGTTTTTTCGGCCAACGTCGGCTAGGGTAGTTTTCAGCCGACATCGGTTAGGGTTTTTTTACCGATGTCGGCCAGGGCGGTTTTCGACCAACCTCGACCATGATTTTTTTCAGCTGACATCGACTAGGTTTTTTTTTTGGCTGGGGCTATTTTTCGGTTGACCTCAGCTAGGGTTTCTTTTCGGCCGACATTAGTCAAGGCAATTTTTGGCTGACCTCAACTTGCATTTATTCAGTTGATTTCAGCCGAGACTATTTTTTGGCCAACCTCAACTAGGTTTTTTTTTTCGCCCAATGTTTTTTTGGCTGTTTTTCGGCTGACCTCAGCTATATTTTTTTTCTGTCGAAGTCGGCCAGGGCTCAACTAGAGTTTTTTCGACCGACATTGGCGGAGACTATTTTTTGGCTGACCTCAACCAGGTTTTTTTTTTGGACGATGTCAGTCAAGGCAGTTTTCGACCTACCTCGACCAGGGTTCTTTTTCGGTTGACGTCGGCCAATATTGGTCGGAATTTTTCAACTGACGTCGGCCACGGTAGTTTTTGGCCAACCTCAACTAGGGTTTTTTCGGCCGACCCCGACCAGGGCAATTTTTGGCCAATGTGCTGTTTTCAACCAACATCGACCAGACTATTTTTTGGTGGACTTTAGTTAGCGATGAATTCAACCGACGTCGGTCAAGGCTGTTTTCGGCTGCCACAAGCTAGGTTTGTTTTTCGATCACCATCAACTAGGTTTGTTTTTCGATCAACGTTGATCGAAGCAGCTTTTAGCCGTCATCGGCCAAAGCTGTTTTCGACCAACCTCGGCTGAGGCTGTTATTATTTTAAAATATGTTCTTAATTTTTAAAAATATATTATTTTTATATTAAACATAATTATTTTAAAAAAAAAACATATTATTTTTATAGATGGATTGGATATTCATCCATGAAAAATTTGTTAATGGATGGATCAGATTGATTTTTATCAAATGGATCAGATTGGATCAAATTTTTTAAATAAATTTTTAATGGATCCAAATGGATTAATGAATTGTTTTGATCTGATCCATTTTGATCTGGATTAAAATTTATCTGATACATCCATTTTGTCACCCCTATTTTATATTCAATAATAAAGTACATATATCAAATAACTAAAAAATTTAAGATTTTATTCCAAAAATAAGATAAATAAAATTTAATAGATAATATCCGTACATAGAACAGGTAATGCATCGAGGGGGTCTAGTTCAATTGGTTGAATATGATGTGTGAGTTGTTGTAAATCCCCCGGTACCCGTCTTTGATTCCTATGGATAAAAAAAAAGGTAATACTATTTTTTTTTTTTAAAGTGGGTAATACTTGAATGACTACAAAATGCGTTGTAACAAAAATAAACTTGTCTACAAATCAAGGAGCCATATCAACATATTGGGCCTGAGATAAAAATAAAGTTAGAAAAAATGGAAAAGTAATAGAACTGTGTGTGGAAAAGTAATAGAACTGTGTGTGTGTGTGTGTGTGTGTGTGAGAGAGAGAGAGAGAGAGAGAGAGAGGAGTTATCAATAGAGATAGATTATTATGCTATTTATTAATTCGTAGGGACAACGAGGTGGAGAGAACACCAACTTTACCAAAACATGCTTTTTCTTTAGCAATGGCGTGTTTGTTTGGAGCACGAGACGAGAGAAAGCACGTTAAATGACTTGCTTTTTGGATATTGCATTTTCGTCCCCTGCTAATTAACTTTTTTTGTCCAGTCCTGCAAAGCATTTGTGCCACGGATTGTCACAACTAGGCTACTGGATCGTGCATTTCCCATGCATTATGCAATGGTATAAATCGTGCATTGTAGGGTGTATCTACATGTGTGTATTAAAAAAGTTAAAAATTAATTATAAAATAATAAGAAAATAATACATTTAAAATAAAATAATTAAAAAATTAAAAAACTAAAGTTAAAGAAATAAGAAGAGTTCAGATAAAATAAAATAAAAATTAATAGAATGCTAGATTATGTTATTGAATTAACTCAATTGTGCATATATATGAAATTAAAACAATTTAAGTTTAAACATAATGTAATTTATAATAGATATTCCATCTATTCTCTTTTATAACTAAAAAAATATTGATTTCACATTTATTAAGGAAAGTAATTAATTTCATTAAATAGTGTCAATTCCAATTAAATTTTTTTTTTCTAAATTACTCTTCATTGGAACTTGTTATCAAGTATAAATCCTCTATTAAATGAAGAATATTTTGAAGGTAATCTCGTTAAATAAGACAAAAGTAATTGAAATTTGTTTATATTTAAGAACAAGAAAACTCACCTTTTTTTTTTTTTTTCTTATAAGAGAGAACAATGGAGTAATTGTTTGTGGATCTCCGTACAGTGATATAAACGGTGCATTGCATGGCTTATAGTTACGTTCCTATTTCACACTCAATGCAGTAAGGGGTCAGGCTCCTACATGCTTGACACTGATGGATAAACTATGGCACCCTCCTCTACATTTTCATTTTCCCACACAAAAATTTCCTTTTCTACCCAAAAAGTACAACTAAATATGTACCAAAACAAAGTACAACTAATAATTACAATTTTTTTTTAACATCATTATCTTTAGCATAACTAAAAGATGCACGACAACAAATAGAGATTAACTTGCAAAATAAGCGGTGATTACAATGATAGCTAAGGATTTAAATTTAGAATTTTATGCAACTTATTCAAACCTCTCCCTAGGCTAACTCTAATGCATATTGCATTTACATCGTCCACTACCACTATTTTTTTTCCTCCTATCCTCACAAAGCATTGTATGACGGGTTGTTTAAACTAGTGAAGTGGATTGAGCCTGTGTTGTATAGTCTCTCTGATCTCTCTGCTAAGTAATATCATTTAAAATAAAAAAAAATAAAAAACTAATTAAAAAGTTAAGATAAAAAAATATGAAATATTAGATTATAATATTTAACTAAATCAATTGTACATGTGAAGAGAAAAGAATTTAAATTGAGACATAATATATCTTAGGATAAATAAAGTAAAGTACGTTGCCCTAAAGGATTTGAGCAATTTGCTCTAAGTTTTAAGTTCATACTTTATTACAGCCTTCGTATACCAAAATTAAATATTAGTTGCCCTAAAGCGTTGTCACCAATGTTTTAAGAACCGGACCGGCCATCAAACAGGCCGAGGTACTGGATTAATGGGTCATTGGTCGGATCGGTAGGTCACTGGTCGGATCGGTTTAACTCGATATATATTAAAAAATTAAAAAAATATAATATAGCTAACATAATTTAATCATTTAACACTTCAAATTTTAAATTATTGTCATTATAAAGTACCTAATATTCCAAATAAGAAATAACAACCAATAGTCATGACAATACAAGTCCATAAATAAGTTTAATACACAAACAAAATTAACAAAAAAAATTGAAACATGTCGTTTCAGCACGTTTTTTTTTAAAAAAAATACATCACAATCCGGTTCAACCAAAGACCTGTCGGATTACTGGTTTTTTCAAAAACCGGCCGGTTCAACCCGGGTCGTACCGGGCTAGATGCATTTCCGATCCTTTCGTCAAACCGAACCGGTTAGGCCACCGGATTCCAGTTGGACCGGCCGATCCGGTCCGATTCTTAAAACACTGGTTGTCACGACTCACGAGTCACCATTGCTTGATTGAAAGAATTTATGGGTGGTGCTCCTGGCCATGTCAATTACAAGGTGAGAATGTTCCTCAACAATTTTTTATGCAACAATAACCTCTGCCAAGGTTAAAGTTGAAATCATTTCAACAAGTAGCAATAAACATTCATCACAAGGCAGACTGTGAGCATGGTTGAAGAAACATCTTTAAGATATCAAATGAGGTATTGCTATAGTAAAGATAATATAGGGATAATATAATAGACCATCAATTTTAATCCGTCCACAATTCTAAGACCATAGATTATGTGAACATTTACTACATGAGCCCAATTTAATATATGAAAGATCTCTCTACAAAAAAAAAAAAAAAACGTCATATTCAATGTAGAAATAGAATCGAGGAATCCAAAACCGAATTCAAGATAGTTGAGCTTGGTAACTTGCTATTTGACTATACTACTTGCTTTCTATTCTTGACCAGCTTCTTTGTTTAAGTGTAAGCAAACCTTAGAACAGAGTTGATACATCCTCGTTCCTTCATATTTATTGAGGGAAAATTATATGAAATTCCATATTACCATTCTACATTTTATATTTATTTATTATTGCACCAGAAATATTTTATATTTATTTTAATTTAATTTTCCTCAGACAAAATGAAAAATCCACTTCAATATTCCAACCCAAAAATGTCTAGACCTTTTTCCTCTGGGTTACAGTAAGATTAGATGACCCATTAAAACATAATTTTGGCTCATCATTTTATTCTAGGAATGCAGGCATCAAGTGCATTTAGCCAAATATGCATTCCATCCTTGAAGACGATATTCA
Source organism: Pueraria montana var. lobata (assembly GCA_026413185.1). Classification (NCBI taxonomy): domain Eukaryota; kingdom Viridiplantae; phylum Streptophyta; class Magnoliopsida; order Fabales; family Fabaceae; genus Pueraria; species Pueraria montana. The sequence continues at coordinate 55,923,690 of CM048654.1, forward strand.
CGAGCTGCCTCAGCAGGATTTGCTGCTTTGATGATGCCACGTCCCACGATGATGATGTCACTGCCCCTATCATGGACCACCTGGAAAAATATTTGAACAATATCAGTATGCTACAAGATAAAAGAAATGCTGCTTTAATCTATTTCCATTACAATAAAATTAAAGGGTTAGATGAAACAACTACCATCTCTATACCATATCCATAAGGGAATGATAAAACATAAAATGAACTTAAAAAATAAAAAAGAAACATGACAATATCTCCTCTTTTTTTTTGTCTAGACCACAGGTATCTTTTACTGGAGAAAATCATGTTCGATAACATCGTTTAAATACAAATAAACTACGACCAAAGAAAAAAAAATATAAAGGACAGAGAAACAAGTTATCCTAATTGTGCATCTTTCTATTTTTATCCTAATTGTGATATTTAGGTACTAGCCCCAGATTCTCCATATCACCTATATTATATTTTGAATTGCCAAACCATATTTGAAGATTAGCTTGTTAGGTTACAGGTTGATTCAATTCATACGTACATTGATTTTTCACATCCAGGCAAAAGTTTTTTTTTTTTTTTTTTGAAAGGAAACCATTACTTTGCATAGCTTCTGGTTTTCAAGTTTTTTATGCAAGTCTGAGCCTGTTGACGCAGAACCAAACATACTCATATCTAATTACCAAGACAGTGTTAACTTCTCTTTTTAATTCTGCTTCTGTTTCGTGCTCAATGCAGAAAGCAGGGGGCTGCACTTTTGTCAGCTCTTAGGACTGAAAAACTACCCTTCCTCTCCCTTTCCCTTATCCTTTTTCCTCCACAGAAATTTCTTTTCAACCTAAGAAAGCACAACTAATAATGGGGAAAAATACTTTTGCACATCTTTATCTCCAGAAGATGACTAAGACGCATGGCAAGTGGCAACAAGCAGAAACTTACAGAATATGGAGTGTTATATTGCTGCCCTAAAGCATCGCCACCGGTTACCATTTGAACTCCAGGAGTTGCTTGAATGAAAGAGGGATTTATCGGTGCCCCTGGCCATGATGCAGGATTGACTGAGATGAAGCCAATTACAAAGTCAGAATGATCCTCAGCAATTTTTACTGCAGCAGTGGTATAATCTCCCTTGGCAAGGTTACCGGATGAACTCATTTCAGCAAGAAGTAATAGACCCCTGCCACGAGGTAAACCCTGAACATGGTTCAAGAAACATGTTAGGCCATGAGTTGAGATGTTGCTATGGTTTAATATAATTAAAATGTCTACTAGTACAGACCTTCAATTTTAATCCATCAACAATTCCAGGACCTGAGATTATGTGAGCATTTACTATATGAGCCCAATCCAATATACGAAAGACCCCTCTGAGATAATGGAATATAAATAAGTCATATTGAATGCAGAAATAGATAAGAGGAAGCCAGAAAAGGATTCCATGATAGTTGAGCAGTCTTACCCTTCATATTGCATGGTCACTGTGTTACCAATATCAGCAAATTTACGATCCTCAAAGATTAAAAAGTTATGTTTTTCTGCAATCTTCAATAGAATAATGCACATATTAGACCAACTAGACAAGAAATGTAAAAGATTGCCTGAAACTTATCACACAATGCTCACAGTACATAACATCCTTATCATAGGTTAAAGGCAGGAATTGCCATCCTGTTTGAATAAATCCAAGCAAATCTTCTAGTGTGCTAATGTCAATAATATCTGAAACCAAAAGGTTTCTTGTGCTATCCTGTAAAGAAAAAAAGGCATACAGACAAATGAGAGCTTCTTTTAGCACTATACCGAGAGAAGCTTAGAGCCAAAATCAGCAGTAAAATCTGGAAAAATATCCACATGAGTCTTCAGCAAGCATATCTCGGGTCCAACCTGAAAGAGAAAACCAATCAAATTAGTTAAAAGAAAATATATGATCATGACCAATCTTCTAATTAGAATCCAGTTGATGTTAATAAGCCAGAGAACACAGGATTCTTTCATGTATATAAGCAAGAAAATAAAATTACATGTACCAAGTAAAAAAATATTCTGCAAGCTGATGATCCAAGTGAACAAAATAGCACTTGTTCCTAAAAAGATATCAGAACTACCTTCTCAGCAATTTCAAGCAATTCAGCTGCAGTTCCAACATCAGCAGCCAAACACAGATTACTCTCCTTCTCAGCCATTATCTCAAACAACCTCTTTCCCATTGGATTCTTCGACAGCTTAGCCCTCTCCCCAAATGACAAAGCCTTGACCTTAGTTACAGGCTTCTCCACCTTTGCCAAAGCAGGAACCTTCCGATTGTCCTCTAAAAATTTCATAACAACCCTTACCATCTCCTCGTCAAGTTTCCCATGATTGCTCAAAATTTTCACCATTTCAGTCAATTTAATAATTGCATGCAGCTTGATGCCATTCTCCTCCAAATTCTCTCTCCCACCTTGCTCTCTATCGATCAAAACAACAGCATCACTGATCTTCAACCCCACAGCACGCAGTGGCGCTGCCGTTTCCAAAACTGATGTGCCACTGGTAACCAAATCCTCAATGATTAAGCAACTTTGGCCAGGCCTGAAATCACCTTCAATAGCTTTAGCAGTGCCATAATCTTTGATTTCCTTGCGGCGCATGACCATGGGAATGTTCTGAGCGAGAGACACACATGTGGCAATGGGTAAGGCAGTGTAAGGGACACCACATACGAGGTCAAAGGAAGTGGAAGAGACTGAGGAAATAAGGGTATGACAGATCTGTTGGAGGAGAGAAGGGTAAGATATGATGAGGCGGAGGTCTATGTAGATTGGTGAGGAGATGCCAGATTTGAGCTTGAAGTTGCCAAATTTGACAGCTGAGATCTCATGGAGTTTAAGAACTAGAGACTCTATCAATGATGGTGCCGACATTTCCTCACCTTTCTCAGCGTGTGTTTGAAAGTGGATTGTTTACAACCTTAGAGATAACCTGTGTCATCCAGTATGTACAAAACTCTTCAATCAAAAAAGTTGAAGTAGAGAGGTAAAATTGCATAAGATATATATATACTTGTTCTGCAATTGCAAGCATCAGAATGGAATTCATAGCATAGACTTAATTACAGCATTCTCACCTCACGGATGAAATCATAGATTGGGCAATTCTTACAACAAAATCATAATCATAATACAGAATAGTGGACAATGGCTTGAAGAAAATGAAAATTTTGGTTCAGTAGGTCAACACAGACACAGATAAATCCGCGACAACCACAACACAAATTCCTAAACAAAGAAGCCAAACCATAATTCAACCAAAGTAATAATAATAATTAAGACTTCTAAGCACCATAATTAAGACCAAAAGTTAGATCTTAGAAACCAAAAAAATGCAATCCACCTTTCAAACAAATTAACAGTAATGAAACAAGGGAGGAATCGATGACTGAAAAGACTGAAATTAGGAGAATAATCGTCTTTTAAAATAGCATACTAATATTTTTGCCATTATTGTTTAATCAAAAGAAAAAAAATATGTAGCACAGTTCCATGATTTTCATCAACAAAGTCAGTAAAACCAATAAACTAAAACTCAACCAAATGCAACATGCAACAACCCAGACGAAGCTATAACAATTTCAATTAACATTTTAAACACACAAAATAATTATAAAAAAAACATATATAAAACCAAACTGTGCAGAATCAATGCAAGGCATGCAAAGTTCCATTTCATAATCTTCACTTTAACAGAGAGAGAGTGTGAGAGAAACTGAGACCTGTTATCGACGGAGATAGATGATGGTGCTTCTTAAGTGGCTGCGTGCAATTTATGCAGTGCTCTTTATTCGTTTAAGAAATGCCATGTTTGGAGCTGCTTTTTATTATGTTCATTAATCATTTTAACCCTATTATTTTCATTTATTGCAGTTTGGTCCCTCTACTACTACTAATTAGCAACTCGGTAAGTACAAAATTTGTTAGGAGGGGGCGCACACAAGACATGCAGGCTATGTTTGGATTACCCGTTTGGGTATCTCAAACTTACATTTGAAGTTCCAAACTCATCATGTTTGGAAGTTCCGAAAATTAATTCTGCAACTTACGTTTGAGCCAAACTTTGGATTAAACCCGAAGTAACAATTTTGATATTAAAGTAAAAGTACTTTTGATTTATATATTTACAATAGAAACATGAAGTAAAAGTACTTTTCATTGGTATTATTCAAACAAATTTTATTTTATCAACATATTTTTTAACAAAAAATAGTCAAACATAAATCATGTTATAATAAATCCATTTTTATCAAACTTAAGTTTGCAACATACTTTTAATTCAAACTTACGTTTGCAAACTTTAATCCAAACATGCACGCAATTTTGTTTGATCTATGTTGAACACAACCATGGCTATTAAAAAAGTACTATCAGTGAACCAAACAATGAATACGATGCCGACACGAGAGTGATGATACGAGAGTGATGATATGATAGTGGGAAGGGAGAGAAGAATGTGAAAGTCCAAATAGGAAGGGAAAGAAGGGAAAACAACGTACCTAAGTCGAAACGGAGATGTGCACGGCGGTGGTGGGAGCAGCGGCCAGGAATGCGGCGGCGCGGCGCGGCAGCTTATAGGGTTACAAGGAAAACAGGAATGAGTTTTAAACAATTAAACCATGTAATAATTACTATAACAGTGGCCTGTGCAACCGGGCTTGTTCAAAATGAAAAAAAAAAAAAAAAAAAGATGAGAGTGCAGCTTTATGTGACACGTGAAACTTTATTTGGTGACCGGACAGATTTTATATAAATATAAACGATTGATGATAAGAAGAGATTACTTTTAAGTGAATTAATTATTTTTTTTTATCTTTAATTATCTGTGAGATCACACCCATCTACCATAAAAATATATATATTTATTGGATTATTAACAAAATAAGGGATACTTTTCTCCTCAAAAAACAAAATAAGGTATACTAAAATTATTTTTTGAAAACAACTTAAATCATTTAATTTTATGGGTAATTTTAGAATAAAATTTATGACATTATTAATTAAAATTAACCAATTTAACCGAGTTATGACATTAATTAAAATAAGAGACATGATAACACCATCATATTTTATGAACGCAACAAACAATAGATTACAACAGATAAAATCGTTATCATATCATAAGTAGTGATGTAAATTATTTTAAAAAGGTTAAATTAATTTATATGTCCCTATACTATTCGACAATTTTTAATTAAGTCCCTGAACTATTTTTTTTTTTAATTGGATCCTGAACTTTTTTTTATTTTTTATTTAGGTCCTTGTCGTTAATGGAGATCCACTGAATAAATTAAAAGTAAATTAAAAATTATACAAAAAAATATCACTTAAATGTATTCAGAATGAGTGCATTAGGTTTGTCCGAACAGAACCTGTAAGGGGAAACTAGAAGTGCGGTAAGTGGATTGATGCTTTCAGAGTTTGAGAATACGGGTTGAAGAACCCGCAGAGGTTGAGAATACTGAGTTTAGAATATGCAAAAGTGAGAATATTGAACTGGAGATGTGAGAATATTGACTTAGAGAGCTAAGAATATTCAGTGCAGATTTGTAGAATGGACAAAATACTGAATTTAGAAGTAGTTTATAGATGCTTGAGAAATATAGTGTGATAGCCTGAGTAGAATTTGAGAATTACTCAGTAGGTCCTTGAACTATTTTAAAAGTTTTAATTAGGTTCCTAAACAATTTTTTCAATTAGGTCCCTGAATTTCTATTTATTTTTAATTAGGTCACTGTCGTTAATGGAGCTAACGGTAATTAACATCAGGGGCTTAATTAAAAAATAAATAAAAGTTTAGGGATCCAATTGGAAAAAAAAAATAGTTCAGGTACCTAATTAAAAATTGTTAAATAATTCAATGACCTATAGATTAATTTAACCTTTTAAAAATTACAAATACTAACATTGAAATAAAAATAAAACTTAACCATATTTATAAAAGACTTGATGCTCATTGAGAAAATGGATAACCAAAAGAAATGCTTGTGTCCAAGTGTCTTAATTATCTTGTTATTCTTACTCAAATCCATCTTAAAAAAATGTCTTTGCTCCAAAACTTCAACAATATTCTCTATTAGAGTTAGGGAAAAAAAAGTCAGAAAGAAAAATAAAGACTTTGGTGTCTTGTTATTATTGTTTTATTTTCTCCTATGTTAGTTGGGTTGGGTTGTTAGTGTTAGTTGTCATTGTGAGAGAGCTTGCAAATGCTACTCTACGAAAAAACATTGGTTTGGAGTTGTTGTTACATGGTGTTATTATCATTAGGAGGAGAGCAAACAAATGCTACTCGAGAAATAACACTAGTTTAAGAAGTTTATGTACTACTGCTTCTTTATTCTTGAAAATCTGAAAAGGTAGTAGAACACTTGTGTGTTGATTGGTTATTTAGTGAACCAAGTTCTTTACATAAATTTCACAAAAGGAATTAAGTTTTAAAAAAAAAATCATATATCAAGTTTTTTAAGTTGATAAGATTGCACTTTCTTAAAAGAAAACTAATTTTTTGTATTTTAGAAAGTCATGGTTTTTAAAAGCACAATACAACATTCACCATATGTGGTATTTCTCTTTTTCACACAAGTGGATTTAAAATGGTTTAATTAATATAGCAGTTTAATGGATATTTATTATTAGTGTACAAGTTTTAACACAATCAATAAGTTAGAAATCATCATTAATATAACTTTTAAAGTAATTATTGTAAAAATTAACAAATTTATTATACATTAGTGTAAAATTACTTTACACTGTTGATACATAACTTATTTTATCTTAATTTAGTTTGAGAATATTTTGAGTAAAAAAATGAAAAATTGATGACTTTAATAAAGGAAAATTCAAGAAAAACTAGATTATAGCAATTTGAAACATTGGGAGATTGAATTTGAGTAAAAAATTATTGGAGAACTAAAATTGCATATTAGCAATAGTAAAAGGGTTGAAAATGTAATTAAATATGACACTTAAGAACATCAATAAACTCTCTCATAGATGAGTAAAACCAATTTGACTAGGTATAAAATAATCATAGATTCTTGTTATATCAAAATACCTAAAAATATTAGTTTGCGATATTATAAATAAAGCAAAAATAAAGTACATGTTAAACCTATTTGCAGAATTTCAACAACTTTCATCCTCTGGCCGTGAAATGTGTGTGTGTGTGTGTGTGTGTGTTTTTAAGCTTTCTAGTCATTTTATTTAAAATTTAAGCATGAACTCTTGCTACGGACCCTATTGGATGACTCTTCTCTTTAGTTCTCTCTTATTATTTATATTTACAATAGATGTAAGATTAAGTATAAGACTAGTGTATTCTAAGCGGACAATTTTGTGAAGTAGTATAAAATATTATCATCTTCACAGGGGCTATAGCAATTATTACTAGAATATTTATAATAGGGCTTTCTAAATATCAGTTAATTTAAATTAAGAAAAGGGAAGAGAACAAAATTGTGAAAAGGTAGAAAATTTAAATCAAGTGATAATCAACTATGAGATTAAATGTAGAGAGCTTTCTATGTCTAGGTTTACCACAATTGATTTTTAAATATCACTCCTTTTTATTAAATTAGATTTATTTTAATTGTGAATTATCCTTATTGAATTATTCCTTTCGTTCATAATCGTACAAATGTATTTAATTAGATAATCTTTACTTTTATAGTAATTAAATCTCATCAAACTCATTATATGTGATAATTTAAAGAAAAACCTCATCAAACCCGACTTTCATGTTTGAATTTTTATGTTCAACTTTAGGGTTTATAAAGTTAAAGTTTACCATTCAATCATTCTCGTATGGATAAGAAAAAAAATCAAATTTAACTACATAACAATTAATAAGTTCCTAACAGTTGTCTAATTAGTTTTCAAAGTCGTATTAAATGTTATACAATTTACTAATTGATGTAAACTCATTTTAAAAGAGTCTTTTTCAAAATTTTAACAAACCACAAAGTAATATCAAACACTTAGGGAGATATAAGGTTGGCTTGGTGGTTGGGAAGAGGGCTTAACGGTTAAGGGAGAAGGGGGGACGGAGAGATCGTGGGTTTGAATCCCTCCCACTAACATTTCTAACAAAACTAACAAATTAACATTTGTGATAAAAAAAATATCAAACACTTAGTTTGTTGGCATTTATTTAGCAAACTCCTAAATATGTTTCCAATCACTTAATTGATAAGTGTACTACTCGGACTCGGCACTCCACCGAGTAGATGACTTGGCCGAGTAGTGTAAGCCTACTCGGATCAAGGCAGTTATAACGGAAAGTATATCTTATTAAAAGATAAGATATACAAATATTAAGGCACAAGATTATGATAGAAGATAAGTCTATCTCTATCATAGTTAGCAAGATTTGATAAGATTCGATAGGAAAATAACTCTATCAAATCTATCTTTCTATACTCCATAAATACGAAGGTACTCATTCCAATCAAGGTACGAAATTCTACACCCAATTGTGATACCTGTCTCCTACCTCCTCTGCGCCTCTAACTTGAGCGTCGGAGTGTCTTTGCAGGTACACCCCCACCATTCACGAAGGAGATTTCGACGGAGCCACCGCACCATAACACTTACTAAATCCGGTAAGAACAATAAGGAATGGTTGGTTATTAATTTAATTCATTTAGTATTATGATTGTTATTTTACAAAAAAAAAAAAAAAAAAGTACTCTATATGATTGTAACAACCGCGTCTTAGCGGGCACAGATCCTCTCCTATAACTGGAGGTGTAGCTAAGAAGGTTCCATCTGTTAGATCATATGAATGATTATGATCTTGCCACGTGTTCTTCATTAATTTTTTTTTACTCCACATTTTCCTTCTCTCTTTGTAACACTCTGAAACAAAAAATAAAAACACTCTTTTCTCTGCTCTGCGCAATGTAGGTCATCGGAGAATGAAAAACTGTCACTGGAACAATATCAAAAACCTGGCCCCACCCTTCCTAGACAACCATCGTCGCCTACCACTTCCGCCTATAAAACTCCCTCTCCATGCCTACACATGTGTCCATAGGAGACTAAGTGACATAAATATGCAGGGCGGTGCAGGCTCAATTATATAACAAGTTCAAATGTTTCCTTGATATCTTGTTGTTCCATCAGTAGTTTTCTGTTAAACTATTAGTACCTTTTAAATTCTTGAATGAAAATAGTTTCGATTGTACTTGTGTTTTTATTTTTATAATTGATGGTTGCAATGGTTGTAGACTTGGACAACATTTCCACTTCGCAGCCCCTGGACCTGCAATTGTGTTAGATTTTTTTTGTTTTTGAGTATGTGTCTACTGAAGGGTTCTTTCTATTCTTTTGTATTTTGACTATTTTCATTGCTTTTTCCATATTGATTGTTTGTTGTCCCTTTGTCTTATATGACCCTTTAGTATTGTGATGGTAAAATGTCTTGGAAGGGTGAGGGTGGTTGCTGAGCACGAGGATTTCAACGTTATATTCCGATGTGCCATTTTTGATACAATGGAGAAAGAGAAGGATGTTGCTTTTTGTTTGAGAGTGAACCAGGAAGAAAGAGAAGAAAAAATAATGTGGAACATGTGGCAACATCACAATCCTTCTTACAATCCAACGATTGAAATTTTTTTAATTGGACCTGCAATTCCCGCTAATATGAGAGAGGATCTGTGCCCCGTCTTAGCACCACACCCAATTTCAAATAAAAAATTATAATTATAATTATAATTAATTTAAATTGAATATAATTTTAATTATCATAAATACATGAATGAAAATTATACTTTTCAATGATTGATTGCATAATTTTTGATAATTTATATATGTAATAATTTTTTGGCTAAATTGTAATTTTGGTCTATCTTTAATACTTGATCTACAATTTTGTTTTCCCTATTTTTTCCCATGATTTTAGTCCCCTCAAATTTTAAAAAATCCACAACTTTGATCTCATCCTCAATTTTGTATATATTTTATTTCTTTTATTTTGGTCTAATTAAATTGTAGACATAACATATTCATTTAAGATATCAAGAAATAATTTAATTAATTAAAATGTAAAAAAATAAAAGAAATAAATGCATGAAAAATTCAAGATTGAACCAAAATTGTGAATTTTTTGAAACGTAGGGATCAAAATCACGAAAAAAATAAAAGGACTAAAATCGTGTATTAGGAATTAAAGAGTGATCAAAATTGCAACTAAGCCTAAATTTTTTCATATATTATATTTGACATGCATTCATTATTTTAAATTTAAGGTAATAAATGAATGATTAATAAAATAATTAATTAGATAATGATTAAAAATGTATTCTTGAAATTAATTATTACTTGATTACGAATTTTATACAACTAGTTAATCAATAATTGAAGCTAATATCTTTTAAAAGAAAGGTTTTCAATTTTGTAACAAATCACAAATTAATAATTGATATTTTGCCGTTCTTTTAGAGGGGAATTCATTTTATCTATGTGGTGATTGAACTTGAGTGTGTTTTTGTTTTTTAAACAATGTTATTCCATGTTGCTTTGTAATAAGTGGTCAGAGACTTGGTAGAATGCAAGTTGTTGGGGAAAGGTCAAAGACAAGTCGAGTGCTATTTCAACATTGGTTGATATAATTTTTGTTGAGAAAAGTGATTTGAAGAGGGATATTAACTTAATTTTAGTATAATCGGTGATCTTTTTAACCTTTATGTACAAATGATTGAGAATTAACTTTGATAACTTTTTTTATTAAGTAATTATGGAATGATTTGGTTGTTTAAATCTTTTATAGTTTTTTTAGAACAATTTATGCCTAACTAAATAATTAAGTTTTATGATAGTGGTTTTCTTTTTTATTGCAAAGCCTAATATTTTTTGTTTGTTTGTATCTAGCCTTTTTTATATTGTTGTTAAAATGATTAATGATGTTAAAATGAAATAACTACAAGTGTATATGACATAAAAAGAAATAGATAACATGTAGCATCTATCACATGCATAATAAGTGGGAGCTAGTTACTTTGTAGGTCATTAAACTTTTATGGTAAATTCCCTCATAAAAAATTTCCATATTTGCATAGTTATTTCACGCTACTGATAATTACCTTAATTACTTATTTGTTGAGTGATTTTTGGGACAATTATCAGGAGCGTGAAATTTGAATTAAACCATCAGGGATAACTTAAGCTAAAATTACTTTTTCAAAATTTTGCCAATTCTTGAGACTTTCCCACTTATCCAAATCTTTCACTTTCTTTTATTTCTTTTAGTTTCCCACTAACTTTTTTGGATTCCCCAATCATATATGACCATTCTTCTACCAACACCTTTACTCTTTCTATTCCACTTCTCATTCTCATCACTTTTATTTTTCTCTTTCAACTCATTCAACACCATTACCACTGTGAGCCCGTTTTTGTTGTGTACTCATGCCCCACTTCTCATATCTCATTTGTGCACAAGTAAATTTCTTTCTCCCATTTTGCATTTGTCTTCTTTTTTGTTGGGTTTTGCATTGGGTTGGTATTTTATTTTGCATTTTTTTCTTTTCTTTCTTGTTATTTTCTCGGTGATGTGCGTTTTTGACCTGGAAGCCACTTTTTTTTTCTTTTTCGTACCATGGTGCTTTGTGTAGTTTGTTCTTGGTTCTTCTTTCAAATAGAGTCCACGTGTGGTGTGGACTTTATATTTGGGTTTTACATTTTTTTAATTTATTGTTATTACATTTTCGTCACTTTTTGTTCCTACGTTTTTGGTTCAGGTTGTGCTTGATTATCATGTGTAGATGTGTTGGTTTCACTTGTTCATGATTGATTCTTTTTGCAAATGGAATCCATGTGTGAACTTTATAGCTTTGTGTTGTGGTTTATTGTTGTTTCTACACACCCTATTTTTTCTATTTCAAGTTCCTTTTTGTCAAAATCTTTCTTGTGTGGTGTATTGTTGCTTTCAGTTTTATTCTAATTTGTTGTGTGTGTGTCTATTACGTTGACTATGCATATTTTCTTTATCTTTTGGGACGATTTGTGGTTTAGTTTTTTTTTTTTTATGATTTGAACATTCTTCTCTTTGCTTCTTTTTAGATTTGAGGGACCACTTTTGGGGCCATGTGCATGTATTGTGTTGGTTAGATCTTGTTATTGTTGCACTCACTATCAACCAATATTTGGAGAACCAGTTCATTGATCCTAATGACCAAGATTGTGGGTACTTCATGATGCGTGCTAGGAAAGTTGGGATTCAATGACACTGATGTATGTAACCTTCTATGTATACCTGGGAGATCCTATGTGGAGCATGAGTCTAGGAAGGCACTGAGGTTTAAGAGGCATGCTTTGAAGACCATCTCTCAATTATGGGCTTACTTTTTATGGTCCAACATCACCCCCACCTCCCACACTTCTAAGCTTACCATGGCCCAAACTTATATTGTGTATTGCATCATGGCAAACATTGGTATCAATATTGGGAAGGTGATTTCTCAAGCAATCTTCAACTTTGCTACTGCTAGAGCTTCCATGTCTTCTCCAAGGCCATTGGATTTTTCGATGCTCATCACTGCTTTGTGTGCCTCTCAAGGAGTTCAAGTGACTCACCCACCACTCCTCAACTTCAAATGTCCATTGAATAGGAGCTTCTAGAGCACCTGGACCTTTCAACTGGCGCACCCCACGAGTTTGATGTTGTTGCTGCTTGGCTTAGGGACTAGCCCTTCTTTTGGGGGGGGGGGTGTTGGTCTAAGTGGTGCTGGTGATGATGGACCAGGTTGTGGTGTTGTAGGAGATGATCAAACCATGGTTGAAGCTTGTGAAGATGATCAAGTTATTGATGAAGAGGTTGTTGAAGAGGATAGTGAGGAAAATGAAGATGATGAAGGCTTGGGATCTAATGATGATGACGATGTTGGAAATGGAGGAGGTGTTGATGTTGGGATGAAGGAATAGATCCAACACAACGTAGATCAATTTTTCACTGACGGTGATTAGTTTGTCTGCCCCCATGTTGCCATGACTTTTATTTTATTGTATTTTACAACTTTCAGTACTTTTTACTTTATTTTGCATGGTTTAGCTTGGTTTAGTTTGCTTTCGAAAACTTATGGTATGGTTTGATGTTGGTAGTTGGTTCGTTTGGTTGTTTAGTTTGGTACTTTATTTTCAGAACTTGGTACTTATGTTGTTGTTTTTCAATGAAATAGTGATGTTGTGTTCACATGAGTTTAGAAAATTTTCATCATGCGTTATCTTGGCATGTGTTTAGTGTTTTGTGAAAAAAATGTGTTTGTAAACCGTTGATTTGAATGGAAACATTTGGTTGTACACATAGTTAGCATAGCCTAGATACTTTTTTGATTTTGAGAAAGTTGTGAGTGTAGCATGATTTTGATGAAGGATTTCAGAATGCTTGGTAAATTTAGTGTTGAGTTGTGTGCTCTTTTGAAAGACGATTAGTGCCACCTTTGAGGGGCACCACACTTGGTTTTGAATAATTATCTTGTGGTGATTTTTGTATGCTTATGTAGAAAGGATCAAGGCAATGTTGCTTCATGATTGTGAACCTTGAGCTAAAAAGCTAACCTTTTATAGCTATCCTTTTGCATACCCCTTTTGAGCCTTTAAATGAATCAATTTCCTTCTTGTTACCCAAAGAGTTAAAAAGAAAAATAATATACTTTCCTCACCTTAGGGATAGGAGAGCAATTGTATGTATAGGATTGAAATTAAGTTTGGGGAAGTGTTTGTAAGGATCAATTTGGGAACATGTTTTGGATCACTTTCATTTAACTAGAAAGGTATCATAGTTTTTTATGCTTGGTTTTCTTTAAAAGTCCAAGTTTATTTTGATGTTATAAAAAATCCAAAATTCAAAGAAAAGAAGAGAAAAGAAGAAAAAGAAGATTAAGGAAACAAAAACAAATAAAATTGTGATACTTGTGGTTAGAGTGGCATGTTATTGAACATAAATTAGGAAATGTGACAATTTGGGATCTTTTCATTATATGAGAATAAGATCGATTAAGTGAATTGTAAAAAAATGCTATGATTGCTCTCTTTATCTTATGGTGTTTTTTCTTATCCAGAAAACCAAATTCTTTTCAAAGCCAAGCCATATTACAAACCTTGATAAGTCTTTGTGATCTTAATTTGTGTGCTTAATTTTCATTGCATTTGGAATAAAAGCAAAGATAAAGTGTGGGTCTCATTGTGTGTGAATGAGAGATTTTGGCACTTAAAGTAAATGTGTGCTTGAGTGAGACACTTGGGTGAAGAGAGTCAAGCATTATTGGGTTAAGTCAAATATATATTGTTATGCTTGTTTCCTTTCTCATAAATCTCGACAATTGCATCATTGCTATGGTCTTTTGAGTATACCATAGTTGAAATTTAAATCTTTGGTTTGATCCTTTTCAAGTTTTAAAATGGAAGCATGTGTTGGATATGTAGCATGGGATTGATCTTAATCCATGTTCCCCGTGTTGTAGTTGTTGTTTTGTGTCTACTTAATTTAGTTAGTATTGTTCTTTTTACTTTTACTTGAGGACAAGCAAAGCTTTAAGTTTGGGGGAGTTTGATAATTGCCTTAATTACTTATTTGATGAGTGATTTTTTGGGGGGCAATTATCTCATTTTTATCCTTATTTTGAGTGATGTTTAACTCAATTTGTCTTTAAATTAATAAGTAGTTAAATTTTAGTTTAGATGTTTAGTCACATGGTTGCATCTTATGTTTTTTTTGTTTACATTCTATTTAGAAATGGATAATTGGATAATGAGACATTCATTTGGAGTTCTATTTTGAAACCTTAAAGAATTGCCTTGAACAACAAATTTTGCTTAAGCCACTTCAGTTGCCTTAAGCAAAATTACATTTTTTGTGAAAAGTAAAATTTGGTTGTTTGGCATAAGCGAGGACAAGTGGCTCAAGCAAAAAGTAGAGCGAAAGCATCAGGTGAAAAAAGTGGCTTAAGCGACCTTAGGTGACTAGAGCAAGATCCAATTTCTAATTCACCATTTTGCAGTTTCGTTCAAGCAAGCAGAGATGGCTTAAGTGGGTTGTCACTTAAAATAGAAACTTTGTTGATGTATAAATAGAGTTAGTTGTCATTTAAGGCATTATTGTGTATTGTTTTGGATAACTCTCCACTGTTCCATTGAGAGAAAAGCTCCACTTTGGCTCCGTTGTATCATCTTCATTCTTCCATGTGTTTTGGAGCTACTCATGGCTATGAGTAGCTAATTTCCTCCATTGTTGGGGTTAGATGTAACCAAACTCATACTCTCTTGTATCTTTTGATATATATATATATATATATATATATATATATATATATATATATATATTTAGTGTATTGATGTTAGTATTTGCTTCTTTACTTAATGCTTGTTGTGGAATGGCCAACCATGGCATGTTTTTGGGACTTGATTGTTGTTGGAAAATGTTTTCATAGACTTGAACTGAAGCAAAGTACCCAATGAACTTTGTGTCTAGGAATGAAGCTTAGTTCATTTATTCCAAGAGTAACTCTAAGTTCTCTTCATCCTCACCATTCATTTTCTTGAAATCTAATGGTTGTAATGAATAATTAATCTTAACCATTAGATTTCAAGAAAATGAATGGTGAAGATAAGGAGTAAGTATCTTAGAGTTACTCTTGGAGTAAGTGGGTCTCTCCTCATATATATATATATATATATATATATATATGGGGGATGTTTCAAATAAGAACACCCCTTATAATGAGAAATAAGAACAATCAATTTCAGCCTTTGGATCACAATTAAAAAAAAAATCTAATGCATGAGGTTAAAACCCCAATTTAAAAAGTCACGTGCTCTTCTTTTCAATTTCACGGTCTTTCATTTCACCTCTCTGTTGAATTTCAGCTTAGTAGGTTTCCCTTTCCTTCGAGGCCCAACAATAATCACCACCCTCCAACACCCCTCTGCTAAACTGCTACCTCAAGTTAATTTTTTTTAAACAGCCTCAAATTAATTCTAATTGGTCTAAACTACTTTTGGATTAGTCATGAAATCCAATGTATGAACGTTCATGGATTGGTGCTGCAATGGAGAAATAAGAATGACAATGATGAAATTCAATCTATGAACGTTCAATTTATTTATGTATACAGTTTGTCAATTTGTATAAACAAAAAAAAGATGAGAATGGTTAAATGTGAATATAAAATGAAAATAATTTGTTGTTGTTCCACATCAGGTTTCGTCTCGCATATGCTAGGTACCAAAGCCTACAAAGCCACCTTATGCAACATAAAAGCCTACAAAACCACTGTGATGTGAATGAAGAAGAATAGGTGTTGCGGAGTGAACAAAGAAGTGTCGTGATCAATACGTGAAGGAAGACTGTATGTGAAGCGAAAAGGAAAGGAAACGGGATAGGAAAAACACGTGACTCTTTAAATTTGGGGTTTTAATCTCATTCATTAGATTTTTTTAATTGTGATCTAACTGCTAAAATTGACTGTTCTCATTTCTCATTATAAGGGGTGTTCTTATTTGAAGCATCCCATATATATATATATATATATATATATATATATATAGTGCATTCAAAAAAGAAAATAGTGTAGTTTGGTGAAGTCTAACTCCGACAATACCTTTGTTATTTGAAAATCCTCTGTTTTAAACTTTGTTTTTATTCTAAATTCACAAAAAGAGTTTCTTTAACTTTGTTTATGCACTTGTTCTATTTTACATTTCAAAAAATCAACCAAAAGTTTATATTTTTATCGCTTTCTTGTGAAATTTGTTAGTCTAGTTAATATTTACATGAAAATTTTTCAATATTACGCAAGTTCCTTAGGAAACGATACTTGGACTTTCCAAGATACTACTTGTACGATTTGGTTCACTTGCCAAAGAGATAACAACTGCAAATTGACCTCCCACTTTCACCTTCAACATCTACTTTCCTTCGTCGATTGGTCATTATAGCATCGATTCATGCAACCAGAATGACAAAACTCAAAATTCCAAAAGATTTGTCATTCCAGAATACAAGTTTTTTTTTTTTCATGTGTTCTAGAACACATAATCTAGAACATAGTTGTAAATTCCAGAAAGAGTTTTCCATAATAAAAAAATAATTCCAAAAAGGATATTCCATAAAATAAAAAAAAGTTTAGATTGAGTATTTTAGAATATAATGCTATTACCAAATAAGGGGATGTAATTACGAATGATTTGATCTGAAACAAAAATGCTATTACTCCATATTACTTTTTCTGCAATACAATAATTTTATACCGGAAAAAGTAATATGAAGTAATGACATTTTTGTTTCAGACGAAGTTATTCGTATTCACACTCCTTTGTTTGGATTCTATATTTGTTAATCCAAAAACATTAGTAGATTGAAAAAAAAAAAAGATATAAAAGAAGAAAGGTATTATTGGAATTTTAAAAATAATAAAACAAAAAGGTGTAAGATGAATTATATAGAGTGCAGGAAGAGAGAACCTCTTACTAAACCTTTCTAGAACCCTACGGAGACCGCCTGGAATGAGGCTTATTGTTTTGGTGTCCAATTGCCACTATATAGACAAAGAGAAACCCGATGGTTTTTGAAGGAAGAAGTTTTGGGGTATTATGAATGGGCTACACAATCCTTTATCAAGTTTAAGCACCTAAGCTCGTTTTACATCTATGGAGGTGGTCTGGACAACTTAGGACCAGGGATGTCTAAAATGTGGGAGTTGCTATTCTCACCTCGACTTTTGCTATTCTCACCCCCACGTGCTTCGAAAATTTTTTTCTTTCAAAAATACCCTTTCCATGGAATCATGATTCCATGGCAAAATACACTATAGAATCATGATTTCGTTGTGTACCTGGAGGTGCAAAAAAAATACACAACGGAATCATGATTCCGTTGTGAATTTAACCAACGGAATCACAATTCCGTTTCGTATTTTGCCCACGGAATCATGATTCCATTTCGTATTTTTTTGCACCCCCAGGTACACAAAGGAATCATGATTCCACTGCACATTTTATGCAACGGAATCATGATTCCATGAAAAGGGCATTTTCGGTAAAAAAAAAATAATTAAGCACGTGGGGGTGTGAATAGAAATTTTTTGAGTGAGAATAGCAATGCTCCTAAAATGTAATGTGGATGGGGGTAGCTAATACCCAATGTTTTTAAAACCAGACCGGTCATTGAACCGGTCAAGGCACTGGTTCAAGGTTCAATGGTTCAACCGTGGTTCAACCGGTTCAACCGCTATTAATAAAATAATAATAATAAAATAATTTATAAAATAATATTAAATAAATATAATATCACATAACTTTATAACATTAAAAACTATAATAAAACTTAAAACATCACTAAAAGTTTAATTAAATATATCATAATACTTAAGTTCAAATTTTAATAAAATAAAATAATGTCCATTAACAATAACAAATTTACATTTAGAATAAAGAAAGAAAATGACAAATTAATATAATATAAAATTATCAAAAATCAAGATATAAAAAAATTATAAATTAATATAAATGAGCGAATTATATGTTTTACAAGAAAATAGTAATAATAATTGATAAAATAATTTATATCTATTTGAGATATTTATTAAATATGTGTTTTTATTTATTTTTAAAATATTTTATATTAAATTTAAAATTTTAAATGAAAAAATTAAAAATTAAAAAAAATTAAAAAAATACCGGTTCAAACCGGTTTTGGCTACCGGTTCTTGACCGGTTTTGGCCGATTTTGGCCCGGTTTGACCGGTTCTGAGTTCCTCCGATTTTATAGAGTATCCAGACCGGTTCCCGGTCGAACCGGCCGGTCTGGTCCGGTTTTGAGAACTATGCTAATACCATTAAGCAAGGGAGCTGTGCGGGAGTATTCAAGGACTTGCATGGAAATTGGCATTAGGGCTTTTCTTGTCGATTGGGTACCTTGAATGCGTTAATGGTTGAGTTGTGGGGGGTTGGTCTTGTGCTTGGAAGTGGCATGGCAACTAGGAATTAGGAGACTAATAGTAGAGTGCCATTAAAAGGTAGATGTTCAACATGTGAAGAGAGGATGCAACCTAAACCACCTATACAAAAATATGGTGAATATTTGGAATTCCTGGTATTAGGAAGATTAGGAGGTCTATGTGAATCACACCTTTCAAGAAGCCAATTGTGTGGTAGATTGGTTAATTAGCAAGCTACTCTTTGTCCCAGCCTTTTAGGATTAACATGATAAAGAATGCGCGGCCACGGTGTGTTATGTTCTTGTTAAAGGACCTAATGGGTTAACTACCCCTTGTTGTATTAAATTGTAATTTTGGATTCCAAAAAAAAAAAAAAATGCTACGGTAAGAGTACATAGGACACTTAGTTTCTAACATATAAAGCCAAATATCATTTCCTTCAAAATAATAAGAAATGATAGTTGAATAGTAGGTGTTTTGTAATTTTCATCTTCCCTCTTACCAACATGTGTTTATATTATTGTTAATATATCATTTGAACTCAATTAAAATAAGTAATTATTTAAAAAAGATATATTTAATTTGAATCTAGAAAGAAAACATGTATACCACAAAGCATGATGTTTAGATAAATATATATACAGCAAAACATGTATACCACAAATAAACATGTATATTTAATTTTCATCTTCCCTCTTACCAACATGATGTTCAGATAAATATATATACCACAAAAGAAAACATTAAAGCATAAAAAAGTGTTCCAAGTTTTCCAATCAATTTTGAAAAAAAAATATTTTTATTTGATTTAAATGAATAAATAAAATTGTTATGCGAAAAACAAATTGATGGATACCAAACAACGTTAAATGTGATTAACATCAATTAAATCAGTTGGAATTTAATAACAAATAAAAAAATGTAACTGTCATGGTTTCTAGTTGATACAAAACTATAATATACTTAGGAGGGTTTTCAAATTTAATACAATAAACTAATTGATGTCAATTTATTTTAAAATAACCCTTTTCAAATTTATAACAAACCACTTATTAATGTAAACACTTAGCTAGTTGGCTTTTATTTAGCAAGTTTTCAAGTATGTTTCTAATCACTTATGAAGAATGATGAGTTATTAATTTTGAAATTCTTAAATTCCTACATTCATTCATTCATAGCTATAGGCTAAGTTTGATATGTCATTTTCACTAGTTTTTAGTGTTTTTTTTTTACTAGCTAAAAAGTTGATTTGACCTTATTAGTGGTGTTTAGTAAACAAGCTTTTATTAATAGCTTATAGTATTTTTGAGATGCTACTTCAAATAGTATTTATTAAAACGCTAACTTCAAGCTTTTCATACTTCTTCTAAAAAACAAGTGGGTGTATGTTAACAAATGCGTATATGGATTGTTAACTTACATCCACTTATTTTTTAGAAGGAGCAAATTAGCAAATTGTAACACACACAAGGAGAGACCAAGTTATGCCAGGTGTAACTCTAAAATAAGTTACTCTCCATCACCTTTTATTTTCTTTTAATCTAACGGTCAAAGACAAGTTACTCATTAGAATATTAAAGGGAAATGAATATATATATATATATATATATATATATATATATATATATATATATATAATATGTTTTCTTTCACTCACAAAGTAGAATTTTATTATTTTTATCTTTTTTTTTTACATAAGATAGGATTTTCTTATGATAGATAATAAGTTTTTTTATTTTATTATTCTGACGTTATACTTCAAGATATTGATATGACTTAATTATGTTTTTAATGTCTTAAATTAGGGAGTCTATTTTTTTTAGTCCTTCAAATAAAAAATTTTATTTTTTAGTTACTCAAATTCAAAAAATGCTCTTTGTAGTCCTTATACCAGAATTTGTGGAACTAAAAATGCAAATTTTTATTGAAGGGGAGGGACTAAAAAGTGTATTTTTTGAATTTGAGAAATTAAAAAAATGCAAGTTTTTATTTGGGAAACTAAGAAAAAACAGACTCCCTAATTTAAGGGACTAAAAACATAATTAAGCCTATTGGAATATTGATAGATGATAGATTTATTTGTTTTTTTTAATTATTTTTTAAATATTTTTTTAATAATATTACACTATTTATTTTAACCATTACACTAATTAACAAAATAAAAGTATGTTGTCTACTTAAAAGTATGCTATTTTTACTCTATTTTAAATATGATTATAAATATTTTAAGATATAATATAATTTTTTTGGTACATTTTAAGATATAGTATAAGATGAATAGTAGAACACAAAATATGAAAAAAATAAAACTGAAAGTAAAAAATGTAATTAAAATAATTGATCTATAAATAAAAATTATAAGAGTTTAAAATTAATTAAAAACTAAAATTATAAATATCACAAAATATTTTTTTTATTCATAGGAATCAAACTTAGATACTAGTGGTATTCAACCAACTGATCTATACCCTTTTAGTTTACAACATATATATAATTTTACAATTGCTTACAAAATATATTTTTATTAGTAAATTAAAATTAAAATTTATATAAAATACTATATAAACATGTTTATTTTTGCCATTTTATGTTTATTAGTTACTTCAACAAATAATTTTACCATACACTTATAATTCAATAAGTTAGTTTAACAAATTTTAGCTACTAACTACTAACTTTCAACTACAAACTAACTTTTTAACTTTCAACTAGTTTTTTAGCTTTTCAACTACTCTTTTCAGACATTAATTATAGGTTTAAATATCTTTTTGGTCCTTGCAATTTAGTGATTTTTTACTTTTCGTCCTTGCAATTTTTTTTTTTTTTGTTTCAATCCTTGCAAATTATGTTTGTTTTGTTTTTCGTCCTTATAGTGGTTTAGATAGCGCTTTTTTCACTGTTCAAAGCGCTATCTAAACCACTATAAGGACGAAAAACAAAACAAACATAATTTGCAAGGACTAAAACAAAAAAAAAATTACAAGGACGAAAAGCAAAAAAACACTAAATTACAAGGACCAAAAAGATATTTAAGCCTTAATTATATTATTCCTTAAAAGAATGGCTAAAAAACAAAAACAATAATTAAAAAAAACTATTTACACAACAAGTGTAGAAAAAAATTATTTATCTGCATGGATTATTTTTATCACGCAGACAAGAGGAGGTGCCATTTCAGTTAGTGCCTGCTAATTTTTTTTGTCTCCATGTACGAGGCGCCATCCTACTTATCTCCATGAGAACCTGGTCTGTGTCAGCATTAACAGTGCCTTTTCAGGTGTAGGAGGCGCCAAGTGAATTTGCTTTACCTGAGTGCAATGCCTTCGGGAGGTGCCAAATGAAGCTGCTCCTTGTGTTGTGGATGCAGTCCGTGAATGCACAGTTGAACCAAAACAGACTTCTAAAAACTCCTACAAGTTCTATAGCAAAAAGAAACTCCTACAAGTTGTGTTCGTGCTGATGTATGATATGGGATTTTGATGTTTCCTTATTGGTTGAATATCATGGATAAGACTTTAAGCACACCATTATGCATTTTCAATATGAATCTTTATAATACGATCATTGTACTGTATCTTAAAATCACATGAATGAACTCTATTATATCATTGTGACATCTTTTCCTGTGCATTATGATTAACACAACTTCAAAAAATATAATTCGTGTAATAAACTTTTTCGAAAGTAACACGAATATTTTTCTCTTTTCATTAAAATCAAACTTTTGGATTCTGTTTTTACTAGATGAACAAAAATGTAAATGACTAAAACGTGTTAATAAATTTAATTAATTTGCTTTGGACATGAACAGTAAGCTCCTTTTTGTATCGGGTGAGAAGTGAATTAAAAAAGCTACTCTAACACTTATCTATCTATAACTTTACACTTGGTGCCTTCCTATTCGGTTACCTTTTCAATGTGGATTTAATAGTGTATTTGCCATTTTGTCCTTTTGTGTAGCTTTGTTGGACCTGTGTGAACCTTCTGTGTTATTTTTTTTAAACCAAAATGAGATTGGGGCTATTACTTTCTGCACCCCTTTTTTGCTTCCTGCACCCCCTAAAAACCCAAAAGAGACAAATATACCCTTTGCCTCTCCCAAGCCCCACCTCCACCCAATACCCCTGACGACCCAAACGCAACCACCACAGCTACCCGAAACCACCGTCACAATCACCCAACATCACGGAAGCAATCTCAAAACGCTGTAATAGAAGAAAAAACCACTTCCATAATGGCTTTTCCAGAATGAATTTTGTTTTTCGGAAAATCCTTTAAAAAAAATTCATTACAGAATCCCTATTCTGAAAAGAAAAATTCTTTCCAAAACCCCCTTTCCTGAAAAAATGTTTATTATGGAAATAATAAGAATGGAAATAATAAATATTAATAAAATAAAAAGTATACTGAGGGTATTCGGACTGTCGAATAGCCGAATACTTGAAGGTACTTAGGTTCGAGGGTACATCAGGATAAGGTCCTGGACACTCGGATGGCTGAATGGCCGAACACATAGCCAAGGATATTCGGACTGTCGAATAGCAGAATACCGGAAGGTACTTTAGTATAAGTGATCGTCAGGATAAGGTCTCGTACACTTGGATGGCCGAATGGCCAAACACATATTCGAATAGCCGAATACGTTAGAATGTCTCAACCCATGACAGATCAATAATAAGGATTATCCATATAATTGTTGTTATAATAATAATTAAATCTAGATTAACCATAGTGGTAATCATGAACAAGGTCCATGGATCCAGAAGCCCATTAAGGTATGCATAAATAGGGGTTAAATTCTCAAGGTGAGGGGACTGTTGATTTACATTTACTACTTTCATTAAATGCTCTGAACCGAAAGCTGACTTGAGCATTGGAGTGCCTTTTGCAGGTGCCCCACCCATTTTCATCTTGGAGGATTCAGACACTTAAAGGAGATCTCATAATCAAGATATCAGCGAGGAGAGAATTACCCTGTCATCCTCAGGCAGGAACATTTTGGCCCCCACTGTGGAACCCGGTAAAACTTTTCCCAGCCACACACATCAAACAAAGTCTAATCCAAGAAGTGTAGGAAGATTCGACGAACATTTTCATATTCACGACTCAGTTGCAGGTACACATGAGCACCACCATAGTTCTCAGCATGCGAGATGATCTTACTATCAAGCTACCATTTTACCGCTCGTGCTTTGCTTTTGCACAATTATGTGTGATGTCGCGACAAGGAGCAAGCATTCTGTGGTTCCGACATACACCAAGTCCGAACACACTGGGTGTTGCTTACATTTTTTGTCCACCATGATGAAGACTAAATTGTTCCTTATCTCGGCACCAAGAGGCAATGAACCATGTACACTTCGACACGAGTATAATCAAGTCACTTCGATCTCGTGTTCCTATCGCCAGCATCGTATTCGGCATGTTGTTTGCAACTTCACACGCACTCACTCATCACTATCTTTAAGTTACTCTGACTTGGTGTTGTTCTAGTTTCAACAAGGAACACCAAGCATATTTGGCTTCAACATGTACCCAAAGGTGTATAGGTCCCCACAAGTTACACATGTTGGCAGGAGATTTCACGTACTCGGCCAAAGCACTCCCACTAGGTCACTTAGTCAAAACACTCCGTACCCGGCAAGCTCGAAAATTCTGTTGGTTGGGGCCGAATACTACACATGTCAAAGTTTAATCCAAAATGGTTTAGAGGCCAAACACTACACATCCTTGATTCATCATATATTAGAATTTATATATGACAATTTTGACACCAAGATGTAACCGACGAGGCATGCTCAAACCATTATCACTTTTCGGCCCTGAGTACGCACACGGCATGGACCAAGATGCTGGTGATTTTCTTCGGCTTCTTTGGCTAATTTTTGTTCCCAGCCTTCGTTTACCTTGTAGGTATGGCATGGCCACCAATCTTTCCTAATGACGGGAGTTTGCTCATAGTTTAGTTGCGACCCGCAATGGACAACCTCAGACACGCACGTAGCATGCAGTATCATCGTTAACTTTTCAAGAAGTGACAATTCGACAATGCTCGCAGGTGGCATATCTACATTTGAAATAGGCAACAAAGTTAAACGCCTTAACACCTGCTCGTCCGGTGGTCCTTTAATTTCAGGGTCACTGTCTCCTTGCATCAACGGGATTGTCTTCTCAGTGACACTAGCAAGTCAAAATCCTTTGTACAATCGATATGGCTAAGATGTGAAAGCGCACTATCCGCCTTTGTATATCCAAACACCGCCGAAGTCTTCCCCATTGTAACTTATGCACTGAGATTCACTTGGGACATCAAACATGTCAACATGAAACTCACACGGACAACTTGGCACGAGACTTCACTCAGACATCTCGAAATGAGACTTCTCCGCATTCTCTTTGTAATCTTGTAATGCGACTTCTCTGCATACAGGGCAGACGTTTTGCCATCAGAATTTTCTCGAGTAGATGGAGTATAAAATGAAAAGTTGCATATTTACAACATTTCAATTTAAAGTATGAAAATAAGTCACGATAAAATAATTTTTTAAATAAATTAGTTTTTTCTAAAAATAATTTAACTATTTAAAATAATAGAATAAAGTATGAAATATGCTATGTAGTTCCAATTTCATTTGACCTTCCATATTAAAAAGGGATTTTTTTAGTATTTGTTTATAGATTTAGTCTATGGAATATATGATTAAAGAAATTTTACAATTTTCCATATCAAAAAGAATTTTTCAATATTAAAATTTATTTGTGTTTGTAAATAATTATTTTAAAAAGTAAGAAAATATTTATTTTTTTACAATTTATGTTAAAAAAAATTAGACAAAAAGAATGGATAAATTAAATTTAAAAGTTTTTAATAAAATTTTAATAGAATTAGATTTTAGTTATACACTAGCTAATTAATAATTATTGAAATTAAAAAGTTGGACTACTATTTTGATAAGTTTATAAAAAAATTTATGTATCAAATATATATTATATAAATAATAAATAATATTTACTTTATAAACTTAGTCTATAGAAAACTTTAAGTATGTTCTATGATTACAGTCTAATTTGATTTTCCATATTAGAAAGCAATGTTTCAATATTAGAATTCATTTATTTTTCTAATTATGCGTCTATTTATTGTTATGTTTTAGATTTTCAATATTTGAGACTAAAGTTTTATTGTATAAAGTTTATAATATATATATTTTTGACTATTTTTAAACTATTTCACAATAATAGTAAAATTTTATATATATAATTTTATTTTATATGTATATATATGATAGGAGAGGCAATAATTAGCAATTGGTCAACATTATGTGAAGAGTATGTCAATGAGTCATTTGTTGAGGCTGATACAGAGCATGATCTATTTTTAATCAGTGAATCTCAAGGTTTGTTAATTTTAATTTTAATGTTAGTTGAATTATATATATTTGTGGTGTAATACTTTTATTAACTTGTTTGAATTTTTATTAGGATATATGGATATAGGAGATATCTCCTTGTGTTGCAAGCATTGTGAGGCAATGTATTGGTTTGAAGAGTATTCTAGTAAATCTGTTCAGTCTTCGGCTGTTGAGTTTTCATTGTGTTGTATGAAAGGAAAAATATGTTTGCCTTCTATGAGGATGCCTCCATTGTTGTTGATCAACTTGTTTAATGGTGGTGATACAAGAAGTTCACATTTTGTGAAAAATATTAGGGCATATAACTCTATTTTTGCGTTTACTTCAATAGGTGCAAAAATTGAAACTGGTCAAAATGATGGTGGAGGTCCGCCACAATTTGTAATGGAGAAAGTCCGAAATTTGCTCAACTTTATATTTATGACACTGAAAATGAGGTTCACAATAGGATTAATTATTTGAGGTTAGTTTTTTTTGTATATAAATTGATTGATTAGATATTTTATTATTAAGATATAACCTTTTTGTACATTTCAATTTTTTTTAGGAATGGAAATACAATGGATCATCTTGATTCAACGTTGGTTGCAGATTTGATAGAAATGATTTATCAGAATAATGTACTAGCAAAATGTTTTAGACAAGTTCGTGATTTTCTTGCTAATGGACTTGCAACGAATTTATCTTTACGTTTGTTTAGAAGGCGATCTAGTTATCCACGAACTTATAATTTATCGTGTGTTGATGAAGTTGTTGCATTAATTGTTGGTGATGTTGATTCTTCTGATTGTGGTCATGATGTTATTGTTAAGTGTCATGATGGTCAACTTCAAAGGATACATGAAACCCACACAACATTTATTCCTTTACAGTATCCTTTATTGTTTCCATATGGTGATGATGGTTATCAAGAAGATATATCTTTCAATGAAAATTGTGATCATTGTAGAATTGGGAAAATGAGGCGTATCTCAATGAGAGAGTTTATATCTTTTAGAATTCAAGATAGATTGAATGAAGAAGGTATTATTATACGTAGTCGTAGACTATTTCAACAATTTGTTGTAGATGCATATTCTATGATTGAATATCAAAGGTTATCATATATTAGACAGAATCAAAGTTCCATCAAGAAAGAATTTCTTTCTGGAATTGAAAAAGCTATTAATCATGGTGATATAAGCCCTTATAGCATTGGTTCTAGAGTAGGGTTGCCGTCATCATTTGTTGGTGGTTTCCGCTACATGTTTAACAATTGCTAGGATGCTATGGCTATTTGTAGACGATTTGGTTATCCTGATTTGTTTTTAATAGTGACATGCAATCCTAAATGGCCAGAAATAGAGAGATATATTCATCAACAAGGATTGGATGCATTCGATAGACCAGACATATTATGTAGGATGTTTAACATCAAGTTGAAATAGATGATGTTTGATTTTAAAAAAGGAAATTTCTTTGGCAAAGATATCGCAGGTTTTTATCTTGATTACCATTTATTAGGCATTTAAAGTTATATTGTGTTTATAATGACAATGACAATTTGTGTTATTATTAATTGTGCTTTTTTTTAGGCATGTATACTATTGAATTTCAGAAAAGATGATTACGTCATGCTCATATTTTGCTTTGGTTGGATGTAAGAGACAAAATTAACTCCATTGGTAAGATTGATTCTGTTGTATGTACTGAATTTTCAGACCTGGATAAATATCCTAAACTTTTTGAGATCATGTCCATGTACATGGTACATGGTCGTTGTGGTCTTAGTAGAAGGAACTCATCATGCATGAAGGATGGTAAATGTTCTAAGTATTTTCCAAAGAAACATAAGAATAATACATCTTTTGACATTGATGGATTTGCTATATATAGAAGAAGGGATAGTGGATTACACATCACACGCAAAGGGGTGAAACTAGATAACAAGTTCATTGTTCCTTATAATCCACTTTTTTTAATGAAATATCAAGCTCATTAATATTGAAGTTTGTAACAAGAGTAATTCTATCAAGTATCTCTTCAAGTATATAAATAAAGGTGTTGATAGAGTAACATTGTTTGTTTCAAATAAAGGGGTTTCCACTAACATGGATGATTGTGTTGATGAAATCAAACAATACTATGATTGAAGATATTTGTCTCCTTGTGAATGTAGTTGGCGTATATTTTCATGATATTCATGTGAGATGGCCAGCTGTGCAACGATTGAGTTTTCATTTGCCTAAACAACAAGTTATTATGTTTAGAGATACATATGCAATTGATAATGTCCTAGAATGGAATAGTGATAAGAAAACTATTTTTCTTGCATGGATGGAAGAAAATGTTAAATATCAGGAAGGACGTAAGTTGACCTTTTGCCAATTTCCTGAAGCATTTGTGTATGATTTTGATGTACAAAAGTGACGCCCTAGAAAGAGTGGTCTATCCATTGGAAGATTAAGTTATTTCCCATCGGGTGGTGGTGAGTTATATTACATGAGATTATTGCTCAACGTGCAGATGAGGTGCACTTCTTATGATGATTTAAGAACTGTCAATGGTATTGTGTATCAAATCTTTCGTGAAGCATGTGATGCATTAGGTCTAATTGCTAACGATGGTGAATTTATTAATGCATAAT
Source organism: Pueraria montana var. lobata (assembly GCA_026413185.1). Lineage (NCBI taxonomy): Eukaryota > Viridiplantae > Streptophyta > Magnoliopsida > Fabales > Fabaceae > Pueraria > Pueraria montana. The sequence goes on from CM048654.1 coordinate 55,952,687, forward strand.
TGAAGCTTCTAATTTTGCTTTAGGGCATTATTTGAGAAGATTATTTGTCAGTTTGCTAATGTCAAACACTATGTCCAAACTAGAAAATGTTTGGGATGCAACTTGAGAGTTACTTGTTGATGGTATTTTATATGACATAAGAAGAGAACTAAACTCTATAGATAGTCTTAAATTGTAATACATATGCTAACTATTATTTTTCTTATGTAGTTGTTCTTAATTATTATTATTATTATTATTGTTGTTGTTGTTGTTGTTGTTATAAATATTATTATTATTATTATTATTATTATTATTATTAGTTTTTAATGTCTTTGATTATATATATAATTTTATGTTTATGATGTTTGTTTTGCTTTTATTTTTAGATTTAGTCATCGATGATGTTACAATGAAGAGGCTTTGTTTGGTTGAGATTGAGAAGTTACTAATATTAAATGGAAAATCTTTCAAAGATTATGAGTCAATGTCATTCCCTCATGATAATGATTTGAACGAGTTTTAGAATATTCTATTATTCAATGAACTTAACTTTGAAGTTAATCATATGACAAAATTACTTGAACAACATATTGCCATGTTGAATGAAAATCAAAAAAGGTGTATGATGAGATTTGTCAATCAATTGATCAAGATGAAAGGGCTTTTTTTTTGTTTTGTTTATGGTTATGGAGTTATTGGAAAGACATTTTTATGGAAGACTTTATCTTATAAATTGCGATCTGAAAGGAAAATTATGTTGAATGTTGCATCAAGTGGTATTGCTTCTCTTTTACTTCCTGGTGGTAAAACTGCATAATCACAATTTGTAATTCCATTAAACTTATATGAGGATTCATGTTGTAGTATTAAACAAGGAAGTTTGAAAGTTGAATTGTTACAACATGCTGCTTTGATAATCTGGGATGAAGCATCCATGGTTAATAAGTGGCTTTTGAAGCACTAGATAGGACCTTGAAAGATATAATGCGTTTCAAAGTTGATAGTAGTAATGAAAAACCTTTTAGTGGGAAAGATGTTGTTCTTAGTGGTGATTTTAGACAAATTTTGCCTGTTGTGCCAAATGGTAGTAGAGCTGATATTATAATGTCAACAATCAATTCCTTAAGATTATGAAAGTATTGTAGAGTTTTGAGGCTAACTCAAAATATGAGATTGTCATGTGCATGTCATGATTCAGAGCTTAATGAAATTAAATAGTTTGTTGATTGGATACTTGCATTGGGTGATGGCAAAATTGGGGATTACAATGATGGTAAAACTGATGTTGAAATTCCCAGTAATTTCTTGGTTGTTAAGAATGGAAATCCTATAAATGACATTGTTTTTGCTGTCCTGATTTATTGGAGAATTTTCATAAGGTTGATTATTTTAAAGAGAGGGCCATATTGGCACCTACATTAGAAGTGGTTAATTCTATTAATACATATGTCATGTCTTTATTACCTAGAGATGAAAGGATTTATCTTAGTTCTGATTCTGTGTTAAAGGTTGATGAAGATATTGGTGTTCAATTTGATTGGCTAACAACTGAGTTTTTGAATGATGTAAGATGTTCTGGCCTTCCTGATCATCGTCTGATATTGAAAAAAGGTGTTCCTGTCATGCTTTTGGGGAATTTAGATATGTCAATGAGATTATGCAATGGAACCGGATTAATTGTTGAAGATCTTTGTACTAATATCATTGGGACTGTTATTGTTACTGGGAATAATATTGGATATAAAGTTTATATACCTAGGATGAATTTAGTATTGACCGACCGCATTATTCCATTCAAATTTCAGAGACGTCAATTCCCACTGATTATTTGCTTTGCTACGATAATAAATAAAAGTCAAGGACAAAGTTTGTCTTAAGTCGGAGTATTTTTACCAAGATCGGTTTTCACTCATGGACAACTTTTTGTTGAAGACAAAATATGGGTTAAAGGTCTTAATACGTGATGAAGACAATCAAAGAAGTTCAATGACTAAAGAAGTATTTAGTAAGATATAAATTGCATTTTTTATTTTGTATGTTGGTTTTATTGTTTCCTTTTTTAAAATTTAATTAAATTAACATATATATGAAAATAAGGTATAATGTGGTAGATTGGAATCATGAAAAGGAATTAGAATGACAAAAATAATATAATTTTTCCTTGTATAATTAATGATCGTTAACTATATAGTATATATAATTTATTGTGTTGATTTAATGATTTAAGAATTAGTCACCCAGGCAACACCGGGTAGACTGACTAGTAACTTAACACTCATATTGGTGCATGCCAAGTTCCTTTTTACTATTGAGTCAATAGTGCATTTCCTCTCATGTCCTTCACTTTGTTCAAACGATTATGATTTATCTAAATTTTATATTCATTCTGAACCATTAGATGAAACTTTTGCAAATCGTACATAATCCCGCTCACGTTCTGAGTTCTCTCTTCATTCACTCATTTTTTTTCTCTTTCTTCTTCCTGAATACCTCCCAATGTTGTCTTCCTTTTGGACACCAGTGCCAGAGTTGACACTGATTCCGGCCTCTATAGGCAGTCTCTAGAAGATTCTGATGTGTGGGACAAGCGAAGAGAGACCCTCATGAAGTAACCTTGCGAGAGCATGGCCAATTTTAGGATGCCAGGGTAGGGAAGCTTTTAGATTCGTGGAGGAGTAGGACGTGCAGAGGATCATGGAGGGATTGGACGGACCGCTACTGAAGATGGTGGGGGGACACACAGATGACTGAGATTAATATTTCTTGCTTTCGCTTCTTTTTCCTTTTTTCTTCTTCTCAATCTTTGACTTTTTGGCTTTCTCTTTTTCTTTTTGCAAATTCTTCTACTTACTTTGTTTTGTTTTTTAATTCCAACAATCTCGATCTCGAGGACGATGGGCGATAGGTTCTTTTTTATTTTTATGAGCTAAATTTATCATACTTAGTTTGATCGATCACCAGTCTATGCCACCCTCTGCATTTCCTTTGAGATCAAACAATTGATTTTTGCTTATGAAATTTTCCATGCCTCATTGATCATATTGTGAGCAACGAGATCCTTCTTTAACACTCTATGTGGTTCATGAGAAGTCAGCACTGGATATTTATTTTTATTTTTTATTTTTTGCTTAGTTGTGTTTTATTTGATAATGGTAATACTATTCACTCTTCAGGACTACACAGACTTTCATTCCCTTTTTCAATTTTTTTTTTGTAATAGCTTATTTTTTGATAATGGTATCTGAATTTTGGCTCGAAGGTGGGATTTTTATGGCTTCAACTGTGTCATTATGGATTAAAAGTCATTATTGATTAAAATAGTGATTTAGTTTACATCTGGAAGGTATTCATTTATCTTTTAAAATTTGAATTCTTTGTTGATGTAATATATTAATTTAATTTGGTGATTTGATCCTCTGTTTTAATGTAATTGTTATGGAAAAAAATGGATTTCCTTCAATTTGCATAGCAGGAACATGCTATCTTTTGGTCTAAAATTTACAGGACCATTAGAAAATTGGTGTTTATATGTATGGTATCTTGAACATTATATGTGGTGTGAACCTTACTATTCTACTCTATCAGATGCTTTTGTCCTATCCATGTGACTCTTTCTGGCTACTTTTAGATGTTAGGGTTTAAGACAATTAGATCTCATGCACACACAGCAACCCAAAGACCTGCTATGCTATGACAGTGAGACATCCTTTAATGGTCATTGGCACTGCTGATAGAAATCTTATCTTATTGTTTACAACTTGCAAAATCCTTAGGTAATACTTCTATTCTAATTTAGTTAGTCTCAAATTAATTTTATTTTCCATTATTTGTATTACCTTTTAGTCGTATATTCACTTATTATATCATGGCTATTTATCTCAAGATTTCTGACACTAATTCTTGCTCCATGGCAAATCTGAGTATGTTGTTTTGGTTCTACATTAGCACATCTGGTGCGATGCCGAGCTAATTTGGGTTCAAGTACTTTTCTTTCATTTTTTTCATTTCATTATATTCCTTCTTTCTCTTCCTGCTATTCCAAAGGCTATCACTTTTGCCTAATGATAATGGAACAAGGTGGTGGTAGTTTTAGTCCATTAGATGGCAAGCTCACTTATTTGTTTATTGTGATTGCAGAGATATGATTCAATCCCAAAAGAAATTCCTAACCCAAATGCTAAAGAGGTTAGTTTTAGTTCCTTGCTTATCTGGTTTAATGCATTATTTGGTTTTCTAATTTAATGACTTCTCAATAGAGTAATAAATGAGGTTTTTCCCCCTAATTTTATACAATTTTTGTAGGTATTCCTTTGTTATTGTTCCCTGTTCTAATAGGAACAATATTAATCATATTTGTATTTTAGAGTCTTGTCCCTGCTCTATTAACAATATTAATCATATTTGATCAACCATTTTGCTGCTTAATTTTAATGTACAACACCAGAAGTCCTTTTAATTGTTTTGAGATCTAGGTTGTAAGTAGTATTTTTTTTCATTGAAAATCAAAGTTGGTATCTCCAAGAAAGTAAATCCCAAAGAAACACTTTTTGAATATGAAGTCTAATGCAATGGGAATTTGCTCTTTCATGGATTTCTTATGTTTAAGAATTTCCCTAAATTTTCCTCTTGCAGATTGTTGCCATATCATGTTCTACCAGGCTCTAAAGAAGAAGAGGATGATAGGATACTTGATTCTGACACCACTGGCTAGATGCTTTCATAGTCCCACGTGTGGTAATCCAATTAAGAAATGAAACCAAAAGGCAGAAGTAAATGAATGAATAATTACAGGCAAAAGTTAAAAAATTGATTTAATATGGTTATTTCTATCTGAAATTCAATTTGATATGCTTTCTCTTTCTCAAAATAAGTGGTGAGCATGAGAGTGTGTTATGAATGTGTGTAGTTCTGAATAATTGTTTCCTTGCAGGCTGAGAGGAATGAACTTTGTGTTGAGAACAATATGTTGAAGAGAAAAAAAAAGTTCAAGTAGTAGGTAAATTGAAAAATGTACAACCCAACATCCTTTCTCAAGCCCAACTACTAAAGGACAAGTTGCTAGCCACAAGCTGATACCTTTCATTGGATACCCTGGAATCGCCATGTGGCAGTTTATGCCGCCTGCTGCAGTTGATACATCAAAGGAGCATCTACTTCAACCTCCAGTTGCATAAAATGGTTAGTAATAGCATTCACTTCTTTGTTGCATGTGTTCTTTACTTGTGTTATATTTTTTTTTTCAAGTTACCTATTTTGTACTATTGTTGTCTAAACTATAATAAGGAAATGCTATGGGTCAACGCTACAAAGTGTGTTGCATGGTTAATAATAATGCTATGGGTCTGTAACACCCTTAATTTGGGGTTTACATAATATACATCAATTAATTATTTAATTCTTAATATGCGAGTTAATTATTTGACCTTACGGAAAAAACTTGTAATTTGAAAAGAGCTCACATAGGTAAAATTTGTGAAAAATTTAAAACTTTTGATTCGCAACTTGAAGTCTTACTTTGTTTAAGAAAAAGGTTTAATTTGAATCAAGGAAACCATCATTCATTCCTTTATTGAAATTCCATTCATAACATTTACATCATCTCGTACGTAGTTATTAAATCAAAAGTGCCATTTCGAAATTACATAACGTCAAAGTAAAGTAGCTCATGCATCATTTTAGTATCATCATACATATCCAAATAACTGAAAGGACCTCGTGGTCAGACACACACACACACACACACACACACACACACACACACACACACATATATATATATATATATACACATAGTAAAATGTGTCAAGTGAGTGTAAACTGTAAGCATATCAATGGGCGAATAAGTGACATATACAACTCAAGTAAGAAAGTAAGGTATAAATGTGTGAGAGATAACTGAATACATACAAAATATCTAAAACCTAGATCTACCCGATCAAATACACAAAAGAGGGAAAATCCTAGGATTTCAAAGCAGTTATCTACCTCTACCTATAGTTAGTTGTACCCCAAAAAGATAGTGTCACTGTCAGAGGGCTCCCTAGCAAGAACCCTGGGAGGAGCATATAAAAGCAACCTTCATGGGATCCTCACTGGGATCCTCCTCAGGAGTGTCAGTGTCCTCCTCAGCAAAAAAAACTCCACAAGCGTCTCTGGGTCTTCCTCAGGCTCGTCGTCCTCCTCTGGAAGTCCCTCGTCCATCTCTACTGACTCCTCCTCCACGTCCTCATCCTCCTCCGATGTCTGGTCGTCCAAGCACACTATAGGTGGCGCCAACCTTCGTGCACTCGTCCCTACCAAAGTCAATCGACCGGTTCCCAGCGGGAACGTACACACAACAGGTAGCACAGACTGAGGTGATACCATAACAGAGAGCGTAGCCTTAGAATCTATGTCAGAGAAGTCATCCCCATTAGAAGAAGATGACGAAGACGAAGAGGATGATGAAGAGTCTAACAGCTCCACGATCTCCACTGACGCCGTATGTCGATAGTAGGGCGGCATAGGTTGAGTCCACCATAAGTAGAAGTCAAAAGTTCGATGTGCAGTATATGGGTCGCCCACCCTCGCTGTATGCAGACACATGTGATCGATGAAGTGATCTTCATCCATAAGCGGGTCATGCATCCAACGACCCTCGATAGTGCTAATCCAAAAGCATATCATGGGCATCTACCACGCCATCTGTACCTGCAAAATGGTAAGCATGGGAGTGAATTCTCTACCTCCTTGGTCGCCACAAATAAATAGACTTTCAATCCCAAACAACCTATACGACCACTGCGTATGGTACTCTAACAATGACGCTCACGATAATCCTATTACGAATATTATCTCACAACATATATTCCTATGGGCCTTACTGCCATTAAACCTCCCAGGTTTTAATGGTCTTATGCAATTTCGTGGATGAAAAATTGGGAGCACTCGACTCATGTCAGGTACATAGCAACACGTCGGTCTCACCAATCGTGGATATAGCTCCGTCTTCGTCAGGAATGCCAAGCAGGTTACGTGAGTCCCCTGTATTAACCGAAATTATAACCTTACCCGGGTTGTCACAACCTGACACCATTTCCCCAAGCCTCCTTTGAGACAACGAACTATCCCCCAGTGTACCAGCTGTAATCATCCACTCATCATGACGATTTCCTCACACGTTCTCCATGCCGCGAGATGTATTCCGCCGAACTATCGATTTCAATGGTACTACCAAGAAGATGTTAGAGGACCCTCCCCACTGAGCATGAAGTTAAGCCCCATCTCTTATTAACATTATTGTCTCTCTAAATCCATCTTGTCTTTGCCACCGATGCCCTCCTTACATTATCCGTCTCCTCATAGCGTGCGTCGTCCCGTGTAAGGCGAATGGCACATATGTCATTTACTACTCCTAGTATGACAAGAGGAGAAGGGTTTCATCCCTCCTCACTTCTTAGTGTCATGATCAACATGACCCTTTTAAAGTGGATATATCCACTTGCATACACATTAGTGCCTTGGGCACCCCAAACTCATCTATCTTACTCATGCATAAGCAAAAACCAATATGCATTGTCGAGGGACAACGCCCCTCGGACTCAAATCACAGCAAGTAATACATCCACATGAATTATCCAACAATTCATATCAATGCCGAATGTCACATCCTCTCAGTCTTAGCAATAATTTATCACACGCATTCATGACATACTAATATATAATTTAACAAGTATGTGCCGAAGGTCACTCCCTTTCGGTCTTAGCCAATAATTCCACAACAAGAATAACATTCATACACTTATACAATTTAAACTCATCACAAATTACCAATTTTTGGATCAAACCCACGGTCAACCCAAAACCTCAATTTTCAACCATCATAGTTTCCTTTATTGGGTTTCAAATGCTCTCAAATCAAGTCCCCACCCACATGCACATGTAAACTTTCATTTTTCACTAAAAATGACTCATTTTAGGCGTTTAAAACTTAGATGTTGTGATTAAACATTCAACCCGAAATTGGCTCAAAAACTCCTTAAAAAGACTTTAAAACTTCAAAATTTAATTCTCATTGATGTAGAAATCGGATTTTGACGAACCAAATATGTAACCCTAGGTTTTACGATGTAAGGAAACCTTTTTTCTAGTCCAAAATAGCTAATTCCAACTCTAAAAATTACTAATTTTGAAACAGTGGAAAATTCAATGAAAATGACACGAAAACATAAAAACTAATTTCCCGTTGATGTAGAAATCATTTTTTGACGAATTTTATATGAAATCCTAGGTTTTAAGGTATGAGAAAGCTAATTTTAAGGTCCATTACAGTCAATTCCAATCACATTATTCTCAGTTTACGAAACAGAGGTAAAACAGAGCAACATAATGCCAAACATTAAAATTTAAATTCCTGTTGATGTAGAAATCGGTTTTTGACGAATTTTATATGCAACCCTAGGTTTTAAGGTATGAGGAAGCTAATTTTGAGGTCCATTACAGCCAATTCCAACTAAATTATTCCCAGGTCACGAAACAGTGGCTACAGTGCCCAAAATTTACACTTTGCTAGAAAATAATTTTCTAAAAGATTTACAATTCATTTCCAACATTCCACATATGCATTTCTATATTTTAGGACATGGGAAAACCATTTTTAGTATAAAAAACAGCCCAGCACAGCCACAACATTTAGTTTTCCCAAAACAGAGCAACAACTTGCATAAATAGCTAAAAACTTATGAAATTCATAATAAATAGCTCAAGTTTTCAAAAATAACATATTTTATATTTAATCCTAGGTTTTTGGACCCAAGGAACCCATTTTTTAGGTCCAAAACATAAAAATAAGTAACCATTTTTCACAGAACACAAGGCAGTACGGGATTCTCCAAATGCACACAAGTTCAAGACTAAAAAATTAAGTACATCAACATGCCACATAGACCCATCACACTAGGTCTCAAAGCAACAAATTTTAAGCTCAAGGAGAATAGAAAATTCCTCCCATACCTCGATTTCCTAAGCTCAAGATTCCGAAACAAAATTTCCAACCACCCAAATCTAGAGCTTGATGAGCTCTACAACATATCCACAATGCAAAAAGAAAAGGAGAAGAGTTAGTCTAGGAAACTTAGAGAGAGGAAAGAAGGATTCTAGAGAGAAGGGAAACACACTCACCTCAAAGAGAGAAAAGCAACTCTCTCTCTCTCTTCCTCTCCTATTAGGGCGGGTGGCTACAAGTGAGGGGGAAGGGGTCCCCTCCTAGCTTATATAGGGGCACCAAAACTCTAAGGGTAGGTCCCTCAAATTAAAAAAAAAAGATTTTTATAAACCTAATTATGCTTAGGTGTTTAGCTGTTCTAGGTTTTAATTTTTTTTAGCCCTAATTTGTTCTTAAAATATAACATTTAATTTTCTAAAGATAATGCCTTTAGAATCACTCAATTTGGACTTAAAATGAATTTTCTAGGTCCAAAATACTAAATAAATTGCTAAAATTAATAATTAATTCAATTTAATTATTTTTGCTGAACTTAGGGCATTTCTATACTTAATTAGAATTATTAGAATTTTATCTAAGTTCAAAATTAATTTTTGAGTTTAAAATCTCATAATTACAAAAATGTCATTAATGAGAATATTCATTCCTTTGACCAACTTTGATAAGATTTGACCAGTTTTGACCAGAGTTGACTTTTGGTCAAATAATGGTTAAAACTTGATTTTGTTAATTATTTTCATTTAATTAATGAAGATTTAGTGTCTTAATAACATTTCATATACACACATGACATTATACCATATATTGCACAACAAAATAATTAAAAATAAAGTTGCATATTTTTCGGGATGTTACATGTCCATCTACCTTTTTTTTTTCTTTTGTGTTTGATTTTGTTCTGATATCAATCATGTCAGAGTACTTATGCCAAGCTTGGCTGCACAAAAGGATGATTTTTCACTCCTCTGTTGCATCCTCCTCCAAGTCAGTTCGGGTGGATCTATCTTTGTTTGTTGGACAAAGATTTCCTTTCATGATCTTTAGGCAGTTTTTTCCCACCACTGTATTATATTCTCCGTGCAATTGTTTATCTAATTAAATTTAATGGTATCTTGAATTTACTTTATGATAAAACATTTGCTTTCTTTTTCACCTTTGTTTATGACATTTTATTCAGCTGCCCTACAAATGATGGCCCAAATTGTAACATAAAAAGAGTCAAGTATAGGTATAGGTAGTTTACATTTTGACCAAGTATTTGCAGATAGTCACTTTTTAAATTCCTATTACCAAAGTTATCCCTAAAAATACAAAAGTGAAGGTGGAAAAAAGCTGAAACTTTATACTGGTATTGTTTTTAAAAAATTAAGCCAGTAGGAATTTCATGGAGCTAATGGTTTGGAAGTTGGATTTGGCTTTGTTTTGTCTTTTTTTACTATGTGCAGAATTGGCTTTTTTTTTTTAAAAAAAAATTCTTGGGGTTGGCTTTCTTTTTATTTGTTAAAGTAATTCTTTTAGAGTGGTTGATATAAAAATATACCTTCTTTTAGATAGCATATTCTATTAAATATTGGACTTCTTGAAGGTTATGCATAAAAATATTGGTGCAAGATCATATTTTACAAAAGCATTCCACATGAATTTTTGAGGAACCAGTCATCCTAGATTTTGATCAAACCTTAAAGAGAAGCCATCAAAGCATGGTTTGAAATGGGAAGCAAAGCGTGTCCGGCTAGAAATATCTTCTTAAAGCACCAAACATATAAAGAGTTATTATAAATACTCTGGTTTACTTGTGTTATATTTTTTTCATTATCTATACCTGGTGCCTTTTTTATTTGTATCGGTGGCTACCAAGTGCCTTTTTCACTGTTGAGTCAATAGTGTATGTTCATTTTTACCCTTCCTGTTTTTTGTTTGTTGCTCTTTGTGATGTGCTGATTACTTGGTGGACTAGATTGGGCCTTTTTAGGTAAGTGTTGCTATTGTGGGTTTTCGGAGTCCATTATTTGGAGACAAGGCCCAAACCTGGGTGCATTTTTTTTTTTTTTAGTTTGTTTGATTTTATGCACACCACACCCACATCAAGTAGCAAATATCATGCACGCGCATTTTTCTGCAAAAGACGGCTTATGTCAGATTTCATAATGAAAAATAAAATGAAGTAAGACTCATACTTTTACACTCTATTTTAATTCAAAACTTTCGTCTCAATTTACTTTCATTTCTTTTCGTACCTCTCTACAGAACACTACCTTGGTGCAAATAACGGTTTGAGTTATTTTTTTGTATGTGGCATCCCAAAGGTGTTAACTTCGCTATAAAAGGTGTTAACATTTCTTTTTTGTGCATAATTTATTTTAAATTTTGGACCCCATTCAATTTAATTTGGAAACAATGGCAAAATGGAGTCTGCTCTGCTATCTTTGATGAGTACTTGGACAAGGTTCAAGACTGTTTGAGATGCTGTGAAGCTATGATTTAGTCTATTTGCTTTGATTTAGTGTTGGGTTTTATATTTTCTTTATGTTGCTCAACTTGCATTTTGTTTGTCTTACTCGCACCATATCTCATCTTGATTTTGATGAAAGCTGATATCGTATGTAGATTTTTCACCAAAAGGATTTGCTTGTGTAAGGAGAAATTCAATGTGAGGAATGTTTTCAGTTTGTTTTTCTTTGTATATGGAAGTCTCAACATGTTATTTATTTGTCTATAAAAGGCATAGTTAATGTGCTGAAGAATCACCCGCATCTCCTCTGCTTTCTTTTATTTTTACTCTTCTCTGCCTTCATCTTCGTGGTATGTGTAACCACCCCCATCTTCTGATTTATTTTCTTTTAAATTGGTATTTTGCTTCTTCATTCTTCTTATATGTTGAATTGTTTACCATTCTTCTCTATTGCAAGCAAGTCTACTTGGCATGGAATGTTATGTGTGATTTGAAGGGGAAGCTTTTTTCCTTCCTCAATTTCTCTTCTTTTTGTTCCTTCTTTACTTTGCCTCGAGGATTGAAGAAAATATATTTACTGATGATTTTATAACATTTCACTTATCTATTTGTGTATATTACCCATATAAATGAAGTGTGCTATTGTGCTAATGAGCATACTTATCACTTGACATTTGATATGTTAAAACAGTAAAATTAAGTTGTTGCTCCCTTTGTGTGATGCTATTAAATTCGTAGCTTTCTTTTCTTGTGGCAATTTGATTTCAGTCATCCTTTATTACTCATAGATAATTTGTACCTGTTAGAGGAAAGTCAGACAAGAAATCTGTTGGAAGTGATTGAATCCTATTTTAGCTCAGCATGTATGTCTAATAGGCTAATTAAACTTTGTCTTCTTATATATGTGGGGTGATGATTTGATGTTTCCTTTTTACAAGTAGTTTTTGAGACAGATTGCAAGCAAGTCTACTTGGCATGGAATAAAAATTAAGCATACACATCCAGCTATAGTGCAGACTCCTAGAAAAAAAAATATCAAAGATTCCATGCTGATAAAGGTTTTGTTAATAGTAATTAGCTCAGCATGTATGTCTAATAGGCTAATTAAACTTTTTCTTCTTATATATGTGGGTTGATGATTTGATGCTTTCTTTTTACAAGTAGAATTTGAAACAAATTGCAAGCAAGTATACTTGGCATGGAATAAAAATAAAGCATACACATCCAGCTACAGTGCAGACTCCTAGATAAAAAATATCAAAGATTCCATCCTGGTAAAGGTTTTGATAATAGTAATCCCATGCCATACAGGTAAAGGTTTCAAATAGTTGATTAATGCAATTTCTTTACTTTTAATATTTGATAGATATGTTATCCATGATCATGTGTGTTGCTAGCTAGAGATACAAACATTAGCAATGGCTGTCTTTCCTTAGTGGCTTATGGCTTATACTTATTCATGTTATAATTAATTGATGCTATTTGTTTTGTCTCATCTTTCTTTTGTAGGTTTTGCTCAAACAATCCAACTTGGGTAGGTAATATCCTTAGTTTATAGGATCTTCCAGAGTTTCCATGTTAGAGAAGTTGAAAAGCATCCATGAAGTTTTGACAAAAACACAGAACAATCCTACTGGTAAGCCATCTCATGCAAGCCTTGACAGTTTAACAAATTGAGAATAACACAATTAATGTCTATGCATCCTGAGTCTGGTTTTTGACAATGACATCTATTACAATTGATTTACATTCAGACTTTTGCTACAATTGCTGGCACTTATTTTGCAGGACCTTGTGGATCATACAAGCTATCTTGGGTCCAAAGCATAGAAGGATAAGAAATGTACTATTACATGGTGGCACAATTTCTGAGATGTTTGTTACTATTTTTGGTTTTGGTTTATTTTTTGTGATGTTAATGGTAAAATATGAATTGTTTTTATGCAGCAGGGAATGTGGTTGTTGCAAAAGGAGCCAACAAAGATCGCTCTGATTTGGATCCTTTATTAACAAGTTTTATGAATATTCCTTGTGTTATGCTACAAATCATTTTATTATTATCTTTGTATTTATGTTCTGCTGGAGAGATCTTGAAGGTTGTGATCCAAATATTTTACTGAAAATTGTAATGGGATCATTCTATTGCATAGGTTATTGGTTGGATATTTAATGTTCAGGAGGTTGAAAAAAAAAATGTATGCAACAGTCAAAATGGTAATCGTGGATTTAGAAAGGGCCTTGGTGGCCAACTTTTTATTAGTATATAAGTATATGGCTTTCCGGTTTCTCCATCTTCAAGTTCTTCAGATTTGCAGCTTTGATTCTCACAGCTTTAATTATATAATTTATTGCAAGCATATATCCCAAGCTTAACAAGATAAAATTGAGGTATACAGAGGTAGAGCCACTATGCATAGGTCAATGAGTACATTCATTGTGCACCATTATGGCTGTGTTTGTATAAGGCCTCCGTTACGTTCAACGGAGAAGTAAAAATTTTCATCAGTCATGTTAGGTGCCTAGGAAAGTGGGAAAATGCTTTGAAAAGTGTGAAACGGAATTTTGTGGTGGTTTCCAAACACACTATGTTTGCTCCCCTTTAAAATGCAGCTTTCATGCAAGCTTACTTAGAAATCTTAAAATGCTACCTGTCTTTCCTTCTATCCACTAACTGCTTTATAATTTAGCACTATTCTTTCTTATGTTCTATGCTTTGCATGGATGGAGACTCTGAACTAACATGAAAAATTCAAATTGGAATGTATTGAAGGTCCAGAAGAACTCCCGATTCATGAACAAATTTCTTTTGTCTAATGTCATGATATGTGATTCCTTTTTTCAAATTGGGCCTTTGAACATTTAATACAATGTCAAGTTTGCTTTATTTAAATAAAAATGGGATACAAAAAAATTGTAGACCAAACATAACCGAAATTAAATATATTAAAGTATAATTAAGACAAAAATATTTATATAATATATAGTGTTGAATTTTAACATAAATTAGTAATATTTAAATAAGATTTTTTTTTCTTACAAGTATTTAAAAATACAATATATATTATAAAATCATAATGTGTAACAAAAATAAATTTAAAACTATTGATTCAAATATAGAATAAAATAATATAAATATAATAAACACTTTATTTTTATTCTTTTATGTTAATTCTTCATATACAATTATATTTGAACTATTTTAAATAAATACATATTACTAATCAAACTAAATGGAAAATGATTTTCGCTATGCATGTTTTCATCTTTTTATATTTTTTTATATTTTTTTATAACCTCATCAAAGAAAGAGATACATTTATAATTTTTACTATTTTTCTTTTTCTTTTTTAATTTTGCTGAAAGAAATTATAACCAAACTTACTTAAAAGATGAAACAAAGCTTGGTATTGAGTGAAGAATATGTATGGATCATACATTGTAAATACGCAATAGTTAGTTAAGTCATTGATATTTCTATTTTTCATAACATTATAATTAATTTAAATATTTTTTTATTCCTCGCAGTAGTCCTTTGACCAAATTTGTGTAAAATGAATCTCTACAAGAGGATAAAATTTTAAATACACCATCATCAATTCATTTTTTCTACATTTTGCACTTCAAGTCATTTACATTTTTCTATTAGCTTAAATATAAATCAATTTACATGAAAGATATTTAAATGTAGAAATATTATCAATAAAAAATTCTTATTGTATTCTCAAAGAAAGTAATATGTACAAAAAAAAATATACACATAAAAGAGAGGCTATTAGACAAGAAAAAAAATAAATATTGAAATTAAATTGGGTAGGAACTTATCTAAAAATAAAGGAAAGTAAAAATATTTTTTATTATAAAATTATTCTTGATTATGACCATATACCCTAATATACATTTTAAATTCATCAATATTTATCTTTTTATTTGTTCAAACAATTATTGTTTCACAGATGAAAAGCAAATTGAAAGACATTATAGTAATAATTTATTGAAAATTATATAGCGAGAATGTATTTTATATATCATAATGCTTAATGTTATCAGAGCCAATACATTTGTGCTACTACTCTTGAAATTAGTACAAACTCTTATATTAATAGATATTTAGGATGAAGTGACTTTTACAACTTAAATTGCAAGAAAGTCTCCATTGTCTCAGTAACTAGATTACTTATTCTCATAAGCTGATTATTCAATTTTATGTTACCACGTGATGAGATATTAATTAAATAGGTATTTAATTATGAGTGTATTTGAGAAAAATATAATTTTACTAATTTCAATTTTTTACTCTTTTGATTAATTATCAAATCTATAATAAAAAATAACAATATGGTAATCCCAAAATATTTGTATGTATATGTATTAAAGTTAACATGAAATTAAATGAAACCATGTTAATATTTAAATTATTATATATGAATATGAATATTTTAATAGAAATTTCACATTAGCATAATTTTCTCAATATAAAATTTATATTTTTATTATAACTATTTCTGTTTAAGTCAAAAATCTATTTTTACTCTCTTCTGACATCCTTGAAATTCCAAAAATGTTTTTACTTTTTTTTTTGAAAGACAAAAATATGTTTATTCCAAAAATATTTTACTGTGACAAAAATGTTTTAAGTTAAAAATATTTTTATTCCAAAAGTGTTTTTACTGTGACAATAAACAAAAGTCCAAAGATAAATTTTGTCTCATGTTTGAATTTTTTTTAAACCAATATCTTTTTATGATTAGTTATATGTTGCAATTTCACTAATAAAAAGCAAGTTAAGTTTAGGAAGCATTTGTTTCAAGGCCCGGTAATGTGGACTTGGAAATATCATATTTCCATATTTGGTACCAGTTTTGTAAAAATATTTCTAGAAATGGTTGATTCCCAGACATGTAAAATACTCACAACCGACTCTTCTTATTCGCATGAAAAAAGGTGGGGTATATTGGATTCTCATGGGAATGAAATTTATTTTCTAAAATAACTACTCATTCCCACTTCATTCTTCTACATTTCTTTTTTTACTTTTATTTTTAATTAAATAATTTTTTTTTTGAAATTTCTATTATCAAACAAACATGTTCATGAGAATAATATTTTCAGATATAATATTCCTGAGAATGTGATTCCCGAGAATAGATATTCATACTTTGAAATAAACGTCTCCTTCAAGATTTTGATATGTAATAAAGAGAATTAAAATTCAACTAATAGAAATATTATATATAATGAAGTGTTTAAAAATTATAAAAAATAGGCCTTCTCTTTTAAATTTTATTTTATTTTCATTCATAATATTTTTTATATTTGTAAAATAAAGAGAAAAATACCCAGGCAACGCGGGATAGAATAACTAGTTTAAAATTAAATGAACAAATGCGTTTACTTGTGTTTTCATTTTTTAATTTTTAAAACCTATTTTTTAAAATAGATTTTGAAAATTAAGTTTCAGATATTGGGAATGAGGGACGAAGATAGACGGATTTTACGGTGAAGTTTTTTAATGTACCCAAATTTTGACCTGCTATAACAGGTTCTACAAGTTTTAAAAATTGCAAAATAGTCCTACAATAATTTGTTTACAAAAAACCCCTTCCTTACAGGAAAGTTTGCTTATTGCAAATATGCCCTTCTTTATTCCTTCAGGATTACCACTGGCTTTTATCTTTGAAAAAATTCATATCAGACCATTTTGAATGGACATGAAAAGTGCCAATCCATGTTAACGTGTATATTAATTGTATTAATTAATACCAGTATATTATTTTTATCCCTAAACCAATGTATTAATTATGTAAATTATATTATTGATCCGGTCAATTATATCCTTAAAAATGGTAGTTTCTATATTCAACAATAGTTGTCCAACTTAAAAAATCCAGGCGACTACAATTCTCATCACTTTTTCAGTATTCTCTGGAGATTACGAAATCAGTTACACCTACCAACATAATGTCGGGAGTATCAGTATACAGAGACTTAATTTCAACAATTACCTTTCAATACAATTACTTCTTTTTTTTAATTCAAATTCTATTTTAGTAATATACAAAACTAGTTTATCAGGACAATACAAAAAACACATGCTAGTTTTGTCCTTAACATTCTCCAAAATCAAATGTCCCTATATCACAAGCATGGTTTTAAATTGCGGTTGCGGTTGCGATTGCGGACGCGGTTGCGGCCATTGTGGTTGCGGGCATTGCGGCTGCTGCGATGCGGATTGCGGCTGTTACAGCGTGAAATTATTATATGTTTGTACTGAATGTAAAAAAAAATTTACAATTTTTCTAATTATTGACATATCTTTTATTTATAACATAACATAACTTTTCATTCATTTCAAGATTTGGTATCCTCTAACATTCCATATAACCAAACTCATTCAACCATTGACACTTAGAAGTTCAAAATAGAAGATTGAAATTTAATTTTAATTTAATTTTGACAAAAAAAGAGGAATAGAACGGTGACAAGGCTCCAATGCGATTTCACTGCGGCTACGTTGCGGCATTTCATGTGATTGAAAATCACACTGCAATTGCGGGCCGATGCGGTTGCGGACACTAGCGCAACAGCAATATTGCGGCCGCAACTGTTGCGGACCGCTATTTAAAACCATTATCGCAAGCATGGTAATCGTTTATTACATACTACAAGGGTTAATCCCCACATCATTATAAGGGTTAATCCTCATAATCTCAGCAGCAGAGATGCAACTTTAGGATGACTAGCAGCAGATCTCATCTAAAAATCTGGTTGCTTAGTTACTACATCCATAATATAGTTGACATAAAAGCTGTGTATAATTGACCATGCAAGACATTGGATGATCTTACTCACTCCTCACAGTCCATAAACCCACTCCTTCCTGCAGAAGGCAAAAAAAAAAAAAAAAAAAAAAAATATATATATATATATATATATATATATATATATATAAAGACATGATTAAAATCTGACTTTGGCTATCTCAGCTTTAAGATTTTGGGTTTCTTCAGCCTTCTCAAAGATTCAATCTTCAACGGAGGAACAGCATATCGCAACAAACACAATTCAATCATGTGGCAGTTTGAGCGAAAACATTAAACCATTTAATTGAGAAATGAGGTCAAAGAAATCATCTCCTTTTATCTTATTCATTTGCATTATTAATTAAGCATCCCATTAATTCATCCCTTGACAGAGTAACAACACATTCTACAGCACCCACCCTTGCAATAATTGACTAACACCAAACATAAGAAACATCATTTGCAAAATATAACAAACACATCATCTGCATCAACTTTTCACCTTGCATCCCTAGCAACCACCCAGGAAAAGCAAACAAAAAAAATAACTTTATTCCACAAGTTCATCTTTGAATTCTCACATTACACAATTAAAAGCAGAACAGCACATTCTGTAGCTGCCCCCTTGTAATAATAATAGTAATAAATAATGAGCACATACCAAAAATCTTAACCACAAGCAAACAAATAATGACTACTCGAGCACCAATCGCAATTCCTAATATATTTTAAATAGCTTCACCTTAGACTCCGTCACGAAGATAATTTGTAAAGAAGAATATCCATAATAAAAATATGAAAGTAGAAAACTAATAATTTTAAGATGTTTTAGTTTTTTAATTTATGAACTGAAAAATATATTTTTTAAATAATTTTTAAAAATTACTCTCACCAAACATTTATTTATTTTCTTTATTTTTAAATATAAAAAATAAACAAACAAGTCTAATTCTTTTACTTACCCTCCCGACACAATACTTCTTTCGTTCTTTTTATCTGTCATTTAAGGTTGTTTTGTAGAAATCAAGAAATACAATCAATTTTCTTGATTCTAATAAAATAGTTGTAGGATTTCTTATTTTACCCATTTTCCTTTTCATTCCACAATAAAGACATGTGTACATTAATTAAATATTAGGAGAGAAGTAAAAATATAATTGATAAAAGAGTAATTAATGTGATTTTAAACTTTGCAAGCAATAGATAATAGAAACATTTTTTTTTTCAAAAATACGATACTTAAAAAGAAACAGAGGAAGTATATGCGCAAAGGAGCGAAATTAATTCTAAGTGCATAACTTTCTCTTTTTTTTTTTCTTTTGAAAATTCTAAGTTCATAACTTATTTTATTTAAAAGTAGAGATATCTGGTGCTTGCAGATTCAAAACCAATCTCCAATGTATAATTTATACTTTTTCAAAAAGAACTACAAGGCGTGGCTTCACTTGGCACCTCCCAAAGGCCATTGCACTCAGGTAGAGCAAATTCACTTGGCGCCTCCTACACCTGAAAAAGCTAACACAGATAGGGATGATAATGGGTAGGGTCCTATAATACCCGTTCTTATACTCGCGTTAAAAAAAATGCCCGTATCAGACCCTATACCCACGTGGGTAGTAACTTTAATATCTATTCTCGTACCCGTTGGATACCCATATACCTATACCCGCACTCGCTATCCGCACTTTACTTATGTATGAAGTTAATAAATTAATAAAAAATATTAATTAAAAACATTACTACAAGTAAATTAAAAATTCACGCTTAAATAATTCAAACTTAACATTAAAAGTATTCACACATAATATTAAAAACAAGCAAACATAACATTGATTTATCCAAACTTAAGTTATAAATAAACATTATAAAGATAGTCATCTA
This sequence comes from Pueraria montana var. lobata, assembly GCA_026413185.1. Lineage (NCBI taxonomy): Eukaryota > Viridiplantae > Streptophyta > Magnoliopsida > Fabales > Fabaceae > Pueraria > Pueraria montana. The sequence goes on from CM048654.1 coordinate 55,972,785, forward strand.
ACATAGCGATTCTTAAAGTTAATGTTCTAATCGATTAACAAAAACTCTAATTAAACTTGGACATCATGTGGTGACGGTACTCTCCATAACATTTATTTAAGTAAGCTATTTTAATTACATTAATATATATATATATATATGGTAGGTGCAGGGCGGGACGGGTACTATAGTACCCGTACCCACACCCGCAAAAAAATGCAGGTAAATACCCGATCTCAGCCCCAATCCCAATAAACAAGTATTTATCTGACCCGTTTGCGGATATTTTTGCGAGTACCCATAGGGTCTGGATACACTTTGCCATCTTTAAACACAGACCAGGTCCTCATGGAGGCAAGTAAGATGACGCCTCCTACACAGAGACAAAAAAAAATCCAGGTAAATAGTTCTTTTTTTTTCTACACTTATTTGGTAAATTGTTTTTTTAATACTTATTTTGTCATTTAGCCTAAAAGAATCTTATAGAGATATCTTGGTACCTTGAAATCAAATCGTATGATAAAAAAAAAATTATTATAAATTTTAAATATGATAAAAAAATTTAATTATTATTAAGTTTTAATTATATAAAAATAAATACTTATCCTATATAATGCACAAGTTAAATATTCATATAAATAATAACTATGTAAATTACATAAAAAATACATTTTATCGCTCCAAACTTATTGTTAGATTAAAAGTTTTTATCATATACACTTCCGGAAGCAATGACTAATCTTTATCTTCGTTGGGGACCATGAGCGCACTCAAGATGAGTATTCCCCTCCCAACATGTTTTATTCCATACCCAAGGCCGGGATTTGAATCTTGGACCACTTGGTTAAGGAATACAAGCCATTACCACTTGTGCCAACCAATGTTGGTTGAAATTCTAATATTGATTTGGATTGAATTCAATTGAATTGAATTATATTTATATTTTAAATTAAGGACGAGATTATATGATAAGAATATTGATTAAAACTGTGTTGACTTTATCATTAAAAATACGTGATTGTGATATAATTTTTCAACCTTTTTTAAAGTTATTAGTTTCTTATAACCTTTCAAAAAAAATTATATGATTATTATAAAATTTTTAAATATGTTTTATAGTTAAAAAATAACCTTAAGAAAACTTAAACAAATAGACTTTAAATAAAATTAGCTAGTTTTTGTTTTCAAAATCAATCTTATCCAATTTGTGAACTTGCTAATAAATAAATTCAATGAGAAAGGACTACCAACACTCACTTTTTTTTCCCTTCTTTCGAAGCTCCTGCATATGTATGCTAAAAATAAATAAATAAATAAATAAACGCACTTCCATATGTTCTCTCATTTCTCAAAGTTATTGCTTCTTATTTTATTTTATTTGATTTTTCTTTAATTTCGGTGCTTGACCATGGAGCAAGTAGGACTATAATTTGTTTGTCTAAAAAAAAAAGGAAAAAAAAGTAGGACTATAATTTGTTGTGCACTTGCGCACCTTGAAAAATGTTAGTATATTTTTATTTTTAAAGACCTGGTGGCTGGTGCTGGCTGGCTTCATAGAAAAAAGAAAAAGTCTGTTTTCAAATGTCAACATGGATTTAAAATTTCCTATACAAGCTTTAAAAACTTTATTTAAGGATAGTAATGATATTTATCTATTACAATTACTTGCAGTAAAAAAAAAAAAAAATCTATTAGAATTACTTACTGATAAATTCCTAATTTAATGAAAAACAGTTCTTATGTGCCATTGATAAAACAAAATTCTCAACCAGAATACCGTGTTACAGCTAGCTTGCAAGAGGATATATATATATATGATATCCGTTGACCCAAACATGAAAACATGCAGGCCTCAACCTGAAACATGTCCGTTGATCGGAGAATGTTATGACTTATATAGGCCATTAATTGTTTGAGACAAGCATGGCCTCTAAACTAAAGAATAAAGAGCAGAGCAGCAAAGATTAGAGGAAGAAGATGATGAAATAGCTAGCAAAGGAATTAAGTAGAATATGGGTGTGTTTGAGAACCAGTTACGTTCAACCTAACAGCCGTTCAAATAAAAGCTACTCTCACATTATTTTTGCTTTTGTGTCTTGGAACACTTGTTTTTCCGTTGAATGTGCGTTCAAACGGTTAACAAGATACACTATTTGGTTAAGGTAAGTTCTCAATCTTTAATTTTAAATCTTCTTTTCACTTGTCATGAATGAATATATTATATATTATATGGTGTAGGTTAAATTCTTGGATGTTAAATGTTACAAAGCAAAGAAAATCTAACTACAAACTATGACAGAAAATCCTAAAGAAAGAGATTCGCCAAGCAACAGAAACTCTCCCCTAAGAACAGTTTTTCAACATATATCACCCTTCACCCTCATTTCTTTCCTCAAATCAAAATAGAACAGAAATTCGTTTCGCACATTGGCATTCGCTATTTGCTAGAGAGCGTCTCACACACTTCACCCTTCTCCACTTTATTTTATTTTATTCTAAGAGTTTTCCTAACCAGCATTCTTAGGACACCAATTAATGAATTAAAAGAGTAAAGATTTCATTGAAAATCATATTAGAGCACATTTAAGAGTTATAAAGGAGTGTGTTTTTCCACATCCTAATAAAAAAATTTCTCTTTTACTTCCTTAACGAATGCTCCAAAAGCACTGTCGCACTGGTTAGCATTTACCTTTAGATAAAGAATTGATTTTCTCATTTGTGACTAAAATTATTTACTTTATTACTTTATTCTTAGTGACTTTAAATGAATCAAATTTAGTTAATATTGTAGTAGCCATGCATCGCGAGCAGAATTAGTCTCTGACTCAGTGGGTTGGGAAACCCGTGATCTCTGATCTAAGACAAAAAAAAATTCATTAATATTAATTATACTTCGTTATCCTAAAAAAATTATACTTCGTTTGACTCAATTGATTTTGGAGACAGATTTAAGGAAGAATGATTTCAAGGTGAGACTAAAATCATTTACTTTTTCTCTTTTGACCATAGTTTTAAAAACCGACCCGGTGACCGACCCGGTCAGGGCACTGGGTCACTGGGTCAGTGGTCGAACCGGTGGGTCACTAATTGACCCGCATGACCCGGTCTGTATTAAAAAATTTGAAAATTTTATACCTGTCTTAAAAAAGTAAAAAAAAAATCACATAACAAATTAATATAATTCCACAAGCTCATTTTTCAAGTTCAAATCTATTGATATTCATAGTAATAAAATCACATTATAAATTACTTATTAAACTTTTTTAAAGTTTAAACAGAATTTAAAATAATAGAATCACACTATCAACTGTATCATCACTTCTTCAAACAAAATTCACAGTGATAGAATCACAGTATCAATTACCTAAGAATCACTACTCATAAATAATAAAAACAGAATTAACTAAAAATAACATTCAAGTTGGATTAAATAGAATCATGTCTCTTTTGATTTTTTATCCAAATAACGTCGTTTCAAGAAATTTAAAAAAAAAATTAAAATTAAAATTTAAAAAAAAAATAATTTTTTTTAATTTTTTTTTAAAAAAAATTAAAAAATTAAAAAAAAAAAAAAAAGAGGACCGGGTCGGGTCACCGGGTCGCCGGGTCAACCCCGGGTTTGACCGGGTCACACCGGGTTTGACCGGGTTTGACCGGGTCGATAACATGACCGGTCCGATGACCGACTCGACCCGGTCTGACCACCGGTTCCCGGTCCGACCGGTCCGACCGGCCGGGTCGGTCCGGGTTTTAAAACTATGCTTTTGACAGCTCTAAAATTATTTACTTTATTCTTAGTGACTTTAAATGAATCAAATTTCGTTAATATTAATTATACTTCATTATCCTAAAAAAAAATTATACTTCGTTTGACTCAGTTGATTTTGGAGAGATTTAAGGAAGAATGATTTCAAGGTGAAGGTGCTTTTTTTTGTTCAGTATGTAATAAAAATCTTTTGTATTATTTGAATATTAAAGAATTGATATTGTATATAATTATTTTTATCTCTCTTTTTTTTATCTTTATATATATATAGAGAGAGAGAGAGGATTAAAGCTGCTCCTATCAAATGCAATTTCACCACTTTGTTCTTTTATTCTGAAATAAAATCCTTTGTCACTCGTTGCCCAAAAAGTCCCTTTTGTCAACAAAACTGAACAGCTCCTATAGCCTCCAATAAATACACGTATGAATGGTGTTAGTAGCAAATTGAAACTATTGAAGCTGCAAATTGTATCTCTTTTTCCCTGGAATCAAATTCCTATAAAACAATCCTCTTATAAAACGGAAGGGAAAAAAGAAATACTAAAAGCTAAAAAATTGGAAGCGTAATTCGAACACCCGATGCAAGTGAAAGAGAGAAGATGGATGCGTTTGAGTTCATTGCTTCCCCTGCATATCTTATATGGTCTCATAGAGGACATATCTTATATAAAGGTACGAGGGTTAAATTTGGATCATATAACCATACATAGAGGGTCAAAATTTAATTTTATGTGACTACTTAAAAAATTATATGACTTTTTAAAAAACTCACATAACTTAGTGTATTTTAATCTTGACCATTCAAATAAGATATAATGATCAATATTTATTCATGCGCACACATCCATTTTTTAGTTGGAATGCATTAGGAAATAACACTAAAATGTTATAACAAAAAACCCCTTCTTTCCTTCAACTCTAATTAAGTAGACAGTGGGGATATTGTAGTAATTGAATGCTTATTTTTTTAAAAACAAAATTAAAAACCTATTTCTGTCTCCTAGTTTCTTCTTCTCCCTCACGTTTCCAGAATTCCAGTTCCTCTTTCTCCGCTCCAAAATTCACGAGTCCCCTATTTTCATCTCCAAATTCATACACTGCATATTTTTCTCACCCTTTTTCCAATGTCCCTTGCAGAACATTGCCAGAAAAAAAAAAAAAAAAAAAAACTAAACATAGCCCGTCAAGCCTTCACACTTTGTGATTTGAACTCATGCTTGCCATGTCTGGTTGTTTGTTATCCTCCTTTCCTTGCACAGTGATACAAATTAAAACAATTAACACGTTTTTCAACTCATGACAAAGAATGATTAATGTTTGCTTATAAAACTTTACAACATCATCTCCAGAAGACAACATAGGACAACAACCTCGGAGGAGCCCTTCTTCAATGACTGATCTACGCAAAGGAGAGTAGGATAGAGAGGGATCTACGTGGGTCGTGGGAGAGAAGGGGGGACTAGGAGAGAGAAACAGTTTTTAAAAAAATAAAAATTAAATTACTATAATATCCTTGCCCCTACATAATTACTCCCTCCGTTCTAAAATAATGATCTTTTTAACTTTTTATTTTTGTTTCAAAATAATGGTCTTTTTAGCTTTTTTAAGCTATTTTTTTCAATAATACTCCCAGACATAATTAAGAAGATCAATTAATACTTGCATTGGAAAGAGACATCTGTCATAAAAATAAGTTAGTGGATAACATGATGTTTTTGTTATTGGTGGATAGTGGTATAATTAATGACAAGAGTAGTTGAAAAAGTAAGGGTATTTTTGTCTAAACTTATATCAATTGAATGTTTCTTAATCAGTGTGCCACAACATTAAAAGACCATTATTTTGGAACGGAGGGAGTAAAGCGGAAGAAAATAATGGGTTTTTTGTCATAATTTTTTGGTTTTCGCTTTCATTGTTCAAGATTATTTTCTAATAAAAATAGAGGGAAAAAAAAGGACTAAATGTGTGAGTTCCATGTGATAAAATTTCTTGTCCATAGGTATTCGAAAAGTGAGATACGTGTTGTATGAAAAAAAAAATGAAAATATCCCCCCTTTTAAATAGCCTGCTTGTATGAATTTTTTTTCTAAGATAAAAGTAGAAAGATAACGAGTTTAATGATCACGATACGACTTTTAAAGTAATTATCATAAAAGTTAACAAACTTATCATATATAGTAAGTAATGATTAGATGATGGTGTAAAATTATTTTACATTGTCAATGTATAGTCTATTTTTTCAAAGGTAATATCCTTATTATTTATTTCTTTTTCCCCCTCTTTTATATTTACTAAACAAGCATATTTTTTTTTACTAGTTTGTATCTTTTCTTATCTATGTTTTCTTTTTATTTTCAAATCTTTCAAACAAATTATAAAATCCACCCATTTTCTCATTATTTTCTTTCGTCATCCAAAGGCATAACTCTGTATCGATTGAATTTAACTTCATTAATTATTCAATTATCTAAATAAATTCCATTTTTTTTAAAAAAATTGACCTCAGACACCTTATTTATTAAAAGGCTAAATAACCATTTTAGTCATTTATCTTATTTATTTTGTTCAGTTTTGTCCTTTATCTTTTAAAAAAATCATTTTGATCCTTTATTTTATTTAAAAGGTTCAAAATGGTCATTTATTTTTTAAAAAGTTCACTTAGGTACCTTATCTTATTTAAAATGTTCAAAATAGTCCTTCAAATATTTAAATATATTAAAAATGATCATTTATCTTAGTATTATTCGAAGGATAAAGTTGAATATATTTAAATAGTTGAATAACCATTTTGAACCTTTTCAATATAAAATAAGATACAAAAGTAAACTTTTTAAAAGATAAAGAATCATTTTGAATTTTTAAATAAAATAAAGGATCAAAGTGAACTTTTTAAAAGATAAATGACCATTTTAAACAAAATAAATAAGATAAATGACCAAAATGGTCATTTAGCCTTATTAAAAATGTGAAAATCTTACCCTAACATTTAATAAATTGCAAATATCAGTTATATTAATTAGTTTTTAAAACTAATTTAATATGCTTTTGATCTTTGAAAATATGATATTTTTAAAAATTAGTATCTATTTAAATTTTATTCATATTTATTTCTTAAAAAATTACCAAAATTATGTGTTCTTAGTCTTTGATAAGTGACGAAAAACACATTATTCTTGTATAAAAACTAAACAATAGTGTCATATTTTTAAAATTAAAAACATGTTTAAGCTAAATAGCTAATACAAGCTAAATTAGTCATTTTTTTCAAGATAAATATGATATTTTTTATATTTTAAAAACTAATGTATTCATTCTTAAATATCTTGCTCACAAATTTAAAAAATACTTCAAATTTTTTTTTGAGATAACTTCAAATTATTTATATACAATGGTAGTACTAAGGTTTTTTTTTTTTGACCAGAGTACTAAGGTTAAAACTTATCACCTCATGCATATTATCCAAATAAAGGAATGAAAATGGTATACAAGAAAATTAAACTTTATTTTTTATATCGGAAGAAGATTGTTATGGTAAAATAAATTAGTCATGCAATCATTCTATATTTACCTATTTCGAGTTGAATTGCACGCATACATTTTTTTTTTGTTAAAGACTGTAAGAAATAAAATATTCAACAAAATAAACAAATCACACCAATGTTTTTCAGTTAGACCTGAGTAACACAATCAGAGAGAGAGGGAGAGGATCTTCAAATCCAGCAACTCTTTCTCTTTTTTCCTTTTCTTTTTCTTACTCCATCACTCACCTTAATAACGAGTCCTTCCAAAAAAAAATGATAAAATTCAAACTATAATGTTCCATATAATTAAGGTAAAATCATGCTAAAACAAATAGAGAAAGTTTAATTAAAATATAACAAATAATATGTTCAAGTTGCAAATTCTATTTTTATTTCCGAAACTAAGACATTGGTTAAAATATTAAAATTTCATTAATTTCACAAGCATAAAATGAAAATTTTGTAACTTTAAATGTACAATTAATTATAAAAATAAAGTTAGAGTCTATATACTATTTTTTTCTTCTTTTTTACACTTCTTTTTTCGATGTAGATAGACATCACAGATAAAAGAAAAACAAACTGGAAACTTCTATTTATGGGTAGTAGTTGAGGAATTGATGAAACCAATGTGTGTTGCTTAAATATTTGTCGATTTGTCATGAACAAGATTTAACACGCCCCATGAAAGCGCGTTCAAGTATTTTTCTCTCTGAACATCAATATTCTATGGTGGGTCAAACATTCAATCACAACAAGAGCTTCAATCTCAATAATCATTAGTTCTTCTCACATTGACTTTTGATACCCAATGTTCTCAATTTCCTTAAAATCAAAACAAGAATCTATGCAATTTGCCAGAACACGGATTCCAAGAATAATTAGTATCCCATTTTCAAAATCCCTATTGAGTTTTCATTTCAAATTCTTTTTAGTTTTTTCAATGCAATTTTCTCAGATTTTCACAATTTCATCTTCAAGGTTTGTCGAGCCCGATTTCGTCACAGATTTATTTGAAAATTTCCTAACTTTTCTAATTCATTGAATGATGCTTCAATGGCTCACAAAACCCAATTAACAGATTATGATTTCTTTGAATTCTGACAACTTTTCTATTTGTGGCAGAGAATAAGCTGCCCTTGACTCATGCCCAATTTAAGATGAGAAAGGAAATAATTTGATATGTAAGATTTTCTATTAGAAAACCTTTTTTTTTTCTTTTCTTTTCTTATTTCATTGCTATTGGCCATTGTTTATGTTTCTTCATGATGTGCTGCATATGTTATTTGCAAGATGATCAAATATGTTAAGTGTTCTTATATCTTCATGCAGAGAGGTAGTTGACAAACATATGGCTATTGTCAAATTGTAGCCTCAAGTTTTTTGACTTGGTTTCAAATATTGGATGGTGGAGATGTCTGTTCAACATGAAAATTCTGATACTAATGGTGTATCGGGTAAAATCTTTTTATTCTTTTTTCTCTTCCTCTCTCCCAAAGGAATGTAATATAGATGTTTTATAAAAAATATTGAATTCACTTTTATACGATAAGACCATTTCATTCACATTTTGTTTTCTCCTTCTTTTCGGGTTAAACAATTTATATGAAAGACTAATCAATGGATGAGAAGGGATAATGCAATTTCCTTTCTCTCAAGGAACTGAATTACCATGATTCTTATTAAATGTTTAAGTGACTAGGGATGCTAATACCAGAATTCTATGAGTTCCTCATAGTTAAAGATTATTTGGATAATTATTTTGTTTCTTGGGAATTTTGGTACTCTTATTCTTATTGTTGTTTTCTTATTCTGATTTATGAGAGAATAACAACTTTAGATATTGCACTCATCTTAAACCATGTGGTATTAATCCTCATTAGCTTCATTTAAGTACAACACAAAAGAGTTACTTCCTAAATATTAAAATATACCTATCCACTATCAAGGGTCTAGCTTAGTTGATTGAGTAAATGCGTAAGCTGTTGTAAACTCTCGATATCTATCTTCAATTTCTATAGATAAAAAAAACCTACCCACCTTTTATTAAAACAGTCTAAATTAGAGAAATAATACAATTATACAAGACTTACTCCAAAAGCTTTTGATGTTTCTTATGTGGAGTAAAAGATCATTGACAAAGGATGATGAAGGTCCAACCCAAGAGTCATGAGTTAGTATTGGCATGACTAGTAGTCACGAGTTACAAGTAGCCATTAAAAACTAATAATAAGCATGTTTTGTAACTTATGAAACCGTCGATTTTTTCATAACTTTTAGTTTTCTTTTGGATGAAAATAGCCTTATAGGATTAGTATTTTTTTTTGTCTTGGGTCAGAGATCATGGGTGTCTCCCAACTCACTAGGTCAGAGACTGATCCCACTTGTGGTGCGTGGCTGCAGCTGGGCCAAGGAAATTTTGCAAACAGAGGAAATCAAACACAGGTTCTTCCGCTAAATAGATCGTTCTTCCACATGTGAATGCAACGGGGCCTTATACCACTGCGCCAACCCTATGGGTTACCTTGTAGGATTAGTATAAATAGGATCTTTCTCATGGTCATTTTCATCCAAGAATTGAAGTCCCTTTTCACTTTCTCTTTTTTTCTTGTGTTTTATGAGATAATCATTGTCTTTATATAGCTTTTGGAATGACATTTGAAATAAGATATTGCATAAAAAGGACAAATTTGGATGTGAGAAGTATGGCTTGAAATATCTTCTTTATATTTACCTTTTAAGTTTGTGTAAGTTGAGTTTTCTAGAAAAGAAAAGCTTGGCTTCCAAAAGAAGGTGAATCTCCATTTCTATGAAGCTATAAATAATTAATCAAATAGAAAGGAAATGTTAATTGTTAGTTTAGAGCAACCAGCAAGACCAAAAAAATTGTTAAAGACTATTGGTGAGTTTAAAAATTAGTAGGATACAAGCCATTTTTTATATTTTATAAGATTATTGTCTGTATTTATTAGTGGAAGTTACTAATAGTGACCTCTCTTGTAATTTCTTTAAGATTTATGACGATTCTATAAGAGACTAACTATAAAATGAAATCTCTCAACTGTAGGATCAGGATCTTGCCTTTATGATCTCTTCTGTTCTGAAACACCAAGTTTGAATACTCAAATTCTAAGAGAACGATGGATGTCTTCCGGTATTTTACCCTTTATCTTTTTTCTTTTTTTCTTTTTTTATAATTATATTACAATGGTTGTTCTTTGTTAGTTTGTGATGCATAAAATGCTTGTTTAACTTAACAACATGGATTAGCCATAATGGATTTTGGTAAATAAATGTATGGACACTAGACTTGATCCTTTTAATAATTTTCAGTTTTACCCTTTTATTAATTTTTTGTTTAAATTGAAAATAGCTATTCATCTTTGTTATGACATAAACTATATGGCATCCTTATTATTGTTATATAGTTACCAAATAACCATAAAAAATTTAAATTAAATGTTATTGTATCATTGAAATTTCATAAACTAAACAGGAAAATAAATTGTGGCATAATATAATTTTTTTATGAACCATAAGTATAAAGTTGGGAAAGGATATTTTTAGTTATTAGAGTTAAATGTTTGAATTTGCTAAGTGTAACCAAAGAAGTACATATGTCTAGGCATCCAAATGACATACCACACTTAAGAAATCTGCATAACTAGACATCTTATGCTCAAGACCCCAATAATATCATGTTTGGATATTTTAGATGCTTGCGAAAGATCTACCATTCATATAATGAACACTTCCTTAGTTTACCATATTCTAAGTGAATGGAATTTTAACAATTGAAACTTGAAAGTACCAAAATTCAATATATTGACATCACGTGAATTATTACTTGTACCTCATTATATTGTCTATCATCTATATATAGATATTTGATTAACCGATGGACCTTCCTAATCCATGAATGAACTAAGGGATGCATTATAATTAACTTCTGATATTAATGTTTTTACTTTGAAATCTAAAAATTCTTAAATTCACACAAGGATGCTCCTTGTTTTGACTTTTGTAAATATAATGCAATATCGTATATTGTAAATAATTTTCACAGTTGTGTAATGTAATTTTATGAAAAGTTGCCATCAACCAAAATTTCATGGATTGAATAAATTTTATTCCTTAATGGATGATATAATAATGACAACACATGAGCTAATTTACAGCTATGAATTACATAATAAGATGAAAGAATTTCAAATAATTAGATATCAAAGTACCTCTTGTACTGTCTTTAGTGTAGTTCCTAACCTCAATTTTTATCATTTTGTAAAGAAATTTTATGACAAAAGCTAATTTAGTTGATTAGTTTAACCTTGTTTCATTTCCCCATATGGATTACTAGGTCCACAAAAAAGGCTAGACAATTTGATGCGTCAAGCTGGGAACAAGTATTGTGCTGATTGTGGATCATTGGAGCCAAAATGGGTGTAAGTATTTGCTTGATTTTAAAGGAATTTAGCCTATATGCATTGCTCACTACTCATGTTGTTTTATAACATTATCATGAATCAAGAGCTAGATGTTATTTTTTTGGACAAATATTTTCATTGATTGTCTAAGTTAATCGAGAAGATACAACTGTCTTAATCAATCAACTTACATTTGAATAGGAACATCAATTTCAATGTGTTTTTTATTTGCTTCCTATCATGGTGAGCATTCTAAAATAATTTACAAATTGTTGTTTTCACTTGTAAGTTTTACATTTCATGTATCTAAGTAAATTCTTGATAAGTTTTAGTCAACTCTTTTTCTCCTTAGTGAAGTTTTTCTATCCTGCTTTTGATGTGTCTCAGTAACTAATATCATGAGGAGAGTCCTTAGATATTATTCCAATACTTTCTTTTTATTTTATATTTTTAGATTACTAGAATAATGAAGGAAAAATATTTGGGTACATAAAATATGATCAAAATTTATTAGCAAATTAGTTTTGTAAAAAAAAAAAAATCATATTATTTGCATTTAATTTTATTCACACCATTGGTTGAATATCAGGTCTTCAAGTCATGGAGTATTTATTTGCATCAAATGCTCTGGTATACATAGAAGCCTAGGTGTCCATATATCAAAGGTATGTTATGAACATGTAAAAGTATTTTGAGATAAGATATTGTAAGTATTGTTCAAAACCTCATTTATCTATGTAACATGATCATCATCATTTCTATGGGGCGGGGGGGGGGGGGGGGGGGGGGGGGGGTGTTCACATTCTTATAATCCACTATACAAGTTAAGGTTGTTTGATATTTAAAAAAATATATGGCAAATGTTCTTTTAATATTTTGGATTCTACTTTGATGGTTGGAAAAGGGGGGCTAAAGGGTGAAGAGAGAAGGGAGGGAGGTCGTAGGTTCAAATCTCTCCCACTGACATTTCTAACAAAATTAACAAACTAACATTTGCCAATAAAAATAAATTGGATTCTACTATTTTTGAAGTTACATATAACCAATGACATGATTTTTGCATTGGTTCCTTATTTTCTTTGTTGTCCATCCTTATCTTGTTGTCAACTTACTCTCATGTTAAGTTTGTATAGAAGTGATCTCATCATTAATGGCTAGCAAATGTGAGAAAAATTATCTGATGATGCTTTTACTTAAGTGGTTATAAACAAGATTTATAATAATTAAGTGAAGGTCATGTAAAAGAAGTTAAGAACACATGCATTTGATGATCACCTTTAATTTTTAAACTACTTTTAATTTTTTAAACTACTATAAGGAGAAAAGTGAACAAAATGATAAACGAAATTTGTTAGCTTACACTAGAGAGATTATTAATGTGAATAAAAATTTCTTAATTGAATTTGGTACCTAGTCTCTACTAATTAAGCAATCCAAACATGTTCATAATTTGGTGAGAGTGGAGTATTTTAAGGCCCTTCCCCTTATCCCAATGTATCCCTACATGTTCTTACATGCATTTACTTGCATGTTTAGGAATAAAAATTCTAACATGATTTGATATTACCATAGGTTCTATCACTAAAGCTAGATCAATGGACAGATGAACAAGTTGATGCATTGGTGAAGTTGGGTGGAAATACAGTAATCAACAATAAGTATGAAGCTTGCATTCCAAGTAATATAAGAAAACCAAAACCAAATTCTTCCATTGAGGAGCGCTCTGATTTTATTAGGTAACTGGTAAAGCACACATGCACTCACAATTCATAATTTTGTTGCATAAGTATACCATTGTGAATCACAAATGTAATTTTATTATTCAGGAGAAAATATGAGTTTCTACAGTTTTTGGATACTGAGGAGAATATGACTTGTCCCTTTGTACCATCTCATGCAAGAAGTTCATCATCTTCCCATAGCAGTTCCTCAAGCAACAATTCCTCACAAGACAAAAAGCGTTATGATAAACAACCAACTAAAAATCGTATTGGGAGCGCATTTCGAAATAGTCGGGGAAGAAAAGACTCTGGGAATAAGAGTTCAAAGAAGAGCAACTCATTGGTAATGTTTCATTTGATTACTGCTAGCTATATCAGTCATCTGCCAAATAAATTGCATAACTCCTTTTGAAATAAGCTAATGCAAGAAATTGTACTATGAACCTATTTGGATAAGCTTATCCAAAAGGACTTCTAGGAGAAAAAAATAAGAAAAAAAAAAATGAAATTAGCTTCTCCATAAGCTCAAATTAACTTATGGACAAACTAGTAGAAACTCCCTCATCTTTTAGAAAAATTATATAAGAGAGCTTCTACAAATAAGATTATGCATAAGCTAATAAACTAATTTTAGCTTATGGAGAAGTTCATTTCATTTTTTTCTTCTTATTTTCTTCTTTTAGAAATATATAGTAACTATGCATTCTATTTATGTTTGCATATGTTATATGACGAAAAAATGGTCTAAACAAGATTTAGTTTTCAAGATTTGTTAGTTGCATTGAGAATTTTATGATCTATTTTTTCATGTGTGATTTTGATTTCAAAGTGTTACTAAGAAGCAACTTGAGAATTGGAGCATTCATATATTATTTTTGTCCTTATTCTAAGTATAAAACAAGGGAAAATGATAAGTATTAAACTATTAAAATTTTCTTTTTCTTGAATACTAAATCTTGTTTCTCTCTATTTACTATTATAGGTAGGCATGATTGAATTTATTGGGTTGATCAAGGTCAATGTGGTTAAAGGCACTAACCTTGCTATTCGTGATGTAATGAGTAGTGACCCTTATGTCATCATATCTCTTGGTCACCAGGTGAGTTTCTTCATCTCTCAACTATTCATACATGCATGTAAAATAAACTTAACATGTAACACCTTTAATATCTATTCTTGCTTTGCAGTCAGTGAAGACACGTGTCATAAAAAGCAGTTTAAACCCAGTTTGGAATGAAAGCCTAATGTTGTCAATTCCCGATCACATTCCTCCTCTTAAAGTGGTAAGTTGAATACCATTTCTTGTGAGTGAGTAATCATAAGAAAAAATTATCAAATTAATAAGTCTTTTTGGTAATTAATACCCATAATCTTGCATTAGACTTTATTCAATTTTTTTTCTTCAATAATAGGTTAATAATCGTTTTTGTAATGGATTGCTATATGGAAATCACACTTAATATCCATTTAACTTTTTTCTTTCATTAAACCTGAAATTTGAGGTTTAGATTTTAAAAAGTTACTTGTTAAAATGAAAATAAATAAATAAGAAAGAACTTGATTAGTTTTTCTAACGTCGAGAAAGACATTGAATTTCAAGATAATTTAAGGGGTTGCAAAATGAAAGTAAGCTTGGTTTGCGTCCTTTAGCATGAATTTCAAGTTGTCGATGTTTTTAGGAAAATTACAATACTTAATTCATGTTAAGAGTTCAAAACTAGGAATCAAACGCACATCCCACTTATTTAATAGTTGACAAAATTATATTTTTGATAACCTTTTGCATAAGTTAAATTTTATATCGATCCAACTATTAAATCATGTTATATTATATCTTGATGATCACATTAATAACTCAGAATTTCCTAGATATGCAATCTAATAATAGAAATATACTTATATTTAAATATCATATTATTTGTTAAAATACAATATTGTGATGAAATATCCATTAATTTTTAAACTGTATGAAATATTTGCAGGCTTAATCTACTCCACAAAAACTTTCAAGACAACTATTAGATAGATTGATAAATTTTAACTTTTATAAAAAGTTATTAAAGGTGGCATTTTGTCACATTTGATACCCGATGCCGTTGGATCTTGTCTTAATTTTGCGAAATAATTAAGGTGTCATTTTGTTAAGGCTTAAATATGTTTTAGGTTCCTAGTAAATTAGGAAATTTTATTTTGGGTCTCTAATCATTTTTTTTTTGTTTTGCTTTAAGTCCCTAATAAAAAAAAAATGTTTTTGATCTTTATTATTTTATTTTAGTTCTTTTTTTTTTGAAAGGATGTTTTTGTCCTTCTAATATATCTATTTTTTCATTTGAGTCCTTATAATATTTTGTTTATTTTGTATTAGTCCATTTGAAAAATATTTGATAGAGACTTATAATAAATGATCTACATATTTTAGGGACAAAAATGAAAAAATAGATATATTAGAAGGACTAAAATAAAATAACAAGGATCAAAAACAAAATTTTTGTTTTATTAGGAATTCAATGCAAAGAAAAAAATTATTAGGGACAAAAACAAAATTCGTTAATTTATCATGACCTAAAACATATTTAAGCCTTTTGTTAAATTTGATGCCTAATGTTGCTTGATCTTGTCCTAAATTTGTTAAATTAACTTATTGTGATGCATACATGTAGCTTGTGTACGACAAGGATACTTTCTCAACTGATGATTTTATGGGCGAGGCTGAAATTGACATTCAACCTCTAGTTACAGCTGCAAAGGCATATGAGAAATCTTCAATCAATGAATCCATGCAGCTTGGAAAATGGGTAGCAAATGGTGACAACACTCTTGTTAGAGATGGTATCATCTCCCTTGAAGATGGGAAGGTCAAACAGGAGATCTCAGTGAGACTACAACATGTTGAGAGAGGAGTGCTAGAGATTGAACTTGAATGTGTTCCTCTAACTCAGTAGTTGAGATAGATGTTGAGGGTCAAAACTTAGCAGAACACATTTTGGAGCATTTATCACTGTAGATTGTCCTTTCTCAATTTCCCTTTGTACATTATTCTGTGACTGTGACCATCCTTCTATAGATGAACAAAATATGAAATATCAAAAAGAGTTTTGGGGGAGAAAGCTTATTGATTAATCAGCAGTAAATATTGGTGGTAAATCTATAAGTGGATGTTTAATTAGGATTAAAAGTTATTTAATATCACATGAATTTAAAAAAAAAAAAAAATCGTGATTTTTATGTTTTAATTTTGACCATTTATGATAACATTTTTTTTTATCCATGAGAATCAAAAACAGGTATCAGAGGATTTACAACAACTCACACACCTTGTTCAACCAACTGAGATAGACTCGCTCGATATTCATGATAACATTTGATTCATGGTCGTAAATGAAGTATTTAGTGAGAAATTCATTTTTATACACGAGTGAAATGAGTAAATTTAAGCTAAACAGATAGATTATCAAAATTAAAAGGTTTTAAACTCATCAGTTAAAAAGGTCACTTGAATTTTTAAAAATTCACATGACATGTGTATTTTAATCTTAATAATTTATGATAAGATCTAATAACCAATGGTTATTTTTCCCACTTTCACATAATGATATAATATAATTGAGATCAAATCCATGAAGTTTAGAACCTATAAACTCATAACCACTCGAATTATATTCAACCTAAGAAAATTAAGAATCAATTTTAGTGATCCACTTGAATCTATCTTATTTTTAGCCCAAAAATTAGAGTGAGGACTAGTTAAGCTCAAATTGAAATTGAAAAGAATTGTATTTGACTTAATTAAGGATCTTAATTGATTCTATTCAAAACTTTGTTGAATTTATTAACTTGTTTTATTAATTCATATTAATAATTAAGATTAAAATATTAAAGTTATGTGACTTTTTTCAAATATAATTTTTTAAAGTGATTATGTGACTTTGAGTATTCTTTAATTTTGATCAATATTTATTTATAATTCTATTCTTAAAATTTGTTCTTCTCATTCTATATAAAAAGCTCTCTTACTAAATACATTTTCATTGAAGGATAATATTATAACGTAATGATTAGATTAATAAAATTTATTAGTTATAAAAATTATTAAAAGTTCTACAACTTTTATGCAGCAATCATTCCCCATCTAAGAAATATGATAAAGCATTGGAGTAAACGTTCAAACCAGACAACGACATGCTAACATCATACAAAATTATATGGTATATAAGAAATTAAATATAAGCCGTGAATGTTGAGTTTTCAATAATTCACAATAAACAACAAAGTTATAGGATTATTATCCACTACTGAACACTTTTGAGTTTTGATGGCTTTACCATAATCTCAAGGCACCTTTAGCTACAAATCCACTGCCACCAATGGCATGGGAACAGAAACAGACTTCACTGCCATCAATTGCGACTGAAAAAGACTAAGGAGCTCTCAAGTCTCCACTGCCGACAACATAGATTAGACTTAGAAATAGTTTAGAAAAAGTGTTTCATATTTATAAAAGAACAAATTACAACTATACTTTTTGAGATTTCGTATAACAAGCACTTTTTACTTTTTTTTAATCATTATATTTGCCTTTTTTATAAGGAATGTTAGTGTAAAATTTGAAAAAATATTAAAGAGATGTCATGTAATGATTTCAAATACATAATATAAGGAGATGTTAGTATAATATTTTCAAATTTAAAGAATGATTAGTGTAGAAAAATTAAAAAAGGTAGAATTATGTGTAATTTGATAAAAATTTATGAATGTTACTATAATTTGCTCTTACATAAAAGTTACAAGAAAATCACATAACACATGTATCAATTAACAGGAGATTGTTTTAGTTTAATTATAGATTTCGAGTTTAAGTCTTGATATATAGATGTGTTAAATATTTGGATAGAGAATTTTGTTGTCCATAACAATTTTATCTCACTTGGACATGATTATTTATATTAGACGATACTGTAGTTTATAATAATAATAATAATAATAATAACTTTACGAAAAGTAAAATATTTGTGCTCTCACCATTATAAATCTCTTTCATGGGCCTTGCATTTCCTATCCATAAACACATTGATACAAGAAAAATCTACTTCCTCACAAACCGCCAAAAAAAACATTATGTATGTAGGACAAGCGTTTTGAGTGTTGTGTTTGGAATGCTGAAAACAATGTTTGGAATGGTACAAAGTAAGGAAGAGAGAAAACAAAATTAAAAATTGAAATAAAAGAGATGAAATTTTTTTTTTCTTTGAAAGTTAACTTTTTCTTTCTTTTTTCTTCATTTTCTTTTTAACTAAATGAAAAAAAAAATGTATTGTTACTAGTGTTTTTTTCTGCTCTAAATTTTTCTTTCTTCCAACTCGTGTGAGAAAAAGGAGAGAGATTTCCATATAAACAAAGATAGCACGCACACAAGAGGTACCAACATTTGGTTTTTTAAGATTTTAAAATTATCAAATTAGTATAATTTAAAAAAAATTTGTTAATACGAAAATGATCAAATAAGTCGAATTTTATGAGTATAATTTTTATGTTTACAGCATGGAAATTAAACTCTTACTAAAAGCATTTAATTATAATATATTGATAATATAATAGTTTTTATACTGTTGTTTAATTTTAAATTATTATATATATTAAATTTGTTAAATTTTATAATAATTATTTTAAAAGTTATACATAAGAACATTTCCAATTAATTGGCAATGTAAATTTTTTTACATAAATTTAAATCCATACTTTGTATTGTAAATTTTTCAAACACTACACTAATTAGTAATTTTAAAAGTAAAGGCTTAATTGTAATTTTTATCCCCAACTTTTTATTTTTTGGTGAATTTTACCTCCAATAAATTAATTTGACACATTTTATCCCCAACTTTTTTAAAAAGTTACAAATTTTACCTTCTACTATTTTGTTGACATGACATGTTGACTTGAGTATAAAAAGTGAGGGTAAAATTCACCAAAAAAATAAAAAAATTAGGGATAAAATTCGTCAAAAAATGAAAAAGTTAGAGATAAAAAAGTAAAAAGTTGAGGATAAAAAATATAATTATTTTAGCATGTCATGTTAATAAAATGGTGGAAGGTAAAATTTATAATTTTTTAAAAAAGTTGAGAATAAAATTCATCAAAAAATAAAAAATTAGAGATAAAAATTATAATTAAGCCAAAAATAAACTACGACAGCCACCAACATGATCCCTCGTCTGATCACTACTGTTGCTAGTGCTCCAAGTTTCCAACCACAATTATCGGTGACACCCTCCAATAAAATTAAAATTTCTCAAATAAAAATTGTGAATTGTGATTCTAAACAATAAGGTCTAACTCAGTTGGTTGAACATTGTGCGTAAGTTGTTATAAATCTTAATATCTATATTCAATTCTTACGTATAAAAAAAAATTAACTTATTCTTTGTCTAAATTAAATATCAAAATTAAAATGTTAATCTCATTCTGGCATGACTCATCTTATAATTGAAAATTTCCATTCTGAAAAAAATCTTATAATTGAAAATTAGAATCCCAAATTATAATATCAATTTTTCCTGTAATAATCTTACCTTGAAAATGTTGCAGTATTATTTATTGATTTTGCTCTTTGGTCAAGTGTATTAATTATTTAGGAGCCAGCATATCATATATCTTGAACAAGGAAATAAGATCAGAACCTTATGCCTCGTCAAAAAGGGAAAGAAAGCAACGAAATTTACATTAAAAAGCACTAATTAATAATAAAAAAAAAATCAGATAAAATGTCTACAGCAGATTGAATATTGCGTTGCCGGAATATTCGCTAGCTTATATCATAAGGCAGAATATTACAAAGAACTATTTGAAGTTAATTTGGGTATGGAAAAGAATAATCACGAATGTTCTTTTCCTCCTCTTCTTTCTTTCGCTTTCATTTCTTTTTCTTTTTTTTGATATAAATCGATTTCAATTTTTGAAGTCACAATCACAAATCTCGTCATAGGTTAACATTAGGTGCACCTATACTATTTAATGTGAAAAGCAGATGGCAACAATTTCAATTCACATTTTAATAGAAAAAAAAAGACATACAATCGTGGTTTCAACATGAAGAATGAGACATACACATTCCTGGGTCTCACAACACTTTCTTTTTTTTACTCAATGGGTCTCACAACACTGACAACCTATATACTCTTGAATGAGACATACGCATTACTAAATATTAGCAGAAACATTGTCTGTCTGAATTTATTGCATATACAATTAATGTATTTTTTTTTTATCAATCTAACTGATATAGGAGGTTAAAATACAGTAGTAGATTAATTTGCAATAAACTTAAAAGTGGTATAAACCACACGTATTTTTTTTTACTAGTTAAGCTGAAACAATCTCATATCAATTGTTCTACGCACTCGATGATTTATTGTTATACATTTAGCCGGTCTTAATTTTGAAAAAATAATTTGTTCACATATTTTTAAATTAGTTTTTGATAAAAAGAAACATTATTCTGTAAAATTAATGTTTTTCAAATATACTATTAAATCAAATTTCATTCAAATGGCAATTAGACAAACTAGAGCAGAGTCAATCAACAAACAAGCCAGGAACTGGCTATAACCACACTAAGCATCTGCCAACAGAGTCACTGCTAAAAACAGCCTACAATATGATTCAAAATGAAGAAAAAGACGAAGACAATTCCATTTCACAATTTTACAGAGACATATAATGGTGCTTTCAAGTTTCAACATTACATTCTCTTTACTTCCCAATTGCTGTGTAATTGAAACAACTGAGATTTTGTATCATATTGGCTGAATGAAAACATGTGGGAAGCAAGCCAGGAACAGGCTATAACATGTAAACAGCAGCCAACAGAGTCCCTGCTAAAAGTATGCATTATGAAGAAAAAGATGGCGATTGGCGACAATTCCATATCACAATTTTACACACAAAAAACAAACAATCGTGCTTCCAACATGAAGAATGAGACATGCACATTCCATGTCTCAATTCATTATAGAGTGACAATTTACCACTTTAATGAGACATGTATCATGCATGTGTTAAGACTATAGGTTAATTTATTTTAAGAAAACAAAACTTTTTCACAGCTTTTAGAAAGAAGAAAAAAAATCATTAAATCTCCAGGAACCAATCTTTCTCAAACGTGATATTAAATCTAAATTTTATTCAAGTGTCAATTGGACGAATCCCCTGCAGTTTCCAAACATGTGTAGTCGAAATCCAACCATTAAAATTCATTAAATTTAATTTGAAGAGAGAAACTTAAGATTCAATAAGACAAATTAAAAGACCTGATCCATGCAGTTTCTTTTCATAACTTGAGAAAATCTTAATCCCAATTGGACAATCAATAGCAGCAGAGTCAATCAAAATGCCAAGAACAAACTATAACCTCATGCCTAAAATCCCAGGGAAGTGGACATTTTAATAGTCATGACTATGACTATTAACCTCATGTCACATGACCACATCATTCTTGCAGCAATAATGCAATGCAATCATTATCTATATCAAAATGCACGCACAGACCACCAGTGATTGAATCTAGGACAGAGCCAGTACCTAGTACCAATTACCAAACAACATTATTAACTAAGATATGATGAAGATATTAACATTTAGTACTATTTTACTGTATCACCAACAAGATTATCTCTGAAGAAAAATATGAGAATTGAAAAATAAAATAAAAATGGGCATCATAGAGAAAATTGATCCGAGATTAGACTAAAAAAGGAGGGATATATTAAAACATCCCATCATATCATAATTCCCATTATAAACTATCATCCACCAACAGCCAATATTTAGCAAATCCTCGTACACCACTAAATATTTACACCCTCCATTAGAATACAATATACACATCTGACATGCCCCATTCCCCCACCCCAGTTTCTCATTTCAACAATAATAAAAATAAAATAAAAAAAGAAAAATCACTCTTGAACAAAACAAAACGCATGTTCAAGGAGGAATTGAACCGAACCCACACGAAAATCATGATCATTAATCAAGATTCAAGAACAGCAATAAGGACACCTCAAGAGTCCATTCTCATTGCACTCCAAGCACCTCTTCAAGGCCCCTTCGTCCTCATCAAACACCTTCCTACTCCCGCTACAATTCTCGCAGGGCACGAACCTCGCGTCCCCGCAATTGTCACACACGAACCCTGGTTTCAGCTTCGGGAAACCTTCTAGAATCATCTTCGCCAAATCACCGCTCTCGAACAAATGCTTGATAACATCAGCGCCTCCAACGAACTTCCCCCTTATAAAGACCTGCGGGAGCGCCACGTGGCGCTCCCCCAGCGCGCGCTGCAGCTCCTCCCTGTAGTTTAAATCCATCGACACGTCCCTCTCGTCCACCCAAACCCTAAACCCCTTCAGGATCATGCGCACCGCGTTGCAGTCCTCGAACGTTCTCCGAATCCCGCGAAGGCTCGTTAGGTACACCACGATTCGGTCCTCCGTGTTTGGTAATCGGAACAGCGTGCACGAATCTGAACCTGAACGCGATTCGGATTTTGGTTTTGGTTCTGGTTCTGGTTCTGGTTCTGGCAGGGATTTTTTTGGGGACTCGAACAAGGTGCAGAGCTTCTTCACCATTTTTCCGCGGATGGAGGATTTCATTGATTCCATTGAACCGTAGAAGCGGTTCACCGAACCGGACCGGTCGAGATTGTGGTGGTGGTGGAGGAGGTAGGGTTTCTGCGAGGACTCCGATTTCGTCGAGTGGATCGTGTTCGAACGGTTGAAGAACGGGAACCGCGACATCTTCGCGAATTCGAGTTACCTGAATGCAAAGAATCGAAACGTTTTAGTGCGTTTTGGTAAGCGTTTTTTTTCTGCAAATTGATGATGTCAAGAATGAAATTGATTTTTGTGAAATTGATTATTTGAAATTGATTTTGTGAAATGATGTAATGCAAGTTGTTTCAACTCAAAATTAATTATGAACCTGAAATCAATTTCTCAGAATGAAATCAGATATTTGCTTGCAATTACGTTACTTGATGTTTCGTCAATGTAATTATGGACAATCTTACATGAATTGGGAGACAATACTAATATTTTTAGGGTTTCTTTTGGGAATTTTTCGCAATTAACTACAATCGAGCTCAATTTTCAGGGGCGAGAATTTTAAAGAAGAAAGAAAACGATGAAATTGAGGGTTTCTTGATTTTTACCTCGAGAATGACGCGGTGGCTGACGGCGGCGAGGATGCTCCGGCGCGGCGGCGAGGAAGGACGGAACAGAGGAAGCTCACCGGTGAGTTTTCTTTTTTTTTTTTTTTTTTGTTCAGGCGATGATGATGTTTTTGCGCTGTTTCAGTTTGTGTTTCTTTGTTGGGTTATTTTTTGTAGAGAGAATTGTTGTGTGTGCTGTGTTTCAGTTGAAACAAGAATTGGGTTTCTGTCTGTCTGTTAGTTTAAGAGAGATGCAGAGAAAGAAAAGGGTCAGAGATAAGGGTAGACTCACTGGGTTATCTACAATACAACGGCAAGAATTTATTATTTATACAGAGAGAAAAATTCAAATATAATAATAAATACTAATTGAAAAAATTACAAATGGAAAGTGGGTGTAGGTTCTGTTTCTTCTTTTCTTGAGTGAGACAGGGTTGAATTATACATGCAAGAAGGGAAATAAATTTGTGCATTTAATTTTTTAATTAAATTTTGATACATTTTTTTTACTGTATATTACTTTTTTTGCTGAATTTTTACTGTATATTACTAATTACTAATATTTTTATTCTGTACAAAATGCATATGATAAATATTTAGTTTATATAACTAAAATTTATAATAAATAGATGATTTTAAGCATATAAATCATATTATAATTAAAATTAATAAAAAAATATTTTTGGATAATAAATTTATGTTAGATTTATAATAAATAATAAATAACTTATATGATAATACAAGTTTATTTTTAATTATTAATAATTTTTTAAAAAATATATTAAAATTTAATTTATTAATAAACGTGAAAAGAATATCAAATATATAAAAAGGAGCATAATTTGAGAATATTGAGAGTTTTTTTTAGTTAGTTTGAGAATAGTTATAAAATGCAAATCATCTAAAAAAGAGAAAATAGATAGTATTAAAAATGTTTAATTGAGAGACTTTATCATAAAACTTTTATGTATACTATTTTATGATATTGATTTTGATACGGAGAAAAAAGGAAAGCGGGAATTATTTAGATTAAAAATAAAAGTGACTTCTGCAGCTAACCTTTTTTTGGATCGGACATATGAAAATGAAAATGAAAATGAATTCAGTTTTCTTCTCGTTTGATAGATGAAAAAAAGAAACAAACAAACAGCGGTTTTTTTTATCAGTAGAAACAGTGTGTTTTTTTTTTTTTTTTGACAACAGAAACAGTGTATTTTAGATATATGAAAATGGAAACAAACAATTTTTTTTCTTATTTTGGGGAGAGGAAAAAAAATACTGCGAGTGCTGTTGGTTTTTGACTCTTATGAATCAGAATATGTGGAAATGAGTATGCGCCGTCAGAAATAATAAGATGTGGAAATGAATGTAATTTCTTTTATATGTTAAGTGGCGGAAAAGGAAAAAAATCAAGGGTGCAATTTTTGTTTTGAGACGATTTATTCATACAATGGATTTATATAACATTTTACAATATCATTTTTTATTACATTAATTATCTTATCTTTCATAATCTCTTTTTTTTTATTTATTGTTTTACCTTTTTTACAAAAATATCAATTCATTTTTTTCTTGTCTTTTTTTTGGGGTGGTGTGGCAACATAGCACCCAACTACTCACTTTTGTCGTGTGTGTGAGATTGGGTAAAAGGAAACTGTAGTCAGGCCCACCACCCACGACTACCTCATTTGAAGAAAGAACGCGGGTAGACCTTATAATAAATAAATTATACTAATAATAATTTGTCATGGCTTTTCTAATTTCTATGACAACAACAACAAGAAGATGATAGATTTGTAAAAGAAATGCACGATTAACCTCAGAATTACGCATGAATGAGTCATTATAATACCGAGATAATTTATTTTGAATTGAGAATTTTTATAAAAAAAAAAAAACTTAAAGTTTAACTTAAAGAGAATAATGTACTTTACATAGACAATCAATCACATCCTTCTATTTTGCCATATCACATATTAGTGTTTTAATTAAATAAAAATAAAATGTAAACAACGTTATGTTACACTGCACCACGTCCATTGCACATTCTAAGTTTTGCACCTCTTGAGTCTTGACTAACGTCGCTGCCTCCGCCGTTCCGATTCACGCTGCCTCCAGCACAGCAAAAACAAAAATCAAAACCACACTTGCAAAGAGCGCGGAGTGGAGCGTCATGCGTTTATAGCCATGAGATCCTTCTCTTGTTTGGTCCTTCTTATTCTTCTTTTCTTCCTCACTCTCCAATTCCCATAATAATCCCCTCAAATCTGGTTGAAAGACAACATTACAAATAAATTTAATTATTGATTCAATATTCCACCATGGAGAATGGTTTTTCTGGACAAACAGGCTAATTTCATGAAGTATGTTTTATTCGTTAGGATTGGATTCATAGAGGATTAGCCTTGTTCTTTATTCAAGAATTTTTTGAATATTTCATCTAACATTTTGCTTTCCCTGTGCTGGAGGTAGTGTGAATCAGAATGACGGAGACAACGGCAGAACGTGCAATGGATGTGGTGTTGTGCAATAGAATGTTGTTTATGTTTTTATTTTTTATTTAATTAAAACACTATTATGTGAGATGGCAAAATAGAGGAATGTGATTGGTTATCTGTGTAAAGTTACTTTTTCACTGACAGTGTATGGACATTATTCTCTAACTTAAAATATACTAGAATTTTAATTCTTTTAAGTTTATAAATTAATATATTACTTAATCTATTTCAATAATAGTCTTGTGAATTTTGATGATAATTAAATGCTAACATTGAAAAATATTTAAATATTACTTTAAACAAGAACAATTTTTTTTTCTTCTAATTGATTAAAAATAATTAATAATTTTTCATGGAAATTATTTGTGCGAAATAATATTACTTATTAGGCTAAAATGTATTTTTATCCCTCAAAATATATCTAAATTCAGTTTTAATACTTATAAAAATTTAATATGTTTTTAGTCCTTACATTTATTAAAGTGATGTAATTTTTGTTTCTCATTGGTGACTTTTTTTTTTTTTATAAAATATAAGGACTAAAAATGTATTAATTTTTTTATAGATTAAAACTGAATTTTTAAATATTTCCAGGACCATAAACATATTTTTTTCCTATTTATTATAAATGAAATACTAAAGGTGCCATTAATTTATTTTTTTTATTTTACTTTCCAGTTACTATATTTTTATTATTGATCATCAATATTTTATTTTTGTTTTAAAGAATTTATAAAATGATGATAATTATTATTTTTAGTTTGTTTGCAGATTTATAACAAAAATAGTTTTTGTATAGTTTAATAAAAATATATATCTATTGAAAAATGAAGAAACAAATCAATCGCCTTCGAAGCTTCACGGGTATATTTTTAGGCAAAATAAATATGTATTTTTTTTTTATAATTTTATAAAAATCACAAATAGTAGTATCTTTTACTAAAGACAATTTTATTTAAACTAAATAAGACCAAAACTAAATAAGACCATTATCCAGTGCAACTACAAGTACAAATTTTATTCTAAGTACTTCAAAATGTGTTTTAGTGAATGCTCAATGCAACTACAAATTTTATTCTAAGTAATGAACATGTGTAAGTCAAAGAACAAGTTCCCGAATTTTATAATATACTATTATACTATTAAATAGAAAAAGACTCAAACGATGACGTCGAGACTACTGAAGGCCAAATTAATAAATAAATAAAATGTTTAAATATCTTTTTGGTTTGTAATTTAGTATTTTTTTTGCTTTTCGTCCTTACAATTTTTTTTTTGTTTTTATCCTTGCAAATTATGTTTGTTTTGCTTTTCGTCCTTATAGTGGTATAGATAGCGCTTTGAACAGTTAAAAAAACGTTATCTAAATCACTATAAAGACAAAAAGTAAAACAAACATAATTTGCAATGACTGAAAGAAAAAAAAAATTGTAATGACGAAAAGCAAAAAAATACTAAATTACAAGGACCAAAAAGATATTTAAACCTGAATAAAATATCAAAACGAACCTCAACCATGTCATGGATTCAAATGGCATAATTTTTCTGTTGTTTCCTTTTTCAAGAAATAATTGAGATCTTAGTCATTTGTTGTACCACACGAGGAGGAATCAAATCGATACAAAACTCCCGAATGGATATTAAACACATGGCAAATGCATATTCTGTTCCTTTTTCTGTGATAATATTAGGTGGAGAAAAACTTTCTCTCAGTATTGATTAAAAAAAAAGTTTAAATATATTTTTAATCGTGAATTTTTTTAATTTTACATTTAGTTCTTAATAAATTTTTCTTTGACTTTTGGTTCTGTAAGTTTTTTAATTTTGTATTTCCTCCATATTGTTACATTAGCTTTGTTAACATAAAAAAAAAAACATATTGACAGTTGTGATAAAAAAAATTTAAGGACAAAAAAAACTTAAAAAATATTCAAGACCACTTAACAGAGTCAATGTAATTGGTAGGAATGAAATACAAAATAAATTTTTTTTCAGGGATAAAAATCAAGAAAAAATTTATTAGGGATCAAATACAAAATCCGTAAATTTTATACGGATCAAAAATATATTTAAGCCTAAAAACAAATATATTTTTATCATGTGTTTTATAAACAAAATTATTTCAAGAAAATATTATTTAATATTTTTTATAATAATAGATATTTAAGTAGTCTTTTAGGCCAAGTCAAACTTTCAAAACAATTTCTCCTTATTGCCTCAACTATGACTCAACACTGTGGTTCATATTCATGTAAAACCTTTTAGAATAACCTAGACCTTCAAATAGGGCGGACCAAGCCTTAAAATTTCCTTGTAACAAAAAACGTGGACCAAGTTGAACATTTGTAATTATGAAAATATGATATTATGCATTTAACTATTTATTTTATATTAATATTTAATTTAAGATTTAATTTTTTTTACTTACAAATATATCATTATTTTGCTTTTAATCCCTGTAAATTTTTTTTTTGTTTTTAGTCTATGCTATTGTAGCATCCATGACATGGCATTTTTTTTTTTTGCTGATGTTAGCAATAGTTAGCCACACCAGTCGTTGATAGTAATTTTTAATGACAAGGACCTATTGCAAAAAAAAAAAAACTAATTCTAAGGACTTTTTTAAAAAAAAAAAAATAGGGACTAAAATAAAAATAAAAATGAGGTTAAATTAATCTACAAGTCCCTAAACTATTTGATAATTTTTAATTAGGTCCATGAACTATTTTTTTTTCAATTGGGTCCCTAAACTTCTATTTATTTTTTAATTAGGTCCATGTCGGCAGGGACCTAATTAAAAAATAAATAGAAGTTTAGGGATCCAATTACAAACGTTGTTTAAGGACCTAATTAAAATTTTTAAATAGTTTAAGGACCTATTGAGTAATTCTCAAATTTTACCAAGGCTTTATAGTATATTTCTGAAGCCTCTTCAAACTACTTCTAAATCCAGCATTGTCGACTCTGCAGATCTGCATTAAATATTATCATCTCTCCATATTAGTTTTCTCACCTCTCCATATTAGTTTTCTCACCTGTCCAGTACTCTTATGTTTGTGGTTCTAAACTCAATATTCCCAATCTTTGCATGTTCTTCAACCAATATTTTGAAACTCTAGAAACATCAACCCCCTAAGCGCACTTTTAGTTTCCCCTTACAAGTTATATTTGGACAAACCTAATGCACTTCTTCTGAATACATTCTTCAATTAAGGGATATTTTTGTGTATGATTTTAAATTTACCTTTAAATTATTCAGTAGGTCCCTGAACTATTTGAAAATTTTTAATTACGTCACTAAACAATTTTTTTCAATTGGTCCCTAAATTGTTTTTTTTTTAATTAGGTCCTTATCGTTAACGGCGGGGACCTAATTAAAAAATAAATAAAAGTTTAGGGATCCAATTAAAAAAAAATTAGTTTAGAGACCTAATTAGGAATTGTTGAATAGTTTAGGATCCTGCAGATTAATTTATTGAGTAACTTATAGGGACAAAAATACATTTAGGCCTTTTTCTTTTTAATTGTTTTATAAATTCAAAGTCTTATTAATTATTTTTTCACTTTTACCCCTATTTAATAATAATAATTTGTCACAAGTAATATGTTATATAAATTGTTGTATATCTATCACATTTTGTTGTACAATTTGAAATACATGTAATATTTCTCTTTAAAGAATAAAGAAACTTTTCAATTTATATATTTATGGCATAACCAATTTGAAATTAATAAATTTTTATTACGGTAAATGATTAGTACATATCCTTATATATATAAATGAATAAGTCTATATGTGCTCTCATTGCGTCATTCTCCCCACTCTCCCTCACATTCACTTTCATTTGAACACTCTCCTTTATACCCCAACTCTAAAGAAATTTGAATATTTTCTAGATACATGCTGACAAGCAGTAAAAAGTTACTTGACACAGTGATAATGGGTTGATTTGATGACGTGCCTTTCCTTCAACCCGCAATAGCAAGATAAAAGCATAAGTTTTTTCATAACATGAAGCCAAAAAGAAAAAAATATATATAATGAATAAATAAAATATATTTATGGCATAACCAATTTGAAATTAATAAATTTTTATTACGTTAAATTTTTTGTACATTTATTCCCATGCAATTAACGTGATTTGGTAGTCTTTGATCTTGTTTCAATCTAAAATGTTTGGGGAGGAGGCATGATCCCCTTAACTCTAAAGAAATTCGGACATTTTCTAGACACAAGATGATAAGTTGTAAAAAGTTACTTCACACAACGATAATGGGTTGACTTGATGACTTGCCCTTCCTTCAACCCATAGTAGCAAGATATAGCATTAGCTTTTTCATGACTTGAAGCTAAAAAGAAAAAAAAAAAGAATAAATAAGGTATATTTACGGCGTAACCAATTTGAAATTAATAATTTTTTATTACAGTAAATTATTAGTACATTTATTATTTATTCCTATGCAATTAACGTGATTTGGTGGTATATGATCTTGTTTCAATCTAAAATGTTTGGGGGAGGACGCATGGTCCCCTCAGCTCTAAAGAAATTCGGACATTTTATGGACACCAGTTGACAAGCAATAAAAAGTTACTTCACACAACAATACTGGGTTGACTTGATGACTTGTCCTTCCTTCAGCCTATAGTTGCAAGATATAGCACAAGTTTTTTAATGACTTGAAGCTAAAAAGAAACAAAAACATAATGAATAAAAAAGATATATTTATGGCATAACCAATTTGATATTAATAAATTTTTATTACAGTAAAATATTAGTACATTTATTATTTATTCCCCATGCAATTAATGTGATTCGGTGGTATCTAATTTTGTTTCAATCTAAAATGTTTGCGGAGGAGGCATGGTCCCCTTAGCTCTAAAGAAATTCGGATATTTCTAGACACAAGCTGACAAGCAGTAAAAGAATCACTTCACACAACAATAATGGGTTGACTTGATGACTTGTCCTTCCTTCAACCCATAGTAGCAACATATAGTACAAGTTTTTTAATGACTGGAAGCTAAAAAAAAAACATAATGAATAAATAAGATATATTTATGGCATAACCAATTTGAAATTAATAAATTTTTATTATATTACCTTATTATTACATTTATAATTTATGCAATTAACGTGATTTGGTGGTATCTGATCTTGTTTCAATCTAAAATATTTGGGGGAGGACGCATGGTGCCCTCAGCTCTAAAGAAATTCGAACATTTTCTAGACATAAACTGACAAGTAGTAAAAAGTTACTTCACACAACGATAATGGGTTGACTTGATGGCTCTCCTCATCTTCAGCCCATAGTAGCAAGATATAACATAAGTTTTTTAATGACTTGAAGCTAAAAAAGAAAAGAAAAATAATGAATAAATAACATATATTTATGCCATAACCAATTTGAAATTAATAAAATTTTATTATGGTAAATGGTTAGTACATTTATTATTTACTCCCGTGCAATTAACGTGATTTGGTGGTATCAGATCTTGTTTCAATATAAAATGTTTGGGAGGAGGCATGGTCCCCTTAGCTCTAAAGAAATTTGGACATTTTCTAAATACAAGCTGACAAGCAGTAAATAGTTACTTCACGCAACAACGATAGTGAGTTGACTTGATGTCTTGTCCTTCCTTCGGCCCATAGTAGCAAGATATAGCATAAGTTTTTTCATATCTTGAAGCTAAAAGAAAAAAAAAAATCATAATGAATAAATAAGATATAATTATGGCATAACCAATTTGAAATTAATAAATTTTTATTACAGTAAATTATTAGTACATTTATTATTTATTCCCGTGCAACTAACATGATTTGGTGGTCTTTGATCTTGTTTCAATCTAAAATGTTTGGGGAGGAGGTATGGTCCCTCAGCTCTAAAGAAATTCGGACATTTTCTAGACAAAGCTGACAAGCAGTAAAAAGTAACTTCACACAACGATAATGGGTTGACTTGATGACTTGCCCTTCCTTCAGCCCATAGTAGCAAGATATAGCATCGGTTTTTTATAACCTAAAGCTAAAAAAAAAAACAAAATGAATAAATAAGATATATTTATGGCATAACCAATTTGAAATTAATAAATTTTTATTATAGTACATTATTATTACATTTATTATTTATTCACGTGCAATTGACATGATTTTATGGTATCTGATCTTGTTTCAATCTAAAATATTTGGGGGAAGACACATGGTGCCCTCAGCTGAAATTCGAACATTTTCTAGACACAAACTGACAAGCAGTAAAAAGTTACTTCACACAACGATAATGGGTTGACTTGTCCTTCATTCAACCCATAGTAGTAACATATAGTACAAGTTTTTTAATGACAGGAAGCTAAAAAAGAAACATAATGAATAAATAAGATATATTTATGGCATAACCAATTTGAAATTAATAAATTTTTATTATGGTAAATGGTTAGTGCATTTATTATTTATTCCCGTGCAATTAACGTGATTTGGTGGTCTTTGATCTTGTTTCAATCTAAAATGTTTGGGGAGGAGGTATGGTCCCTCAGCTCTAAAGAAATTCGGACATTTTCTAGACAAAGCTGACAAGCAGTAAAAAGTAACTTCACACAATGATAATGGGTTGACTTGATGACTTGCCCTTCCTTCAGCCCATAGTAGCAAGATATAGCATCGGTTTTTTATATCCTAAAGCTAAAAAGGAAAAAAAAACAAAATGAATAAATAAGATATATTTATGGCATAACCAATTTGAAATTAATAAATTTTTATTATAGTACATTATTATTACATTTATTATTTATTCACGTGCAATTGACATGATTTTATGGTATCTGATCTTGTTTCAATCTAAAATATTTGGGGGAAGACGCATGGTGCCCTCAGCTGAAATTCGGACATTTTCTAGACACAAACTGACAAGCAGTAAAAAGTTACTTCACACAACGATAATGGGTTGACTTGTCCTTCATTCAACCCATAGTAGTAACATATAGTGCAAGTTTTTTAATGACAGGAAGCTAAAAAAAAAACATAATGAATAAATAAGATATATTTATGGCATAACCAATTTGAAATTAATAAATTTTTATTATGGTAAATGGTTAGTGCATTTATTATTTATTCCCATGCAATTAACGTGATTTGGTGGTCTTTGATCTTGTTTCAATCTAAAATGTTTGGGGAGGAGGCATGGTCCCTCAACTCTATAGAAATTCGAACATTTTCTAGACAAAGCTGACATGCAATAAAAAGTAACTTCACACAACGATAATGGGTTGACTTGATGACTTGCCCTTCCTTCAGCCCATAGTAGCAGGATATAACATCGTTTTTTTATATCCTGAAGCTGAAAAGAAAAAAGAAACATAATGAATAAATAAGATATATTTATGGCATAACCAATTTGAAATTAATAAATTTTTATTACGGTAAATTATTAGTACATTTATTATTTATTCTCGTGTGTAATTAACATGATTGGGTGGTCTCTGATCTTGTTTCAATCTAAAATGTTTGGTGAGGAGACATGGTCCTCTCCATAATAACAAGATATAACATCAGTTTTTTCATGACTTGAAGCTAAAAAAAAAACATAATAAATATATATGATATATTTATGGCATAACCAATTTGAAATTAATAATTTTTTATTACAGTAAATTAGCGGATTTGGATCCTCTACAACCTCTCTATAACCATCCAATCTTTCTCTATCTCTCTCTATCTTTTCTTTCTCTCTCTATCATTTAACTTCAATTTTTTATTTCATCTCTCCTTTTCCTTTTGTATTTTTTGGCTGCAGAGGCAGTACTGCAGTAGACAATCCAAACTCTAAATTAGCAGTGATAAAAATCCACTTAAATGCAAACATAGCTACTTCATAATTCTAAGGCAAATAACATAGAAATGTTGCCTTAATTTATTTTACAGCTAAGTAATATAATATTGTTACGCCAGTTTCTAAATGCAATATGTATAATTTATCATTTTTTGAAATCTCCAAATCACTCCCCCTCACCCTAAAACTTTTTCCATCATTTTTTAGAGTTAGAACATATTTAGAAACATATATTACCTCCTTATCTTCCAAATTTAACTCCTAGAGTGTGCTGCTTTCTCAGCATCAGTCAGTATTACCTCCTTGGTCGGGTCCTTTGTAATATTGGTCACCAAATCACCAGTCTAGAGGCAAAGAAATATGTGTCACAGACCTAAAGCTAAAACTCCTTCCACATAATAGCAAATGCAACATATAAAGAAAATGCTTTAGAACCCCTTCACAACATTCTCTTTGTTCAGAAAGAGACATGTTATGTGTAGGTGCATTGACTAAAAGTTTGAATTAGTAATCTTATCGGTTTCAAAAGCCAGTTTAAACACATTTCCTTTGCATGCTCTCATAACCAAACTACAATAGAGTCAACCACAGAAAATATCTAGAACAGGTCTTTGGCGAACTTGTGGTTACAGTGCAATAAATTTCAAGTGCTAAAAGGGTAATTCCTCAAAGACTCTTTGAAAGCAGGATTAAAACACACACCATAGTTGGTCGCCTAATTAAATAAGAGAGATGTTGTATTGATAAACATTTAAAAGAGAGAGAAGCATTAATGACAACGACATTTTTTGAAAAGGGAAATGCTAACCAGTACCACTGGTTAAAGAACTAAAAGGAGAAAAAAATTTATTGAGAAGTGAAAAATTGCGGTGTCCATTATTTTTTTTTGTGCTCTCCTATGATTTCCACATTAAATACTTTCTCCTTTTAATTGCTTAACTAGTGCCCTTAGGGCACTGGTTAGCAAAACCTTTTTAAAAAATATATAAATTTAAGACAAATTTATTGTTATCAATTAAATTAACCCTTTTCCTTGATCTTAGTGAATTAGGTAATTGGTCTTATAATTAGGAACGAAGATAGTACAAATTTAGGGTTCCAATTAAAAAAAAATAGTTCAAGGAACTATATTTAAAAATTGTCATAGTTTAGGAACCTAATTTAAGTTTCTACAGGCTAGTATTTTTAACTTTGTACGCCAGTATTCTCACATATGCAACTCTACAGGTTCTAAATTCAGTATTCTCAACCTATAAAGGTGAGAATACTGGTGTACAAAGGTAAAAATACTGGCATGTAGAAACTTAAATTAGGTTCCTAAACTATGACAATTTTTAAATAGTTCCCTAAACTATTTTTAAACCATGATTTTTAGTAAATCAAACAAACTGAAAGAGTATATTAGAATGAATGTGTTAAAAAAAAAGTCTTTCAAACTCCTCTGGAAAAAAAGAGTTAGGGTATGTTTGGGTAAATTTATTCAAAAAGACTTCTAGAAGAAGAAAGAATGAAATAAACTTCTCCATAAACTCAAATTAACTTATGTACAGACTAATTTATAAAAGCTCTTTCATCTTTTAAAAAAGTTATATGAGAGAACTTTTACATAAACTAATTTTAATTTATGGAGAAATTCATTTCATTTTTTCTTCTTCTAAAAGTTCTTCTAAATAAGTTTATCTAAGCATGTCGTTAATCATTCTCTCATATATTTCCGATACGCATTTTGCTCGCTGGAAAGTTTAATTGGCTTAACCTAACTACCTTCTTCGGTTCTTCCCCTTAGCAGTCTAACATCACAGATAAATAGTTTACTTGACAAGCAATTTCTTTCAAGTTTCACCAGTCTAATTGGATATACAGTCCCGTTGATTTTGTTTTTCTGAAATTTTACAATGGGTTCGAGTTATTAGGAAGTTCTCACCAAACACCCTAGCATGGCCCAATCTTGATATATAATAACTTGTCTCTTCTCATCCATTGAATTAATGACTATTTCAACAGAAGCCAACACTTTAGCAAAACCATATTGTCGCCAATGTATCTTATTCTCACTTATTTGAAGCCCTCGAACAAAAATGTTTCTTTTAATCTTTTGTCCCACCTAGTTTTCTGATTCTTCATTACCCCACTTTTTCTTTTTATTTTCCACTGACGGGTACTATGTCCCTCCCTCCCCATTCTTAATGCATAGATAAGAATTTTATTATAATTTATTAAAAATATCAAGTGTCATCAAATTTTATTACAATGGGTTGACTTGATGACTTGCCCTTCCTTCAGCCCATAGTAGCAATAGCCAGAGGAAACCCAAAGTGGTGGAACTGGAAGGAGGAAAAACACCCCAAAAGCATGACCAAGCCGGAGATCACTTTGCAGTGGAGACAACAAACCTGTATTATTGAAGACTATTTCCGTGGGAGACACCATTCTACTCATCCTTTCACTGTTTTTCCATTCGGTTTTTGAGGGTATTGCCGTTGGAGTTGCAGGTTAATTTTCTCTCCCTCACCTTCAAAACAAATCACAAGGGTCTCTTTTTGAGAACATATTATTTTCACCACTTCATATACTCATCTTTATTATCCTGAAGCTAAAAAGAAAAAAAAAACATAATGAATAAATAAGATATATTTATGGCATAACCAATTTGAAATTAATAAATTTTTATTACGATAAATTATTAGTACATTTATTATTTATTCTCGTGTGTAATTAGCGTGATTGGGTGGTCGCTGATCTTGTTTCAATCTAAAATGTTTGGTGAGGAGACATGGTCCTCTCCATAATAGCAAGATATAACATCAGTTTTTGCATGACTTGAAGCTAAAATAATAATAATAATAATAAATATATAAGATATATTTATGGCATAACCAATTTGAAATTAATATTTTTTTATTGCAGTAAATTAACAGTGATAAGAATCCAATTAAATGCAAACATAGCTACTTCATAATTCTAAGGCAAATAACATAGATATGTTGCCTTAATTTATTTTACAGCTAAGTAACATAATATTGTTACGCCAGTTTCTAAATGCAATATGTATGATTTATCTTTTTTTGAAATCTCCAAACCACTCCCCCTCACCCTATAACTTTTTCCATTATTTTTTTGTGAGTTAGAACATATTTAGAAACATATATTTCCTCCAAATTTAACTCCTCGAGCTTGCTGCTTTCTCAGGATATCAGTCAGTATTACCTCCTTGGTCAGGTCCTTTGTAATATTGGTCACCAAATCACCAGTCTAGAGGCAACGAAATATGTGTCACATACCTAAAGCTAAAACTCCTTCCACATAACAGCAAATGCAACATAGAAAAAAAATGCTTTAGAACCCCTTCAAACATTCTCTTTGTTCATAAAGAGACATGTTATGTGTAGGTGCATTGACTAAAAGTTTGAATTAGTAATCTTATCGGTTTCAAAAGCCAGTTTAAACACATTTCCATTGCATGCTCATAACCAAACTCCAATAGAGTCAACCACAAAAAATATCTTGAACAGGTCTTTGGCGAACTTGTGGTTACAGTGCAATAAATTTCAAGTGCTAAAAGGGTAATTCCTCAAAGACTCTTTGAAAGCAGGAATTAAACACACACCATAAGAGATATTTTAATTAAAAACCACCTTACATACATTACTAGATTTAATATCTATGCATTGCACGGGTTTATTTAAATATAACAAGATAATTTAAATATATAAAAATATGTTAAAAAAATAATTTTTTTATCAGTTTATAATTTATTATAAATAATTCATTGGAAATGGTTTTTTTTTAAATATTATGTGTATTTTTATTAAAATTAAGTATGTTAATTGTCTATTTTTTCATGAGGTTATCATTATAAAATAAAATATATCAAATATTATGATTTATTAAAATAATTTATCAAATATTTTCTCATAAATTATATATTTCATATTTATTAACATTTTAAAAAGAGAAAAATATAAAATAATTAACCTAACTCTATAATCATTAAAGATATGAGGATGAGTCTAGTTTTATAGCATATAATCATAATAATGTTGTGAGTGATTTCACATTTATGTGATTGCACACTCATATAATCAGTATGAAGTAAGGAAAAAAAACATGATCAAACATTTCATTTTTCATTTTTTGTCATGTTTTTTATATAAAAAAATAATAAATTAAAATATATACTCAATCAATAAATAATAATTTA
Organism: Pueraria montana var. lobata; assembly: GCA_026413185.1. Taxonomy (NCBI): domain Eukaryota; kingdom Viridiplantae; phylum Streptophyta; class Magnoliopsida; order Fabales; family Fabaceae; genus Pueraria; species Pueraria montana. The sequence continues at coordinate 56,010,920 of CM048654.1, forward strand.
AAAAAATTATAGAATTACAAATGTTGACTTGATTTAAAATTAAAGTTATGCTACTTAGATTACACAACATAGTTAAATTTAAATAATTTTGTATAAAATTGAGAAGAAACAATATTAAACAATTTTATTTCTCAAAAAAAATTTGTATCATTAGACTTATAAGTTATTAAAAGTAGAGAAAATGCATTATAGAATATCTTTCATAAACAAAACATTTAGTACCCTTCACATTAACAATGTATTCAACAATTCAATATTTTAGGTATTTAGCATAGTACCTTTCATCATTTGTTTTTATTTCTAATTACAACAAAAGGATTGAATGAAATAAATAATTTATAATAGTTTAAACTTAAATTTATATTGTCATGATAAACAAAATATTCAAAAAAAAATTATTGCTAACATATAATACATTATTTTATGTTTTGGAAGAGTTTGTTTTTATACATTGTTAGTGTTAAAAACTTTACACCATCAATCAATCATAAATCATGGTAAGTATGACTTTTAAGATAGTTATTATTGTAAGACTCAACAAATTTATTATGCATTAAAATTTATAATTAAATGACAATATAAAAACTTTTCACATTGTTAGTGCATAAATTATTAAAGTGTATAAGCTTTGGGAATAATATATAAATCACAAGTTATCAAAGTTATTTAGTCAATATAAACTTTAATATTTTGTATTGTCATTTCAATTTTTCAATTTTTCTTGTAGATTAATCACTTAATTTTTATTTATTTAATTTTTATCTATAATTATTAATTAAAATAAAGTATTATGAATCATCTTATATTTAACTACATTTTTATAGAATTACTAATTTTAATTATTATTGTTCATGAAATATATTTTAAAATAACTAATTTAAAAATAAATAAATTTGAACATAATTATTGATATAATATTTAATGTTATTATTATAATATTTATATTTTTATATATCTACAAAATATTTAGGATTTTAATAAAAAATAATAAACATTAATTATATTTTCATTTGAAAACTAATTATTGGTAAGAAATAATAATAATAATAATAATAATAATAATAATAATAATAATAATAATTATTATTATTATTATTATTATTATTATTATTATTATTATTATTAAATTAAATTAAATTACATCCAACAGGTATTATAAAGTTGAATAATCAATCTAACGGTTAGAAAAACTTCAAGTGAACATTACTATATATATATATATATATATATATATATATATATATAGCTTCAATTAAGTCTTTTAATTTTTAAAAATGCCTCAATCAGATCATTTTCGTTAAATTGTAATTGATGCCATTAGGTTTAAATTTCAACGATTTTTATTTATAAATAGTGATGATTTTTAGTTGTCGCTATATTTATTATCATTTTTAAATTAAAAAACATATAATAAACCTTAAATTGTTTGCTTATTATAATTTAAAATAAAATAAAAAGTTACATGAATTGTATTAGATACAAATTTTTTTTCGGTAATATTAAAAAACTTTTTTATTACTTCAATATTTTTTAAATAAATAAATAAAATGAAATGGATAACATTAGATAATGATAAATTTAAATTTCTGTATTGGTAAGATATTTATTAAATTATTGATAACTTTTTATTATATTTTTATAATTTAAAATTAAATTAAAATTAAAAAGTGACATGAAGATAAAGAGAGTAAGAAAAAAAATTCTATTCTTGTAATTGTGAGTGAAAGTCAACTCAAAGGAAAGAAGAGAGTTTCATTGTTTAAGTTGTGTACTCTAATTTGTATAGAGAGACTAAATTACACTTTTAGTTTTCATATTTTAATCTGTGTATAAATTTAATTTCAATATTTCTAATAGTTTAAATTTAATATAGGCTTAATTGCACTTTTAGTCCCTTGAGTATCGTAATTGTGTGATTTTAGTCTCTCAAGTTTCAATTGTGCATTTTTTGTCCTTCTATCAACTTTCCATTGAATAAATATTTAACGGATTTTACTAACGTGACATTGACAGTTGACACGGTGAATGATGTGGCATTGACGACTGACATGGCACTGATAGTTTAGGAACCTATTTAAAAATTATCATACTTCAAGAACCTAATTTAAGTTTTTGTAGGCCAGTATTCTCATCTCTGCAGGTCTACAGGTTCTAAACTTAGTATTCTCAACCTATAGAGGTGAGAATACTGGCCTGCAGAGACTTGATAATTTTTAATTAGGTCCCTAAATTATTTATTATTTTTAAATAGGTATCTGAATTTTTTTTCAATTGGATCCTTGAACTTTTATTTGTTTTTTAATTAGGTCCCAACAGAGACCTAATTAAAAAACAAATTCTACCTTCATTCCTATTTATATGACCCAAATTTGAAGTGATACTTGTTCCTTTTTATAAGATCCAATCCATAATGTCTCATGCATTAATTATTTTTATACTAAAATACCCCTAATTAAATTTTGGATGAACTAGGGTATCCCTTGGCCAAAAGCCAAGGACTAATCCCCCGAGGTACTAAGGTCCATTTAAGGGGTTGACCTCCCCCACCAGATGTTTTTCCATACGCATAGACCAGGGATCGAACCCATGACCACATGCTTAAGGGACAAGGTTATCTACTAATCATGCCACACCATGTTGGTCCCCTAATTAAATAATAGAGATGTTGTATTGATAAGCATTTACAAGAGAGAGAAGCATTAATGACAATGACATTTTTTGAAAATATATAAATTTAAGACAAATTTATTGCTATCAATTAAATTAACCACTTTTCTTGATCTTAGTTAATTAGGTAATTGGTCTTATAAATAGGAACGGAGATAGTACAAATGTAGGGTTCCAATTAAAAAAAAAAAATAGTTCAGGGAACTATATTTAAAAATTATCGTAGTTTAGGAACCTAATTTAAGTTTCTACGGGCTAGTATTTTTACCTTTGTACGCCAGTATTCTCATATCTGCAACTCTACAGGTTCTAAATTCAGTATTCTCAGCCTGTAGAGGCGAGAATACTAGTGTACAAAGGTAAATTAAAATACTGGCATGTAGAAACTTAAATTAGGTTCCTAAACTATGACAATTTTTAAATAGTTCCCTAAACTAATTTTAAACTATGATTTTTGGTAAATCAAACAAACTGAAAGAGTATATTAGAATGAATGTGTTAAAAAAAAAGTCTTTCAAACTCCTATGGAAAAAGAAGAGTTAGGGCATGTTTGGGTAAACTTATTCAAAAAGACTTCTAGAAGAAGAAAGAATGAAATGTGCTTCTCCATAAATTCAAATTAACTTATGTACAGATTAATTTGTAGAAGCTTTCTCGTCTTTTAGAAAAGCTATATGAGAGAATTTGTACAAATTAACTTATGCATAAGCTAATTTTAGTTTATGAAAAAATTCATTTCATTTTTTCTTCTTATTTGTCTTCTTCTAAAAGTTCTTCTAAATAAGTTTATCCAAGCATGTCGTTAATCATTCTCTCATATTTTTCCGGTACGCATTTTGCTCGCTGGAAAGTTTAATTGGCTTAACCTAACTACCTTCTTCGGTTCTTCCCCTTAGCAGTCTAACATCACAGATAAATAGTTTACTTGACAAGCAATTTCTTTCAAGTTTCACCAGTCTAATTGGATATACAGTCCCGTTGATTTTGTTTTTCTGAATGGGTTCGAGTTATTAGGAAGTTCTCACCAAACACCCTAGCATGGTCCAATCTTGATATATAATAACTTGTCTCTTCTCATCCATTGAATTAATGACTATTTCAACAGAAGCCAACACTTTAGCAAAACCATATTGTCGCCAATGTATCTTATTCTCACTGATTTGAAGCCCTCGAACAAAAATGTTTCTTTTAGTCTTTTGTCCCACCTAGTTTTCTGATTCTTCATTACCCCACTTTTTCTTTTTATTTTCCACTGACGGGTACTATGTCCCTCCCTCCCCATTCTTAATTCATAGATAAGAATTTTATTATAATTTATTAAAAATATCAAGTGTCATCAAATTTACCTAGATTAGTGTCCATAAGGACACATGTTGCACTTTAATCATATATAGCTGTCTTAGTCTATAACTAAAACTAAGTGTTGTCATCTTCTCACGTTACCAAATGGCAAATGCACCCTAAATAATATAATCACGAAAACAATGTTTTATAGTACTGCGAATTTCACGTGAAATATGACAAGGGTTATTTCTTTCCCGACGCAGCTAGCTACCATAGCTGAATCAACCAAAAAATTTATTTTAAAGAAGGAAAAAAATATCTGAACATCCAAATCCAAATGACACCTTGAGAGAGATAAAAAGAAAAAAAAGTAAAATATAAATATGATAGATAATATGATGTGATAAGAAGATAAAAAAAAAAAAAAACGTTGATGAGGTATTTAATATTTAGAAGTGTCTAAATATGATTACCAAGAAGAGTAGTTTACGGGCAATTAGTGAAACGTGTGATGATGACAAACTTAGCCTGTATCACATCTATTATTGAAGACAAAATTAATTAACATGCAATAAAAGGTGCCTATAAATAGCTACATGCAACAAGGAAATAACGCAGTGCAAAACACACAACACATCCAACAATGGCTTATGTTAAGCTTGCTCCTTTGGCCGTCTTCTTGCTTGCCTCTTTCTGTATGTAGCGTTTCATTCATTCTTTTTTATTTTTAATTTTTTTTTTTGCAAAAATCAGTTTCTAATCCTTCTACTTTCGGTCAAATTTAATTTTAATCTCAACACTTTCAAATCAATGAAATTGGTCTTCTAACTATTAAAAATATATACATGATTTTCGTTCATCCATTATGTAATTTTGTCACTAACAGAATTAGGTAAGAGGGACGAAAGTCACATAATTTCAGAAGTTGGAGGACTATTGAGAAATCATTATACACTTGTATATTTGTTATAACTTTGGCATTTCATTTTTAGTGATGTTTCCGATGAAGAAGATAGAAGCAGAGTATTGGTGTGTGTTCCCCGTTTGAGGATCTACCATGTGGCTCGATCAGTTGTAGTTGTATCCCTTGGCAACTATTTAGTGGCATGTGCATGTTTCCACCAGGACATGCATCTGTTGCCAACATGATCAATGAACATCCCAATTTGTGTCAATCTAATGATGAATGCATGAAGAAAGGAAGTGGAAACTTTTGTGCTCGTTACCCTAATCCTCATATTGAGTATGGTTGGTGCATTTACTCCGATTATGAACCACTAAGAGGCTTCTTGAAGATGCCTACTACGGCTATCCCAGAGTGATATGGTATGCCTAGTGAGAAGTGGCATACCATGATGCATCTACTACTAAATAAAAGCATATGATGCATCTATGACTACTACTTTAAATAAATAAAAATTCTGTAGCTAGTACGTAAGTTTTGTTTCCAACTCATAGTTGATTACATGTAATCTCCATGTGTGTATGGTTTTGAGCATACCGATAAATAAAGAAAAATGCTTGCATTTTTTTTTTAAGTTGCAAATGGATAAGAAAAAAAATTGTTACAAACTAATATTAAATGGGCGATTATAGTACGGGCTAAGAAAAAATAATTGGTACGCCCGTAGACCAATTTTTTGATATAATTAGGGATGGCAAAAAAATCCACACCCGTGAATATTTGCATATAAAACCCGCAACAGATAATAAATGGGTATCTTTAACAGTTACCCGCGGGTAACGGATATGGATATTTTGACTACCCGCTTGTTAACGGGCGGGGACGGGTATCATGGTACCCGTATCCGCAGATACCTGTTACCCGTTAATATTAAAATACTTAAATATTCTTTATATATTTTTTATTTATACTTATGTTTTGAAGTATAATTTTATGTGGACTTATATTTTAGTGTAGTTTTATTTTAGTTTATACTTTATAGAGTAATTTTTAGATAATTTTGTTTGGAGCTCACAAAATAAACTTTTTATTTATTCATTTTTTATTTTTTAAGAATTATCCATGATATTTTTAGTTGTGTAGAATATTCGACTAATTTTTGTTGTAAATATTAAAATTATTTTTTAAAAGAAAACATTAGAATAAATAAAAATTATAGGGTAAAATATATTTTTGGTCCCTCATTTTATCTTGATTTTTGTTTTTAGTCCCTGATAAATTTTTTCTCTGTTTTTAGTCCCTTAAAAATTGTTTCATTTTGTTTTTAGTCCCTGACATTAATTTCAACTGTTAAGTGATGTCGTGGTAAGCAGAATTTGTGCTTGAAAAATTTATGTTTAAGTTTCTAGTAGTTTTTAACTGCTACAAATTTTCTGGTAGTCTAAAACCATTAGAAATGTTAAAAAAAATAAAAAAATCAAAACCTCGAACACCATATTTCTGAAATTACAATAGATGTTACAAAAGTAAACATTTCTGATTGTCACTAGAAACTTAATCGGAAAATTTTCACACAGTTTATGTCAGTCATGTCATCACTTAACAATTGAGATTAATGTCAGGGACTAAAAATAGAACAAAATAATTTATGAGTGACTAAAAACAAAATAGAATAATTTATAAGTGACTAAAAACAGTAAAAAAATTATGAGGGACTAAAAACAGAAATCAAGATAAAATAAGGGACCAAAAACATATTTTACTCAAAATTATAATAAAAGTGTTTTTAAAAATATTTTTAAAATATTTTTTATTTTTTTAAAATATCCACGGATATTTGCGGATACCCGCGGATATTTAAAAAATCATCGGGTAGTTGCTTAACGGGTACCCGCGCGGGTAACGGGCGGGCACGGGGCGGATATTTACCTCGCGGGATGGGTACTACTACTCGTACCCGCCCACGCCCGTTGCCATCCCTAGACATAATATAATAGGTGATTAAATTAATTGGGGTAAAATATATTTTTAGTCCTTATACTTTTGTTGAATCTTGTTTCTAGTACCTGAACTTTCATATCATGCAATTAATTATATGAATTTTATAAAAAAAAATTGTGTTTTTAGTCCATGAGCTTACTCTCTAATTCCTGCACGTTTTTTAATTTTAGGTTGTGAGGAGGGACTAAAAACATGTTTTTTATAAAGTTCAGGGATTAAATTGCACAATATTAAAGTTTGGGGACTAAAAAAAAATTCAACGAAAGTATAGAGACTAAAAACATATTTTACCCAATTAATTAATCAGTAAATTCTTCACAGTTTTATCAAATTTTTAATTGAGTTCCAATAGTTAAAAAAACTCTCAATTAATTTTGGTGGTTTTGATACTGTTATTTTTTCAACCAATCAAATTATCAGTTTTTTTTATTAATTAATAAAAACTTATGTTATTTTTAAAATAGTCCTTGATTAATTAAAATATTGTTTTTTAAAATAAAAACTCTTTTAAATTAAGAAATCTGATTAGAAATCTATTAGAGTTCCTTCTTTCCGATTCTTTTTAGTGTGTTCAGTTCGTTCTTCCCAATTCCTTTCCATTAGAATTCTTTTTTTCAATTCGAACATAATTATTTTCCTTCTTATTAGAACAGAGAAGATGGGAATGAAAACCCATTGGCTGTGACCCATATTTCACCTGATCTTGTTCTGTCTTAATTTTTTTTTCTTTTTTTTGTTCTGTCTCAATTGGCCCCAATTGCAAATAACAACGTTACAGAACCAATCATAATAACTGTTGCAATAACAACGTTACAGAACCAAGCTTAAATAGAAACTATTGAAGAATAATTCACATTATGAAAAAGGAAGCTAGCTACAACCGTGAATATATCTGCTACCTATTTCTAAATGAAAAGATAATTATGAGGTTGAAAAAAGGTGTAAAAAAATTGAAGAATAATTCAATAGCTATTCCATATTGTATACATATTGAGGGGATTCTGAGGGGCTGGGTCTAGTTTGTTGGTCTCAGATGGTTGCTTAATATCATATTGCTTAACATGTTATCTAATTAGTTAATAATGCTGGAATATTTGGTCCCCTTAGGTCGTGTTCTTGCTACAAGGAATATTCCAAATTGTGAATGGATTTTCTCATAAGTCAGAATCTGTGTACACCAAGCACATATGGAGATTAGGGTTTTCAGTCTCATCTTCTCTGTTCTAATAAGAAGGAAAAGAATTCTGTTCGAATTGAAAGAAGAATTCTAATGGAAAGGAATAAAAAAAGAACGAACCAGACACTCACGCCGGAAGGAATAAAAAAAGAACTCTAATAGAATTCTAATCAGATTTTTTAATTTAAAAGAGTTATTATTGTAAACAACAATATTTTAATTAATCAAGGACTATTTTGAAAATAACAAAAGTTTTTATTAATTAATGAAAGAAAACTGATATATAATTTGATTGGTTGAAAAAACAACCGTATCAAAACTCTCAAAATTATTGGGGTACCATAGAAATGCATATATGAATGTGAAATGGATAAGCGGTCTCGAGGTGGAGAAGGGGTCTTGCGGCGGAAAAGTGGGGTCGCACTCCGAAGCTCCCAGGTTTAAAAATGCACAATGAGGACGCTGTTTGGTGCGTTTTAAAGAGGACGCGATTTTGTGTTTGGAATTTTTGGGGTTTTCTCTGGAACCAGGGTGGAGGGAGGGCTGGGGTTTCCTGCGGGAGGTTCCGTTTTGTTTTTTTTAAAATAATAATAAATAAAGTGACGGTTAAAAACCATAACTTTTTGCAAATTTAAACCGCCATAATGTACAATTTAACACCGTCAGCCTCCATCTGACGGAAAAGACTAAGTTGATGCAATTTTAAGAATTGTAGGACCTAATTGGAGCGTTCGAAAATTTAAGGATCAAATTGACGCATTTAAAATAATTTAGGGACTAAATTGGTAATTAAGCCAACTTTAAAACAAAATTTTGATATTAGGACTTAGTTAAAAAAAAATAAAACCATAGAATTTAATTATAGTTTTGATCAAACTATGAGTACTTATATATATTAACTTAATTAATTTGTAATATGAAGTGACTGTTTTTAGATTTAAGTAATTAATTTGGTAGATTTTTTTTCTAAATAAGGAAAATGTTGATGCTACACTTTTTGTTTTAAAACTTAGACTGGTATTGACTCAATCATGATACTACGTCAGTGGGTTATTGGTCAAACCAGTGAGTCGCTTATTGAATTACATGAACTAATGTATATTAATTTTTTTAAAGAATTTATTATAATGATAGTATATAATATATTTATCATGTAAAAGTTTAATAAATAACTTTAGTTTAGTGAAAGATAAGTATATTATGATAGTAACCTTCAGGGCTTGTATTCTATTCCCATCAACACCAATTTTATCTTTTAACTCTTCTGATAAGCTTGTTGCTACAAAGAGTGACTCGGACTTGTGTGTTGTAAAGATTGAGTGTGTGTTTGGGTACTAGTTAGAGGAAACGTAACCAGTGTTAGAAAAAAAGCTTTCCTCACATAGCTTTTGATTTTTTGTCTTGGAACATGCAATTTCTCCATTCAACATGGTTTCAATGCTAATCCAAACACACTTTGACAAGTTGAAAAGCATGTTGCTGTGGAGAGTGATAGGTTGAAAAGAATGTTGTAGAATAAGTGAGTGACAATGTAAAAATGAAAAAGTAACTGACTTAAAAACTTGTTAAACTAGTGATTGAGTCTATCTATTTTGACTGGTTTAAAGCTGAGTCTACTGGTTTTAACCAATTTGAGTACATTTTTGACCCATTGAAATGATTGGATTGGCTACAAGTCCAATTTCTGATTGAACTAGTTGGACCGGTCGGTCCGGTCTGAGTTTTAAAGCATTGCCTACACTTCATTGCTAAATAAGGAAAATGTTGATGCTACTCTTTATTTTTGGGATGTTTTGATGGAAAGAGAAAGATAAAAAAAAAAATATCAATAACTACTAGTTTCACATAAGCCTGAATCTTTGAGCACGGAAAAAAATATAAAACATGATTTTAGTAATATATTTATTTTTAAAGATAGAAAAAAATAAAAATCTAATATATTTTAAATTAAACTTTAAACATATTTGTTTTTTTTATAACAATGCTCAATTCAAAATAAATTATCTCATTTTTTTTCAATAAGTTTTCTCAGGATTTTAATTATTGTTCATACTTTTTCTCTTTCTTTATTTTATTTTGTCACTATCTTTCTCTTTCCATCCATACATCCAAAAATAATGTGTGACATCAACAATTTCCTTATTTAGCTATGAAGTGTAGCATCAATGTTTTTCCTCATTTAGAAAAAAAAACTAGTAAATTAATTTCCCAGAAAATACATGAAAAGAGGCTCGAATGATGCGATTTTGCTGTCAACTTAAATCTAAAAATTGTCATTTTTGGTTACAAATTAATTAAGTTAAGAGCATCTCCAATGATCTTTATATAAACAATCAAATTTATGTCACATCAATCTTAAGCAACCTATTTTTTTTTTTTTAATGGGAGTTTTTACTAACAAGTTACTTAACTCACAAATATCATCATTCTCTCTTATATTTAATATAAAGTTAAACAATTCATGAGAAATGAGAAATAGTTGCTTATATAAGCAACTCTCTCCAATTTTAAGCAATTCAAAATCACATGTGACACACCTAACTAATATTGTTTTGATAAATAACTCATTAAGCAACTCTCATTGTAGATTTTTTTTTTGTCCTAGGTCAGAGGCCACGGGTGTCCCCCAACCCACTAGGTCAAAGACTAATCCCGCTCGCAGTCCGTAGCTGCCGCTGGTCCCGCGGCAGGGCCTTATAACACTGCGTCAACCATTTGGGTTAACTCTCATTGTAGATGCTCTAATATATAAATACTCAATTTGATCAAAATTTTCATTAAATTTTATGGTTTAAAATATTTTAACTAAGTCCTAATTTCAAAGTTTTGTTATAATAAAGTTCTCAAAACTTAACAATGTTTTTTCTTTATTATTAAAAAAAATGGTAGAATGGAAAGACATCCTAATTCCTAAATACTATTAGGTAGAGCTTGATATGATATTTTTCTAACCAAACATGGAAGTGTGGCAGTGGAACAACTGTATTATGCTGTCTAATATCATGGTTTTTAACAAATCAAATAGGCTGAGAGAATATATTAGAATGAATGTGTTAAAAGTTAAAAGTGTTACAAGCTCCTCTACAAAATATAAAAGAGTTAACCATTCTCTCATATTTTTCCGGTACACATTATGCTCGCCGGAAAGTTTAATTGGCTTAACCTAACTAATCTGATGGATCTCATAGGATTGCAACATTATCTTAATTTGGTCAAGTAGTGGTGGGGGAATCTTTAAATGTGATTTTGTATAACAGCAAAAGCTAGCTTTTTGAATTATCTAAGAAACTGATATTGTTGGGGGTAGTGAGTCTATTAGTCAACTTTGGTTCGTTTAATGATGTTTGATTGTTTGTATCTTTGTTTTGAGTATTTTTTTTCTGCTCTTTGTTGACAGAGATTTTTAGCTATATGTACATGGATTTGGATATCCCTCATGACGGTCGAATGATAAGTGAGGTGTAAAATAAATTTTAAGTGAATTTTTTTATATATATTTTAAATGAGGAAGCTATATGTTAAATCATTTTTAATAACATGTAACTTTTTTGTTAATATATGAGACCTTCTTACTTTATAAAAAACTAATATCAAATATTTTTTTTAGTAAACCTAAAGTTTAAGCTTTAATTGTTTTATCTTTTACCTTTAAGCTTTATACTTTAGCCAGGATCGACTTAAGGGTAAAGCAACTAAAGCTTGAACTTTAGACTCACTAACAAAAAATTATTTTTTAAAATAAAAAAGACCGCGTATATTAACTAAAAAGTCTCACATATCACTCTTTTGTAAAAAAAAAAATTCTGTAAATTTTTTCTTTATGCCGGCCCTGACTTTAGCAAAATCATATTGTCGCCAATGTATCTTACTCTCGCTGATTTAATTTGAAGCCCTCAAACAAACAAAAATTCTTTTAATCTTTTGTCCCACCTAGTTTTCTGATTCTTCACTGCCCTACTTTTTCTTTTTTCTGGTACCAGGTAAGAATTTTATTATAATTTAATTGAAAATATCAAGTGTCATCAAATTTACCTAGATTAGTGTCCATAAGGACACATGTTGCACTTTAATCATGCATAGCTGTCCTAGTATATAACTAAAACTACTAAGTGTCATCTTCTCAGGTTACCAAATGGCAAATGCACCCTAAATAATTATCACGAAAATAATTTTTTATAGTACCGCGACTTTCATGTGAAACGTTAAATATATGACAAACTTTAATCCGGGGTTATTTTCTTTCTCAACGCAGCTAGCATATCTAAATCAACCAAGAAAATTAATATTTCTCCCGTCCCAAAATGAATGTCGTATTTAAAAAAAAAATTATTTCAAAATAAGTATCGTATTTAATTTTTTAATATAATATTAATTATTTTTTTCTACTAATATTCTTAATAAGTGTCATTTTAACTTTTTAATGTAATATTAATAATAAAATTAATTTTGTAATAAAATTACTTTTTTTTTTATTTATTTAATAAATTTTTTTGATCTGCATAAAAAATATAAGATAACACTCATTTTTGTTTTTAAGACTAGATTACCGGGGGGGGGGGGGGGGAAGTAGTGAAACGTGTGATGACAAACACAGCCTGTATCTCGATCCTCGTGCAATAAAAATAAATTATCACATCTCTTATTAAAGACAAAATTAACATACAATGAAAAAAGGTACCTATAAATAGCTACATGCAACAAAGAACTAACGCATTGCAAAACTCATAACACATCTAACAAGACGGTTTCTAGCGTGCACAACTAACAATGGCTTGTGTTAGGCTTGCTCCTTTGGCCGTCATCTTGCTTGCCACTTTCTGTATGTATAGCGTTTCATTCATTCATTTTTTTGTTTTTTTTTACAAAAATATGTTGTTAAATCTTACACTTCTAGTCAAACTTAGTTTTAGTCTTTATATTTTAAAATTAATGAAATTGGTTTTCCAATTTTTGAATATATATATATATATATATATATATATGAGGGATCCACTTATTCCAAGAGTAAGTATAAGAGACTTATTATTTATCCTCACCATTTATTTTTTTTAAATTCAATGGTTGTAATGAATAACTAATCTTAACCATTAAATTTCAAGAAAATGAAATTATTAGTACATACATATACTTACTCTTGGAATAAGTGGATTCTTTCTCATACATATATATATATGGGGGATTGCTAATGCACACACACCCTTTTTTAGTATGAGTGCATTAGCATCCAACACAAAAAAGTCTTGGACAGGAAACCCAATAAATTCTTTTGTTCTTTTAAATTTATTTAAGGGACAATACAGTAATTTAATCTTCAATTTAAAAAAAAAACTAAAAACTCGATTATCTCTCCTCTTCATTTCATTTCTCTTTCTTCTATCTCACTCAACCTGAACCGTGCTGAGGGACACACAACGTGCAGCCCGTGAAATCTGGCTAGGATTATACCGGCAACGACATCACAGAAAAGGTTCTCGACTATCAAGTCACCGAGTTTGACTCGTTTCATTCTGGACATGAGATTTCAGGTTCATGGCGTTCTGCTTCATAATCACTATTCTTGCTGCGGGAAAAATCACAGTACCCAGATTAAATGGAACCCATGGGCTCGCTTTAAAATTTCAACTTTTAGAATTCCAGAAAGGAAAACATAGCAACTGCGGAAGTGAGAAGCAAGGACTGAGACGTTTTTACTAGTTTTGATTATGTAGCTTATTTTGTCAGTGAATGACTTTGGCTCTCGGAGATGAACAACGTTTCTGTCTTGCCATTTCACAAATTAAAGTACCCATCAATTCTTTGTAACCATCATATTCGATTTACTAATACAATTATTCTTTTCTAAAATGTTTATTATATGCCAAATTTTATAATACCCTCATTGTTTCATCGTCTTCGTGAATGAAAATTCAAAACTTTGGCAACGATGGTTCAGGAGGCACAGTGGGAGAGAGGAGAGAGGAATCGAAGAGGAGAGAGAATTGAATTTTGTTTTTTTAAAAAGATCAAGATTAAATTACTATATTGTCCCTTAAATAAATTTAAAAGAACAAAAGAATTCATTGGGTTTTCTGTCTAAATTTTTTGGTGTTGGATACTAATGCACTCATACTAAAAAAAAAGCTTGTGTGCATTAGCAATTCCCTATATATATATATATATATATATATATATATATATATATATAAAGAGGGATCCACTTATTCCAAAAGTAAGTATAAGAGAGTTACTATTCATCTTCACCATTTATTTTCTTAAAATTTAATGGTTAATATTAGTTAGTCATTACAACCATTAAATTTCAAAAAAAATTAATGGTGAGGATCAAGAGTAACACCCTTATACTTACTCTTGAAATAAGTGAATCCCTCATATATATATATATATATATATATATATGAGTTTAATGGTGATGCACTGACAGTGTAAAATAGTTTTACACTGTCGTCCAATCACAAATCACTGTTGGTGTGACTTTTAAGATAATTTTATAAAAGTCAACAAACTTACCATACATGGTGGATTGTGATTGGATGACAGTGTAAAATTATTTTACACTGTCAGTGCATAGTCTTTTTTCTCTATATATATATATATATATATATATATATATATATATATATATATATATATATATATATATATATATATATATCATGATTTTTGTCCTTCTAATGTGTGATTTTGTCACTAACTAAGTTAGTGTAGTGTAGTAAAGTGGGACAAAAGTCACATAATTTCAAAAGTTAAATTAAAGGACTATTTTTGTCGATTTAAAAGTACGGTGACTACAATTCAATTTTGATTGAAAATATAGGAACCATAAACATATTTTTTTTTCATCATTTTTAATTATATATTTTAAAACTATGACAAATTATTACTACATACATATATACTTGTGCATTTGTTCTAACTTTGGTATATAATTTTTAGTGATGTTTCCGATTATAAAGATAGAAGCAGTTGATTGTTCGGGTATGTGTTCCCCGTTTGAGGTTCCACCATGTGGCTCGACCGATTGTCGTTGTATCCCTTGGCTACTATTTGGTGGAACTTGCATCTATCCAACTGGACTTGCATCTGTTGCCAAAATGATCAATGAACATCCCAATTTGTGTCAATCAAATGATGAATGCATGAGGAAAGGAAGTGGAAACTTTTGTGCTCGTTACCCTAATCCTCATATCGAGTATGGTTGGTGCATTAACTCTGATTATGAACCACTAAAAGGTTTCTTGAAGATGCCTACTACGGCTATCCCAGAGTGATATGGTATGCATAGTGAAAAGTGGCATACCATGATGCATCTACTACTAAATAAAAGCTTATGATGCATCTATGACTACTACTTTAAATAAAAAATAATAATAATCTCTAGCTAGCTAGTACGTAACTTTTTGTTTCCAACTCATAGTTGGTTACATGTAATCCCCACGTATGGTTTTGACCATACCAGTAAATAAAGAAAAATGCTTGCATATATAATTTTTGTTTTTTCTGTTGCAAATAGATTAGAATAAAAAAAGGACAAATTGTTACCAAGTAATATAAAATGGGCGATTATAGTACGGACTAAGAAAAAATAATTGGTGCACCGCTGGACCAATTTTTTATATAATATAATAGGTGATTAAATTAATTAATCTGTAACTCCCCACAGTTTTATCAAATTTTTAATTGAGTTCCAATAGTTAGGGATATATGATACAAATTTAACTTTTTTTTTTTTACTGAGTGTGTATTTGAATCTCTCTAAAACTACTTTTCCTTGCATTGTGAGCAACCATTTCTAGAGAGATCTCATGGTGCCTAGGGCTAGTAGCTGCATCTAGGACTTTGTAAATTTGTAAATTAAAAAAAAAAATTGAACAATTTTAAAGAAACAATTGAAGTGAATCACTCTGTAAAAATAGTTTAGTTAACCAAACCGTTTTTATAAAGTGGATCAGTTCATTGAAAAAATCAAATCATATATGAGTGTGAAATGAATAATCGAATTGAACCAAAAAAACCGAATTGTTTTGAGAAAAAAACAAACCAATCCACTTTATAAAAATAGTTAGCTAACTTAACTATTTTTATAAAGCAGTTCAATTTGATTTTTTCAAAAATCTGAACTGTACATAACTCTAGCTACAATTAGGTAGAATTGCTTATGGTTCAGGCCTGTGTATAAATCGGAAACTAATCCTGATATTTTCACTTTTTTTTTTCATTACATCATTTTGAACATCTGCTAATTATGAGCATAATTCCATTCAACCAATTTGTGAACGCTTGTTCTTTCCATTCAGCCAAAGAATAGAGATAGTAGAGGTCTCTAGACCAAGTTGTTAATGTTGACACCAGCCCTAAGGCACAAGAGCCAAATATCAGTATCCCTTACATAAAAAAAATAAATAAATAAAAAAAGATCCAAACATCAGTAGAGAAACAAATCCTTATTTGGAAAAAATAAGACATGAGAAGGTAACGGTTCTTACACTAGATCAATAATATGTCAAAAAGATGTACAACCAAATATTGATACCCTCAATCATGAACTGATAAATTGCAGCTGTGTCTCATGGACAGGGCTGAAAAAATGCCAACTTGAATCATGGAATGCATTATAATAATCATCTGAAACTGTTTGGATTCTGAATTCATTTGTGAATCCTCGAGCAGCCAAAATATGCCCCGTAGAGTTAAGAATAGGTGAGTTCTTACACAGTGACACATGCTGCTCATATGTTTCAAAGCTGTTCCCAAATAAAACCATGTTTTTTAAGAGATTCAGTTTCCAATTTGCTTGCAACAGGTTGTTATATAACTCTGCTTCACAGTGAGGCATGAAGAACATTGTTGGCTTTAGAGCCTCTCGCCTCCCGTGCTCGTTTATGGACATAACAGAACAACCAAGAGCTTCCAAAACCCGAGACTCGGTTGCGGAAAGAATAGGATCAAATACCTCCATGTTTCCAATCCAACTGAAATCTCTTCTCATCAATATTGCAAGGCTAAGCTGCAGTCGAGGGGGCTCATACAATTCAATGCTGCCAATACCATAAATGACCATTTGCAACTTTATCTCTGAGCCCAAAACCCTATTGAAGTAATCAACAACTGATGTTTGGATTTGATCTCTGAAAGTATGATAGAATTCAGATCTCTCAATCCTATTTATACATCTTTCCATTTTCTGCACCAATGTTGCTTCTTTGCTTGGATCAGTCTGAGAATCTGTTGGAGTCCATGGCTCTTGTTTTTCCTCCAAAACTCCAGATTTGGTAGGTTTTCTTCTTTGTTTGCTGCGACGGGGTAAAACAACCATCCAGCCTTCATTTGTTGTGCACTTGTTAATTGTTAGAGTTTTCTCTGAAGCTGCCATTGATCTACAATAATTCTCTTTACTTGTCTCTGATACACTGCTTCAACCCCAGAATGCAATACCAAATTCTGGATAAAATTACATGTGTTAGAACTGACTTTCCATGCTTCATCATGCAAAATAAACAGTAGATTGATCCATCTTACTAGTAACTAGTCCCATACTCCCATTACTAGAACTATCCATTTAAGATGAAGATCAAATTTGTGAATGCTGATTACTAAAGTAGGCAAAAACACAATGTAAATGTGCATCTTTTCTAAAACACCTTTTCAAATAAACCTTTGATATAACCCAGCATGATCATCAGGGAAAAATACCTGAGAAATGGCAGTCCTTAGAAGGCAAAATCAATATATAGACCTAGTCAGGATCAATATCCAATCAAGCTAGATACATTACATTCCAATTAGTGACATATTTCAAGCTTAAGCTTAGTGAGATATATTAAAAATTAATTAACATTTTATGGGAATAGAAGAATTGGAAATTTCCAATATAAAGTAATTTCTAATGTTGAATGGAACTATGGTAGCATTTAAAGACAAATTGCCCTGATAAAATTTCTCAAATTACATGATCCTAGTCTGTTCGTCACTAGATAACAGATTCCATCAATACCAAGTCCATACCTTGATGAACAGTGCAAGAAGGTTACATTTCAAAAAGCATTCTACTATTCAAAATCAAATATCTAGCCAATTAACAGAAGCAGAAAAAAAATAACTTATTTGACATAAATGGTTGTACAAACATTTATAGCAAAACAAACTCATCCTTGACATCTATGCAGTAAACTAAATATGCTATAATTAGGGAATTATCAGAGTACTCTGCCATAAGCAAAAAAATGAATAAGAATAAAAAAATGTAAAATGATCATAATAACTAGGCACCAAATTTAAAATCTTAAAGTAAAGCACCAGCTCCATAAACTAATTATGAAGCATCCAGTCATAGTTAATATTGATAACACATTGAGATTACATTTTTGAAGTATCATACACACCAGACACAAGCGCAAACAATTAATGGATAGGTTCTGTCTCAAGCACAAAATTGAACAGCTAATTAACAATGACAGTGTTGTGACTCCAACAATAACAAATCAATTACAGATCAGACTGTATTTCAGCTGTCCTACCAAACCATACAACAATTTCAATTTAAATTTTATTATTTTATAGATAATTGTTATGAGTCTCAAAAAGTAAAATAGGAAGTTCAATGTGATACTTAAGCCATGAGGCTCTCCTACCCTGATGAACTAGTATTTTGGGTTGGACTCTTCTCATGTGCTTAAATCATAATAATGCATAGTGTTAGAAAATCTGAGAAATATATGATGATATCATTTTTATATTTAGAATATTTTAGAGTAGCCTAGATGATCTCTTAGAATTTATTCTTTTATATTTTATGATTTGTTTCTTTCCTTATTTAATTAGAATCTGTGTAATTATAGGCATATCATATCATGTAAATGGGAATATTACCTCCTGTATTTATTTGTATTTATTGCATTAAATCTATATAAAACGGTTTCCATTGTGATCAAGACACACGATTTAAGCATCTCTTGCATCTGTTTTACTTTTAACACAGAGAATCCTGTAGTATACATTGAACTTCATAGATATTTGATTGAAACTGGTTCAGAAGGAGAAGATTTATGTTACAGTAGCAAAAATGGAGTCCAACAGGCTCTTACAGATTCCTACCAAATTCACTCTTATGCAAAATATTCCATATAACTTACTAAAAATACCCCTGCTTCCTTTTATTTACCTCCTAACAGAAACTACCCACACACCCCATGCATTCTCACATTCTCCAATACAACATAGATAGTCAGTTACATGTGTAGTTCATCCCTAAGTGTGTTATTCCCCACTATTCTAATCCCTTCCTGCCTTTCCTAGTGTAACCTTTAGAAATAGGTGGGCGCCTATCAATATCCTGTTATCCTTCAAATACTGTAAATTTTATCCTTGCCTATAGCTATGGTATGTTCATAAAATTAAATCTGGTTCCTCTAAAGTGAAGAGTTATAACCATTGATTGGAAAATTGATGGAGTGGAGTGAATTTTTACGACTCAATTGTTTTTTATACATGTGGATGCATTTTATCACATTCTCAACCATTGATTCAACAGTTCTAACTCTACATTTTTCCCTCTAAAATTCACTCCTTACTTTTAAGGAGCCAAAATCCTAAAATCTAATGACTCAATGTACAGATGGCATCATTCCTATGCTCATATCCTGCTCTGAAACCATATTACCAGTGTGCCAAAATTATCATTCCAAGAATTATTAGTTCAAAAATGGGACTAGAACTAGCAACCAACACATACACATCACACATACCATGGAAATTGAAACTGGTTAGTTATTAATGTATAACAGAAATAACAACTTTCTAACCAACTAACTGTATGATTAATAAAAAAAGAAGAAAACAGATTTCCTAGAGAATGAGATAGGAACCTTAATGCAAGGAATGAGGTGGGTATCTAGTGATTTGACTGAGAGTTGTGGAAAGAGATCAAATAGTAGGGAAATGGCATCTCCTTTGAAGCAAGCAGAACATGAATTGAATTGAAGAAGGATAGAAGATAGCATCTACTCTACCTAGAAAGAGAGAGTTTATGAGGGAAAAATGGAATTGAACGAAATCCTTAGCATGCCCCCAAAGAAGCACAGCAAGGGGCACAATATATTTTCTTCTCAGATAATAAAGAGTAAACCACCAATTAAGTCCCTGAATGTGGCAACTGGCAAGCGTTGTGACTATAGTCCTAAATTTAACTAAACCAAAAAATAGTCCCTAAATGTGTAAATTGTCTTTCACGTTAGTGACTCCGTTAAGTGGTCTGTATTAAATTTAATGGTTGTTCCCAAATTGGAAGTGCCACCAGCCCCATAAACCTAGGTTCCAGCCTCTAAGCATTTTCCAACCAAACATGGTCTTCCTCTCCAAGTACCACCTTCTCCCTTCGCTTTGTCTTTGCAGCTCCTTGTACAAGAACTGCACTATTGCACCAGAAGCATACTCAAGAAGAGCATACTGAGCAGACAACCCACCAAACCCCGTTGTTCCTACAACACCACCTTCAAAGGCAATCAAACCTAAAAGGGTACCCAAAAGGACAACCACTACATCCCAAGCAGGGTACCCTGGAACTCCTTCGCCTCACAGTCTCCCCCAAACAGGGTGGTGGATTCAGAGCTAGCAATGGACAAACTTTGACATAAGAAGTGCTAGGCAGCGAAGGATTATGATATCTACTGAAAGACAAACTAAACTTTCAGTGGCCTTGTTCTATAACTTGGCCATGTTCTGATCAACTTTAAACTCGATCATTTTAGTTAAATCCATGCACTGAATCATTTACCACGACTGACCAATGTTTCGTACAGGCTATTGAAATATCAGTTAACCAAAGAAATTACTGTGTCAACTCTGTCAAGGTGAGTATGTTGAGATGTCAATAAATATTGCTGCCTACCAATAATTAGACAACAACATTGAAAAGGTTTCTTTCATAAACAAAGGATTAAACAGGCAAACAAACATATTGATGACTAAATCCCATATGTTAAGACATTGAAATTATAATATCAGATTCAGTGAGATATCATACAAGTTAATGTTAGAGAAACAAGAATATATGCAGGTAACAGTATAGTGTACTCAATCAATAATGATATTCAATAGTGAAGGACAAACCTTCGAGGGTGGGTTGCTGACGTGGCACCGCGGTTTGGAACGGAGAAATTGGAAGGAGGGGAAGGTGGCGCTGAGAGAAGAAAGAGGAAGACCGCGTTTGGTTGGAAGAGGCTGAGAGGGTGGAACCTGGGTTTATGGGAGGTTGTGAACCTTTCAATTTCAATTAGGTCCCTTGTGTTGTGTACGGCATTTTGGTCCTCTCTGTATCAATAATAATAAAATAAAAAATGTCAAATTATGATTTTTTTTTTTTTTGGTACACTGTCAAATCGGTATAATTAAATTTATATTTTTAAATATTGTATTGTGGGTTAAATAATAATTTGACATTAAATAATATTAAATTAAGTCAATTAAAGTTTAAATTAATATAAAATCCCAACTAGTAGCACTGGAGTAAATATTTGGATTAACCCTTTTTTTTCTTAAAACTAATGTGATTTTTTTTTTAACTGGAAAACTAATATGATGTTAAAATTTGATATAGGAGTTTAAAACAATAAATGATTAAATAACCTTTTGATCCTATATAAAATAAGGAGGTGTTTGTTTTACGAATAATTTTTTTATTCTCGGGAATATGGGGTTGAAAATTTTATTTCCACATTTGTTATGAAATAATACAATAATTATTATCGGATATATTTTATTCTTAAGGAAGTCATAATCTCATGTTGAACCATTCTTTATTTTAGGAAGAGGAGTTGGGAAAGTGTATTTCCATGTGACAAAAATTTATCTCGTGAGTAAAAATTCAAATATATCCTTCATATTATCCACTACCAAACACAAGTTTAGTTATTCATGGGATTATCAAAAAGATTCCTACCCAACTTTAATAGTTAATTAAACACATTTTTCTAAAAATATCCGAGAATAACATTCTCATATTATATTTCCAAGAATAATATTTTCGAGAATAAAAAATAATCCGTGAAAAATTAACGCTCCCTAAGAGGTTTTTGATTTTAGTCCTTTAAAGATTTTTTGTTTTGATTTTAATCCTTTAAAGATTTTTTTGTTTGTTTTAGTATTTAACGTTGTTAAGGAGTCTGACTAGGTAATCACGTCAGTGTTATCAAACTCAAACTCAAACTCAGACCGATCATTGACCCAATCATGTCACTGGGTCAATGGATCACGAGTCGAATTGGTGGGTCACTAATTGAACCACATGAACCGGTTTAAATAATATATAGAATAAATCTTATATTAAATAACGTGAAATTGTTAGTATAGTCGTCGTGTGTATTCATTTACATGTAAGAGACCTGCCAAATTTTTTGTATGTTTTTAGTCTATGTAAAATTGAAATATATCATTGTTTGACTTGGAGCTATGAAGGTTCAATTTTACATGAACTGAAAACATACAAAAAGTTCCGCATGACTAAAAATGAACCTTTTCAATTTTATCGATATGAAAAATACATTTTAGTCTAAAAAAAATTAGCGATTAAAATAATTTAAATTAGGGGTGTTCACGGGTCGGGTTGGGCCGGGTTTGGCTAAACCCGTTATCCAACCCGATCAAATTTTTACGGGTTGGGTTGGGTCGGGTTTGTACAATTTTTTTGTAAAATCCGATTCAACCCAACCCATTCACAAACGGGTTTGGTCGGGGTTGGATTAATCGGGTCTAAACATTTAAAAAATATTTTTTATTTTGTAAAAATTAAAATTTTTTAGAACAACAATTTATTTTTGCCTAGAGCTTTGCAAATATATAATAACTACATGCCCTCCAAAGAAACCAAATTGTGACGATATTTCATTAATAAAATGAATGGTTTCAATGCTAATACAAATATTTTATTTTAGATAGAAATAAACTATTATATTAGTATGAGAAAACATAAACAAAAATCAAGACAAAAAATAGAAATATAATTCATGTGTGGTGAAAAATTAGCAAAAAAAAATGGTATTTTGTATTTCTTAATATATATATATATATATATATATATATATATATATATATAATTTTATGCTACGGGTCGGGTCGGGTCGGGTCACGGGTTTAAAAAGCAAAATCCGTTATCCGACCCGTACACTAACAGATTTGAACGGGTTGGGTCGGGTTTAATCCGAATTCTAAAAAAATCCAAACCGAACTAATTGGATCGGGTTGGGTTCACAGGTTATCCATACCCATGAACACCCCTAGTTTAAACACATGTTCTAATATCGGGAATTCTATTTAAGTCTAAAACAAAAGAACGCTGCTACGAAATACAAAAATACATAATCACTCAAGAGTGCCAAAATTGAACACCAATGGTTCTCCATCAAAAACCCCTAAAGTTACAAAAAAGAATAAAAAACTGAGAATTACAAAAGGAACTTTAATATGATTCAAGATGTCATGATGATGATGGGATTAGCTTTGAGTCTAGAGAGAACGAACCATGTCTTGAGCCAACAAAAAACAGAAAGAAACCCATTCTGTTAGTATCATCAAACATCTGTATGCAAATCGAATAGCCATCATTGACCTCATCTCCATTGCCATGTCTCTCTCTCTCTCTTTCAACCAATACCCAATTCAAATTTGGTTGAAGCCGAAAGGAGAAGAAAAAACAAAAACTTTGCGGGATAGAAGACTTTGGGCTTGTTTTCCAGTGTTTGTGTTTTACTTGAATACTATTAACTATGGTTAGTGCTTACTAGTCAAGGACTCAAAATATACCACAAAAAGAAGAGTCAAGGACTCAACAAGGATAATCTTTAATTAAATGCGTTATCTTGATTCGTACAAGTTCTCCCAAATTAAGAAAATCATTAAATATCTTTAATTTTAAATAAATAAATAAATATTTCATTTAACCTAACTGTCCTTGCATTTCATTAAAGATATAGACAATATTCAGAAACAAAAATGAAATTAGAAAAAAAAAAAAGACTTATTAAACAGTTTATTCTTATATTATAAATTTAAAATCTTATTTTTGAATAAAATCATTTGTAAGAGTT
Source organism: Pueraria montana var. lobata (assembly GCA_026413185.1). Lineage (NCBI taxonomy): Eukaryota > Viridiplantae > Streptophyta > Magnoliopsida > Fabales > Fabaceae > Pueraria > Pueraria montana. Next base: position 56,035,029 of record CM048654.1, read on the forward strand.
ATTTTCACTCATTAAATCATACATCTTATTGTAAACATTAAGCATTTAAACGCATAGGGTTAGCGCAATAGTGTAAAATCTCGTTGCTTCACATGTGAAAAATGATCTATTTAGCGGAAGAACACATGTTCGATTCTCTTCATATGCAAAATTTTCTTGGACTAGCAGCAGTCTCGCACAACGAGCGGGATTAGTATATGACCAAGTGGATTGAGGGATACCTGTAGTCTCTAACCTAGGATAAAAAAAACATTGAGCATTTAGTTTTATTTTTTTATTTCAAATACTATTGCTTTATTTTAATTTTTAATTTAGTTTGATTTCTATTTTAAATCTGGATACATTATATCAATTTAAAGATTGTTTTCTTTTTTAGATAAACTAAAATTTTAAATTATTTGTAATCTTAATTGATCTTAATTTGAATTTAATTTTTATATTTTATATGTCTGACACACCATACAATAAAGTGATATGTCCTAGTTTTAATAATTTATTTTTATAATTCTCCCGTCTTCTACATATTTTTTTTTCAATATAATAGAATATTTATTATATATGGTAATTTTAAATAATTATCCTTTTCAATTTATCATTTTTTATCCCCATCTCTAAATTGTATTTTGATGATTTTTGAAAGAATTTATCAATAGTTAAAAATAATATTATATCATAAGTTAAAATATTTATTATAAATCTAAAATACAATCTATATAATTAAAGATATTTTTTTTATTTATTATAAAATTTAATTATAATATAATTGACATGTTAAAAAATATTTATTTATGATAACTTTTAATTATGTAAAAAAAAAAAACATTTATCTTGTACATTGCGGAGATTAAAATACTATTTTTTAAAAGATAAAGAATTTGAAACAAAGTTAAACTTCTGAAAATAATTAAGTGCGGAAATTTATTAAGTTGGTTACCTTAGTTACCTATTCTTTAATGACATCCATTTACAATGTGCTACAAGAATCATCATTAATAAAGATTGAAATCCTCTATAATAATAAATATGGTTGGAGTGCACATTAATTTTAGAAGATAAAATTCAGAGTTAGCCATTAATTAAAAAATTTATAATTAACATTATAAATATTATACACATATGGAGGCATGTCAAGTGAGATAATTGTCTTATTGTGAGAAATAAGAGTATTCAATAATTACCGATGAATCAAAATAGATGGTTGAATTTATTAAAACCTCGTGTGACCATCAAATTTTTAAAATATTTACTAAACAAAAATCAAATATCTAAAAGATTTCAATTATCACGTTCTAAAATATTTCAATTATTATGTTACTATTCTTGTTAACCCATCACCATAACCACCATGATTGTCATTGCTTCTATCGCCATGATCGTTGTAGCCAATGACGAGAGCAGTGGTGGCAACAATAATGATAGTGACAAACATGGTGGTGGTGGTTGCAGTGGTCATGGTGGCAACGACAACAATGGTGGCGACAGTCATGGTGGTAGTGGTTGCGATGGTCATAACAGTGATGGTGGCAACAATCATAGTGGTGAGTTAATAACAATCATGACAAAGAATGATGTGATGATTAAAATAATTTAGGATATGATAATTGTTATCTTTTAAAAATTTGATTTTTATTTGGTGAATCTTTTATGAACTCTTTGGTTCAAAGGAGGGAAGAGATTTTGATTTGATGGTAACGTGAGGTTTTAAGGAATTCTTAAATAGGTATTTTAATCTAAACCATCTATTTTGATTTAACAGTAATTATTAAATGCTCTCATCTCGCACATTAAGACAATCCTCTTATATATAATAAATTATAAAGTTACTAAAATATATTTATCAATTTTTAATTAAACTCAAACTATATGCTATTCGTAAATAATTTTAAATGCAAACATTTCATAATTAGGAATTCCGAGATTCTGGATATCAAGATTAATTATATATAACACAGTGAGACACAACATAGAGAAATTTCTTGATTTTAGCATACATCATTAAATATCAAACCAATTCGTTTGGGTTGTCATTTTTAAAATGCATTTGTCATAATTTTCTGTTTTTTTTAATATTCAAAAAGCTTTATTTAATGTCAACACCCAAAAGATTACATAATGTGAGGTTCCATGGCAATTTTTTGCTGGCTAAAATTGTAAGAACTAGTGAGAACGTATCAAGGTTCCTGCTGCAAGGAACAAGCTAAATACAGCTGCACTTCCTAGTGTGGTCTGCCCTATATGCCTTATCTTGAGGAGTCCAGGAACCTGCAAGGTTAATCAAAGTTGAGAAACTAAACAAAGGAAATAGAGTAATACCCTTAAGAATGAATAAAGACAAGCCATTGCACTTCTCCAGATAACCAGCCAATTGATTGAGTGTATATATACTGCCAACAGAGACATGGGCAATAGATAATATCCTTTAAAAGCCTCATGGCTGGATCATGCATATGATTGAAAGGTAGTCAAAAGTTTGAAGATTAGATACAAATGTGAAAAGCACAAAGGAACCTAAAAGAATTGATTCATAACATACTTTCCAATATCAGAATTGTATATATACTCATCTACCTACAACTTGGAAATGATGAGTATGCTATGCTTGTCTTTTCTTCCAGATTGGAAATTAAGATGATAAAGAATGACTTGTTTAACTGAATACATCTTGTAATGTTTGAGAATCAAAACCAAACTTTTTATCTTCATTTTTTTATATAAAAATATGTGAATCAGATTCAAACACCATATTGGTCACCTATTCACAACAACCGTCTGTAAGCGTAACTTAAAATATTAGCCAACTTAAGTATTAATTGATGTTTCCTAGTTGTCACGCAAACACACAGACATATGCATATAACCTCGTATAAAGTATTTTAATATACCCATCATATATTAATTTTTGCTTCATGGTTATACAATAATGCGCTGTGTCATAGTTCTTGTTTCATTGCAAAAAAGGTATGCCTCCGTATCAGAGTAAGGTTTTCCTTGAACACTTACGAAAATTATACAAGCATTGGCACAGAATTTGACAAATAAATCCAAATCCTAAGGTAGTGTGTGGTCCAACTTATTTTGGGCTTCTCTTCTTAAAAGTAGAAGTTGGGTCAAACAAAATTAAAAGGAACTTTTAAAAAACCAACTTTTTAGTGAATAAAACTTCGAAAAAAGGAGCTTTTAAAAAAATGCTAGTTTTAGGAGGTTTTGGCTTCAACTTCTCATTTTCCTTCTGTATTTCAAATCCTAAGACCCAAAAACACAGTATCCAAAGAAATTTTAACATAAAAGTAAGTATTACACCTAATTAAGGTGTTAGAATATTTGAAGAATATTCAGTAATATCTAGATTGTATCAAATAACAATTTAGAAAATCTTAAATTATCTTAGCATTACTTTCCATATTTCCTAATATTTCATAATTTGTTTTCTTATTTAGTTGGGATTATGATTTGGTATTAACACAGATAAGGCTGTTTTATGTTTAGAACCGTATTGTATAATTTGTACAAATCATATCATATTCATATTGAGTCAATATCAATATTGGTATAGTAAGTCTCTGTTTTCTTCCCCCTATGCCTAAAAAGCCCATAATTTAATTTCAACATAACCGGTGCATCACTGATTGTCTGTCCAAGAAACAAGCACTAAGATTTAAAAGGAAACTTTTCCATGTATAAAAATCCAATGACTAACATAATCTGAAACTCCGCATAAAAGAGAACTTTTTATTGAATGAAACTCTGATTATGTCTATGGGCAAATCTAGGGTGGACCACCTTAATAAGTGGTCCACTTTGAACCATAAATTTTAGTCCTTAGATTAATCTTATGTTAACAAGTATACCCTACATCTATCACACTAGATTATTTCTCCTCTTAGCAATCCTATCGTTGGCCACCGTTCACTGCTGCCGGAGGCAATTTTCCGGCAGAGGTGCACCCTCCACCCCACTGTCCTCTCACCACCATCTCAATCTTCTGCTACTAACAAAACACCTCGTGCCATTACCAAAACGAGAGCCCACATTAAACCCAAAACTGATTCAATTCCCCCTTCCCCAATTCTAGATCCAAAGCCACAATAAGATTTCAATTCAGGTTCGTAAAGCAACGCTGCAAAAGTGAATAAGAAAAACTCAACAGTGCAAAAATGAGGACTTTATGGTTCCACTCAAACATGAAATGCGTGAACAAGATTTTAATTTGAGAATGCAAAACAAGGCATCAAAAGCATAAAATTGGATCCAAATTCCAAACTCTCTTTCTTATTTACAATCCCTCTTGACAGAAAATGTTGATTAAGAAATAAAAAAGAAATGGAGCAGGGAGAGGGAAGAGAAACCCCAATGGCATTCCCATCAAAATTACAATTTTAAGGTTAATTTACATGTTTGACAGAAAACAACAATTCCTCAGTTCTTCTACAACACTTTCCCTTCGACTCCGCCAAAGGCTTGCACGATTTGATGCTCCAGATCTGTGAGACATGGTTTCGTTCCCACCTCCGAGATCGCCCCTCCTTATTTTTCAGATCTATTTGCTCTTTTTGAGATAGTGAAATTGCTCGTTTTTCTCGGGTTCGGGTGGTTAGCGCCACCGGGACGGCAATATTAAATCAAGACCAAGTACTGGGTAGGTGGCGGTGGAGGAGAGATCGTGGGCATTGCCGCCGGCGCTGGGAGTTGCCGGCGAGAGGATAGCGTAGAGGGACTCGAGGGGGGAGGGGTGGCTGGTGCAGATATGAAAAAAAAACTAGGGAAAATGAAACAGAGCGGAAGAGAGGTTGTTGAAAAAAAAAAAAAATTCTAATCTAGTGTGGAAGGATGTATAATAACATAATTGATCTAACCGTTAAAAAACATGGCTCATTATGGACCACCTATTAAGGTGGTCCACCCTAGATTTGCCCTATGTCTATAGGCATGAACACTATGATCTATGTTGTAGAAAAATATATGTGTTGAATAGGCCTATGGATCAACAACAGAACCTAAAACAACCCACCCTGTAACCTGGAGGGGTTTAAGTGAGGAAGAGATGCAGGGAGGAAATCATGATGAGAGAATCGAGCTGGATGGCAGTTAGGGAATGCCTGTTCAGCATTCTGTTATGGGTGCAGGGGGGATAGCAGAGACTCCATCAAGAATATTTTTGTCATTTTGGGAATTTGCTCCAGATAGGAGGTTAACTCCTTTGATTGTGCTGCTTTCTAGCTGCTGTAACTCAGGTTTGGCTGCACTCTGCCAATAGCACCGCCAACAAAGGCTTTACCTCTGTTGAACAGGCCCATGGATCAAGAACGTAGCAGGCCCATAACATAACCCATAACAAACAATCAATGTGCACATGGAGGGTCTATGGGAGAAAGGGATGTGCGGCCTAATGAAGGAATGCTAGGTAATGCTTGTGCAGCATTCTGTAATAGGTGCAGGGGGGGAGTGTAGGGAAACCATTTAGTCATTTTGGGGATTAGGAACTTGTTGCTCTGGGTAGCAGGTTAATTCCTCTGGCTGTGTAGCTTTTTTGGGGAAATTCCTTTTCTCTTAATACCTTATAGTTTGCATTTCACTTTTGAATCTATCAAATTAATCTGACTTAGCAGATTAGTGGCAGCAACTCGGTTGAATAGAAGGGTGGAATCTGTTGAAAAATCTGTTGAGGTGAGAAGGAAGACAGCTAGAATTAAAGAATCAGTTTGAGAGTTGAGACTGTAAAAAAAGTGAGATTAACTCAAAAAATGGTTGACTATGCAGAATGAATAGGGTTCGGCGGGGAACTGAACTGAAAGGCGGGAGCAATCATAGTTCCAGAGGGTGCATATAGAGGATGAAGAAAAATCCTTCCAAAACAAAAATCAAGAAGAGAGTTGTGATGAGCATCAATTGGCAATCAAAAAAGTAGAACTCACTATATCTTTGATGGCGACTACCCAGTGGGATGGATAGCAAGAGACGAGAACTTTTTTGAGGTGCAGCAGACATGCTCATAGGTGAAGGTGCACCTCACCTTAATTTGTAAGTAGGGGGGGGACCCACTATTCATTGGTTCCAATTTCTTTGGAAGCAATATTTGAAGCTCACTTGGGTAGAACCAGTGGAGGACCTGTTAAGGCATTTTGGAGGATGTGATGAGGGGAGCCCATTAGAATGTTTGGCTATCTTACAAGAAGATGGAAGTATGGACGATAATGTGAGATGGTTTAAAGTCTTGATAGCCAAATCACGGTGTTGTCAATAAGTCTTCCATTTTACCAATTTTGATTCCGTTCTGTAAGTCTTAAAGTTGGATAATTAGTAATATCTATGTATATGATTTGGTTTTGTTTGAAGGCTTTCCCTTAGTTTGCTTCACTCATTTGGGCTTTCTTTTGTGTTAATTAGTGGCAGGTTATTTAACAAAAGCCAGTTGTAGACTTCTCAGTCCGAACTTCGACTAGTTCCATTTATGTATTCAGCTATCAAAGAATCAATTGATCTCTGCTTTCTTTCACAGAACCCCTAGTCACCAAGACGTTGAGACATCAGATGTCTAAGAAGAAAAATTCAAAGCCTATTTTTTCTTTGATCCTAACCAGTTAAATTCCTAATCAGGCCTGTTCACTTAATCATCAGACACTAAAATTAACTAAGTTGCGAAATCCATAAATTAACAGTTTCATATTCCATTAATTTTCACTTGCTGAAGCATTAGGGTTAAGATAGATTTTAATTTTAAAATCAGAAATACACTTGATCTCCTAGTGATTCAGCTTCCGAAATCAAAACCCACCCCAATATGATTTCCCTCATGCAAAACATAATTACCTTTTTTTTTTTTTTCTTTCAATTCTTCATTAATCAAAACCCTAGCTATCATTAGCATAGCTTTTTAAGACTGAACCGCCCCCAATCAAATTACAAAAATTGCAATTGCCTTTTTCCAATTCACTCATTCAATAATCAATTAGATAAACAAAGGAATTGAATCGCTTACCTTATGCCTAATTGCATCGTAAGTCCCATATACAGCACCTGCATGCAACACACAAATTCGAAAGTTCACAAGATTAACCTAAGAACAGAGCAAAAGCTGTGCCGTGTTTGGCTTAGTGAAAAGGTCCCAACCAAACAGTGAATAAGAAGTGAAATCTCACCGACTGCGCCACCGATAGCACCGCCAACGGCGGCTCCGGTAGCCACGCGTGTGAGGACGCTGTCTCTAGCCATTCTCTTCTTTCTTCTCTGCTTAGCCTCGTCTTCAGACTTGTATTAGTATTTTAATTTTAATGTTTATTTTATACAACTAACATTTATAATAAAAAAATATTTTTAAATATATAAATTATATTATAATTAAAATATGTAATTAATAAATATACTTGTACTTATAAATTATATTTTAGATTTATGATAAATAATTTATATTGTGATATATTATAATTTTTAATTATTGATAAATTTTTTTAAAAATATTAAAATTCAAATTAGAACTAAAGATATTTTTTGAAAGGCAGAACTAACTGAAAATATTAAAAATGATAGATTGAAAAAAAGATAAAATATTAATTTAAATAATTCAGTTGATATTAAAAGCATAAATGGATATATCATATACATATTAAGAACTATTTGAATTTTGAAGATAATATATATATATATATATATATATATATATATATATATATATATATATATATTGGAAATTAGTTTTTAATATTCAGTTACATTTAAACTATTAAGTTAATATTAAAAGTAGAAGAAAATATACATGTTAGGAGAGTGAAATATACCACTTCATAAAAGTAGAGTATTCAAATAAAAGTGAATGTGAGGGAGAGTGAGGAGACTGAAGGAATGAGAGTACAAATAAACTTATACATTTATATATATATAAGGATATTTTTTAATAAGAATTTTCTTTTATTAAGTTTTATTGTTCCACGGAGGACACTTCAATAGGGCACAATACATTTTCATGGCTCATATGCTTTTGATCATTTACCTTTTTGTGTGTGTCATTTGTCACAATTGTGTATCCGTTTTCACCCGGTAAGTATAAATAGGGTGTGTGTGTGTGTTTATGTATAAAGAATGCTAGCCTTCCCACCTCTTCAGAGAATAGCTTTGTCTTCTTTCGTAGTTGGACAAAATACCCTCATCTTAGAAAACTTAAGATATTCTGGTAATGTTTTTGATAATTTCATCTTATAATTTTTAATTAGAATGAAAAGTAACATTCTGTGCCTTTTATCTCTTGCTTTGTGTGCATTTCAATTTTCAATTTACTAGATTCTCACTCTCTTCTGTCTATCTTTTTCCAAAAGTTCTAATAATCATTCTTTACACTAAGAGAAGTGATAAAATTGACTTTCCTAGACTGAAGATGGCTCGATTTTCTAAGGGTGGAATCGAATCTCTCTCATAGTTTGCAGAAGGACAGAGACATTCATTGTGGTCTTGAACTTGGATTTACTTGTGATTTTTTTTTATTCTCTCTCTCTCTCTCCCATCTTTTCTTTTTTTTTTTTTGTTGGCTGAACTTGTTTTTCAAAAAGAGAAAATGATGAGGTGAACTAGTACTTTTCTCTATGGTCCATGTTAATGAATTTAAGACTTGCTCTATACTCGTTGGATTTATTTTTGGTTGCTTGTGTTTGAGGCTGCAACAAATGCAAATATGCTTGAGTGAAACATAAGATAGTGAGGGGAGAAGGGGGCTGGGAATTTAGTATGTAGAATTTTTTCTGTCTTTGTCATATCTAGTGAAACTGAAATATTCATCTCTAAGATAGAGGATGAGCATGGGAGGAGGGGAGTTTGTCTGTTAGGAAACTTCAAGATGGAGGAAAATGACAACAATTTGCATATTTCTTTCTTCATCTCATCTAGAAACTTCAATATTCTTTTGCAATTTGTTTGGTTTTTCCGAAGATATGGTTTCCTATATCATTATGCATGTGGATTTTGATATTTTATTTGGGTAAATTAAATTTATTCTTTTGCTTTCATCCTTGGTTGTTACTGAAGACTATTTTTTCTGTATATGGTGCAGGTAAATAACAACTTCCTTTCAGTTGGCAATGCAAACAAAGAAATCAATGTAAATATGTTAATTGTTTCCATTTTGTTTTTTATAGAGAATGAAGTAACATGTTTGACAGCTTAGCTGAAGCCTCTCTATTAGAATGTATTGATCTTAGTCATTTCCATTCTTGCTTGGTAAACCTGAAATGTCTTTAATGTGACATCACTCAGACCTTAAATGTCATTGAAGCAACATTGTGTTCTTGTTTGTAAAGTATCGAGAACAGTTTATTTTTTGTGGTCTGGTGCTATGGTTATGCTCAGAAGTTTCAGAGAGAATGGAGTAAAATGAATAGGGAATGGAAGAGAGTTACCTTCCTGTGTTTGGATATTAATGAGGGAAGAAATGGGAAGGTTTTCTGGTTTATAAGTGGTGCACTGTAAAATTTAAATTTAACCATTTTATTTTAAGTTACTCAATTTAGGAAGATAAAGTAGGAAATGGCAAGTTTTAAAATAAGAGTAATCCCTCATTATCCCTCGGTTAGGAGGGAACAAAAAGATTGTTTGAATGGGAATGGGGGGAGTGGCACTACACACTTTCCCTTCCACAAAATTTCAAACTCCTAAATAAGGATAATTATTCCCTTCCCATCATTTCCTTTCCACTCCCCACATTCAAACAGACTCGTAGATCATATGGTTGGGTCAATTGATAGGAAGAATGTTCAGACACTGAAACAAGAGGAAGACAATGACAGTCAGTTGAATTCATTCAACGAATCAACATGTATTTCAATTTATGATTTGATAAATATTCCCACTATTAACTATTTGTGGATTAGTTACTATCTCTACTCCTTTTCCCCATAAAATCCTATGCTATTATGTTTTGCCATTTTTTTACTTACATACCTGTTAATGGTAATTTATTATTTTTCTCAAAAATTATATGATGGTACTAGGTGTTCAATTTTAGCACTGGAAGGATAATTAATAAATCAATATTTGAAAGTGAAGTTACCTCTATGGACCATGATCATACATGACATCTTTTATTTTGTGGAGATGCACAGGTGAGCTGCTCTCTATATGCACTTGTATATCCTAATTGTTAGGTTTATCTCATTTTCTTTAGGTACTGGATTGTATTTGCAGGGATGTATATACTCAGTAAATATGAACTCCCACACAGGTGTACTATCTCGCTCTCATCGTTACCGAAGTAGCAGCAGACACAAATCTCCTGTCACAACCAGGGTTTCAGAAACGGAAATATTGTCCGCATCATAACAATATCGGAGCTCAACGATACCGTTACGCGTCGATATTGCGGAGTGATTGAAAATCGAGTGTAACGGATGCGACGTAACGGTATTGCGGCCGCAACAAACGCAATCGAAAACGCAACAGAACGTAACACGGTAACGGGACTTCGGTGCGGCCACCATTCATTGGGAAAATCGCAGCGATTTGCGGGTTTTGCAACTGCTCCTCCGTTTGCGTTGTCGCTGGACAAGGATATACGGCCTTCACCGTTGCTGGACAAGGCCTTGCAACCTTCGCCGTCACCGGCAACAGCTTCTGCAGCCTCCTTCTTGCCGCCGCTAACCTTTAACTCATTCATCTGCATTGTCTTCCTCTCCCATTGCAGCGGCACAAGCTAACATCAGCTTCAGCAGCTTATGGGTCGGGTCTGGGCCTTAGGTTTCATTTCAGGGTGTTTTTTTCTTTTTCTTTTCTCTTGTCTTGGGCCTCAATTTGAGTCCAATAGCTTTTTTTTTTCTTATGTAAAACATAAGATATAATATAAACTAAATAAAACATAAAATACAATACAATAAATTAAATAATAGTAATAACAAAATTTATAAATAATATAATAATAAGAAATATCTATAGTAAGTAAAAAAAATATTATTAAACAAGTACATATATATATACTTATTTTTTATATACTTATTTTAGAAATATAGAATTAATTGAATTATTTAATTTTCTTCTTATTTTTGCATTTATTTTTCTTCCAATAAGTGATTTGCATTAAATTATTAAGTGTAAAATATATATTAGTAATTTAGTAGCTACTAATTTAGTCTTATTTTAATATTTTTAATTAGATTTTTACTTTGGATATTTCATAGTGATAAAAAAATATTAATTATAGATTATTATAGATTATATTAATGATATAAAACATTTTAATATAATTTTCTACAAAGTGGTGAAGCATTCACACCGCGACGGCCGCAATCCGCATCGCAGAATCCGCAATATCCGTAACCGTGAAAATATTAACGCGACCGCGATTTAAAACCTTGGTCACAACAGTGCAGTATCGGAGTTTCTCCATAGTTTTAAAACCCGGACCGACCCGACCGGTCGGACCGGTCGGACCGGGAACCGGTGGTCAGACCGGGTCGAGTCGGTCATCGGACCGGTCATGCTATCGACCCGGTCAAACCCGGTGTGACCCGGTCAAACCCGGGGTTGACCCGGTGACCCGACCCGGTCGCCCTTTTTTCTTTTTTTTTAATTTTTTAATTTTTTTTAAAAAAAATTTTAAAAAAATTTTAATTTTTTTTTTAAATTTTAATTTTAATTTTAATTTTAATTTTTTTTAAATTTCTTGAAACGACGTTATTTGAATAAAAAATCAAAAGAAAGAAAGGTTTTGTGACTGTGACCGTTTGTCAAAACATTGCTTGTTGTGTCGTGTTTGTGAGTCTGTGAATTTTTTTCTTCAAACTTCAAAGTGCACACACATAAACCCTAATGCCATCATTTCAACCACATCGATCCACACCACATGATTCTATTTAATCCAACTTGAATGTTATTTTTAGTTAATTTTGTTTTTATTATTTATGAGTAGTGATTCTAAGGTAATTGATACTGTGATTCTATCACTGTGATTTTGTTTGAAGAAGTGATGGTACAGTTGATAGTGTGATTCTATTATTTTAAATTCTGTTTAAACTTTAAAAAAGTTTAATAAGTAATTTATAATGTGATTTTATTACTATGAATATCAATAGATTTGAACTTGAAAAATGAGCTTGTGGAATTATATTAATTTGTTATGTGATTTTTTTTTTTTTACTTTTTTAAGACAGGTATAAAATTTTCAAATTTTTTAATACAGACCGGGTCATGCGGGTCAATTAGTGACCCACCGGTTCGACCACTGACCCAGTGACCCAGTGCCTTGACCGGGTCGGTCACCGGGTCGGTTTTTAAAACTATGAGTTTCTCTCTACTGGCTCGAGGACCTGTGTTGTTGACATGTACCCAGGATGGAAACCTGTCTTTCTTCAGGTTCAAAATTAATTGCCATTAATCCCAAGTGCATTCTGTTGTCTTTTTTAAACTCTTAATTTTTCTCTCGAGAACTAATGTTGGTTATTATAGTGTGGCTTTGGAGATACAAGGTTATTTAACTCTTCGATGCTCGCTCAAATTAGCTCCGCGTATACACAAAATTCAAGCTTCTTTCTGTCCTCTTCTTTCCCTTGAAAAAGGAGAGTTCATAGGTATGCTTATATCATTCTTGCATACTTCTCCTTTTTCTCCCTCTTTCTTCCATCTCTAAGAGGACTTTTAAAGAATAATTCTGCTTTTATTAAATTAAACCCAAACTCTGGCTGTGTCAAACTGGAAAATAATTCACATGCATTTGTCAATAAAAAGTATTTGTTTATCACTAAATAATGCTTTCGTTAAGACTTGAAATGAAAGGTCATGAAGACTGATATGCTTCAAAGTGTAAACCAAGTTTTCTGAAATATCTTTTGACTGAAGCAACATTACACTTGCTGTCTTTCTAACATTATCATCTTTTTTGTCATGTGAAGTTGCTGGAAGTGAGGACTCAAATGTCTACATGTGTGAACAAGCTACAGGTTAGTCTTTTACTTCCATTGAAGGTATTAATGTTATAATAAAGCTCAAAATGAATCATTTTTTTGTCATGCAGGGTCATCGGTTTCCTGTAATGGATATTGCCTGGAACCATGGAGAAAACTTATTGGCTTCATCTGATTTTTTATGGGGTAGTAATTGTGTGGAAGAGAGAAAGATCACATCAAAAGAAAAATACATAACAATAGAGGTTTAAAGCGTTATAGTTGAGGGCCTGTGAAGATAGCTTTCTTTGCGATGTTTTCCTTCTCCTTTGCTTTTACCATTCTCCTTTTGTAATTTTTTGTGCTATTATTTTTTAATTTTTGCTGCAATGTACTTTGTACTACCCATGAAGTGAATTAATCATCCCCAGCTTCACAGGAAACGGAAGAAATTATATTCAAAAAGTGTACTGTCTTTGTGAGGAAGAAAATGTATTCTTAGACATGATTAGTGATTTTGTATACGAATTATGAGGAATATATTTTGTTATGACGTTGTCCGCTATGTAATAAGTTCATACAATCAAAGAATAAGGTATTTGTGTCTGAATTAGCATTTATTGGTTGAATTTACGAAGCAATCATGCTAATTTTCGTGAACTCTGTTCTCATCCAAGTTCCAGTAACGAAATTAATTTGAAACTGAAGAGGGTGTTTAAACATTTTTCAGTGGTGACTCTAGAGGTTAAAACCAAGAAAATTGGGTCTATATCATATTGCAAATCATTCTTGTGCAATTTGGATTGGCAACATCCTGCTGCTTGGTGTGGATTTATGGTATTAAAATTTTTAATTTAGAAAAATAGTTTGGTTAATGAAAAATTTCTTAATAAGAATTAACAATATCTTATTATACTTAGTTTTAACTAAATTTATTAATTATGAAAATAAATATTTAAAAAATTTTAAAAATGGTCTAACTTGGTTGAGCAGCATAAATTGCTGTAAATTCCTTGATACCTTTATTCGATTCTTATATATATATAGAGTTGACAAATTGCCGAGCTAGGTAGCGCTAGCTTGTGACCCAAGTGGGGGCATTAAGATGATGGAACAGCACACTTGGACCAGTTGGTGCAATATGGTGGTAGCTTTGTGTGCATGGGTGACCACATCTGTGGTTCCCAGAGAGAACCCCCCAGAGGGCACAATGTGAAGGGCCTGAAGACCCTCACAGAGCCAGGATTAAAGGTGTTTCCTGCTCACGCTGACTTAACAGAGCAGTGGGTGCTTACAACTCTGGATGCCCCCTACACACAACTTGTGGAAGGGAAGAAAATCACAGGCTACTGCACCAACTTGAAGGGATCCACAATAAATACTGTGCTTGGACCATCATCTTTTTGTTTTTTGAAATTGTGCATCATTTGATATAAAGCTTGTTATGCCAAAACATGGCTTTGTTAAGGCAGAGCATAGCATGCTGAATTGGGATATCAACACTTTGTTTGGCCTTGTAAGATTATCCCCCATTGCCAATTTTATGTTACATAAGTGCAATTAGTAGTACCCCAATTGATGGCGTTGCTCTTGCTTTCGTGGATATCCCCTAATCAAACAATATAGCTATTTTCATTGGTCTATGCGCAAAGATACACACCAAGAATAGGCATCATTATTTCATTACCTTAATTATGTTATAGGGTCATTAATGAAGGCATACAATATAGAAAGGTGCATTATTTTATGAGTTACCTGGCACTGAAACATAAATAAGGTGCTATATTCTGATTCACTCATTATCCTACATAGGCATTTTCTTCTAGTTTCCAATTTGTTTCAATTAGAAGTAGCACACCACGTAATGGTTCGATCAATGTGAGTCCACGTAAATTTACATGGTTCTATAGGGGTCCCAATTTATGTTCCTAAAATTTCAGCATTTTTCTGTATATTTGCTTAAAAAAAGTAATAAAACCGTCAATTATTTTTGATACTCATCTTAAAAATTAGAAAAGATATTCCAAGACCAGCAAAGAAAAAGTTAGATTATATCTATATATGCATTCGTCGGTCGACAAAGAAATTTTTTTTACTGGGTTCATAAACAAGTCAAGACACTTTTCGAAATCATACCAAGGACGCAGATTCAAAGGGGAGTGATGGAGAATCTATCTTACATATAAGGCTGTTTTTATATTGATGAAAGGAATGAAATGATACATTATTTGGTTTGTTCAAGATAAGAAAAATTGAAATTGAACTTGATTGAAATTGTATTCCATTTCATCCAACATCTCTCTTTTGCCTTTTCCTTCTAATTTGGAGGACACGGTATGAAAACTAGTCTTTTCTTTTTCTTCCATCACAAAAGTACTTAAATAAATAATAAAATGGCAATTTTAGTCCAATTCATTCTATTTCACCATCCCATATCCAAATCCATGGACAAGCAAATACTTCCTCCAATTTTAAAGAAAACAGGATAAATGTTCAAACTAACTACACAAATATTTCCTAACTTGTTTCAAGTTCACTAGGACCTCAGTATACTTCTACCTGCACTACCTGACTATCATATCACCATTGATGTCATTGTGTTCACCTGCAACAATTTGAATAAAGGGGGCTTTGACTTCTTCTACTAGCCTCCAGCAATTTGAACCAGTTAACTCTGTCATCTGTTTACTTTTCATGCTTTGCTTATATCTTCTGAGGCAAAGCATTCTTAACATCACAACCACACATAAAGGACTTAAAACATTTTCTTAATCAGCTGATGCAATTGAAAAACATGACTAACAGGATTACTGCAATACTAACAAGTTCATAAAATTCAAATACACTCTACCTCTACAACCCTATTCCAGAGAGTGAGAAAGGAGATGGATCACATGTATCTGCACAAAGAGTAGAGATCAAAGACAACCAATTCAGTTCAGTAAGTCACAACACTGTTCTGAAACAAAATACAATACTAAAACTGTGTAATCACATAACAGCAAAAAATAATTGCTTACCAATGTCCATAGAAAGCCACATTCTACCTGACATATACAAATAAAACAAATATTAGGAAAGAACTGTGGGATTGGCATATGATATGGAAAGAGGGAAAGAATGGTCACTAACCTTTTATACAAAGCTTTTACATCCTCCCCTAACAGTGGACTTTCAAGAAATAGATCACCACACTCTTTCACCCCAACTTCCTCAACTTCAAAAGCTCGATCACCACAATACTCATTCCATTCAAACCACATTTTTGAAATTAATTCCTTCTTGAAACAAGTACTGTGATCTTCCTCTTCAGGAGAATCAGCAGATACCAATCGATACACAAAGACTTTCTTCTTCTGGCCCGGTCTGAATGCACGACCAATAGCTTGGCGAGTAACAGAAGGATTGAGATGAACATCCAAAATAATTATGCGGGATGCCCCGACCAATGATATGCCCTCTCCACAAGCCTTGATCGAGCCAAAGAAGACTTTGGCATCAGGAGAATTGTTAAATCTTTCCATTGCCCATTCTCGATCCTCAGAGCTTGTTTCTCCTGAGATTACAAAGATTTCTCTTTTTAGACTCCAGCCTTTCCATTTGATGGTTAACCTTTCTAAATATTTCAAAGGTAACAGATACTGACTGAAAACTAGAAGCTTCTCCCCAGTTGATTCACACAAATTTACCATGTTCCGAAAGAATTTGGACTTCACACCATCTCTCACATCCAATTTCTCTATCAGATCATCAATCGTGTTATCAGATTCAGATATACCTTTTTCACTTTTTTCAGCTAAAGGTTTCAGTTTAGGGTGCAAATAGACAGCACTGCCTACAGAAGATTTCTTAAAATTTCCAGATAACCTTTTTAATTTTTCAACTTCAAGCTTCTGTCTTGGGCTAAGATTGAGTACCACAGTAAAATCAACAAGACCAGGAAGCTCATCAAGAAAATCCCCTTTATAATAGTGAAGGACATTGCTTGCCATCTCACGCAAATCTTTTATGACAGCTATTTTCCTTCTGAAATCTGTGTCCTTCTGCAAAGTGTTTTCAACTAGATCATAGAAGTTTTTCCCCGGTATGTGCACTCTACTTTCAATGCGCCTGACAATAGGCTTAGATGTCTGCATCTTCAAAAATTTTGGCCGAACAAGATTTAAGATGTTAAACACCTCCTTGACATGATTTTGATAAAGTGTTCCTGACAGTACAACTTTTCTAGGGGTTTGAACTTCTGCAAGGGACTGTACCATATCCGTGTTTTCATTCCTTGGATTGTGCCCCTCATCTAAAATAAGAATTGAAGGAACCTTCAGTAGAATCTTTTTGCAAGATAAAGACGTACTGTTGGTCCCATCATCACAGACAATAGAGGAGAACTGTTTGTATCCTAAGAAAAGGATACTTTTCTGCTCCACCCATTGCTTCAACACTTGTAGTTGTTGACTTCTACTATCTGCCTTCACTGTGTAAAAGTCATATAGAGGAATGTCCTCCACTTGCCATGTTTGAAACTCCTTTTTCCATGTAGACAATATTCCCTTAGGAAGCACCACTAAGGGTCTTGCATTAGGATACTTTCCTAGAAAACTTTGCATGAAACTGATTATCATGAATGTTTTCCCAGATCCTGGAGCATGGGCCAAGATGCAGCCCCCAGGATGGTCACCCGCAAGATTTCTAACAAGAAAATTGAATCCTTCAACTTGATGGGGTTTCATCTGTTTCATGTGTCTTGGATGTGCTGAGAATTCGGTTAGCATGAGATCATCTTTAGCAACATTAATTCCAAATACATCTGATTTTGCTTTGGTATTCCACGAATCAGATGCATAAGTCCTTGTGCTCCGTTTAACCTTCAATAAAATTAATATGATATAAAAAATACAAAGTCAATTTTGAACACTTGCTATCCCAGCCATAAGTAATCTTAGACCTTAGTCAAGAATATATATCGGAGAATTAAGAACTAGGCATTATTTTTATAAAGCAATTAAGCCCACATGATATGAATGGTCTACCTGCTATTATATTATTTTGGTTTAATAAAGAGGTTTCTGAGTCCTTAAAGAAAATTAAGTTGAATAAAACAAAATAAACAGTTTCTCACAAGAGGTATGGGAAACAATAATCAGAAGAGTTTCTTTAACACAATAAGTTTCTAACTGTTTCACTTGTCATATTGTTATGCTGATGCCCTGCCCTGCTCAAACATTTAATCTGTGTTGTGCATCTAATTTCAAGCCCCATAACTAAAAGCACAATATCATACATTCACTAAATTTTTATAATCAAGATTTATAACCAAAAAAGCATTAATGCAAAAACAAGAGTCTGACCTTGTACTGGAACTCAAATATAGTTTCAATTCCTCGGTCAATAATGCCACAAACGCGACAAACATAACCAAGATCATCTTTTAAAACAAAAGAATGATCACAGTCCTCATCTTTTTTTACTTCATCATCTCTTATTAGCTCTTCATCTGACAGAGGATTCACAGAAACATCCTAGTAGAGGTACAATTAAACTAAATCAATGCCAAAGGAACTTTGAAAATTGCAATTTGCACATAGAATTCAAAGTAATAAATAATGTACTTAAAGTTAAATTACTATGACATGTGTACAAGTAGTTTTATTGAGCAGAAAATAAAAGCATATGTAAGTAATATTTACATGTACAGGAGCCTTACATGTTATATGCATACAACAGGTAACACAGTGAATAAATGAGAGCAAAATATTGGAGGCCAATAAGGATAATTGTATACCAAAATGCACAAGGTTTCAACAATTCAACACATACAATTACATTCAATATGCATTTCATGAACTTTTGTACTTCTAGTGTATGCAATAATACACATAAATAACTGATACTAAGCTTGGCAGATAGAAATGGGCAGGCCATTTTCAGAGTACATCTACAAAATTATTTACAGTTGTCTACATAAATCAATGAATAACAACTAACAACCCCACTCAAAGAAGGAACTATGTCATAATTATTTATCTATTGATTTATTTTCCTCACACTTGTCTGTTCAACTATAGTTTTTTTCCCCTTATCTTCATGAGAAAAATGTGTCGTCTCAGCAACCCCTAACCTAACTCATTGATATTAGTGAAGCATTACAAATTAAATGACACAAAAAAAATCACCCAAATGGGTAGAAGATAAACTACTTAACAAAGACAAGTATTATTATTGAAAAATATAAACAAATTAAAGTATTATACTTTGGAACATTCTATTGCCATTGACATCTCCTTCCAAATATCTTCTAGACCATCATCATCTGCAGTATCAACCTGATGATCCTCTTCCTCCTGTAAACCAATATAAACACCTTTATCTCCTCTAGTGTTACCTTTTCCAGCCATACTTGTCTCAATTTTTAGATCTTCACTTTCTCCATGGTAAGGAATGGGAGTGTGGTCCCCCTAAAATGCATTTTTCAACACAGAACAGTAAAGCATGTTAGTGAAACAACTTGCATTAAAATGAAGAACAAGAAGAAAGACCCAGCATCTTCTCATGAAGAGTAGCTACAAATTTAAATCCAAATACACAAACTTACAGAGTTACCTAAATGCAAATGTAGTGATTCAAATGAAAATTTTTCACACAATATGTTCTGAAATATAAATGGTAAAACTCATATATCACAATTCACTATTCACCTTTCAACATTAATGTGTGCGTAGTAAGAGTAAAGAAAAAAAAAAGATAGAAATAGCACGACATCTAGATAAAATATAAATCCAGATACATCCATTATTTTCATTTTTCATTTTCAACCCCATCACTTGCCCAATGACCAAGCATAATTTAAATGATCAAAAGTACAGGAAATTCCATACTGCATCAGAACATTCAAGTTTAGCAAGACATCCAATCCAACGATTTCAGAATTAAGACCACAAGGCAAAAAAGTCAATTTCAGTGAAACTAGGCCAAAGTACTAGAAATTAAGCACTTATTTTCAAGAGAGCTATACAGTATTAAGAAAGTAAAGGATTAAGAATTTTTCACAATTTATGTTACATGCTTCAAAATTTCACTTCAGAGTCTTCAACACATTCATTAATGTTAATGTTTTAATTCATCCGAGCCTTTACAAAAAGAAGGAACACTAATATGCTTAAAGAATACCAGCCTAACTTTGAGAATTCAATACAATGGTAATCATCTTGCTATAATTATAAATATTGTTGAGAAAAAAAGGGTTTAAAAAATGTACATGGTTCAATGGAAAAAAACTTCAGCAACAGCAAGAGAAATGCAACACTAAGGAAATATGTTCTTGAAAGGAACAAAATTCAGGAAAAAAGAATAATTCAAGAAAGAGTCAATGATAATTTACAAGAATCTTCTGCCACAACACAAATGTTGGAAAGAAATGCAAAATTCTGCAAATCATCCCTAAATGGAGCATGTTACTATTACTAATACGTTCCAAATAAAAGCACATGCATATCAGCAACCATTATTTCAATATTGATATTTCATATATTTAAATAATTACAAAAATAAGAAAAAACTTACAATCGTCTTAGACGCAGGAGATGGTGCAACTAGTCTCGGCGACACAACTTCATGAAATGGAACAATAGATTTCTTATCTCTATCATCTTCCTCATCTGAAG
Organism: Pueraria montana var. lobata; assembly: GCA_026413185.1. NCBI lineage: Eukaryota > Viridiplantae > Streptophyta > Magnoliopsida > Fabales > Fabaceae > Pueraria > Pueraria montana. The sequence goes on from CM048654.1 coordinate 56,055,538, forward strand.
CTTCATGAAATGGAACAATAGATTTTTTATCTCTATCATCTTCCTCATTTGAAGCTTCATGAAATGGAACAATAGATTTTTTTTCTCTATCATCTTCCTCATCTGAATCAATGTGAATCACAACATGAATTGGTGCTGCGTGAACATCCTTCTCAGTGTTTTCCCCCTCCAAATCTATGACATTTTGATGTGTCAAACCAGTAACTTGTTGATCTTCTAACTTAGGAGTTTCCAAATCTATGACATTTTGATGTGTCAAACCAGTAATTTGTTGATCTTCTAACTTAGGAGTTTCCAAATCTATGACATTTTGATGTGTCAAACCAGTAACTTGTTGATCTTCTAACTTAGGAGTTTCTTCATCGTGGTCTGTTACCACATTGAACAATTGATTAGCAAGTCTGGGATACTTTGCAAAGTAAGGTCCAAGTATCTGCCTTCTTCGGGCTACAAGGGCCTCTATGTCCTTCGTGACACTTCCATATTTCCCATGCTCTATACCCAGAACATCAGTAACTGCGAATGGACTCCCGTGCTCTACAACATTTGATAACTTCTGTCTTTTGCCTCTGTCAGGGCCAGGGGAAAATCCTGGTTTCACAAAATGAAACTACACTCAGAGAAACAACAGATATTCCATCAAGTGTTGTATTATACATTGAATATTGGGCAAAACCACATGATCCACTAAGTGCAGGCATCCTGAGGAAGCATAATAAAAGTAAAATAGCAAAAGCAAATATTCTCAAGGCTTATATACTTCAACTAGACTCAACTCTAAAGTGTGATACTACACTACACAGCATGGTTTTAAATTGCACTTTTGTCGCGATCCTTGAAATTGTGGAAAAATGCAGCTGCAATTGCGATGAGTCAAAAACCTTTATGTTACAGCCACGATTGTGGTTGCGGACTGTTTTTCAAAACCATGCTACACAGACCAACACAGTTTCAACTCCAGCCAGCAACTAGTTAAATCAAACCAAATAAATTCATTAAATAAAATAAAAATGTTCGGAGTCACAATTTTATATGTTTTTAGCATAGAACCTTATAAACTACACATAAACTAACACACACACACACACACACACACACAAAAACAACCAGATTGACTATTACGAATTGAAGAAGTGAAAGGCCACAACTTTCGTGTACAACTTGAAAATAATCCAACAAAAAGGGGAAAAGCTAAAAATGAAAATGATACTACAAATGCAAATATTGTACCTAGTCATCAACATTTATTTCAAAATAAATAAAAAATAGAAGGAAAAAAAATTGATAAGGAAATGAGAAATGTACCAGTTGGACGAGGGCGTTTAGCTGCTAATACATCAACAGAGGACTCCATAGATAACTATCACTGAAATGAACAAACTGAAAATTGAGGGAAAAATCATTAAAAAAAATAAAATTATAGAAACCGAAGGAAATGACAACAAAAAAAAAAGTGTTCTGTTTTTTTTTCTTTTCTTTCCAATTTTGAACAGAGATTTCAGAAAAGAAGAAAATGAAGGTTACCTAAGTGAGTGAAGAAGTGAAGAGAGAAAATAGCTTTGAGAAATTCAGAGTGAAAGCATTGAACAATTTGATTTTGATGAGTAGTAGTGTTGTGCGTGACTCTTTAGTTTCCGCTACTTGCAATGATCCTGAGTGTCGCGGGCGCAGCGTTCATGCAGTGTGGTTGCAGAATTAACGACCAGGTTTCTGCACGCTTCGTTGTTTCAACATAGACCGAGAAATATTAGCCGTTAGATTTGGATCCTACACATTTCGACGATTTGATTTACGTGGGTCACCCACATTTTCAACTCGCCCAAATGGTGCATGCAGTGTTATGAAAACTGGACCGGTCATCGACCCGGTCGAGGTACTGGATTGATGGGTCAGTGGTCGAACCGGTGGGTCACTAATTGACCAGGTTTGACCCGGTATATAATAAAAAATTAAAATATATATATATAATATAGCTAACAAAATGTGATCAATGCATAATTCATACTCTAAAATTAAAATCAATCATGATCAAACTATAAATATTACATAATCATTTATTACTATAAATTATTTTGTTGGATATTATCATTAAATTACTAAAGAAATTCTTGTTATTTTACACGGCTAAGTATAAAAGTTGTTGGAGGGTCATGAGCAAGTACAGTGAAGATGTATAAAACACATAAATATTAAATTATATCAAGATCAAGATAATAATAATTAGCTATTATATACTATTGTCAACATCAAAATAATATTATAGGAACATATTATTATATACTATTAAGCAATTAGCTATTAACAATTTAATTAAAATGTTATAGGAGCATATTATTATATTATATTATACTATTTAGCAATTAACTTTTGTCATGGATTTCAAATGGTACTATGGAAAGAATTCCAAATAACTATATTGTTTATAAGAATTGTTAAAAAAAAAAACTTAGCAGAACCTGTTCAACCCCGGGTCAACCGGGTCCGGGTCACCGATTTTCTACCAAACCCAGCCGGGTCAAACCGGGTCAATCCGGGTCGATGACATATGCGGTCCGATAGCTAAATCGGACCGGTCACGCCACCGGTTTCCGGTCGAACCGGTCCGACCGGCCGGTCCGGTCCGGTTTTTATAACTATGGGTGCATGGATCATGAAAACTTTTCATGAACAGTCACACTTAAATCAATAAATCATGTAGACCATATACGACTATATTTTAACGGGTGTTGTAGATTGTTAATTGTTAATCTTCTTAATTATGTTTGAGTTTAATTTGTATACATTAGTGTTATGGGTTTAAAGATTTTTTCATTATTAATTAATCAGAAGTTATTTTAAATATGGGGTTTTAAAATAATTATAATACAAAAGTTAACATTTTTGTTATATATATTAGTTTGTGATTGGATTACACTATAGAAATTATTTATATTATGAGTGCATCCTAATAAATTTTCATTACTTTTCAATTCTTATAATATTTCTCAGGGGGAAAAAAAAGTATGATGCGAATGTAATATTTAAAAATAAAAAAAAAACCCTTTCTTGTGATGTTTAACAGTGAGATTTGTTGTTTCTATGCTTGTAATTTAGTTTGAATTGATTTTTAGATGTCAAATCATTTACTTTAATTATAAAAACATATTGTACTTTTTATTTAGATTTTAATTTAATTTAATCTGATTAAAAACGGTTTAAATTAGATTAAATGATTCAATTCTTATATTTTTATTTTTAAACAACATTGATTAAATAAATTTATTATATTTATTCTTCTATATTTTTCGTTGAAACTTATTTTTTATATAATAATATAAAGAAAATATTAAAAAAAATATAATAAAATAAAATACCAAACATAAAAATTATAACATCCTTTCAAATGAGTTGTTTGTAATTAAAAAAATAAAATTTTTGTTGATATTTTATTTAAAAAGGGAAAATTCAAAATTAGAACCTTTAACTTCATGCATACTACTAAAACCTTCTACCACTAGACCAATTTTAGTGGATTTTTCTTAATAAATATAAATTAGCACATTAAAAATAATAACTAATATAATGCTTCCTAATGCATATAAATTAGCACATTGGAAATAGTAACTAATACAGTATAATGTTTCCTAATACATATGTAAAGCCCCAATAGTGTATTTGAAGACTAAAACAATAAAGAAAAATTTCTCAACAAAACTTGTATACTTATTAAGAAGCATTATATTAGTTACTAAAATAAATAGGATAAAGAGTGAGACTGCATCAGCTTTTCTATAGGACTACATCAGCTTTAATAGTATACCCAACTAAAGCATTAAAAGGGACATACACAATCTACCAAGGAAATTTCAAAGGCTACAAAAAGGAGCAATGAACTTCGATCTCAACATAGACATAATTACCAAATCCAAATCTATTGGTTTTAAATTTTGAAATTTCAGAAAATGCCACCATCCTATGTTCTCCAACAAATTCTATAACTATAGTTAAGTTTGTAACAACTCAGAAGCCTGGCTCCAATTATAGTCACTCAATAATTCAATAAAGAATTCTATAAGAAACATATACTCAGTTACTCTCCAAGTGTAGTAAAGAGTGAGCTACATAAAAAGGAGCTAGCTTTCTATTCCACAAATCTACCTAACAGCTGACTAGCATAATGGTGAAAATGAGGTTAAACACCAAATCTACCCAAACAGGTGAACAGTGGTGAGACTAATCCCAATTTCTATTTCAATGGTAGAGCACTTACAACCACCATGATTTAGCATACTCTACTTGATTAAGATATAGATATGTAACCTTGCTCGCAAAAAGTTTTCCAAATAATAATATTTATATCTCTTAAAAATAGTACTATGAAATAATTGGTAATAAAGGACAGCACTAAAAGTTAAGTATACATTTCTGCATTTAAAAGCCAAAAGCACTTCATTCCCTTCAACTGATTATGCAATCCACCTCAAGTATTATGCAATGCATGGCAAGCAACAACATCAAACATACTGAATTTTTAAATTAAGATGAATAAGATCTAGACTGAAAATAGCAAACCTACATAACTTAACTCAAGTCAAATATAGATATGAGTGGCTGATGGCAGTACCATCTTCAAATTTCACTGAATACAAAAATTAAGATTCTCTGAGGCAGGAGCATTATTTGTATCACTGCTAGATATCTTTTTTGAAACAGCAAAATCAACAGCTATGGGTCGTTTTGCAAACTTTAATCCATTGAGCTTTTTAATGGCCTGAAACAGAAACAGGCAGCTTATATGCAGGTTATTTCAGAACACAAACAGTAGGTAAGTAAAACCTTGGTAACAGTTCATACCTTATCTGCATCTTGCTTGCAGGTGAATTTTACAAATGCATAACCCTTAGACAGACTGCAAACAGGAGAAGAGGGGAAAAGAAGAACAGTTTAAGAAAGCATTATGTGTAATAATAGTATATTGAAACTCTTGAAGTCAAGGAAAAGAAAAAAGAACTTACCCTGTGTTTGAGTCTGACTTTGGAATAAATACATCCCACACATACCCTGCAGATGAAAACATCTCTCTTATTTCATTCTCTTTTGCTTGCATCCATGTTTAGTCAACTAGTCAGAAGTTAAGGCCTCCAAACAATATTTCATGTTTTTTTAACTCTATGCATCAAACCTTGAAAGGAATGTTTCTGACAATAAGCTTCCATTTCTGACTCTTGGAGCCCTGACCCACATACATGATCATACTCAGTAAACAGGGAAGTTAACTTCACCTACAAATAATTGAAAATCAATAGAAGAAAAGCAGACAATAAAGCATAAACACAATGAAGTCTATCTTCCACCACCTAATAGATAATTAGATGATTCTGACAGTACAGTCTACAGTTACTAAATGCATTCCAACCAGGCTGAAAATTGTCTTCCAAGTCTATATATGTAGACTTTCAAATGGTGGGCAGAGTACATACAATTTACACACAACTCCTTCAAAGAACAGATTGTCACGTATCAGAGTTAGACACTCAGAAATGGAGACAACAATTAAGAAAATACTTTTCGACACAAACATGGGAAACAGAGACTAAAACTGAACCCAAATGAAAATCCTCTCAAGCCTCAAGATGCTGCACATATCACAAATTCTCGTTATGTAACTTCATTTTAAGACAATGCATGCCATGTTGTCATGATTAATGGCAGAAAGAACTTACTTTCATTAAAAAAAAAAAATTTAAGAGAATGGGTTTTTGTCATATTCAGATTTTAGAAAGTGAATAACACATTCAATAGATACAACAGAATACAAATTTTATGACATAAAGCAAATAGATTATATGAATACAAAATGATAAAGCTTCTTCTCTCAGCTGACAGTTATTCATATACAAATGATTCTTTTCTGGAGCATGATGATATTATACTGACTCTGGTGAGTTCTATGACAAGCACTTTACCTATAGACAAATAATACAATGGATTTAATCTTGTTGAACAACATTCTAGCTGGAAAGCCATCTCTTTGACAATTTCAGTGGATGAACAAACTTCAAATGTCCTCATCAGTACTCAATATGATTACATGGGATACAATACAACTAAATGGTTGTTTAAAAAATGAAAATGGTTTAGCATTAAAACAATTAATTTTGACAACTGACCAAGAACATATACAAGTACAAGACAGGAGCAAATCTACATTATTAACAGCTTCACACACTAACCACTAGATGACTTTACATCAAGCACAAAACAGTGATAAAATCTGACCCAAAAAGAAAGTTAAATACAGCCTATTATAATTATTCAACAAAGAAAAAAATAGATCCTTTTATATCTTTTTGAATATAACTAACATATCAAATGATTAAATAAACATAATTTTGTTTCATTTGCATTATATATCACGGGCTGAAAAATCAAATCCACAGTTACCATAGTAGTAATAATATTTGGTAGGAGTAAATGTACATTGTTATTACATTAGTGTTTTATTTAAGTTGTTAAAATTATTTTTTTTTCCATTTTGGTTCTTAAACTTATATTATTATTATCACTTAAATTTTTGAACTAAGAATAAAAAAATAGTTAATTTAAATTAAATGAAATCTTAAAAATTTCAAAGATTTATTTAAGTTTTCTTTTTTAGTTTTGGAAACTAATGTGACAACGAGATATAATTTCAGAGACTAAATTGACCAGTTTAGTAAAAAAATTATGATGATTATTTTTAGGAGACATTTTCTTTTGAGCAAGTTTTGTTTAACTTGTTTTGATGCCCCCTATGACATGGCCCAATAGAATGCTTACATCTAGCTAGTAATGCCACGTCATTTAATGAGGTCTCTTTTTGTGTGATACTCAATGCCAATGCTAACCCTAATAAGTTCCAATTTGTGCACGTGTTCATCTTCTTTTTGTGTGTATGTCTTGTACGAAATTGAAAAAATGACATAACAGTGTTGTGCACCTTTTGTGTAGTAGTTATCCCCCATCAACGAGAAACTTCGAAAATTTGATTTTTATGTCCCTCTATCTTTACTCTTTTTTTTTTTTGTTATTTGTATACCATTTTTGTGCATGAGCGGTGTATCCATTCATCTTTACTTTTTTTTAGCCATAAAACTAGTTGGGTTTTATTTACGTTGTTGTTTGTGTATTGTTTCGTGTACTAAGGCTGAAGTATAGAAGTATTGTTGTGTGTTGTGTTTGTTGTACTGCAAGTTCAATATTTTGTGAAAAAAAAGTTGTTATTAGATTGCATAGATTTCTTGACATATTGTGGTGTAGGTGAATTGAAGTATTTGTGTTGTTGTTTGATGTGTTTGTGGTATTTGTTAGATTATACGTGTTATTCTTCTTTTTTGACAATGTTTGTACCCTATTGTTTGCCTTATGATCAGACGTTGTAGTAGATGTCTTGTATGGTGATTTGTATTGTATTAAGTTAAAAATTCATTGTTTCCTACTAGTATTGTAGAAAGTGAAAGGCAACTTGTCTGTCATGGTTGATAAATAAAATGAAAGGACAAAGAATGTATATAGAATGTTGAGTTTTAGGCTATGTACTTTGTTTATTTTATATTTCAGTGAAAATTATTGTGTAGACAAGTTGAAGTCGTGATAAATGGTTTAAAGTAGTATGGTTCAAGGTGTTTTACAATGATAGGGAGATGTAATAATGACGTTGGTTTTCATTAGTTAGAAGAGGATAAAATAGGTGAATGATGATTGATGCACATTTAGGATATGCATATCTCCTCATTTTGCAGCAACATAGCAAAATTAAAATATAAATGTACTAAAGAAATAGTGATAAGCAAATTATAAGATATGAGATAACATTGATTAATGCGAGTAGTATTATTGAAAGAAAAAAAGAAGAGATTACTTTGTTGACTCCAGACAACAATTAATGTGTTAACAAAATAACTAAATTTCATTATAAGATTACTTTGTCAGCCATGTCTCATAATTAATCACCATAGTCCTTTTTGATACACTTTAGATCCAATTAATAGTGAATGATAAAATTTGCATGTCCATTTGAAGTCAAATCATTATTGTAATAATCAACTATTAACATCTACCGACATAAAATCATATTGGAGGTAAATGACATGATGATTAAGGGATTGTTAGCAAGTTAAGTTGATCGTTAACAAAAGATTTTTAATCGTAAGAAATATATCTTTGCACAAAGATGAAAATAAATAAATAAACTGAATAGCGGGATAAAATAATATTGACTTGAACCATAAATATTATGCCAAATTAGATTCTTCCTAAGGATAAAGTGTATAGTTACAAACTCGAAAACTTAAAAAGTTAAAATTGTAATAAAACATTCATCGATGATTATAACTTTGGACTACAATGTTTAAATAATAGGATATACTTTAAATAAACCAAATGCTTTTAAGATATAAGAAAATAGAACCTTTTTTTATGTTAGGCTAAATGTCACTTTTGGTCCTTTATGTTTTAGTGTTTTTTCATTTTGGTATATTAAGTTTTAAAAGTCTCATTTTGGTCATTTATGTTTTCAAAGGGTTTCATTTTGGTCCTTTTTTCCAATTTTTCATTAATAACATTAGTGTTCCGTTAACTTTTAATTTTTGAAATTATTAATTTAATATAGTGGCGGCTAAAAACCGCCACTATCTTTATTTTATTTTAAAAATTAGAGTAAACTATGTTTTTGGTCGCTGAACTTTTCGTCATTTATGGTTTTGGTCCCTAAACTTTTTAACAACCGGTCAACAACCTCGAACTTTTTTTCCATCGTATGTTTTAGTCCTTTCCGTCTATTTTGGTCGTTAAGTGATGACGTGGTGTTGTTTTTATTATTATTTTATTTGATTATGTTTTTTAGCGGCTAAAAACCGCCAGAAATTAAAGAACTCACAGGAAAAAAAAGAACCGATTACAATTCAAGAACATTCCAGTAACCACCGTGTATCCAGCACAAACAATGAGCATCTAGCAAACATAACTACACAAATAACAAGTACTTAAAACCACACAAACCAAACAATATGTGAAACCAGATCTGTAACCTACGTGGGCTTCAGTGGTGGCTCCGACACCAGATCTGACCGGGACGGCGGCAGAATCACGAGGAAGAAGAACTCTGTGCATGACCTCTCTCACAACCTTTCCCTCCCTCTCACAACCTTTTCCTCTCTCGCGTGCCACCCCTATCGCGACCTTTCCCTCCCTTTCACATGCGACCCCTATCGCGGCCTTTCCCTCCTTCTCGCGTGCGACCCTTCTCGTGACTTTTCCTTCTCACTGCCCATGTCGTCTACCACCTCAATGACGCTGGTCCTTCTCTGTTTCAACCTCATCATCATTGTACCCTCGTTCTGGTCCTACCTCTTCGACCTTCTCTTTCTCTCTGTATTTTGCTTTTTGTTTTATTTTAATTGTTTTGTAATACTTTGTTTGTGTTGATTTTGGATTAAAAAAATCGTGGATGGGTGTGTCTAATGATGATGCAACCGTTATGTCTTTTGATCTGGGCATTGTGCAACCTGCAATGAAAGAAATTAATGTTTTTTATTTTCTATTTTTCATCAATCAATGGTCAATAAGGATTGGTTTTTCTATCAATGGTTGTCAAAGTGGACTGTGCACTTTAGATTACCCCAATTGTTATGCATCAAAAGAGTTCCTTAACTGGAACAATATTTTATTTTTATTGTCAACATTTGAACCTCCACGTCATCACTTAACGGTCAAGATAGACGAAAATGACTAAAACATATAACGGAAAAAAAGTTCGAGGACATTGACCGGCCGTTAAAAAGTTTAGGGACCAAAACCAAAAATGACGAAAAGTTCATGGACCAAAATCATAGTTTACTCTAAAAATTATAAACCTTCATTGACCATTTGTTCGGTGCTTTCTCCTTTTCCTTCTTCGCCTTCGATAATCATTAATCAACCAACTCCTAAACTCTCCAACTTCACCAAATTAGCAACCAAAACTTAATTATAATTAACTCACTTTGCATTGCGTTTCAACTCCATTTTCCCCTCTTTAAACTTCAAAGTTTACATCTTTAGAGAAGACACTGTAATAAACCTAATCTTTTTCTCAATCTGACAAGCTTTAGAAAATCCGTTGAACTACGCACACAACTACCTTGGCGACATGCTGGACACGTGCGTGGACCGCGTGATCTACCTCGACTCTGACGTCGTGGTCGTCGACGACATCCGCAAGCTTGAAGAGGATTGAGAATGAAAAGAGGGGAATTATAGGAGGAAGATTGAGAACTAGATGGAACCGCAGAGAAAGAAAAGGATTTATGAGTTGGGTTCTTTGCCTCCTTTTTTGCTTGTGTTTGCTGGGAATGTTGAAGCCATTGATCATAGGTGGAACCAACATGGGCTTGGTGGGGATAACGTGAATGAGGTGTGTAGGTCTTTGCATCTTGGGCCTGTGAGTTTGTTGCAGAGTGGAAAAGGGAAACCTTTGAACCTTGGATTAGGCTTGATTTATAAATTTTAAAATAAAATAAAGATAGTGGCGGTTTTTAGCCGCCACTATATTAAATTAATTATTTCAAAATTTAAAAGTAACGGAACATTAACGTTATTAACGGAAAATTGGAAAAAGGACCAAAACTAAACCCTTCAAAAACATAAAGGACCAAAATGAGACTTTTAAAACTTAATGTACCAAAACGAAAAAACACTAAAACATAAAGGACCAAAAGTGACATTTAGCCTTTATGTTATAAAAAACGTTTTTAGTGTGTTATTTACCCAACTTTATTATTTAAAGTGAGAAGGTGACATTGGATTGGTAATCGTAACTTTCAAACCACAAGTTACATGTTAATAAAAATAAGGGACGACAAAGAAACCATTTAGAAGTGTGCTTATAATATATAAATAATTTTGTTGGATATTTTAATAATAGTCTTTGATGTAATTGTACAATATATTTTTTCTAAAAATAATGATATTACCTTTTAGAAATTAAAGATTGATGATTTGCATTAATTTGATTTACCCAATTCTATCAACTCTGTCCCTTATTTTATTTTTTAATTTTAAATAATGATAAATATAGTGGCGGTTTATAACCGCCACTATTCATAATTAATAGCCATAACATTTCATCATGTAACGGATGTCACCTTAATTGGATGGAAAGGATCCAATTGAATCAATTTTGAAAACAAAATGACCTAATTGCATAGTCAAAAAATAAGAGGACCTAATTGAGCATATTTAAAAAACTAAGGCACCAAATTGGGTATTAAGCCAAAAGAAAATGCAATGTATTACGTGATTTTAATCAATAAAAATTTTATATTTTTTGTTTAAAATAAAAGGCAATAAAATTACTACAGTTGTTTGCAAAAAAAAAAAAACTCAATAAAGTTATTACTTAGTTAAAAATGTGGTTTGTTAATTATCCCGAATTAAAAAAAATGTTATAAAATTAAATCTAAAATATTGAAAAGCATACACAGATTCTGGTACCATACATCATTTTGAAACATAAATGAACATGCATTGATATAACCAACAACCTCATACATTAAAAACTTCCAATAGCACTGTGAATAAAGTTGTCAAAACATGAAGCAAAAAAGGGTTCAAAGCAATAGATTTTTGTAAAAAGTATACTAAGTTCGGATAATAAGACAAGTACTTAAAAATTAAACGATAAAACGATGAAATTAAACATTAATAATTAATTTAGCACAAAACAAGATTTTTCTTCTTTTCTTCCAAAAGTTTCGAATTTGCAGCTGCTAGCCTAATAATTTCATTATTGTTGGTGTTGTGTGAATGAAGAACCAAGTCCAATGCAATTTTCATTCTTGATTCATTATCAACCTAACACACATACAACAAAATAACAATTTAAAACTATACTAGTACGATACCCATGCCTTCGCACGGGTCGTGCTCGTTTTTATGTATGCTTCTAAATTGTTTTGTATATATTATAATGTTATATGATAAATTAATCTAATAAAGACATGTGAACTTATCAAAGTGATCTTTTTAAAAAAATATAAAAAAAATTAAAATAAAAAAATAAAATAAAAGACTAAAAGGTGTTTTAATCTTTTCAAAATATATAATTATTTAAAACCAAAAAATGTATAAGTGATTACTGTGAATATGCATGGCAACGGGGTAGGACGGGGACAGATATGTCGTTCCTCGTCCCCGTCCCCGCTCTCCAACACCATGCCCGATTCTTGACGGATAAAATTTTGTACCCATCTCTATTTCTGTTTAGGGTCGGGTATACCCGCTTTATCCCCATTCCCACCCATTGAAAATGGTTACTATTTTATAACAATATATTTGTACATATTTTTTGTCTAATTTTAAATTTAAAACTAATTTTAGATGTCATCAAATTGAATAAGCCATAAAAATGCAATCATTTATAACATAAATTCAACCCATTACAATAATAAAAAAATGTCAAGTCTTGTACTCGGTCAAAACGGGTATTCCCTGTCAAAGCTAGAGTAGGTTCAAGTAAGTACTCGTGGGTATGGGAATTCTTGTCATTCCTAGTTGTGAAGTCGTTTAAAAAATATTTTATTTTTATAAATTATTTATTTAAGAATTTGTATATCAATTTTAATTTAAATAATTTATTATTTTAATAATAAATATGATGTTAGTACAGTACTATGCGATTGCACGGGTCACATTATTTTTTATGCATATTTTAAAATTACTAATATATAATTAAAAAAATATTGTTACTTAATTTTGACTATTTCAAAATCACTTGTTATTTTTAACTTAATTAACCTAAATATATTTAGAGGATTTCATAGAGTTAATATAAAATATTGAGTTGTGTTACATAAATAATACTAAAAGAAAAAAGTGAATTTATAGTTAAAGCAAAAAAGTACAATTATCTCAAATTTAAATAAAATATTTACATTATATAAAAATTATTTAATTTCCACTTTATTTTCTCAAATAACTTTTGCATATAAGGTAAAATAAATGTTGATAATTGATCACCGTATATAAAAGGTGCAAGAATCTCTAGTTGATTCCGTTATAAAATTTATATAAAATTTAAGTTGATAAACGAAAATCAATTAATATAAATTTTTTAACACAACTTATCATTTCTACATTGCAACATTTATTATTTGAAATAAGGAGGTTTACTTATTTTCCTAAATTAATACCCAATTGAGGCATCATATGTAAATCCCAAATAAATATAATTGGTAAAATTTGAGTTTTTTATTCCTTTCTTTGAAAGCATTTATGGTGCCTCGGTAGAGTTTTTTTTTTAAGGCAAAACAATTTTTCATTAGATGAAAGATTGAACAGTACAAATAGCACAGATTTGCCTAACACGTGTTCCAAACCAATGCCTATATGTTGTCTTAACCCCCAAAATTCTAATACAACCACACCCCCCGTACAAATAGCAAATACAATAAATAGACAAACAACTTTGCCAATATATGTGATCAAAGAAAATCTGATGCTTTAACCTCCAAAACTTCCCAATTCCATTGCAAATTGCGCATCCTTTTATTGCTTAAACCTCCCAAACTAAAAGGCTTCTAGCATATAACTGTCTTCCATCTGCACTGATGGTTGTTCTATTAAACAAACAAACTTTTTCACTTAAAAATAACCCCAAGCATCCAACCAATATGGGATTAACATCATGAAAAAACACTTGTCATACCATAACTTACTCACATCATTGTATCCCATGATAAGTTAACTTCTAATGTTAGGTGTGAAAACCATTTGCACTTAATCAAACAATAACAACTAACAATTTACTACTATTATTACATTTTGCTGTTTGTGAATACTGGCATACAATTTAACATATTGTGCATAAAGTTCCATTGTGACCTTTGCTCACCACCTATTTGACAAAAAGCCTAGCCCACTCTTCTCAGTTGACAACAACACCCACTTCGTATCTGGTTATCCTACACCTCCCATAACTCCAGATTCTGAATTCAATCAATTTTGATCTTTTATATTCCTTCCAAAAACTCTCTGCAAAATCAATGAACCCCACTCTACCAACATAGACCAATACAAGCCTTGGGATTTAATATCCAACTTGACGGTGAATAATTAAACTCTCTCCCAATGACTTGTTCCATTCCAAATAATGATGCTTAATTGATTCTACTATCTCCTCCACATCTTTTGTTGACACTATGAACATAAGAGAGTTCCTAGCCAGCCAAATACCCCAAATAACCGCAAACCAAATGATGGACCACCTCCCTAAATATGTCTCACTAAATTGTAGAAAGATGCCTCAATAGAGCTTCACTCAATGGTAGAGCTTCACTCAATGTAATTCCCTTCTTCACCTTAACCACATAGTAAGAAACACATTCAATAATATATATTCACAGGTAACAATAAACAATGAATATATCTTGATCAATTCTAAGGCAAAAAAGAAAAATAGAAGAATTGGAATAATTTCTTTTTTGAGAAGTAGAATGAATTTTTATTAAGGAGAGAGATGGCTCAAAAGTTATGACACTTCCCAAAGAAAAGTAACACAAAGCATCATATCCTGATAACAAAAGATAAGGAAAATAATGTCCATCCCCGCAATACAGTACTCATGTCCTGTATTCAACAATCTTTTAATGCTCTATTTTTGAACCTGATTGAGCTAAAGAATCTACAGCAATGTCTCATCCCCATTTTCCTTGCCCTCCATGAAGTTACTACCAATCCAGAACCAAACAACTCGAAATTAGTAACTCCAATGAAAGAGCTACAAAATTGATTAAGTAAATAATTGCATACTGTATTGTTGTCTTGTATTTCTCAGTATCAGTGAGATCAAAATTCAGAATTAAGTATTTAACTAATCATGAAAGCAGGTGTATTTCTTTGTCCTTTAGTAAGCCTCATTTCCATGCAACTATACACTTACCTATATCATATTCATAGGCTTTACACTTCGCCTTAACACTTGAATCACTTGTTGGATGCATAGTAGGACCATCTGATTTGGCAATATCACTCTTGGCAAATATAACTGCTACAGGTTTCACAAAATAATCATCTATAAGCTTATCACTGGTAGAACTACCGCCAGTAAAATTTTGTAGCAGAGCTAGAACCATACAGCTTGGTCCAACATCCCGAAAAAAAGAACTATTTTTATCGGCAAACCTTGAATAGGCACATTTAAGACTCAAACCTTTAGCTGGAGACCAAACAATTTCAGATAAGGGGCCAGTGGCAGTAAATCATGTCCACCCTTCAAGGTTGCATTTGCACTTGCACCTACACTTGTACTTTAGTCATTATTCAATTTTTTTCCAAACACACTGGTTAGCATTATTGACAAAGACCAATCAGTAAAGAAATACAACTCAAATAAAAGTATTACCATATTTTGATGGAAAAATTATAAAACAACACATATATAGATACAAATTATAGCATGTAATGAGTATAGCGATAATGCTTGAAAGGTTATTGAAACACTAACCTGAATTCGCATTTATCTCCATGAGAGTTGTTTGACAAGAGAAAACCCTTCATTACTCTTGAGAAGATTTCTGCCCACTTTCTAGGGGATTGTTTAAGAGAATGTGAGTGTCACCGAGAGAGTGTAAATTTGCCTAATGGGATAGCAAATTTATAATCCCCTAGCAGTAGGTAGGGACATCTCAATGGGTTATCTACTAAATGATTGATCCAACCCATCACATGGTCAATCTTATCATAATCCCATCCAAAAATATCCGTAATAAACACAAGATAATTATCTCATCTTTAATTGTCGATGGATGATAATAAAAAATATAATAATTATTGATTTATACTAATCCAAAACAAATATTTTTAACATTCTCCCACTTGGATAGTATCAACCAATAATTAAAATAGGAATCATCAAGACTAGAACGACAATTTCAATCATATATCAACAACAATGTAAGAAATCTAAAATCTCCAACACTATAAAATAATATCCGATAGGGATACATATCCTGCGCATCAAATAGTCATGTTTCTCACTAAAAAAGAGTACACGGAATAGCATAGCTTAATAGTCAAAATATGCTACGTAACAATGGTCCAAGCATCTGAAAATGCTATAAGAGATATGCTACTAAGATAATATTACTATATACATATCTCATGATAGAGTGTTTTCAGACTCTCACTAACCCAAAACATCAAAAGACTTAACCAAACACATGTGAGCTATAAAAATTCTCAAAAGCTCCAATAACTAAGTCTTTGGTCAGTGAATCAAATGTTTTCTTTCAACACTATAATCAATTTAAGTCTGAAAAGCTATAAAGGCAAGAACATAATTCACATGCATCTAAGTGCTCACGATAGCCCAATAACGAGAGTGACCATGGATGAGCTAAATCAACAAATGCTCTTAGAATATTTGACATTCAATCAATCCGAGTTTCACGAAATAAGTGACTATGCAAACCCGAAGACAATTAGGAAATCCATTAATTTCCTACTGGGATGACATAGACACCTAAGCTTAAATGAAACGATACTCTAGATTAATGTGGCCACAAAATGTCAATAATGAGCAAGCATTTAGAGATCAATGAGTATTGTATTTATAATATACTTATAAATTTCGACCAAACAAAATGTGAAGTTTTGGATAAAAGAGATGCTCAAGATAATTGCATGTCAAAAGACTAATTATGTAATTCCCAACAAATTAGCCTTGACATCCGCTAAAGATGCCTACTAAGATACAATGGATTTTATGTATCTCAACACAAAAGGACAAGAATAAATAACAAAGTCCTTCTAGAGTATGTCATGTGATCATTAAATGTGCACAAAAAATATATGACAATACAAATTTGATAAGTCTCGAGACATGACAAAAGGTTATATGCTCCCACTAATCCTTTATATACCAAAATAAGATTTAGGATTCTCATTAGAGCCAACTAGTATTGAAATACTCTAATGATAGTGGGATCATAGCTCTGTAAGATAATGTGAATAAAAATTCACTATTTTCTCTCTAAAAAAAACTTGCTAGAAAGAAGTAGAGTAGTATAAGATTAATAAGAGAAGTGGTTAGAAACGAGAATATGAAACCCAACATACAATCCATCTATCAATTACAGAGATTTACAAAAGGGTTTCATAATTAACCACGTATAATAACGAATATTAACCCTCAAAAGGATCACGTAAACAAGGTAACCTTTACTTTACTAATATGGGTGAGATAGAAAATCCCTGGTATTTTGAAGTAGAATATGGGGATCATTTGTAAGTTTTCAATTACTCACTCAAAACATAAACTCAAGTGCTACAATTATAAACAATATCTACAAACACTTGAGTATAAGATTTGGTTACACGCAGTGGAAATACATGAGACCTATACTCAACAAATATTAAGGATATAACAACAAATAGTCTTTAACTTTCATCACAAATTATGATGGACATAGGTTTAACTATATATCCCAAATTAAAGCATATAGCTTTAACAAAATTATGATCTGAAATACCATCAACAAGGATATAAAATATGGTATAGAGAAATTAATCTCTTCAAATTTGGGATTCCTATATTGTCCTATCAAGAATTGTCCACTAAAAATATATGACAATAGAGAGTTATTACGCAACAATATTCTATAAGAGACTATCATAAAATCCTTAATGTAAGTCCTAACAACAAAGTGATTACAAATAGTATATGACAAGAAAACCATTTTATCAAGACAAATAAATTTGGTTGCTCGTGTATGATTAATTGGGCATTTGAAGTAGAGATCTTGTATCAACACAACACAATCCATTTATAGGACATTACTTTCAAAATGCTAGATTCTCCCACTTGATAAAGAGAAGTGGTTGACTTAATTTTAAGGAAAAAATCCAAAGAGCTAAACAAAATTCAACTATTATCTTTATCACACTAGAACCATATCAAGTAATGTCATACTGATAGGGTATGTCCACTACCCACATGATAACAATCTATTTCTATAAAATATTCCATTAAACAAATTTGCATTGCGATAGGTAAATGAAAAAAAATTCAGAATATTGAATTGCATAAAAAATAATGCCTAATTAATTGGTTAGACAACAAGGCTAATATGGAACAACAAGGAAACATGTGAGTAAATTGTCACATAGAGAGTTAAATGGTTCCATACAAATACAACCAAAACATGTCTCATTAAAGAGAATTTCTTATTTGTCGAGATCTCTCTCAAGAATCTCAAAAAACACAATAAATAAGAAATATAATACTATAATGCACAAGAGAAAACTTATATCATCAAAAACTCCAATGTTGATAGGCTACTCAAACAAAAAATTTGATATAAGTGTAGGACAAATGGTGCATTGTATCTTAACAAATTATATAAATAATAACACACTTATAAGGTATAATTATCATCAATATAATAGAATTATGCAAATTATCAAAAAACAAATTATGCCAAAAGAATATGATATTCAACAATAATCGTATTCAAAGAAAATCAAAACATGCTTAACAACACTTTGACTTAGCATGTAATAAACACGACTTTATCATCGTAAGAACCATGATATTAATTTCATGATCTCTATATTGGAGAAAGTACAATAACAGAGTTATTGGTTTTACTTGATTGAGTCAAGAATACAAAAGTACACAAAGCAATTTTATATTTATCTTAAATTAGAACTCTAGAACTAGTAAGATGCAAAATACTCCCACTAAAAATCAGAATTAGAATATGATTACGAAATTGAGTATTATAACAAGCAATCAAAAAAGGAAATGATTGTAGAGTTCTGCTAGAAAATTTTGAGAAATAGTGACACTATTGTATATAATTGCATATTTATAATCTCAAAAGGATAAGAATAATTTATTTGCAAATTTATCCATATACGCAATCATAATCAAGTTAAAAGGTTCATAGTGTCACTGTAAGATCAATGAGCTTTGATGAATTAAAGAATATGTAATGTCATCTAAAGAGAAAAGCTCCAAATATAAATCATCATGACTCATCATTTTATATAAGACCAAATGAGCTTTGATGACTTAATTACGAGTACATAATGTTATCTCAAGAGAAAAGCTCCAAATATAAATCAATACGATTCATATAAAATACATGAATTATACAGTTTGTAATTGCCTTAAAGAGTTATTCAACAAAATATTTTCAATAATTTTACAAGTGAACACTTTAACAATAATAAGGCAACAGAGAATTTAATCCAGACTTTGGATCAACTTGGCATAAAATGATTTGAAATAATGCCCAATTGCACCATTAACATAAAACAAGTTGAATTTTATTATAATCCAAAATTTCTTTGACTAAGGCACATAATTAGAGAAAATATATATACTTGACACATATTTGTCACAAATTAAGAATGATAAATGGGTCTAGATTTGAACAGTATAGTAGTGAAAAATACAATATATGTTAAAACATTAAATTATGCCAATTTTAGATTTACTTGATATAGAGAAATGGCATAAAGTAATATATATTTCACTACATATATTTATTTAATTTTAAAAAAATAATCCTCAACCCAAGTAATAATAAGGAAGAAAAAAAATAGTGACTAACACTAATCATTATAGAGAGTGCTTGAAAAAAAAAATCATGTCTCACAATTTGTCCCATTCAAGGTTTTGATAGAATTAGGGAGGAAAACTGAACATCATAAAACATTGTGTGATTTGAAAGAAAAGTTCAGTCAGAAAAGAGAGTCCCTAAGCAAAAGTGCAACAATACAATGTATTATAACTTATATTACCAAGATCCTAATACCGATAGGGTACCAAGAAATTGATTAACATAAGTAAAGAAAAGCACATTGTGCAACAACAAATCACACTAACAACAATATACCGATAGGATATAATTATTATTAATGAGATAGAATCAACATAAAATTCACATAAATGCACCCACGATAGGTGAGATTACAATCATGTAAATTAAGAAAAAATTATGCTTATCACAAAATTGGTAATTTATACCATACATAATTGTATAACTAACCTATAAATTCACATCACTATACCCACGATAGGCGAGTTATAATAATACAAATTAAGAGAGAAAAATTATGCACAAAAGAAAATGATAATTCATATCATGCACAATTTTAATAACGATATTGTAGAACTGACACATAAATTCACATCACCATACCCACGATAGGCGAGTTATAGTAATGCAAATTAAGCGAGCAAAATTATGCATATAATGGGAGAATCATAATATTATCATGCATAATTATAAAATAATAAAATGACCTCAAATTAATTCTTCAATGGTGACAAAATATTAGAGAGAGTATCCCATACTAGAAAATCACTAAAATAGTAGGGAATTGACACACACAAAAATTTGAAGTCCAAAATCCGAGAATGCGATATCTAAAATACCAAATTAAGTCTCGAATTAATCAAATAAATATTTTTTTATGCCCAAAAAATTCCAGAAAAATTACCAAAAATTTCAAAATATTAAATAAATAATATCTGGAATAAAACAGAACAAAATTGGGCCTGGGAGGTGGGCCCATGCGCTGGGCCTCTCGAGTGGGCTTCACGCGAACAGCTTCCTTCCTCATCTAGATGCAGCTGAAATGGGTCATTTTGACCCGCGAAAAAGATCCAGTTTGTTCATGAAATCCAGGCAACTAAATTGAACTATACGGGTCTCATTTTGATCGTCCATGGAAGGGGAAGAAAATTTCTCAAGAAATTTTAAATTTCGTATAAAAATGAAAGAGAAATCAAGAAAAAACGCAAAGAGGGCGAGACGCATTTGACAAACGGTTTCCAGAATCATGTTTTTGCAAATACTCCATTGTTTTTGAACGAAAGAACAAGTTATAGCATGGGTTATGCTCGAAATCCTTCGATCCATAAAAGCCCTCAATCAATTTTGAAAAAGGATTATCCAAATGTGAGTAATTTGATTCGAAAGTTTTCGGCTTTGAAGGTTTCGTGAGAAAATAAAATTTCTCAATTCTCTTAAATTCATTCACAAAAATATACGAATTTTTTAGATGTTACTCCAATTGTAACAAGGAATAAAAGCCCTCAAACAATTTTACAAAAAACAAGTCAATGGGGCGAAATCAAAAACGCAAAAGGGAAAACAGGTCGTAACCGTTTGTACATTTTAAATCACTAAATTTTCTAAATTTACTCAACAGAATTTTGTGATTCTTGACATGTTTCCATTGTAATATTATGACAAACAAAAGCCCTCAATCAATTTTAGATTTTATGCATAAAATATAAAAGTTTTCTTTCAACGAAATTTGAGAAAAAGAAGGGTGTTGTGAAATTGCCTTTTATTGCATACTAAATAATAGAACCACTAGTTTTAATTTCATGAATAGGAACAAAGAAATTAAAATTATAGGGTTCACACAATAAACAACTATAAAATGTATCTAAGTTGGCTTTGATACCAATTGATGGAAAAATTATAAAACAACACATATATAGATACAAATTGTAGCATGTTGTGAGTATAGCGATAATGCTTGAAAGGTTATTGAAACACTAACATGAATTCGCATTTATCTCCATGAGAATTGTTTGACGAGAGAAAACCCTTCATTACTCTTGAGAAGATTTCTGCCTACTTTCTAGGGGATTGTTTAAGAGAATGTGAGTGTCACCGAGAGAGTGTAAATTTGCTTAATGGGATAGCAAATTTATAATCTCCTAGCAGTAGGTAGGGACCTCTCAATGGGTTATCTATTAAATGATTGACCCAACCCATCACAGGGTCAATCTTATCATAATCCCATCCAAAAATATTCGTAATATACATAAGATAATTATCTCATCTTTAATTGTCGATTGATGATAATAAAAGATAATATAATAATTATTGATTTATACTAATCCACAACAAATATTTTTAACATATTTGACATCGTCATAGGTGAATCCATTCAATACAATTCATAAATTACTAAAATAAATATTATCGATTCAAATAGAACTCAAATGATAACACAATACCTAGCAATCTCATTTGGCAAAACAACATTCAATGAATCCATTCCCAATGACTACTTTCTTTGTCCATGCTTAAAAATCCCCTTCCACCATAACACAATAGGAACCTCATCAACCTAAAAATTGAAATGCACCCATTATATAATTTATAAACCATTTACATGGGTTTCAATTTTCATAAAAAACATTTCATGATTATTGTTTAAAATTGTATGAGTTGGAAGATGATTGGTTGCCTTAAACATTTATCTGCACGTCTATTTTCCTTTACACGTTAGTTGCCTTTGTTGTCAACTTTACTCTGATCCTGTCCAGCAAGATCAATAAGGTTGATTCTGCTAGCTTTTTAACTATTAAAAATCTCTATGGTTCCCTACAACATCAGTTGATGAAAGATAAATTTAGCAAAAAAACTAATAGAGCAACAACAAGTTCTTGAAACAAATGATAATAGTGTTGGGTAGAATAATAAATTTTGGCCATAACTTACAATTTAAACTTGCTACTCCAATTTTTCTACTTGAAAGGCGCTGCAACATATGCATAAACAAATGAAATTAGCTAATAACGATTGAAAAGAAGAATTGACTTAACAAAATCATGTAACTTCTTATAATTGTATATAGTTATCATTTGGTGCCATCATTTAACTTGCACATGAAAAATATATATATATTGATCAAGACTCTTTACTTAGTTAACATGAACATGAAAAAAAAAAAATATGTAACTTATTTAACTACATGAATATAATTAAAAAGATATATAATTCAATAATAAACTTTGAACTAATATCAAGTAAGTCAATGGATGAAAAATTTAGATTATATTAACTTAACTATGAAATAGTGATGCACATAATTTCTAATTGAAAATAACTAATACGTTGCTTAGGAGTCACGAGTTACATAGTGGAAATATTACAAACACATAGATACCTAACTGAAGTTAGAACTACAACTACACTAAATACTCTTTCACATCATTCTGATCATAAACTTGCATATCTAAGCACAAATAGTTAATACTACATAAGCCTATTCTAGACCAAATAACCATATAAAAAGATCTTAATGTATGGGTTGATCATTTGGATAATGTAAGACATACCCTCTTTCAGTTGGCCTTTTCATTTTTTAGTGTCCAAATTCTTCACTTGAGCAACTATTTTGTACCCTTCACCATTAACAGAGCAAACAAAATACATTAATAATCAAATAAATATAAGACTTATTTCATCAATTATAAAAACAAATTTGATTGCTTACAGAAAGTAAGTTGTCTTTTTGTCCATGAAAATCATTTCAATTGTTGACCTTGAAGATCTCTAAATGCTCCGAACATTTGTGATTCTCACAACTAATTTCCAAGTTTCTCTCGAGTCATCAATCTCCTTAATAGAGTTTAGTTTATGTGTCATCCTTAGTTGTTCTCCCAAAAACTGTTAAACAAAAGCCAAAATTCATCATGTGAGACTATTTTAAACAACAAGAAAGCTATCAGGCACACCTGACCAAACATTTGTCTACAATCAGTATCCCCTTTTCCACCACGCCATCCACCCAACCCGATATAACAACACAACATACAGATTTGATAAATAACAACACAAATAAAAGCATAACACTCTACACATAAGGGATTTGATAAAAATAAAAAATTATATTTAAAACCAAAGTTGACAGTGCATAAAACACGAAAATTGGGAAAGGAGAAAACTAACCCACAACAAACGTTTCTGAGTTCTGAAAGAAACAAAATGAAAATGCTTGTAATATGTGAGACTCAAAGGAGAAGAAGAAAATACAAAAGGATAATAAATGGAACTTACCCACACCACAATGTTATTAGTTGAGGAAATGAGAACATGAAAAAGGCAAAGCAGGAGAAAGGAAAGTTACACACTGTGTAAGTACTAGACTAAAATGTACTTACAACTTTTAGAAACAAAGTTGGGGAAATGGAGAAAACATATCCACAACAACAGAAGATTCCGAGATGAAGACCATGAAAATGCTTTTCATCGAAAGGAAGACGAAAATGGCAAAAGGAAGACAAAGGAAACTTACCCACAACATAATGTTATAAGTCATAGAAAGGAGAAGATGAAAATGACAAAGAAGGCTAAACAAAAGTTACCCACACCAGACTCTTGTGATATTTGCGTGAAGGAGAAGTTGAAAGAGAATGTACAAGCATGAAGAGAAAGTAGATGCAAGGATTGAAATTCAAAATTGGAGAATGAAGTTGTCACTGATTTGATTTAGGAAGTATGGTAGCGTAGAGGGGTTTATTTTGGCAGCAGAAGAAGACATCGGTAGAATAGGAATCATGATTTTCCTTTTTAGTAGAAAGAACTTATTTTTATTTTTAGTAAAATTAGATTAGAAGAATCTACAATAATAAAAATGAAAAATAAATTGATAGTTAATAAGAGATTGACATGTGGACCAGTTGTACATTGTTTTATTAATTATTAATAGATAGATGAGACTTTATAAATATCAAAATTAGAAATTAAGGTAAGGAATAGATTGTTACCTTAAATTATCATCTAGCCAATTACACATCATCATCCACTATGCAACCCATATGCCACAATCATTACTAGTATAATCAAATTTATTACATTAGATAATATTTTTATGAAAAAAATTAACTTTACAAAAAAAAATGAGAGTTCAATTAGTTTATTACAAATCAAGAAGTTGTTGTTCATTGTCATCCAGTACTATCAAATAAAATTCTAATATTTGCAATTTGGATGTCAAACTAAACTAGTAAAAAGATTCATGCAATAACATTTCATTCAAATATATTGCCTGCAAAATTATATTCATGGGAGAGGATTTCATCATAATGGGAAAGTATGTTAAAAAAAATTGTAAATTTTATCAATTTCTTGACATATCTTCTTGTAGCATTATTTTGTGGGTTGGGTTTGGAGACAAAAAAAACAAGCTTCATCTCCCTCAAGTCAATAAGAAGCAAAAATCAATGGAGTTTCTTGTCATTTATTGGAACAAAAATCTATATACAAACATGATAATAACAATATATCAATTTATGTATAAATTAAGGACCTTTATAAAGAACTTAATAACAATATATAAGCTTTAGGCATAAACTTAGTCAAATAATCAATCTTGTCCATGTATTGATATACATAGTAGCACAACAGTTTTTAGAGGAGTACACCACCGCAATCCATATTGCTAACAATTTAAGCAAGTAATAAAAATGATTAAATTTAAACTTTGCATATTATTTTCTTCAAAATAATAAAAATTGTATATATAAATTTTTTTATTGCAAAAGTTGTTGGTGAATACCAAAACCCATCATATGTAAAAGTTGATCTTTCTTGCACAGTCAGCATGTTTGCCAGTAAGTTAAGAACCTATTGAATAACATTTAATGTCAATAATGAAAAAGAAATAACAAATTGATATACATAGTGTCACACCTAACTATAATCCATAACTATTTAGAGATTACTAACATTGTGAAGTCATGTGTTGTTCTCAAATAAAAAGTCATAATTAGCCATAATTATATTATTAATAAACAACATTTTGCCAATGTTATATGTTTTAAAAAAAAATAAAGATACGTTGACATGTACTTGTAGTGCATATTGACTATATTCAACATGATTTAATACTCTCACTTAGTAAATTCACAATCTAACTAACAATTTTGATATAAGAAAAAATTTGGTCATCAGTTTCAAGTTATACCTCTTGGTTAGTTAACCTCTTAGAAAAAGAGTCTTCAATGTATTTCTATCTCTGACATTGTTCCAAATGGTACTTACAATAATTTCCTTATTGTGACAAAATATAAATCAATTATGAATGACCAATTATACCTTTGGAAGTAAATGTGTTGTTGATTATCTTTGGTATTTCAAATGTTATCTTCAATCCATCATATTTTACATTGTGTAAAGGCAACATCTCAGAAAATAATCCATAATTTCTTCCTTTTATTGTTTTAGAGAATAATATTTTCTTTAGAGTTTCGTTTTACACAACAAAGTTTTTTGTATTTTTTGTGGCCTTTGCCTTTTTAAACAAGGATGAGACATTAGCAGTTGTCTTCAGTTTGCCTAGAATTTCATCAACACTTCTTTGTTTGCTTATTGTGGAATGTCACAGAGTTTGAGTATGATAGCATTGTACAAGTAGTGCACCATACATATTGAGAGGGTTGACTAAAGGACCACTTTGCCTTGTAACAATGTGAAATAAATGAAACATACTAGAAGAGAGGTTGAATTAGTGAAAATTAAAAGGTTTTTATCAAAAGAGAAACTTTTTTCGAAAAACAAATATGGAAAACATACTTAGAAAACAAGTTTGAAAAGGATCGTCCAAATTTTCACAAAAACAAGTTTTCAAAGAACTTATGCATCCAAAGGTATGTTCAAAAGAAACCAAGTTAAGAACGCAAGAACAAAAACAAGAACACTTGTTTTTATACTGGTTCACTCAAGCATGAGCTACATGCAGTTCTTCTTCAACCTTAAAAGGGTTCCATTAATCAAATAATGATTACAAGTATTCTTCCACTACCGCTCCTAGCTTACAACAAGTATTCTCTAGGTCATTTTTAGCACACCCTAAGACTGAAAAACAACCAAGTATTCTTTGACCAATATGCCACTCCTGGCTTTCTCAAACAATAAGTTTGAAATCTTACAAATAAATCTACTCTCACAGAGAGGATAAACAAATCAGAGCAAATACAATAGTAAATGTTAAACAATAAGAAATATAGGCATATTGAGACTGAAACCGTGTGTTTCTGGACAGCACGAAGAGGAGTTTATATAGGCTTATTACATTTATTACAAAAGATTAGAGGATATATTGTTTCCTCTAAATGAGAGATTTTTTGCCTATAAACTACAATAAATACTATCCTTATTTACATCAGATATTATGTCCTAATTTACATGGATATTCTGTTGATTCTCAACACTCCCCCTCAAGCTGGAGCATATAGATCATATGCACCAAGCTTGGTACATATATAACTAATTCTTGGACCTCTAAAGGATTTGGTGAATACATCGGCCAGTTGGTCACTAGAGTTGATAAAGCTAGTGGTGATTTCTCCTGACTCGATCTTCTCCCTGATGAAGTGACAATCTACTTCAATGTGTTTGGTCCTCTCATGATAAATAGGATTGGATGCAATATACAAGGCTGCCTGATTGTCACATATCAATATCATCTGCATATTCTCTTCAAATTGGAGCTCTTTAAGAAGTTGCTTCAACCAAATAAGCTTACATGTTGCTAATGCCATGGCTTTATATTTAGCTTCAGCACTGGACCTAGCGACGACTTTCTGCTTATTGCTCTTCCAGGATATCAAGTTTCCTCTAACCATTACACAATACCCACAAGTGGATCGTTTATCACTGGGTGAACCAGCTCAGTCAGCATCTGAGTACCCAACTATCTGAGTATGTCCTCTGTCTTCGTAAATAAGACCTTTGCCCGGAGCGCTCTTGATATATTTCAGGATCCGTATTACTGCATCTCAATGATCCCGGCAGGGAGAGTTCAAGAACTGACTTACCACACTAACTGCAAAAGCAATGTCTAGATGAGTGACTGTGAGGTAGTTCAATTTCCCAACTAACCTTCGATATCTCCCTAGATCCGATAAGGGCTCCCCCTGATCGGGTAGAAGTTTGACATTGGGATCCATATGAGTGTCCACGGGTTTGGCATTCATAAGGCCAATTTCTTTAAGGATGTCAAGAGCATATTTCCTCTAAGAGATCACCAGCCCATCCTTGGATTGGGCTACCTCGATGCCTAAGAAGTACCGAAGTTTGCCAAGATCCTTAGTTTGGAACTGACGGGAGAGGTATTGCTTGAGTTGGATTATGGCAGCCTGATCACTTCCTGTTATGACAATGTCATCCACATACACAATAAGGTAGATGCATCCTCGTGGTGAATGGCAATAGAATACTGAGTGGTCGGCTTCACTATGAGTCATACAAAACTGTTGGACAACAGTACGAAATCGACTAAACCAGGCGCGGGGTGACTGTTTAAGTCCATAAAGAGACCTACGAAGGCGACAAACCATATTGGAGGACTCCCCCTGAGCAACAAATCTAGGAGGTTGCTCCATGTATACTTCCTCCTCAAGATCACCATGAAGGAAAGCATTCTTGATATCCAGTTGAAACAAGGGCCAATGGCGAATGGCTGCAATAGAAAGTAGTAGTATGACAGATGCCATATACTGGTTCACTCAAGCATGAGTTACGTGCAGTTCTTCTTCAACCTTAAAAAGGTTCCATTAATCAAATAATGATTTCAAGTATTCTTCCACTACCACTCCTGGCTTACAACAAGTATTCTCTAGGCCATTTTTAGCACACCCTCAATCTCACCCTAAGACTGAAAAACACCCAAGTATTCTTTGATCAATAAGCCACTCCTGACTTTCTCAAACAATAAGTTTGAAAGATTACAAATAAATCTACTCTCGTAGAGAGGATAAACAAATCAGAGAAAATACAATAGTAACTTTGCTAAACAAATAATAACACTATGAGATTTATTAATCATCCAGAGATGAGAGTTTTAAGTATATAGAATTTCAACACTTCGTGTTCACAGATTGCAAAAAGTTCTTCTTCTTTAAAGCTTCAACCTTGAATTTATAGGATTTAGAGGATATGATTGTTGTGGGGATTAGAGCCTTCTGATTTTCCCGTTTACTTAACCGCTTAACTTATTAGTCCATGAATGCCTGAAAAGCTAAGTAAGTAACCATGTTAGCTTAGATAAAATAGATGAACCATTATCACATGAATCCTAACAACCTAAACCCTAATGAGTTATCATTATATTGCTGAAAGAAATTATTTTTTTTCCTAATAGACATATTATATACAATGTATGGAGTAATTATATTCAAATTGTTATCTAGGAAATAAATTAAAATTAATTTGTAATACAAATATAATTAAAATTTATTTAACCCATGTATGTTTAAAAAATAAATATTTTATTGAAATTATTATATGAAGAAGCTATTTTATTAAAAAAAATACATATCTTTGAATTTAAAAAAAATGTTAAAAATTAAAATTTAATATTGAAGAAGTAACTCAATATAAATTGTAAAAAGTATTTCATAAAATAATTGTAACATAATTATTGTGTATTTATGTAAATATTCATGACATTATCATATAAGTATTAATAAACAAAATCCATTTGTATAAAATTTATAACATTTATTATATTATTTTGTTATATTTAAAATAATTTTGTTTGCAGAAGCATATATATATATATATGTGTGTGTGTGTGTGTGTGTGTGTGTGTGTGTGTGTAATAATAATTTTATATATTTAATGTAGTTTATGTTAAAAGGTTTACTTTCATTGTTCTTTGGTTACAAATTAAAAGTCAATGACCTTATATGTGAAGTTTAATTTGCTGTCACATAAACACTCCTCACAATACACCAAAATTTACTATCAGGCAAGGAAGTTTTACTATTTCTAACAAGTATTGTAACTTTTCGTTTCATCCAACCAACACCTTGTCATTCTTTACTTATTAATGAACAACCATGGTTGGTTTACCAAAACCACCGAAAATTAACTCCCACTTAATCATCCTCTACATCTCAATGGGTTGTCATCTTCCACTATAAAGATACATGCATCACCACTTTATATTCAAAGCTGCACAGTAGTCGAAAATGGGAAGAACTTATGTTGTGTTTGAAGGGCGGAATCCGGATATTTACTTTTTTGATAGTGAAGTCTTTTTGCAAGTTAAAGGTTACAAGAAAAATTGCCATGGTTCATTTGGCACATTTAGAGAAGCTGAAGCCAAATGAGTGCAGTACTGTATTGATTATGGATGTGGTGAGGCTTTTTACACGTGAACATATCTATCATCATCCACATGAACATGGTTCCAGTAGCAGTGGTGTTGGTAAAGGGGTGAATGACACAACAAGCAAGTGTTAGTATCGTTTGATTGTCCTTTTTATGTCTCCACTTATTTATATAGATTTGTTTAACGACACATATGAAGGGGTAGAGCAGTTTTTAAATATTATGTATATTAACTTGTTTTCTTTTTCAAGCTGAAGGCAAATTGCAGGCTGCAGAGTTATCGGAGCATCTGCTACCTTACCATTTTATCCTCCAACACAACATGCAAGAGGAACTTGTAAAAGTATGCAGTGAAGTGTTTTTCAAATCGTTTATATTTTTCAATAACTGGTTTTTCAGTTCCAACTATATTGGTTTTTTATTTCTATGTCACAAACAAATCAAAGCAATTGCATAATATAAATTGTAAGTCCAACATTTGTATTCACTGAAACATAATGCAAAATATGAACAAACAAAATATGTTAAGAGGAAAACACTCACAGATTCATCACTATTCGTCATTCCAAAACAACCAACCACATTGGGTGTTGATTTCTATTTTTTATTTACTAATTGAAACTTGCCACCAACCACCCTATCCATTTTTCTCTTATTTTCACAACTTCAAAACTGTTGACTTGTACCTTTTTTTTTTTGTTACAATTCAGATGCTCAGAATTCAGATGCTCAGAATTGGGGATTTCATCTAATTTAGTTTTCTTCTCAATGTACCGACCACCATTACTGCCATCTTCTTATATTTCTTTGTTCTAAATGAACATACAAAAATATAACAAATAAATTAACTTATTATACATGAAACAAATATGTGACATTCTAGATTTCCCTTCGACTAAAAATTAAACCAACCATTGTTAAATCAGTTATAAAATTGTCCACTTATGTATCTCCATCTGCATCCAGTGTTCCCTTATCATTATTTTCATCAATTGCATTTGCTTTAGTACCCTATTTTACAGTAAACATATTCAATATATCAACACATTGAAGGTAAATTACTAATCAAAATTAAACATAATCAATGATATAAGTGCACTTATATTAGCCTTCATCACGCATTGTACTCATCTCTTCTTCACTAACACTAAGCATAAGTGGACATGTGGTAGTTATGTGTCCACTTTTGTTATATTTAGAGCATTTTGTTGTTCTTTTTGTATGTTTTTCTTTTAGGGGCACCTTTTGTCTTCACAACATTAGGATCAATTTTATCAATAACACCAATTGCTGATTCTAAACATAATTTATCATTCAACCTCAAAATCTCATTTCACAAAAAGTTAAAGGTGTCAAGATTCTTTGCAGCATGACGACAAAGTCTATTGAAAGATGCAGCCAACACACCAAATCGAGCCATAATAATTATGTCATTATTCACATCATTGGGGTAATACGTAGCAAGTAATGACGTCTTAGCATCCTTCTGCCATCTTTTACAAATCATTGACAGAGGAAACTCATTTACATGATCATACCTCATGGCACAAATTACGTGACTGCATGATCTGCTAGCAAATTCAAACAACACAATCACATTGAAACTTGGATTGTTGTTTATGAAATACAACTTGACGATGGGTCCGACGTTGGCATAATTTGTCAACCTTAAATATCATCTTATCATCAAATGCAGATCTTTCAATAACATTGTGCGATCCAACAATTGAAATCTCATCTCTTACCAGCTTAAAAACACCATTGGTAAAAATCTTTGATGCATGTCCCTCAAGCATAGGAAGTGAAGTTGTAGTTGTGTAGAAGGAATTGAAATTAGAAACCAACTCATTGTACCTAAAGTCTCTTAAAGAGTACTCAAATTTGTTCAACAACTCCACAATTGTATTTTTCCTCTTCAAGTAGATCTTTATACAAGAATTTACACATAAAGACATAGTCCTTGGGCCAATAAAGAATTTATCTCTTAGATATGCATTTGCCCACAAAAATCTTTAATTATAAACTTGCCCAACCCAATTGTTACCTTCAAGCTTGTGTTTAGTAACCATTACCTTCCAAAAACTCTTCAAATCTTTATGGTGGAAAATTAGCATACAATGCCTTCTTGAAATCCTTTAAGAAATCACAATTCTTCACATTCTCATTCGCATTCTTGTGCAAGTGCCAAGTACAAAGGAGATGAGTTGCGTTTGGAGAAGCATGTTTGATTGCTTCTCAAATGGCCATATCACCATCAGTTATCACAACTTTTGGTTACTTGTTTTACATTGTGACTAAGAATGATTCCAACACTCACTTATATGTTTCCATTGTCTCGTCTGAAACAAGTGCACAACCAAAGATGATAGTTTGTGAATGATGATTTTTCCCAGAGAATATTACAAGGGGCTTGTTGTACTTGTTCTTTTTATATGTGTTGTCAAATGCAAGTATGTCACCCAAAGCTTGAAAGTCAATTCTACAAGTCCCATCGACCCAAAATAAGCAATTTAATTTGCCATCTTCAAAAAGAACATATCTTAAGAAAAAAAAAAGGATCACTATCAACTTTGCCTTAAAGATAACTTAACGCAACCAATACATCCCCATCCTTGATTTTAGCACGTCTTTAATGCTCAATATGATTGAACAAATCCTTTTTTTTGTGGAATCCAAGCCCTACATGTCCTCCCATTTAAAACAGCATAAAATCCATTATATGGTTGATTCTTACACCATGCACGTGCAAAGAATCCACTTGCTCTTTGTCTGCATCCGTCAACCCATGATAAGTTCGGATCAATGAAACAAAGTTAGAATCACACAATTCATGGTCATGACCTTCCTTAAAAGACACAACATTCCATCTATCGAATTCCTTGTCTAGCCTTACATGCAACTTTACTTCACATTTGGTTTGACTCAAAGGTTGATGATCCCTTTTCCAATCATCCCTCATGAAATGTTTTTTTTCCCTTAACCCACCTTTGTTACATAAAAACTGACGCATTATAATATTTTCTTGAGGATCACGATGTACAATGTCTTTTCTAATCCTAAACTCGTGGCTTTTACCATAACCATAATAAAATCTATATGCAACATGTTGGGTTGCAAACTGAAATTGTTTGATGTCATCAGTTGTGAAATCTAATTTTTGTAATGCAACATGTCTTTTCCTTAAGGATTACGATGTACAATGTCTTTTCTAATCCCAAACTTGTAGCTTTTACCATAACCATAATAAAATTTGTATGCAATATGTTGGATTGCAAACTGAAACCGTTTTATGTCATTAGCTATGAAATCTAATTTTTGTAATGTAACCCTACAACACCAATAATTGTAATCTCATCCTCATCGTCAACATCACTCTCATTTCCTTCAGAACTGATTGAATTGCTAAAATTAACATCATCCTCATCATCCAAATCAACAAAAAACCCCTCCTCAAAATTATCCATCTGCATTTAAATCTACAATATCATAACAAACAACAAATGAAACCGCACAAAAACGCATCAAAACAAATCATAACATAATATTCATTCACATTTGCAACGATGAATATTTCCTTTTTTTTTTGGGCCTTGTGCTTGTCATTGATAATACACTCAAAATGTAACTTTTAACTAATTTGCAGTGATATATGTCTAAACAGTTAAAAATAAAGTATTTATTATACATACACGCATAATTAAGTAGGGATGACCATAGTTCAGTTCACTTCGATTTTTCTATCGAATTGGATTGAATTGTAAAAACAATTCTTAATAACTAAACTGAATTATTAGGACAAAGCTCAAATAGGATAACAGGTATAAAAGAAATAATATTAGACATAACTCAGAAGTCAAAACAAGAATTTAAAAGCCCTAGAGAACATAGCAGCTGAAAGTTCCTGCTCTCAATACTAAGTTGAAATCAATAATTTCAAACTATAATGCTATGAGTGTGATACAATCAAGCTTGGATCATATCTTGATTTTTTAAGTGGATTCATCTCATTGATCAGAATGTGTGTGTGTGGTTCCACATTTACTTTATGCTTGGTAAGCCAACCAGGTATACATAACCAACAAGTAGAAAGTAGCATGTAGTCATTTTGGGGTTCTTCAAGGTTCATGCTTACAAATTTGGGTGAACAAATGTCCCCATTCTATAGATTATGACAAAATTATAAACTCATCACCAAATTATGACAGAATTATAAACTCATCACCAAGAAAGGCTAAAGGTTTTGAGGAAGCTAACCAGGTTAAGAAGCAGATATTAGAACAGATTGAACTTGTGCATGTGGTACAACTCCCAATAATTTAACTCGATAAAAAAGAGGATGTTTTTCTCTCATCTCTTCCAACCGCACACGCTTAGGTCCATCACCACCAAATTAAACAAGTATTATGCCTATATTTATTTGCAACCAGCTATGGCTGGATTTAGACACAGTAAAAACTAGCACACAACGCAGGATCCAAGGAATAGTGAGATTCATGCACAAGCACCTTAAGAAATTGAAACGAAAGAAGCCATACAATAGACAAAGACACCAACAAAATAACAAAATGAAAAATGAAAAAGCCACCCAGGTGCACACCATGAAATAACGGAATTGAACAAAGGGGGTTTGTCAAATACGAGATGAATGCTTACGGAAATAAATGACTGAACAAGGGGAAACGATCATTAACAAGTTCACACAATGGAGGATGTCAAAGATTTGATCCTACAACGAACCCTAATAATGGCAAAGAGGAAGAAGCAACGAAGGTTCGAGAAATGAAGGAATCCCATAAATCAAAAAGTAACTTTAATATCCGACAACAAATTTAATTTAAAAAAAAGGATAAATTAATAAACTTTTTAAATTTTACAAACAGGTCCTTATGAACCCATTGAATCACACAAAAGGGAATGGCAATTCACGAGGTGGAACCTTAATCCACGTAAGGATTGGTCCACTTAACAGTATGAATTGGTGCATTCTGCTTAGGGGTGAGTAGAAACCCGACGTTCGAACCGAACCCGAATAAACCGAAGAGATAAAGTAACTTTTGGGTGGGTTCGGACGGGTATGTGAGTTAAAACGGTTGAAAAAATGAGTTGAAATGGTTATTGTCGGGCGGGTTCAATTTTACATTTTAGCACCGTCGGCAACCGAACCCGACTGACATTCTATGTTTAAAATGTAGAAAGTCATCTCGTGACTGTTGGAATCAAATGACGCCCCTGGTTTTCTATATTTTTCCACCTAGTTACCAGTGCCTAGTCGTCCTTCTCTGTACACCTATTTCATAGTGACTAGTGCCTTTTTCTCATCCATCAGAGTTGTAATCATGAATTCATTGAATTGTAATTGATAGCAATACAAGTCCATGACTTTGCTTTTATTTAATATAAAAGTCATGTAGCCAACGAACTAGCCATCCTCCATTTTTGCATTTTCTATTATTTTTGAACTTCTTCTCACTTCTCAGTTTTCAACTTCTCACCATCGTAGCCATTTTTCACCTAATTAATAGCAAGCGCGACATCCACTGCAACTCACTCTTCCACTCTTAGTCTAACATCGTCATCTACGTCCGGTCGTCCACGACAACGCCTTATGTGTCTGCCCTCTTTCACTATTCACACCACCGCCAACAGCCCTGAGACCACCGTATGCCACCGTCAACCGACACGAGACCATTGCATGCTACTGCCAACCACCGCGAGACCTTATTCCGACGTTCTCTTTTCTTGATGTTATTTTCTCCACTTAACCCGTATATACCCACCCGACCCACCCGAAACCTGCCTAACCCGGAACCCGTTCAACCCGATGGCTTATTTGGTCGAAAACGGGCCTAGTATACACAACTCACGGTTTGTTGCGGATGGGATTTTTTGCACCCGAACCCGTCCAATGATCATCCCTAATTCTGCTCAAAGAATGCGCCAAAGGAAAAACCAAAAGTAAAAAGTAAAACCTTCCACGTTGCATAGTGCATATCAATGCAGCCCAAGGTAGTTTATAATCACGTCGCTCGCACCATGTATAACCCCAAAAGTCCACTAAAACAACGTCGTTTTATTTTTCTTATTCCCCACGTTCCAAAAAAACCGTGAATTTTTTCATAATCCGTTGGCCTTCTCCCACGATATTGCACTCTTTCTCTAGTCTTTTTCCTCTGACCTTTCTTCTTCTGTTCTCTTTATTTTTTATTTTTTTATTTTTAATTAATTAATTTCTGGTCTTCGGTGATACCCAATCTATCTAATCTTCGGTGCAAATCCCAAACCCTAGTTTATTCCCTCCGGTTCCTCTCCACAATGTCCACCGACACCTCCTTCGCGGACCACAAGCTCTGCGGTTTCCTCTGTGCGGTTCTCACACTCCCTCGCCGCGACGACGCCGTTTCCTTCGCGGAGCGCTGCGAGGTCTTCGGCGACGGGGGCGAGGTCGGGTTCCGGACCCAGAACGGCGTCGTTTTGGGCCCCGTGGTGGATTCGTCGTCGCAATGCGGTGGCGGCGGCGGCACCAAAACCAAGAGGACGAACAGGATTGGGATGGTGAACGGGAGCATGAGCGTGGTTCACCAGCTCCACGCTATGGTCACCCGCAAGTGCACCAAGATCGACGCTCGCGTGGTGTGCGCTGAGGCGCTTCCTAGGGTTGTGGTGCTCGTTGACGTGTATGTCCCCGTTCAGGTGTGGAGTGGCTGGCAGTTCCCGCGCTCGGGACCCGTCGCCGGCGCCGTTTTTCGCCATTTGAGGTTCGCTTCTTCTTTAGAATTCCTTGTATTATGTTCAAGAAATTGTCTCTTGTTAGGCTCAATTTAGTTACTAATAACATTGCAGTGTGTAGATAGAGATACATGAAATATTTTAGTGAATTCTGCATTAGTAATGATTTGTTATATTGTGGTTATCTGAGGTTTTAAACTGTGGTTGCGTGGGATTTGTTAGTGCATGTTTGGATTAAAGTTTGCAATCACAGTGTCACGTGGTTTTATGGTTTGAGCAAATTTTTGGTAATTCTGCACTATCTAGTCCTTTGACAGTTACCATGCTAAATTTGGCAATTTTTTTTTTCTATTGTTATTTTAAAAAGATTATAATAATTAAGAAAAAAATTAACCATTTGTGCCAGATGTCATGATTTTAATTGAAGGAGTGCATGCTGCATACTACTGGAGAATTGAAAATATTTTTGGTTTTGAGATGTTGTGGCTGTATCATGTGATGTGATTTGCAATTTGAATCTTTGGTTATCTTATTGCTTGTTTGGTCATGTGTGTTGGATGTATATTTCTGTGTCAATTGAGAAGCTGTGAATTGTGGCTTCCATGTCAAAAATTTGATGTGAGATTTTACATCTATAATGTATATCCATACACACTATAATGTTGTTCTACTGTGTTGAATGTGTCGCGTCAGCTCAGCTATCATTGTCTTACCAGTCAATAATTATATAGTGGTCTGGATTTGATGGAAGATAGTTGTAGCTTATGTAACTCATATCACGTTTTCCCGAGGGTAGTTACCAGGTTCTCTTAGCTACCCTGCATACTAGAGACTATTGCTATTGGCTATTGCAATGCAAACGCAGTAACTATATGGTCACACGGTGTATGCTAAGAGGAGTGGCATAAGTTATATGTGAGGTGGCTAAGAATTTGTTAGCTGTTAAATGCTTCTGATGTTGGTTTAATGGTAGGTTGGGGTAGTGCAATTTGTCTTTCTTGCATTCTTGGTGGCCTAATAGGTTATATGAATTATGATTGATACATTGTGTTGATTTGTAAGTCAATGAGCTTAACCTATGGATGTGTTTCATTGTTAGTGTTTAGCAGTGGGAGATTTGATTTATATTTTAATGACAAGGCAAATTAGGAATTGTTTTTGTATCTGCCCTTAGTTTTTATGTTTTAATCTCTCAGTGAGAGTGAATAGTTCTTATGGCATCATGCATCTGCATAATTCAGAAAGATGTATTAACTAGTTGGCAACATTCCACAATGAGTATGACCGGTCTAAGATTATTGTAGAAGTTATTTTGATCTTTAATATTGATTTTGAAGTTTAATGCTTTGTTTGTTTGGAACAGTAGAAAATGGGAAGAAGGAGAAGGGAAGGAGAGAAAACACAAATTCCATGAATTTTTTTGTTTGGAATGCATTAAAACAGGAGAGGAGAGAAAAAAAAAAAAAGGTTCAGAATTTGAGGAAAGCTTTACACATTTCTAACCATACCCCTCAACTTCTCTTATTCGGCCATTTTTTTTTTTATAATTTCGGTGGCATTTTTGTTTTAAAAAGAAAAGATTGTTTTCTCTTTTTGTACCTTTTTATCCTACCAAACAAGAAGAGTGAAAACTCAACATCTCTTTCTCATCATTCTCTTTCTTTTTTCTCTTATTCCAAATAATACAAAATCTACACATTTTCTTTTTCATCATATTTCTTCTATGTTGCTAAACAAAGCGTTCATGATTTGTGAGGATTGTTTCAAATAGTAAGTTTTTGGCATTTTAATTGAGTTTTGTAGGCTTTTTTGTGATTTATCTATTGCAATGTTTTGTCAAACTCGAGGATCGGAAGGGGGGGGGGGGGGTAAAAGATCATACGGATCATAAGATCCTTCCTAAAATGCTAACACACAAGTCATAATAAAGATAAGATCCAATACATAACACAACTCAAAATA
Organism: Pueraria montana var. lobata; assembly: GCA_026413185.1. NCBI lineage: Eukaryota > Viridiplantae > Streptophyta > Magnoliopsida > Fabales > Fabaceae > Pueraria > Pueraria montana. The sequence continues at coordinate 56,094,156 of CM048654.1, forward strand.
GGTTCATAAGTCATACATAACTAAAAATAAGTTCATAATTACTTAATACAAGCATGTAGGGTTGAGAATAGCGCTGCTATAGTGCCATGGTGGAGCGGAGCGGCCCTTCGCCATGACAGGTGCCTCTGTAGCAGCGTGGTTCAATGTCGTGGCTGTCATGGACACCTTTGCGGTTGGAATAGCAGGAGTCGCGGTGCTATTGCACCACTCCCATGAGTGTTATGACATCCCCTGAAACTTTTCCATTGCCACAATCGCTTTCGCTCCCTTCTCCATCTTCCATCTACGATCTCTGCCCTTTATCTCTAACTCTCTTTCTCTGTCGCTGCGAAGTTGAGTTTCACTCTAGATTTGCAGTCGAGACTCCAATGATGGGAGACGACGCTGGAGTGTTAGGTTTGGGTCTTAAGGTTTCAGGAAATTAGGGTTGTGCTATTTGGGCCATTGGGCCCAAACACTTTTTAGCTGTTTTTTCTCCTTTTTCTTTATTTTAGTTTGTTGGGCCTTTTGAATTTAGTTCAGCTTCTCTTTTTGTCTGTTTTTAAATAAGCCCAGTATATATATATAAGTTTAATGGTTATGCACTAACAGTGTAAAACAGTTTTATACTATCTTCCAATCACAAATTACTGTTTGTATGACTTTTAAAATAGTTATTGTAAAATTCAACAAACTTATCATACATGGTGGGTTGTGATTGAATGACTATGTATATCCATTTTACACTGTCAGTGTATAGACCTTTTTCTCTCTATATAAACTAAATAATATTAGTAATAAAAAATACAATAAACTAAGGTTTAAATACCTTTTTAGTCCTTGCAATTTAACGTTTTTTTTTATTTTTCATCCTTGTAAAATTATTTTTTCGGTTTTAGTCCTTGCAAATTATGTTTGTTTTGTTTTTGGTCGTTATAGCGGTTTAGATAGCGCTTTTTTCACTATTCAAAGCGCTATCTAAACCATTTTAAGGATGAAAAACAAAACGAATATAATTTGCAAGGACTAAAACTAAAAAAATAATTTTGCAAGGACGAAAAGCAAAAAAACACTAAATTGCAAGGACTAAAAAAGTATTTAAGCCATAAACTAAATAATAATAATAGTAATAAAAATATAATAAACTATTTAAAGTATAACATATAATATAATAAACTAACTAATAATAGTAATAAAAATAAAAATATAAACTATTTAAAGCTTAACATATAATATAATAAACTAAATAATAGTTATAAAAAAACTAAATAAAACATAACATAATATAATATATAATAAATTAAACAATAATAGTACTAAAAATGTAATAAACTAAACAATAATAGTAATTAAAATGTAATAAACTATTTAATGCATAACATATAATATAATAATATAATAAATTAAATAATAATAGTAATAATAAAAATTCAAAATAGAGGCCATCCCGCTATGCTCTATCCCGCTATAGCAGTTTTTGGGCTGGCAGCTATGCTCCACTATTCGAGATTTAAAACGTTGCAAGCACGCTAGACTAGATCATTCAAATTAAAATCAGGATAGTCATTCTCCATTACATCTTTAATGACATCTCCTCCACCTTCATCATAACCAACAATAGGAGAAACCTCCAAATTATCTATAGGTGCACCACCACCACCACCACTAGGATCTTCTCCCGCTTCAACTAAGATGTCTTAATCTGGAGCATCCAAATCTGAATTTGCTTTATTCTCCTCCACAATCCATTCATCATCAGAAGCAAAATCATCAATGCTATAGTCATTTGCTTTTCTAACATCCTTCTTCTTGTTCAATCTTGAATTAGCCATCACAAACACCACATCATTCATGATCTTTTGCCGTAAACAATTTCTTTTCTTGGTGTGGATCTAAATAATTATAAATCCATCAATACATAATAGGTACTAGGTATAGGTAAATATTTATAAAATCAATTTGATGAACTCAAATTCTTACCCTCTCAAAGACACTCCAATTACGCTCACAGCCGGATGAAATACATGTCAAACTCAATACTCGAATAGCAATCCTTTGCAATTCTGGATGTTCATCACCATAAGATTCCCACCATTGTGCTGAAGATTTGGTTTGAAGTGCACCATCCTATTTAAATCTAAATCTAAATAGTCATACATTTCATGCTTCACTTTATAATCAATTCAGGACTATAGTGCAACATGGGGTTAAGATAATAGCTTGCATCATGCAAAGGCCTATGCAATTGGTTGTCCCATCTTTGATCAATGATTTCCCAAAAGGGAGTGTAACTAAGAATGGTAAAAAAAAAAATTAGTTTCCAAACAAAGTCTATGATAGTATAATTTAGAAAATCAAACAAGTGGAAGATAATTAGTTAATTATCTCTTACTAACCCCATTGAAGAGTATATTCTCTTTAGCTCGGTTCATATCTTCATAAATGAACCCCATGACCAACTTCTCAGTTCTCATCTAGGTCCACCATGCGCAACACCTTAATTAGGTATAAAACACCCTTCATGCAATTCAGAACATTTTTCCAAAATCTCTTATACGTAATCAAATTTTCCACAACCACAAGCACCCTGTCCCTAGTATTTACAAATTGACTAGACTGCCACCCCTTGGATATGAACCTCCTAATGAGTGATCCCTTATTGTCATTCAAGCATCCCAAAGTCAAATAAGAAGTGGCAAAATGAGTAGTAGCAGGTCTAATCAAATTCCCTTAGTAAATTAGTAAATTTATGCAATAAGGAAATAAGACTGGTTCTTTAATATATGTAAGTTGTAATTTTTTACCACTTACAATTGTCTCTTGATGGAGTGGTATTTTATTCTCAAAATCTTCCAACATTAGGTCAATGCAATGAGCTGCGCAAGGGGTCCAATATAACTTCATCCTCTTCTGCAACAAATCTCTAACTGCCTTGGCTTTTTTGTGTTTTCAAAACCGGATCAGTAAAAGACCAACTTGGAAAGCCCAAAATGACTTTGTTTTGGCGTTTTTCAATCTGGGTGAACAAAAAAATGACCCAAAAAAACCAGCGCACAGAACTCGTAAAAGATCGACGATCTGCAAGTGCGTGATTCAAGAGGAAATTCACAATATGCTTCCCTTGCAATCCCAGGTCCAAGTTTGCTTACTGACCTGTGTGAAACTCGTAGGATCGTATGAGTTTGCAAGGTAAATCACGATTTTTACAACACTGCTCTATTGTATTAAGACTTACATATAAGATATGTTTTTGCTCCACATCTTTTGTTTTTAATGGTCTTAGCATGAAACCTCACTACTTGAGCTAAAAGTATGTAGGACTTGGGTCTACAGATGGACCATGATATTACTGTGCTGTAAGTTGAAGTATAAATAATTTTATTAAGGCTTAAAGATCATATATTGCCAAATTTACTAAGTTTGTGTACAGTGTACACTGATTTGCATCATGTCAATTTTGTATATCATGTATGATACATTGGTAAGGTATGTATTCTTAGCAAGTTTCATGTTACAAAATTGATCATTCTAGCAAACTTAATACCATCTCTAACATGGTCATACTCATACTAGTTCACTCATCAGTTATATTCTCAGAATTCTGTAATAATAATTTAAATTAGCTAATCTACTGCCTTCGTTTCCTGTGTGAATATAATACCTAACAGATGTATTTGATTTTCTTAGTTTGCTAACAGTTAAATGTTTTTGCAGCTGTGATTGGGATGAGAGAAGTTCAATGCTTTCATATCCAGACTATTGTAGTAAGAGTCATGGAGCAAATGAGAGCATTTGGAACCTTTCTGATTGTCATGTACTTGGTTGCAAGCTCCATTCCCGTGTGAGCAATTCTTCAAGGAAAAGGCTATTTGAACTTCATGAAATTTTTAAGACACTACCTGGTGTAGGAAAATGGCAGATGTTTAATAGTTCGAAGATAATACCTATGGATAACACTTGCAGATCAGGCATTTGGGAGATATCTGATGATATTTTAACTAAAATTTTAGCTTCCCTGGGCCCAATGGACCTCGCTAGGGTTTCAGCAACATGCCATCATCTAAGATCCTTGGCTGCCTCAGTAATGCCTTGTACAAAGTTAAATCTGTTTCCTCATCAGCGGGTAGCAGTTGAGTGGATGTTGCATCGTGAGCGAAATGCTGAGCTTTTGCCACATCCTTTATATGTAGCTCTCTCAACTGATGATGGCTTTAGTTTCCATGTAAATACTGTATCTGGTGAAATTGTCACTGGGGAAGCTCTCACCATCAAGGATTTTCGTGGAGGAATGTTTTGTGATGAGCCTGGCTTGGGTAAGACTGTAACAGCTCTCTCTCTTATTATGAAGACGCGAGGTACATTGGCAGACCCGCCAGATGGGGCACACGTAATCTGGTGTCAACATAATGGTAATCAGAAATGTGGTTATTATGAGATCAGTGGTAATAACATCACTGGTTGTACTACCTTGGGCAAGAGGGATGTGTACCAAGATACCAGTAGAACTAATGATAACCATGATTACTCCTCCAAAAGAGCCAGATTGACAGATCCTGATCAGCAAGTCACTAAACTTCGTGGTTCATGTTCCAGGGAAGGAAACAAATCACCAGTAGATGCATGCTTTGAGGAATCTATGCATTCAAATCGGTTGACTAGGAGTTTGAGTCGCATAAAGAAAAATTTACGTTTCACATATGAAGAGGAAGCTATGATTTTCAAGGAAAGAGAAATTGGTGAAGGATTAATTAAAGCAAAGCATGCATCAGATGTTACATCTCATGTATCTCAAAACAAGGTGTCTGGGAAGCCTAAAGGTGATTGTTTTGAGTATAGTGAAACGTGGATTCAGTGTGATGCTTGTCAGAAGTGGCGAAAGCTTGCAGACAATAGTATGGCTAATTCTAGTGCAGCATGGTTTTGTAGTATGAACACTGACCCTTTGTATCAAAGTTGTAGTGTCCCTGAACAATATTTTCATAATACCTGTAAGATAACATACTTGCCAGGGTTTCACTTGAAAGGAACTTGTGGTGGTGAGAAACAAAATGTTTCTTTTTTCACTAGCGTGCTTAAGGAGCACCACTCATTGATAAATTCTCAGACAAAGAAGGCCCTGACGTGGTTGGCTAAAATTTCAACAGACAAACTTGCAGGAATGGAAACAATTGGCATAAGGGGTCCTATTTTAAACATTTGTACTTCATCTAATGGACATCTCAATGCATTCCACAAAATATATCAAGCATTTGGCCTCTTAAAGAGAGTAGAGAAAGGTGTGTGCAAGTGGTACTACCCTCAACATCTTAACAATTTGACTTTTGATGTGGTGGCCCTTGGTATGGCTCTCCGTGAGCCATTAGATTTTGTTAGGTTATACTTGTCAAGAGCTACCCTGGTAGTTGTTCCAGCAAACTTGGTTGATCATTGGAAAACACAAATAGAAAAGCATGTGAGGCCCGGTCAATTGCGGGTTTATGTTTGGACTGATCATCGGAAGCCATCTGTTCATTGTCTTGCATGGGATTATGATGTTGTCATAACTACTTTCAGTCGCTTGAGTGCAGAGTGGCGCCCACGTAAGAGGAGTGTTTTGATGCAAGTGCATTGGTTTAGGATAATTTTAGATGAAGGGCACACTCTTGGGTCAAGCCTGAACTTAACGAACAAGTTGCAAATGGCTATTTCATTGATAGCTTCAAATCGATGGATACTAACAGGAACTCCAACACCTAACACTCCTAACAGCCAACTTCCACATCTACAACCATTGCTAAGGTTCCTTCATGAAGAATCTTATGGACTGAATCAAAAGTCATGGGAAGCTGGCGTGCTTAGGCCATTTGAAGCAGAGATGGAGGAAGGAAGGTGTCGTCTGTTACATTTACTTCACAAATGCATGATTAGTGCTAGAAAGATAGATTTACAAAGCATTCCACCATGCATCAAGAAAGTTGTTTATCTAGATTTTAATGAGGAGCATGCTAGAAGTTACAATGAATTGGTAATCACTGTACGACGTAATATATTGATGGCTGATTGGAATGATCCTTCACATGTTGAGAGTCTACTAAATCCAAAACAGTGGAAATTTCGTAGTGCAACTTTAAAAAATGTGAGGCTTTCATGCTGTGTTGCTGGACATATTAAAGTTACACATGCTGGAGAAGATATTCAAGAAACAATGGATATGTTAGTAGAAAGTGGTCTGGACCCTACTTCAGGAGAGTATACCTCCATAAGATATAATCTCTTGTTTGGTGGTCACTGTGTCAGGTAGTACCTAGGTTTTGTTCTTTCTTGTGGCTTTTTTTTTCTTCTGGTTGTTGCTGTTTATTAATCTTTTTCTTTCTACATAAATTGTGAAGGTGCAAGGAATGGTGCCGCCTTCCGCTCATTACACCATGTCGGCATCTGTTGTGCCTTGATTGTGTTTCTATAGACAATACAAAGTGTACTTATCCTGGCTGCAGTAAATTGTATGAGATGCAGAGTAGAGAGCCCCGACCTGAAAATCCTAAACCAAAGTGGCCTGTACCCAAAGATCTTATTGAGCTACAACCTTCATATAAGCAGGCATGGTTAATGGAGAACTCAACTGGCATTCACATTCATCTTTTTTTCCCTCTTTCTGGTTTACAATGCTAACATGCAATGTTGATTGTTTAATACCCAGGATAATTGGGATCCTGATTGGCAATCTACATCTAGTAGTAAAGTCTCCTATCTCGTCCAGAGGTTGAAAGCTTTGCGAGGAACCAATGAAGAGACAAACTTCAATACAGAAAATAGCAGTGATGAGATGCATATTGAGAATAGTTTCTATCTGCATAGAAGAGATGACAAATCATCAATTCAGAGCAGCACTAAGACCAATTTGAACCCTGAGAAAGTTCTGATATTTTCTCAATTTCTTGAGCATATACATGTCATTGAACAGCAGGTACATTTTTGTGCTGCATTTTGTGTGTGATCTTTCGTGAATTGTTTCTATTTTATTTTTTGGGCATCTGTGGATTCTTTTGCAAATGATCAAACTATTAAATTAGATTTCTCTTTGGCAGTTGACTATTGCTGGTATCAAATATACTGGAATGTATAGCCCAATGCATTCCAGCAACAAGGTATAATGTTTGAATATTCTATTACTGTTTCTGAAAATTAAAATTTACTTTTGGCTTCTGACCGTTGGTTAATTTACCTTTTCCTTTTTCAGAAGAAGTCATTAGCCATGTTCCAGCATGATTCAAGTTGTATGGCACTTCTGATGGATGGAAGTGCTGCATTGGGTCTTGACTTGAGTTTTGTTACGCATGTATTTCTAATGGAGCCAATTTGGGACAGAAGGTTAATACATCAAACTAATCTAATTTGCAAACAAGAATATAAAATTAATTTTTTTATTGCTTTTAAGGATGAGGATAAATTGATTTTTGAGAAATTTTAAATTTTTACATTATTTAATTTTCTTCTCAAGTTGTGAGCATAGTAAAATTTTCTGTGAACTTTTTGCCATAAATGCTTTTGAAATTTAGAATTTTGTGCCTTGTGGCAAGTGGGTGTGTGGCTAATATGCATCATTTGTCAATACTGAATTTTTCTGTTTTGGGATTCAACATACAAACTGAAACCATGTTGCATAAAGTGGTTGGCAGTGAATCTTTTGGTTTCCCAATTTGCTGGATCCTTCTACTTTGACTGAAATTGGCACGTTTGTCCAATTTAATTATCTTCTAACTTGACCAAAATCTTGTCAGTATGGAGGAGCAAGTAATTAGTCGTGCTCATCGTATGGGTGCTTCTCGTCCTATTCATGTGGAAACATTAGCAATGCGTGGTACAATTGAAGAGCAAATGCTAGCCTTTTTACAGGTGAATCTCTATAAATTGAACTATTTTTACACATCCTATGAGTGTACTACTAACATACGATGATGGGTCCCTTTGAATGCCTTGTTCGTTTATGTTGTCATTCATGTATGTCACTGAAAATTGTCTCCTCTATCCCTTTTGTTTTGTTTAGCTTTTATACTGTTGTTATTATTCATGTTTCAATTTGTTGATGTTTAACCAGGATGCTGATAACTTTAGAAGATCACCAATTAAGGATGTTACTGAATCTGATGATGATAGTGGGGGACGAGGATATAAATCATTGCATGATTTTGCTGAAAGTAGTTATCTACTGAAACTTAGATCTGTGTATACTAATTCGGAAAGTCCCGAAGGTTTGTGCATACTGTTTTTCCTTAACTTTTTCTGTTAGCAAACATAGATTCAACAGAAAGATGAGTGATATTGCATTTGGGAAATTGAATGCCAGTAGTTTTTATTTGAAATTTTTGTCAGAAACAAAAAGTAAAAAGGTTATGGTTATGTTCGGCAAAACTAACTAATAAGATGGTTTCAAGTTTATAAGCAACCAGCTAAAAGCTTATAAGCTTGCTTATTAAATTAAAAGTGTTTTGTAAAATTATTTACTGAAATAGTTGGTAAATGTAAAAACATATTATATAACTGTTTTATGTGAATTCTATTTTTGTTTTGTAGACAAAAACATATTTTATTAAAAACTAATTAAATAGTGTTGTTAAAGTAAATACTATAAAATAAATAACCCAAAAATTAATAAAAAGAGAATAATAATTAAAAATAGTTACATATGAACAATTAAGAACAGAGGGTAAAAGTATATTAAAATAAGGATATAAGTGAAAGGAAAAAATAAGCTACAAGCTTATAAATTATAAGCTAGCTGAAGTAGGTTATAGCTAGCTATAAGTGAAATAGACTTGTTTACCAAATACCTTAATTTGGTCAAACAAAGCTTATAAGGTAGTCAACTACGTTACAAGTTAGCTTATTTGACATGCCAAACACACTATATGTTTGGAAGTGATAAAGCTGTTGAAATTCTACTATGATTTTTCGTTGGAGTGAAAGAATCAAATGATACTTTGGTTAAATGAAATATTGTATGTCCGAGCACTATAAGCCCCCTGTCGAAACTAATGGCATGCTCTGAACCCTCTGAATAGGACACCCTCTCCTCTCAACTTTCCCTTACCAAGTTGTATGTTTTTTGAAACTGAATTTAGGATATGCACTTTGCACTTAAATGAATTCTTTTACTTTTTTCTAATAACTCTTGTTAATTTTATGATGAGAATTTAATTAGAATGTATTGAGTTACACTGTTTCCAATATGAATAACCATATAATTAAAAGTTGTTGACTTTTATAATAATTACTTTAAAAGTCATATTTAGAATGATTTTTAATGACTTGTAATTAGTTGAGGATGTAAAAATCTTTATACTAACATAATCAATATATCTAAATTAAACTCTTGTGATTATGACTTTTTTTTTTTTTTTTCCGTTTTTACTTCAGGTGTTTTGATTGATCAACATCAAGCAAGTACTGACTAATTTTTCTTAGAGCAAGTCCTGTGGACATTCTGCAAGGTTGCATGCTCTTGAATATGGTTTTACTTTTTGGGTATATAGTCTTACAAGTGCTCATCTAATGAGAGATGGTTCCATATGCATTGGAGAGTGGAAACTATTCTTTTTGTGAAAACATTATGGAGCTATTTGCAGCGTCACTTCTGTTTTCCACTGATTAATAAAATTCTGGAAGGGCCCTGCTATTCTTTTGTAAAGGATTTAGTCTAGTTGATTTGATGTGGTCTAGTAGGCAGTTTGGAGTCAAGTATTTGAATTGAAATCAATTGTTTTGGGTTATTGGAAAAGTGTTCGCCCACACCCCTTCTCTTAACAGTAGATAATATTGAAAAATCATAACCCTTGCCCCCAACAATTGGTTATACTATGAATGTTTTTATGACTATTGATTTCATTCTATGCAGAATATTGTAATTATTATTAATGATCACACTGCCTATTAGTCAATAGAAAATTCAAGATACATTAGCAATTGTAGAGGGCGAAAAGGTTTCTGTTCAATTTATTTTCATTTTAAACTGATTATTATGCTTTATAGGTATGTTCAATTAGTCATTTGATTTTGTGGGTCATTCGGAACGACCACCTGGATAGTGTCTAGTTCAATTAGTTATATGCTACAATAGGAAAGAATATATATGGATGCAGATAATGATAAACATAGATGGATGAATGAATAGAGGTAAAGATAGATGGATAACACAAACAAATCTTGGATCAAATATAATTTTGGTTACGTATTAGTAGAAACTCCCAAATTCTATGATTGTATTCACTTACAATTTCTACTCCCACATTCTATGATTATATTCACTCACAAGACACAAGTTGATCACTTGACCTAATGGGACAACATAAGGGGAGAGGATTACCTCCTAGGGGAGGAAAGAACGTAAAAAAGTTCTTTTTCAAAACAAGAACCAACCTCCCCATATCAATGTTCGTTTCTTTTCCTTTTTTTTTTAACCTTAAAAAGGCAAAATAAATATCACCCATCATGCTATAGGCATCAATTTATGGTCCAAAAAGGTGTCTCCCTTCGTGTACCCTTGAATCCACAAGTACCAGCAGAGGACCAAGAAATCATCTGACCTCGTACGTCTGTAACAGTCACAATAATATTGTTGAAACTAGCTTGAACATGAATACGTAAATTTTTACGCGAACCCGTTTTAGATATAGGTATTTCCATATTTAATTATTTCATAAAAATAAAAATGAGTCCAAAATATATGGTATGAATATATCCATTTCATGTTAAAAATAGAGATCCTTTATTAATTATTTTCTAACTAGAATTAATATTCGATTTTTCTATATTAATTATATTATATTTGGATTAACATAAAATATAATTTTTGAAATAAAATTTCAAATTTGGAATATCAATCAATCATTTTTCTTATAATAATTTGATATTTGATAGAATAATACACACACACACACACACACACACACATATTTAATAAGATAAAATATAAATTTCTATATTATATATATTTTTTAGAAATTTTTCGTTTGTTAAAATATTATCCTTATCTTTATTTATGTCTTTGACTGGAACAAATTACTATAATTTGCCTTCGTCTTCAAATTAATCCACATATATGCAAACAAGTCTCAAATCCATAATTAACTAATAAAAATGGCCCTAACGTATTCCAAGCTTGAAATCAATAATCAGCTAATAAAAATATTCTTAAATTATTACAAGTTCAATATAGGTCTTAGTGACAATACAAGATCCATATTAATGCAAATTCATAATTAAGCTCAAAATATTTGATTTAATCTTTCAATCAAGTCCATGATGACTCATGGATAGCTAACACCAAATTGGATGAATTTCAACAATTAGGCTTTCCATAACTTTTTTTTTTTTAATTCTCATGACTTGAGCTTTTGTCATCAGATACAAACCACAAATGGTTCAATTGTATTTGACTTTCGTACATTCAAATGGGTTTAAGGTTGAGTTATATCTTCTTCTTTTTTTTCGTTCTTTCACTCCAAAGATTGAAGGAAAAAAAAAGAAAAACTATGTTCAAAAAATGGAACTTACAATTGTATTTTTGTTTTCATCTTTGAGGCCTCTTTCCTTTGGTTCTAATTAATATCAGAAAAAATGAATTGAGTTCATGTAGACATTTTGGATGCTGCTATTGAAATGACCTTTCTTACTATATTTCACAACACCTCACCCATTTCAAAAAGTATTTTTTCCAAGTTTAATGATAATTATAGAATATTCGGGAGATCCTTTTCCCAAACCCTTATGCAATTTCAATAGGTCTTATTATCACCAATTTGTCTGAAAATATGATACCTATATTTGTCCATCTCGACAACAATGCATGACATTTCCTGTTGTTCTGCTTCTATTTGTCTATGGTTTTCATCAAGTCAAATGGCCATTAATTAATTCACAGAGGTGAAATTTCGTTATGTTTTTTTAGGGACTGGGCTGTGGTCCCCCAAACTTTTTATAAGATATATTAGATTTTAAGAAAATGAACAATGATGATGAGAAGTAACTCTCTTAGAATTACTGTTAGAGTAAGTGGATTCATTCTCGTATATATATATATATATATATATATATATATATATATATATATATAATTGAAAATTATCAATGTTTTTAGTTGACAATAATAAGATTTTCTATAATATTCTTAAAGCTTAAATAACTTTTTGGTCCCTATAAAATTGAATGTTTTTTATTTTAGTCCTTTAAAGTTTATTTTTAGTCCTTTATAGATATAAAATTTTTGGTTTTAATCTTTGCTGTCAACTAACAATGTTAACTGATGATGTAATAGCAGTGACGTTAGCAGTCTATTGACTTGCCACGTCATCAAAGAGTCTAATAAGACAGTCACATACATCAGGCCAGTTTAGGTCAGATTTTGTCAAAACATAAACTATGGCAAAGCTTTTGTTAAAGTCTATTTAGCTAAGAGCATGTTTGGATTTCCGGTGGGAAGATCCAAAAGTACGTTTGAGAGTAAAATCATTTTGGACTCATGTTTGGTTACCCCTCAAAAGTATGTTTAAGAGTAAACTTTTGCCTTGAAACTGAGTTTGGGAGAAGTAAGACTTGAGATACTTTTGCAAACTTAGTGCATGTTTGGATTAAAGTTTGCAAACGTAAGTTTGAATTAAAAGTATGTTGCAAACTTAAGTTTGATAAAAATGAGTTTACTATAACATGATTTATGTTTGAGTATTTTTTGTTCAAAAGTATGTTGATAAAATGAAACTTGTTTGGATAATACCAATGAAAAGTACTTTTACTTAATGTTTTTATTGTAAATATACAAATCAAAAGTACTTTTACTTTAAAAGCATCAAAATTGTTACTTCTGATCCAAACCCGAGTTTGGCTCAAACATAAGTTGCATAATTAATTTTTGAAACTCCCAAACATGATGCCAAATTGAGTTTGGAGCTTCAAACCTAAGTTTGAGATACCCAAACGGTAATCCAAACATAGCCTTAGTTTGCAAACTTAAGTTTGATCCAAACTTAAGTTTGCAAACTTTAATCCAAACATGCACTAAAAAGACTAGACTTTAGGTCATTCAAAAAACCTTTTAGGCCTAACAGGCTAGCCTATTTTAAAAAAAAATATTGTTGTTGTTGTTGTTGTTGTTGTTGTTGTTATTATTATTATTATTATTATTATTATTATTATTAGATAAAAATGTATAAAATTTTACATTTATTTATCTTTTTAAATGTTCAACATGTTGACCTATATAAATAGTAAGCTTAAGCTTATAAGTTTACTAAAATATAAATTTATGTCTTATATAGAATTCTTATTACAAAATATTTTTTTGAATAAATTATCATGAATGTGAAGTTAGACCTTAAAATATGTTTATATCATATAAACAAGTTAGATTCAATTATTATAAAGTCTAACATACATATTTTTACATCTATCTTGACGTTAAGTTATCACAAAGTAGGCCTTTAAACAAACTTGTAGGCCAGACCAAACTTATATGTAGGTCAGATTAGGCTTTTAAAAAAGGCTTAGGCCATGTATATTTAAGCAAGGCCTGACTTAGGTTTAACAAAGCCTAGTCTAACCTAACATATTTCTACCCCTATCTGCCACTACCAAATAGGTTTAATTTTCAAAAGTATAATTTACTTATATACTTTTACTTAAATAAATTGTGGAAGAAGAGATCGAGGTTAACATTTATGCTTGTACTTACTTAAATCCTTTCTAAAAAGGAACAATTTATAAGTGAAAAATAATAGGCTTAATCATATTAGTCTCAAGATTGTCTCTAAACAAAAGTAAAGTATATTTCTAATTTAATTGAATGTTTTGATGCAGTAATTTAATTGAATAGTGAAAAATACTGAGTGTAGTTCCATACTATCATGTGTTTATAGTTCCAATTAAAGTCTATATGATACATAATCGAATTTTTCATTTTACAAAAAGAAATTAATAACAATGATCACGTGTCATATGAATATTGATTGGAACTATAGTGGTCCCTAATCATAAGGAGAGGCCTCTTGGTGCCAAGCCTTTTAAGCAGCAGCCTACATTTTGGAAGCATGTGTAGGAGGTACGTCTTAGAACGGGACCTGCATCCAAGTTGACCTAGTTTGGCTGTTGGTGAAGGAGAGCGAATCTTTGGCTCAATAATGCATCTACTTGACCTTAAGATCAATAGGTGCTAGTAATACATGCTTTCATTCTTTTAAGTAATACATGCTTCATTTATTCAAGCTTTGAGTATATTATAAATGATTTTGGCTTGAATAAGATTGTGTTTTGTAGAAGATACTTATTTAGACCAAAAGAATAATAATGCATCTACGGGAGTCAATTTCTATTGTGAAATTTCATCCAACTAATTCCTCAGTTAGTTGATTCAGAGACTTAGTTCAGCAATATATTGGATTGTTGCCATGATTTTAAATCGTGGCGTTTGTTAGATTGTTATATATATATATATATATATATATATATATATATATTTTTTTTTTTTTTTTCCTGATACTATATGTGTGTGTGTGTGTGAAGAGTGAGACTCGAAGAAACAAGCTAATGTGTTTTCCGTTAGGAGAAGAAGGAGAATTGTCGCGTGATGTATGTTTGTGTGTGTGTGTGGGAAGTGTGAGACTCGAAGGAACAAGCTAATGTGTTTTCTGTTAGAGGAAGAAGGAGAATTGTCACGTGATGTATGTTTAGTGAATTAATATGAACCATTGGATTTAAAAAAAATAAAGGGTTCAGATTAAGAGTAATTCTTTAAACTTACTTTTGGAGTAAGTGGATCATCTCCCATATATATATATATATATATATGTATATATGGGAGAGGAAAAAAATACTTAATATATGAACCATATTAAGTATATATATTATCTTTACTTATTATATCAATTATCTTATTTCACACTCTTTTTCTTTCTATCTTTCTTTGTTGTACAATTCTTTTTATAGAAAGAAATTGTATAAACGTAAATTGCATCTCGATGGCATCATTTGCTGGCAACTTCTAACGATTTTGGTAATCACAACGTAATAATGAAACACCAAGCCAAACACAATTTAGTTTTAGTTAATTTATTATTCTTCATCCCCACATGGTTTTTACATATTTCTCTGAAATTTACACCAAAGCTTTGAGTTCTAAGATGGGTTCCGCAATTCACACACATTGTTGCATTAGTACTTCAAATTCCACTTCTCATCCTTGGGCAGGACAAACGAATGCCGACACACTGCCTTTGGATAGTAACTTGAAGAAAATAATCAACATTTTTAAGTTACACACTCATCAAATAATGTAGTGGTCTTAACGTCTTGATTGAGACACGACAATAATTTGCACATATAGTGATGCAATTTTGACCGTAATAGTAATTTTAACGTTACTATTAAATCCTTGTTTCAACTTGCCAAGGCTTGTGGGGTTGTCGCATTTATTATAAACATGTCCTGAAGTTTCTCACAAGATAAGGAGTCCCCCCGGATTGAATTTTCTATCGAAGTTTTGACTTTTCAATGGAGAGGCATGAAATTTATTAGATTTGAAATTTAAAAAATTGTTTTTTTCTTTTCTTTTTCTTTTGTAATGAAGAGGTATTTGGAGCTTTTATTTGCTTCCCAACTAATTATCTCTCAGAGGGGTACTTCTGATCACGACTTCATTCCTAAGTTGGAAACTAATCATCAGATTTTAGTTAAGGGATTTAAGTACCGAATTACTTGTACCAATAACTTTTATATCCATTTTGTGTCAACAACTAAGGCTATGTTTGGATTACTGTTTGGGTGTCTCAAATTTACGTTTGAAGTTCTAAACTCAGTTTGACATCATGTTTAGGAGTTTTGAAAACTAATTCTGTAACTTACGTTTGGGCTAAATCCGGGTTTAGATCAGAAGTAACAATTTTGATACTTTTAAAGTAAAAGTACTTTTGATTTGTATATTTATAATAGAAACATGAAGTAAAAATACTTTTCATTGGTATTACTCAAACAAGTTTTATTTTATCAACATACTTTTGAACAAAAATTATTCCAACATAAATCATGTTATAGTAAACTCATTTTTATCAAACTTAAGTTTGCAACATACTTTTAATTCAAACTTACTTTTGCAAACTTTAATCCAAATGCACTAGGTTGCTACTAATTATGATACAGATTGCGTCCAGGTTCTTCATTTACAGCACCATGGGACCCAAGAGTCTCAATCATTTTTGAATAATCCACACCAAACTTTGGCATATAATACAATGACAAAGCAAATTATTAATGACCTAGATTGAGACCTTGCACCTACACTGAGCCCTTACTAGTATAAAAGCATATCACTCAATCTGTGTTATGCACACCAACACCAAAACAAACCCACCAAGATGGCTTCCTTTTTATCCTTCCTAGTGTTGTTTCTTGCAGCCCTCATCCTCATGCCTCAAGGGCTTGCTACATATTACAAACCAATTAAGAAGCCACCAGTGTACAAGCCCCCAGTTTATAAGCCACCAGTGTACAAGCCCCCAGTTTATAAGCCACCAGTGTACAAGCCACCAGTTTACAAGCCACCATATAAGAAGCCACCATATAAGAAGCCACCATACAAGAAACCACCTTATGGAAAGTACCCTCCAGTAGAAGAGAACAACCATGCCTAAAGAAAGCAATGAGGTCTATTATCTACTTACTAAATAAGAGCAACTGCTTTGTGTTTAATTTCTAGCATTGTGATTTACAACTTTGTAGCAATGAATATTCTTGGCTCTTGCATGCACTTCAATCCTTTGGATAATGCTGTGGTCAAGTCATCATGAGCATCATACTTATGTCGATCTTTGAATGTAATTAAATCAAATTATAAGAGAGAAAATGGTGCTTGTACTACAAATTATAAATAAAAGAATTTTATGTTTTTCAGATTGTGCTGGTTTGATTGATTTGCTATACCATTACGGACGGTACGTAGTTTGACATACTATACGTTGTTAAGCTTAAGATTAAAGATGGATCCTACTTTGCAACTAAACTTTCTATAATCAATTTTATAAATTGGATTGGTGCATGGAAGTTTAGCTAGAGACAGAAGAACAGTAGTAGATGGAAGTCTCTATTCACTCTCCACGCACCTAAAATAAGTCGCAATTACTGAACTTGAGCATAAAATCAATGGCAACTTAAGTTTCAATTTTGGGCTCCATTTGAATAATTATAATCATATACTTAGTACAATAATTTTAATTACTTTTCTTTCACGTTTAATTTCTATCTCACCCTTCCTATTACATTAATTATATCACCAACAACTTTCACTTATTTATCCTCTTTTCCTATATCTCGTCTTTCACCTAAGGTACCCACCCAACTCACTACAATTAGGGAATTTCTATTCTCACTCCAAGTTTTGCTATTCTCACCACCTCCATGGGTGGCTTTTTTGTTATTATGAAATTACCCTTTTTACGGAATCACAATTATGTCGTACAACGTACACAACGGAATCGTCATTCCATTGCATAATTTTTTTTCCACCACCACACTACACAACGGAATCACGATTCCGTTGTACACTTATATAACGAAATCCTGTTTCCGTTGCAATATATGGGGTGGAAAAAAAATTCAAAGGAAGCACGATTCCGTTGTACATTTGTACAATGGAATTGTGTTTCCGTTGTAGTTAATGGGGCAGAAAAAAAAATTAAACAATGGAAGCATGATTCCATTGTACAAATGTACAACGGAATCGTGTTTTCGTTGTATAAATGTACAACGGAATAATGTCTCCGTTACACAATAAAGGGGGTGAAAAAAAAAGTATAACGGGAACACAATTCCTCTTTACATCCTTTGCCGAAACGGAATTGTATTTCCATTATTTTGTTATCCTGAATGAAACAGAATTGCATTTCCGTTGTTGTAATGAATCATATTTTATACTTTTTTCTATTTGAACATCCAATTTCTTTGTTTGTCATTTTTTTTTATTTTTTCTGTCATCTCTATTTTTAGGTTTCTAAAATTTAATTTTAATAAATATTAATATTAAAAAATTTTAATTTCAATAATCATGTTAAAACTTAAAAATCCATATATATAAAATATTAAAAATTTAAATTAACAAAAAATATAAATGGCTTAAATGCAATTTTGATCCCTCTATTTTTTTAAATCTACAATTTTGTTCCTTCTATTTTAAAATAAATACATTTAGTTCTCATATTTTTCAAAATCCACAATTTTAGTTCCCCTATTTTAAAATAGAGATATTTAGTTCTTCAGTTTTGTAAAAATTGCGATTTTGGGTACAAAATTACATATTTAAAAAAATAAGGGTACCAAAATTGCATTTATTAATTTTATAACATAAAAATCAACTTACATAATGAATACATATAATATATACATATATCACACAATTTTAAAATAATTTAAATTAAAATATATCTACACAATTTTTTTTTATAAAATTTAAAGTTAAAAAAACAAGAAAAACATGAAGTATTATGTGGGGGTGTGAAGAAAAAATGAGAAGAAGAGGGAGAAAAGAGTGCCACGGAAAGATAAGGAGATGATGAGGGGTGTGAAGAAAAGGAAAAAAAAATGGAGCAGAGAGAGAAAAGAGTGCAGTGGAAAGAGAAGGAGGAGGGGAGGAGGGGAGGAGGGGTGTGAAGAAATGCTGGCGAGGGTAGGTATGCGGGGTTAGGTATGCCATTTCATAGGATTTTAAAAAGGTAAGGGGTGAGAATAGCAATTAAGGGGTGAGAATAGCAACCCCTACAATTATTAGTGAGCGTTAAAGCTAGCTTCCACACCTTAGCTAATTGATAATTTTCCCATCTTTCAAATACAATCTTTCTGTACAGTGACAAATCCATAAATTTTAAGTTGTGGAGGGTAATATTCATACAAAAATTTGTAGAATTAAAAATATTGCATATTATTTTTAAAAGTATAAATAAAATATACATCATAATTATTCTCAACGAATTTTTGTACTCTGAAAACAATTGATAATTTACTCATTTTCAATATTAACGAAAATCTCTCTCCATCCAAATAACTAAACAACCATAAATATTTATCTCCCATACGATTTCACATTCAATTTTTTATGATATTTAAAAAGATAATAGAGGTGGAGAAAAGGAACAAAGCATAATAGACAAATCACAATACACACACTTATGCAAACAGTTTTCAAATTTCAGTGCAATAAGCTTTCAAATACACGGTCATATATCCTTAGAATAAAAGTCTCAGACAAGAAGGGAAATTGGAGTTGAAAAGCATAACAAAAGGAGTTGCTCCGAGAAAGAAGAGCAAATGCGTGAGACGAATTTTGAAATGGCATTTTTTTTTTCTGTAAAAAAATAGTCTTTTAAGATTTTGCACGTAAGAGTCGAAAAATTGTATAATAAAGAATTAACTTTAAGTATCACAATATATAACAAATAAAAATATTAAATATGAAAAAGCGGAAATGGAAATAAAAAAAAAAGAATCTACACATGTATTCCCTGAACACTTTGAATTTATATTGAGATTATTGAGATTGAAATTCCATAAAATGATTATATTATGGAGGCAATACAACAAGGGATAAGGTTTGTAGATTATGATCCAAAAAATCTAGACAGTGCACACAAGCCCCACGAACACAGTGTGGCTGGTGGGTTCGAATAAGTTTTCAACTACCACACGTGTATCATAAAGGCAGTCCACTATAACTCTGCAAAACAAACTCCTATTGAGACTTGATATATATAAATTGTGTAACAAAATAGTTCTACATGTTGGTAAAAAATTGCTAATAATATTACTTGATGAAAACAGGTGGATCTACACACTCCACACCTTGCACAATTTCAAAATTGTAGAATCACTTAAAACTTCTCAACATCATCTCTATGTAAATTGCGTTGAAGCTTGTGATTCAACAATAAATACCTCCTACACTACTCTTTGTATGGGTAAACTACTCTCCCAAGAGCATCAGATGTAAGCCTACGATCCACACACTACATATGCTTTAAGATTTAAAAGCTACAATAAAATTGAATAATCAAAACTACTCCTAGCACAGTAGTCCATTATCAATAATTTATTTTAGCCATTTCAACAGTTTGATCAATATTCCACCTATTTTCTATGAATAAGAGAGAGTTACAAGCCAACCCTATTGACCAAACTACTTCAAACTAAATTGATTCTCATATTACTTTATTATAAGCATCACAAGTTAGCAATCATATGAATTGCACGAAATTAATTTGGACATTGTTATGTAATGTTGAATTAATGTCCCACCATCTCAAGTAGTCCTTTAAGACTTTGGGAAAAAATTACATTAAAAAAACATGCAAGAATTTAATCATATACCTACAAACACTTTTAGGAACGATCATTAAAACTATAGATATAAATATCATATACCTACATAAATATGATAAATCATAGGTATAGACAGCATATAGGTCAGAGCCAGTCCTGACATTTTATAGGCTCAGGACGAGGACAAATAAGATCCCCTTATATATAATCATTTTAAAATATACACATATATTACACAAAAAAAAACACACACACATAATTTAATTAAAAAATGATATATTTTAAAATTTAAATGAATAACATATAGTTTTAACAAAATTCAAAAAGACGTATTACATTTTTCATTCAATTTATTACATTTTATAGTTGCAGGTAAAAATTTAGGTTTAAATATGATTTTAGTTTATCAAATTTGGAATAAGTTTGTTTTTGGTCTTCCAAATTAAAAATTGACGTTTTTAGTATCTATAAATTGAAAAAAGTTTGTTTTTGTCCTTTTGTACAAAAGCACTCTACCCAAACACTACTAAAATGAATACTTTGATAGAAAAACACACATTTAGCAAGGTGTTTGATAATTAGAATGCAAAATCAAATTGAATTATCATGTAAGAGACTTGTAATTCGTTAGTCATATAAGTAAAATCTCTAATAGCGTTTGGATAGAGGGACTAAAACAAACTTTTTTTTTCAAATTAGAGGGGACTAAAAAAATCAATTTTAAATTTGGCAGATCATAAACAAACTTTTCCCTAATTTGAAGGATTAAAAACATATTTAAGTTTTATTTTTAAAATGGTTATTATAAAAGTCAATAAATTTATTATATATGATAGTTTGTAATTGACAAATGACCGTGAAGAAAATCTTTACATTGTCAGTACATATTTTATTTAATCACATAACAATATTATTAACTTTTCTAATAATTATTTTAAAATAATTTATATAATAAATTCTAATTAATTCATACACTTGACATATCAAAATCAAACTCTATATATAATTGAATGCGTTCAATTAATAACTAGTTATTATTTTAACAATAACTCAATATCTCAATTGAATTAATAATGGGACCGAACTTAATTCTATTAAATTTTACGTACTTTCTTTAACTGTTCAGGAGAAATAGTATGCGCAATTTTTTTTTTTTTTGAGGGGTGCACAATGTTAAATCTAGGCTAAATTATTCACATGGTCTCTTATCTTTATTTTATGTTGTAATTTAGTCTTTTATTTTTTAAAAATTGTAAAATGATTCCTTATTTATTAAAAGTTGTAAAATAATCCCTTAAATAATTTTTTTTATAGAATGTTTATCTAAAAAAAAACTGAAAAAGACATTACTTCAGGAATAAACATGCTATAAAAGAAAATTACTTAATAAATCATTTTACAACTTTTAATAAATAAGGGATCATTTTGTAACTTTTAAAAAAATAAAGGACCAAATTAAAACTTAAAATCAATAAAAGAAACCAACAAAATAATTTAACCCTTAAATGATAAATCTAACTAAAACAGGGACCCGATGGCAGATTTTTCTGAATAGCGTTCGTATTTTACTATTTTCTCACCGAACCGAAAAATCACAGCCATAGGAAAACAATTTAATTTGAGTGTTAAAAACGAAAAATTTAAGTGTTTTTATCATTATTTTTAATCATTCCCTCTATCTCATAATAATCATGTAAAAAAAAAAAAAAAGTTCCAAAATAATTATTATTTTAACTTTTCAATGTAATACTAATTAATTGTTTCCACTTATATCCCTCATAATATTAATGATGAACAACAAAAACTAAAAATAAATTAATGACGATATATAATGTTAATTTTATAAAATTACTATTCTCTTTCATCAAATGATTAGTTTTTATTGGTCTATGTAAAAAAATTTAAGACGACAATTATTATAGAACAGAGGAAGTAACATTTAATTTTTATTTTAATAATTAATATTCAATTTAAATATCTTATTTTATTACACTAATTATTAAAATTGATATTTATTTTTAATTATAAATAACAATAAAATATATAAGAAATTAAATTTTTGTCCGTAAAAAATGCGTTCCTATTTTAGGCACGTCAGCAATTACAAATTCTTGGCACCGAACAGGTGACCGTAATTACTCTCTTGTCCTTTTTTTCTTTTACTTGTATGTTTGTCTAAAATTTACAAAAACTAAACCGAATTCAATGAATAGGTTCAACAGCTACAGTACATGCTAGTGTTAAAATTTATTAAAACTAAACTGAATTTAATTCAATGAATTGATTCAACAACTCTAATATGTGATGTAAATTGAATTTTAAAAATTTGCGTACGATTTTAATTTAGTTGAACCTAATTCAGTCTAAAAGTTTGCGTATAATTTAAATACAAGTTATGTTGAACTAGTTCACTGGCCTGGTTTTTTATTTTATTTTATTTTTATATTTTTAACCTTTATATATTTAAACTATATTTTACATTAAATTAGATATTCATATTTATTCTTTTTTTTACCGAATATTTATTCTTATAGAATACACATTTTGGATAGTAAGATTCTTACCCTATTCATTCTTTTAATTAGACATTGTTATATGTTTTTCTTTTAAACGTGCAATTCACACACTATTTTTGCAAGTAGACAAATAATTTTTCATCCAATCCTTTCAAATTAGCCTTCCTTTATCTTTATTAGTTGCATATTTGATATTATAATAATAAAATAACATTATAGTAAATGTGTAAAATATCAGAAATATATAAAAATTAATAATAATATTTTTTTATTAATATTTATATATAAAAATTGTGTGTGTATTAATTTAATAATCTTCAAATGAATTTAATGTAATTAAAAATAACACTAGTAACCAATACTAATAAAATAAAAACAATAAAAAAGTAATAATAAACTAATACTATAATCTTAATAAAAAATTATCATAATAATATTATAATAGTCTAAAATCTAAAATAGTAGAAAAATAATACTAATAGAAAACTAAATGCAATAAAATAATAAACATAATAATAATAAAAATCACATAATATTGCAAAAATAAAAATATTTAAACATGTGCATTGTATGGACATCAAATCTAGTACAATGACAAAGCAAATCATTAATGACCTAGATTGAAACCTTGCACCTACACTGAGCCCTTACTAGTATAAAAGCATATCACTGAGTGTGTGTTATGCACACCAACACTAAAACAAACCACTAAGATGGGTTCCTTTTTATCCTTTATAGTGTTGCTTCTTGCAGCCCTTATCCTCATGCCTCAAGGGCTTGCTACTTATTACAAACCTCCAGTGAATAAGCCACCAGTCTACAAGCATCCAGTGTACAAACCCAAACCACCAGTTTATAAGCCCAAACCACCAGTGATCAGGCCCAAGCCACCAGTGTACAAGCCCAAACCACCTGTTTACAAGCCACCATACAAGAAACCACCTTATGGTAAGTACCCTCCAGTAGAAAACAACACCCATGCCTAAAGCATGCAATGAGGTCTATTATCTACTTACTAAATAAGAGCAACTGCTTTGTGTTTTCTGGCTAGCATTTTAATTTTCATCTTCGTAGCAATGAATATTCTTGGCTCTTGCATGCACTTCAATCCTTTGTATAATGCTGTGGCCAAGTCATCATGAGCATCATACTTTATGTCGATCTGTGAATGTAAATCAAATTATAAGAGAGAAATTGGTGCTTGTAGTTTTACGTACTACAAATTATAAATAAAAGAGTTTTATGGCTTTTGAGATTGTGCAGCTGGTTGATTGATTTGCTATAACATTTCTGATGGTACGTAGTTTAACATACTAAAGGTTAAACTTAAGCTTAAAGATCGATCCTATTTTCCAACTAAACTTTCTTAAATCAATTTAATATTGTGGATTGGTGCATGGAAGTCTAGCTATAGAGACAGAAGAAAAGTCGTGGATGCATGGAAGTCTCTATTTACTCTCCACGCACCTAAAATAACACATAATTTTACTGAATTTGAGCATACAATCAATGGCAACTTAAGTTTCATGTTATAGGTTTTTGTTTGAATAAATTTCTCTATAAATATTTATAAAAGAAGAAAATAGGAATTCACTAGGGTCAACCTAGTGGTGAAGAGTTGAGGTAGTTAATACAATGTTCTAGGTTCAAACTTGTTGCCTCCATTATACACTAAAAAAAGACAAATAAAATAAAAGAATAAAATGAATTGAGCTTCTCACCTAAGTTAAAGTGAATTTATCCATTTAACTTCTGTATATAAAAACTTTTTTATCTAACTTCTTCCAAAAAAAATAAAAGTCTCAAGTGTATAAATTGAATTAACTTATTAAAAAACTCATTTATTTTACCTTTTATTTTCTTTTCTTAAAAGCCATAGTTATAATAATGTATACAAAGATCAGTTCGTACTGTAAGTATATTAAAGGGAATATGTATCCTGAAAGCCTGAACAAATATAATTATAATCATACACTTAGCACAATAATTTTAATTACTTTTCTTTCACGTTTAATTTCCATCTCACTCTTACTTTTATATCACCAATATCTTTCACCTAAGGTACCCACCAAACACACTACAATTATTAGAGCAGATAAAGACTTTAACACCCTAGCTAATTGAAAAAATTTCCCATTTTTCAAATATAATCAATCCTTTTGTACAGTGACAAATCCATAGATTTTAAGTTGTGAGGGTAATATTTATACAAAAAATTATAACATTAAAAATATTACATATTATTTTGAAAATATAAAGATATATCATAATTATTTTCTACGAGTTTTCATATTCTAAAAGCAATTGATAATTTTTTCATTTTTAATAGTAAAAATCTCTCTCGAACTAAATAACCAATCAATTATTTCTCATATGATTTCGCATCCAATTTTTTATGATATTCAAAAGGATAACAGAGGAGTAGAAAAGGAACAAAGCATAGCAAACGAATCACAATACACACACCTATGCAAATAGTGTTCAAATTTCATTGCAATAAGCTTTCAAGTTCTTGGTCATCCTTAGAATAAGAGTCTCAAACTCTCAGTTAACAAGGGAAACTGGGATTGAAAAGCTTGAAAAATTGAGTTCTTCGGATACAAAAAAGTAAATACGTGTGAGACAAGTTTTGAAATGGCTTTTATTTATTTATTTTAAAAAAGCTAAAAGCAGATATAGTCTTTTACATTTTGCACAAGAGTCAAAAAAATTATAATAAACAATTAAGTATTACAATAACAAATAATAACAGTGACTAAAATAAAAAAAAATTAAATTTTACAGGAACTAGAAAAAAAAAATTGAAGGACTAAAATAAATAAAAAAATACCCAATAGGAACTAAAAGATTATTTAAGCTAATATTAAATATCAAAAAGTGTAGTGGTGTACTATGGTACTTTTCTCTTTCTGTATGTAGTAGACCCTTTGTCCTTTCTCCGGTGAGCTCCTTCTTTGATACGACAAGGATGGATACCTGCAAAGACATTTTGACACACAAGTCAGATTTCAGTGCTAAGAGAATACTGAGCAAAATAAATGAAAGTTAATAATAATCCATTTACCTCGAGAATCTCACCCCTATTTATACATACCTTAATGGACTTTAGATCCATAGGCCCTTGTATGTGATTACCATTTTGGCTAATCTAATTTTAATTATTGTTATGGTACGTATAATCTTAATTATGATGTGCTTCAGTTTATCATTAAGTTGGTTTTTCCTTAAAGTATTCGGCCACATCAAATGTATCCGGCTATATGGCCAGCCGAGTACTTGGGATCTAAGTTTGACATTTTCCTAGCCTAAGAGCGTGTTTGAGTAACCGTTACATTTATGTTCAACAGAGGTTTTACGCTTTCCGAGAAAAAAAACGCAAAAGCAAGGGAGGGGAAGCTTTTGGAAGAACGCTGGTTGCGTTTAATTAAACGCCCACACAAACATGCTCTAAGTCTCTTACAGGTTTTGGGCCTTTTCGTTCAAGGGGGTACTCGGCCATTTGGCCAGTCCAATACCTGAAACATCCCTGTATTGTGACCTTGAGGTCAAATTTTTTCTTTGGGTATTTGACTATTCGGTCAACCGAATATCCATCCGATGTAAGTGGAAATAAAGAAAATCTATAAACAATACAATTGAATATGTTATTTTTACTATTCATTGTAGAGACATTTTTTTTTGGTAGGTAGAAGTTTATCAATAAACTTAACCAAAAAGTTTTGAAGCATTGTATGTTTGGTGAGAGATTATTTTAATATTTTTCAATAATAAACTTAATCAAAAAGTTTTGGAGCATTGTGTGTTTGGTGAAGGATTATTTTAATATTTTTCAATAATAACTAACTCATTTATTAGCTATTGATTCTTTTGCTTTACAAGGGATCTCATTTGCGTTTAAATTGTTCAAGAGTGCCTTAATGAAAAAATATAGAAAATGCTTAATTGAGTTGAGAGAGCCTTAATTGAAAGAAGAAATAATATTTTCATATTTACTTCTAATTTATATTATATAAGTAAATTAATTTTAAAAGAATAAATGTTAAAAAAATAATTTAAATTTAAAATGACATTTTGAAAATAAGTTTAAAAATTTATTTTTAATATTTTTATTCTATCGATAAAATATCACAACTTTTAAAATAAAAAATATAAATATGTTTTTAATTATTTTATATGTTTCACACTATAACCAATTCTCATTAACAAAAGGAAAAAATGTTTTACTTTTCTTAAAATTAATTTGATTCTTTGTAACTTTTTTGTGCATGTGTGAATAGCTATACTCTACCTAATAATTGAAAATTAATTTCATCAAAGCAATGATATTATTGAAATAAATATTATCTCTTAAAAAATATTTTTCATATATATATATATATATGAATCAATTATTATTATTATTATTATTATTATTATTATTATTATTATTATTATAAAAAGAAAGTTTTGTCATGTAGATAAATGCCACATAATATCACTATATTCATTCTTTTTTCGCCTAAATTTTGTCGATTTTTTTTCATCTTTTAATTGATAAAAACTTATTATTATGTTTAATTATAGTAATTAAGGTGAATATATATTCTGATTGAATTAATCAATTAAATTATTAAATTATCAAATGTTTAATAGATTTTGACTTTATATAATATGATAGTCAATTTATTAAAATTTATGGAATATTTTTTTATAATTTTTATGAATTTTTGTTTATTATCATTATTATATAATAATTTACTATAAATATATACACACCATTATCAATTATTAATTATCAATATATCAATCAATTATATTATTATTATTATTATAAAAAGAATATTTTGCCACGTAAGCAGATGTTACGTGACAATATCACTTTCATTCTTTTCCTTCTAAAATTTCACTAAATTATTTTATTTTTTAATTAAGCAAAATAAATATTTACGATAATTAAGGTAATTATTTAATTATGGAATACTTAATTATGGTAATCAATCAAGATTAGAATCTAATTAATAATATAAATATATATTTTGATTCAAATTAATTAATAATACTAATATATATTTTGATTCAAATTTGTAACAAATTTAAATTTAGAAATCTCAGGAGATTTATTTTAAGCAAATACAACTCATAATTTCTCTACTTGAAATACAATTTTTTTTACATTATTTTATAATTTCTTAATTTTCAACTATTGATATAACACAAAAGATTTAATGAAGAGGTTTTACAAAAAAAGATATGTTGAAAGTAATATAAGCATTGACCATTAATACTTTTACTTGATTTTATTTAACCTTGGTTGATTTTTTTTTTCAGATGTTTAATTTTTTTTGTGTGTAGATTTTAAGATTTTAATTTGTAGATATAATTTTAAATATTTTAAATTAATTTAAAAAATTTGAAAAAGAAAATTTACTCCATAAAATCTTATTGACTTAAATCTAAAATATTATTAGAGAAAATAAGTCATGCACTGACAGTGTAAAATAATTTTACGTAGCCATTCAATCACAATCCATCATGTATGGTAAGTTTGTTAACTTTTATGAT
The DNA here is from genome assembly GCA_026413185.1 of Pueraria montana var. lobata. Classification (NCBI taxonomy): domain Eukaryota; kingdom Viridiplantae; phylum Streptophyta; class Magnoliopsida; order Fabales; family Fabaceae; genus Pueraria; species Pueraria montana. The sequence goes on from CM048654.1 coordinate 56,122,514, forward strand.
AACTATTTTAAAAATCATATCCACGATGCATGACCATTAAACTCATTATTATTCATATTTGAAACTAAGATAATTTTATATTATATATATATATATATATGATTTTAAAATATTTTACTTTGAATTTTATTTTATCTTTATATCATATTAAAATTTGTTATATTTACATAAGGGTTCAAAAACATCTTTTGTTTTAAAATGTGCTTAGTATTACATGATTGAGTTTCACATATTTAAAAGAAATCAATTATATATTGAATGCATTTGTTTAAGCTTATTTTAAAAAAAAAAACATTTTTTTAATAAAATAAATTTTTTTTTGGCTTTTTGATGTGTTTATCTATATTATTTTTTAAAATAAATATTTTTTTTTGCTTAAAGTAATGTAAAAAAAATAAAGGAATACTAGATGTAATAAGAGCAAATCTAAGCAGAGATCTATGTAATTTGCTGTACAAAAAATTAGTCAGTGCACACAAGCCCCACGAACACAGTGTGGCTGGTGGGTTCGAATAAATCTTCAACTACCACACGTGTATCATAAAGGCAGTCCACTGTACGTAACTCTGCAAAACAAACTACTAATGAGACTTGATAAATTGTGTAACAAGATAGTTAGTTCTACATGTTGGTACAAAATTCTTGATAAAAACAGGTGGATTTACACACTCCACACCTTGGCACAATTTAAAAATTGTAGAATCACTTAAAACTTCTCCCCCATCATCTCTATGTAAATTGCGTTGAAGCATGTGATTCAACAATAAATTCCTCCTACACTCTTTGTATGGGTAATTAATCTACTCTCCCAAGAGCATCAGATGTAAGCCTATACAATCCACACACTACATATTTTTCTTCCCCTGCATATTTTTCCCCCCAAACATGCTTTAATATTTAAAAGGTAACATGAAATTGAATAATCAAAACTACACCTAGCAGTAGTCCATTATCAATAATTTATTTTAGCCATTTCAACGTTTTGATCAATATTCCTCTTATTTTCTATGAATAAGAGAGAGCTACAAGCCAACTATGTTGACCAAACTACTTCAAGCTAAACTGATTCTCAATCTTACTTTATTATGAGCATCACAATTTAGCAATCATACGAAATATTCCTCCTATTTTCTATGAATAAGAGAGTTAATTACAGCCAACCATATTGACTAAACTACTTCAAACTAAACTGATCCTCATCTTACTTTATTATGAGCATCACAATTTAGCAATCATATGAAATGCACAAAATTAATTTGGACATTGTTATGTAATGTTGAACTAATGTCCCATCATCTCAAGTAGTCCTTTAGGACTTTTAGAAAAAATTACATGCAAAGAACGTGCAAAATTTTTTCCATATACCTACGAAAACTTTTAGGGACAATCATTAAAACTGTAGGTATAAATATCATATAAATATGATACACCACAAGTATAGGTAGCATATAGCTAGAGCCGTTAAAATGGGTCGCAACCCTTGGGCCAACCAGGACCATGGTGGATTTGGGCCAGGTTGGGTTGAAAAAAAAGCCTTTTCCAATAATGTGAGAAATTTGACCCGACCCACTTATGGTCCGACTCACCACGGGTCAACCCATGGTGGGCCGGGCTGGCCCGCGAGTTGCCCACTTATTAACAAAAAGAAAAAACTACCCTTCCTCACATACATCACATGCCTCACTAGACCACTTATGAAATTTTACATTGTCTTAGTTCCCTTGAGGTTGAGGATATATTAATTTGAATTTGAAAATGTTAGTGAATGTATAATGTTTGATAGATCCAAATTTGTTAGGGGATATATAATGTTAGTGAATATATGAATATGAATTTAAAAATGTTAATGAATTTGAAAATGTGTTGTTTTCGTTGTATTTTGACAACTTCTGGTTGCTGTTTTTATATGAAAAAAGAAAATAGAAGCTGGATTTTTTTTTAAAAATGATTTTTCTTATTTTTTTTATTTTAGGTGGGCCAACCCATTTAACCCACCAACCCGTGGTGGGCTCGACCGGGCCAGCATTTTAAAGGCTCGCCAAGAAGTGAGCCGGGTTGGGTTGACCCACCTATTAGGTGGGTCGAGGTGGGCCGGACTGGCCCATTTTGACAGCTCTACATATAGCTACAGACATATGATTTTGTCACTATTTGTTTTAGTGATGGATTTGAAATCATGAATATAGATGACATATACCTATACCTATAAATTTTTTGATTTGTCACTATGTGTTTTAGTGATAAGTCAAAAAATCATGGGTATAGATTACATATACCTATAGATGTAAAGTTCTAACATTACATTATTTAGTGATAGACTCATAGTTGTAGGTTAAAAATTTAGGCATAAATATATTTTTAGTCCTTCAAATTTGGAATAACTTGATTTTTGGTCCTCCAAATTTAAAATTGATTTTGTTTAGTCCATGTAATTTTGAAAAAAGTATGTTTTAGTCCTTCTGAACAAAAGTCCTATACACAATCACTATCAAGATAAATACTTTGAAAGAAAGACATACATGTGCTAGGGTGTTTGATAATTAGAATGCAAATTGGAAGTGAGTTACTATGTAAGAGACTTGCAATTCATTAGCCATGTAAATCTCTAATAGCATTTCGAGAGAGACTAAAACAATTTTTTTTTTCAAATTACAGAAACTAAAAAATCAATTTTAAATATGGGAGACCATAAACAAACTTATCCCAAATTTGAAGAATTAAAAATATATTTAAATATCTGCTATAATTACATGAATTATTAACAATTGATGTTTCATTTAAATTAAAAAAATAACACTAAAATATATAAGAAATTAAATTTTTGTCCGTAAAAAAGGCGTTCCTCTTGCCTGCAATCAATTGCACGCCAGCAATTACAGATTATTGGCACAGAACAGGTGACCTTAATTATTCTCTTGTCCTTTTTTCTATTACTTGTATGTTTGCCTACAAAATGCAATGCATGTAGACGCTATTTGTATCAACTACATAAGGGTGTTAAAATTTAAAACTAAACCGAATTTAATGAATTTATTCAACAACTCTAATATGTGATGTAAATCGAATTTTAAAAATTTGCGTACGATTTTAATTTAGTTGAACCTAATTCAGTCTAAAAGTTTGCGTATAATTTAAATACAAGTTATGTTCGCAATGGATTGAAGTAGTTCACAGGCCTGGTTTTTTATTTTACTTTTATTTTTGATATTTTTAATCTTCATTTATTTAAACTATTTTTTACATTAAATTAGATATTCATATTTATTCTTATGACGAGTGCTAGCAACACACTCTCTAACATACTCCTCCCAACACACACTCTATCATATTAGTTTGAAATTTATTGAAAACTACAAAATCAGGAGAGAGAGTCATTAAATAACAAGTGAGATCCATAAAAATTTGTGATTTTCAATAAATTTTAACCAATCATTGAGAGTGTGTTCAAAAGTGTGTTGCTAGCATTATCTTATTCTTATAGAATACACAATTTGGAGAGTGAGATTCTTACCCTATTCATTCTTTTAATTAGACATTTTTAGTATTTATTCTTTTAAACTGCATTTCACACACTATTTTTGCAAGTAGACAAATAATTAGACTTCTTTTATCTTTTTGAGTTGCATATTTGATATTATAATAATAAAATAAGATTATAATATGTAAAATATCAGAAATATATTAAAAAATGATTTTTTATTAATATTTATTATATATAAAAATTGTGTCTATATATATATATATATATATATATATATATATATATATATATTATTTTTATAATCTTCAAATGAATTTAATGAGATTAAAAGTAACACTAATAGCCAATATAATCAATACTAATAAAATATAAACCATAAAAAAGTAATAATAAACTAATATTATAATCTTAATAAAAAATATCATGATAATAATAGTCTAAAATCTAAAATAGTAGAAAAATATTATAATAAAAGAACTAAATGCAATAAAAAAGTATACATAATAATAAATTATTATTATTATAATAAAAATCACGTAATATTACAAAAATGAAAATATTTAAGGAAAATGATTCTTAGACATCCAAAGGATGTAGACACCTTGAAAGAGATAGGAAGAGAGGAGAGACTAGTGATTGATAATATTGGTAATATAATGTGACAGAAAAAAAGAGATAGAGAGAAACGAAAGATGTTAATGAGATATTTATAAATTATATATAGGTGTCCAAATATCACCACTCAATATTTAAATCCGTACATTCCATAGGTATCAAATATAGTACAATGACAAATCAAATCATTAACGACCTAGACTGAAACCTTGCACCTACAGTGAGCCCTTACTAGTATAAAAACAGATCACTCAGTGTGTGTTATGCACACCAACACCAAAACAAACCACTAAGATGGCATCATTTTTATCCTTTCTAGTGTTGTTTCTTGCAGCACTTATCCTGATGCCTCAAGGGCTTGCTACTTATTACAAACCTCCAGTGTATAAGCCTCCAGTGAATAAGCCACCAGTGTACAAACCACCAGTTTATAAGCCCAAACCACCAGTGATCAAGCCCAAACCACCAGTTTATAAGCCCAAACCACCAGTTCACAAGCCACCATACAAGAAACCACCTTATGGAAAGTACCCTCCAATAGAAGACAACAACCATGCCTAAAAAGCATGCAAAGAGGTCTATTATCTACTTACTAAATAAGAGGATCTGCTTTTTGTTTTCTAGCATTGTGATTTACAACTTCGTAGCAATGAATATTCTTGGCTCTTGCACTTCAATCCTTTTGTATAATGCTGTGGCCAAGTCATCATGAGCATCATACTTATGTCGATTTGTGAATGTAGATCAAACTATAAGAGAGAAAATGGTGCTTGTACTACAAATTATAAATAAAAGAATTTTATGTTTTCAGATTGTGCTGGTTGATTGTGCTACGAATTATAAATAAAAGAATTTCAGATTGTACTACAAATTATTATATATAGAGTATTTTCCTTAACAATGCTAATAATTGATCCAATAAAGTTTTTATCATTATTTTGTATTAATAAATTTGAATCATAAAGAATTTTATTTTTAAGTTCTCGAGTTTATGTAAACCATATGTCTTTAATTTAATTGAAAAAAATAGTTGATGATATTCATATAAGTTCTTGTATGTGTGTCTCATTAGCAAGGGTTTGTTGAAGTTAAAAAGATTGAAATGCTTTACTTGATAATAATAAAAAACCCTTGTGAATCTGATTTTGGAGCAGAATTGAAGGGGCAAGAATTCGAATTGGAGAGAGCAGAGAGAGAAAGAGAGGAGGGGGAGAAAGGAGAGAGAAAATATTTCTTTAAAAAAAATTAAATTTAAAATATATTATTTTTGTGGACAGATTGTTAATAAATAGATTGAAGAAATTTTTATCAAATTTTGTGGACGGATTGTTAATGAATTTTTATCAAATGAATCGAATTGGACCGAATTTTTTAAATAAATTTTTAATAGATTAAAGGATTATTTTGATCTGATTCATTATGATCCAAATTAAAATTTATCCGATCTATCAATTTTGTCACCAGTAAGAAAAACAAAAAAGATAGAGTTTTATTTGAAAGGGAAAAGGTTTACTAAAAAAAGATAGACAATTTATCATCTACTTTTTTTTTTTTTTTAAATATATCATCTATCTATTTTTAGTAGTATATATAAGATCTATCTATTTTGGTCATAGGTCAGAGACCACGAGTATCTCCCGATCTGCTGGGTCAGAGACTAATCGTGCTTGCGATGCGTGGCTGCTGCTAGCCTAAGAGAATTTTGTACACAGAGGGAATCGAACATCTCAATCCACTAGATCAGATACTAATCCCAACACGGGCAGGGGCGGAGCCAAAAATTCGGCTCGAGGGGGGCCATGAAAAAAAATATAATTTAATAAATAAAATTTAAATTTTTGCATGCATGAAATATACAAAAAAAACTTTAATATATTATATATATATCTAATATTTTTTATAAATAAAATAAATATAACTATATCGAGTACAAAAATAATATTATCTTTGATTCTTTATATAAGAAATAATATATACATTTTTTTAGTTCTAATAATAGAAACATAAATTTATTTTAAATGTATTAATTGTATATTTTCTATCATACCCTTAATTTATTATGAAGTTTATTAGTAAGACACTCAATCATTTCATAAGTAGATGTATTCATTGACCTTTTAATATTTTTTTATTGGATATTAACATTTTAAGTCACACTAATTAGTGAAAAAATTATTCTTTGAATTACGAATAATGTTATTAAATATAACTTGTGCTTAAACTATTTAATTCCATGGCATTATTAATTAAAATTAACTAACTTAATTATTTTTATTGATTTTGATAAATTAGTTATTTATTTCTTATATATATGAATATAGGTAATATATGAGAAAAGAAATAAATTAGATAGATAAAATAATTCTGAATAATTATATGTAGACATCTCAACATCACAAATACTCCACTAAAACCTATAATTTTTTTAATCTCTCTTTGTATCACATAATGTTATTTATTATATCTATATTTTCTCTATTCTTTCTTTTTTCTTCCTATGTGTCAACTAACATAGTAATTTCATGTATTATTTTCAATATATATTTTTTATATATTTTAAGGGTACCATAAAATTATTTTTATAATAATTTATACAAATTTTAAAAATCTTGGGAGGCCATGGCCCTGCCAGTGCCCCCTCCCTCCGCACCTGAACACGAGTTTTTTCATATGAACGCAGCGGGACCTTACATCACTTTGACCAACCATTTGGATATAAGATAAGATAGACAAGGACCTGTTAATATTGTTGTGGTTTCGCCCCGTACGCCGTCCACCCTCCCTCGCTAACTAAACTCCATGGAAAACCCCGACCCCGCTAGACGTAGCTTGAAGCGCAAGCTCGAACTAGTAGACCAAACAGATCCCAATGTTGTTGAACAACCTTGCCCCGATTTCTCTACCGAGATTCTCCAACAAGTTTCTCTCCTCAATTCCGCTCTTTCACCCTCCGCCTCCGCATCCGATCGTGCCGCCGTGAAGAATGCCGTCCTCGCCATCGTTAAACTCATCATAGAAGGTATACCAACTGTGAACTGTGGATGACAGACAGACACCTTTCGTTTTTGTGTTTCAAGCTGTTACTCAATTTTTCTCCGTTTCAGTTTGGTTGACTCCGGCAGAGGACCTCCTCATGGATACTTTAGTGTTGTCCCTGTTATAGTGAGGCATCTTCAGGCGGCGCTAGAGGCCGTAAAAGACGACAGTGACGGTGACGGCGCTATCCAACCTTTTCAGCATGAAGTGGAGGAAGGATGTGCTTTAATCCTCAACTTTCTTGTCATAAAAGTAACTAAGTTCTACAGTTTCCTTTCTCTCTAAATGTCTTGGTTATACATGATGACATTGTAACTATAGTGTTAACCTTAGACTTATCAATCATACCATAGGTTAAGCCTGGAGAATTATGCATAGATAGTTGTACATTTTTGTAGGTGTGGAAACTTATGCACAAATCAGAAAACTATGACTACAAAATTGAAATCCCTAACTAAGGGTCTGCTTGTTTTCCCTTTTCAAAAATTAAAAACTAAAAAAAGTTGTTTGTTTTGTTAATTTTATAAAACTGTTTTCAAATTGTAATTTTTAAAACTAAAAATAAAGGAAGAGGTGTGAGATGTTTTTCTTACTTCAACACCTCTCCTTTTACTCCAAAATTAGTGTCTGTATATATATAAATAGGTTACTTTCTTTGTTTAGGGACTATTGAATTCAGTTTTTGGGGCGGGGGTCAGGAAAATGCTATGGGGTTTCAACAAATAGAAATGATGGAGTAGACCTTGTCTAATTGTGGTCATCTAGGTGGTAGTAGTTTTATTGCTGCTGCATCAGTTTATTGCTTCTTGTGGTTTGGTCTTTGACAAAGTTTTTGTGGTAGTCATAATCTTGTTTAGGCAGAACAAAGTCCTAGTAAGTTCAGCTGCACTGGAGCATAATCGAACATGCAGCATGCATTTTTTTTTAAGGTTTGAGAGGTAACACTGAACTGTAAAAAAAAAAAAAAACCGAGACATTGGGTTGGTTTTGCTTTGTCATGTTCAGATTGAAAATAAACAAAAGTGAGATGACAAGATTGTTCAAATGAAAAGTCATCTCAGGTGGAAGAAAAACAAACAGAGTCATACTTATTAAATGCAGCAAAAAAGTTCATTTTAGCAAAATGGGTGAAAATAAAGTGTGTTTGTATTGGCTGTTTTGCAAACTGTATACTATATATAATAATTTTCAATAGCCAGCTGGATGGTTTCAGTTTCTTTAGATATTGTTGGTGAGGTTGAAGTGGGATATCTACAGTTTATATTGCTTGAGCAAGAACAAACCAAGTATCAAAGTTGTATTCTTTTTGGAAAAAGATGTTCGAGATAGGAATTTATTAGCAAAGGGGACAAGAAATATACATAAAGAGGACATCACCTCTATGTTGTCTGCTTAACTGAAAAGGAAAAATAAGAAGATATACTGTATGTTAGATGAATAGGCTATGTTAGGGTCATTTACTAGTGTATTTGAACATGACAAAATCTGCCTTCTTTTCTTCCCCTTCACTGTCTGTCCTATCAAAATGCACAAGAAATACCATGTATTCAATAGTTTGTATGTCTCTATATCATTTTTATTCTGAAAAATCTTATATAATTTAATATAGATTAAATTTTGACTCAGGTCTTGTTAAATACATTGGATTCAATCTTTATTATAATGCACTCAGGACCAAGTTGACATAGGGAACCACCTTATACAAACCCCGTATAAACAAAAGGAGTTCTGCATCTTTTATTAGCACAATTTTAACCAAATGTTATGATGATAAATAATTATTTAGTTTCTAATTGTATTTGCTAATAGATATTATTATCTGTTATTCAACTTAAATGTTATGACATATTTAATTTAAATTCATGTTAATTTTAAATATTATATGTCATGAGTTATTAATCAAGTGATGGTATTTATAACTGAAAGTTAATTTTTCATATTATGAAGTTATAAATATTATATTATTTTAACTTATTTTTGCTTAATGTATTATGTCAAAAATTAAAATAATATACCGGTTCAACCACAGTTACACAATTAAACCTTGAACCAGTGACGACAACGGTTCAATCGTCGTTCTGATTTTAAAAGCATTTACAAGACTGATTATATAAAGACAACCTAAACTAATGGGCTTATGGGCCCAGTAATAAAAGGGTATTCTAACAGGATGTATTACACTTTTAGTGACAATAATTTTCTAGGATGACTTGTTGATTAATATGAACGTTTAGTTTTAAACTAGTGGCTATTGAATATATAAGGGACTGATTTGTATTGCCCCATTGTTCTTAACAAGTGTAGAGTCCTTAGGTTCCTCTGAATTGTGTATTAATCACCTGCTCAAGGAGCAGCTGTGAGCTGATTGTAAAGAATGTGGGTGTATTGGATTAACTACATCAATCATACTGTGTACATGTAACAACAATATTGAATCTCTATGTGCATTCCATTTTATTTTTTTAGCAGTATAACACAGTGTGGCCCTTGTTTAAAGGAAAATGATCCATGTTTTTTTAATCCATTTCTTTTTTTTTTCTTATTTCAGATTTTTATATTAATCATGAAGCATCTTAACTCTGATTTTATTTTTTCTTATCTTTATCATCAAATAGCTAGAGCATCAACAACTCATTATAGATGCTGGAGCCTTGCCCTGTCTTATTGATTTGTTAAGGAGGCACAAGATCAGTACCATTTCTCAGCCACTTATTAAACTTCTAAGGAGAGCAGCTGATGCAATATTCAACCTTGCCCGCAAAAATACCACCATTAGGACCCTTGTCAGGTTTTTCTCTTTTTTCCATACCTTAAAAAAAAATATATTCTACAACTATTCTATTCTTTACACTTATATAGATATGGTATATTCAGGATGGAAGGCGGTATCCCTCCTCTTGTTGAATTGCTTGAATTCAATGTCACAGAGGTACAAAGATCTGCTGCACTCGCCTTGCAAGCTCTTTCATTCGAAAATGACGACAATCAAAAGCAGGTAGTTGACTTTCTACAGTAAATTGGTGTGATGGATTCTGGTGTCATAGTTGTTGACAAATATAGAAAATTGCAGATTGTTGAATGCAATGCATTACCCACTCTTGTACTAATGCTTCGATCAGAGGATTCTACAACACGTTTTGCGGCAGTAAGATGCTTATATGACTTTACACAATCCCATATATTTTTTTAGTTTGCTGCTTACAGAGTTGTAAATTACTAGTACTAGCTGAAACAATGCCTTTTGTAGGTTTCTGTGATTGAAATTCTGGTCCACTCTTTACCAGATATTCAGAAAGACGTTCTTCAAGCTGGGGCTTTACAACCTGTCATTTGTTTACTTAGGTAGCATTATACTTCGGTCTTGGTTTTACCTGTAAGCAATCCATAGAAGAATGATATGTTTATTGAACATTATAACTGTTTTCTGAAAGTGAGTTACTACTTCTGTATTAGTAATTTAGTAATTAGTACATTTTCTCCCCTAAATAATCTTTTGCAAGTTCATAATTTCAGCGGCGATGGGAAGAGCCAAAGATTAGCAGCCTTTTTACTTGGTCTATTTGCTGCATCAGATTCAGATTGCAAGGTGGTTTAACTTTTGCGTTGCAAACTTATTATATGATAAATCTGTGAGTTATGAAATCCTCTTAGTGACTTCCATACTTTGTGGTTCATGCAGGTTCATATTTCTCAAAGAGGGGCCATTCCACCATTGGTTGACATGCTTAAGTCTCCAGATGCAAAGCTTCAGGAAATGTCAGCTTTTGCACTTAGGAAGTTGGCAAAGGTGATTATTACAAGCAACAAACATTTAGCGGCATGCTATGAAATTGAAGAATTCAAATTGAATTTTTTATTATCATAAGAGTGGCTGATCATCTTGATCTAGGATTGTCAAATAATCTCCTATTTAAAGTTCATACTTGATAAGCCATAATGCTATGAAGTTCTTAGGTAGGCACTGCCTATCATAGTCTCTATTTAACAATTGACTTGTTTAAAGCCATCCTTTAGATGTGTGTCTATAATATAGTGCACACAACCTTACATATGGTTAAATTTGAATGGGGAGCCCATGGTAGGCATTGGCTTCTTAAGAATTTCTCTAATCTAGTATTTTTAGCTGAATTTGAGATTGCCTTTCTTAAACCTAACTCTTGTTGGTTAAACTTTTCTTAATTTACATATAAATGCAAGTTGGCAACAAATGGTGCAAAAATTATGCTGCCTAGTTCCATAATTATGTATATGTTGGTTTTTGCTCTTATCATTTTCTTTCATAACCTTTTTTTGCACATATAATTCAATGTCAGGACTCACATAATCAAGCTAGTATTGCTCATAATGGAGGTATAGAGCATTTTCTCGATCTTCTTGACTCGGACAATGCACGCGTCCAATGTGAGGCTGCTTATGCTCTCTATCGTCTTGCTGAAAATGAGGTGAATTTAATTTCGTTGTTTTTTACTTGGTCAACATTGTATGTTGCCCTTTAGATATCATTGATGCGCAGTGATAATGTGATTTGCTGCCACTGATATAACAACTTTGTATGATAGGAAATTGTTGCAGATATTATTAAGGCTGGTGGTTTTCAAAAACTGAAGGATGGACATTTCAGAGATCACGTATGTTCATTTACTCTTCTTTGTAATTAAAGTAATAGATTTTAATTTTTAACATACTTGCATTTCTTCTTAATGATAATTTAGTTGTTATTAATGTTCACTAACAGAACACCTTTCTCTCACCAATTTATGTAGTGGGTTTCCTTGTGATTGTCATTTAACTTGCAGCCAACTGAAGAGGTTGTAGCAAGCACGTTAAAAAGATTGGAGAAGATGCAAGGGCAGGTGAGTTTTCTTGCAAATTCTATGCAGGTGATTTATGTTGGAAAAATATTTTTATTATAATTTAAAATTTAAAGTTAAAATATCTTTTTTCTAAATCAGTTTTCCTTAAAAGATATTTTACCCACTATATCTTTTCTAATTTGTTAGTTCCTATTTTTTAGGAATTGCATTTGACAGGGTCTTTATTTTCTATCGGTTAAAAGCTTTTCTGAACGTTGGATTTCCAAATATTCAGTTTTTATTCTCTTCTGTTGCTACACGTTGTGAGCTTTTGTGGCTGCACATTTGTGGCTATGTTCTTATAAATAGCTGGCAGTTGAGAAAGAAAAAGAGTCACACGTACAGAAAAAGGAACATATTTTGTCTATCTTTCATTTATAAAATTTCTACTACTATTTAAAATATATTTTGGAGCATGGTGGTCTTTGGTTGGGGATCTTTCTCTGCAGAAGATTGATCTAACGTATCTTGGGAGAGGAGCGCATCAATCCCAAGTACCAGTGCAGTGGGACGTTTTTCTCTAAGATTGTTAGATAAGAATTTAGAAAGTTCATAACATCAAATATGAACAGTAGCATTTCATATATAATCAAAATACACAACAATTCTTATAGCAATCAATTAGTACAAAAAATAAATATAACAAAGGAGAGTTTAGAAAAAAGCCTAGGTTGAAGCATGCTGTGCGCTATCCTTAGAGAGAAAACACCCCACTGCACTGGTACTTGAAATTGGTGTGCTTCTCTCTCAAGATACCTTAACCCGTTAGATCAATCTTGTGCAGAGAAAGATCCCCGAACCAAAGATCACCATGCTCCAAAATATATTTTACTTTAAATTTTAAATTATAATAAAAATATTTTTCCAACAATTTATTCTAGTCATAGATGAGAATGATTTATTCTAGTCATAAATGGTCTTATGTGCTTTGCAGAAAAAGGGGTTCAAAGATGTGTAGCTATTGCTCTTACTTATTTATGTTCCCCTCTTGATTGTAAAACTATATTCATTGACAATAATGGTAATAAATGGTCTGTACATTTTTGTAATTTCTCAGTAACGGAGTCACGGTACTTCGAAAGTATTTTCAATCAACATGCTGTTAAATATTCAGGACTAGAATTGCTGCTGGATTTTCTTGAGTCTCCAAACATAAAGCAGAAGGGTGATGCTTCAGCGGCACTTCACAAATTGGCTGCCAAAGCCAGTTCTTCTGTCTTTATTTTTGACACTGCTTTTCCATCAACAACTCACTAGGTATTTTTACTGTGTGGTCATTTCATATTTGTTTATTTTGATTTGTTTTCCGTTTGTTCTACGTTATCATAATTGCATTATTTACATTAGTATAATACTTATTGTCTTTGAAATTTAGTTGCTGATATTTTGCTGTCTATATGTCAAGGGGATGAAAATGGAAAGCTGAGATTTTTTGAACATTTTTTGTTCACAAAAATATATAATGTTGGTTGCATTTGTTGGTCGTTTTTATTTCCTTTGCTTATGTAGAAATATTTTTTTTAATGGCTTAATTTAACCCCATGGTTCTTCTACCTATTCTTGTAGGATATTTCTGTGGTAAATGTTTCACTAATGTACAAGATGTCGTAGGATAAGAGTTATAAGGCTGACTTAGTGGTTGAAGGGAGAAGAGGGAGGAAGAGGTTGTGGGTTTGAATCCCTCCCACTAACATTCTAACAAAACTAACAATTAACATTGGCCGATCATAAAAAAAAAAGATGTCATAGGATTTCAATGCTACTACATTAAAAAACGCATGTATACTCTTTATGCTGGAGAAATTTGAAGAACTGTTGTCAAGACCATTGTATGTTACATTTTTTACAACCTGAACAGTGCTTTCATAGTTTACTGTGTTTACCTGGGAACATTCAATCCATGAAAGCCAACCTTTGTTTGATCATATTTTATGTTCTTTGTCTTTTCAATATGCTGGTATTGTCTCCTAGTTCGTCGCATTGTGCCGGACACATGCATGTTTTTCTCAACTTTACTTACTAAGTCTCATCCAGCTGACTCGTGAGGATGGAAATAGATGCCCTGTATTCATGCATTCATGGGTCAAAACCATTAGATGAATCTCGATGGTTCACATTTTGAATAATTTTAAGTTAGATTTATCGAGATAAATCCAATTTGTGTTTAACAGTTACGAACAATGATCCCTAAACTTTTAAGTCTTTAACCATGCCATGACAGGAGGAAAGGTGAAAATGTATAAAGCTGTACAAGTTTTAGTTAGATCATAGCTTTAGAGGAAGAAACTGAACTAGTATTTTAATATTTTTTCGTATGACAAAATTATCTATCCTTTTCTTTCTTTCTTTTTTTTTTGAATCAGCGAAAAATTTTATTAATAAGGAAAAAGAGTACAAGATGTACCCTTAACCACCCACCAAATTCAATACATTTGATAATGCACATTAAAAACACCGCGATAACTACCTACCCTTCACAAAAAACAAATAACCAGTAACATCAACAAAACACAAACATTATGTTCCCAAATCACATCATGAAAATTTCCTTGTATCCCTCAAGCATCCAACATTCCAAATGTCATGCATTTACCCACCTACCAATATTTATTACACATTTCGTTACACCAAAATCACCAGCATAATGCCATCCGCCACTGAGACTCAAAACTTTTGCGTTTTCAATTGTTATCCATTACCTCCTAAACATGCCACTAGATTTAAAATCCAAGAACCCAAGGAATACACAAACCCTCTCTTATGCCATCTAAGCCACTTCCAAGACTTAAGCCCAACTGCTTCTACTATTTTTGTAACTGATATTTATTTTCAAAAATCATAGCATTCCTTGCCTCCCATATTTACCCAAACTTCCCCATCTAATCTTAAACCACCTATCAAACCCAATAACTGTTGAAAATGCATTTGGACTTCATTATGTAACACTGTATGACACCCCAACCACCTTATGCAAGTTAACCATACTTGTGAGAACAATGAACACTCAAAAAATAAATGCTTCATAGTTTCTACTTCCCTTTAACACCCTACACACCAAACCTCTTCACGTGTCAATACCCCTACGCCAAAGATTGTCCTTCGTAGGTAATCTATTATGTAACATCTTCCATACAAAACCCGCAACCTTCAAAGGAACAACTTTATTCCAAACCTTTATCCAACACATACTCCCGTTATAAACTTCACTTTGTGCATCTTTCATGAGCACCTTATAAGCAAAACAAACAATATATTTACTAGTATTATCCCGCTTCCACCTCCATTCATCCTTACCATATTGTGTCACCTTGAAACCATTCACCACTTGATGAAGATCCTCCACCAACTGTTCTTCCCACTGAAATAAATTCAGCCTATAAACCATCCACCCAATCATCACGATTCGCCACTTTAGCTCTTTTATCCACTATGAGTATATAGCCTATGATAGCGTTACTTCAACGGTTTGTCACCAACCCAAATATCTGATCAAAATGACATTTCCTTCCCATCTCCCATTACCCTTATCATTGAATCCATAAACCAGTTTTGTCCATTCTCCATCTCACCATTACCCTCCAACCCACATTTTTCCACCATGATGACCCACACCTCTTCATACATAACTCCCCATTTTTCCCCCCATACAGCCCCACCAAAACCTTGAACCACAAACTCTCCTTTTCCACAAGCATACGCCACCGCCACTGTCATTTCCCCAATAGAGCAAAATTAAACATCCACAAATTCTTCACTCCCAACCCTTCTTCTTTTTTCCGACACACCCTATCCCATGCCACCCAGTAAATTTTACGCAATAAATAGCGCTTTGAAGGCATTGTTGCTGTGACCGCTACATATTAAAGTACAGCACTTTAGTAAAAGTGATATATATAAACGAGAATATAGACAGCATTTATCCAAATAAGCGTTGTCTATGCTCCAGACATGGCTTATTCAAATAAGTACTATCTATGTTCCAGAATATGACAAGCAGCTAATGCCGTCAATAATTTTCCCTTTCGGGTCATCAATGAGTCTAAGATCAGTCTTGTCCTCTTTGAATGTTCTAATGAACATTGTAGCACATATCATTATAAGCAATAATGTTAGAATGGCCATTTTCTCTAAACTTCCATCTCTTCAATAACTTAACTAACTACTAGTCATATGATCAAATGAGAGAAGAATCATTGCCTGTTGTGACATAGCATGAAGAACAACAGTCAGCTATGTTCATAAGACCAATGACCATCATTTCTTTGTTTCCATCCACCTGGTAGTTCTTAAGTGCAGCAAATGTTCTTCCTATTGCAATTCCTTCCTGAAACAGAAGAAAGTAGCAGTTGAGTTATATGAGTTTTGTAGTGGTTTGTGTGTGCATGGGTGCATTTAATCTAAGTCCAAGGAGAAGACCATGTTATTTACAAATTACAACATGTAATTTTAGTAATATTTTCTATAACCATTATGTTTCTTAGTTTGAGACAACTTACTGTGAGAGACAAGATCCCAGTGACAAGTCTTGTTTTGATAGCTAGAGCCAAATAAGGACCATTGAAGTATAACATGTTTGATGATGGTAAGTATAACATGAACTAGAAAATGCCAAACAATTACCAATTAAGTCAATAGTAGTTCCATCCTCCACAGTAACCTCAGACATGTAAGCTCCCAAGTTCAAGAGTAATTGTTCACTTTTCAACATGCCCAATTAACATAGTGATACATCACTCATTTCCGCAGATGAGTTACATTCAAATTGTCAATATATAACTAATCTGTCGAAACTACAACTATACAAATCCATAACATGTAATCAAAAAGCCTATATAGTAAAGTAACCCCTTCATGTACATGTAACATTCATTTCCTATATTGCCTACCCCAATCAATATGTCTATCATAAATTTAAATTTGCTGTCAACCTCCCCAATAACGAAGAAATAATAGCATTGAGAGGGTAGTAGGGTAATAGGTACAAATAGGGTATATTTGGATTTTTACTCATAAAGACGGTTCCTATCCTATGGGAATAAATTTTCCCTAACCCCTCCGCCGGGATCAAATATTGGTTGAAGGTGAGATTATAATTTATCCAGGAATAAAATATGTCTGAGATTAAATATTTTATTACTTCATAACAAACGTAGGATAATTTTTTTCCCTCTTGTATTCCCGGGATTAAAAAAGTTATCCGTGAACCAAACGCCCCTTTAGTAATTGTAAATTTAGATGACTATCTACCTCTCCCTATCAACCTCTATGGTGGAATCCCATGAAAACAAATGTCGAGAAAGCCAAAAAGAAGTAATTATAATGAGGCATTGAAGCCAAATAGAAAATCATTACTCTCTTAATTCTTAGTTGAAAAAAATCATGGTTATTCTTAGGGTTAACTAAGTTTTTAGTCCCTAAACTTTTTTAAAATTCAGTTTTTAGTCCCTAAACTTTAGTTTGACTGGTCAACGTCCCTAAACTTTTTAAAAATTCGATTTTTAGTCCTTAAACTTTAGTTTGACTGGTCAAGGTTCCTGAACTTTTTAAAAATTCGGTTTTTAGTCTCTAAACTTTTTAAAAAATCGGTTTTTAGTCCTTGAAATCTCATTAATTCAGGGACTAAAAACTGAATTTTTAAAAAGTTTAGGGACTAAAAACCGAATTTTTAAAAAGTTTAGGGACCTTGACCAGTCAAACTAAAGTTTAGGGACTAAAAATCGAATTTTGAAAAAGTTTAGAGACTAAAAACTTAATTAACCCTTATTCTTATTAAAAGAACAAGTTTACACTAGCTTACCATTTGCTTGTACTTGAACTGCATAGTGAAGTCTATCTACTGATGCAAAGAAAGCAACTGTCTCAGTTTAAAAAATGACATTCAAGGAAAATAACTGTTATTTAATACAATTAAAATATTTAAGAATTAAGATATTCAACGAATAAGTTTATAAGTAAATATGAAGTACAAGCAACAATTAATTAATATGTAAGAATCAAGATGTACCAACTGATTTGACTCGGTTTCTAGTTGTAAGCATTTACCACACATCTTCGGTTCCATAAACTTGAGCTTCCACAAGTCCTAGGACTTCTTAGGTTCCTTCTGCAGCTTGCTTCATGTCCAATCTAAAGTATAAAAATTTGTTTTCTTCATTAATATTGCTCGAAAAACATTTTATACATCAAAATTTTATGCATACAATTGGGAAGAAAAACTGGAGACTACATTATTAGTTATTGGCTGGTTGCAAATCTAGTTGAAATTGAAATGTAGAGATGGTTAAAAAACTATGCAGCTCAAAAGAATGTCTTGTTTAGAACCATGAAACTATAATGTCATGTTTCTTTCTTTTTTTTTTTGACTTTTTATCCAGCAAAGCAATATGTCACAGGAATTCTCAAATCTTGTTTTCATTAATATCATTAACCAAAACATAAGTCTGGTTGAGGAATGAGGAATTTGATCAAACAATTTGTGGCCATAAGAAAGAGAAGCATAAGTAACAAGTTCGAGTAGCTTGTTTGCTGAAACAGGGTGCGAGATTAAAGCTGTGGTGATTCATTAGGCATTGGTCTACTTAATTTGCTATATTGATTTGCATGAATCAATCAAAGAGACAAGTCTAAAATAATGATTACAATGAAAAGGTTTTGCAAAGGTTGAGTAGAACCAAATCAAAAAGATAAACAGTTCATGTGATTACCTGAGCATTAATTTCGATGGCAGTGCTCATACTTGAATGATCTAAACATGCCTTTTTGTACCTCTGAATAATTGATGTTATGCGGTCATGCATAGAATACTACATAACATACACAATCGTCACCACATGTCGGTTAAAAAATTTAAATTAAATCAAGCTTATAAAAAATTAAACCGCCAACCTAGAAGATTTGAGAAGTTATAAAAATAGCACCGCCTAACTGGAAGCATGGAGAAGCTACTGACATTTATATAATACAGCCAAGGTTTTAAATTGAGGTCACGGTCATGGTTGCGGTCACGTTAAGGTTTTCACGATTATGGGTATTGCGGATCTTGCGATGCAGATTGCAGTGGTTGCGGTGTGAATGTTTCACAATTATGCTCAAAATTATATGAAAATGTCTTATATCATTATATAATTAATAATCATCTATAATAAATATTTTTCATTATTATAAGATATCAAAAGTAAAAGAAACTAATTAAAAAAATATTAAAATAAAAATAAAATCAGTAGCTACTACATTAAAAAGCATATATTAATATTAAAAAATATTTTATTAGCATTAAAAGACATATTTTTCACTTACTAATTAATTGCAAATCAAACCTATATCACTACATCCCTTAAAATTTCCCACATCTCCCTCCCTCAATTCCTTATGAATATGAAATTTTAACTTTCACTTTCTCCCACGGTCCCACCATTCCCAATTTTTTCCCCACTTCTCATGTGTCCCACTAACTATCACTCATTAATAAATTTCAAATTTCAAATTTCAATTTTTAACTTTTAATTTCTCCCTCAATTCCCAATTTTTTCTTCACTTCACACGTCTCACTCCCCCTCACTAATAATCCCAAATTCAGATTTCTCCCTCAATTCCCAATTCTTCTTCACTCGTAGAGTCACACAACATAAGCCCCTTCCTTCTCTCAATTTCATTTTGTTTCTCAAGCTGTCACCTTTCTATTCTCTTTCTCTCTCAATGGCACAAATCAACTTCTACTTGGTGGCCACATCCCACCAACTATGAATAATTGGAACAAGCCAAGCATCAACAAAATCTAATTATTTAAGTGAAGATCGAAACAGAGTAGATGGCATGACTGTGACAGTTCTTTGAATCTTCCATTTCTTCCTGGTTTCTCGCGGTGTTTTGGGTTAAAAAAGATCTAGTAAAGGGTTGCGTTGTGTCTGTTTGCGTTTGTCGCGGACGTAACAATGTTTCGTTGCGGCCGTTACACACGATTTACGCTCTCAACGCAATATCGGTATGAAACGGTAATGTTGCCCTCCGATACCATGATATTTCGGATGATACAGCTGATACACAACGATATTTAAAACCTTGATTACAGCTTTGAAATTACAAATGTTGTTTAAATGGCAAGTAGCAGAAAAAATCATTGCACCACCCATCATGATTCCTAGATATTAAGTAGTGCCACCGTCATTAGTTTTTGCTTAACCATTAAGGCTTTAATATTTTATTATATTTTGTAATGCCTATATAAGGCCACTTATGCATGTAACAGTTTGCTATGTATTAATGAGTGAATGAGTTTAGTAAATTAGAGTATATTGAAGTTCTCTTCCTCCACTGTGTGCGTGAGTGTGCCAATTTCTCTCTCAATTTTCTTTCGCTGCGTGTGTGTTTGTGAGGTGAATTGAGAGAGTTTGTGAGTTTTTATTTTTGGCCCACTGTTATCAATTGGCATCAGAGCTTGAGAGTAGTAGTGTGAGTGAAAAAAAAATATTTGAGTGTGTGAGGAACAAGAGTGTTCTCACTGTGTTAAAAAAAAATAGAAAGTTGATATACTTTTGAGAGAGAGAGAGACAAGGCCAACTACAATATTGTTTGGTCCGGTCCCAAATTAGATGGGAAGTTAGATTTCAACTATTGGGAAACTTTTATGGCGACACATTTGAGAGCTCACAATATTTGGAGCTTTGTTGAACCGGGATTAGCACAAGGAGCCGATGATACTGCTCGGAGGAGAGACCAATTGGCACTGCCACAGATTCACCAAGGAGTAGATTATTCAATTTTTGGCAAAATAGCAAATGCCAAAACAGCCAAAGAAGCGTGGGATATTTTGAAGTTGTCATACAAAGGAGTGGAAAAGGGCCTAGAAATCCAAGCTGCAATCTTTGCAAAGAGAATACGAAAGGTACAAAATGTCTAGTTCTGAATCCATGGAACAATATTTTTCACATGTTACAGATCTCGTCAATAAGATGTTAATGTATGGAGAAGACATCCCAGAAAATAAGGTGGTGGACAAAATTCTACGCACCATGCCGATGAAGTTTGATCATATGGTTACTACAATAATTGAGTCCCACGACACAGTCACGTGAGCAGAATTTTGGAGAAGACGGAAAAAGTAAATGAAGAAGCATTAAAGAGTCAAGTGAACCTCAACAATGTTTCTGAAACCAGTCAAAGTGTATAAGGTAGAGTTCGTGATAATTTCAACAATGGAGGAAGAGGAAATTACAGAGGTAGTGGTCGAGGAAATTACAGAGGCAGAGGATGTGGAAATTTCAACCAAGGAAGAGATAATAACTTTGGAGCATCCAACCAAGGAAAAGGTGGAAGTAATTTCGGCTTCGCCAATCGAGGAAGAGGTCGAGGCAACAATTACCAAGGTCGAGCGAATTTTAATTGCTTTTACTGTGGAAAGTTCAGGCATAGAGATGCAGCCTTTAGATTCAAACAGCAGGCAAATGTAGCAGAAAGTCAGCATCAAAATACCGTTGAGAATTCTATTAACCAACAAAGTTTATTTTTAGCCAGTAATACATTTTTAGAAGATGAAAATATTTGGTATTTGGATACTGGGTGTAGCAATCATATGTGTGGGAGAAAGGAGTTATTTTCTTCTTTAGATGAAACGGTGAAATCTACTGTGAGATTTGGAAACAACACAAATCTTCCTATTTTTGGGAAAGGCCAAATTACTATCAGGTTGAAAGATGGTTCTCAAAACTTTATCTCTGATGTTTTCTATGCTCCTGGTCTTCATCACAATTTATTGAGTATGGGACAACTGTCAGAGAAAGGCTACAACATGCAGATTCATCATGGCTACTGCACATTGATTGATAGAAATTGAAGATTCATTGCCAAGGTAAAAATGACTCCCAATCTCCTATGCCCTTTGAGAATTCATCATGAAAAGCTTTCTTACTTGAGTTCTGTGATTCCAAATGATGATTGGCTGTGGCATATGCGTTTTGGACACTTTCACTTTTCTGGATTGAATTATTTGTCAAGAAAAGAATTTGTTTCTGGTTTGCCTATTGTGAATATTCCTAATGGAGTATGTGAGACATGTGAGATTGGAATGAAGCATAGAGAATCATTTCCAAGTGGAAAGTCTTGGAGGGCGAAAAAGCTGCTAGAGATAGTGCATTCAGATTTGTGTTCAGTTGAGATTCCAACACGTGGTGGTAGCAGATATTGCATCACTTTCATTTTTGATTTTAGTAGAAATACGTGGGTCTATTTCTTGAAGCAGAAGTCAGAAGCATGTGATGTCTTCAAGATGTCCAGGCGTTTGTAGAAAAGCATAGTGGATGTAGAATTAAAGTACTCAGAACAGACAGAGTCCAAGAATACCTCACATGTACAAACTTCTTTGAGCAGCATGGAATTCAACATCAACTGACAACTAGATACATGCCTCAACAAAATGAAGTTGCTGAAAGGAAGAATAGAACAATCATGGACATGGTGAGATGCATGCTGAAGGCCAAACAAATGCCTAGAGAATTTTGGGCGGAAGCAGTTGCTACCGCTGTCTATATTTTGAACAGGTGCCCAGCAAAGAGTGTTCGTGACAAGACACCAGAAGAAGCTTGGAATGGAAGGCGACCATCAATCAGACACCTCAGAGTTTTTGGGTGCATAGCATATGCAGATGTTCCAGACCAGCTCAGAAAGAAATTGGATGACAAAGGAGAAAGGTGTATTGTCATTGGTTATAGCACGGATTTCAAAAGCATACAAGCTTTACAATCCAGAGGCAAAGAAGGTGATTATTAGCCGAGATGTGACGTTTGATGAGAAAGGCATGTGGGATTGGTTTGCGAAGTCCCAAAAGGAGCAGATGGTGATTCTTGACAACTATGAAGAAAATGAAAACAACCAGATCCAGTTCCTGATGAACCAGAATCGTCTAGCAGGCCGCAGAGGAATCTTCAAATGCCAGCCAAATATCAAGATTGTGTTATGGGTAACGACAATGACCCATCTGATGAGGAGATTATCAATTTTGCTTTATTTGCAGATTGTGAGCCAGTAACCTTTGAAAAAGCTTCAAGTGATGAGAATTGGAGAAAAGCCATGGATGATGAGATTCATACTATAGAGAAGAATGATACGCGGGAGTTAATAGATTTGCTAGCAAATAAAAGGCCTATCGGAGTGAAGTGGGTGTACAAGACAAAGTACAATCCCAATGGAGAAATTGATCGCTTTAAAGCAAGGTTGGTGGCAAAAGGATATAAACACAAACTAGGTATTGATTACTTTGAGGTATTTGCTCCTGTTGCAAGATTAGACACTATTCGTATGATTATTTCTCTTTCGGCTCAAAATAATTGGAAGATATATCAAATGGATGTTAAATCCACTTTCCTGAATGGTATTTTGGAAGAAGAAGTATATGTTATGCAGCTTGTAGGATGTGTAGTTAGAGGAAAGGAAAATAAAGTCTACAGGTTGAAGAAAGCTTTGTATGGGTTGAAGCAGGCACTAAGAGCGTGGTATAAGCAAATCGATTCTTATTTTGTGCAACATGGTTTTGAGAGATGTCCTTTTGAGCACACTTTATATGTCAAATTTGTTCATCCTGGAGATATTCTCATTGTATGCCTTTATGTTGATGATCTAATCTTCACTAGCAACAATTCAAGGATGATTGCAGAATTCAGGGAGGCTATGATAAGTTGTTTTGAGATGACGGATTTAGGCCTAATGTCCTATTTTCTTGGCATTGAGGTCATTCAGCAGGATGATGGGATTTTTATCTCTTAGAAGAAGTATGCAGGTGACATTCTGAAGAAGTTCAAGATGGAGAATTAGAAACCAATTTCCACACTAGTTGAAGATAAGTTGAAGCTGACAAGAGACAGTGGCGGAAAAAAGGTGGATGCAACTCAATATAAAAGTTTGATTGGAAGTCTGAGGTATTTGACTGCAACTAGACCAGATATAGTCTTTAGAGTTAGTTTACTCAATAGATTTATGGAAGAGCCTTATGTTTGTCATTTGCAAGCAGCAAAGAGAATTCTTCGTTATATCAAAGGTACTCTGACTGAAGGAATTTTTTATGCTAACAATAATGATGTGAAGCTTGTTGGATATACAGATAGTGATTGGGCAGGAGATGTAGAAACAAGAAAAAGCACGTTAGGGTATGTATTTCATCTGGGTTCAGGTGCAGTTTCATGGTCTTTGAAGAAACAAACATTGTTGCACTTTCAATGGCGGAAGCGGAATACATTGCAGCAACTAGTTGTGCCACACAAGCAGTATGGCTGAGAAGAATTTTAGAAGTGATGCATCACAAGCAGAATGATCCCACGAAAATATTTTGTGACAACAAGTCTGCCATTGCGTTAAGCAAAAATCCAGTTTTTCATGGACGATCCAAGCACATTGATATTCGATTTCACAAGATACGAGAGTTGATAACTGAGAAAGAAGTGAACATTAATTATTGCCGAACTGAAGAGCAAGTGGCGGATATTTTTACGAAGCCGTTGAAGATTGAGTTATTTTACAAGTTGAAGAAAATGCTCAGAATGATACAAGCTCGATTTAAGGGAGGCAATGTCGGTTAAAAAATTAAATTAAATCAAGCTTATAAAAAATTAAACCACCAACCTAGAAGATTTGAGAAGTTATAAAAATAACACTGCCTAACTAGAAGCATGGAGAAGCTACTGACATTTATATATTACAGCTTTGAAATTACAAATGTTGTTTAAATGGCAAGTAGCAGAAAAAATCACTGCACCACCCATCATGATTCCTAGATATTAAGTAGTGCCACCGTCATTAGTTTTTGCTTAACCATTAAGGCTTTAATATTTTGTTATATTTTGTAATGCCTATATAAGGCCACTTATGCATGTAACAGTTTGCTATGTATTAATGAGTGAATGAGTTTAGTAAATTAGAGTATATTGAAGTTCTCTTCCTCCACTGTGTGAGTGAGTGTGCCAATTTCTCTCTCAATTTTCTTCCGCTGCATGTGTGTTTGTGAGGTGAGTTGAGAGAGTTTGTGAGTTTTTATTTTTCGCCCACTGTTATCACCACAGAATCAATCAAACACAAGAAAATTGCTACACTACAATGTGATTCTAGATTTATACCAAAAGACACGCAAATAAACAGTTAGGTGAAACATGAAATTCATGATTAAAACTTTGATTCTCCATGTTGATGATCATGTTGAAAGTGGAAGAGGAAAAGCCACAGCGAGTGGTCCCTTCATCCCAATCTCGCAATGAACAAGCCCAGTGGCGGTGTACGAGCTACTTCTTCTACCACTGGAGCAGCGAAGAAATCGAAAATGTGCTCCTTGAGGCCGCGTTCGCACCTCACGATGGAAGGAATCTAGGACATTGGGGGTGAGAGGGGTTCGTGTTAGGATTGGGAGCAAAGGTTTGAAAGTTGAGGAGTGCGACTACGAGGGATAGTGTCGCTAGACATAAAATTTAGAGAGCGCTTTTTGCTGCAAGCGGTTTATAAAATCACTTTTTTGTAAAAAAAAAAAAAAAAACACCATGCACTTATCATTATGGACATTAAAATGCGCATATCATCTCCGTGTTTTATATAGATAACGTTTTCTTCATAAGCCCTATCTAATCTGTGCTATATATTAACAAATTTGGCATAGTGGCTCCTCTGACCCACCCATAAAAATCTTTTAAATAGAGTCTCTATCTATTTGATTACTCTTGCTGGGGCCTTGAAAAAAGACAAATAATAAATGGGTAAAAATGTCAAGACTGACCTCAACAAAATCACTTGACCTCCAAAAGACAAAATGCTTTGAAGTATATGATGATAATCTTCTTCTTACTACTGCCACCACCGGCAACCGCCTTGGCTTTGAAGTCCATGATGATATCTATTCTTTTCTATAGTTGTACTTGCAGTATATCGGAAATACATGATCATACACAACATTTGTACATATGCATCTCCAAGTGGGTGTCTGATACACTTTCTCTCTTACCCTGTTGACCTCATCATAGATTTTACTTTCCAAAGGTAAAGAATTCAATGCACAATGAAAAAGTAATTTGCAATGAGATTCTTGTAAAGAACTTTAATAGCTTGTAGGTGTTCTTCCAAGGCTAACAACAATCAATCATGGTTGTAATCAAACTCTATGAAGTTAGTATATAATGGGTTTTCTTTTTAAAAATGTAACAAAAAAAAAATCTTTATGGCCACGGCTGAATTAATTAATGGTAAAAGTAAAATTGGGTTCATAACTATTATCATCGAAGATCAATGATTGCTCGAATGGTGAAAATCTCCATGGAGTCGTGTCTGCATTTAGTGCATAACTAGTTCATATTGTTTGAGGATATGCTGGTGTTTGTCATGATAAAATGCATTTTATTATATATTATATTATGATTGTTTACCTTAGTATGTTAGTGTGAGTCTAGTGTTTTATTAGAAATGTATGTTTGTTCTATAAGCTAACCCTTACGCTGCTTGTTTGTATGTGTTTGACTGTGATGATCGCGATTCTTCGCGAGAGCAGACGACAGGCTACCAACGGATCAGGTTATTCACGACTGAAGTCACAGAAGTTCTGCTTCTTCTATTTCTTCTCTTTTCTCATATCGTCCTAATTTTTAGTTAAGGATAACATGTAGTTGTGGACAACTAGTAGGGATTGAGTCGTAATATGTATCCCCTCTCCTTTTTTTGTTGTATGTACTTACTGATGGATACATTTGTACTGGCACACACGTATCCTTCACTCTCTTGAGATCCATTGATGTGTTTTTTTTTTTTGGTGAATATCCATTGATGTGTTTGATATATGGTTTGTAGTGCCATAAGGCACAATACTTATATTTTCTATTGGTTATGTTATCTATGCATGTGATTTAGTATATGCTTCTTTTGAATCTTTAATTTGCAAATTTTGTTGTTGACGATTAGTTTTGAAAGCGATAAAAAAGTGAAAAATTTACACGTATTTTCATAAAAAAAATAATTAAGAGTTTTAATTAATATAAAATAAATTCTGTTATTTCGTCGAAAAGTATCATGTAGCAACAGTGAGTTGTTACACATAACGTAACAAGTCAATGAGCTGTCATTACATAATCAGTTAATAATGTTACTTGATATCAGAAACTAAAAAAAATCATTTAGACTAAAATTAAAACAATTTTTTTTAAAAGATTAAAATAAAAAATTTCTTATTTTATTATTAGGACCAAAAGATTATTTAAACCTTTTAACAATAACTCAATATCTTAATTGAGTTAATAATGGAACCGAAATTAACTATATTAGATTTTACGTACTTTCTTTAACTGTTCTGTTCAAGAGAGATAGTTTGCGGTGTGCAATGTTAAATCTAACTAAAACAGGGCGCAATGTGCAGATTTTGCATAATAGCATTGTCATTTTTGAAATGTTAAAAATATACTCTTTTATACACTCTTTTGAACAAATTCACTTTTTATTAGTTAAAATTTATTAAAAATTACAAAATTTTACATGTTTCACATTTTATTTAATGAATCTCTCTTCCGATTTTATAATTTTCAATAAATTTTAACTAACAAAAAAAATGTATTAAAAATACGTTTTTAGCACTCTATTCCCTCACCCAACCAAAAATCACAAATGCTAGCGACACTATTGGCTGAAATTTGTTGAAAATAACCAAAATTTAGTGGGTCTCACTTGTCATTTAATGATTCTCTCCTGATCTAGAAGTGAGACCCACCAAAATTGGTAATTCCTAATAAATTTCAGCGAATCACATAGAAAGTATTAGAAAGAAGGTGTCAGAGAGTGTGTCGCTAACATTCCTCATCACAACAATAGAAAAACAATTTAAACAAGGACAAAACTTATACTCCCTCCGGTCCTTTATATAAGGAACAAATAACTAAATCATCAAGACCAATAAAAATAGTTAAGTTAATTAGTTATAATTAATAATGTCATAATTTTAATTTTATTTCAAAAGTACCCCTTAAATTGATTGGTTTAAGTAGTGGTTACATTAATGACATTGTACCTCCACCAATAAATGTAACTTGTATTGTTAATAGACCAATAAATGCATGGAAAATGAGTAGGTGTCTCATTAATGGATTTCACAAGATGAAGGGTAAAAAAGAAAATTAGCAATTAATACATCTTAAAGTGAGTCTATGTTTCTTATAATTAGGACAAAAAAATAACACTTTTTTGTTTCTTATAAAAAGGACCGGAGGGAGTATACAGTACCATAGGTACTGTTGGTGCTATTTTCCAATTAGATTTGGAGTTTCACCTTGGTAATATGCGAAACAAGGAATTCCATCAAATGTCATCATGTATTATCAATGTGAAACTCCAAATCTAATTGGAGAACAACACCAACAGTACTACTTATGGTATTGTATGTAAGTTTTTTCCTTTAAACAATTTGTGTGTCAAAAACAAAAAATTTAAGTGTTTTCTAACCCTTATTTTTAATTAACATTTAATTAATATTAAATTTAAATAACAACTTTTGTTACATGAATTATTAAAATTGATGCTTTATTTTAATTAAAAAAGGGTTAAATATGATTTTGGTCTTCCAAATATTGACCTATATTAGTTTTAGTCCTTCAAAAATGATTTATTGTATTTGGTTCCTGAGATTTTTAAAATTTCCATTTTAAGTCTTTTATTTAACTCCGTTAATTTTTTGTTAAATGTAAGCTACCTTCACCTGCAATAAAGATTGTGGTTAAGACTCAAACTGTTACCGTCAAATGCACGTGTTGATGTTTGTTCCTAGAATTAGATTCCACCAACAGAGGTAATTATAAATTAATTTAAGGCTTAAATACATTTTTAATCCTTGCAATTTAGCGCTTTTTTGCTTTTCGTTCTTGCAATTTTTTTTTTGTTTTAGTCCTTGCAATTTATGTTTGTTTTATTTTTGGTCCTTACAATGGTTTAGATAGCGTTTTAAACAATGAAAAAAGTGTTATCTAAACCACTTTAAGGACGAAAAACAAAACAAATATAATTTACAAAGACTAAAACCATTTTTTTTGTAAGGACGAAAAGCAAAAAAGCACTAAATTGCAATGACTAAAAATGTATTTAAACCTAAATTTAATTGTATGTACTTGTTTGGGAATAATACAACTATATTATGATTTTTTCTATTCTTGTAGGACACACTGAAAGCTAAAGTTGTAAATGAAAATGATAATGTTGGAACAACTATTGCTGTAAACTTTTAACAGAAAAAATCAATGGAGTTAAATAAAGTACTTAAAAGAATAATTTTGAAAATTTTAAGGATCAAATACAATGAAATTATTTTTAGAGGATTAAAACTAATAGATAATCAAAATCATATTTAATACTAAAAAAATAAAGTAAATTTTTGTCCGAAAAAAATGCGTTCCTCTTGCCTGCAATCAATTGCACGTCAGCAATTACAAAATTGTAGGCACCGAATAACTAAGCTACAAATTCTTGGCACCGAACAGGTGACCTTACTCTCTTGTCTTTTTTTCTATTTACTATTTTTGTATGTTCGTCTAGAAAATGCAATTCATGTAGACAGCTATTTGTATAAACTACATATGGGTGTTAAAATTTAAAACTATACCAAATTTAATGAATATGTGAGCGATGTATATAAATTGAATGTTAAAAATTTGCGTACGATTTTAATTTAGTTGAACCTACTTCAGTCTAAAAATTAGCGTATAATTTTAATACAAGTTAAGTTTGCAATGGGTTTAACTATATATTACTACAATTTCAACCATTAATATTTTAATTGAGGATTATATATACCTGCATTTTATCCTTTGCTATTAGTTTAGAGAAGACAAGTCTTTAATTACATTATGCTTCGCTAATTCTTTACTGAGGAGTGTTAATAATATATTTTTTAATATATTTTTCTAACACACTTTTTATTATATATTAGTTAAAATTTAGTAAATAATATAAAATTATGAGTGAGACATGTTAAAAGTATAATAAATCTACAAAATTTTGTTTTTTTTAATAAATTTTAATAAATAATAAATAAAATATTCTAAAAATATGTTAGAGAGTAGTATAATGATATTTCTCAACCTTTATTTTACTTTAATATTGATACACCTAGCACCTCCAAGTGAGACCCTGACTAGTATAAAAAACTGACCATTATGTGTGATATGCACTACTAAAATCATTAAGATGGCTTCCTTATTCCCCCTAGTGCTATTCCTTGCAACTTTGATCCTCACCCCTCAAGGCCTTGCTGATAATCACAACCCCCAAAAGGAGAATAATCCACTTGTGTTCAAATCACCTTTTCACAAGCCACCACTTCATAAGCCTCCTGTTTTTCACAAGCCACCACCATGCAAGAAGAAGCCTCCTCATGGTAAGCACCCTCCAGCCGAAGATAACACTCATGAGAAATGCTAGCAACACACTCATTTCTAAAGCATGAGATGTGACGAGGCATATATATTAGCTATCTACTAAATAAGAATTGCTTCGGGTTTTATAGTATCTTACTTTATAGCCAGCTTTTATAGTGATGAGTATTCTTGGCTCCTGCATTTTAATCATCCTTTGTACAATGCTATGGCCAAGTCAAGAGCATCATGTTTGTGTTTATGAATGTAAATTTGTCAAGAGCAAATGGTGCTTGTACTCCAAATTATAAATAAAGAAATTAATTTATGATTAAGTTGTGCTGGGTGATTGATTTGTCTTAAATTTGGATTTGAGTAAGTGGTAGATATAGGATCTCGAGTTAGTGGAGGGTAAGGAAGCTAACTAGTAGCTACTGCTATTGGAGAAAATATAAAATTTTACTTTTAAATCAAATACTTGAAGGAGAGTGAAAAATTGGGGAGTGATGGGTTCAAATATAGTAAACTAGAGGAGACAAAATATAAAAATCCAAGATTTTTACTTGAAATTTTATCAAAGTTAGCTGTAGATTTGCACTTCCTATGTTGTACATAGGTCCGCTAATAATTTGAGTTTAATTCAACTCTAAAAGTT
This sequence comes from Pueraria montana var. lobata, assembly GCA_026413185.1. Lineage (NCBI taxonomy): Eukaryota > Viridiplantae > Streptophyta > Magnoliopsida > Fabales > Fabaceae > Pueraria > Pueraria montana. The sequence continues at coordinate 56,153,498 of CM048654.1, forward strand.
ATCGATATGGTAAAAGTTGTTACTTCCACTTATATACACATTTTCATCGTATTTCACTAGTAAATGTAATATTTCCAACAATTTACTACATCATTACTGAACGTAATTTCAACTTAGCTTGCTTAAGCTTAAACATTAATCCAATTTTGCGAATACAAGTTTCTATAGCCAATCAATTAAATACATAATTGAACATTATTTCATTAGTTCGTGGAAGAAGTTTAGCCAGAGAAGAGGGAGACGAAAATAGAAGTCACTATTTACAGTATTTTTTTTTATCTGTAGGAATCGAAGATAGGTATCGGGGGGTTTACAACCGTCACTATTTACAGTGTACACACGATCCAAAAAATAACACAAAATTAATGTATTTTATTAAATATATTTTTCTTACTTTATAATGACAATGAAGTTAAAACTTTAAACATCATACAACCTACCTAAATTTTTCACTACTAGGCCGACTCTAGTAGGTATAATATCATATTTCTTACTTAATATATGCAAATTCTTACTTAATACAACCAATAGTTTGATTACTTTTATAATAAATTGTGTAAATATATATTTTTACACTAAAAGTGCATAAAAATAAGACTCTAATATATTATATAAGGGTAAATTGTATCAGCTTGACACTAAGGGTAGATGTTTACCATGGAAAAATATTAGGTGCTACATATACAATTATGCTAAATTCAACATACATAAACAGAGAGGTTCAACCTCTATATGATATACATTACATGGAAAAATTAAGTTATTGTTGCCGTAACTTCCACTAAATTACAAGACTATAACAAGAAAACGTATATAGTTAAGGATTTAACTAATAAATAATAGATAAATACCAAACAATAGAAAATTTGCAACCAACAAATTGAGGAAAATCAATATGAAAGTTGGAAAAGAGTTGAGGATCAGAAGGATGGTTTGATTTGCCAATTGATGAGATGCTTCTCTTGGACAGATATGAACAACGATCCATCTCAAAAGTTCTGCTGCTCCAGAAAAACTTATGATCTATTTGTCTTTCTTCACTGCATACAACAATTAGCAATGCATGCTCTCAGCGCCTTTAAAATATAGAAACTGGTTCATGCAGCCATGACATTGTAAGGTATATTATATTATTCATACAACAATTTTTTACAAGACTTTCAACAATACTACTTTTTCTCTCTATCTAGTCCCCATCACATCAACCATCTTATCACACACTTGTCTCTCTTCTTTTCCTATCTCTCTTTATTGTAACAAAATGTCAACAGTAGAAGAAGAAAAGCAAGCAGGAGTCACCATTTAAGCTTGTGTAGTGACTTCAGTAATCTCATACTTGCACAAGGGATATGCCTATTGTTACTTCTACCTCTATTCTTATTCTTTTACATCTAACTTATTTCTTATTTTTCTTAAATATTCTTTGTTCAATAGTTGAGTCAAACTAGATGGGGTTTCTATCCCACTTAAGTGATAACTCAAAGAAACGTGGAAATTTTCAGCATGCAGAACCAGAAGACAGGTTCTGGTTCTCAAACCAACAATACAATTACAATCTGAAGGGAAAGAAAGGGTTTCTTGATTGTTTGCATATTTTACTAAAACTCGGATTCTCTCTTATGTCAAGCACCATGAAATAGGATTGGGAAACAAAGATATGTGCAGCAAAACAAACAGCTCACAGTTCTTGAAGCAACAAAGCCATCAATCCAAAGTCAGAAAATAAAGATACATGATGCAAATAAATAAAGCCATGGAAAGTGTGGAAAAACTTCAATATCATCACAGATTCCAAACTTCAAAGAAAAATTTAGACAAGTGAAGAGAAACTTACCTCAACACATGCAACATGAACCATCAAGCCATTGCTAGAAAATGGTGATTGACACATAAATGGTTGCTGCCTTCTATGCATTTGTCACAAAATAAGTCATACACAGAATAAGAAAGTGATACTAGAGGCAAAAGAATGGACACTGAATGAGGCTGTCTAGATGTAGAATAAGTCACATGATAGGGGTGGATTTTTAAGCCTTCTAGGAAGCTGAGTGAATAGATTATGGAGGCCAGAGGACATGCAATTGAGAATACACAGGGAAATTGGATAAGTGGAGCAGCCCGAGATCTTGACTCAAGTAATATACCTGAGAGCAGATGGTGTAAAGGGAGAGACCAAAACTTTTGGGATGCGAGCGATTTTATGAAAGTCTTGACCATTTCTTCTGTCACATCTTATTTCTAACAGTGAGCAGTTATATATGCACAGTCGCTGTAAAGATACAAGGTTACGAATTCCTCCAGGTAGTGATTCCAAACCATTGCAGTTGCTGATTTCAAGACTCAAGAGTGATGAGAGATTCCATATCCAGTCTGGTAAGCTTTTTCCGCAATATCCATCTATTACTAGTCTTTTAATTGAGTGATGTGGCTGCAGACCTTGTAAAATCTTCTCATCTTTCAACCAGCTGTTGTTTTCTTGTTTGTTCAACCTTTGTCTGTCTGCAATACGATGATCCTGCAACAATGGTGATTCTCTACCCTCCTCACAAACAAATGGTGAATCTTCATCTACTTCCCACCATAATGGTAATTCTCTAACCTCCTCATCATGCCACCACCGTAATTCCAATTCTTGAAGATGTTGCTTCTGAAGAAGTAACTTTGCAGACTCAACCTCTTCAGCATTATCTCGCAGGGAATCCAACCATTTAATTTCCAATTTCCCTCTAAGGCTGTTTAGCCCACTCAATTCACTTATACTACCACTTGTACTTTTACAGTCCAATAAAAAATGTGTCAATGATTGAAGACAGGTCAACTGTCCCAACCCACATGGCATGCATGTCATTTCTAATCTCCATCTACGGTCCAATAAAAAATGTGTTAGTGTTTGAAGATTGGTCAACTGTCCCAACCCAGATGGCATACATGTCAATCTCTCACAATCATTCAATTCAAGATGCCTAAGACTTCTGTTCATATGTGATGGTAATTCTTTTAGTCTTAAGCATTGATTAAGTTTTAGAGTCTGCAAGTTATGTAGGCTAGTAACATCTGGTGGAAGTTTTACCAGAAAACGATTCCTTGAAAGATCAAGATATCTCAAATGCTTCAACTCTCCAATACTCTTTGGAATTGTTACAATATCCAACCCACAAAGTGTTAACACCCGTAAGCACTTTAGGCTCAAAAGAAAACAAAAATGTAACCGATCCAAATTTTTTCTTCCATAAAGTTCCTGTCCAAGCAAAATAAATGTCCTTAACTTGTGGGCAGATGATGATGTCTCTGCAAAATGCAACGAAGTATGAGATGACAAATAACGTGTTGTGTTTCCAATGTTCTCTTTTTTTCCTTCAACAATGGCATATTCTTTCCCAACCACCAGCTGTGCTAGATCATGTATTAGGTCATGCATTTTACAAGTACTTATCTCACCATAATCATCTATAGTCGCATCTTGGAAAAGTGACATTGACAGCAAATTCATGAAGTACTCATGACCAACATCTTCTTCACTTCTAATGTCATTTGATGGTTGAATGAACCCCTCAGCAACCCATAACTGAATGAGCGTTTTTTTGTCAATCTCAAAACCTTTTGGAAACAATGAACAATAAGCAAAACAGTTTTTCAAAAATGAAGGAAGATGGTCAAAACTCAGTTTAAGGATTGCAAAGATTCTGTCCTTCTGTTGATCAATCTTTGAAAACTCAACTTCCCTAAAATACAGCCAATCACTCCTGCCCAAGTTTCGAGTATGCAAGAGGCTGCCAATAGTTCTTATGGCAAGGGGAACCCCAGCACATTTTTTAACAATATCCCTTCCTATGGCTAACAACTCCCTATCATTTGGTTCTTTCCCCCCATCAAAAGCCACTTGAGAGAATAGCTTCCAAGATCTTTCTAAATCCAGACCTTTTAAGAAAAGGGGTGGATGCGTGCCCATTATTTTTGCCACGGTGCTACTACGTGTTGTTACAATTATGATACTCCCTTTACCTCCTTCCATGAGTAAGCTCTTCAATTTAAGCCACAGCTCACAATCCTCATTCCACACGTCATCCAGCACAAGTAGATACTTCTTCCCCTGAATTTTTTTTCTGAGATCTTGCTGTACTTGCTCAAGCTCATTATTATTGTCATTCCCAATCATCTTTTGAGCTATTTTCTTTATGTCAAATTCATCTGAGACACACACCCACATAATTGTTTGCTCAAAATAGCGTTTTACAGCATAATCATCACAAACAAGTTGAGCAAGTGTAGTCTTACCCAGTCCTCCAATGCCAACTATGGGAACTACAGAAACATTGTTTGTCACACTCACACTGGTGTCTAGTAAATAACTTTTAAGAAGTTTTTTTTCCTCCTCTCTCCCAATGATTTATCTTTACACACAAAAGAGCAAGTTTGTCTCTGCTCCCTATATGCAATTGGAGTCTCCATAGAGCAGTCAGTCAATTGCAAGGTAGTCTTATTTTTAGCAATATCATCCAGCCTCTTCTGAATTGCTTTCATTCCATGACCCAATTTAAGACCATAGACAATTTGGTTTGAGATGGAGAAGAAGATCCATACCTCTCTCATGATGCTGTTTCCACCCATCACTTTTCTCTTCAAAGCTTCAGTAGAGAGATCATCTAGCAAGTCATCTGCATCATAAAGTACATCTTTCAGCTCCTCCAACCAATTACTAATTTGATGGTTGTTAGTCTTTGCCTCTGCATCCAGGAGTACAGCTTTTATTGCAGACACTGTGCTCTTCATTCGTTGTGCATCATCTTTAAGATTCCAAATAATTCCAAACTCCTCTTGAGCTAAAGAGCTCAAGTTTTGTAAGACTGTCCGAGCAATGGCCTCCATCCTTTGCCAGATAAAATTTTGCACAAACGTTAGTAACAAAATATTACGGGTCAAATAATTTCACAACAACAACAAATCAAGCCTTTGTACTATAAGTGAAGTTGGCTACATGTATAAACAGACACCATAATATTCTGTTATGAATCATATTTGATACTTGTAGAAAGTCATTGACCTTAGATCTTAGAATTTGGGTTTTGGATCTAACTTGATCCGAAAAGCTAGCTCATGATGTGAATGTGAGGAGGGTTGTCTTCCACTTATATTTTGTCCATAGTACTGATCAATGTAAGATTTCCAACATCCCCCTCATGCCGAGAACTGGACATTTGCATATGTCCAATAATGGGTGACTTGATAGACACAATAACAACACTTAGATAGACTTGATACCAACTTATTTTTTATTTAAGTCTAACTCAACCCGAAAGGTAGCTCATGAAGTGAGGTTTGCCCCTCATTTATACACTATTTTTGTTTATATCAGTAGACAATGTAAGATCTCGACCATTAAAAGTCAAACAACTTTAGTTGCCTATAAGATAAAAGGAGCTGACCAAATTACAATCATGATCTATGATCGAACAAACAGAGTACTAATTTTTTTCATAACACGCTTATTAGCAGAATAGAACATGAAAAATTAGAATAAAAAAGGAAATTTGATGGGTGTATATATGTTGGAATTGAGAGAGCAAGTTTTAGAATCATGATATCAGGTTCCATGCTTTATGATAAAGTTCAATGGTGCTTTCTACAAAGACAACTTAGCGATTCAATACCACAGTTAGAGAGAGAGGGAGAGGGAGCTGACCTGCTCTGGAAAACGGATTGTAGAATGTAGATGCAGATGCAACAGTTGTGCTGCGTGCGTTGAAGATGGAAAGATTATATTTATATAGTTAGTGGGGCCAGCTAGAAATTCATTTTCATAAAATATTGGCTCCCCAATATTATATCGAGGGGTGTGAGATGGGTTTTGAATAAAAGAAGGAAATAAAAAAGAGAAAAAAGACTATACAGTAAACAAGTTTTATACCGTCATTCAATCACAAACTCATTATGTATGATAAGTTTGTTGACTTTTACAAAATTACCTTAAAAGTAATATCAACGGTAAACTCAATAAAAAAAATGTAAGAAAGGAAAGGAAAAAAGTGATAAAAAGAAAGAATAAATGGAATAGTATGTAGAATATAGAGAAAAAAAGTGGAAAAAAGCATAATTGAGTATAATATAGGCTGCCAGTTATTAATATGCCATAATAATTAGTATTTTTAAAAATATAAGTGTTTTTTTTATATTTCAACTAAATAAAAAAAACTTATACTACCGAGTGTTAGGGGTAGGTATATGGACCGGTCCGGCCGTTTAAGGCTGGGCTTGTGAAACCCACATTTTTACGGATCGGGCTAAGCCCGGTCCGCAAATTAAATTGACTAAAATTTCAGGTCCGCGTTCGCCCCGCAAAGCCTGCAGATAAATAGACCGGCCCGCGGACCCAATAAAAATGTTGATAAAACTTTTTTTTTTAAAAAAAACATTAATTTGTCAAATAATGGAGTTTTTTTTTTCATTTTTTAAGCTGAGAAACCAAATATAGAGAATAACACTTTACATAGAGATAAAAAGTGGTATAGATAGTGCTTGAAATGAAAAATAGACATTTCAAAATTGACGAAAAATGTTAAAGGGACTAAAATTAAACTTTGAAAATTTTAGAAGGAGCATAAACTTATTTTATCCTATATTTTATTTGTATTTATTCTTTTTTTTTTTTACTCTTTCATGTTATATTATTATTTATAACATTCTTATTTATTTTTTATTTTTTTCAAACCCATCTCACATTCTATCAAGATGCTGGAAAATTATTATTATATAATACTTGGGAGCCAATGCTGTTATGAAACTGAATTTCTAGCTGCTTATCTTCAACGCATGCACGCAGCACAACTGTAGCTTTTGCATCTACATTCCTTTTTTTCCAAAGCTGGTCAGGTCGTTCTCCCTCTCTCTCTCTCTCTCTCTAACTCTGGTATAGAATTACTAAGGTGTCTTTCCTATGTAGAAAGACTTCATGATAAAGCAAGGAACCTCTCATATCATGATTCTAAAATTTGTTGACTCAATTCCAACATATACACCCATCAAATTTCCTTTATTTATTCTAATTCTGGTCGTTGCTTACTTATTCATGTTACTAGTATATTGCTATATATGAAAACATTAATTAATACTCATGTTCGTTTGATCATAGATCATGATTATTATTTAGTCAGCTCCTTTTATATTATTGGCAACTAAAATTATTTGACCTCTAAAGGCCAATGAATTGTCTACAAGAGAAAGGCTAACTACACTCTCTTTGACACTCTCTGATACTCTCCACATGTTTGGTTGAAATTTATTAGAAATCACAAATAAATTTCAACCAATTACGAAGAGTATCAAAAAGAGAGTGTCAGTAGCATTTCTCTTGTCTACAAATAGGATTCGTAACAGAATATTATGGATCTATTATGGTGTCGTTGATCCTCATCTATGCTTGATTTGCTGCTGTTGTTGTAAAACTATTTGATCCCTAATATCATTCTTACTAACGCTTGAACGCAACTTCATTAGGCAAAGGATGGAAGCCATTGCTCAGATAGTCTTACAAAATTTGAGCTCTTTCATTCAAGGGGAGTTTGGAATCATTTGGAATCTCAAAGATGATGTACAACGAATGAAGAACACGGTGTCTGCGATAAGAGCTGGGCTCCAGGATGCAGAGGCAAAGACCAACAACCTTCAAATTAGTAATTGGTTGGAGGAGCTGAAAGATGTGCTTTGTGATGCAGATGACTTGCTAGATGATCTCTCTACTGAAGCATTGAAGAGAAAAGTGATGGGTGGTAATGGTAACAGCATCTTGAGAGAGGTACAGATTTTCTTCTCCCCCTCAAACCAAATTGTCTATGGTCTTAAATTGGGTCATGAAATGAAAGCAATCCAGAAGAGGCTAGATGATATTGCTAAACGTAAGATTACACTGCAATTGAGTGACTGCAATATGGAGACTCCAATTGCATATAGGGAGCAGAGACAAACTTACTCTTTTGTGCGTAAAGATGAAGTCATTGGGAGAGAGGAGGAGAAGAAACTTCTTAAGAGTTATTTACTAGACACCATTGTGAGTGTGACTGAGAGTGTTTCTGTGGTACCCATAGTTGGGATCGGAGGACTAGGTAAGACTACACTTGCTCAACTTGTGTATAATGAAAATGCTGTTCAAAGCTATTTTGAGCAAAAAATGTGGGTGTGTGTCTCAGAAGATTTTGACATAAGGAAAATAGCTCAAAAGATGATTGGGGGTGACATGAATAGTACTGAGATTGAACAAGTACATCAAAATCTCAGAAACAAAATTCAGAGGAAGAAGTATCTACTTGTGCTGGATGCCGTGTGGAATGAGGATCTTGAGTTGTGGCTTAAATTGAAGAGCTTGTTAAAGGAAGGAGATAAAGGGAGTGTCATAATTGAAACAACACATAGTAGGACAGTGGCAAAAATAATGGGGACACATCCACCCCTTTTCTTGAAAGGTCTGGATTTAGAAAGATCTTGGAAGCTATTCTCTCAAGTGGCTTTTGATGGGGGGAAATGATAGGGAGTTGTTAGCAATAGGAAGGGATATTTTTAAAAAATGTGCTGGGGTTCCCCTTGCCATAAGAACTATTGGCAGCCTCTTGTATTCTCGAAACTTGGGCTGGAGTGATTGGCTATATTTCAAGGAAGTTGAGTTTTCAAAGATAGATCAACAGAAGGACAAAATCTTTGCAATCCTTAAACTGAGTTATGACCATCTTCCTTCATTTTTGAAAAACTGTTTTGCTTATTGTTCATTGTTTCCAAAAGGTTTTGAGTTTGACAAGAAAACACTCATTCAGTTATGGGTAGCTGAGGGGTTCATTCAACCTTCAAATGACATTAGAAGTGAAGAAGATGTTGGTCATGAGTATCATGAATTTGCTGTCAATGTCACTCTTCCAAGATGTGACTATGGATGATTGGGGTGACATAAGTACTTGTAAAATGCATGACCTGATACATGATCTAGCACGACTAGTGGTTGGGAAAGAATATGCCATTGTTGAAGGAGAAAAAGGAAACATTGGAAACAGAACACGCTATTTGTCATCTCATACTTGGCTACATTTTGCAGAGACATCTTCATCTTCCTACAAGTTCAGGACAGTTATTGTGCTTGGACTGCCACTTTATGGACGCAAAAATTTGGAAGCGTTACATCTTCGTTTTCTTTTAAGCCTGAAGTGCTTACGGGTGTTAACACTTTGTGGGTTGGATATTGTAACCATTCCAAAGAGTATTAAAGAGTTGAAGCATTTCAGATATCTTGATCTCTCAAGGAATCATTTTCTTGTAAATCTTCCACCAGATGTTACTAGCCTGCATAATTAGCAAACTCTGAAACTTTCTCAATGTTTAAAACTCAAAGAATTACCATCAGATATCAACAAAGGTCTTAGGCATCTCAAATTGAATGATTGCGAGGAATTGACATGTATGGCATGTGGGTTGGGACAATTGACCAATCTTCAAACATTGACACATTTTTTGTTAGACCCTTTGAGTAAAAACGGTGATATAAGTGAACTGAGTGGGCTAAACAGCCTTAGAGGGAAATTGGAAATTAAATGGTTGGATTCCCTGCGAGATAATGCTGAAGAGGTTGAGTCTGCATAGGTTCTTCTCAATAAGCAACATCTTCAAGAATTGGAATTACGGTGGATGGAGGGTGAGTGTGTGATTGTAGATGAAGAATGGAGGGGCAAAGAAGATGACAAGATTTTACAAGGCCTGCAACCACATAACTCAATCAAAAGACTAGTAATAGATGGATATCTTGGAGAAAATTTACCAGAATGGATAGGGAATCTCTCATCACTCTTGAGTCTTGAAATCATCAATTGCCATGGTTTGACATCACTACCTGAAGGTATTCATAACCTCATATCTTTACAGCGACTCATCATACGTAACTGCTGCCTGTTACACAGTGACTCATGTCTTCAGCGACTCTGCATATATGACTGCTCGCTGTTAGAAAGAACATGTGCAAGAACAAACGGTGAAGACTGGCGGAAAATCGCTCGTATCCCAAATGTTTTTGTCTCTCCCTTTACACCATCTCAACTCAGGTATTATACTTGAGTCGAGATCTTGGCTCGAAGGTCCATATTCTTTATGTTGAGGTAAGCTTCTCTTCACTTGTCTAAAATTTTCTTTCAAGTTCTGAATCTGTGATGATATTTAAGTTTTCCTCTCTTTCTGTGGCCTTATTTTTTATTTTTTGACTTGGGGGTGTGTTGTAAGCACAACTGAGTCAATTATGAGAGTTTTTTTGCAGAGTTTCAACCTTCTGCAGGTCAATTCAACCGGGTATTCTTTCACAAGCCTCTCACAATTGTTTGGTTCTGCAGAAGGTTGAAACTTTGCAAAAAAAAAAAAAAAAAAAAAACTCATAGTTCACGTTTGATTAATGAATAGTCTTGTGTTCAATTAAAAAATATACTAAAAACATTATGAAAACCAAAGACTCTAACTTATTATGTATAATGTTAACCAAATTCGTTCCTTCACAGATTATTATCCTTCACAACTCAGATAAGCCTGCTTCAGACAGAAACATAGTTCACGTTTGCTGGATTCCTCCACCGTCAAATTTCATCAAGATCAACACGGATGGCAGTTCGTTCGGTAATCCTGGAAATTCAGGATTGGATTTGGTGGCCTTATGCGAGATGCTACAGGTCACTGGATTCTCGGTTTCAAAGGATCAAGTGGTGTTACAACAAACTTGAATGCAGAACTGTTTGGTATTTATCATGGTTTACGTATAGCTTGGGATGCTGGACATAGAATGGATGTGCGCAAATCAGATTGCCTTACAGCCTTGGATCTCATCAGGAAGGAGTTCCAATCTTTTCATCCTTATGCTGCTATTATTGCTCGTATTCTGTTCCTGTTATCTTTGGATTGGACAGTACGACTTCAACATGTGTACCGGAAAGGAAATGCATGTGCTGAATATTTAGCCAAGCAGGGAGCTTCCTCGGACCATTCTTGCATTATTTTAGAATCAGCTCCTGCCCAGATGTTCTATTTACTTCTGGTAGAACCAAGGACATCTAGTTCAGTTGGTTGAACAAAGTACATGAGTTGTTTTAAACCCCCTGGTACCTGTCTTCGATTCCTATAGATCAAAAAAATTTACTTCTGGCAGATAGCTTAGGAAATTTTCTGCTAGGCGTTAGTTTTTGTTTTCTTTTTTGGCTGTCTTTTAACCTTCTGACTGAAAAAAAAAAAATTGTATCAGCATGGCGCTGAGTCTACTAAGTTTACAATTATATTATGTTAAATTTAATTTACTAAAAACATGAGGTTCAATTTCTATATTTCTATATATTACATTCCATGGGAAAATTTATAAGTTATTGTTTCCGTAAATTACACTAAAGTACAAGAAAACTTATATGATCAAGAATTTAACTAATAAATAATAGATGAACTAGCAAACAATATTATAGAATTTTTTCTTGAGGAAATCAATATGAAAACCGGGACTCAGTTGAGGATCAGAAGGATGGTTTGATTTGCCAATTGAAGAGATGCTTCTCTAGCACAGATATGCACAACGATCCATCTAAAAAGCTCTGCTGCTCCAAAGAATCTTTTGATCTTTTTGTCTTTCTTCACTGTATTCAACAGGCAATGCATGCTCTTAGCGCCTTTAAAATATAGAAACACGTTGCTTATAAAAAAAAAATTAGAAACAGGTTCCCGCAGCCATAACATTGTAATATGACTTATATTATTCAATATTCAATTATTCATACAACAATTTTTTACAAGACTTTCAACAATACTACTTTTTCTCTTTATCTCTGCTCATCACATCAACCATCTTATTACTCACTTGTCTCTCTTCTCTTCCTCTCTCTCTCTTTGTTGTACAATTTCTTTTGTAATAAAATGTCAACAGTAGAAGAACAAAAGGAAGCAAGAGTCACCATTTAACCTTGTGCAGAGACTGCAGTAATCTCATACTTGCACTAGGGATATCCTTATTTCACTCCTATCTCTCTATTATTATTCTTTTACAACTAACTTATTTTTTGTTGTTCTTAAATATTTTTTGTTCTATAGTAGTAAGTCATACTAGTAGTCTATCACCATTTTCTACACTTTTGTAAATTTTATTTATTCCATAAGGGCCTACAAGTTTTGTCTAGAACATCTGCAAGAATGTCTACAGTCCTCAGGGAATTTCTCGCACTACTCCTATAGGTGGACATTCTGGAATTTTAAGAACCTATTAGAACTAAACATTGCAGGCAAAGTATTAAGAAGTCGGACATTAAGAAACAGCAGAAACTTTTGGTAGCCAACCATTGGTATCCTCACTTGTAGAAGTTGGGAGTTTAAGGGTACAACCAACTGAACTTCTAAGGGTGAGAAGAACAAGCTATGAAAAAAAAATTGAGGTGCTTATTCGATGCAAAAACCTTTGAATGTTTATGCGAGTCCTTTACTATGAGAACCAATTTCCTAATTTTCATCTTGAGAAAAAATGTCAAACTGTTGGGAGGGAATCAGGGAGCATTGTTAGACCTCCCGTTACCCCAAGTGTACACTAGAGAGAAAAGCAAGGACTACAGAGACTTAAGGCACGTTCTTCCTATTTATTTATCTTTCCCCCTTCAATTTTCTTCTTTAAATCTTTGTGTTAGCTATTGAATCAGAGAGGAGTGAGAGAGGATCTTATGTTATACAGATCTTGTATTACTGATCATACCATACCAAAATCAGTAAGACTTGAGGGATTTGCAGTCGTAAATCAATACAACAGTACTACCACCTTTGTTCCTATTTATAAGATCCAAATGAGAAGTAGTGCTTGTTTCTTTTTATAAGATCCAATCCACAATGTTTCTTGCAATAATTATTTATAGACTAAAATACCCTTAATTAAATAGGAGAGAGGTTGTATCAAAACATGTAGAAGAGAGAGAAACATTAATGACAATGGTATTTTTGGAAAAATATATAAATTTAGGGCAAATTTATTGCTATCAACTAAATTAACCATCTTCCTTAATCTTGATGAATTAGGTAATTTGGTCTTATAAATAGGAATGGAGGTAGTACCATTTTTTAGAGTATCATATGACATTGAGATGGAGTGCGTGTCTGGATACCCATCCAGAACAAATGTAATATAGAATTTTGGCATCAAATTTGTAAAAGGGACGCAAAAGCTAGTTATACTAGCTTCAATTAGACGTGTGTCATCCCCTTTCAACAGGCAACCAAACACACTAGGAGTTCTGTTACAGTGCAGTTTATCTTAAACTGTTCATCAATAATGCACTGCCTAAATTAGTATGCGTACCATCAAAATCTGTGATTTATATGCCATTATGCAAGCAACAATTCACAATTTTCTATCAATTCGGCACTGCCACATTGTCATTTTGTATTGTAAATTGGATAAAAGAATTTTTAGAAGATGCAGCAACATAAAAAAAAAAAAAAAAAAAAAAAAAAGAACCCTTGAGAAGATGTAGCAAAACACACGCACAGTCAATTGGTTTCTATCCCATTTAAGTGATAACTCAAAGAAACATAGAAATGTTCTGCATGCAGAACCAGGAGAAGACAACTTCTAGTTCTCAAAGCAAAAATACAATTACAATCTAAAGGCAAAGAAATGGTTTGTTGATTGTTTGTATATTTTACTAAAACTTGGATTCTCTCTTATGTCAAACACCATGAAATAGGATTGGGAAACTAAGACATGTGCAGCAAAACAAACAGCTCACAGTTCTTGAAGCAACAAAACCATATACCCCAAGTCAAAAAATAAAGAGACATAAGGCCACTGAATGTGCAGAAAAAACTTGAATATCATCACAGATTCAGTACTTCAAAAAAAAAGAAAAAATTTAGGCAAGTTAAGAGAAACTTACCTCCACAATCGATATGAATCATTGAGCCATTGCTAGAAAATGGTGATTGACACAAAAAAGTGGTTGCTACCTTCTTCATATTCATCACAAAATAAGTCATGTGGAATAAGAAAGTGAAGCTAGAGGCAAGAGAAGAATGGACACTGAATGAGGCTGTGTAAGTGCAAATAAGTCAAATGATGGGGGTGGATTTTTAAGCTTTCTGGGAATCTGAGTGAATATATTATGGAGGCTAGAGGACCAGGATTTGAGAATATACATGGAAATTGGATAAGTGGAGTAACGCCAAGATGTTGACTCAATTAATATACCTGAGAGAAGAAGGTAAGGGAGAGACAAAAACTTTTGGGATGTGAGTGATTTTTTGCCAGTCTTCACCAATTGTTCTTGCACATCTTCTTTCTAACAGTGGGCAATTATATATGCAGAGTCGCTGTAAAGATACAAGGTTAGGAATTCCTTCAGGTAGTGATTTCAAACCTTTGCAATTGCTGATTTCAAGACTCAAGAGTGATAAGAGATTCCCCACCCAGTCTGGTAAACTTTCGCCACAATATCCATCTATTACAAGTTTTTTAATTGAGTGATGTGGCTGCAGGCCTTGTAAAATTTTCTCATCCTTCAATAAATCATCCACATCATGCCGCCACCGTAATTCCAATTCCTGAAGATGTTGCTTCTCAAGAAGTACCTTTGCAGACTCAACATCTGCAGCATTCCCTCGCAGGGAATCCAACCATTTAATTTCCAATTTCCCTCTAAGGCTGTTTAGCCCACTCAATTCACTTATATCACAACTTATACTTTCCGAGTCCAATAAAAAATGTGTCAGTGTTTGAAGATTGGTCAACTGTCCCAACCCATATGGCATACATGTCAATCTCTCACAATCATTCAATTCGAGGTGCCTAAGACTTTTGTTGATATTTGAGGGTAATTCTTTGAGTTCAAAACATTGAGAAAGTTTTAGACTTTGCAACTTATGTAGGCTAGTAACGTCTGGTGGAAGATATACCAGAAAATGATTTCTTGAAAGATCAAGATATCTCAAATGCTTCAACTTTTTAATACTATTTGGAATTGTTACAAAATCCGACCCACAAAGTGTTAATACTCGTAAGCACTTTAGGTATAAAAGAAAAGGAAAATGACAATGTAACAAACCCATATTTCTGCTTCTATAAAGTTGTTGTCCCTGTCCATGCACAAGAAATGTCCTTAACTTGTAGGAATATGATGTCTCTGCAAAATGTAACGGAGTACGAGATGACAAATAACGTGTTCTGCTTTCAATGTTCTCTTTTTTTCCTTCAACAGTGGCATATTCTTTCCCAACCACTAACTGTGCCAGATCATGTATCAGGTCATGCATTTTACAAGTACTTATGTCACCACAATCATCTATAGTCACATCTTGGAAAAGTGACATTGACAGCAAATTCATGAAGTACTCATGACCAACATCTTCTTCAATTATGATGTCATTTGATGGTTGAATGAACCCCTCAGCTATCCATAACTGAATGAGTGTTTTCTTGTCAAACTCAAAACCTTTTGGAAACAATGAGCAATAAGCAAAACAGTTTTTCAAAAATGAAGGAAGATGGTCATAACTCAGTTTAAGGATTGCAAAGATTTTGTCCTTCTGTTGATCTATCTTTGAAAACTCAACTTCCTTAAAATATAGCCAATCACTCCGGCCCAAGTTTCGAGAATACAAGAGGCTGCCAATAGTTCTGATGGCAAGGGGAGCCCCAGCACATTTTTTAACAATATCCCTTCCTATGGCTAACAACTCCCTATCATTTGGTTCTTTCCCCCCATCAAAAGCCACTCGAGAGAATAGCTTCCAAGATCTTTCTAAATCCAGACCTTTTAAGAAAAGGGGTGGATGTGTGCCCATTATTTTTGCCACGGTCCTACTACGTGTTGTTATAATTATGATGCTCCCTTTACCTCCTTCCTTGACTAAGCTCTTCAGTTTAAGCCACAGCTCACGATCTTCATTCCACACGTCATCCAGCACAAGTAGATACTTCTTCCCCTGAATTTTGTTTCTGAGATCTTGTTGTACCTGCTCAATCTCACTATTCTTGTCATCCCCAATCATCTTCTGAGCTATTTTCTTTATGTCAAATTCATCCGAGACACACACCCACATTTTTTGCTCAAAATAGCGATGGACGGCATTATCATTATAAACAAGTTGAGCAAGGGTAGTCTTACCTAGACCTCCAATCCCAACAATTGGAACTACAGAAACATTGTCTGTCACACTCACTTTGGTGTGTAGTAGATAACTTTTAAGAAGTTCTTTTTCCACCTCTCTCCCAATGACTTCATCTTTACTCACAAAAGAGTAAGTTTGTCTCCGCTCCCTGTATGCAATTGGAGTCTCCATAGGGCGGTCAGTCAATTGCAATTTAATCTTGTTTTCAGCAATAGCATCTAGCCTCTTCCGGATTGCTTTCATTTCTTGACCCAATTTAAAACCATAGACAATTTGGTTTGATTGGGAGAAGAAAATATCTACCTCTCTCAAGATTCTGTTACCACCCCTCATTTTTCTTTTCAAAGCTTCAGTAGAGAGATCATCTAGCAAGTCATCTGCATCATAAAGTACATCTTTCAGCTCCTCCAACCAATTACTAATTTGAAGGTTGTTAGCCTTTGCCTCTGCATCCTGGAGTACAGCTTTTATTGCAGTCACCATGCTCTTCATTCGTTGTATATCATCTTTGAGATTCCAGATGATTTCAAACTTTTCGTGCGCAAAAGAGCTCAACTTTTGTAAGACTATTCCAACAACGGCTTCCATCCTTTGCCAAATGAAGTTTTGTACAAGCGTTAGTAACAATAACATTAGGTGTCAAATAATGTCCCAACAACAACAAATCAAGTCTTTGTACGATAAGTGAGGTCCGCTACATGGATCAACAGACACTGTAATATCCTCTTATGAATCATATATTTAGACACTATATAAAGTAAAATTAGCCTATAGCTTATACATAAGCTAATTTGTAAAAATTCTCTTATGTTAGCTTTTTCAAAAATTTATTTTTAACTTATGCATAAGCTAATTTTAGCATATAAAGAAGCTTATTTCATATTTCTTTTTTATTTTCTTCTCTAAGTGTTTATAGAGAAATCTAGTCGTACTTCCCTATGTAATTAAGTGTTAGAGTGCTACTGCTACACTATTTCTACTCCTAAGAAAACACCATTAAAGACTATATAGAGAAAGCTATAAAGAAGATAAAATATAACAACTCAGATTTTTCATTGATAATATTGTCTAAAGAAGAATACACTTATATAACTCTAATTGATATCAATCAATGGATAATAACTATCCATGTGTCAACATCCTATTATTCTAAACATAAATAAAATAAAAACTATAATATAAATATTTAACTTCATCCAATATAATCTTTCAACCATTTTATTTTGGGCCTAAAATCCATCCTATTATTGTTGTCGGGTTGGGTGAGAACCTTGTCCTCAAGGTTATGTGTAAAAAGAAAAATCACATGGGCTATGTTAATAATGGGCTGGTGATTGGAATTGCACTGTTGGACGAATTTAGAAGGATTAGACAATGGGTTCAATGAAATTAGTGGTATAGGATTGAAATTGTAATGTTGGATGGAAGTGGAAAATGAATCACGTGCGAGTGCAGGGGTTTTGGTAAAAATTGATTGGCTAGTGAGAGGTTGAATGGTTTTGCATATGAAAAAAGAAAAGGAATATTGATGGTCTTAAGTTTGGATGGTTGTGATTGGTTGGCAAAGTGTAGAAGTGGAACGGATGGCTTAGATTGTTGAAGTGGCTTGGTTTGGGATCCAACATATGTGTACCGTGGAGAAGTATTGATGGGTTTATTAGGCACACAAATTGGGCTTTTAACCGATGGTGGGGATTGAAGGCAGGTTGAACATTCGGCATCTGGTGGTTGAGAATGCATAGAAGGAAAATATTAGGTGCCAACTGTATTGATTGGCACGTGATATTGTTGATGGGCTTATAGGATCATCGGTTGTATCTGACAGTTTGTTTTGTGATGAGGAAAAAGAATGAGGGTTGGGAGTGAGGATGGGTTGATGTGATGATGGCGGCACAACAAACATTATCTAATGGTGGGCGTGGAGAGGTGTTGTGTGTGATAGCGGTTGTGGTGGCGTGGATAACAGTGGCGGTGATTATTGTGGAAGGGTAAAATGGCTAAGTGTTTTCATGGACAAGCAAGCCATTTAATTAAATTTAATTAAAAAGGCTAATGAAAATGAGAAGACCAAGTCAACAAGGAAGTTGAGGAGAGATAAGGGCTGAAAAATAAGGATAGTGGATTTTAACGAATAAGGGATTAGATTTGGTAATTATTTTAGATCTTGTTAAATCTTATCCTATAGATAGATTTATCTATAAATATTCTAAAATGTAACAGGAAAGGACCTTAAATTCAAAATTCAAATCAATTTCCTTTATCTTTTGTTATCCTTAAGCTTTCTATTGAAGGTTTGCGGAATGTAGTGGATAATAATAATGGGTGTTGCGGGTGGTGGTTGATGGTGTGCGAGGGGAGTAAGCTAATGAAAGCACCATTTGTTAGAGTGCTACTGCTACACTATTTCTACTCCTAAGAAAACACCATGTTGTCACGTGAATTTTAACCAAATGGATCGATCAAAAAGCTTCAACACGATTCCAAAATGATGATCAAATAATTTTGTGAAGGAGGGAAATATGCTCCTTCACTGTGGATTCCCAAACTACTCAAGAAAGTGTTTGGTGTAGGTGAAACAGAAATTTGAATTTAAAAGATGTAACCGAATAACTCTAAATAAGGAAAACGATAAAGAAAAGCAATAAAAACCTTAAGGATAACAAAAGATAAAGGAAATTGATTTGAATTTTCAGTTTAAGGTCCTTTCCTATTACATTTTAGAATATTTATAGATAAATCTATCTACAATATCTAAGTAGATCTAACAAAATCTAAATAACTATCGAATCTAATCCCTTATCCGTTAAAACCCACGATCCTTATTTTTCGGCCCCTATCTCTCATCAACTTCCTTAATGACTTGGTCTTCTCATTTTCATTAGTCTTTTTAATTAAATTTGATTAAATGGCTTTCGAAATAACACAATGGGCTTTTCGAATCAACATAGGCCCAATCGGCTTCCAAATTGACTGAAAATCGGCTTTAGTTACCAAAAACCAAATTTCAATTGCCAACAAATGACCCATAATATCTATCATCTGACTTAAGGAAGTTGATAAGATATTCTATTAAGCTTCCACATTAATTATTCGTACCGTTTCCAATGATTCATTAACTTTGAATTTCAAAATACTTGCTTCAATCAAAACCCCTTTATCTTCCACTTCATCTTTAATTTCAATTAATATTATCAAATTCCTTGACCATCGCACCTCCTGTAACCGCTTAATCTTTTCAACTCATATTTAACTCCCTCTTGTTGTGTTCTCGATTCACCTTACTCCTCACCATAAAAATCCCCCTTTTTACCTTCTCCTTGCAATGTTGGTTTTTTACAACATAATTGCTCACATGGCTAACCCAAATGTTGTAATCGAACATGAAGAAGATGACATCGAGGCTGCTGACCCTCAAAATCAAGTTGATCTTAACCAATTTGATGACAACATCACCTTAGGCCTTATTCTCAAATCTGGTGGAAAATACATCCTTCAACCTTCTACCATCTCCATGGTCAAAGGAAAGAACTTCCTTGATAACTTCTTAATCTCAACCTCAATCCCTTTACCAATCAATGCTGAAGAATATCGGTTGGCCAAACTTCCATCTTTGGTTCAAACATGGCCTCACACCACTCAAAATTATACCGATTGGTATAATAGGGTTTATGTAGAGAAGGCAAATGATTGGAGGCGATGGGGCATCCATGAAATGATCATCTTCTCCCTTCCAAACATCACCCCCAATTGGCCATTGCCTTTTGCTTTCATGAGCTTTTGGTCTACTGTTGTTAATGGGTTTGTTTTTCCTTTTGGCATGATGAGCCCCACCTTATGGGATGTTCAATGGATTCTGAGACTTCCTGCATGGGGTGAAGAGCTCCCAGCTTTAAAGGATCTTGCCAAAGATGATCTCGGCATTAATTACTCTAGAACCAATAGCGGATTTGGAGCTTTCATCAATGCAAACATGAATAAACGAGGACCGGTAACCGATGAGGAACATGCTATGTTCCTAATTTACTAGTAGAGCAAGTATTTTATCTACACATCGGCTAAAGCCATAATTAGTGAATTCACCTCTGTTATTTCCTTAATAATGTCTGGCAAGCCGATTGCATTAGGTCCTTACTTTTTGGCTCTATTGTATCATTCTCTTTTTGGTACGATCACCAAAATGAATACCTGTCAAAATGTTGGTGGAGTAGGCGGACCTTTTTGGTTTCTTCAACTTTAGATTGCTAGGTATTTTCCAGAATTTGCAGCTCCTACTAAGGAATCTGTCGAGGCAGCCAAAGAAGATTTTAAGAGACCTTTTTTATGCCACTTTCTAAATCATACTCCTCTCATTCGAAAATCCACTATCGATTTTATTCAATATCTCTTAAATGCTAGAATTCGGCCAACCATCGACTTTACCCCACCCATGTCTAATTTTAGGATCAAGAGTTAGGTAATCATGAATGGTCGTCGGTCCAATACAATTGCCGATCGTCGTAAGGAAACTATGGGTTGGGGTAGCTTCCTTACTGCTAGGAATCTGTTGTATGGGATCAGGCTATCCTCAAAAAACAACAAACCTACTATGGAATCCTACATGCCCTAGTGTTTTTGAGAAGGATCGTGCAGATATCGAATCAACTCCAACTGCCAATCATCCAAATTATCGACATCTAAAGCAAAATAATCCATCAAAGGATACTCATCTAATTGAATATTATGATCCCATGTCTTGTATCCTGAGGCATATTAAGCCAAATCATTAGCTTCCTCATTATCATTTCGAGATACATAAGTTAGAATAACATCAGCAAACTTATTAAGCAATTTGTTTTCCCGTTCATATCTCTTAATTAATGACTCGTGATGACATTTATATTCCTTCTTCAATTGTCTGATCACCAGTTGAGAATCCCCTAGAATATGCACGTATTGAGCCCCCATAGTAATCAAAACTCTTAAGCCTAATATTAAAGCCTTATATTCGGCTTGATTGTTAGTACAATTAGGCACAAACTAATTAACCAATTTATAAATTCTACCCTCTAGATTTGTTATCTTTATACCTATTTTGACATCTTTCTTCATTTTAGACCCATCAAACATCAATATCAATGGTTGTAAACCTATATAATTGTTGATTTCGATTGACATTTCCTCAACCTCAACACAAGGATGTTCTGCCAAGAAATCAGCTAACGTTTGCCCTTTCACGACATGTAAAGGTACATATGTTAAAGCAAAAGCATTAATTTGACAACCCATTTCATTAATCTACCTTGTAATACAGGCTGATTTAACAAATGCTTTACTATATCAATTTTGCACAAAACTAGCACTTCACTAGGCATTAAATAATATTCAGGTTTTGTATAAGCATGAAACAATGATAGACACAGTTTGTCCATTGGCGAATACCTAGTCTTAGCATCATTTAATAAACGTCTTAGGTATTAAATCGCCCTTTCAGTATCATCATCGACATCCTGAGCTAAAAGGCAACCAATTGATTCATTAACCATTGATATGTATAGCTTCAAAGGTCTTCCTTGAACAAGTGGCACTAATATCGGCGGCTTTGCCAAAGCTTATTTAATCTATTCAAAAGCTTCTTGGTGCTCAATTTCCTACCTAAAATCTTCAGTGCCTTTCAACTTTAATAATGGAATATTCATGGAATCCATTATTAGTAGGAAATCTCCTAAGGAAATTAATCTTGCCAATTAAACTTTGAATCTCTTAATTATTTTGAGGTGGTTTGGCCTCTAATACAGTTCTTGCTTTATTCTTATCAACTTCTATGCCTTTCTAATGTACCGAAAATCCTAAAAAGTTCCCTGCTGGTACACCGAATGCACATTTTTTTGGATTCATCTTTAAATTGTGAAACCTCATTCTCAACAAAGAATTTTCCAGATCATACAAATGTCTTTCAAAATCGGCAGACTTCACCACCACATCGTCTAGGTAAATTTCCATAGATTTGTCGATTAACTCATGAAAAATAGATTTCATTTTTCACTAATATGTCACTCCTGCATTTTTTAAGCCAAACGGCATAACCAACCATTCATAAATACCGAAGGCACCAGGGCACAGAAATGCAATTTTTGGCACATCCTCCTCAGCCACATATATCTGATTGTAGCTTGAATGCCTATTCATGAACGTCAAAATCCCATGCGTAGCAATAGCATCGACCAACATGTCGACTATCGGCATAACATATTCATCTTTAGGAGTAACCAAATTTAGATCCCTAAAATCAGTACATACCCGAACGTTGCCTTTTTCTTAATAATAGGAACGATATTTGATAACCATTCAATGTACCTTGTCGCCTTGATAAATCTAGCTTTCAGCTACCTCTCAATCTTAGCTTTTATTTGTGGAATCATTTGGGGATTAAATCTCCTGGGTGGTTGTTTATGAGGCCTAAAACATAGCTTAATCGGCAAGCGGTGCTCCACCAATTCCCTAGATAAACTGGCATTTCATGGTAATCCCATGCAAAACAGTCTCGGTATCTTTGAATTAATTCGACCAACCTGTTTCTTTGTTCTTCAGATAACAACCCGCTTACTTTTTGTCAAACGAGGTTCTTCTTTTCTATCGAGATTCATATCGAACAAAGGGTCTCGGGCTTCAAATGAAGGCATTTGCTTTTGAATGGAAGGTTGTGGCTCCCAAGCTTCAGTCGAAATTTAGGCAAAACGCCCTCCAAGCATTTTCGGCTGAACTTGTTTCTCAACCTCTCAAATACCTTCATTTTCTTCCATCTCATTAAAAATAACTGCATTGGCTATCTTGTTTTCTATATCAAACATAGTCAGCCAATCCAACAAATCAATCATCGCCTCTTTATCTTGATTCATGGATCAAACAATATTAGGGTCGTATAATCGGCTTGGGTTTCGATATCAAATCCTTTAGCTGTTAAGTTGCAAGTCTTCCAGTATCCTTCTTCATAAGTTTCAGGAACTTGAATCGATTCCATATATGGGGAATAGAAGATGGCTTTAGCCATGCTAACATCAACTTCAAATGGACTTTTATCAGCATCAACCATCTCTACCTCATCATTATCCCAAAACATTTGCTTTTGATGCAATGTGGAAGGTACACATTTACTCTCGTGTATCCAATCATGTCCTAGCAATAGTGCTTGTTTGGCATCTACCACAAAGAAAGCAATCTTCCTGGTTTTAGATCCAATATCAATATTGACAACCAGGACTCTTAATGCATATGTACCTCCCCAAGTGAAACTTCATGTTAGTGGCAGTCAAATCATCTATACCCTTACCCAACTTCTTTAAGGTATTAATCGACATAACATTTAATACTGATCCACCATCCATTATCACTCTACTCAATATCTCGCCATTTCTATGTGCCTTAATGTATAATGGTTTGAGATGTTTACCCATTTCTTCTATTGGCTTCTCAAACACCATTGTTTTAGCTGCTAGGTAGGAATTTCCATCATTGTTGCCCATTTGGCTTCTTCAACAAATACATCTCCATTCAACAGATTAAGCTGACTCCCATTAGCCCACAACTCGCTTGGTATAAGACTAACAATCTCTATCTCTGCTGACAAGAAATCGACTTCTTCTCCCAGCATAAAATCCAACAAAGATTCTTCAAAACTCTATTCTAACACTGGATCGACTAGCTGAGACACTTGATCAATCGGTTGATCAAGCAACTTCAAATCTTTGTACAACTATTCTTTTTTCTCCTTTAATTTGTCAAGATCAACCTTAGCATGCTCTCCATTTGTCAGCAAGATCCTATTATCATTCGGTACAGAAAAATTAGATGATGTCTGACATTCTCCAACACCAAAGGCTTCCTGTAAGGCTTTGGCAACCTTTGGAGAAGAGATTTCTCTTTATCCCTTTCCTTTAACTTCACCGATGAGCATTAGAGCCTGCTTCATCTTTTCAACTGATTTCTTTCTTTGTAACCTTCTTTTCTGAGTTCTTGTTAGAGGCTTAGGTTGTTGTACTCTCTCCTCTTGACAGTTCTGTATCCAAACTCCTTCTTGGACTTTAGCTGAAGGTTTAATCGTTCGGCTACCATGATTATCACCATTTTTTACAATAATTCTCAAAGTTTTCATGCCGTTTTCAACCCTGAATTTGGCCATCTGTTTTCCTCCCTCAAGAATGGGAGACTCATCAATAAACAACAACATCTCTTGCTCTTGATCTTCCTATTGACCTTGCTAATCGTGGTATTGATGACAAAGGGCTACTAGCGACCTCAATTCAGAAGTCTTTGGGCCTATTAGTCTTCTTCTTCCCATCATGGAAGATATTCCTCACTGGCACAAACACCTTTCTTCTGGCTTCCTTCACATCGCTTGGTGCGGGGTCCAAATCCCTTTAAGTACCAAGGATTTTGGCCTGCCTACCCTTTCAAACACACTAGTTCGAGGTTGGTTCACTGTTATCCTTTCATCCTTTAGTTTCAACTGCCATATACTGCGTTCTTTCTTTCCATTACGGCTGCATGAAACCATGTTGATGTCAATACTAGGGAATGGGTCAGTATCGACAGTCATCTCAGCAATACTCTTATCAGCAAGCTTAAATCTCCCTTCATTCAAGGCTTTTTGAACTGCTTGTCGAAATACCAAACAGTTTGAAGTATTGTGACTATAAGAATTATGCCATTTGCAATACCTCTTGTCTTTCAACTTGTTTGCTGAAGGAATCTTATGTCCTTCCATCAAACGAATATGCCAATCCTTCAACAAATAATAAAAAATTTGATCCACCTTAGAGATATCGAATGAATACTCTATTTTCTCATTCAAAGCATTAGGGACTTTTACTCTTGCTGCCCTCAGGGTTGGACACGAGTATGGCTTACCCCTAATAATCTCAGCTGCCATGATCTTTGCTTCATTTTCTGCCGAGATCATATCGTATTCTTTTGTGTCGATTATGGATACGAGATGAGGACCCCTTACTTTGTTAGACCGCCTCTATTCTTTGTCCAAAATGAACTGTTCGACACGTGATGCTTTAGAAGTCAGCTGACCTAAATCATTACATTGTTGTGCCACCAATTTTTCTCGCAACTAAGAGTGCATATTTCCCATAGCAATGGCTACATATTCAACTTTAGGAAACTGTACTGAGCATCTACTAGCCATCTTCCTGAATCATTCTATAAATTCCAAAGTCGATTCGTTGACCTGCTATTTTAAAATCATCAACTCGGTAATGGTAACCTCTAGTTGAGGTCTATAAAATCGACTATGAAAACATCTTTCCATATCTGTCCAATTTTGAACGGAACTAGGTGGCAATGAGGAATACCACGTAAAAGCAATCCCAATAAGGGATAAAGGAAACAACTGTAATTTTTGGTATTCATTTTGACTAGCCGCCCCACATTAGGTCGTAAATCGGCCTATATGCTCAAGATTAGACTTGCCATATTCTCCAGAAACCAGAAAATGTAGTAAAGCTAGGAGTTTTGTAACCTTTTGGCAAAGGTATCATTTTGTCTACCCATTATAGATATGGTTTTCGATAAACTAGACCTTCCATTGGCTTCAATTGTATGCCAAAATATTTTTTTTCATTATTTTAGCTATGATTCCTAGGTCTATCAGCTAAGAAGTGGTTGTTGATAATCCCGATTAGTTGTCCAACTCCTTGTGGATTTCCTACCGATAATGGATTCCATGAATATTCCATATTCAGCAAGATATTAGCAGCCTACAAATTGGATTGTCCTAAATGCGACATACCAATATTCCTCACAACATTAGACGGTCTCCTTGCTAAGTTAACCTGTCCAAATGCGATATTATTTTGGTTATGGTGATTTGGGAACAATCCATGCCCCCAGGCATTGGATTGGTTACCACACAGTTCTGCATAGGTGATATTGGATTAACAAAATGTGATGTATTAACATATGATACCTGTATATCATTTGGCTAGACTGACAGAGTAAATCTTGTCGAAGGCATCGTCATCTGGACATTAGGCATGAATGGTGCATTTGGCAATACCATCCCAGTTGATGGTGCTTGAATAGGGTTGCCTTATCCTAGGAACTAAGAAATTGCCTAAAACACATTCGGCTGAACCTCCGTTAGAGGTCTTAGCAAAACTGTATTCGGCTGAATCACATTCGGTTGATTTGGGAGTGTAGGATATCCAGAATTGGAAACTCCTTGGTGAGCTTCATTATTTTGTCCCATCCCTTTACCCGGCTGTGTATTCCATCCCTGTGAAGAGGATGTTGCGGAGCTTTCAACTGATTTAGATAATCTGGTATCCAACTCCTTAGCATTATGATATTCATTATGTACCATCGATTTAACTATATTTGCTAACTGTTTTGATACCTGGTACATAATATCTTGTATCCCCAAATCAATTTGTTGCCTAATGAATGACGTTGTCATCATAGTAAGTGCCTCTATTATTACCACCGTGGAATCGGTAGGAGTAACGACAATTGGAGTAGACACATTTGCCACTGGAGTCGTTGGTGTTGGTACTACCGGCATCATGGATGTAGGCATCCCGAGTGTCATGGATTCAGTGGCTTTTCTACTACACGTCTTTTTCTATGTTGGTTCCATCTCTTCTTTAGTCTTTCCAGAATGCAATTGCATAAGCCGAACTGACTCAATCTCATATTTGAATTTGGCTATCAATCCACCTACTCTAGTCCCACCGGGCATGCCAATTTTGTTGTTGTGTGAATTTTTAACCGAATGGATCAATCAAAAAGCTTCAACACAATTCCAAAATGATGATCAAACGATTTCGTGAAGGAGGGAAATCTGCTCCTTCACTGTGGATTTCCAAACTACTCAAGAAAGTGTTTGGTGTAGTGAAACAAAATTTTGAATTTAAAAGTTGTAACTAAATGACTGTAAATAAGGAAAACAATAAAGAAAAGCAATAAAAATCTTAAGGATAACAAAAGATAAAAGAAATTGATTTGAAATTTGAGTTTAAGGTCCTTTCCTACAGTGTTTTAAGAACCAGACTGGATCGGTCGGTCCGACCGGTTCAACCGGAACCCGGTGGCTTAACCGATTCGGTTTAATGAAAGGACCAGAAATGTATTTGACCCGGTACGACTCGGGTTGAACCAGCCGGTTTTTGAAAAAATCGGTGACCCAACGGGTCTTTGGTTGAACCAGGTTGTGTGTAATTTTTTTTTTTTGAAAAAAAAGTGTTGAAACGATGTGTTACAATTTTTTTTTTTGTATGAAACTTATTTTTATACTTGTATTGTCATGATTATTGGTTGTTATTTCTTATTTGGAATATTAGGTACTTTACAATGACAATAATTTTAAATTTAGAGTGTTTAATGATTAAATTATGTTAGCTATATTATATATTTTTTAATTTTTTAATATATAACGAGTCAAACCGGTCCGACCAGTGATCCACCGATCCGACCAATGACCCATTAATCCAGTACCTCGGCCGGTTCGATGGCCGATCCGGTTCTTAAAACATTCTTTCCTATTACATTTTTGAATATTTATAGATAAATCTATCTACAGTATCTAATAAGATCTAAGGCGCTGGCTAGCGTGGGAAACCTTCCTAGGTCTCCCATTGTGGGAAATTAATTTTCTACCATTGGATATATTAGTTTTTAAATAATGGGTCAACATTTTTTCGGTTTTTCTTTTTTTCTTTTGTCTTTTTTCTTTTGTTTTTCCCGTTTTGTCCTTGTCTTTCTCCCTCACTGCCAAGCGACTTCTGTCGTAGCGGCAACGACATCGTTGCCAATGACGGCAACACCTCCACCGAGACGGCAACAACTCCACCGACCATCGTAACCACCTTCTTCCAAGCCCTTTTCCTTTACTTGAAGAACACCAAACCAATTTATCCTAACCGCAATTCCCAGTATAATCACAAAATGCCAACAACTTCATCTGCCTCGCCAATTTGCCATGAACACTGTACACACACCAAATGCCAACAAATTTGACTTTTCAAAACCAAATTCTCAGGTCTTTTATTCTCCCAAATTGGACTCAAATCTGATTGTAAAAGGGCACACAGACATCCCAAGACAACCCAGATAAAATTCATCCAGGAACCCAAACCTGTAACTTTGCACTGCGAACACCGGAAAAAAAAATCAAAAAGCTCAAAACTTTGGGAGAATAAAAATTTGGGTTTGTTTCAATTAAATCCTATTTGGGTCAAAGTGAGGCAAGTGTTATTTGCAAGCTTTGTCGCTATTCTGCTTCAACACTTTCTCTCTCGAGATCTTGTGGCGGAACACCGCAAGCAAAACGACGAGAGGCACAAAAGGAGGGATCTGTCTCTCGTTTACTCCGCAAAGGACGTCATGACCTTTCCCTGCGTCGCTCCGCACAGCGACCACGCAACCACGCATCAGCAACCCCAGATCTGGACGATGAGGTAACCATCTTCTTAAAGGTTTTCCTCCGATCGCCACCGCACCACCGTGCCACTAAGACGAAGAGAAGAAGAAGACGGGAATCAGAAGAGGCGAGAGAAAAAAGAAAGGGGGGTAAACCTGTAAAGAGAGGGGGAAAAAGAAAAAAAGAAAAAGAGAAAAGAGAACAAATTTCAACCCTCCATTTGAAATTTAAAAAAATCTAACGGTGTAGACAAAATTTCCCACAATGGGAGACCTAGGAAGGTTTCCCACGCTAGCCAGCGCCTAAGATCTAATAGAATCTAAAATAACTACTGAATCTAATCCCTTATTCATTAAAACCCACGATCCTTATTTTTCGGCCAACTTTCTTGTTGACTTGGTCTTCTCATTTTTGTTGGCCTTTTTAATTAAATGGTTTCCGAAAATAATACAATGGCTTTTTGGATCAACATAGGCCCAATCAGCTTCCAAATTGATTGAAAATCAGCTTTAGTTACCGAAAATCAAATTTCAGTTACATACCATTAAAGACTATAGAGAAAGCTATAAAGAAGATAAGATATAACAACTCGGATTTTTCATTGATAATATTGTTTAAAGAGAAATACACTTATATAACTCTAATTGATACCAATCAATAAATAATAACTATCCATGTGTGAGCATCCTATTATTCTAAACATAAATAAAATAAAAACTATAATAAAACTATTTAACTCCATTCAATATAATCTTTCAACAATTTTATTTTGAATATAAAGCCCATCCTATCATTAATCAACCAAAATTAGAATAAAAAAAGGAAGTTTGATGGGTGTATATATACGTTGAAATTGACTGAACAAATTTAGAATCATGATATTAGGTTCCATGCTTTATCATGAAGTTCATAGCTGCTATCTACAACGGAAAGACACCGTAGTGATTCAGTACCACAGAGTTAGAGAGAAAGAGAGACAGAGAGAGAGAGAGAGAGAGAGCTGACCTGCTTTGGAAAAAGGAGTGTAGATGCAGAAGGAACAGTTGTGTTTGTGCGCGTTTGTTGAAGATAGAAAGATTATATATGAATTCATATACTTGCAGTCTTGCACCGTATGACTCGCAATCTCAAAACGCGGATAAAGTCAGTCCACGTTGTACTCCGCGTGACTTTTTCCACTTTTAAAAATCAGCTGCTAGTAATACATTTCAGACAAGGATAATTATTTATCATCCCATCCATTGGATTTTATAAGAGATAGTATGTTTTTGGGAAGGATGAGAAAATTAAATTATTTTAATATAATTGATTATAATCATAATTAATTTTTGTTTAGGTAAGTTTATTAAAAATAATTTAAAAATAATTAATTTCATTTAGTTGCAATAAAAAAATCAATTATTATAAAATAAAAAAGTATTGTTAACATATTTTCTAATTGTTGAAAATTTGAAAATGAAAACTAGTTTTAGAAAATGAAAATAGAGAATGAAAACAGGAAATATTTTCTCAAACCAAACGCCCCCTAAGATTCTAAACAAGCTGAAAATTTTTTCAAACAATTTAAAAAAAAAAAAAACTGAAATCAGTAAATTTAAATTGTCCCAAACATGACAATTTAGACTAGTCTTGCATGGTGCAAGACTTCACTAGATGTTGCACGCTAGACTCTGCCCATATGACATACTTAGTGGACCCAACTAGAAATACACTCTCATAAAATAATAAGGATAAATGTTAACAAGTGTTTTTAGGATACTGATTAAACAACTAAAAGAAAAAATATATTTTATTGAAATGCGTAAAAAATGTGCTCATATATGATTTTTAAATACGCATTCATATGATTTCTAACAAAAATCTTTCCTCTTCTATTTTTTTAACCAATGTCGTAAGAACACTAGTTAGTAAGACTCAGTAATTATAATTCTCTCACATTTTTTTTAGGTATTTCTCTCTCATCCTAATGTAAAATGGGTGTTTTATCCAAAAATAAAAATAAAACATCGGTGTTAAAAAAACAAAAACAAAATAAAAATGGGATAAAAATATATTAGGAAAAAAAAAGAGACAAAAAGAATGAATGAGTGTAAACAAAATATAAAATTTTTGAAAAATCATAATTATATATAGGATGCTTATTATTTGTTATGTTGTTCTTAATTCATTTTCTTTTTTCACTTACTAGAGTGTGTAACTTGTGTCATGTACGAGATAAATATTTTTTGAATATTTTTATAAAATATTTTAAATATATATACATAAATATTTTCTAAAATTTGTGTTAACAATTAAACTCTTTTTTATTTATTTTAACCATGGATTGTAAAGTGCTCCCTCTAATCCTATTTATAAAAATCAATTAACTAATTTATCTTATTAAATAAAGTGGTTAATTTATTGATAGCAATAAATATGTCTTCAATTTATATTTTTTCCAAAATTATCATTATCATTAATACTTCTCTCTCTTCTAATTGTTTGTCATTATAACTTCTCTTTTTAATTAGGAATATTTTAGTCTAAAAATAATTAATGCATAGGGCATTGTGGACTAAGTCTTATAAAAAGGACCTAGGATCATTTTAATTTGTGTCTTATAAATTGGATTGGAGGGAGTATAATTTTTTTTAATTATAA
This sequence comes from Pueraria montana var. lobata, assembly GCA_026413185.1. Classification (NCBI taxonomy): domain Eukaryota; kingdom Viridiplantae; phylum Streptophyta; class Magnoliopsida; order Fabales; family Fabaceae; genus Pueraria; species Pueraria montana. The sequence continues at coordinate 56,184,669 of CM048654.1, forward strand.
ATTATTGTTGTCTATTATAGATATATAGTTGATTATATATAGGGATGACAATGAGTAGGTATTATAGTATATGCCTCATACCTGCATTTTAAAAAAATCCTTGTACCTAGACCAGACCCTTACCCATGTGAGAAATAGTTGAAGTGAATAATATAACGCAAGAAGGGGGGTTGAATTGTGTTTTCAAAAACTTTGATTTCTTTTTGGTTCTAGAATGACTTCAGAAGAGATTAGTTCAAAATAAATATTTGTTCTGAGCTTAGAATGAAATCCGTAGCAGTTTTCCAGAAAAGATGTTTTCTCATAATGAATCTTCAAGTTTTCTATGTATTGAAAATCTTTCTCAAAGTATTATTTCTTTATAATACATTGTTTTATAAGAGGTAGTTAAATCATTAATGGTTACAGATCATAATCAAATAAAACAACAAAGTGAAAGGAAGTGAGAGATCACACAAAAAATTTTATACTAGTTCACCCCAAACCCAGGGCTACATCTAGTCCTCGCTCTCTAGTGTGATTTTCATTAAATCAACACCACAACCAATCACCACTGGCTTACACTGCAACCTCAACAGGTTCACCACTCCACAGAGCTCATACTAGCTCTTTACACAGCAACAACAATGTCACCACATTGTTACATAATTACTCCCTCACCACAACACCACACCTTGGTCTTGGCTTGGAGATTTCACTCAATACAAAGGATATCTGTGAATCACTGCACAGACTACAGATTCTCCCTAATAGGGGATTTCCACTCAGGAAATATAATCACACTTCTCTCTTGTTTACAATGAATAGCTCACTAAGACTAATGCAGAAGTGGGTCACTATCACTGAGAGGCTTGAAGCAAGAAATACACAAATCCTCATTGAGGAAGAAAGGCTCGAGTTGCTCTCTTTTTTGCTTGTTTCAAGGTTCTTTGAAAGGCTTCCAAGAGATCCATTTTATAGTGTTCAAACAGGTAGTCGTTGGTCTCTTGGCACAGCTATTCCTTGGCAGAAATTTGAAATGTGCCAACTGTATTGACCTGTCATCATTTTGAATATGTACTGAGGAAACCATTCTAATAGACAAATTCTAATGAACTTCTGAAGATACATCAGAAATGTATTCTGATGTTTGCCGAGGAATGACCTATTCTGATGTACGTTCCTTTTGATGAAGACTTCATAATGAGGCTTTGTAAGGAGCATATCTTCATCCCAATGATCAACTCTTGACAACATTGATCATTCTAAAGCAGCTTGCTTCAACATATAGAATATGTAGGTTGCTGTTGGTGTTGAAAGTATTTTGTCCTTGGTGTAGACTTCTGGAAGAGCTATTTAGTTTCATTCTGATGTTCCACATTAGATTCTCATCAAGGACACATCTCAGCTATCAACTTCTTGCATCTACAGTTTATGTTAATCATCAATCTTCTGATGAATCCTCAGAGATTGTTGTTCATATGGCAGATGTGATGTTGTTAACTTCAGTCTTCTGATGAATCCTATGTGTATGTGATTGCATATGGAAGAAATGAAGTTACACTTCATTCCATTCTGATGTCAACCTCAGTCTTCTGATGAGCCCTCTATGTTTGTGGCTGCATATGGAAGACATGATGTTGCTCTTCAATCTATTTTGATGCATAGAGTCTTCAGAGTCTTTTCCTTTAACACATCATGCAGATGTGATCATCTTATAAACATTCTGTCTTGATTCTGAGTAGCATCATTATGATGCTTCTTCTTCTGCAGCTTCATTATGATGACGTAGTCTTTGATCTGTCTTTGATTAAGACTATCATGATGTTTCTTCAACTTGTCAACTCAGAGGTCTTTAGAGGAAGCACTGACTTCATCATAGAGATGTGGCTTCAATAGTCTTTCTAAATCTTCATGTGTTTTACAGTTGAGACATCCATTCTGAGCTTGTTCTAAACTCACCATAATACTTGTTTTCGATCTTGTTCCTCTTTATATATTCTGAAACCCTTAGCAGATTGTTAGCTTGCAGAGCTTCATTCTTCAATTTGCAATCGTTAATGGTTTGTCATAATTAAAACACTGAGGATTCTGGATTCAACAATAGTAACTTTAATATTGGTGTCTTTTTCCATTGGGTAGTTAAATGACTATACCCATACCTGTTATGCACTTTGATTAATATGAAAAATTGATAAATAAATAATATTGATTAAAAATATGATAGTAATTAAATTAAAATTTCATTCAAAAATATTTTATAAAACATAATCATAATTATAAAATATCGCAAAAATTAAAATTCTATTCAAAGATCTTTTACAAAATGTGATTTATGTCTTAGCAAATAAGGAATGTGTTTTTTTTTTTTTGTTGAATTAAGGAATGTGACCTATCTTTTAACAAACAAGGATTAAGGACCGTGATATTTTTTTGTTGTAAATTAATGAACATGATTTATCTCTTAATTATTATTGTTGTTGTTGTTGTTAAAATATTTTATAAAATATAATCATAATTATAAAATATCACAAAAATTAAAATTCTATTCAAAGATCTTTTACAAAATGTGATCTATCTCTTAGCAAATAAGGAATTAATGTGTTATTTTATGTTGAATTAAGGAATGTGATCTATCTTTTAGCAAATAAGGATTAAGAAATGTGATATTTTTTTGTTGTGAATTAATGAACATGATCTATCTCTTAATTAAGGAACGAGATTTTTTTGTTGTTGTTGTTAACTAGAATCAAGACCTTGAAGGATTATGAGAATGAAACATCAGAATGATGTACAGAAGCTAAACCAGAGTCAAGACTTAGAAGGACTTTGAGATTGAAGCATCAAAATGATGGCTCAACAACATGTTTTCCATATGATTCTTAAGTAATGAAGTTTCATCTGAACACTAGAGTTGACAAAATCATATTGATGCATGAAGCAACATCATGTCTTCCATATGAATCACAATGAATGAGGATTCATCAGAAGATTGAAGTTGACAACATTAGAAAGATACATGATGCAACATCAAGTCTTCCATGTGAATCACAAGTCCTTGAGAGATTCTGATGTGGAACATCATAATGAAGTTATAAAGACTATTCAAAAGTTTCACCAAGGACACATTAAACAAAACATCAACAACAACCTACATAAGCTAACAATGTTGAAGTAAGCTACTTCAAAATGATTGTTGTTGTAAAGAATTGATAAGCATGATGAAGCCAATCTATCTACAAATAAATATCATGAGACTTTCATTATAATGAACCTACATCATAATAGGTTCTTCCTCAACAACATCAAAATGAATTTATGATAAGACTCTCAGAAACTGCTCAAATTTGACAATCAAAATGGATACTTCAGAACAAACATCAAATATGTCAAGTCAAGTACAATTGATATATTTTGAACTTCACTTTATGAAGTTGTAAAGCCAAGGGCCCTATTTCCAACAGCTATTTTCTTGGGGAGTCTTGAAGGAAGCTTTTGAAGATAACTTGAAGCAAGCAAGAAAGAGAAACATCAAGATCATCACCTCTATTGAGGATTCTACACAAGAGTGCATTCTGCTTCAAGCCTCTTTACTTAAGAGTGACCACTTCTTCACAAACATGAGTGTTATTCAATTTGTAAAAGAGAGGAGTGTGATTTGTTTTTCCTTAGTGGAAATCCCCTATTTTGGGAGAATTTGTGTTTTGTGCAGTGAATAACATAAAACCTTTATTGTATTATTGAAGTCTCCAAGCCAAGATCAGGTGTGGTGTTATGGTGAAGGAGCAAGTGTGTTGAGAACGTTAAGACAATGTGGGTGCACTAAATAAGGTGTGTGGATGTAACTTCAAGAGCTCGAGTTTAGCTTTGTGAAGTGGTGAACCTATTGAGTTTGCTATTGTAAAGCTAGTGGTTGCTTGTTGTTGAGTTGTTTGGTGAAAATCTCACTGGGAAAGTGAGGACTGAACGTAGTCTTGGGATTGGGATGAACCAATTATGGTGTTCTACTCCTTCTTTTCTCTTTATTGTTTTGAGCATTTAAATCTTACAACTTGTTTTTCATAAACAAACATTTGTGGAACAATATTTTGAACTCAAACACAATTTTCAGTAAATTCCTTTAACTAAACAAAAGTGTTGAAGTTTCGTTCTGAGCAAATAACAGTTTTCCAGAAGTCACTAAGTTTTCATTCTAAACTTAGAACAAATATTTATTGGGTAAATGGCCATTTTGGTCCTTGAAAGTGTAAGTCGCTGACAGTTTAGTCCCTTAAAGATGGAAAATTCTAATTTAGTCCTCAAATGTAAAACAGTGTGACATATTGGTCCTTCCGTTAAGTTAAGTCTATTAACTTTAACGTGTCTACATGCATGGCACCTTATGTGATTACATGGCAAATCGTGTGCATTTGGGCTTCCACGTTATAGCTGAATCATATGGACGAAATTGACAGTAAGTTTGTTGGGGGAGGGGGGGATTTGATTCAGATGAGCATTTAAGAATTCTGGATGTGGAGGGGTTTTCCTTGACTTGGGTAATGCATTTGGAGTCAATTTCATAACATTCTTTTGCTCTATACAAAGAACAGGAGTTGCAGAACATTCTTACAACATTACACATCAAAAACTACTTATGTTTATTCACCACAAAGAACAAGAGTTGCAGTTGTTAATCACCAAACAGAACAGGCATCGTGTTACCACTAAATAATTGTTCTATAAAAAGACAACTAAAAGAAAAGGAACATTGCAACAATGACAAGCCGAAAAGAAGGGAAATTTAAGCAGCAAATTCCACATATTCACATAAAAATTCCATTTCTTGATTTCCAAAATAATCAAACTGAAAAGCATATCATTGGTGAAGAAGAAAGATAGCCTTACCAAGGATTGGTTTGTTGTGCGGAAGGGGAGTGGAGGCTAAAGTATCATACTTGTGGAAAAAAATTCTTGGATCATCAATTGCCCAACACTTTTGATAGTTTGGATTTATCTAATTGGGTAGCACACATTCTTATGGCATGCACATCTTATTCTAGTAAATGGAATTTGCTTTTTGTTGTGACAGTGGATGTTTTATAGAGTATGAGAAACAATCACATGATGAATTCCTTAGCTTAGTTTAATTTTTCTTCCTTATTGCTAATTCAGATTTTTGAGGTGGCGCGAGAGTGTAATATGTTAACTCTGTTTTGTTTCCATTCTTTTTTCCGTGTTTGTTCACCAGTAGCCAAGGGAAGTTTTGCACTTTTCGTTGAAGGGGAAGAAGATTTAAAGTGGGGCTACTGGAGGTTTTGCACTTTCGTTGAAGGGGAAGAAGATTTAAAGAGGGAGGGGAAAATCCATTGCAATATTAACGTTAAAGAGGGAGGAAAAGGTGTTGACAAATTAGTCCATTCTATTCATCAATGACGTGGCAACCTATTTGCACACATGGAGTGCCACGTAAGGACACCACACGCCACGTGTACACTCACGTTAAAGTTAACAGAGCTCACATAACGGAAGGACAAGTTTGTCACACTTTTTTCACTTTCAGGGACTAAATTAGAATTTTCTATCTTTCAGGGACTAAACTGTCAACGGTTTACACTTTCAAGGACCAAAATGGTCATTTACCAAATATTTATTCTGAACAAACATTTTCTGAATTGACTTCAAAATAAAATGTTCCATTGAAAAGGAGCTAAAAGTTTGTGAAAACACAATTCAACCCTCCTTGTGTTATTTTATTCACATCAAGGTAGGGTTGGGTACTAAGGTAATCATACTCGTTAAAACTTGTCGGTAATTACATGTAGCTGACCCCATAAACTCATTAAGTGGATAATTATCCTACCTATTATAGGTAATTTTTGTTGGTACCTGTTGGGTCTAATAACACATTGTCATCCCTAATTATATATCTAGCAATCTATACTTTTTAAAATAAAATAAATGAGAAAATAAAAATTAATTATGTGTTAGGTAGAGTAATAATTTAAATAATTATTGTGAAACAATATTTTAATCAAACTAAAGTGAGTGTTCCTAGTTATAATAAAAAAAATTAAAACAAAATATTTTCATGAAATGACATTTTTAACTATATATTTTTAAATTAAAACCTTAATTCAAGCGATGCGTGCCATGCATGACATATATGTTAATTAGTGAACAATACTATAAAATATTTTAAATTTTTAACATATAAAAATTTGAATTAGGAATTATGAACTAAAAATAATAAAAAATTGTGCTACATATCGATCATGTATCGTAAAGTATAACACTTTTTAAATTATTAATTAGTATTGTGCAATATAATAGTTGGTTAAAGATCCAATTACTTATTATATTTAAAATAAAATATTGGAGAAAATTAAAAAAAAAAGTTGAAATTAAGAATAATATTTTATATGTATAATATTTTATAATGTTAAATTTTTTTTCCTACAACTTTGTTATGACTTTTTTTTCTTTAAAATTCAATTCATCACTTAGAGAAATTAAATTTCCAATAAATATTATTATCTCGTTATTTTTTTGTAACACCCTTTGTTATAATTAAGAATTTTTGTTATTAATTTTGAAATTAGAGGAATAAATCATATTTGATTATTAAAAATGACCTTTCCAAAATTCATCGTTTATTTAAAATACATTTGCCAATAAATATTGTACGTTTGACATTTTTTTTTTTTTTTGTTACCATGTCTGTATGTTCGACATATACTACAACTTCTTCATGGCAAACCTTTTTTTAAAAACGTAGTCCAAACTTTACATTGGCATAAAATTAAAAACTGAATTAATAAAATGAACCGTTTACAAGAAGTAAAAATATACATTTATGGATCAAGAGGCCATATCATTACATTGAGTCAACTGAATGAAATAAATACATCAAAACATAGATTCCTAGTCTACCCACCTAGCCTCCATCATGTTTATTAACTAAAGTGATAGGTAAGTAGTCAAGTTTAGGGATTTATTTGACATCCTAGGAAACTTATTTTGAATTTCCTAAGTTTCAAGAACTAATATGATAATGCTTTAGACTTTTAGGGACCGAAATATTGTTGTCCTAGAATAATTAAGCATTTTATGTGTCTATGTGAGCGTGTTTATAACATAAAATTCTAAAAATATAAATTAGACAATATCAGAGAAAAAGAATATTTGAAATTATATCTAACCATGCACAAAGCAATCTATTTAGCGGAAGAATCTGTGTTCGATTTCCTCCATGTGCAAAACTTCCTTGGGTCAGTGACAGCCACACATCGCAAGCGGGATTAGTCTCTGACCCAATGGGTTGGAGGTCACCATGGCTGACCCAGGAAAAAAAATTGTACCTGCATGGCACTGAGTATAAATAATAGGTACTAAATATACAATTGTATTATGTTATATAATATAATTGTATATATATTTTCATGAACATTACTGGATGGAGGTTCCTGTCAAGTGGAACATCTACTCAGTTCTGATTTAAACGTTTCTATTTCTGTGGAATAAAATTCAGCTTTCATTCCTCAAAAAAAAAAAACAAATCCATGGAAAAATATGTTATAATGTTTTCGTAACTTCCACTAAAGTACAAGACTACAACAAGAAAACTTATATGATTGGGAATTTAACTAATAAATAAAAGATGAACTAGCAAACAATTTTTTCAAGAAACAAATTGAGGGAAATCAATATGAAAGTTGGAACAGAGTTGAGGATCAGAAGGATGGTTTGATTTGCCAACTGATGAGATGCTTCTCTAGGACAGATATGCACAACGATCCATCTCAAAACTTCTCCTGCTCCAGAAAATCTTATGATTTATTTGTCTTTCTTCACTGCATACAACAATTAGCAATGCATGCTCTCAGCGCCTTTAAATTATAGAAACAGGTTCATGCAGCCATAACATTGTAATATGAGTTAGGAAAAAGATTCTCGTACAGACAAGAATTGTACTCCCACGTAACATAGGGTTATTAACTATATGTGTAAATATGGTTAAGTTTATTTTATAACTGATCAATAATATCATAGGGTTATTAACAATCATACATGGTTTACTATATATATAAATGTAATTAACTTTGTTTCATAAATGGTAGTGTTATGAAATTATATATTGACTATCACATGTGGTTAACTACATAGATAAATATGGTTAGTTTTGCCTCACATGTGGTTAAAAGTACGAGTAAATTACATGGACACCCCCTGAGGTTTGCTTTTATTACACTGTTAGTTGCTATAATTACCTACTTTTCAAGTAGTTTTTAAGGCAATTATCTATCCTTTTCTCTCATTTGGAGTGTTGTTTTACTCATTTTCTGTTAATATTGCAAATTAGTTAGAATTTCTTTAGTTTTTCTAGTTTTATGGTTATATCTTAGAGTTTTGCCCCACTTTTTGTAGGAATTGGAGATTGAAGTTAAAGAACACGTTTTGGAGCTGCATTCTGAGCTTTGGAAGCAGTGGAAGGTCATTTGCAAGAGAAATCTGTTGAAGTGCAGAATTTTCAAATCAGCCAAGCCAAAATTCCAGGCTGAGCCAAATGTCACTTAACAGCAATTCTGCACTTGTATATAAAGGACTGACCTTCAGAAGTAAGGGTGCTGGGACATTTTTCAGGACTCATTCTCTATAGCTCGTTTGTACTGTAGTAGAAGAGAGAAAAGCTCTCTCTTTAGTTCTTAGTTTTCTCTTCATCTCCTTTCCCCCTCCATGTGTAATTTCCAGCTGCTCACACCCATGAGTGGCTGATTCTGTAGTTGTTAGGGGTTAGATGTAACCATCCTCAAAACTCTCTTGTATCTTTTGATATTATCTATATATATTCTGAATATTTGGGTTTAAAGTTAGTATTTTGCTTCTTTTCTTAAAGCTTGTTGTGGCTTGATCACCCATAGCATGATCCTTGGACATGACTGTTGTTGGGAAACACTTTCGTTGTCTAGAACTGAAGCAATATACCTCATGAACTTCGTGTCTAGGAATGGAGCTTAGTTCATGGGTTATCTTGTGGTCTCTAGACTTAAAGCTAGTTGCTTCGTTAAGTTGTTGAGGAATCAAGGCTTGGGGGAGTAATCTAAGACTCTCTGCACCTAAGGAATTAGGCTGAGAATGTTTTTATTGACTGATTTTAACTTTTAAATGCTAATAGAATGTATATTATGTGCATGCAAGAAGAGAGTAGAGAATGGTGAGATCTAACCCCTGCAACATCTTCATTTATCTGTTTTAACCTCTGTCTACTGCTGTGTTTGTCTTAAAAACCACAAAAATATCTTCTTTAATTTCTGTTCTGCATTAGTTCTGTTATATCTTTCACAAAACCAACCAAAGTTCACGTTTTTATAGCTTTCTTGTGAAAACCAGTTCAGTCTAGCTAATATCTTTGTGAACATTGCCTGTATTAAACAAATCCCTTGGGAAAACGATACTTGGACTTGTCCATTTACTACTTGTGCGACTGGTGCACTTGCCAAACCGTCCTAACAAGTTTTTGGCGCCGTTGCCGGGGATTTGCATCTGAATATTAGGCAACTTCACATTCATATTATCATAGGCTTTATTCTTTATTCTTTTATTCTTTGTGTTTTTATTTCTGTTCTGTTCGCTTTTTTTTTGTGCTAACTTTCTGTTCTAGTGTTTCTGTTTCTTTTTCTTTGTTTATGCACACAAGACATTCAGCTGATCCTTTGTATTTCGACCCGGAGATAGAGAGGACAGCAAGACTTACCAACAGCTGGACAAAGAAGAGGAAGGCTCTAGAAAGACTTGCTAGCCAAGAACCACTTTCTCCTGCTTCACCAAATCTGTCTTTGACGTCCATCCCTGAAGAAGAAGAATTTATAATGGCAGAAGAAGGGGAAGCGAATCAACCAAGGCGTACTTTGAATGATTATTGTGCCAACACAGGGCCAAGATTCTTCAACACCATAGCCAAACCAGAGGTGCAGGCTCACAATGTTGAAATGAAAGCATCTCTCATCCACTTGATTCAGCAAAACAAGTTCCATGGCCTTGACCATGAAGACCCTTATGCTCATTTGACTACTTTTGTTGATATCTGCAACACTGTGAAGCTACATCAAGTTAATGATGATTATATCTGGATCAGCCTCTTTCCATTCTCTCTTGATGGAAAGGCAAATGATTGGTACAGAGCCATTCCTCCCAACACTCCCTTGACTTGGGACGAGCTGGTTGACAGATTTTTGAACCGTTTCTTTCCTCAATCTAAGATCAACCAAAGGAAGACAGCTATCTCCACCTTCACTCAAGGAGCTGATGAACCCTTGTGTGAAGCATGGGAGAGATTCAATGGCCTGTTAAGAAAATGTCCAGCTCATGGTTTCAATGAAGCAGCTCAAATCAACACCATCTTAGCTGGACTTAGACCTCAAACAAAGCTTATGATTGATGCTTCAGCTGGAAGCAAAATCATGTACAAGACACCGGATGAGGCTAAGGAAATTATTGAAAATATGGCCTCTAATGACTATGAGGTGCAGCATGACAGAACTCTCGTGCAAGTGCAGAAGAGAGGAGTTCTGGAATTAAATTCTCAGGATGCCCTCCTAGCTCAAAATAAGCTTCTCACACAGCAACTTGATGCACTCACCAAGCAACTTGCTAAGATGCCTCAACAACTCCAGGGCTTACAAGCTATTCAGTCCAACACTCAACAAGTCCTTTGCTGTGAACTTTGTGGAGGTGGTCATTCAAGTGGCCAATGCATCATGCCACCAAATTCCCAAGAAGAAATTAATTATATGGGGAACCAAAACCGGCAAGGCAATTCTTATGCTCAACCTTTCAATCAAGGTTGGAGAAACAACAATGCTGGTTGGAAGCAAGAAGCTGGTCCTTCGAACAGACCTCCTTACCAAAGTCATCAACAATACCAACCTCTTCATCAAGACCGTGTTTCTAAGTTGGAGGACACTCTCAATCAATTCATGCAAGTTTCTCTAACCAACCAAAAGAACACGGATTCTTCTATCAAAAATATTGAAGTGCAGATGGGACAATTTGCTAAAGATTTGGCAGAACTTAAAAGTGGAGCATTTACAGCCAACACTCAAGCAAATCCCAAGGAGCAATGCAAGGCTATAACTACAAGGAGAGGTACAGTTGTGGGAGATTTGAGTAGAGAGAAAAGTGAGCAAGAGGTAGTTGTGGAGGATGTAAAAGATGATGAGGAAGAAAAAAATGAGCTGAGTGAAAAAGAATTGAGTGAGGGTGAGAAAATCAGTGAGAAAAATGCAGAAAAAAATGAAATCAGTGAGGCGGCCGAGCCAAAAATGACTAAACACCAGAGGGTGCGAGAAGAGAAAAAGAAGAAGGAAACGAATTCTGTTCCTCCACAAGGATTACCCTATCCTCATGTGCCAACAAGGAAGGACAAAGAAAGGCAGTTTGCACGTTTCTTAGACATCTTCAAGAGATTGCAAATCAATTTACCTTTCTCGGATGCACTTGAGCAAATTCCAACTTATGCCAAGTTCATGAAGGAACTCCTCACCAAGAAGAAAAAGTACATTGAGAAAGATACAATTGAATTAGAAGCTGGATGCAGTGCTATAATTCAAAAGCCATTGCCTTTCAAGCACAAAGATCCTGGTAGCTTTACCATTCCCTGCACCATTGGAAATCTGTCCATTGGAAAAGCTTTGTTGGATTTGGGAGCAAGCATCAATCTTATGCCACTGTCCATGCTTAGCAAAGTGGGGGATGTAGAAATCAAACCTACACGGATGACACTTCAACTAGCAGACCGTACCATTAAGCTTCCATATGGAGTTGTTGAAGATTTGCTAGTGAAGGTGGACAAATTTATATTCCCAGCTGACTTTGTAATTATGGATATGGAAGAGGATGCTGAAGTTCCTCTCATTTTGGGGAGGCCATTCATGATGACAGCCCGTGCCTTGATTGATGTCAGTGATGGCAAATTCAAGATGAGGGTGCAAGATGAGGAAGTCACTTTCAATGTGTTTGAAGCTATGCAGCACCCTAGTGAAGATAAATCATGCTTTAGAGTGGATGTTCTTGATGAAATTTACACCACCTCTAGAAAGCAAGTGCCTAGTTCCACTCCTCTTGAGAAAGCTTTAATTGATGCATTTGAGTTACTCAATGAGGAGGAAGAGAAGGAAATTGATGAATGCTTGAAAAGTCTTGATACTTTGAAGGAAATTCCTCCAAATGAAGAAATTGTTGAAAATTTAAAGAAAGATGAGAAGGTGGAGGAAACCAAGCCTGAATTGAAGGTGCTGCCTCCACATTTGAAGTATGTGTTCCTTAAAGAAAATGGTGGCAAACCAGTCATCATTAGTAATTCCTTATCTACTGCAGAGGAGGAAAAATTAATTGAGGTTTTGAAAGCTAACAAAGGAGCCATTGGATGGTCTATCTCTGATCTCAAGGGGATAAGTCCTTCTTATTGCATGCATAGGATCTTCATGGAGGATCATTTTAAACCAGTGGCTCAACCCCAAAGAAGACTTAATCCTGTGATGAAGGAAGAAGTGAGAAAGGAAGTCTTAAAGCTCTTGGAAGCTGGATTGATCTACCCTATATCCGACAGTGCATGGGTGAGCCCTGTGCAAGTTGTTCCTAAAAAGGGTGGCATGACAGTGATCCGCAATGAGAAGAATGAACTAATTCCTACAATAACTGTCACAGGATGGAGGATGTGCATAGATTATAGAAAGCTCAACAAAGCAACAAGGAAGGATCATTTTCCCCTTCCTTTCATGGATCAAATGTTGGAGAGACTGGCTGGTCAAGCTTTCTATTGCTTTTTGGATGGTTACTCAGGCTATAATCAAATTGCTGTGGATCCTCAAGACCAAGAGAAGACAGCATTCACTTGTCCTTTTGGAGTTTTTGCATATAGGAAGATGCCATTTGGGCTATGCAATGCACCTGCCACTTTCCAAAGGTGTATGCTAGCTATCTTCTCGGATTTGGTAGAGAAATGCATAGAAGTCTTCATGGATGACTTTTCTGTTTTTGGTGGATCATTTGAATTGTACTTGTCCAACTTGGAAACTGTTTTAAAGAGGTGTGCTGAGACAAATCTCACTCTTAATTGGGAGAAATGCCATTTTATGGTGACCGAGGGAATTGTTCTTGGCCACAAAATTTCAGCAAGAGGAATTGAAGTTGACAAAGCCAAAGTAGATGTCATTGAAAAGCTTCCACCACCAGCAAATGTGAAAGGAATTCGAAGCTTCCTCGGGCATGCTGGATTCTACAGGCGCTTCATCAAAGATTTCTCAAAAATTGCCAAACCATTGAGCAATCTACTGAACAAGGACACACAATTTAATTTTGATGCTGAATGTTTAAATGCCTTTAAATTTTTGAAGTCTAGTTTAGTCTCTGCTCCTATACTCACTGCACCTAATTGGAAAATTGATTTTGAACTCATGTGTGATGCTAGTGATTATGCAGTAGGGGCTGTCCTAGGCCAGAGAAAGAACAGAATTTTCCATCCCATACATTATGCTAGCAAGGTGCTTAATGAACACCAAGTGAATTATGCAACAACTGAAAAAGAGCTGCTAGCAATAGTGTATGCCTTGGAAAAATTTCGTTCTTATTTAATTGGTTCCAAAGTAGTTGTGTACACTGATCATGCTGCAATTAAATACTTACTGTCCAAACCCGATTCCAAGCCTAGACTCATTCGTTGGGTTCTATTGCTGCAGGAATTTGATCTTGAAATTAGGGACAAGAAAGGAAGTGAAAACCAAGTTGCTGATCATTTGTCACGGCTTGTGAATGATGAGGTGACCACTCTTGAGAAAGAAATTATTGAAGAGTTTCCTGATGAGAAATTGCTTGCGATGCAAGAAAGGCCATGGTTTGTGGACATGGCTAACTATAAAGCTGGTGGAATCATTCCAGCAGATATGAATTGGCACCAAAGAAAGAAATTTTTCAAGGATTCTCGACTTTATGTGTGGGATGATCCTCATTTATTCAAAATTGGAGCTGACAATTTGCTTAGAAGGTGTGTTGCTAAGGAGGAAGCAAGGAACATCCTGTGGCACTGCCATAATTCACCTTATGGAGGGCACTACAGTGGAGAGAGGGCTGCTGCAAAGGTCCTCCAGTCTGGATTTTATTGGCCTACAATTTTTAAAGATGCTCATGAGCATGTGCAGAGTTGTGATAAATGCCAAAGAACCGGAGGGATATCAAGAAGGAATGAGATGCCACTTCAAAACATTCTTGAAGTGGAGGTCTTTGATTGCTGGGGTATAGATTTTGTTGGCCCCTTACCTTCATCCTTCTCCAATGAATACATTTTGGTGGCTGTTGACTATGTTTCAAAGTGGGTAGAAGCTGTTGCTTGCACCAAAAGCGACTCCAAAACAGTCATTAAATTTCTCAAGAAAAATATCTTCTCGCGGTTTGGTGATCCTAGAGTTTTAATCAGTGATGGAGGCTCCCATTTTTGCAATGCACAATTGAAGAAAGTCTTGGAGCATTATGGAGTCAAACATAAAGTAGCTTCTCCTTACCATCCTCAAACCAATGGTCAAGCTGAGGTTTCTAATAGAGAAATCAAGAGGATCCTTGAGAAGACAGTTGCTTCTTCAAGAAAGGACTGGGCTGTAAAGCTGGATGATGCTCTATGGGCATATAGGACTGCATTCAAGACTCCAATTGGCCTATCTCCATTCCAAATGGTCTATGGAAAAGCTTGTCATCTCCCTGTGGAATTGGAGCACAAAGCTTATTGGGCTCTTAAGTTCCTTAATTTTGATCAGTCCTTGGCTGGTGAGAAGAGGAAGATCCAACTTCATGAGTTAGAGGAGATGAGACTCAATGCATATGATTCTTCAAGGCACTACAAACAGAAAGTCAAGGCCTATCATGCCAAAAAGCTTGTGAAGAGAAACTTGCGGCCTAATCAAAAAGTTCTGTTGTTCAATTCAAGGCTAAAATTATTTCCAGGCAAGCTTAAGTCCAAATGGTCTGGCCCTTTCATCATTAAGGACGTGAAGCCTCATGGTGCTGTTATTTTGGAGGATCCTTCAACAGGAAGAAACTGGACAGTCAATGGTCAGAGATTAAAGCCCTATTTGGGGGGTGAAATTGAAAGGCTGACCACGATTCTTCATCTAAGTGATCCTTGAGGTCACCAAATGTCAAGCTAATGACAGTAAAAGAGCGCTACCTGGGAGGCAACCCAGTTTTCTTACCTTTTTATGTCTGCATTCTGCATTTTGAAGTGTTCAATTTAGTTAGTTGTGTGCTTTGATTATTTAGAGTTCATGTGTTTGTTCCTTGTGTGAATGTTGTGTGCAGTTTGTGGTAATTTTGTTTCTTTGCAATGTGATCATTTATAAGCATCATTCAGTAGTTGCATATGTGCCATTTAGCTGTATAGTGCAGTGCTTAGGTACTGATATGCATAATTCGCATTCTGGTCATGCTTGTGCAAGAATTTTTGCTTTTAAGTGACTTTTGGCTCAAGCCACTGATACTGGCTCCAAGCCAAAAGCCACTTTGTGATCCCTGTCCAAATTCGAGCTTTCTGCCAAGCCATGCCTCAGGGCCAAGCGAATTTCCACTTATTCAAACCCTCTGATCTTTTTCAAAATTTTCCCACGTTCCAAGACCCTCAACTTACCCCACAACGTCTCCACCTTTCCCTATCACGTTTCCCTATGCCCACTACAGTTACATTTCCCTCTTCACCTCTCTTCTCCTCCAATCACGTTGGGTCACCATCTTTCCCCTCCAATCAGAATTTTCTGACACAATTAATTACAGCCACCTACTTTCTCCAATCAGATTCACCTTTTCCTACTCTTTCCCCAAACCCTCACGTCTGCCCCTACACTCCAGCACTTCCAACCCTTCAATCTTTCACTCTGTCCTACTCTTACACTCCCATCATACCTCTAAGCCTGCAACTAAACCTGCAACGTTCTTCATCCCTCAACTCAGCATCCATCACTAGGACTGTGACTCTTCCCTCTCGGTCCGCTCTCCATTCCCACCTCGAGCACCACCATTGCTGTCCACGCGTGAGTTCTCCTCCGCGATTTCTGCCCCATTCTCTACTGTCATTTTCATCTCTTTTCTGGAAAAGATCTTAGGGTCCCTTGTTTTTCATGATTATGCAGTTCTGTTAAGTTTCTTTTTATTTTTCCTCTGTTGCAACTTTTGGAAGCATATGCATTGTTTGATTTGGTTTGTGTTTCATGATAAAACTTTGACCTTTTGTGTGTGAGTCTTCTGTTATCTTCACCTTTTGTTGATAAAGGTCAAACCTTTTGTTATACCCTTCTTTTCTATCTCTTGTTTTGAAGTTTCCCTTGAGTGATTTGCCTTTTTCGATTTCTGGTTGTGGAAAAAGAACAATCTTTTTGTGTGTTCTCTGTTGCTTGTGCCTTTTTGGGATAATTTTCCTTTTTAAGGTAGTCACATGTTTGCTCTCTCTTTTCCTGTTCGTGTTGCTGTTCGCACTTTGGGAAATCTGTTGTTGTTCCCTTTCTGTTTTCTGTTTCCTTTCAGTTTGCTCTTGTTTTTAATGTTTGAATATGTGTAGATCTTGTCCTTGTCATTATTTTCGGGACCACTGATGGTTCAAGTGCTGGTTTTTCTGTTTATTCTTTAAAGGTTCTTATTTTCTCTGTGATCTGGGACCACGTTTTGGGTCCCTGTACTGCTGTGATAGTTTAAATATTTTTCTGTATTCTGCTGCTATTGCGTGCTACAGGGGAGCACATGGTCCTTTGTGAATTTTCTATTTTTCCCAAAAAGCTCCCCTTTGTCTTTTTCTCTTTTTCTTTTTGTGCTTTCTTTTGTTTGCACGTGTGTTTTTAACTACCTAAGAACTGGGACCACTGTGTCTTTCTTTGGATTTGTCAACACACCAGTGCTGGAACTACATCTCCCTGCACAATTGTAAAAATTTCAGATTAAGTGGAATTTGGCTAAGCTATCCTGTGGATGCTAAGCCAAATTCTCTGTGCATTGCTGTGTCCATTTTCTGTTCCTGCACTTGCATGTGACGAAATATCATTGCTGTTTTGTGGATTCTCAGTTCTATATTTAGCTTTTCATCAATTCCTTTTAATATTTTTCTTTTATTCGTGTTGTGTTTCAATTATGTTGTGACTTCTATTTTTCTGTTCTTGTGATTTCCATTTTTCTGTTTCTTGTTGCTCATTGTGTCATTAACTGATTTACTTTCTTGTGCCTTCTGTTCTATTCTGTTTTGTTTCTGTTCTGTTGTGTAGCATGGCTCCTAAGCACAAGCAACCTGCTGCTGACTCCACCTCCTCTGCCAAGAAGCAAAGAGTCACAAGGAGGGGTTCTTCTTCCCGTGCTCCTCCTCAAGCTTCACGCGAAGATGATGAAGTGCAGGAGATTCCACCCCCACCACCGCAGCCCCAAACTCCTCGTGAGCCCCTTCAGAAGAACCGCTTCCTGGCTCCTCCTAACCAATAGCGTTTCAAGAACAATGCCAACAGAAGTTTGATCAAGGAGCGAGAAGTGCAACTGCTGGCTGGCGATTTCCAGGAAATACAAGATGAAATTGCTCGAAGGAAGTGGCAGAAACTTACCAACTTTCCCCTCAAGATCAATGAGGAAATGGTGCGCGAATTCTATGTGAATGCTATTCCCAGGCGCACCAGCGACCCTACCCGTAGGTCTTGGGTGAGGGGTTGCTTTGTCTACTATGATGCTCCTTCCATCAACCGGTTTCTGGCCAATGATTTCACCGACCCCAACAACCAAGATTGCGGCTTTTTCTTGATGTCTACTAGGAGAACCTCTGTCACCAACACTGCTGTGAGCAACAGCCTCTGCATTCCAGGCCACTCGTTTGTTGAAAATGACGCGGGGAAGGCCCTACGCTTCAAGAGACCATCTTTGAAAACCATTTCACAAATTTGGGCCTTCTTCCTCTTCTCTAACATCACACCTACAACTCATACCTCTGAGTTGAGCATGACCAGAGCCTTCATGGTGTACTGCATCATGAATGACATTGACATCAACATTGGGAGGATAATATCAAGAGAAATCCACAAATTTGTGACTGCCAAAGCTCCTACCTCTCCACCACGACCTCTAGGGTTTCCAGCCCTTATCACTGCATTATGTGAGAGCCAAGGAGTGAATGTCCGCCGTTCTCCCCTCCTCAACCTCCGGGAGCCAATCAACATGCGTTTCATTGACCAGCATTGCCGCAACCCCGCGGAAGTGGATGCTCCTCAACCTCCCATTCCTCTTGCAGTGGAGCCCTTTAACAGATCCCAAATGGAAACTGCTTTCATGTTCCTTTTCCAGCAACTGGCAGCAGTTCATCGCAGCCAACAAACTCTAAATTCTTCCATTTATTATTATTTGAACCCTGCAGCACCACGACCTCATGGTCGTCTCCACTGGCCATCCCCTTTTGAGTTCGAAGCTATCATCGCGTGGCCTGGGGACAGACCTCCTTTTTTGGGGGGTGCTGGAGCTGCTGCTGCCCCAGATGGTGCTGCTGGAAATGATGCAGCTGCTGCTGACCATGAAGCAGAGGAGGAGGCTGTAGCAGAGGAGGAGGAAACTGAAGCGGAGGAAGAAGGAATAGAAGAGGAGGAGGAAGAATTCGGCAGTTCGGAGACCGAAGAAGATTAGAATGTTTGATGGGGGATTTGCTGGTTTAATTCCCATTGCAACAAGACAAATTATTTTTTTTCTTTTTCTGTTTTTACATTTCAGTACTTTAATTTCAGTGCATGTTAGTTCTTTGTGGGTTTGCTGTTAGTTAGGTGTTGTTAGTTTAGTTGTTATTATGGTGATGTTGGCCAAGGCCTTGTTGCTTGCTAAACTTCGTACTTATGTTGTGTTTTGTTTGCATGTTTTAATGTTTATGTTGTGGTTGTTCATGGTTTTAGAAAAATTCCATCGTGCGTTATCCTTGTTGCTTCCCGCGCTTTTTAAAGAAAAATACGTTTGCGAAACCATGATTTGAATGATTTTTGTGACTGCGCGTTTCGTTAGCATAGCTTGGATGCACGTTTATGTTTGAGAAAAGTTTCAAGCATGATTTGATTGTGAGGACAGATTTGAGAATGTTTGAGAAATGATTCTTGTGAGTTGTGTGCTGTCTCAAATGATTATGAGTGCCACCTTTGGCACCACTGTTGGTTTTGAGCAATTCTCTTGTGATGATTTTTGCATGTTAATAAAGAAATGATCAAGGCAAATATTGTTTGATGATTGTGAATCCTAGAGCCAAAAAGCCATCCCGGTTACTGTCATCTATTTTGTGCAGCCCCTTTGAGCCTTAATTGAAATTAATTTTTGTCATGATAACCCAAGAGCCTAAATGAAAAACAATTCACTTTCCTTACCATTGGATAAGAGAGCAATTGCATGTGTTGGGTTTAAAATAAGTTTGGGGGAAATCTTGCATGAAATGAAGAACTTGGGAACAATTGTGGGTCACTCTCATTAAATTAAAAGAAGTGTCACAGCAGTGTGTGTCTTATGTTCTATAGATTCTGTTTGTGTAAAAAAAAAAAAAATCAAGAAAAGAAAAGAAAAAGAAGATCAAGGAAAACAAAAAGAAATAAAAGCTGTGGTACTTGTTGTGATTATAGTGGCATGTTCTTGAGCTTAAAGTTGAGAAATGCAAGGAGTTGGTATCTTTACCATTGTGAGTAAATAAGAGGGATTGGGAAAATCTAAAAAAGTTCATTGATTGCTCTCTTTATCTCATGGTGTTTTGTCTATCTAGAAAAACCAATTTCTTTTCAAGCCTAGCCACATTTCAGCCCTTGATCAAGCCCTTGTATTCTTATTTTGTGTGCATAATTTTGTTGCATTGAGAAGGAAGGCAAAACTGATTTTGTGGTTTCCATTGTGTGTTGACTGTGAGAGAATTCAGCACCCATACCACTTGGTGCTTGAGTGAGACACTTGAGTGAAAAGAATCAAACATTCTTGGATTTTGCCAAATCTTGATTGTTATGCTTGGTTCATTTCTTGAGAAATTAGGTACTTGCATCCTTGTTATGGTTTCGGTTTAAGGCACCATGCTTGAAATTCGAATCATTGGTTTGGTCTTTTTCAATTCTTAGAAGGAAGCATGTTTTGGATTTGTTAGGATGGGATTAATCTTGATCCATGATTTCTGTTTTAGTGGTAGCTATTTTCAGCTTTATTAGTTCCTTAATTGTTGTCTTTATCTTTTGCTTGAGGACAAGCAAAACTCCAAGTTTGGGGGAGTTGTTAGTTGCTATAATTACCTACTTTTCAAGTAGTTTTTAAGGCAATTATCTATCCTTTTCTCTCATTTGGAGTGTTGTTTTACTCATTTTCTGTTAATATTGCAAATTAGTTAGAATTTCTTTAGTTTTTCTAGTTTTATGGTTATATCTTAGAGTTTTGCCCCACTTTTTGTAGGAATTGGATATTGAAGTTAAAGAACACGTTTTGGAGCTGCATTCTGAGCTTTGGAAGCAGTGGAAGGTCATTTGCAAGAGAAATCTGTTGAAGTGCAGAATTTTCAAATCAGCCAAGCCAAAATTCCAGGCTGAGCCAAATGTCACTTAACAGCAATTCTGCACTTGTATATAAAGGACTGACCTTCAGAAGTAAGGGAGCTGGGACATTTTTCAGGACTCATTCTCTATAGCTCGTTTGTACTGTAGTAGAAGAGAGAAAAGCTCTCTCTTTAGTTCTTAGTTTTCTCTTCATCTCCTTTCCCCCTCCATGTGTAATTTCCAGCTGCTCACACCCATGAGTGGCTGAGTTCTGTAGTTGTTAGGGGTTAGATGTAACCATTCTCAAAACTCTCTTGTATCTTTTGATATTATCTATATATATTCTGAATATTTGGGTTTAAAGTTAGTATTTTGCTTCTTTTCTTAAAGCTTGTTGTGGCTTGATCACCCATAGCATGATCCTTGGACATGACTGTTGTTGGGAAACACTTTCGTTGTCTAGAACTGAAGCAATATACCTCATGAACTTCGTGTCTAGGAATGGAGCTTAGTTCATGGGTTATCTTGTGGTCTCTAGACTTAAAGCTAGTTGCTTCGTTAAGTTGTTGAGGAATCAAGGCTTGGGGGAGTAATCTAAGACTCTCTGCACCTAAGGAATTAGGCTGAGAATATTTTTATTGACTGATTTTAACTTTTAAATGCTAATAGAATGTATATTGTGTGCATGCAAGAAGAGAGTAGAGAATGGTGAGATCTAACCCCTGCAACATCTTCATTTATCTGTTTTAACCTCTGTCTACTGTTGTGTTTGTCTTAAAAACCACAAAAATATCTTCTTTAATTTCTGTTCTGCATTAGTTCTGTTATATCTTTCACAAAACCAACCAAAGTTCACGTTTTTATAGCTTTCTTGTGAAAACCAGTTCAGTCTAGCTAATATCATTGTGAACATTGCCTGTATTAAACAAATCCCTTGGGAAAACGATACTTGGACTTGTCCATTTACTACTTGTGCGACTGGTGCACTTGCCAAACCGTCCTAACATACACCTGGCACCCCTCCATTTTTGAACCCTACAAGAAACCCCATAATTTTTGGACTTTCGTTACACCGACCCCCCTTACAGTCATAAACCATTACACTGACCCCCCTCTCAAGTTTAAAAAATATTACACTTATCCCCCCTTAGGGGTGCTCAAAGTAATGTAAAAAATTAGAAGGGTGCTAGGTGTAATAAGAGCAAACCTCAAGAGAGGTCTATGTAATTTACTCTAAAAGTAAATGAATGTGGTTGCATCGATTATCTTTGTGTGATTAATAATATCACAAGGTTATTGAAATGTTTTTCAGTGGTTAATTTTATCTCATAAGTGGTTAACCACGAGAGGCCCACTTGGCCCAAACTCATGCGTGTGAAACTTTCACCTCTTACTAGCCTCTTTGAAAGCTATCAACTCAAAAGGATATATAAACTAGCGAGGCAAAGCTATCCTAGGCAATGTGAGACTTAGCCTTTTGTAATACTCTCCAAAAATACAACATGTTTATGCGAGTCCTTTACTACCATAGAGAACCAATTTCCTAATTTTCATCTTGAGAAAAAATGTGAAACTGTTGGGAAGGAGTCAGGGAGAATTGTTAGACCTCCCATTACCCAAGTGTACACTAGAGAGAAAACAAGGACTACATAGACTTGAGGAACGTTTTTCTATTTTTTGTTTTTCCTTCAATTTTCTTCTTTAAATCTTTGTGCTAGCTACTGAATCAGAGAGGAGTGAGAGAGGATCTTATGTTATACAGATCTTGTATTACTGATCATACCATATCAGATTCAGTAAGACTTGAGGGATTAGCAATAGTAAATCAATATAACAGCACCTTTTTTTATAGTATCATATCTCACTGAGATGGAGTTCTGTTGCATTGCAGTTTACTTAAACTGTTCATCAATAATGCACTGCCAAAATTAGTATGCTGTGACTTATATGCACATACCATCAAAATCTGTGATTTTATAAGTCATTATGCAGGCAACAATTCACATTTGTCATTTTGTATTGTAAATTGGATAAAAAAAATCTAGAAGATACAGCAACACACAGTAGATGGGTTTATATCCCACTGAAAAAAAAAAAAGAAAAAAAACTTCAGAAGATGTAGCAACAAATACACACAGTAGATAGGTTTCTATCCAACTTAATAGATAACTCAAAGGAACATGGAAATGGTAAAGCAACAATACAATTACAATCTAAAGGGAAAAAAAAGGACATCTTGATTGTTTGTATATTTTACCAAAACTTGCATTCTCTCTCATGTCAAACATCATGAAATAGGATTGGGAAACTAAGACATGTTCAGCAAAACAAACAGCTCACAGTTCTTGAAGCAACAATACCATCAATCCCAAGTCAGAAAATAAAAAACAAGATGTGAAAAAATAAGGCCACAGAAGGTGCAGAAAAACTTGAATATCATCACAGATTCAGAACTTCAAAAGAAAAATTTAGACATGTGAAGAGAAACTCACCTCCACAAGCGATATGAACCATCGAGCCATTGCTAGAAAATGGTGATTGACACAAACAATTGGTTGCTTCCTTGTTTCCATTCATCACAAAATAAGTCATATACTGAATAAGAAAGAGAAGAATGGACACTGAATGAGGCTGTCTAAGTGCAAAATAAGTCAAATGATAAGGGTGGATTTTTAGGCTTTCTGGGAATCTGAGTGAATAGATTATGGAGGCAAGAGGACATGCAATTGAGAATATTCATGGAAATTGGATAAGTGGAGTAGCCCAAGATCTTGACTCAAAAAAAATAGCTGAGAGAAGATGGTGCAGGAGAGACATTTTGGGCCAGTCTTCACCAACTGTTCTTGCACATCTTCTTTCTAACAGTGGGCAGCTATATATGCTGAGTTGCTGTAAAGATACAAGGTTAGGAAATCCTTCAGGTAGTGATCTCAAACCACGGCAATTGCTGATTTCAAGACTCACGAGTGATGAGAGATTCCCTACCCAGTCTGGTAAACTTCTGCCACAATATCCATCTATTACTAGTTTTTAATTGAATGATATGGCTGCAAGCCTTGTAAAATCTTCTCATCCATCAACTGCTGCCATAAATCATACGCAGCATCCTCCCACCGTAACTTCAATTCTTGAAGATATTGCTTCTCAAGAAGTACCTTTGCAGACTCAACAACTGCAGCATTCTCTCGCAGGTAATCCAACCATTTATTTTCCAATTTCCCTCTAAGGCTGTTTAGCCCACTCAATTCACTTATATCGCAGACACATTCCCAGTCCAGTAAAAAATGTGTCAGTGTTTGAAGATTGGTCAACTGTTCCAACCCACGTGGCATACATTTCAATCTCTCACAACCATTCAATTCAAGATGCCTAAGACTTTTGTTGATATCTGAGGGTAATTTTTTAAGTTGAAAACATTCAGAAAGTTTTAGAGTTTGCAAGTTACGTAGGCTAGTAACATCTCGTGGAAGCTTTACCAAAAAATGATTCCTTGAAAGATCAAGATATCTCAAGTGCTTCAACTCTCTAATAATATTTGGAATTGTTACAATATCCAACCCCCAGAGTGTTAACACCCGTAAGCACTTTAGGCTTATAGGAAAAGAAAAATGAAGATGTAACCGATCCAAATTTTTGCTTCCAAAAAGTGGGTTGTCCAAGCACAATAACTGACCTTAACTTGTAGGAAGATGATGATGTCTCTGCAAAACGTATCGATGTACGAGATGACAAATAACGTGTTCTGTTTTCCAATGTTCTCCTTTTTTCCTTCAACACTGGTATATTCTTTCCCAACCACCAGCTGTGCTAGATCATGTATCAGGTCATGCATTTTACAAGTACTTATGTCACCACAATCATCTATAATCACATCTTGGAAAAGTGACATTGACAGCAAATTCATGAAGTACTTGTGACCAACATCTTCTTCACTTCTAATGTCATTTGGTAGTTGAATGAACCCCTCCGCTACCCATTACTGAACGAGTGTTTTCTTGTCAAACTTAAAACCTTTTGGAAACAATGAACAATAAGCAAAACAGGTTTTCAAAAATGAAAGAAGATGGTCATAACTCAGTTTAAGGATTGCAAAGATTTTGTTTTTCTGTTGATCTATCTTTGAAAACTCAACGTCCCTAAAATATAGCCAATCACTCTGGCCCAAGTCTCGAGTATGCAAGAGGCTGCCAATAGTTCTGATGGCAAGGGGAACCCCAGCACATTTTTTAACAATATCCCTTCCTATGGCAAACAACTCCCTATCATTTGGTTCTTTCCCCCCATCAAAAGCCACTCGACAGAATAGCTTCCAAGATCTTTCCAAATTCAGGCCTTCTAAGAAAAGGGATGGATGTGTGCCCATTATTTTTCGCCACGGTCCTACTCCGTGTTGTTACAATTATGATACTCCCTTTACCTCCTTCCTTGACTAAGCTCTTGAATTTATGCCACAGCTCACCATCCTCAATCCACTCGTCATCCAGCACAAGTAGATACTTCTTCCCCTGAATTTTGTTTCTGAGATAATGTTGTACTTGCTCAATGTCACTATTCTTGTCATCCCCAATCATCTTTCGAGCTATTTTCCTTATGTCAAATTCATCTGAGACACACACCCATATTTTGTGCTCAAATTAGCGTTGGACAGCATCATCATTATAAACAAGTTGAGCAAGGGTAGTCTTACCTAGACCTCCAATCGTTTGTGTTTGACCCCGTAGGTTCAAGGAATCCATTAACTCTTGATAATGAGTTTGAGCTCTATGATATAATTAAGATCTTGGCCAGGACAATTGAATGTAAATTATATTACTTTATGCTATCCGAACATTAAGGAATGTTTGCTAGACGCCTACCTTGATTAGTAAATTAATTATGATTAATTATATTCTTTGGAATCAGCAATGAACAAAAGAGCGAAGATACTGTTCCAAAATACGGTTAAGGACTTCCGTCTGTCCATCCGTCTCTGGATGATAAGAAGTGCTCATGTGTAATT
The DNA here is from genome assembly GCA_026413185.1 of Pueraria montana var. lobata. NCBI lineage: Eukaryota > Viridiplantae > Streptophyta > Magnoliopsida > Fabales > Fabaceae > Pueraria > Pueraria montana. Next base: position 56,210,154 of record CM048654.1, read on the forward strand.
GAGTTCCACATAATTTGAAAAGTTCCCGCCAGAACTTGCTAATAAAGATGGGATCATGGTCAGAAAACAAGCTACAAGGGAAACCATGATGCTTACAAATAAGGTCCAGGAACCCACAACCTCTCCCTCTCCTCTTCTCCCTTCAACCACTAAGTCAACCTTATAACTCCTGAGGGTGGGTAAAGGTTGAAGGAGGCCAACGGGGCATTTTGTTTTGTACTTGGTTTGTTGACACATAAGGCACTGCTCAATGAACTGTTCAACATCAGAGCGCATTCCCTGCCTAAAGAATTCTCTTGTAACCGGGAAAGAATATTGAAAACACCCATGTGACCGCTAATAAGAGTTTGGTATGTAAAAGGATGGATTTGAATGGTGAATCTGAATTCACCCAAATTCTGTCTTTGAAAAGAATCAACCCATTGTGTATATGGTAGTCCCTATGATCCTCCAGTTTATCCTATATCTTCTGGAATAAAGATGCAAATATAAGCTTATTGACTTTTATAATAACTGTAAATTTTTTTACACTAGCAATGCCTAAAATTAAACTCTATAAAATAAGACTCTAATATATTATATACGGGTAAATTGTATCAGCTTGACACTGACGGTAGATGTTTTACCATGGAAAAATTCAACATACTTAAACAGTGAGGTTCAACTTCTATATAATATACATTGCATGGAAAAATTAAGATATTGTTTCCATAACTTCCACTAAATTACAAGTTTACAACAAGAAAAACGTATATAATTAAGAATTTAACTAATAAATAATAGATAAACTACCCAAAATAGAAAATTTGCAACCAACAAATTGAGGGAAATCAATATGAAAGTCGGAACAGAGTTGAGGATAAGAAGGATGGTTTGATTAGCCAACTGATGAGATGCTTCTCTAGGACAGATATGCATAACGATCCATCTCAAAAGTTCTCTTGCTCCAGAAAATCTTATGATCTATATTTGTCTTCCTTCACTGCATACAACAAGCAATGCATTCTCTCAGCGCCCTTAAAAATTAAAATATAGAAACAGGTTCATGCAGCCATAACAATGTAATATGAGTTATATTATTCATAATTTCATATAACAATTTTTACTTGACTTTCAACAGTACTACTTTTTTTTCTCTATCTCTCTCTCCATCACATCAATAATCTTATTACACACTTGTCCCTCTTCTTTTCCTATCTCTCTCTTTATTGTACAATTTTTGTACAAAGAAATTGTATAAAAAAAAATTCGTAACAAAATGTCAACAGTAGAAGAACAAAAGGAAGCAGGAGTCATCATACAACCTTGTGTAGTGATAGCAGTAATCTCATACTTGCAAAAGGGATATGCCTATTGTCAATTCTATCTTTATTCTTATTCTTTAACAACTAACTTATTTCTTATTTTTCTTTAATATTCTTTGTTCAATAGTTGAGTCATAGAAGTAGTCTATTACCATTTTCTACACTTTTCTAAATTTCTGTTTATACCATTAGGGCCTATTGGTTTTGACAGAACATCTGCAAGAATGTCAATAGTCCTCAGCGAATTTCTCACACTACTCCTATAGGTGGACATTCTGGGATTTTAAGAACCTGTTAGAACTAAAGATTGCAGGCTAAGTATTAAAAAGTAAGAGATTAAGAAATAGCAGAAACTTTTGGCAGCCAACCATTGGCAAACTCACTTGTAGAAGATTGGGAGTTAAGGGTACAACCAACTGAAGTTCTAAGGGTGAGAAGAACAAGCATGAAGACAAAACTGAGGTGCTTATTTGATGCAAAAACCTTAGAATGTTTATGTGACACTACCATAGAGAACCAATTTCCTAATTTTCATCTTTGGAAAAAAATGTGAAACTGTAAGGCACGTTCTTCCTATTTTTTTTTTCCCCTTCAATTTTCTTCTTTAAATCTTTTTGTGCTAGCTACTGAATCAGAGAGGAGTGAGAGAGGATCTTATGTTATACAGATCTTGTATTACTGATCATACCATATTAAAATCAGTAAGACTTGAGGGATTTGCAATCGAAAATCAATACAACAGTACCATTTTTTAGATTATCATATCACATTGAGATGGAGTGCGTGTCTGGTTACCCATCCAGAACACACGTAATATAGAACTTTCACGTCAAATTTGTAAATGGGATGCAAAATCTAGTTATACGAGCTTCAATTAGACGTGTGTCACTGTCATCCCCTTTCAACAGGCAACCAAACACACTAGGAGTTTTGTTACAATGCAGTTTATCTTAAACTGTTCATCAATAATGCACTGCCTAAATTAGTTTGCCATACACATCAAAATCTGTGATTTATATGCCATTATGCAACAATTCACAATTTTCTATCAATTCAGCGCTGCCACATTGTCATTTTGTATTGTAAATTTGATAAAAGAATTTTAGAAGATTCAGCAACACACTAGATGGGTTTCTATCCCTATAATAAAAAGAGTAAATTACACGGATCCCGTGAGGTTTGCCCTTATTACATCCGATATCCCTCCGTTTTTTAACCCTACATAAAACCCCTTAATTTTTTTGGCTTTTGTTACACCGACTCCCCCCCCCCCCCCCCCCTCTTAGGTGTAAAAAAAGCGTTACACCGAACCCCCCTCCCTTAGGGGGTTCAAAGTAATGTAAAAAAACGGAGGGATATCGATTGTAATAAGAACAAACTTCAGGGGAGGTCCATGTAATTTACTCTAATAAAAAGATTTTTTTTTTTTAAAAAAAAAACTTCAGAAGATGTAGCAACACACACACAGTAGATTGGTTTCTATCCCACTTGAGTGATAACTCAGAAAATGTTCTGCATGCAGAACCAGGAGAAGACAATTTCTGGTTCTCAAAGCAAAAATACAATTACAATCTAAAGGGAAAGAAATGGTTTGTCAATTGTTTGTATATTTTACTAAAACTTGGATTCTCTCTTATGTCAAACCCCATGAAATAGGATTAGGTAACTAAGCCATGTGAGCAACAAAACCATCAATCCCAAGTCAGAAAATAAAGAGACATAAGGCTACTGAAAGTGCAGAAAAACTTGAATATCATCACAGATTCAGTACTTCAAAAGAAAAATTTAGATAATTGAAGAGAAACTTACCTCCACAAGTGATATGAACCATCGAGTCATTGCTAGAAAATGGTGATTGACACAAAAAATTGGTTGCTGCCTTCTTCATATTCATCATAAAATAAGTCACATTCAGAAAGTGAAGCTAGAGGCAAGAGAAGAATGGACACTGAATGAGGCTGTCTAAGTGCAAGTAAGTCAAATGATTGGGGTGGATTTTTAAGCTTTCTGGATATCTGAGTGAATAGATTATGGAGGCCAGAGGACATGCAATTGAGAATATTCAAGGAAGGTGGATAAGTGGAGTAGTGCCAAGATCTTGACTCAATTAATATACTTGAGAGCAGATGGTGTAAATGGAGAGACCATAACTTTTGGGATATGAGCTATTTTGGGCCAGTCTTTACCATTTGTTCTTGCATATCTTCTTTCTAACAGTAAGCAGTTATATATGCAGAGTTCCTGTAAAGATTTTAGGTTACGAATTCCTTCAGGTAGTGATTTCAAAGCAATGCAATTGCTGATTTCAAGACTCAAGAGTGATGAGAGATTCCCTATCCAGTCTGGTAAACTTTCGCCACAATATCCATCTATTACAATTCTTTTAATTGAGTAATGTGGCTGCAGGCCTTGTAATATCTTCTCATCATTCTTTTTTTTCTTATGAAAAGCCAATATCTTCTCTTCATTCGACAAGCTGTTTACTTTATCTAGATTTTCAATTGAGTGATGTGGAAGCAGGCCTTGTAATTTCATTTCATCTTCCAACCAGCTGTTTTCTATTTCGTTCACAAGTCTTTCTGCAATAGGATCCTCCCACCATAGTGGCGATTGTCTAACCTTCTCACCATGCCTCCACCGTAAATCCAATTCTTGAAGATGTTGCTTCTCAAGAAGTACCTTTGCAGACTCAACCACCGCAGCATTCTCTCGCAGGGAATCCAACCATTTAATTTCCAATTTCCCTCTAAGGCTGTTTAGTCCACTCAGTTCACTTATATCACCGTTTTTACTTAAAGGGTCTAACAAAAAATGTGTCAATGTTTGAAGATTGGACAATTGTCCCAACCCACACGGCATACACGTCAATTCCTCACAATCATTCAATTCGAGATGCCTAAGACCTTTGTTGATATCTGATGGTAATTCTTTGAGTTTTAAACATTGAGAAAGTTTCAGAGTTTGCAAATTATGTAGGCTACTAACATCTGGTGGAAGATTTACAAGAAAATGATTCCTTGAAAGATCAAGATATCTCAAATGCTTCAACTCTCCAATACTCTTTGGAATGGTTACAATCTCCAACCCACAAAGTGTTAACACCCGTAAGCACTTCAGGCTTAAAACAAAACGAAGATGTAATGCTTCCAAATTTTTGCTTCCGTAAAGTGGCAGTCCAAGCACAATAACTGTCCTGAACTTGTAGGAAGATGACGATGTCTCTGCAAAATGTAACGAAATATGAGATGACAAATACCGTGTTCTGTTTCCAATGTTTCCTTTTTCTCCTTCAACAATGGCATATTCTTTCCCAACCACTAGTCGTGCTAGATCATGTATCAGGTCATGCATTTTACAAGTAATTATGTCACCACAATCATCCATAGTCACATTTTGGAAAAGTGACATTGACAGCAAATTCATGAAGTACTCATGACCAACGTCTTCTTCACATCTATTGTCGTTTGATGGTTGAATGAACCCCTCAGCTAACCATAACTGAATGAGTGTTTTCTTGTCAAACTCAAAACCTTTTGGAAACAATGAACAATAAGCAAAACAGTTTTTCAAAAATGAAGGAAGATGGTCATAACTCAGTTTAAGGATTGCAAAGATTTTGTCCTTCTGTTGATCTATCTTTGAAAACCCAACTTCCTTAAAATATAGCCAATCACTCCGGCCCAAGTTTCGAGAATACAAGAGGCTGCCAATAGTTCTTATGGCAAGGGGAACCCCGGCACACTTTTTAACAATATCGCTTCCTATGGCTAACAACTCCCTATCATTTGATTCTTTCCCCCCATCAAAAGCCACTTGAGAGAATAGCTTCCAAGATCTTTCTAAATCCAGACCTTTTAAGAAAAGGGGTGGATGTGTGCCCATTATTTTTGCCACGGTCCTACTACGTGTTGTTACAATTATGATGCTCCCTTTACCTCCTTCCTTGACTAAGCTCTTCAGTTTAAGCCACAGCTCACGATCCTCATTCCACACGTCATCCAGCACAAGTAGATACTTCTTCCCCTGAATTTTGTTTATCAGATCTTGTTGTACTTGCTCAACCTCACTATTCTTGTCATCCCCAATCATCTTTTGAGCTATTTTCTTTATGTCAAATTCATCTGAGACACACACCCACATTTTTTGCTCAAAATATCGATGGACGGCGTTATCATTATAAACAAGTTGAGCAAGGGTAGTCTTACCTAGACCTCCAATCCCAACAATGGGAACTACAGAAACATTGTCTGTCACACTCACTTTGGTGTGTAGTAAATAACTTTTAAGAAGTTTCTTTTCCTCCTCTCTCCCAATGACTTCATCTTTACTCACAAAAGAGTAAGTTTGTCTCTGCTCCCTATATGCCATTGGAGTCTCCCTAGGGCAGTCAGTCAATTGCAATGTAGTCTTGTTTTTAGCAATATCCTCTAGCCTCTTCCGAATTGCTTTCATTTCATGTCCCAATTTAAAACCATAGACAATTTGGTTTGAGTGGGAGAAGAAAATCTTTGCCTCTCTTAAGATGCTGTCACCACCCATCGCTTTTCTTTCCAAAGCTTTAATAGAGATACCCTCTAGCAAGTCATCTGTATCATAAAGTACATCTTTCAGCTCCTCCAACCAATTACTAATTTGAAGGTTGTTGGTCTTTGCCTCTGCATCCTGGAGTACAGCTTTTATTGCAGTCACTGTGCACTTCATTCGTTGTACATCATCTTTGAGATTCCAAATGATTCCAAACTCCTCTTGAGCAAAAAAGTTCAAGTTTTGTAAGACTATCCCAGCAATTGCTTCCATCCTTTGCCAGATGAAGTTTTGCACAAGCATTAGTAATAACAATATTAGGGATCAAACAATTTCACAGGCAAATGAAGTTTTGTATAAAAGCACTAGAAACAACAATATTAGGGATCAAATAATTTCACAGCCAGATGAACTTTTGTACAAGCATTAGTAACAACAATATTAGGGAACAAAATAATTTCACAGCCAAATGAGGTTTTGTACAAGCATCAGTAACAACAATATCAGGGATCAAATAATTTCACAACAACAACAAATCAAGCCTTTGTACAATAAGTGAGGTTGGCTACATGGATCAATAGACACTGTAATATTCTGTTATGAATCATATTTGGAGACAAATCGTTGACCTTAGAAGTCAAACAATTTTTGTTGCCCATAAGATAAAAGGAGCTGACTAAATTACAATCATGATCTATCATATGATCAAACAAACATGAGTACTAATTTTTTTCCCAACATATTTATTAGCAGATTAGAACATGAATAAGTAAGCAACAAAAAATAGAATAAATAAAGGAAATTTGATGGGTGTATATATGTTGGAATTGAGTGAGCAAATTTTAGAATCATGATATTTGGTTCCATGATTTATCATGAAGTTCAGTGCTGCTATCTACAACGGAGAGACACCGTAGTGATTCAATACCAGAGTTAGAGAGAGAGAGAGAGAGAAGGAGAGAGAGCTGACCTGCTTTGGAGAAAAAAGGAGTGTAAACGCAGAAGGAACAGTTGTGCGCTTTCATTGAAGATGGAAAGATTATATTCATATACTTAGTGGAGCCAACCAGAAATTGAGTTTCATAAAATAATATTTTTCTCTCACCTTGATAGAATGTAATTAAAATGGGTGTTTTATCCAGAAATAAATAAATAAATAAAACATGGGTGTTAAAAAAAATTGATAAAAATATATTTAAAAATAAAATATATAAAAAAAAAAGTTGAAAAATCATATAGTTATTATATATGCTGCCAATTATTTGATATGTTGTTCTTAACTCATTTTCTTTTTCACATAATAATAATAATAATAATAATAATAATAATAATAATAATAATAATAATAATAATATTAAATTAAAATAATGATTATTTATAACATATTAATACTTATATAAAAAAATATTTAGGTAAGATTAAAAAAAACTATATAATTATAGTAATTAATTTGGATAATTTTAAGTTTGTGAAATGGCTAATATTTGGGTTGTGTTAAATCAAATCAGACGATGTTAGTTTAAAAAAAAAAGAAAAAAAAAACAACATTGTATTGTTAGTATTATTGGAAAACACAGAAAAACAATGCTAAGATGAATTATGTTTCTAAGAGTTCTCACAAATCTTTTCTAAAGCATGTGCTTTAATATTGTTGAAAATGATTTTTTGAGAAAGACATTTAATTTATAAAACAAAAGACGATTGACAACAATATCAACTCCCTTAGTTAGTAAATAGATAAGGATAAGGGATAAAGAGAAAATCACACAACAAATTATGTTGATTCATCTCACCAAGAGGTCACGTCTAGATTTTGGGAACCCACAAAAAATTTCACTATAAATAGAGTTACTGGAAACAATCCCAAAATATTAGTAGTATTCTTTCACTAAGCTTCTAAATACTCACACAAGTGTTCTTTAGTCCTTACCTCTTTAAGAAATTATACCAAGTATTCTTTCTTTACATAGACTCTTCAAGCTTTATGCAAATCACTAATATGCTTACAAGGGTAATTACAAAGCTATTGTCCTAGGTGAACAATTAGGAATTCAATAGCCTAGAAGCTCTGTTCCATCTACTTAAGTTACAGAAAATATTCACAAATAGTTTAAATGTATTCGTTCTCTTGTCTCTTGTTTGTCCTTTTACACTTAGACTTTTCTTGAACTTTTATAAAGAGCTTGAATATGTTTGTTGGAATCTATTGGAGCTCTCTTGTGTTCTTCACGAAAATGTGAATGCTGATGCATTTAATATTGTATTTATTGTCTTTCACCAACTAATCACTTAGGATTTGATAAAGTATTTTGCTTATCTCCTTTTCTAGTAGTGGCGTTGTATAGCAGATAATAATTTCCTTCTTTTTTTGAGCAAGTACCCTATTGCCATTGTTACATTATTTTGTCTTTTGCTTTCCTTTCTTTTTCACTCCTTTTGATGTAGGAGTTAGTAGTCTTCCATTTTTGTCTTGTATTGTTGAACAATGAAGCTATGGAATCTTTTTAAATAAGCTTCAAAACTTATATCCAATAAGTTAACTTCCTTCATGAGACTTATCCTACTTAGGACAAAGTTAAAAACACACTATGACAGACGAACATCTTAGCAAACGATCCTTGTATACCTGAAAAGATGTTGACCTGCTAGGATGAACAATAAAAAAGTAAGATTAATCTTTCTCACTTAAACATAATCTTATATTTTGTTAATTTGTTGTCATTAAAACATGAGGACTTGGATTGTCTTAGATCCAACAATCTTCTCTTCTTTTATGGTGACAAACAAATATATAAGATAGAGAGAAATAAAGTACAAAATGTAAACAATACTTTCTACACATAGTTTTCTGATGAAGATCCAAGGAGGTTTGGATTTGGTCTTGTTGTTTAGTGAGTAAGGAGGTGGTGTTGTTCAATTTCTTCAATTGATATTCCAAAACCTTCCATTCTTGTGCTTTCTACCATGGCTATAACTCAATGAAAGCACCAATGTAAGAGTAATTCTGATTATATTAACTACAATAAATGGAAATCTTAAAATTGGATGAATTATATTAATAGTTCACTTAGAGAAAATTTCACTTAATGATTATAAGGAGATGCAAAGATATTGTCTAATCAAGAATGCTACTCTCCACAAGTTCATACGAGTAAAAAATTGAAAGAAAAAAAATAGTAGCAGAAAGACTTTGATAGAAAAATAATTATAGAAAAAAAAAAAAAAAAGCACCAATTTGTCCCCCACTAAGCCTGTTCCCTTATTTGATATCACACATGCGATTCCAATTAGTCATACTGCATTTAACCTAGGGGTGGCAAATAGATGAATTGGATAAATTTTTAATCAGATTATAATGGATTGGATAAAAATAATTCATTAATTCATTTTGATTTATTGAAAATCCATTTATAAAATTCATCCAATCCATCAATTAACAATTTTTTTTTATGGATGTATATCCAATCCATCCATAAAAATAATATATTTTAAAAATTAAATAATTTCTATTTTAAAAATATTCTCTCTGTCCTTTGTCACACTCCTTTTTCCTATCTCTTTCTCTATTTGTCATACACATTGCTACTTTGTTGAGAGAGCCACTCCCTAATGCCACCAAGTATAGTGCTACAAAAAATATCACGGCCTTAAAACCTTTTGCTTCTACACACTTGTAATAATTAGGGTTGTTCAATTCAAACTGCACTGAACTGAACTATGATGAACTATGTCGAACTGCAAATGCAGTTCACCCGTATCGAACTGAACTGTCAAATGGTTCGGGCGAACCGAACCAAAATGTATTAAAGGTGCACTGAATTGGACTGAATCGGTTTGAACTGAACTACTCTCCGAACTGCTTTGAACTACTTTGAACTGCACCGAACTGTTCCGAACTATTTTTAAAGGCTATTTGTTTTGATAAAATATTTTTTTTTATTTTCACTTTTAATTACAAAAATACCACAGAATTTGTAACTTTAGATTCCGTAATAATTCATATTGTCATTGAAGAGTTTTCTATAACACTAGTTTCGTTAATAATAGCATTATTAAAATATAAGTTCACGTTAATTTATTTCTAGTTTCACTGTTATTAAAAAAATATCACGTTTTTTTACTTGAAAAGAAGTTCTTTTTTGTGACATTATTATATTCAGATTCATATTAGTGTTCAGTAGACTGCCCATAAATATATAAAACATATAGAAGTTATTTTATTTTTATTTAAATATTTTTTATGTTTTTCTTTAATAGTATATATGTAAATAATAATATGTCAGATCTTGTTTTAATATTTTTATTAATTAATAGATAGAATTTTGAAATGACAAACTTAGTTTTAATAATGACAAATTATATAAATTAAATGTGTCAATAAAAATTAAATACACTTAAATTATAGATAAATTAAAATATACTAAAAAAAATAGAATGTAATTAAATCCAAAATATGCTAAAACATCTTATACAAATAAGAAATTATTTACTTAGATTCAAATAAGTTCCTCCAAATCTAATATTTTAAAAATAAAGAAATTTATTTTTTGTATTATTTGATTTTTTTTTACTTTCTATATTACAATAGAAGAATATTTTATTTACCGAAGGGGTCTAGCTCAGTTGGTTGAGAATGGTGCATGAGTTGTTGTAAACCCCCCTAGTACTTGTCTTCGATTTCTACGGATAAAAAAAAAGAATATTTTATTTTTGTCACCTTATTTTTTGTTGGCATGTAGAAAGGTTCAAAAATCAAAGGAAAAGAAGTGTCCAAACCACAAATTCTTGTTGTTGGGGCCTTTAACTGTGTGACATAAAGGTCTAGTGTAACATCTCGATATTTGTTTTCTTATATTAAGTAAATATATGTAATATTGCGAATTTTTTTAAATAATTAAATAAATAAATATTATTTTGGGTTATTAATTGTGAGAAAATAAAATGGGATTATGTTAAATGAACAAGAAATAAAAAGGAGTTTTCATGAATGTTTAGTAAGTGAGTTTGGGCCTTGTGTGTGTTAGTGAGCTTTTATCTTAAGACCCATTAACATAAGCTTAATCCTCATTCAAAGAAGAAAAGTGTCTCATTCCTTCCCTAAGCAAAACCCTAACCCTATCTTCTTCTTCTCTCTTCTTGGAACTCGTACAACCTTCAGAAGGATCGTTGCACAGAGCCCCATCGGAATCGTGAGTCAGAGTTGGGAAGAGTGCCTCTTCGTTGCATCTTCGCATTTTCAAGGTAAGGGGTGAGGGTCTTCTCTTCTTTGTATGAATGGCAATGAGCCATGGGTAGAAGTATATACTATTAGGTTTATGTTTATGGACCTTGGACGGGTTATGAACACCCCAAAGCACCTTGATTTTTGCATTGGATTGACAATTTGGTTGTTTTATGTAATCTTGATGTTTTACCCCTTTTTGTTGTTCTTTGAATTGAATCTTATGAATTTGTGATTTGATGTGTTTAATTTGTTTTTTCCATGATTTGTGTGGTTTGTGATGATTAGTATGGGTTGGATTTTGAGTCTTGTATACTTAGGGTGAATTTTGGGGTGATAGGAAACCTTGGGAAAAGGATTATGCAGAAAAACGCATAATTGCATTCTACCAGGAGCCTTTGGCTGGGCAAGCATAGTGTGTCTCGCTGGGCCAGAGAGGTCACTATCGAGATAAGCTACTAGAAGCCTCTGGCTGGACAAGCACAGTGTGTCTCGCTAGGCCAAAGAGAGTCAGTAGCGAGATGAGCTACAGAGAGTTTCTGGTTGGACTAGAGAGAGTGTCTCGCTGGGCCAGAATGAGACAAAATGTGAGGTGAGTTATAGGGAGTCTTTGGCTAGGCTAGACAGTGTGGCTTGCTGGGCCAAAGTAATTTCGCAATCAAATTGTGTTCTTCCTAACTTTAGACATATTAAACCATTGAACTAGAGTTTGAGGTCAACATAGAAGTCATAAATAATTATCTTAGCTTTCTAGAGAGATAAGGATCAACTTAATAGGGTTAGTATAACTCTAGATATGATGATTATAACTTAGGGAGGTCATAGTAACATAAGAGATAAGTGGCCATATGTTGTGTTAGTAACTAAGAGTATGTGTATTATATGTTACTTCAATGATGGTCTGTTATGACTGTTAGCCTACATGATTGTGTTGAAAGTATGACATAAACATGTACATGAGGTGGATCAAGTGGCATCATGGTAATGTTTTGAAATGACGAGTATGTAGCCCGAGTCCATGTGGGGCAGGGACCACCATGTAATAGTATGTATGAAAATGCCATGGATGTCTTGTATGCCTTATGCATCATATCATGTTGTGTTTTCGAAGGATGCTGTTGAGCTAACCGGGGAGGACATGAATGAGTTGAAGTATGACTCTGTCCTTGGAGGTGTTCTCTGGTTTGGAATCTCTATGTGGCTTATGCTGATCCCATGGGTTGGAGTATCCTTGCAAGACTGGGTAACCCTAATGCGTCACCGACAATCTCATCTCAATGAGAGTGTAATGTTGGGCTTCCTATAGTGTGGAAATCTGTCATTTACATGTCCTCCTGAGCTTTTTTTCACAAGTGTTTTACTGGTACCATATGCATGTAGAGTCTTAAGTTAAATCCACATCATAATGCATGTGTGTTCGTGAGAATGTTTGCAATAGTGTGATTATGGGGCAAATTATTGTCATGTGTGAAGGAGTGTGTTACTTAATGTTTTTAATCTTTATATCCTTTATGTGGTGAAAGGTATCTCACTCCCCTATCTGTTTGTCTTGTTTATGTTTGGGCTTATCGCCATTTGTAGGTGAGGTTTAGTACCATGCTGAGGATGATGCTGGAGGAGAGGCTTAGACCTCACTTAGTAGCAGTCTACTTTATATATGTTTTCATTTGGGTTGTATTACCCTGATAGACTGTGACATCGGGGCTAGACTTTATATTTATTTTCTATTTGGACTTATACTTTAACTTGTAATACTTTGGTTTTGGACTTAAATGGCCTTTTGGAGAGCCAATGCATTTTAACTAGTATTATTGTTTAAGCAATTGTTTTTGTAAATGTTGAAGTTATGTGATACCTTTTATCTCAAGAGAAAGATTTTAAAAAATTTGTAAATAATATATTCCGCTTCACCTTATTTCTATAAATAGACCTATGTGGGGTAGAGGGTGTGACATCTAGTATAAAGGTTCCGTTCATTTAGCAGTTCTTTTGAAAGCAGTTCAGTTTTTAAAAATTGAACTGAATAACAGTTCAGTTCTTAATAACAAAAAAGTTTCATTTTTTTAGATCAGTTCAGTGCAATTCAGCATCAGTTTAGTTCAGTTTGGATTTTTTTGCCCACCCTTAGTAATAATAGCCAGTCATGCATCGCTGTTAACTAATAAGGAAAGGGTTCGAAGGGGATTGGCACAGTCTGATTAGTTTCCGTTATGCAATTTGCATGTGGAAGACCTATTCCATTTATTTAGGTAGTGTTTGGTTGTGAGGAAGGAAAAAAGAGAATGTAAGTGAATAGGTGAGAAAAGAAAAGAAAATAAATATACAAGAAATAGAGTGAAAATAAAAGTTGTTTGGTTATAGAGAAATAGAGTGGAATAGAGGAAAAATATTTGAATTAAAGTTGTTTAGTAGGTAAAAAAAGAAAAAAAATTGAAATTGGTCCATTAATAAAAATACTACTTTACCCTTTAGTATTACATTTTTTTCATTTTTTTTTTTTTTTTTTGTACTGAGATACTTAATTTTAGGCATGTCGTTGACAGCCAACAAGGGAAAAAAAAAAAAGCCCAAAAGTGAGATGCACAAAAAATACCTACGTCTAAAGAAGAAGAGTAGCCCACGAAGACTAATAGTGAGAGGAAGTGCACCATGAGAAGCAGCAGAATACGTGAGGTTACTTTTGGAAGTTGGAGCAAACAATATCAATTTCCCCTTATTTCTTCTCAATTTGGAGAGGAGGTCTAAACATGTGGGACTCACTGATAAATTTAAGGGTTAACTAAGTTTTTAGTCCCTAAATTTTTTTAAAATTCGGTTTTTATAGTTCTTGAACAAAAGTTTGACTGGTTAAGGTTTCTAAACTTTTTAAAAATTTGATTTTTAGTTCCTTGAACAAAAGTTTTACCGGTTAAGATCCCTAAACTTTTTAAAAATTTGGTTTTTAGTCCTGAAATCCCATTAAATAAATAAAAACAATGAGGTTCAAACTTTTGTTTAACGACTAAAAACCAAATTTTTAAAAAGTTTAGGGACTTTGACTGGTCAAACTTTTGTTCAAGGACTAAAAATCAAATTTTTAAAAAGTTTAGGAACCTTGACTAGTCAAACTTTTGTTTAAGGACTAAAAACCGAATTTTAAAAAAGTTTAGGGACTAAAAACTTAATTAACCCTAAATTTAAAAACTTCCCTTCCTTTCCTCTCATCCAAACCAACAAAAAAATAATAATAATAATTTCACCTTTCTTTCATCCTTTTTTCTTCCTTTCCTACCTATTTCATACCAACCAAACAAAGGTTTAGAAATTGCCTTCATATGGGAACACTTATTGAAAGTTAGTGGTTCTGATTTCTTTTTTTACACATGCTTCAATGGGCAATTATATAATCTAATTAAAAACTGAATTAAAAACTGAATTAAACCATGCATATATAATCTAAGTAGCATAATTAGCAAATATCGAGAACTAATTAAGTAATTAAAAACTTAATTAAACCATGCATATATAATCTAAGTAGCATAATTGGTACACAATACAAGGCATAGAAACCAAAAAGTGGCCGTGAGTGTAATAACAAACTGAAACAAAGGGCAAAGAAAAGGATTATTTGTGTGTTAGAGCAAAAAAAAACAAACTGAAACAAAGGGCAAAGAAAAGGATTATTTGTGTGTTAGAGCAACTCCAATGAAAAAACTTGCATGACTTTTTCTACTTTTTTCTATAATATTTCACACTTCTTTATAATGTCAAATCATATTTTCTATTCTAAACAACTCGTTCAATTTTTTACTCCAATAAAAAAATACACTAAAGTTTTTCAAATGGAGCTCACAATATATCTAACCAAGAAATAAAAGTAATATTATAATGATATATTTTACACAAGATCTACAATTGGCTTAATTGTACTTTTTACCCCCAATTTTTAATTTTTTTTTGCAAATTTTACTCCCAACAAATTAATTTGGCGCATTTCACTTCCAACTTTTTAAAAAATTTGCAAATTTTATCTTTCGTCGTTGAGCTGATGTGGCAGGCTAAAATAATTGCACTTTTTATCCTTAACTTTGTACTTTTTAGCAAATTTTACCCCCAACTTTTTCACTTGTTGGCAAATTTTACTCCCAACTTTTTAATTTTTTGACAAATTTTACCTCCAACTTTTACGTTGTCACGTCAGCTCAATGACAGAAGGTAAAATTTATAAATTTTTAAAAAAATTGAAAGTAAAATACGCTAAATTAATTTATTGGAGATAAAATTCGTCAAAAAATTAAAAATTATGGGTAGAAAGTGCAATTAAGCCTCCACATTTTGGAGATGAGAAACCATTGCTATGTATAACAACTCAAAACTTAAGTGGACTCCACACAATTTCTCTCTAATTAACGCACCAATTACATGAATATATATATATATATATATATATATATATATATATATATATATATATATATAATGCAGCAATAACATCACAGTAGAAGCAGCAGACTGCAACTCGTCCAGACTAATTCAATATTTTCCTAATAATTGTTTCAACTTTCAAGAGTTGTGTGCTTTGACATTTATGCTCCATATCCTGAAATTTTTGATAAGATAATGGAATACTATCGGTTCGATTGAAATATTAATGGGGTTTCGCATTTCAACGGAGTGGAAAGAGGGAAACCATGTAACTTGCTAGTTGATACTGTGAAATTAAAATGTCCGTACTAATGTACCAAATTAATAATCTTCTCCCTTGTCGTCATTCCTCACCTCATCATATACATTAGTACTTTTTTTTAGGAGTACATGCCATATATTTTTTAACACATTTTTTTAATATGTTTTTTTTATTATTAGTTAAAATTTATTAAAATTATTAAATTATAAAAAAATTCATTAAATAAAATGTAAGATTTACAAAAATTTATAATTTATAATAAATTTTAACTAATAGTAAAGAATGTGTTTAAAAAAGTTTGCTAAAGAAAAATCACCTTCCAGCATTTTTCTATTTTTTTAGACTACAAATATTGATTAAGTTCAAATATTCTTGTGTTAATAGATTTACACACTTAATGGTCCCAGATACATTATTTAAACATTTAAAAATTGACATTAAATAATGTTGGGACAGCTTATAATTTTCAATTTCAGCTATTTTTTTTAGAAAAAAAATTGTTTCCAAAATAAGCGGAATGTTTGAGATTCTAGCTTAAATTTAGAAAAAAAAATATTTTTAAGACAAAAATGTTTTTATGAAACTAAAAATTTGTAACTTATGATTAATTTTCAATACCTTTTTTTTTTTCCTTTCGGCTGTTTTCATACTCTATTACCATGTAAAAACTATTCTTTTATTCCATCCAAATAAAATTATTCAAACCATTTTTCAGCAAGCTTATCCAAACAAAAATTTATTCTGATTATAATTAACTAGTGTTTTAGCCCGTGCATTGCACGAGCTTATTCAAATTTTTACTACCTTATTTATATAGTCAATAGAAAAAAATTTGAAAAAAACAAAATAAAAAAATTATATAACATATCGAAAAAAATTCTAAAAATAGATAATTATAAAAGAAATTATAAACTATAAAATTTAAATAAAAAAATAAGGGAAGATGTAACGATGTAACTTTAATTTTTTACTATTAATTTTGAAAATTGAAAAATAAATTAAATTAAGGATTTGAAATTATTAATGAATGGGATAAATTTTTGGAATTAAAAAATAGAGTTGGAAAACTGATAAAAAGAAATATTAAAAAAACCCAAAAGATTAGAAACTATAAAATTTGAAAAAAAAATTATATATCACATAAAAAGAAATGTTAAAAAGAAATAATTATAAAAGAAATTAGAAATTATAAAATCTCCTTATATATATAAATGAATAAGTCTATATGTACTCTCATTACTTCGCTCTTCCTACTTTTCCTCACATTCATTCTCATTTGAATACTCTCTTCTCAGATAGATTTATTCTTTTATATTTTTATATATAAACAGATTATAACAATATTTAATTATACATATAATTGATTATTAAAATAATTTAATTTTTACCACTGTCCCAAACACGTCCTTAGCATTTCAAGTTTTAAACGGAGTAGAAAGTATAAAACGATGAAATGTTCGTACTATAATGTACTATCAATTAGAATATGATATTCGTCCTTACTTTCATACCCAGGATACATTATTTTTTAATTTTTTTTTAAAGAGAAACTGATTTTTTTTTTTTTTTTGAGAAACTGATATTACTCAAACAGAAGAGAAGCGAATTACATCAGACGCAACAAGAGAGGCAATTTGACATTGCATGTGATATAAAAATTGACATTATTTTTCTTTTGTTGAGTTTAATGGTGATGCACTCATAGTATAAAATAATTTTATAATATCATCCAATCACAAATCATCGTTTGCATGACTTTTAAAATAATTTTGGAAAAAAGTCAACAATCTTACCATAAATGGTAGTTTATGATTGAATGACTGTGTAAAATAGTTTTACACTGTTAGTGGATAGTCCTTTTTCTCTTTTTTTTTTTACAGCAAAAAATTGACATTATTTAAACATATAAAAATTTGCATTGCATGTATCGTATGCAAATATTTCTACCTTTTATTTAAAATTTATTTAGAATATACCTACGATGCTGAATTTTTTTATATTATTATTTAATTATAAATTTTTATATAATTATAAATAAATTTAATTTGATGTATTGTTAATGTAAAATTTTTATATCATCAATTAATTGAAAATCATTCTAAATATCATTTTTAAAATAACTATTTATAAAAATAAACAATTTTAATATACACAACAACATTCATAATTGGATGACATTGCATTTTAATTAATTTCATTGAAAATTATTGACTTTTATAATAAATACTCTAGAAGTAATATTTAAAGTGATTTTTTTACAGTAGCAGAGTTTTAAAATTAAACTCCCGGTATGTATTTTTATCTTCTACTTATACATGCAGATAAAAAATATATTTTAAAACTAAAGGAGACTTTTTTGTTATATAATAATAATAATAATAATAATAATAATAATAATAATAATAATAATAATAATAATAATAATAATAATAATAATAATAAAAATAATAATAATAATATAAAATAAGTGAGAAATATAAATGTTTATGATATTATATATGCTGTGCCGATGTTCAATTTTTTTTTTATGATGGGAACACATATTTTTTTAAAAGAAAAAAATAATTACAAAATTTAAATTAACATATTTTTATTAATAATATATCTCTTATTAAAATTATATATACAAACACACACACACACACAAAATGTAAATGTATTTTATATAACTAATAAGTAATATTTTTAAAGGAATATTTGTATAAATTAGATATAACATATTTATAAATATATAATTATATATTCGAACATATATATATATATATATATATATATATATATTAATATACATAATTATCTATATATATTTTTGTGAATATTCAGATAGTTATCTACTAAAATATATATTTATAAAATTATGAAATAATAAAAAATACATTAAAATTATAATAGTATAAAAATTTTATAGATTGTAAATATAATATTCAAGTATATGAGATATTATACTAATAATAAAAACACACATAATATAATATAATATTTTTCCTATGTCAATGTTCATATAATATAAAGAGTACAGATAAAAAAATATAATAAAAAGAGTTTTTACGTACATATACTGCATTTTATGAATGTATGTATGGGAAGGAAGAAAGTAATAGAAAAAAAAAAAGGAAAAAATATAATTAGTAATGTGATAAAAAAAGAAAGAAAAAATAAAAAGAAAATAGAGTATAAAAACGAGAAAATAATTACAGTAAAACTATCATGATATTTATTAATCTCTAAGTAAGACATAATTAAATTTTTTTTAATTTTTTCTCATAATTTTAAAAACTCAAGTGTCCTATATATATAGATACAAGCCAAACCATAGACATATGGTAGTTGGAGAGCCTATAATTATTTCTTAGACAGAAGATGGAAGAGAAACTTTACATAATTACTAATGATTTAAATATGAATTTAGTCTAAGTTTGTATTTTTTAAATTTGCTCCCTATAAATTTTTTTTTTATTTTTAGTCTCCGTAAAAGTTCACACTTTTTCAATTTTTGTCCCTGTAAATTATTTTGTTCATTTTTAGTCCTGCAAGTTTGCAATTTTCCAATTTTAGTCCATTTAAAATTCCAATTTTTTTATTTCTAGTCCTTGTAAGTTCACTCTTTAAGGGGCTAAAACTGGAAAAATGTAAACTTATAGGGACTAAAATTGAAAAAATGCAAACTTACATAGGGACTAAAAATGAAAAAAAAAAATCACAGAGACCAAAATTGAAAAAGTGTGAATTTACAAAAACTAAAAATGAAAAAATAAAGAACTAAAATTAAAAAAACATGAACTTATGAGAATTAAGTTCATAAAATGTTTATAAAATTAATAAAAATTAATAAAAATACATTAAAAACTTATATATTTTTTTAAATATTCAGATAGTTATCTACTAAAATATATATTTATAAAATTAATAAAAATACATTAAAAATTATAATAGTATAAAATTTTTATAGATTGTAAATATAATATTCAAGTATATGAGATATTATACTATTAATAAAAAGTTACAAACATAACATAATATAATATAATATAATATTTTTCCTATGTCAATGTTCATATAATATAAAGAGTACAGATAAAAAAAATATAATATAAAGAGTTTTTACATACATATACTGCATTTTATGAATGTATGTATGGGAAGGAAGAAAGTAATAGAAAAAAAAGGAAAAAATATAATTAGTAATGTGATAAAAAAGAAAGAAAAAATAAAAAGAAAACAGAGTATAAAAACGAGAAAATAATTACATTAAAACTATCATGATATTTATTAATCTCTAAGTAAGACATAATTAACTCTTTTTTTAATTTTTTCTCATAATTTTAAAAACTCAAGTGTCCTATATATAGATACAAGCCAAACCATAGACATATGGTAGTTGGAGAGCCTATAATTATTTCTTAGACAGAAGATGGAAGAGAAACTTTACATAATTACTAATGATTTAAATATAAATTTAGTCTAAGTTTCTATTTTTTAAATTTGCTCCCTGTAATTTTTTTTTTAATTTTTAGTTCCTATATAAGTTCACACTTTTTCAATTTTGGTCCCTGTAAATTTTGTTTGTTCATTTTTAGTCCTTGTAAGTTTACAATTTTCTAATTTTAGTCTCTTTAAGATTCCAATTTTTTTATTTCTAGTCCTTGTAAGTTCACTCTTTAAGGGACTAAAATTGAAAAAATGCAAACTTATAGGGACTAAAATTAGAAAAACACAAACTTACACAGGGACTAAAACTGAACAAAAAAATTTACAGGACCAAAATTGAAAAAGTGCGAATTTGTAGGAATTAAAAATGAAAAAATAAACTTACAAGAACTAAAATTAAAAAAACACAAACTTAATTGAACTAAATTCATATTTAAGCCATTAGTAATTAATTAAAACAAAACTGGCTATTGGCTGGTGTATAACATGGGACCAAAGAGTGTCTCTATCCTTTAGAAAAATCCATACCAAACTTTGACAATTCACACAGTGGCAATGCAAGTAATAAATGGCTTGGATTGAGACCCTGCATGGACAGAGTCCTCTATGGCCACTATAAAAACAGATCAATCTGTGTGTGTTACATGCACCAGCCACCTCCACTAATATCACTACAATTAAGATGGCTAAATATTCCTACTTATCCTTGCTTGTGTTGTTCCTTGTGACTCTGAGTCTGATCCTCACCCCTCAGGGGCTTGCTGAAGAATCTGATTCTTACAAACCTCCCAAGTACAAATCACCTCCCTACAAGAAGCCCCCAGTTTACAAGAAACCACCAGTGTACAAGTCACCACCAGTTTACAAGAAGCCCCCTTATGGTAAGTACCCACCAGTTGAAGACAATGATCACTTCTAAACCCATGCAATGATGCATGTTAATTATCTACTATCTACTAAATAAAAAGAGGTTCAGTTACCTTCTACGTTTTCTCGTTTAATATTCCTAGTGTATAAGTCGTAATTTACAAATTTGTAGTAATGAATATTCTTGGCTAGCTGATCTGCACTTCAATCCTTAGTTTGTACAATGCTATGGCCAAGTCTAGAGCATCTTATGTGTGCCATTGAAGGAAATCAGTTACGAGAAAATGATCGATGCTTGTATTACATGAATAAATAAGAAAAGTTATGGTTTCAAGATTGTACTGTTTGATTCATTTGCTAAACCATATATATCATTACCGACCATAAATATATAGGCCCTGTTTTAGATAAATTTATCTATAATACTTATTGAAAAAAAATAAAAAAAAATAAAAATGAATTGAATTGAATTTCCTATAAGTTAAAATAAAAACCTTTCTTGTTCACTTTCTCAAATAAAATAATTTTAACTTATTGTATAAGTTGATTTTAACTTATGGAAAAAGTTTGATTCAATTCACTTTCTTGTTTTCTTCACATACATATGAAGAATTTTATTCAAATATAATCATAGTCAAACTTGGTTATATTAGTGTTTGAAAAAGGTTTATATTGAACTTATTTAAATTTATAAAATTAGTTTATAAATTATAACTTAATATAAGTTTTTTTTTTTTTAATAACACCAACGTTGACTCCATTATCAAGAACAGCCTTTTCACCATCATTCACACATGCCTCCCCATCAGTCAAGACTCTATTTGATACAACTTGAGCTTCATTCACCGTAATATGTTCAGCATAAATATCTACTTCAGTGTTGGTTTCATCTACATATATAATGGCATGATTTTAAACTTCAAAGCATGCATATCTTTAATTAAGTCATGAAACCCTTCTTCAAAGTCCATATTATTCTCTTTCCACAACAACGTGAATTCGCCAATGTAGCCAAACTCCTTCACCAATGCAACTACTTCGAAATAGGACCAAGTGCCTATATCCAAATTGTGAATGACCTCTACATCTGTCTCGCTTTATATAGTAGATGAAGTTCTTTGGAAAAATAACTCCTGTGAGGTATTACAACTGTAAAAGACATCCCTTAAACAAATTATACAAAGCAACAAATTAGAAAAATTTTGATAAGATAAGAAGCACTATCGGTTCGATTGAAATATTAATGGGATTTCGGATTTCAACGGAGTGGAAAGTGGGAAACCATGTAACTTGCTACTGTGAAATTAAAAGGTTCGTACTAATGTACCTAATCAATAATCTTCTCCCTTGTCGTCATTCCTCACCTCATCATATGCATTAGTACTTTTTTAGGAGTACATGCCATATATTTTTTAACACATTTTTTTAATATGTTTTTTATTATTAGTTAAAATTTATTAAAATTACAAAATTATAAGAAAAATTCATTAAATAAGATATAAGATCTACACAATATTTTATGATTTATAATAAATTTCAAATAATGAAAAAATGTGTTTAAAAAAGTTTGTTAAAGAAAACCTTCCAGCATTTTTCTATCTTTTTAGACTACAAGTATTGATTAAGTTAAAACAATTATGTGTTAATAGATTTACACACTTAATGGTCCCCATATACATTATTTAAATATTTAAATATTGACATTACATAATGTTGGGACAGCTATAATAATTTTCAATTTCAACTGTTTTTTTTTAGAAAAAAAAAAGTTATTTTTAAAATAAGCTTGATGTTTGGAATCCTAGTTTAAATTTAGGGACAGCTTATAATTTCAAGATTTTCCAAAATAAATTTGCTACTATAATTATAATATGAGATTCGTCCTTTCTTTCGCACTCTGGATACATTATTATTAATTTTTAAAGAGAAACTGATATTAATCAAACAGAAGATAAACGAATTACATCAGACCCAACAAGAGAGGCAATTTGACATTGCATGTGATATAAAAATTGACATTATTAATACATATAAAAATTGACATTGCATGTGATATCGTATGCAAATATTTCTACCTGTTATTTAAAATTTATTTAGAATATACCCACGACGCTGATTTTTTTTACATTATTATCTAAATATAAATTTCTATATAATATATAAATAAATTTAATTTGATATATTGTTAATGTAAATTTTTTATATTATCAATTAATTAAAAATCATTCTAAATATATTTTTTAAATAAATATTTATAAAAACAAACAATTTTAATATACACAACAATATTCATAATTGGATGACATTGCATTTTTTAATTTCATTAAAAATTATTGAATTTTATAATAAATACTCTAGAAGTGATATTTAAGGTGATTTCTAATTAGTTGGTAGTATAAACTTTTTTACAGTAGCAGAGTTTTGAAATTAAACTCCCGATATATATTTTTATCTTCTACTTATACATGCAGATAAAAAATATATTTTAAAACTAAAGGAGACTTTTTTGTTATATAATAATAATAATAATAATAATAATAATAATAATAATAATAATAATAATAATATAAAGTAAATGAGAAATAGAAATGTATGTGATATTATATATGCTGTGCCGATGTTCAATTTTTTTTTATGATGGGAAACATATTTTTTTAAAAGAAAAAAATAATTACAAAATTTAATTTAACATATATTTTATTATGAATATATCTCATATTAAAATTATATATATATATATATATATATATATATATATATATATATATATATATATATATATTATAGACACACACACAAATGTAAATGTATTTATATAACTAATATTTTTAAATGCATATTTGTATAAATTTGATATAACATATTTGTAAATATATAATTATATATTGGAACATATATTAATATACATAATTATCTATATATATTTTTGTAAATATTCAGATAGTTATCTACTAAAATATATATTTTTAAAATGATGAAATAATAAAAAAATAAATTAAAAATTATAATAGATTAAATTTTTTTAGATTGTAAATTCAATATTCAAGTATATGAGATATTATACTAATAATAAAAAGTTACACACACATACAATACAATATAATATAATATAATATTTGTCCTATGTCTATGTTCATATAATATAAAGAATTTTTACATACCTATACTCCATTTTATGAATGTATGTATGGGAAGGAAGAAAGTGATAGAAAAAAAAAAGGAAAAAGAAGGAGAAAATAATAAATATAATTAGTGATGCGATAAAAAAGAAAGAAAAATAAAAAGAAAATAGAGTATAAAAACGAGAAAATAATTACATAGAAACTATCATGATATTTATTGATCTCTAAGTAACACGTAATTAACTTTTTTTCAATTTTTTCTCATAATTTTAAAAACTCAAGTGTCCCATATATAGATACAAGCTAAAATCTGTGGTATTTGGCCCAGGACCAATAAAAGAAGATACAAGCCAAACCATAGACTCATGGTAGTTGGAGAGCCTAAAATAATTTCTTGGACAGAAGATGGAAGAGAAACTTTACATAATCACTAATTAAAACAAAACTATGGCTGCTACTATATAACTTGGGACCAAAAAGAGTCTCTATCCTTTATAAAAATCCAAACCAAAACTTTGACATTTCACACAGTGACAATGCAAGCAATAAATTGTTAGTAAATATTTATTTTATAATTTCAAATTTAAAGATAAATTATTATTATATTTAATCAGTTTTGTTTTTTTAAAGATTAAAATAATAATACATATGTTTTCATTTTTTATGTTTCCGTTAAACTAAAATCCTCCACTATCCTTTTCAGTGCCTATTTTTAAGGAAGCCTTTTACTGACTCAATTTTTTTTTAACGTTAGCTTTTGGCACGTTAAGGATTTTTTCTGTTATTTTATTTTCTTAACGTTAAGTTTTTCTTTTTACGTTGCTACATTGTGTTAGTTTTTTGGTTTGTTTTTTAACGTTACTTCTTGTTGCTGCACGTTGAGGCTTTTGTTTGCCTATATATTTAGCTTCTTGCTCACTAAAAAATACGATACACTACACTAGTAACGCGTACAGATACAACTATCTCTTTTTTACAATATTCTATTACTATTAAAATAAAATATTTTTGGAGCAATGTTCTGTGGTTCGGAGATCTTTTTCTGCACTAGATTGATCTATCGGGTTGTCGTATCTTGGGAGAGGAGCGCATCAAATTCAAGTACCAGTGCAGTGGGGGCGTTTTCTCTCTAAGGATAGCGCACAACGTGCTTCAACCCAGGCTACCCTAAACTCATCTTCTGAGTTTATTTTACTCTTTGTTTGCTTTATTATTTGTTATTCAGTGCTTTTTTTTTTATTCCGAAAAAATAAAGTTGTCTCACTGTTAAATTTCTGCTTCTTTTACTACTATTATTTTCTAATAGTCTTAGAGAGAGAAATTTTCTTCCTCTTGTTATGTGTTTGTTCCTTTTCTAGTAGCAATATGTCTGCCATGGATATTCTGAAATCTTTGTCAAGTAAGCCTGAAACATTTAACGGTGATAATTTCCTTTGCTGGCAACAACAAATGAAATTTTGGCTTACTGAATTGGGTTTGTTTTCTGTGATTCTTAATGGACAATCTAAAAAAAGTTCTAAGAAGTCTTCTGATCATACTAGTGATGTTTCTGAAAAAAGTTCTGGCAAGTCTTCTGATGGTTCTTCTCGTGTTGACTCTAGTGATAAAGATATCTTGTGTCATGGTCGTATTTTAAGTGCTTTGTCTGATAATGTTTATAAAATCTTTTGTCATACTAAAACTGCTTTTGAATTATGGAATGGTCTTGAACTCAAGTATGGTTCTGCTGAAAAAGGTTTACGTCAATATTCTTGTGAAAAAATGATTCATTTTCAAATGGAAGACAGAAAATCTTTTTCAGACCAAATTCATGAGTTTGAGAACGTTAGTTATGACATGAAGATTAAGAACATTATCTTGCCTGACATTATGCTTGTTAGCCTCTTGATTTCTAAGTTGCCTCCTTCTTGGTCTGAATTTGCTAGAAGTCTAAAGCATAAACTTGATAGGTTTACCTTGGATAATTTGTTGATTTCCTTGTGTATTGAAGATAAACATCATCTTTCACAAAAGGATTTTCAAAAATCTCATTTTCAAGCTAAGGTTCATCTAGTAGAGAATTCTAGTAAGCCTAAGCCTAAGTCCTTCAAAAAATATGGTTTTAAGAAAAACAAGTTTGGTAAAAACTCCCACTTCTCTAAAAATAAAAATAATGCTTTTAATAACAATAATAGGCTAAAGGGGTAAAATTTAGGGGAATGAGTCCTTTTGCTTTGTTTGTGGGAGAACAAACCATCTTGCTAAAGATTGTTTTCAACGTCGTCGTCAACCTAAAGAGAATGCATCTAGTTTTGGTCAAAAGTCATCTTCTCAGCCTCAGGCTAATGCTATTACAGCTAATGTTAGCTCTGATTCTCCATCTCACAGGTATCATGTCACTAGTCCAGAGTTAAATATTATTTATAACTCAAATGATTGGTGGATTGACTCTGGAGCTAATGTTCATGTGTGTGTTGATAAAAAAGTATTCTTTTCATATCAGGAATGTAGCACACGTACTGTGAGCATGGGGAATGGGAGCTTAGCACGTGTTCATGGTCTAGGCCGAGTAGAGTTAGAGTTGTCTCTGGGAACCCTCTCATTTTAGATGAAGTTTTTCATGTTTATGATATTAGAAAAATTTTGATTAGTGCTGCCTTGTTAGTCCAACAAGGTTTTAAGGTTGTTTTTGAGTCTAATAGAGTTGTAATTTCTAAAAATGGTTCTTTTGTTGGTAAAGGTTACATTTGTGATGGGTTGTTTAAGCTTAATCTCATGTCCTCTTTTATTAATAAAAATTCTAGCATTCCTTCTTCATCTGTTTCAAATGTTGAATGTTGTGATACCTGGCATTGTAGACTTGGACATATTAACTTGAATTCTATTAGACGAATGATGTCTCTTGATCTCATTCCTAAATCTTCTATTGAATTGAAACAGAATTGTGAAGTTTGTGTTCAAGCTAAACAACCTAGAAAACCTTTTCAAAATTCTATACAAAAAGAAACTTGTTTGCTTGAGCTTGTTCATAGTGATATATGTGATAGCAATGGTGTGTTAACTCGTGGTGAAAAAAGATATTTTGTCACTTTTATAGATGACTTCTCAAAATATTGTGATGTGTATTTAATTATTCATAAAAGTGAGTTGCTTGATAGATTTAAAATATATAAAGCTGAGGTAGAAAATCAATTAGAGAAGAAAATTAAAATCCTTCGTTCTGATAGAGGTGGGGAATACACTTCTAATGAAATGGGTGAATTCTTTGAATCACATGGTATTATTCATGAAGTTACTCGACCTTATGCTCCTCAATCTAATGGTATAGCTGGAAAAAAAATCGTACTTTGCTAGACATGATAAATGCTATGGTTATTAGTTCTGGTTTGCCTGATAATTTATGGGGTGAAGCTCTTTATACCGCATGTCATATTCTGAACAGAATTCCCTATAAAAATTCAGAGAAAACCCCTTATGAATTATGGAAAAATAGAAAATCAAATTTGCAATATCTCAAAGTGTGGGGGTGTCTTGCAAAGGTGAATGTTCCTATTAATAAGAAGAGAAAAATTAGACCTAAAACAATTGATTGTGTCTTTCTTGGATATTCTTTGCATAGTACTACTTATAGATTTTTAGTTATTAATTCTGAAATTGCTGATATTTCCAATAATACAATTATGGAATCTAGAGATGTTGTTTTCTTTGAACATGTTTTTCCTTTGAAAATTAAATTGTCTAAACCTATTTTTGATGCTTCTAGTTCTATTTTACCTTCTAGTAGTAATGCTAATAAGGATGTTGAACTTGAACCTAGGAGGAGTAAAAGATCTAGAAAGGCTAAGGATTTTGGTCCTGATTTTTGTTCTTTCTTGCTTGAAGATGATCCCAAAACTTATAATGAGGCAATGAGGTCCATTGATGCACCTTTTTGAAAAGAAGCTATTAATGAAGAAATGAATTCTCTTAAAAGCAACAAAACTTGGTTTTTAACTTATCTTCCCCCTGGTTGTAAAAGTATATGTTGTAAATGGGTTTTTCAAAAAAAACTAAGAACTAATGGATCTATAGAAAAATTTAAGGCAAGGCTTGTTGTGATTGGTTGTAAGCAAGTAGAAGGTGTAGATTTCTTTGATACATATTCTCCTGTTTCTAAAGTTACTATTATTGGAGTTTTGATTGCACTTGCTTGTGTTTTTAATTTAGAAATTCACCAAATGGATGTAAAAACTGCCTTTTTAAATGGTGACTTGGAAGAAGAAATTTATATGAATCAACCTGAAGGTTTTGTAGAACCCGGAATGGAAAATAAAGTATGTAAGCTTGTTAAGTCTTTGTATGGTTTGAAGCAAGCACCAAAACAATGGCATGAAAAATTTGATCAAGTTGTTTTATCATATGGTTTTCAATTTAATAATAGTGATAAATGTGTCTATGTGAAGCAATTTGATGATAATTCATGTGTTATTCTATGCCTCTACGTGGATGACATTTTGATATTTGGTAGTAATTTGCATGTTATAAATGATGTGAAATATTTCTTGTCTAATAACTTTGAAATGAAAGATCTTGGTCCTGTTAATGTTATTTTGGGCATTAAATTAATAAAAAATAATGATGGCATTGTTTTGACACAATCACATTATGTTGAAAAATTATTAAAGAAGTTTAATTATTTTGATGTGAAACCTGTTTCTACACCTTTTGATTATACTACAAAGTTAAAGAAAAATACAGGTGAAGGTGTATCTCCTCTTAAATATTCTCAAATTATTGGTTCATTGTTACATTTGACAAATTATTCTAGACTTGACATTGCATATGCAGTTGGTAGATTAGGAAGGTATACTCATAATCCTGATCATTCTCATTGGATTGCATTAGAAAGGGTATTTAGATACCTAAAAGGAACCATTAATTATGGCATTCACTATACACGTTTTCCTGTTGTTATTGAGGGGTTTAGTGATGCAAATTGGATTTTTGATTCTGATGAAACAAAATCAACTAGTGGTTATGTCTTTACTTTAGCTGGAGGTGCAGTATCATGGAAATATGCTAAACAATCTCTTATTTCTTACTCCACTATGGAAGCTAAAATGATTGCCTTGGATACTGCTAGTAGTGAAGCTGAATTTCTTAAAAATCTTTTATGTGATTTGCCAATGCTTAATAATCCTATACCTCCTATCTCTATGCATTGTGATAGTCAAGTTGCTATTGCTAAAGTTACTAGCAAGAACTTTAATGAAAAAAGAAGACACTTGAGAGTTAGACATAAGTCTATTAGAAATTTGATATCTCATGGTGTTATTTCTCTTGACTTTGTCAGGTCAGAAAATAATCTTGCGGATCCGCTCACAAAAGGGTTGATGCGTCAACAAGTACTTGAATCGTCAAGGGGAATAGGACTAAAGCCCATCAATTAGTTGCAACAATGGATACCCAACTTCAAATGAATGGCGATCCCATGAATGGAGTTCAATGGGTAACAACGAAGTTGTTGTTGACTAAAGTACACCAATTTATTTTGTAAATTTTTTGTCTCATTCCTATGGCGAGGTGTATTCTAAATTGTGGCAATAATAAGGTTGAGGTATATTCATATATATTATTGTGTTTAATTTAAAATACCTCTTAATGAACCCGATGGCAATAGTTGTAGGGGTGTGGGTCACAAACCACCCTTTGAGGGTTCACCTAGTGAGTGTGGTGGTGGGGCCGCCACTGTGAGATATGGGCAATTCTCTAAGTGACACTCACGAAACAAGATACATGCGCAAGGCCGTAACGCACACCCACTAATTAGAACGCAAATGAACACCTTTATTGTATCGTGTTGTGTTCTAAAGCCTGGTTAAAGGAGATATGGTTCAAGACAACCTAGTCACTACATTTTCCTCAGGTGGAAGTTCATATGCATTAGGTATAAGGCTCAAACCCGGAAGGTTCCTTATACTGAAAAATACAGTATCTTATGCTCCATTAATTTTTTTTTCTTTTTATATAATGTTTTAGTTCTTTAAATTTTAAATTAGTGGGGGAATGTTAGTAAATATTTATTTTATAATTTCAAATTTAAAGATAAATTGTTATTATATTTAATCAATTTTGTTTTTTTAAAGATTAAAATAATAATACATATGTTTTCAGCTTTTTTGTTTTCGTTAAACTAAAATCCTCCACTACCTTTTTCAGTTCCTATTTTTAAGGAAGCCTTTTACTGACTCAATTTTTTTTTTTAACGTTAGCTTTCAGCACGTTAAGGATTTTTTCTGTTATTTTATTTTCTTAACGTTAAGTTTTTTTTTTACGTTGCTACATTGCGTTAGTTTTTTGGTTTATTTTTTAACGTTACTTCTTGTTGCTGCACCTTAAGGCTTTTGCTTGCCTATATATTTAGCTTCTTGCTCACTAAAAAATACGAGACACTACACTAGTAACGCGTACAGATACAACTATCTCTTTTTTACAATATTCTATTACTATTAAAATAAAATATTTTGGAGCAATGTTCTGTGGTTCGGAGATCTTTTTCTGCACTAGATTGATCTATCGGGTTGTCGTATCTTGGGAGAGGAGCGCATCAAATTCAAGTACCAGTGCAGTGGAGGCGTTTTCTCTCTAAGGATAGCGCACAGCGTGCTTCAACCCAGGCTATCCTAAACTCATCTTCTGAATTATTTTACTCTTTGTTTGCTTTATTATTTGTTATTCACTGCTTGTTTTTTTTTTATTCGGAAAAAATTAAGTTGTCTTACTGTTAAATTTCTGCTTCTTTTGCTACAATTATTTTCTAATATAAATGACATGAATGAGATCCAGCATGGACACAGTCCTCTAGCCACTAGAAGAGGGTTATACACACTCTTTCAAACACACTTTTTTCTAATGGGTTAAAATTTATTAAAAAAAACTACAAAATCAGGGAAAAGAATCATTAAATATGACGTGAAACCCACAATTTTGTTATTTTTAATAAATTTTAATCAATAAAAAAATGTGTTCAAAAAGAGTGTGTCATATATTATGTTGCCAGCATTTCTTGTGGCCACTATAAAAAGAGATCATTACCGAGGGGGTTTAGCTCAGTTGGTTGAGCAAGGTGTGTGAGTTGTTATAAACTCTCCGGTACCTGTCTTTGATTCCTATGGATAAAAAAAAAAAAAGATATCATTGGCTGTGTGTTACATGCACCAGCCACCACCATTGACTAGCTAGTATCACTCTAAGATGGCTAATTCCTACTTATCCTTGCTTGTGTTGTTCCTTGTGACGCTGAGTCTGATCCTCACCCCTCAGGGGCTTGCTGAAGAATCTGATTCTTACAAACCTCCCAAGTACAAGCCCCCAGTTCACAAGAAACCACCAGTGTACAAGCCACCTGTTCACAAGCAGTGGCGGAGACAGTGGGGTGGCCCACGATGGCCATGGCCCCCCTAAAATTTTAGGAATTCATATTATACTATGTATAAAATTATCTTATGGCAACTCTCATCTCACTCTACAGTTTTCACTCTTCGGCTTATGCTTCTATGTTATGCTTTCCCCACCCATTAGAGAGAAATGAAAAAGTTTCGGGCCTTTGGCCCACCCAATACCAAAAATAAAAATTAAAAAAAGTTTTGCATTGGTTTTCACTCTTCGGCTTATGCTTCATTGTCATACTTCTTTATTAGAACATTGTGTAAATCAATTAGAACATTCTCTCTCCTATTTTTATTAGTAGAAAAATTAGTTAATGATAACTTTGTTAGATTTATAGTTTTATATTTATGAATAATATATTTATGTATAGTTAATTTATTCAAGTATTTTTTGTGTGTGACTCATTTATCTATTTTCAAAATTTTGAGGTAATATACTTTGACTATATATAATGAAAATTTATTTTCATTAAACTTAATTGAAGTTTATTGTTGTCATTTTCCATAATTTTTAATTTTTTATTGGTCATTGGGAGTTTGTGTACTGGTAATACTTGTTGGTTAGTATCTCTCTTATATCCAAAAGGGCCAAAACAATTACATATATTTTTTACTCAAAAGGAAATAATTGTTATATGTTAAATTTCTTACATATACTAACCCTAAGGAATTGGTCAAGTGGAGTAAGACAAGGTCTCATATCTAGCATATCACATGTTCGAATCTCCACTTGTTTCCTTAGGGTGAGATAAATGTAAATACTTCTGTAAGCTCTCTTTGAGCCCAAAGGCTTTCCATGCCTTAGACTGAGCCCATGCATATCCATTTCCTTAAATTTTTCTTTACCAAAAAAATTTCTTACATATATTTGTCAAGCATGTGAAAATTTAATTGTTCATTACAAGTCATGATTTTTTATAGGTTTAAATGCAATTTTGGCCCCCTTATTTTTTTAAATCTGTAATTTTGATCCATCTATTTTAAAATAGAGACATTTAGTCCTCGTATTTTTCAAAATACGTAATTTTAGTCCCTTTTTTTAAAATAGAAACATTTAGTCCTTCACTTTTGTAAAATCTGCGATTTTAGTCCTTCCATCAACTTTGAAAGATTGACCGGTAAGATATTAACCTGATGTAGCCTAAATTTAATGATGTGGCACAAGATTTTGGTCCTTCCACATCATAGTAAACATTAATCTCTTAACAGTCAACATTTTCAGTTTGACAGAATGATCAAAATTACACAGATTTTACAAAACTTGGGAACTAAACGTCTTTACTTTTAAATAAAGGGACCAAAATTGAAGATTTTGAAAAAACAAGGACTAAATGTCTCTATTTTAAAATAGAGAGACTAAAATTATGAATTTTAAAAAATAGAGAGAGTAAAATTACATTTAAGCCTTTTTTATATTGATCTCCCTTATATAAAAATCCTGGCTCCGCCCTGTTCACAAGCCCAAGCCACCACCAGTTTACAGGAAGCCCCCTTATGGTAAGTACCCACCAGTTGAAGACAATGATCACTTCTAAACCCATGCAATGATGCATGTTAATTAACTATCTACTACTAAATAAAGAGGTTCAGTTACCTACTACGTTGCTCGTTTAATTTTCCTAGTATAAGTCGTAATTTACAATTACTTTGTAGCAATGAATATTCTTGGCTAGCTCTGCACTTCAATCCTTAGTTTGTACAATGCTATGGCCAAGTCAAGAGCATCTTATGTGTGTCATTGAACGAAATTATCAGTACTACGAGAAAATGATGCTTGTATTATATGAATAAATAAGAAAAGTTATGGTTTCAATATTGTGCTGTTTGATTGATTTGCTAAACCATGCATATATCATTACCGACCATAAATATATATAGGGCCTGTTTTAGATAAATTTATCTATAATTCTTATAAGAAAAAAAATAAGAAATTAAAATGAATTGAATTTCTTTTCCTATAAGTTAAAATAAAACCTTTCTTGTTCACCTTCTCCAAAAATTAATTTTAACTTATTGTATAAGTTGATTTTAACTTATGAAAAAAGTTTGATTCAATTCACGTTCTTATTTTCTTCGAATGTTTATGAAGAGATTTATTCAAATATAATCATAGTCCAACTTACTCGATTATGTTAGTGTTTGACAAAGTTTATATTTAACTTGTTTAAATTTATAAAATTAGTTTATAAATTATAACTTAATATAAGTTTTTTTTATAACACCAACTGACTCCATCATCAACAACAGCCTTTTCATCACCTTCATTCACACATGTCTCCCCATCAGTCAAGACTTTCATTTGATACAACTTAAGCTTCATTCACCGTAATATGTTCAACATTTGGTGTTGGTTTCAACTTTCAACTCTATATATATATATATATATATATATATATATATATATATAATTGCATGATTTCAAAGCATGCATATCTTTAATTGACTCCTTCAACCCTTCTTCAAAGTCCATATTATTCTCTTTCCACAACAACTTAAATTCGCCAATGTAGCCAAACTCCTTCACCAATGCAACTACTTCAAAATAGGACCAAGGGCCTATATCCAAATTGTGAATGACCTCTACATCTGTCTCTTTATAGAGTGTAGATCATCTGCAGTAAAATAGAACAGTATTTGGTGCAGTAAGTAGCTTATTGGTCAGTATAACACTTAAATTATACACCTGATCACACTAGAACTTTTTTAGACACACCCACATTTATTTTATTATTATTTTTCTCTATTTAGCCGTGATTTCAATTGAGATCTTATGCTCTTCAAGTACTATGTTCTTCAAATTGATGCACTGTGTGTAATATATTATGTTTTATTTCTTTTAATCCCATTGACGTGAAGTTATTGGAATTATGCTAAATTAATACTACATACCTCCCCATGATCAGATGAAATAAAACACCATGTATTCCACTTTTGGAAGCCTTAAACACCATATGACTGCGTTTGAATTATATTTACTGTTGCTCGTAGACTTTTACACTTGGTAGTTTTTGTTATCAAGCAACTCTATGCCTTTGACAACATTATATCCTAGACAACCCAGCAGCGTGAATCCTGGTCCAGAATCTACCATTTTACTTTAAAAAAAAAAAAAAAAAAAAAAACAGCACCCCAGATCAATGAGGGAACTTGAAGCCTACAAGTTAGACTAATAATAAAAGTACATTGAACTACAGTCACGCAAGCTGTATAAATGAAATGTGTTGTTTTATTATTAAACCTACATCTCCTTCTTTATGCTACGAAATAATAACGTGTTGTTAAATTAAAGAAAGAGAAAAAATAATAAAATAAATGAAATAGAATAAATATAGGTAAGTATAAAAAAAAAAATCTAATGTGGTCAAGTGTATAATTTAAGTGTTATACTGATCAATAAACTGCTTACTGCATCAAATACTACTCCATTTTACTGCAAAAGATCTGCACTCCTCTTTATATACCTGATGAAGTTCTTCGGAAAAATAACTCATGTGAGATATTACAACGGTAAAAGACATCCCTTAAACAAATACAAAGCAACATATTAGAAAAATTCCAAAATCATAAATGAATAAAATAATAATTTAAAAAATAAATAAATAAATTATGCACATTAGCACATGCTTTCACAATTGACACAGATATAACCGAACAAGCCAAAAAATGATGCACATGCCTTCACCATTGACTACTATACAAGCAAACAAGTAAATAATACAAACATTTCAGAAAAAGCTTTTAGAAAAAAAGGGTTAACTAAATTTTTAACGTCTAAACTTTTTCAAAATTCAGTTTTTAGTTTTTAAACTTTAGTTTGACTGGTCAAGGTCCCTAAATTTTTTAAAAATTTAGTTTTTAGTCCCTAAACTTTAATTTGACTAGTCAAGGTTTCTAAACTTTTTAAATATTCGATTTTTAGTTCCTAAATTTTTTAAAAATTTAATTGTTAGTCCTTGAAATCTCATTAATTCAGGGACTAAAAACTGAATTTTTAAAAAGTTTAGGAACTAAAAACTGAATTTTTAAAAAATTTAAGGACTTTGACCCGTCAAAATTTTGTTCAGGGACTAAAAATTGAATTTTTAAAAAGTTTAGAGACCTTAACCAGTAAAATTAAAATTTAAGGACAAAAAATCGAATTTTAAAAAAGTTTGATGACTAAAAACTTAATTAATCCAGAAATAAAAAAAGGTTTCATTGACCCCACCCTGCAAGATTTCTATAGAAACAACAACCCCACATAGTTTCAATAAAAACACCAGCCCACGTGCCTTCATTAAAAACATCAACCATACCAATTCAAAGCAACGAAGCACACCTCCGACCACAAATGGAAAAAAAAAAAAAAAAAAAAAAAACGATATAAAGAATAACCCAATAATTACCTCAGTCCACAATAAATATTGCCTTCTGCTTTACTAGGACCAATAGCGAACTCTCTTGCACAATCTGAATATCCGTTGCGAAGGACAAATATTATCTTAGAATGTTGCTACGAACGAATTGTTGCCTCTGCTATGTGTTTGGTAGGGGTGGTCGTGGATTGGATTAGATTGATTTTGAAGAAAAAAATTATCTAATTTAATCACTTTGGTTTTTTTAATTAATCATCCAATAGGTTTGATAAAAAATTTAAATTCGATCCAATTTAAAT
This sequence comes from Pueraria montana var. lobata, assembly GCA_026413185.1. Classification (NCBI taxonomy): domain Eukaryota; kingdom Viridiplantae; phylum Streptophyta; class Magnoliopsida; order Fabales; family Fabaceae; genus Pueraria; species Pueraria montana. The sequence goes on from CM048654.1 coordinate 56,246,346, forward strand.
CGATTTGGATTGGATCGATTTTCGGTTTTAGTCTTGTTTATATTTTTTTTTGAGAAAATATTAAATAAATGGTAATATATATAATGAACATAATAAAAGATAATTTAAAATATTAAATATCTTTTTTATAAGTTAATAAATAACTAATAATAGTATCACTCTTCAAATATATACTATTAAAAGTAAAATTATATAACTTAATAATTATACTTATGTACCTTTAATCAAATAGTTACTAAAAAAATATCTTCAATTAAAGAGATGTTTCACAAATAAATATAAGTTATATGATAATTTTATAAATATATAAGAAATAAAAATATAAACATGAGTAGTATCATAAATTTATGAATAAAAATGTATATGTATATATAACTTCGGTTTGGATTGGATTTCAAAATCAAATCCGAAATCCGATCCAATCCAATAGAAAATTTCGGTTTTTTTAATTTTCGATCCATTCGATTTTCGGTTTATTCGATTTTTTATTTTTTGGATCAGTTTTTTCGGTTTTGATTGTATTGAATCGGTTTATAAACACCCCTAGTGCTTGGGTTTCTAAAGGAAGGGAGAGAATATAAAAAAGGGGGTCTTGAAGTTTCTGTATACCCTATTTCCTGATTCCAAAAAATAATTAAACAATTATATTTTTAATTAAAATATTATAATGCCATTTAAAATCAAATAAAATAAAAAATAGATCACAACTTTGATATTTTGAGGTGTCAAGTGAGTGTAGACACGTAAGCTCCTTTAAACACCTAGCATCTATCAATTTGCCATGTTATTGGAAGACAGGTCATAAAAAAAAGGAGTATTTAGATAATAGAGATTAAAACTGATAATGGAGAAAAGTATAGGACGACTGATCTAAACTTTGATCAGAGACTAAAAATAAATTTCGATGAAAGTCGAGGGAACATAATATTTTTCCCTTATATATTTACCATAGGAAGAATTATATCAATATTTCTTTATCCTAACAAAAAGTCATAAAGGCATAACCGCATAAGAATCCAAAACAAAACTAATATATAGCTTTCGAGCCTGACATTTTAAACGGGTAATTTCGAATGATTATAACGATTTTTATTATCCTATTTTCAAATGCATACAAGTCACTAAATATACTTAAATATTTTTAAGGTTTAATTAGCCTTTTGGTTTCTATAGTTGCAACAACTTTTCCTTTTAGTCCCTATAGTTTAAAATATCCTATTTTGGTCCCTATATAGTATATAGTTACAATTTTTTAATCTTTTTAATTTTCGCTGTCTAAAGTTACCTAATGCCATTATATCTAAATTCTTTAAAACTGCTACAAAACTAAAATGAGTAGTGTGAAACCGGCGAAAAATCAGGAAAAAGTTTTTTTAATTATGACAGTTAAAAATCGCTAAAATCTTTTTAGCAGTTTTATAATGCCAATTTCAATTTTGTAGTTGTTTTAAAAGATCGATCTATATGTAACGACGTTATACGATTTTAGACAACGAGAATCAAAAGGGTTAAAAATTTGCAACTATAGAGACCAAAATAGAAAGTTTTAAATTATAGAAACTAAAAGGAAATATTGTTGCAACTGTAGGTATTAAAAGGGTAATTAAACTTATTTTTATTAATTTCAAAATATATCATTAAATAATTTTTGTATTTCTTTAGATAATGGAAACCTTTTAATTTTTATTTCTTTACCCAATATATTTAATGTATATTTAGGACAAAAGACTTTTTTATTTATTTAAATTTTACGTCATATATTTCATGAAAATGTTTAATATTAAAACGATCATGCAAATATTGTTGTTTAATTGAAAAACCTTATAGGAAAACAAACTTTATACGTACACCTTATTTTTAGGGTATACAGGTGAAAGAAAAAAGAAAGCAAGAAAGAGAAACTATAAGAGTAGATTTCTAATTTTATTAACTACAATAGATAGATGACAATTTTATAAATAGTTGAATTATATTGATAGTTCACTTGGAAAACTACACTTGATGGTTAGTATGGAAATCCAAAGATAAAAGATATCGGCTAATTCGATCGTGAGGGCCACTCTTCACATGGATGTGTCTTGATCCAGCTCTTTGTTCACTGGGCCTTTCTTCAATATGAGTAGGCCCATTATATCATGGCCTATAATGACCAGCTCAAGCCCAATGGTCATAAACATTGCCCCAGATTCTGATAGGTGCAACACCTTATCTTTTTAATATTATTTAGTTTTATTTTAAAGGGTAAAATATGTTTTTAGTCCTTCATTTTATCTTAATTTATGTTTTTAGTCCCTCATAATTTTTTTTCCTGGTTTTAGTCCCTCATAAATTGTTTTGTTTTATTTTTAGTCCCTCATAAATTGTTTTGTTCTGATTTTAGTCCCTGACATTAATTTCAACTGTTAAGTGATGACATGACAGACATAAATCGTATGTGTGAAAATTTCCTGATTAAGTTTCTAGTGACTTTTAACTGCTACAAATTTTTTGACGGTTAGAAATATTTACTTTTGTAACATTTCTTATGATTTTAGAAAATCTGGTATTCGATGTTTTGATTTTTTTATTTTTATTTTTTAACGTATCTGACAATTTTAGTATGTCAGAAAATTTGCAGCAATTGAAAACATATAGAAACTTAAACAGAAACTTTTAAGCACAAATTTTACTCGTCACGACATCACTTAACAGCTGAAATTAATCTCAGGGACTAAAAATAAAATGAAACAAATTTTAGCTTGTTCATGAATGCTAAACTTATAGCCCAAAAATTCATTCAACCAGCGTTCTTCATGAGTTTGAATAGCTTGTTCTGTCAAACCCTCACGGTTTTTGTGGTCAGTTTAATTTTGGCTTAATTGTAAATTTTACCACCCAACTTTCATAATTTTGCGAATTTTACCACCCAAGTTTTAATTTTGCAAATTTTACCACCCAAGTTTTCAATTTTTGCATATTTTACCACTCTGATATTTTACCAAAAAAAAAAGTTAAAGAATTCAAAAAAAATTGTGAAATATTAGGATGGTAAAATGCACAAAAATTGAAAACTTAGGTGGTAAAATTCGTAAAATAATGAAAGTTGGGTGGTAAAATTCATAAAAAAAAACTTGAGTGGTAAAATTCACAAAATTATGAAAGTTGAGTGGTAAAATTTGAAAAATTATGAAAATTGAGTGGTAAAATCTGTAATTAAGCCTTTAATTTTATAGTAGAAAGGTGCCTGAGCATATATATATATATATATATATATATATATATATTTGCTGCCAATGTTTCACTGGTTAGAAGCATGCTGCATCTTAAAAGTAATTTTGTGACTATAATATGCAACTAGATGGTTGTCTTGTTTTTCGACATACACCAAAAAAAAAAGGATGGTGGTCTTGTTGGGAAAGTAAACGTTCTTTCATAGAACCCAATTGAAGTAAGATTTCACATGGCTTTTTTTTTTTTATGAAGATCCAATCCAAGGATGTTTGAATTTGGTGTTGCCGTTCAATGAAGGAGGAAATGGTGTTGCTCAATTTCTTCAGCTGATCTTCTAGAACTTTTGCTCTTGTGCCTTCCGCCATGAATGTATCTCAATTAATTAAAATAAGAGTAGAATTCTGATTTTATTAACTACTACCTCCGTCCCTAAATATAAGACTCTTTTAACTAATTCACATCCTTTAAGATAGTTGATTAATTTAGTTAATAGCATTAAATTTGTTAATAATTTATATTTTTTTTCCAAAATTAGCCTTACAATAATTGGGACTCATCATCTCTTTTTTTCTACTTAATTACTTTCTACCTAATTAATTAATTATTACTACTCATCTTTTCCAATTATCATAAGAGAGAGAATGTACTTATCTTATTAATTTATAACATTCATTGTAAAGTGATTAAGGGTATTTTGGTCAAAAAATAATTAATGCAAGAGATAACTTGAAAAGAATCTTATAAAAAGGGACAAAATTATTTAGAAAAGAGTCTTATATTTAGGGATGGAAGTAGTACAATAGATGGCAGTCTTAAAATTGGCTGAATTATATTGATAGTTTACTTAGAAAATTAAACTTGATGATTACAAGGATATATGGATCCGTTTGAGTTAGCTTATCCAAAAACACTTCTAAAGAAGAAAATAATAAGAAAAAAAAAGTGAACTTCTCCATAGGCTAAAATTTACTTATAAATAAGCTAATTTGTAAAAAATCTCACATCTTTTAGAAAAGATAAGTGGAAGAATTTCTACAAGTTAGCTTATACATAAGTTAATTTTAGCTTATGGAAAAACTTATTTCATTTTTTTTTCTTCTCAGAAATGTTTTTAGATAAGCTTAGTCAAACATGCATTATCTAATTCAAGACGGCTACTCTCCACATGCTCATAAGAGTTAAATTTCTAGTGAATAGTAACAGAAAGGACCATAACAAAAAACAATAGCAGAAAAGAAGTAACCACCAACCTGTTCCCATTTCCCTATTTGATATAACATGCAAAATTGGCCGATTTGCGTTTAATCCGACATCCATGACCCATGGTTAACCCATTCTCTTAATCCAACTCTATTTGTTTCTTTAATATGAGTAGGCCCATTATCAACATGGCCTATAGTGACCACTTCAAGCCTAATAGTCATAATGATAAATATGATATGACAAATCATATAATCAGAAATAAAGAGTGTAATATGAAGAAAAAAAAATATAGATATAAAAATGAAATAAAAGAAAAATTGAATGTATAAATATAATAACTCATCCTTATATAAGCAACTTGCAATTTCGTGTGAGCATTTATGTTTTTGTCCTTTTCTTTTATGCGATTCCCTCATATAATGTTGGGACGACATCTCAGTAGAAGCCGGTCCACTGCAACTCCTTCTGTAATCCAATATTTCAACACTCAAGTGCTTTGACATTTATGCTCCATGTATGTCCTCGATTTGATGGGGTTTGGCCTTTCAATGTACGAAATGGAAAGTGGGAAACCATGAAATTTTCTACTCTGAAATTAAAAGTTCGTACTAATTAATGTACTAAGTTAATTACTAATCTTCTCCCTTGTCCTTTCCCAAATACATTAGTTTAGCACCCCAGATACTTTTTTTGTGTGTGTGTTTACAAGGAGGTCCAGATACATTACTTAAACATTTAAAAATTGACATTACATTTCGCATTTCAACGGAGTGGAAAGTGTGTGTGTGTTTGTATACTTGGTTTTGGCACTTCTTGTGCAAAAGCCAAGTGTTTTCATAAAGTTTTATCATTAGCCTTTTTAAAAAAACAAACAAAACGAAGTAGAAAGTGGGAAAGATGAAATTTGCTACTATGAAAGTACTAATCTTCTCCCTCGTTCTTACTTTCGCACCCCATATACATTATTTAAACCAATATTTTTAAAACCGGACCGATCATTGAACTGGTCATGACACTGGTTCAAGATTCAATGGTTCAACCGTGATTGAACCGTAGTCGAACCGGTATTAATAAAATAATAATAATTAAATAATTTATATAATAATATTAAATAAATATAATATCACATAACTTTAAAATATTAAAAACTAAATTAAAACCTAAAAAATTATTTTACACATTTTTAACATTCAATATATATATAAAAGTCTAATCAAATATACCATAATACTTAAGTTCAAATTTTAATAAAATACAATAATATTTCATTAACAATAACAAAAAAAATGACAAATTAATAAAATATAAAATTATCAAAAATCAAGATATAATTTTTTTTTAAATAAATATAAATGAGCAAATTATATGTTTTACAAGATAACATTTAATAATAATTGATAAAAATAATTTGTATCTATTTGAAATATTTATTAAAAATGTGTTTTTATTTATCTTTAAAATATTTTATATTAAATTTAAAAATTTCAAAGAAAATAAAAAATTTAAAAAAATACCGGTTCAAACCGGTTTTTAGCACCGGTTCTTGACCGGTTCTGGCCGGTTTTATACCGGTTCTCACCGGTTCTGAAATCCACCGATTTTGTAGAGTATTTGGACCAGTCACCAGACCGGTTTCCGGTTGAACCGATCGAACCGGCCGGTCCAGTCCGATTTTAATAACATTGATTTAAACATTGACATTTATTTTTACCTGTTAATCTCCACGTGACATATAATGAAATTTAATAACTCTTTCTCATAAATTAAAAAATTCAGTCATGTGTAGAAATTAGCTAAAACCATATACACATATAGTGGTCCTAAGACATATAATTGTGAAGATGCGGAAGAGAAACTGTATAATTATTAATAATAAAACTATGGCTGCTATATAACATGAGACCACTATTAAGCTCGTGTATCAATTGACGCAAGGTTGTTTCAGCTTAATAAATGATCTCAAATTTCAATTCTAAGTATCCAGTTATGTTAAATATGTGAAAAATTTGACTGCTCATAATGGTCTTACTCAATTCAAACATGGTTACTTTGAATAAATGATACATATGAAGTATAAAAAAAAAGGCTTAATTACAGATTTTACCACTCAACTTTCATTATTTTGTGAATTTTACCATCCAAGTTTTTTTTTGCAAATTTTACCACCTAATTTTCATTATTTTGCAAATTTTACCATTCAAGTTATTTTTTCACAAATTTTACCACATAAGTTTTCAATTTTTACGCATTTTACCACCATGATGTTTTATAAAAAAAAAGTTTTGAATTCTTTAACTTTTTTTTGTGAAATATCAAAGTGGTAAAATGCACAAAAATTGAAAACTTAGGTGATAAAATTTGTAAAAAAAAACTTGGATGATAAAATTCGTAAAATTATGAAAGTTGGGTGGTAAAATTTACAATTAAAAAAAAAAAACAATATTGCATGGGACCAAAGAATCTCTATCCTTTACAAAAATCAATACCAAACTTTGACATTTCACACAGTGACAATACAATTAATAAATGGCATGGAATGAGACCCTGCATGCACACAGTCCTCTGGCCACTATAAAAAGAGATCATTGGGTGTGTGTTACATGCACCAGCCACCACCATTGACTAGCATCACTCTAAGATGGCTAATTCCTACTTGTCCTTGCTTCTGTTGTTGGCTAATTCCTACTTGTCCTTGCTTCTGTTGTTCCTTGTAGCTCTGCTCCTCACCCCTCAAGGCCAAGTCAATAGCAAGCATCTTATTATGTGTGTCATTGAAAGAAATCAGTTACGACAAATTGATGCTTAAAAATAAAAGAACTTTACGAGTTCAAGATTGTGCTGTTTGATTGATTTGCTGAACCCCCGTTACCCGACCATAAATACACATCAAGGCCTGTTTAGGATAAACTTAATTTTCCATAAGTTTTGAGAAGAAAATTCAAAATAAAAATAAATTGAACTTCTCTTAAACGAGTTGACACAGTGGTATAAGGTCTTGTTCTGTTCTGTTCACATATTGAAGAATGATCTATTTAGAAATTATTTAAACATATAAAAATTTGCATTGCATGTATCATATGCAAATATTTCTACCTTTTATTTAAAATTTATTTAGAATATACCTACGATGCTGAATTTTTTTTACATTATTATATAATTATAAATTTTTATATAATTATAAATAAATATAATTTGATGTATTGTTAATGTAAAAATTTTATATCATCAATTAATTAAAAATCATTCTAAATATAATTTTTAAAATAACTATTTATAAAAATAAACAATTTTAATATACACAACAATATTCATAATTGGATGACATTGCATTTTAATTAATTTCATTGAAAATTATTGAATTTTATAATAAATACTCTAGAAGTGATATTTAAAGTGATTTTCAATTAGTTGTTGGTATAAATTTTTTTACAGTAGCAGAGTTTTAAAATTAAACTCCCGGTATGTATTTTTATCTTCTACTTATACATGCAGATAAAAAATATATTTTAAAACTAAAGGAGACTTTTTTGTTATATAATAATAATAATAATAATAATAATAATAATAATAATAATAATAATAAGTGAGAAATATAAATGTTTATGATATTATATATGCTGTGCCGATGTTCAATTTTTTTTTTTATGATGGGAACGCATATTTTTTTAAAAGAAAAAAATAATTACAAAATTTAAATTAACATATTTTTATTATTAAAATATCTCTTATTAAAATTATATATACAAACACACACACACACAAAATGTAAATGTATTAAATATAACTAATAAGTAATATTTTTAAAGGAATATTTGTATAAATTAGATATAACATATTTATAAATATATAATTATATATTCGAACATATATATATATATATATATATATATATATATATATATTAATATACATAATTATCTATATATATTTTTGTGAATATTCAGATAGTTATCTACTAAAATATATATTTATAAAATTATGAAATAATAAAAAATACATTAAAATTATAATAGTATAAAAATTTTATAGATTGTAAATATAATATTCAAGTATATGAGATATTATACTAATAATAAAAACACACATAATATAATATAATATTTTTCCTATGTCAATGTTCATATAATATAAAGAGTACAGATAAAAAAAATATAATAAAAAGAGTTTTTACGTACATATACTGCATTTTATGAATGTATGTATGGGAAGGAAGAAAGTAATAGAAAAAAAAAGGAAAAAATATAATTAGTAATGTGATAAAAAAAGAAAGAAAAAATAAAAAGAAAATAGAGTATAAAAACGAGAAAATAATTACAGTAAAACTATCATGATATTTATTAATCTCTAAGTAAGACATAATTAACTTTTTTTTTTAATTTTTTCTCATAATTTTAAAAACTCAAGTGTCCTATATATATAGATACAAGCCAAACCATACACATATGGTAGTTGGAGAGCCTATAATTATTTCTTAGACAGAAGATGGAAGAGAAACTTTACATAATTACTAATGATTTAAATATGAATTTAGTCTAAGTTTGTATTTTTTAAATTTGCTCCCTGTAAATTTTTTTTTTATTTTTAGTCCCCGTAAAAGTTCACACTTTTTCAATTTTGGTCCCTGTAAATTATTTTGTTCATTTTTACTCCTATAAGTTTGTAATTTTCCAATTTTAGTCCCTTTAAAATTTCAATTTTTTTATTTCTAGTCCTTGTAAGTTCATTCTTTAAGGGACTAAAACTAGAAAAATGCAAATTTATAGGGACTAAAATTGGAAAAATACAAACTTACATAGGGACTAAAAATGAAAAAAAAAATTCACAGGGACCAAAATTGAAAAAGTGCGAATTTACAAAAACTAAAAATGAAAAAATAAAGAACTAAAATTAAAAAAACATGAACTTATGAGAATTAAGTTCATATTTAAGCCATTAGTAATTAATTAAAACAAAACTGGCTACTGGCTGCTGTATAACATGGGACCAAAGAGTGTCTCTATCCTTTAGAAAAATCCATACCAAACTTTGACAATTCACACAGTGGCAATGCAAGTAATAAATGGCTTGGATTGAGACCCTGCATGGACACAGTCCTCTATGGCCACTATAAAAACAGATCAAACTGTGTGTGTTACATGCACCAGCCACCTCCACTAATATCACTACAATTAAGATGGCTAAATATTCCTACTTATCCTTGCTTGTGTTGTTCCTTGTGACTCTGAGTCTGATCCTCACCCCTCAGGGGCTTGCTGAAGAATCTGATTCTTACAAACCTCCCAAGTACAAATCACCTCCCTACAAGAAGCCCCCAGTTTACAAGAAACCACCAGTGTATCACAAGCCACCAGTTTACAAGAAACCCCCTTATGGTAAGTACCCACCAGTTGAAAACAATGATCACTTCTAAACCCATGCAATGAGGCATGTTAATTAACTAGTATCTACTAAATAAAGAGGTTCAGTTACCTACTACGTTGCTCGTTAATTTAATTTCCTAGTATAAGTCGTAATTTACATCTTTGTAGCATTGAATATTCCTGGCTAGCTGATCTGCATTTCAATCCTTAGTTTGTACAATGAAATGGCCAAGTCAAGAGCATCTTATGTGTGTCATTGCGAGAAAATGATGCTTGTATTATATGAATAAATAAGAAAAGTTATGGTTTCAAGATTGTGCTGTTTGATTGATTTGCTAAACCATGTATCATTACCGACCATAAATATATAGGCCCTGTTTTAGATAAATTTATCTATAATACTTACTGAAAAAAAAAATGAATGAATTTCTTTTCCTATAAGTTAAAATAAAAACCTTTCTTGTTCACTTTCTCCAAAAAAAAAAAAAAATTTAACTTATTGTATAAGTTGATTTTAACTTATGAAAAAAGTTTGATTCAATTCACTTTCTTATTTTCTTCACATACATATGAAGAAATTTATTCATATATAATCATAGTCAAACTTACTTGGTTATATTAGTGTTTGAAAAAGTTTATATTGAACTTATTTAAATTTATAAAATTAGTTTATAAATTATAACTTAATATAAGTTTTTTTTTATAACACCAACTTTGACTCCATTATCAAGAACAGCCTTTTCACCATCATTCACACATGCCTCCCCATCAGTCAAGATTCTATAATTGATACAACTTTAGCTTCATTCACCGTAATATGTTCAACATAAATATCTACTTCAGTGTTGGTTTCATCTACATATATAATGGCATGATTTCAAACTTCAAAGCATGCATATCTTTAATTAACTCATGAAACCCTTCTTCAAAGTCCATATTATTCTCTTTCCACAACAACCTGAATTCGCCAATGTAGCCAAACTCCTTCACCAATGCAACTACTTCGAAATAGGACCAAGTGCCTATATCCAAATTGTGAATGACCTCTACATCTGTCTCTTTATAGAGTGTAGATCATCTACACTAAAATAGATCAATATTTAGTGCAATAAGTAGCTTATTGGTCAATATAACACTTAAATTATACACCTGACCACACTAGATCTTTTTTAGACACACCCACATTTTTTTTTTTCTCTATTTAGCCGTGATTTCAATTGAGATCTTATGCTCTTCAAGTACTATGTTCTTCAAATTGATGCACTGTGTGTAATATATTATGTTTTATTTCTTTTAATCCCATTGACGTGAAGTTATTGGAATTATGCTAAATTAATACTACATACCTCCCCATGATCAGATGAAATAAAACACCATGTATTCCACTTTTGGAAGCCTTAAACACCATATGACTGCGTTTGAATTATATTTGCTGTTGCTCGTAGACTTTTACACTTGGTAATTTTTGTTTTCAAGCAACTCTATGCCTTTGACAACATTATATCCTAGACAACCCAGTAGCGTGAATCCTGGTCCAGAATCTACCATTTTACTTTTAAAAAATAAAAAATAAAACAGCACCTGATATCAATGAGGGAATTTGAAGCCTACAAGTTAGACTGAATTTGAAGCCTACAAGTTAGACTAATAATAAAAGTACATTGAACTATAGTCACGCAAGCTGTATAAATGAAACGTGTTGTTTTATTATTAAACCTACATCTCCTTCTTGATGCTACGAAATAATAACGTGTTGTTAAATTAAAGAAAGAGAAAAAATAATAAAATAAATGAAATAGAATAAATGTGAGTGTGTATAAAAAAAGATCTAGTGTGATCAAGTGTATAATTTAAGTGTTATACTGACCAATAAACTACTTACTGCACTAAATATTAATCTATTTTACTGCAAAGGATTTGCACTCCTCTTTATATATCAGATGAAGTTCTATGGAAAAATAACTCATGTGAGATATTACAACTGTAAAAGACATCCCTTAAACAAATACAAAGCAACATATTAGAAAAATTCAGAGAATGAGAGGCCAATACAGCACAACCTAAGAGAGTCCAACTTGTGAATAAGAGGCCCAAGAGATCCAACATTAAGCCTAAGCAGTGGACTGATTTTGTTTATTACAAATGAGTTAAATAATTGACTCAGAAAGCTCTAGAAGGGAATTGTTAGGATTCTGTTAGAGATGCGTAGTATTCTAAAGGTTGTTAGAAAAGTTGGCATTTGTCTTTATATAGCATTGTATGATCGAATACGGGGGAGGAGGATTTAGTCAATTTCTTTCTTCTATTCTTTTTCTCAGGAGGTCTTCTCTGTCCTCGAATTCAGAGAACTACCACTCACATTATTGGTGCTTTCATTGAGAGCACTCCTCCCCATGATTCCACTCTTTCCAAAACCTCCCACACCAATTCTGATAAGCTTGATGAACTTATGCAATGCATGGCCAAGCTTCAATCTACCTTTACTTCTCGCATGGACGAGGTCACTCTTAGGGTGGCTTCCTTGGAAAGTCGCTCACCCACAACATCCCATGACACCACAAATTCTTACCATCCTTCCGATCACTCGTAGAAACATTTTCTGAAGCTGGATGTTCCTAGATTTTCGGGCACAGATCCGCAGGGATGGATTTTTAAGATTTCCCAATTCTTTGATTATCATGATACGCTAGAAGAGGAGCGCATTACGGTGGCCTCATTTTACCTGGATGGTGTGGCTTTTGCTTGGTATCAGTGGATGTATAAGAATGGCTAAATCCATTAGTGGCAACAATTTCTCCAAGCCCTGGAGACGCGCTTCGCTCCCACGGCCTACGATGATCCGTGAGGTAAGCTGTTCAAGTTGACTCAAACTTCATCAGTTGCTGATTACCTTAGTGATTTTGAGACTCTTGCTAATCGAATTGTTGGGTTGCCTTCCCCTTTTCTGCTGAGTTGTTTTATCTCAGGGCTCAAACCGGAAATTAAACGGGAGGTACTCGCACATCAACCTGTCTCATTGTCCCAGGCCTCGGGACTCACTCATCTACACGAAGACAAGTTGAATGACTAGTTTCATCACAACCGCCCTAGGCCACAGCCGCCTCCACCTGGCCCATACTGCCGGTGTCGCGCACTTTCTCCCCTCCTCCACGTTCCGCGCCTGACTCGGTTCCCCCGAGATTGCTCCCTCCTCTGCTTCCTCCACCTACTTCCAAACCACGATCCCGTAACCTTTCAGATGCAGAGATAGCAGATCGCAGGGAGCGGGGCATCTGTTTCTATTGCGATCAGAAGTTCTCGAGAGGGCACAAATGTCGTGGCCACTTCTTTGTGTTTGTGGCCGAAGAAGATGACGACTCATTTTCTGCATCTAAAGGGGTGACGTTCAACTTGCCGGATCCCACAGCGATGGATTCCCTTCCTCGGGTTGAGGCCCAATCGGCCCAACTTAGTCTCAATGCTTTGTTTGGGATTCGGGCTCCCGAGACGCTTCGGGTCACGGGTCAAATCTTCCAGCAACCGGTTCAAATTCTCATTGATGGGGGTAGTACCCATAATTTTATTCAACGAACTGTGGCTCTCACATTGGGCCTTGAGTGCAGCCCGACCCCAGTATTACAGGTGTTAGTAGGCAGTGGTGAGGAGCTCACGTGCAACCAAGTGTGTAAAGGAGTCCATCTCACTATTCAGGGCCATCCTTTCCAGGTGGACTTATATGTACTAGAGATGAGTGGATCAGACATAGTGCTGGGCGCATAATGGCTCAAACAACTTGGGCCTGTTTTGATGGATTATCAGTCTCTCACAATGAAGTTTGTTCATGGGCCACACTATGTTGAGCTGAAAGGCGAGACGAGTTCCGGTCCTATGACTGTGAGTTACCAACAATTAAGGAAGATTGTTCAAGGCGACCACGCGGCTCAATTTTTTTCCTTGCGGGTATTCGATCCAGAGGAGGCCCAACCAACAATTACTTCCCAGTTGATGCACTCCAACCCTAGTGTGCAGCACCTCCTCACTACTTATGCATTTCTGTTTACGAAGCTGACCCATCTGCCACCGCCCCATTTTTCAGACCATGCCATCCCTCTTGTTCCTAATTCGGCGCCCATAAACGTTCGTCCTTATCGATATCCGCATGCCCAAAAGGTCGAAATTGAGGCTCAAGTTGCCAAATTACTCAACAATGGGTGGATTCAACCTAGCAATAGTCTTTTTTCTTCCCCGGTTCTTCTTCTCAAGAAAAAAGATGGCTCCTGGCATATGTGCGTCGACTACTGTGCTTTGAATGCATTGACAACCTTGAGATCCAACATTATGTGCTTTATACAACCTTGAGGACAAGGTTGCTTTTGATGAGCGGGGTATTGATACGAGTAAGCCCAATACAGCACAACCTGAGAGAGTCCAACTTGTGAATGAGAGGCCCAAGAGATCCAACATTAAGCCTAAGTAGTGGACTGATTTTGTTTATTACAAATGAGTTAAATAATTGACTCAGAAAGCTCTAGAAGGGAATTGTTAGGATTTTGTTAGAGATGCGTAGTATTCTGAAGGTTGTTAGAAAAGTTGGCATTTGTCTTTATATAGCATTGTATGATCGAATACGGGGGAGGAGGATTTAGTTAATTTATTTCTTCTATTCTTTTTCTCAGGAGGTCTTCTCTGTCCTCGAAATTAGAGAACTACCACTCACATTAGTAACAGATTAACTGGTGAACCTAGAAGCCATGGGAATAAAATGACCACATTTGCTTAAACGATCCACCACAGTCATGATGATAGGATGAGCCTAGAAGGTCCAAATAGATGATTTAAATATTAAGTGATTTAGTTATTATCTTTTTAATATTATTTAGTTTTATTTTAAATTCCATAAAACTAGATGAGGACACTTGTACAATTATTATTGGCAATCATTAGGTTATATATTATATCCTTCATCATTTGGCTATATCATCAATGAAGAAAAATGAAATTTATCTTATTCTCTTTAGCTTGTTCATGAATGCTAAACTTGTAGCCCAAAAATTTATTCAACCAGCGTTCTTCATGAGTTTGAATAGCTTGTTTCTGTCAGACCCTCAAGGTTTTTGTGGTTAGTTTAATTTTATAGTAGAAAGGCACCTGGGCATATATATATATATTGCTGCCAATGTTTCACTGGTTAGAAGCATGCTGCATCTTAAAAGAAATTTTGTGACTATAATATGCAACTAGATGGTTGTCTTGTTTTTCGACATACACCAAAAACAAAAGGATGGTTGTGTCTTGTTGGGAATGTAAGCGTTCTTTCATAGAACCCAATTGAAGTAAGATTTCACACATGGTTTTTTTTTATGAAGATCCAATCCAAGGATGTTTGGATTTGGTGTTGCCGTTCAATGAAGGAGGAAATGGTGTTGCTCAATTTCTTCAGCTGATCTTCTAGAACTTTTGCTCTTGTGCCTTCCGCCATGAATGTAGCTCAATTAATTAAAATAAGGGTAGAATTCTGATTTTATTAACTACAACAGATGGCAGAAATTGGCTGAATTATATTGATAGTTTACTTAGAAAATTGAACTTGATGATTACAAGGATATATATGGATCCGTTTGAATTAGCTTATCTAAAAATACTTTTAAAGAAGAAAATAATAAGAAAAAAAAGGTGAACTTCTCCATAAGCTAAAATTAACTTATACATAAGCTAATTTGTAAAAAGTCTCACATCTTCTAGAAAAGGTATATGAGAAAGCTTCTACAAATTAACTTATACATAAGTTAATTTTAGTTTATGGGGAATCTCATTTCATGTTTTTCTTTTTATTTTCTTCTCAGAAGTACTTCTGGATAAGCTTAGTCAAACATACATTATCTAATTCAAGACGGCTACTCTCCACATGTTCATAGGAGTAAAATTTGTAGAGAATAGTGACAGAAAGGACCATAACAAAAAACAATAGCAGAAAAGAAATAACCACCAACCTGGTCCCATTTCCCTATTTGATATAACATGCAAAGTAGGCCGATTTGCATTTAATCCGACATCCATGACCCATGGTTGACCCATTCTCTTAATCCAACTCTATTTGTTTACGTGTTTGCTCTTTAATATGAGTAGGTCCATTATCAACATGGCCTGTAGTGACCACTTCAAGCCTAATAGTCACAATGATAAATACGACAAATAATATAATCAGAAATAAAGAGTGAAATATGGAAAAAAAATATAGATATAAAAATGAAATAAAAGAAAAATTGAATGTATAAATATAATAACTCCTCCTTATATAAGCAACTTGTAACTTGCAACTTGGTGTGAGCGTTTATGTCTTGTCCTTTTCTTTTATGCGATTCCCTCATATAATGTTGGGACGACATCTCAGTATAAGCAGTCCACTGCAACTCCTTCTGTAATTCAATATTTCAACACTCACGTGCTGTGACATTTATGCTCCATGTATGTCCTCAATTTGATGGGGTTTGGCCTTTCAATGTACGGAATGGAAAGTGGGAAACCTTGAAATTTTCTACTCTGAAATTAAAAGTTCGTACTAATTAATGTACTAAGTTAATTACTAATCTTCTCCTTTGTCTTTACCCAAATACTTTAGTTTAGCACCCCCAGATACTTTTGTGTGTGTGTGTGTGTGTGTTTACAAGGAGGTCCAGATACATTACTTAAACATTTAAAAATTGACATTACATTTCGCATTTCAATGGAGTGGAAAGTGTGTGTGTTTGTTCTTTACTTGGTTTTGACACTTCTTGTGCAAAAGCCAAGTGTTTTAATAAAGTTTTATCATTAGCCTTAAAAAAAACAAACAAACAAACAAAACGGAGTTGGAAAGTGGGAAAGATGAAATTTGCTACTCTAAAGTGTTAATCTTCTCCCTCATCCTTACTTTCGCACCCCATATACATTATTTAAACATTTACATTAAATGTGATGTTGTATACAAATATTTTTACCTATTAATCTCCACATGACATATAATGAAATTTAATAACTCTTTCTAATAAATTAAAAAATTCAGTCGTGTGTAGAAATTAGCTAAAACCATATACACATATAGTGGTCCTATATAATTGTGAAGATGCGGAAGAGAAACTGTATAATTATTAATAATAAAACTATGGCTGATATATAACATGGGACCACTACTAAGCTCGTGTATCAATTGACACAAGGTTGTTTCAGCTTAATAAATGATCTCGAATTCCAATTCTAAGTATGCAGTTGTATTAAATACATAAAAAATTTGATTGCTCATAATGATCTTACTCAATTCGAACATGGTTACTTTGGATAAATAATACATACGAAGTATACAAAAAAAAAAAAACACAATATTGCATGGGACCAAAGAATCTCTATCCTTTACAAAAATCAATACCAAACTTTGACATTTCAAACAGTGACAATACAAGTAATAAATGGCATGGAATGAGACCCTGCATGCACACAGTCCTCTGTCCACTATAAAAAGAGATCATTGGGTGTGTGTTACATGCACCAGCCACCACCATTGACTAGCATCACTCTAAGATGGCTAATTCCTACTTGTCCTTGCTTGTGTTGTTCCTTGTAGCTCTGCTCCTCACCCCTCAGGGGCTAGCTGATGAATCTGACTCTTACTATAAGCCACCAGTTTACAAGAAACCACCAGTGCACAAGCCCAAGCCCAAGCCACCAGTTTACAAGCCCAAACCACCAGTTTACAAGAAGCCCCCTTATGGTAAGTACCCACCAGTTGAAGACAATGATCACTTCTAAACCATGCAACGAGGCATGTTAACTATCTACTAAATAAAGAGGTTCATGTTACCTACGTTGCATGTTTCAATTCCTAAGTCGTAATTTACAACTTTGTAGTGATGAATATTCTTGGCTAGCTCTGCACTTCAATTTCAATCCTTTGTACAATGCTATGGCCAAGTCAATAGCAAGCATCTTATTATGTGTGTTTTTTGTATCAGCAGCATCTTATTATGTGTGTCATCCAAAGAAATCAGTTACGACAAAATGATGCTTAATAATAAAAGAACTTTACGAGTTCAAGATTGTGCTGTTTGATTGATTTGCTGAACCACCGTTACCCGACCATAAATACACATCAAGGCTATGTTTAGGATAAACTTAATTATCCATAAGTATTGAGAAGAAAATTCAAAATTAAAATAAATTGAACTTCTCTTAAACGAGTTGACGCAGTGGTGTAAGATCCCGTTGAGTTCACATATTGGAGAATAATCTATTTAGTGAAAAAACTGTATTCGATTTCCTCTCAGGACAAAAAAAAAAAGAACTTCTCTTATAAGTTATAATCAACTTATGCATTTTAATCTTTATAAACATTAACTCCCTCTTTAGTTTCTCCAAATGTTAATTTTAATTAATGTATAAGTTAATTTTAATTCATGGAAAAAGTTTAATTTATTTTACATTCTCTTTTTTATTTTCCTACAAATATTCATAGAGAAATCTATCCAAACATTATCATAGTCACTTACTTGGTTATGTTTAAGGAAGTTTTGAAAAGGTTTATATTGAACTTATTCAAATTTATAAAATTAGTTTATAAATTATAACTTAATATAAGGGTATGTTTGGCCCAACTTTTTTTTTCCACTTATAAGTTACTTTTAAGTTAAAGCTAAAAAAAAGAGCTTTAAAATTTAAGCTAAAGTTGTTTGGTGTTTTTCATTATTTTTACTTTAAAAGCTACTTTTAAGTTAAAAGTTGTTTGGTAAAATATTTTTACAAAAACTTTAATTTTATTTAAAATTAATATATATTAATTTATAATAATATAATGGTTAATAAATTCAATTTACTATATATAAAGTCATAATACTGTTGGAGAAATTTATAAATAAAAAATTATTTTGAATAGTCAAATAATCACTTACCATCTTAATTAATAAATATTTATTTTTATAATATAAAAAACAGATTAAAAATTCAATTCGAAACAAAATATTTTTTTTTACTTTATATATATATATTTGAGACCGTATTAGAAATTGGCATAATATAATTTGAGAATTTAGTGTCTAGCTAGCTATTACGGAGCTTCCAGTGTGGGCATCTATCGTGAAAGAGCATATCACATTTCTTAACATAGAAAAAAAAAAAAAGAAGCATAAAATATAATATTTTAGATGCAGCAGACGAGATTCGATCAAAGGTCTCCTCCAAAAGCTCCCTGAAGTGGCTTATTTTAATATTTTCTTCATAAAAATAAGTAGCTTATATTTTTTAGAGCTTTTATGAAAAGGGTGTTTAGCCTAGCTTCTCCTTTTAAAGAGAAAAAAAGTTAATTACTTAAACATGAAATTTTCTACTCTAAAATTAAAAGTTCGTACTAATTAATGTACTAAGTTAATTACTAATCTTCTTACTTTAGTTTAGCACCCCAGATATTTTGTGTGTGTGTGTGTTTACAAGGAAGTCCAGATACATTACTTAAACATTTAAAAATTGAGATTACATTTCGCATTTCAACGGAGTGGAAAGTGTGTGTGTTTGCACTTGTGCAAAAGCCAAGTGTTTTAATAAAGTTTTATCATTAGCCTTTCAGAAAAAAAAAAAAAAAAAAAAAAAAAAAAAAGGAGTGGAAAGTGGAAAAGATGAAATTTGCTACTCTGAAGACTAATCTTCTTCCTCGTCCTTACTTTCGCACCCCATATTCATTATTTAAACATCGACATTAAATGTGATATTGTATACAAATATTTTTACCTGTTAATCTCCACTTGACATATAATGAAATTTAATAACTCTTTCTCATAAATTAAAAAACTCAGTCATGTGTACAAAGTAGCTAAAATCATATACACATATAGTGATCCTAAGACATATAATTGTGAAGATGCGGAAGAGAAACTGTATAATTATTAATAATAAAACTATGGCTGCTATATAACATGAGACCACTACTAAGCTCGTGTATCAATTGACATAAGGTTGTTTCAGCTTAATAAATAATCTCAAATTTCAATTCTAAGCAATGTTTTTAAAATCGGACCGGTGATTAAACCGGTGAAGGTACTGGTTTAAGGTTCAATGGTTGAACCGTGGTTGAACCGGTAATAATTAAATTATATTATTAACTTTTTTAATAAATATATTATACAATTTTAAATAAATAATAATAATAATAATAATATATGTGACATATTCTGTAAAAAATAATATATGACATAAATTATTATTATGGTTTAAAAACATTGAAAATAATTGTAACTTATTAATTACTATTATTATGGCAAATAGGCACGTTAAATTAGCAGGGCAAAGTATCAATACTTGCTTGCACCACTCAACTCATAATATAGTACTATAACATAAAATTGCACCTAAAATTAAACAAATCAAATACTAATACGTTGCAACATGATTAGATGGAACGTCCTTGGAATTTGGAAAGTCCCTTTGGCCTTGGGAGTTGATATACAACTGTAATACATTAAAAATCCCCGCTCTCTTCATAATTAATCTTTACAAGCCTTTGTAGATTCATTATTCTTATCCTTCGATAATCTTTTTTTTTTCATTCTCCCAAGTCTCTCTCTTTGTCATTCTTATTCTTTCTCCAAGTGCGCAGAGAAACGGGAGATCTTCATTCTCCTAAGTCTCTTTCTTTGTCGTTTTTTCTCTAAGTGCAGAAACAAGAGATGTTAATCGGTGTCGCTGCGGAACAAAGACCAAGGACGGAAGCTTCAACAACTATACTACATCGAAATTTAAAGTAGAGTTTCGGAGTTGGGATTCCAGTTGCAGGCCACCGAAAGCAGAAAAAGTCGAAGTTCATTGGAGAAGAAAGAGCAAATGACTTCGTATGCTGGGATTGCAAGCGTTTTTTAGAACCGGTAAAAATCGGTAAACCGCCGGTTCTGTCCGGTTCTTACGGTTTTAGGCCGGTTTAACGGTTTTTTAACCGGTTTTTTTCACATCCGGTTTTAAGGGTCACTCGGACCGGACGACAGACCGGTTCCCGGTCTAACCGGTTGAACCGGCCGGTCCGGTCCGGTTTTCAAAACCATGATTCTAAGTATTCAATTGTGTTAAATACATCAAAAAATTTGACTGTTCATAATGGTCTCAATTCGAACATGGTTACTTTGAATAAATGATACATATCAAGTATACAAATATATATATATATATCCTTTACAAAAATCAATACCAAACTTTGACATTTCACACAGTGACGATACAAGTAATAAATGGCATGGAATGAGACCCTGCATGGACACAGTCCTCTTGCCACTATAAAAAGAGATCATTCAGTGTGTGTTACTTTCACCCGCCACCATTATTGATTAGTATCACTCTAAGATGGCTAATTCCTACTTGTCCTTGCTTGTGTTGTTCCTTGTAACTCTGCTCCTCACTCCTCAAGGGCTAGCTGATGAATCTGACTCTTACAATAAGCCACCAGTTTACAAGAAACCACCAGTGTACAAGCCCAAGCCACCAGTTTACAAGAAGCCCCCTTATGGTAAGTACCCACCAGTTGAAGACAATGATCACTTCTAAACCACGCAACGAGGCATGTTAACTATCTACTAAATAAAGAGGTTCATGTTACCTACGTTGCATGTTTCAATTCCTAAGTCGTAATTTACAACTTTGTAGTGATGAATATTCTTGGCTAGCTCTGCACTTCAATTTCAATCCTTTGTACAATGCTATGGCCAAGTCAATAGCAAGCATCTTATTATGTGTGTTTTTTGTATCAGCAGCATCTTATTATGTGTGTCATTCAAAGAAATCAGTTACGACAAAATGATGCTTAATAATAAAAGAACTTTACGAGTTCAAGATTGTGCTGTTTGATTGATTTGCTGAACCACCGTTACCCGACCATAAATACACATCAAGGCTATGTTTAGGATAAACTTAATTATCCATAAGTTTTGAGAAGAAAATTCAAAATTAAAATAAATTGAACTTCTTTTAAACGAGTTGACGTAGTAGTGGAAGGTCCCGTTGCATTCACATTGGAGAATAATCTATTAGTGGAAGAACTGTGTGATTCCCTCCCAGGACAAAAAAAAAAATTGAACTTCTCTTATAAGTTATAATCAACTTATGCATTTTAATCTTTCTAAACATTAACTCCCTCTTTAGTTTCTCAAAATGTTAATTTTAATTAATGTATAAGTTAATTTTAATTCATGGAAAAAGTTTAATTTATTTTACATTCTCTTTTTATTTTCCTACAAATATTCATAGAGAAATCTATCAAAACATTATCATAGTCACTTACTTGGTTATGTTTAAGGAAGTGTTTGAAAAGGTTTATATTGAACTTATTCAAATTTATAAAATTAGTTTATAAATTATAACTTAATATAAGGGTATGTTTGGCCCAACTTTTTTTTTTTTCACTTGTAAGTTACTTTTAAGCTAAAGCTAAAAAAAGAGCTTTAAAATTTAAGCTAAAGTTGTTTGGTATTTTTCATTATTTTTACTTTAAAAGCTAATTTTAAGTTAAAAGTTGTTTGGTAAAATATTTTTACAAAATTTTTAATTTTATTTAAAATTAGTATATATTAATTTATAATAATATAATGGTTAATAAAATCAATTTACTATATATAAAGTCATAATAATTTTGGAGAAATTTATAAATAAAAAATTATTTTGAATAGTCAAATAATCACTTACCATCTTAATTAATAAATATTGATTTTTATAATATAAAAAACAGATTAAAAATTCCATTCAAAACAAAATAATTTTTTTTACTTTTTTATATATATATATATTTTTTACTTGAGACCGTATTAGAAAACTAATAGGCATAATATAATTTGAGAATTTAGTGTCTAGCTAGCTATTACGGAGCTTCCAGTGTGGGCATCAATCGTGAAAGAGCATATCACATTGCGTAACACGGAAACAAAAAAGAAAAAAAAAAGCATAAAATATAATATTTTAGATGCAGCAGATGGGATTCGATCAAAGGTCTCCTCCAAAAGCTCCCTGAAGTGGCTTATTTTAAAGCTTCTTATTTTAATATTTTTTTCATAAAAATAAGTAGCTTATATTTTTTAGAGGTTTTATGAAAATGGTGTTTGGCTTAGCTTCTCCTTTTAAGGAGAAAAAAAGTTAATTACTTAAACATGAAATTTTCTACTCTAAAATTAATGATGTGTTTGGTTTGAGGGAGGAGAAGAGAAATAGGAGAGAAATTTGGTGGGTACCACATGAGACTCACATCTTTTATACTCTACTTTAATTCAAAAATTTCTCTTCTATTTCAATCCTCTCTATTTTCATCTTCTAAATCAAACACAACCTAAAAGTTCGTACTAATTAATGTACTAAGTTAATTACTAATCTTCTCCCTTGTCCTTATCCAAATACTTTAGTTTAGCACCCCAGATATTTTTTTTGTGTGTGTTTACAAAGAGGTCCAGATACATTACTTAAACATTTAAAAATTGATATTACATTTCGCATTTCAATGGAGTGGAAAGTGTGTGTGTTTGTTCTTTACTTGGTGTTTGCACTTCTTGTGCAAAAGCCAAGTGTTTTAATAAAGTTTTATCATTAGCCTTTCAAAAAAAAAAAAAATGGAGTGGAAAGTGGAAAAGATGAAATTTGCTACTCTGAAGACTAATCTTCTCCCTCGTCCTTACTTTCGCACCCATTATTTAAACATTGACATTAAATGAGATATGGTATACAAATATTTTTACCTGTTAATCTTCACGTGACATATAATGAAATTTAATAACTCTTTCTCATAAATTAAAAAACTCAGTCATGTGTAAAAATTAGCTAAAATCATATACACATATAGTGATCTTAAGACATATAATTGTAAAGATGCGGAAGAGAAACTGTATAATTATTAATAATAAAATTATGGCTGCTATATAACATGGGATCACTACTAAGCTCGTGTATCAATTGACACAAGATTGTTTCAGCTTAATAAATGATTTCGAATTCCAATTCTAAGTATGCAGTTGAGTTAAATACATGAAAATTTTGACTGCTCATAATGATCTCAATTCGAACATGGTTACTTTGAATAAATGATACATATGAAGTATAATATATATATATATATATATATATATATATATATATTGCATGGGACCAAAGAATCTCTATCCTTTACAAAAATCAATACCAAACTTTGACATTTCACAGTGACGATACAAGTAATAAATGGCATGGAATGAGACCCTGCATGGACACAGTCCTCTTGCCACTATAAAAAGAGATCATTCAGTGCGTGTTACTTGCACCAGCCACCATTATTGACTAGTATCACTCTTAGATGGCTAATTCCTACTTGTCCTTGCTTGTGTTGTTCCTTGTAGCTCTGCTCCTCACCCCTCAAGGGCTAGCTGATGAATCTGACTCTTACTCTAAGCCACCTGTTAACAAGAAACCACCAGTGTACAAGCCCAAGCTATCACCAGTTTACAAGCCCAAGCCACCTGTTTACAAGCCCAAACCACCAGTTTACAAGAAGCCCCCTTATGGTAAGTACCCACTAGTTGAAGACAACGACCACTTCTAAACCCTAAACCATGCAACGAGGCATTAACTATCTACTAAATAAAGAGATTCATGTTGCCTACGTTGCTCCTTTTAATTCCTAAATCGTAATTTACAACTTTGTAGTGATGAATATTCTTGGCTCCTGTACTTCAATTTCAATCCTTTGTACAATGCTATGGCCAAGTCAATAGCAAGCATCTGAAAGAAATCACTTACGACAAAATGATGCTTAATAATGAAAGAACTTTACGAGTTCAAGATTGTGCTGTTTGATTGATTTGCTGAACCACCGTTACCCGACCATAAATACACATCAAGGCCCTGTTTAGGATAAACTTAATTATCCATAAGTTTTGAGAAGAAAATTCAAAATAAAAATAAATTGAACTTCTTTTAAACGAGTTGACACAATGGTGTAAGGTTCCGTTGCGTTTACATATTAGAGAAATCTATCGAAACATTATCATAGTCACTTACTTGGTTATGTTTAAGGAAGTGTTTGAAAAGGTTTATATTGAACTTATTCAAATTTATAAAATTAGTTTATAAATTATTCTTTTTTTTTAAATTATTTTACTGAGTAGTACGAGAAGATTTGGTACGAAAATAGCACAAATATAATACATGAAATTGTGTTTTAGTGCATAAAATTAATAAGTTATGAAATAACAAAAAGACAAATGAAAATGAAACAGAAATCTTGAATGAGTCTTTCGTGCACATGCCTATATTATAGAAAGTCTGATTCAATAAACTTCACGGAAAAAACTTATTTTTTTTTAAACAACTAATTAATTGATATAGATATATAAAAACAAGGCGAGTGCGATGTGATGTGACACTTTTTTATTGGATGTTCAGGATTCACCAAGTTATGGTGGGACAGCTGTAGGGTGGCCTGTGCGATTATTAGGTTGTTAACTTGTTAATGATGTTTTAAATTTTGCCACGTGGTATTCTGAATAAAAAAATGAAAGTGTGTTCCCCAACCCCAACCTCTTCGTCTCTCTCCTCTGCGCGCGATCCCCCCCAACCCCAACCTTCTTCTTCTCCGCGCGATCAGATCCGCGAGCCAGCTACTGTGCGCGCTGCTCTCTCTCTCTCTCTCCGCGCGTCCCCAGCCCGCACCCTTGCGCTCTGTTCGCACCCGCAAGCCGTGCCCCTACACCCGCGCCGCGCTCCAGCGCCCGCGTTCCCCCTGGATCTCTATCTCTCCGCGCGCGTCCTGCGCTTGCCCGCGACCCTACGTGCCAGTTCCTCCGACGATGGAAAAACACTATGCCAGCGGGGTCAAAAACCCACCAACGCCGACCCCATCGGAGCAGGGCAGCAAAACCCAACTTTTTCTGTCTCTAGGTTTTTTTTTGTTGTTCAAAATGGTCAAACCCCAATCGTGTCTTAAACGTGAAAAAAGATCCTCCGTTTTTAAAACTGCTAAGCCCACGTGGCAAATCTTAATACAACTTAAGACCATAGAACCAAAATAAACATAAACGCTAACTTACATCATCCCCACGGTATCAACGCGCATCCAGTTCATTGGATTATTAGGAAACAGATCCAACAGACCACAATCTTTCACAGATGACACCCACTAAAAAAAATTCACGCACAGTAGAATTCGCCTAAAAACAAAGGCAAAAGGAGGAGTACAAAAGAGGATACCAGGTACCAGAAGTACCTTGTAGAACTAGCACTTGTCAACCAACCCAATAGTATCCTCTTCCCACTTCCTACGTATACCCATAACACAATCCACTACCCATAACACGGAATAACTTATTAAATTAAGACTTTTTTTAAATTTTATTTTAGTAAGACTGAGTACAAGTTCTCATTTAATAATAATTTATATAGTAAATACTTGATAAAGTTGTTTACCTAATACATTAAATTTTGATTCAATTTTTTGGTGTACAAGAAAAAAAATTGAGGGTACAATTCTATAATATATTATCTCCGTTCCTAAATATAAGACTCTTTTAACTAATTCACATCCTTTAAGAAAGTTGGTTAATTTAGCTAATAACATTAAATTTGTTAACAATTTGTATTATTTTTCCAAAATTACCCTTATAATTATTAGGACTCATCATCTTTTTCTTTCCACTTAATTACTTTCTACCAAATTAATTAATGAGTGTTACTCATCTTCTCCAATTCTCATAATAGAGAGAATGTACATATCTTATTAATTTATAGCATTCATTGTAAAATGATTAAGTGTATTTTGGTTAAAAATAATTAATGCAAGAGACAATTTGAAAAAACTCTTATAAAAAGGAACAATTTTTTTGGAAAAGAATCTTATATTTATGAATGGATGTAGTAACTAGTGTCAATTAAATACACAATAGTGGATTGAATTAAAAAAAAAGAAGTAAGTGGGATGGTGAATGAAAGTTTAGTAAGGGAAAGAAGAATGAAAAATACTCTAACATATATTCATTTTCTCTTTCATCTTAATTACTTTTATCTTATTTTTCCATTTTTCTATTACATTATTTGTTACATTTTTTCATTTTCTTTCTCGTTATTTGGTTTTGCTTGAAAGTTCAACAGCGTTTATTCAAGTAGAATTGTTAAGTCAACAATTTTTTGAAATCCGACTAATTAAGTCAAATTGTTTAAGTCACAAATTTTTTTTTTTTTTTTGAAATCCGACGTAGTCAAATTGATTCTCATAAGCTCTGAGGCTTCGACTACTCCTCTCGTATTATTTTCCTTTTAAAGTAATACATATTTTTAATAAAATTATTAATTACATAAATTATAATGATAAATATTTATCTTTGAGAAAAGTTTTTTTTTATTAAAATGCTAAATATAGTTAATAATCTATTTAAGTATAATGATCGCAAACATATTTGCTTGTATTGTACCCACTTACGAGGCCTTTTCACTACAAAACAACGAAGGTGATGATGCATTTCAAGGAACTTGTTTAAGGCCTCAATCAGTCTATCCGTCAAATTGAGCCATGGGAATAAAATGACCATACTTGCTTAAACAATCCACCACAATCATAACCACCATCTTTCCTTGGCCTCGCACATATAATCTGGCAAAGCAAAGGACCGTTGATACTGCGAAGAACCCCAACAATACCATTTACCACCAATCACTAAATCATAGAATTCATGGAGAATTTTTCCAAGCAAAGAGCTAGCCAAAATGAATATGATGCCTTGATACGAAAGCAAGTCATCTCTAATTTTGTACCCAGTTGTATGCTCTACATTTTCCTTAATTGAGGACACAAAAGCTATGAAGCACAGACTCTGATACGGACACTGGACACGACACAGACACCAACACTCTGACACGACTAATGTCTAAAATATAGGACACGAGGGCACGACATATACACATAAAGAGAGAGACTCTAATGAAATAAAATGAGTAACTGTTGGTGGTGTTGAGTAAAATTTCGAAGAGACAATTTTTGAGGGTCATCGAAAAGTGACTTCATGCAAAATTTGCTAAGTCTAAACCCTTTGAAGCATGATGAAATGTATTCGAGACTAAAAATGTAACATTAAAGACTCTCGCAAAGTATCTTTCTCGAAATCTACACTCCTCGAAAATTCACCATATAAAGAATATGATGAAGGTTGATTCAGAAATGACTAAGTGTTGGATGAAGCTATGAAGACCTTATAGATCTTAGCAAATTGAAGACCAAATACATTTTCGAGGTGAACAGATTCGAAGAGCAGTTACTGAAAGTACTTAAAAGTAGTTTTTGATAGTTATTTCTCGGAGGCGCCATCGAAAACTCATCAGAAGACAGTTACCCGCAGTTACCAAGAGGCAGTCTCCGAGGACAGGTGTCAAAAACAGATTTAGGTAGTTAGGAAACATTGTAAATGTGTCAAAATCTTATAATTTGACCGTTAGACTAGGAAATCTATAAATAAGATGTCCTATAGCCATTTCATTTGGTTAGAAACACTTACACAACATCTCCATAACACCATCACGCCGTACATCAAAATGGCTACAAGTTCCGTGAGAAAAATGTATGTTTTTGCCCAACTCTTACATTAATGCAATTTCTTTTCTCATCTCTGATTCTCCTTTCTATGACCCTTTCGTTTACTTTTAATATGCATTTCTATCTATAACTCTTTTATCTTTCTATGACTCTTTATACTTTCAATAAATCATTCTTTAAATGACTGTTTATTAATCTTGTTTCGAAAATACTTAACTGAACATATCTGTCTTCGAAAATTATATGTTTTGCATGCAAATCATTGTTTTCATAAAAAGATGCAGGATTATTACATATCTTCGAATTTGCTACTGGAATTCGCATTTCAGTACTTGTCTTTTAATTAAGATTGTTGCAGAATTCGAATAACTTGATTTTTCACAATTTGAAGCCCAAGAAGTCGCTAGTTCGAATAAAAAGAATTCACATCCTTGAATCTTGTGATTCTAAGTCCCACGTACTAAAAACACTATTATTTGTTGGTCTAGAGTCATTGTGTGAAGTTATCTAATAATTTTTCGTGAAGTCCTCAAAACTTATATTCAAATTTCCACCATCAACAGTAACATATAACAAAATATCTAAATTGATGGTATATTCATCTTTTTAAAATTGATGATTTCCAACAAATTTCAACCAATCACAGAGAGAGTGTTAGAAAGAGAGTGTTAGAGAGAGTGTCGCTAGCATTCCTCTAGCCGAAAGTTTATTCAACCAGCGTTGTTCATGAGTTTGAATAGCTTATTCTGTCATACCCTTAGGGTCCGTTTGATTTGCTAAAAAGCATGAGACTGGACAGGACATTTATAGTTGTTCCATGTTTGTTTTGAAAATAGATCATAGGACAACATAACTCAAAAGGAGAAGGATAGGACAAAAACCTCTTTTTTTGTTACTCAACAATTCATGGAACAAATTTTTGTTCCAAATAGTACAACATATTCAAAAGACTTAAATATCCATTTTTTTCTCTCTCGTTACCTCTCTCTTCCCACTCTCACGTTCTCAACGTAACTGTCGCTCCTCTAGGCATTTATCCTCAAAACCGTTCTTCGACTGTACATTATTTTGCACGATTGGTAAGTGCTAACAATATCAAATCAAAAGATGAAATTTTAAAGCTTTCACAAACAGTTACGTTTATATATATATATATATATATATATATATAATAAATATTTTTTTGCAGAATATTTATAATAAATATTAAAATATATAATAATACATATTTTTATTTTTATAATAATAATAATAATAGAAATTGTATTAAGATAATTAATATAAATTTTATTAATATTCAAAAGGGTACTATAGTAAATTTTACATTATTTTGCTTGTGTTGTCCATTAGCCACCAAATAATACATAGGATAAAAAGTTGTCCTGTAACTCAAAGGTCTGTCTTGTGCTGTTCTACTTGTTCTGTTCTTTGGTGTGTATCAAACGCACCCTTAATTTTGGTGGTTAGTTTAATTTTATAGAAGAAAGGTGCCTCAGCACATATATATATTGCTGCTAATGTTTCACTGGTTAGAAGCATGCTGCATCTTAAAAGAAATTTTGTGACTATAATATGCAACTAGATGATTTTCTTGTTGGGAATCTAAGCATTCTTTCATAGAACCCAATTGAAGTAAGATTTCACACATGGTTTTTTTTTATAAAGATCCAATCCAAGGATGTTTGGATTTGGTGTTGTTGTTCAATGAAGGAGGATATGGCGTTGCTCAATTTCTTCAGTTGATCTTCTAGAACCTTTGCTCTTGTGCCTTCCGCCATGAATGTAGCTCAATTAAAGCAACAATATAAGAGTAGAATTCTGATTTCATTAACTACAACAGATGGCAATCTTAAAATTGGCTGAATTATATTGATAGTTTACTTAGAAAATTGAACTTGATGATTATAAGGATATATGGGCATGTTTGAGTTATCTTATCCAAAAGCACTTCTATAAAAAGAAAATAAGAAAAAAAAAAGTGAGCTTATCTAGAAGAAGTGAGACTTTTTACAAATTAGCTTATATATAAGCTAATTTGTAAAAAGTCTCACTTCTTCTAGAGAAGTTATATGAGAGAACTTCTACTAGTTAGTTTATACATAAGCTAATTTTAGTTTATGGAGAAGCTCATTTCATGTTTTTCTTTTTATTTTCTTTTCATAGAAGTGTTTTTGGATAAGTTTAGTTAAACATGCATTATCTAATTCAAGACGGCTACTCTCCTGTCAGGTTCATAGGAGTAAAATTTGTAGAGAATAGTAACAAAAAAGGACCATAACAAAAATCAATAGCAGAAAAGAAATAACCACCAACTAGGCCCCATTCCCCTATTTGATATAAGGGTTAATTATTTTTTTGGTCCCTGAACTTTTTGATGTTTTTACTTTTAGTTCCTAAACAAAATTTTGACCAATGTTTTCATCCGTTAACGCTTTTAGTCCTCTCGTTAAGTTTTATTGTTAAATGATGACATGGTAGTCGGAGGGAGCGTCACGTGTTAATATTTTGTGGCGGCTCATTTTCTAGCGGTTTTAACCGTCAGAAATTACTTGATTGAATCGTTTAAAAGATATTAAGTTATTTTAGCCGTTAAACACCGTCACAAATTGCTTTTCATCATAATTATGACCACCACTCAATTCTTGTATCTACATGATTATATTTATGAACATAACTGCTCCGTTCCCTAAATTAATTTCAAATTAAAAAGATTAACATCTTAACCACAAATTGCGGAAGTCCAAAATGGCACTTCCTTGTTGTTCTGTTATTATTGGGGTTGGGGTGTGTTTTGGGTCCTGTGCTTATAGGGTTCTTTGTACAAGAAAGAAATTAAGTCTGAGTAAGTTTTTGGAGTTTGGTGGTGCATGTTTATTTGGTACTGGTGTATGTTTTTATTCGGTACTAGTGCTAAATTCAAATTTCTGGGTGAAATTAAAAACCTAATTTCTTTCACAGTGACAAGGATGAAGCTCTTTGTGAACCCATTCTTGTTATTAATTTTTTCTTTAAATTTGTTTTCTTCGCACTCCCATTCATATTGTTATTCGTTTGAATTCAATGGCTTTGTGTTGAATAAAAAAATGGCTCTATGTCAACGAGCCTGTCAATTGGGTTATGAACGGTTTTATGAACGGCTTTATGTTGCTGTAAATGCACTGGAAGCAGCTTTGAGAAAGTGAGAGCTTGAATTATTTATTTAATTCACGGTGAAGTAATTTCTGGCAGAAATTGTTTAATAACCATTAGATGCTTCATCGAAGCAATTTTTGACAGTTTCAAACTGCCAAAAAAAAAATTATCGTCTCAAAATGTAACTGCCACATTACCGGTTACACTTAACGGTAATGACTGAAAACACTATCAGATAAAAACATTAGAGATTAAGACCGATCAAAATTTTATTCAGGAACTAAAAGTGAAAATTTCAAAAAATTTAGGGATAAAAAACATAATTAACCATTGATATAACAGGCAAAGTCGGCCGAAATGCATTTGATATGGGGTTTCTATTCTCACCCCAGGCTTACTATTCTCACCACCCACATGGGTGGTTTTTTTTTTAATTCCGAAATTGCCTTCCCACGGAATCATGATTCCGCTATGCAACATATATAGCGGAATCATGATTCGCTTTCAATTTTTTTTCACCCCCATATAATGCAACGGAATCACAATTCCGTTTTGATTTTGTACACGGAATCGTGATTCCGTGCATACAAAATCCACAACGAAATCTTGATTTTGCATACAAAATCACAATGGAATCACGATTCTATTTTGTATTTTGTACTAACAATGGAAATATGATTCCATTGTACATTATTAAACGGAAAAAGGAGGAAGGAAGGAAGGGGTTGTGGAAAAATAGGGGTAAAAATGTCTTTTCAAATAATTTTGAAAAAGTAAGGGGTGAGAATAGAAATTCTCTTGATCAGACATCCATGACCCATGGTTGACCCATTCTCTTGATCAAACTCTATTTCGTTTACCTGTCTTCTCTTAAGGGGATTGTTATTCTCACCCCACAATTTGCTATTCTCACCATCCACGTGGGTTGTTTTTTTATTGATTTTCCAAAATACCCTTATATAATGGAATCGTGATTCTGCTGTACAAGTGTACAATGGAATCATGATTCCGTTGTATAAGAGTACAACGGAATCATGACCCGATGAAAAGTGTGCAACGGAATCACAATTCCGTTGTACAAAGGGGTGAAACAAATTTATACAACCGAATCATGATTTTGTTGTGTTATTTTTCAAACAACACATCATGATTCTGTTGTGTTGTTTTTCAAACAACACAACGGAATCACGATTCCGTTGTGGTGTTTGATTTTTCAAACAGTACAACAGAATCGTGATTCCGTTGTACTGCGTTAAATTGAAAAAAAAAATAAGGGGGAGAGGATGAACTTGTTGCCTTTGGGGAGACAGGTGAGGGAGAGACGTTGTGAGGAGAATGGGGAGAGAGGTGAGAGGTGAGGGAGACACGTTGTGAGGGAGAGACAATGTGAGGAGAATGGAAAGGGGGTGAGAAGAAGGGGTGGGCACGGGGCGGGGAAGGTGAGGGGGTGGTGGAAAGAGGGAGAGGTGGGGTGGGAGGTTGGTGACAGGGGTAAGGGGATCTTTTCAACTTTTTAGGGGTGAGAATAACAATTTTTAGAGGTGAAAATAGCAATCCCCTTCTCTTTAATATGAGTAGGCCCATTATCAACGTGGCCTATAGTGACCAGTTCAAGCCTAATAGTTACAATATGACAAATAATATAATCAGAAATAAAGAGTGAAATATGAAAAAAAAAAATGATAAAAATGAAATAAAAGAAAAATTGAATGCATAAATATAATAAGTCATCCTTATATAAGCAACTTGCAACTTGCAACTTGGTGTGAGCATTTATCTCTTGTCCTTTTATTTTATGCGATTCCCTCATGTAATGTTGGGACGACATCTCAGTAGAAGCAGGTCCACTGCAACTCCTTCAGAACTGTAATGCAATATTTCAAGACTGGCGTGCTTTGACATTTATGCACCATGTATGTCCTCAATTTGATGGGGTTTGGCCTTTCAATGTACGGAATGGAAAATGGGAAACGAAGAAATTTTCTACTCTGAAATTAAAAATGTTCGTACTAATGTACTAAGTTAATTACTAATATTCTCCCTTGTCCTTACCCAAATACTTTAGCACCCCAGATACTTTTTTTTTCTTTGTGTGTGTGTGTTTACAAGGAGGTCCAGATACATCACTTAAACATTTAAAAATTGACATTATATTTCGCATTTCAACGGAGTGGATACTGTGTTTGATTTAGAGGAGAGAAATAAGGTAGATAGAAATAGAAGAGATATAATTTCAAAAAAAAGAAATAAAGTTGTATATTGTATTGTTTATTTTAAGAGAAATGTGTGAAAAATAGAGTAGATATAATATTATAAAGTTGTTTGGTATATATGAAATAGATAAAAGAGAATTAAATAGACAGACAAAAATCGACTATCATATACAAATAATTGATTAAAATATGCAAATAATCGATTATGATACACAAATAATCTATTAAATTGATGTTGTAATCCTTAAAATCAATTATAATGTACAAATAATCGATTAAATTGGTAAAAAAAATCGATTATTTAAGTGAAATAATAGATTTTTACTGTTTGAAATTATTTTTGAGAAGATAAAAATTTGTAACTTTCTTCAAATTCTTTGGTACCAAATGCTCACACCTTATTTTGGTCTGCGATATTTTATTTCTATCATCAGAACCGAACACAGCAGGAAAGTGGGAACCATGAAATTTGCTACTCTGAAACAAAAGGTTTGTACTAATGTACTAAATTACTAATCTTCTCCTTCGTCCTTACTTTCGCACCCCATATACACTATTTAAACATTTAAACACTGGCATTAAACGTGATATTGTATACAAATATTTTTACCTGTTAAACTCCAGGTGACATATAATGAAATTTAATAACTCTTTCTCATATATTAAAAAATTCAGTCATGTGTAGAAATTAGCTAGAACCATACACACATATAGTGGTCCTAAGACAAATAATTGAGAAGATGTGGAAGAAAAACTGTATAATTATTAATAATAAAACTATGGCTTCTATATAACATGGGACCACTACTAAGCTCGTGTATCAATTGATGCAAGGTTGTTTCAGCTTAATAAGTGATCTCGAGTTCCAATCCTAAATATATAGTTGTGTTAAATACATGAAAAACTTGATCGCTTATAATGGTCTTATTCAATTTGAACATGGTTACTAGGGGTGGAAGTAGGCCGGGCTGCCCGTCGGGGGCCTATGGCCTGGCCCATTTAAGGCCTGACTCGGCTCGACTCGTTTAGCAAAAAGGCCAAGCTCAAGCTCTTTAAAAAGCCTTTTTAGTTAAATAAGTCAGGTCATAGGCTTTAAAAAAAGCCTATTAAGCCTGACGGGCTAGCCTGATTAGTAACAATATTATTTTTAATAAAAATATTATTATTAATATGATATATAATATTATAATTATTTTAATGAAATTACAAAATTATTTTAGTGGTTTGACGATTTGAATCATTTTAATGTTTGGAATAGGTTAATTCCTATACGCATAGATGGGTAGCAGAAATAGGGGCTCTTTTCTTTTGGTGGGGCTTAAAATACTTTGATAGTTTGTCACATGTAATGTTTGTAGGCAAGTTTTGGCCACATCTTTTGGTTTAAAATTGTCTTATTATTTTTAATAAAAAATATTTGGCTTTGTTAAATAAATATAAAAGTAAATAGGAATACAACGCATCCAATTTTGGGTAATATATGAATAACATGTAAGTCGTTGCTTCTCACTCTAATACTTCAATGCATAATAATTTTACTAATATTATACAACAAATATGAAACAGGCCTTTAAATAAGCTAACGGGTCAGGTCGGACTTATATAAAGGCCAGGCCCAGGCCAAAAAATAGGCTCGTAATAGGTAACAAACCCAAGCTTGAACTGTACAAATATAAAGTAGGCCAAGCCAGGCTTAGGTATGGCGGAGTTCATTTCCACCCCTAATGGTTACTTTGAATAAATGATACATATGATCTATAAAAAGAAAAAAATACAATATTGCATGGGACCAAAGAATCTCTATCCTTTGGAAAAATCAATACCAAACTTTGAAATTTCACACAGTGACAATGCAAGTAATAAATGAGATCTGCATGGAGACAGTCCTCTGGCCACTATAAAAAGAGATCATTGGGTGTGTGTTACATGCACCAGCCACCACCATTGACTTGTATCAATCTAAGATGGCTAATTCCTACTTGTCCTTGCTTGTGTTGCTCCTTGTAGCTCTGCTCCTCACCCCTCAAGGGCTAGCTGATGAATCTGATTCTTACTATAAGCCACCAGTTTACAAGAAACCACCAGTGTACAAGCCCAAGCCACCACCAGTTTACAAGCCCAAACCACCCGTTTACAAGCCCAAGCCACCAGTTTACAAGCCCAAACCACCAGTGCATAAGCCACCATACAAGAAGCCTCCTTATGGTAAGTACCCACCAGTTGAAGACAACGGTCACTTCTAAATTAACCATGCAATGAGGCATGTTAACTATATCTACTAAATAAAGAGGTTCATGTTGCCTACGTTGCTCGTTTTAATTCCTAAATCGTAATTTACAACTTTGTAGTGATGAATATTCTTGGCTAGCTCTGCACTTCAATTTCAATCCTTTGTACAATGCTATGGCCAATTCAATAGCAAGCATCTTATGAGTGTCATTGATTGAAATCAGTTACGAGAAAATGATGCTTAATAATAAAAGAACTTTACTATTTCAAGATTGTGCTGTTTGATTGATTTGCTACGGTTACCTACCATAAATACACATCAGGCCCTGTTTAGGATAAACTTAATTAATTATACATAAGTTTTGAGAAGAAAATTCAAAATAAAAATAAATTGAAGTTCTCTTAAACGAGTTGACACAGTGGTGTAAGGTCCCGTTATGTTCACATATTGAAGAATGGTCTATTTAGTGGGAGAACCGTGTTTGATTCCCTCTTAGGACAAAAAAATAAAAATGAACTTCTCTTATAAGTTATAATCA
The DNA here is from genome assembly GCA_026413185.1 of Pueraria montana var. lobata. NCBI lineage: Eukaryota > Viridiplantae > Streptophyta > Magnoliopsida > Fabales > Fabaceae > Pueraria > Pueraria montana. The sequence goes on from CM048654.1 coordinate 56,282,746, forward strand.
ACTTATGCATTTTAATCTTTATAAACATTAACTCCCTCTATAGTTTCTCTAAATGTTAAGTTTAATTAATGTATAAGTTAATTTTAATTCATGGAAAAAGTTTAATTTATTTTACATTCTCTTTTTATTTTCCTACAAATATTCATAGAGAAATCTATCCAAGCATTATCATAGTCACTTACTTGGTTATGTTTAAGGAAGTGTTTGAAAAGGTTTATATTGAACTTATTCAAATTTATAAAATTAGTTTATAAATTATTCTTTTTTTAAAATTATTTTACTGAGTAGTACGAGAAGATTTGGTACGAAAATAGCACAAATATAATACATGAAATTGTGTTTTAGTGCATAAAATTAATAAGTTATGAAATAACAAAAAGACAAATGAAAATGAAACAGAAATCTTGAATGAGTCTTTCGTGCACATGCCTATATTATAGAAAGTCTGATTCAATAAACTTTTCACGGAAAAAACTTTTTTGTTTTTTAAACTGCTAATTAATTGATATATATATAAAAACAAAGGCAAAAGGAGGAGTACAAAAGAGGATACCAGGTACCAGAAGTACCTTGTAGAACTAGCACTTGTCAACCAACCCAATGGTATCCTCTTCCCACTTCCTATGTATACCCTTAACACAATCCACTACCCCACTTGTCAACACGGAAAAACTGATTAAAATACGATTTTTTTTAATTTATTTTAGTAAGACTGAGTATAAGTTCTCATTTAATAATAATTTATATAGTTAATACTTGATAAAGTTATTTACCTAATACCTTAAATTTTGATTCAATTTTTTGGTGTACAAGAAAAAAAATTGAGGGTACAATTCTATAATATAGCTAGTGTCAATTAAATACACAATAGTGGATTGAATTCACAAAAAAAAAATAAAAAAAATTAAGTGGGATGATGAATGAAAGTTTAGTAAGGGACAGAAGAATGAAAAATTACTTTTATCTTATTTTTCTATTACATTATTTGTTACATTTTTTTCATTTTCTTTCTCGTTATTTGGTTTTGCTTGAAAGTTCAACAGCGTTTATTCAAATAGAATTGTTAAGTCAACAATTTTTTGAAATCCGACTAATTAAGTCAAATTGTTTTAAGTCACAATTTTTTTTTTTTTTGAAATCCGACGTAGTCAAATTGATTCTCATAAGCTCTGAGGCTTCGACTACTCCTCTCGTATTATTTTCCTTTTAAAGTAATACATATTTTTAAAAAAATTATTAATTACATAAATTATAATGATAAATATTTATCTTTGAGAAAAGTATTTTTTATTAAAATGCTAAATATAGTTAATAATCTATTTAAGTATAATAATGATCGCAAACATATTTGCTTTAGTAGGCCATATAGGCCGAGATACTGTGATATGGCGGCCCAAAATTGCATCCATAATCATGTAGAGTTTAAACAAAGGAAGAAAAGAAGGATTTTAGCGAGTCCCACACAAAAATTCATTCCTCCCATGTATGGAAAAAATTATTTGGTGATCCTTGATCACCACCTATTCATAGTTCTGATAATCTCTATGTAACAAATATCTAAGTTTTAAATTTTAAAAAAATAAAATTAATAATACTTAATTACTTGTTATGTAGAAATTGTTCAGAACTATAGACTAAGTGGTCCTAATAATTTCTCCATATATTTGACAGAATAAGGAGGGAGAGAAGCAATAAATCATTGAAAGACATGCAAAATTGTCCTATAATATGTTTTCTTCTTTTTCTCTAACTTGTACTGCACGGCCGCAAACAGGCCTCATCTTCTTATAGACATAGGGCATGTTTGGCTATTCATCCGTCCCATTTGACACGGGTCCGAATTGAAGCTAAAAAACATTGAGTTAATTACATTGATCCTCCTAAGGTTTACTTTTATTACATTTAGTATCCTTCTATTTTTTGACATTACTTTGAGTACCCCTAAGGGGGGTCAGTAAGATTTTTCAAACTTAAGAGAGGGGGTCGGTGTAATAATTTAAACTTAAGAGGAGGGTCGGTGTAACGAAAATCCAAAAATTAGGGAGAGTTTCTGTAAGGTTCAAAAATAGAAGGATATCAGGTGTAATTAGAACAAACCTCAGGAGGGATCCGTGTAATTTACTTAAAAACATTAGCTTCTGTGTAAGTTTTAGATTTTGACGTGATTTTTAACAGCATCCCACGTATTGGATGCCATATCAACCACAAACAGAGTATGCCTATTTGCATTTATGTTTTAAACAGAATTTAGAGAAAATATTATTTTATTCGAGAAGGTTTAGTTGAGAAAAACATACCACTATATATTTTTATATTATAAAGAAAAATATAAAAAAAAAATTCTCTATAAAAAGTATTGTCTAAATATAATTTTTATTTAAATACTGTATTAATTTCCATTATCTCATTTTTTACACCAAAAATATTTATGGTTAAATAGTCTTTTCTTGCTTTTCACTTTCTATACAATTAAATAAAAGAAAAGAAAAATTTTAACTTTTTTTCTTTTTCATTTCTCTTTTACCAAACAATTTAAAAAAACATCTCACTTTCTATTATTTTTTTCCTTCATCTTTCTTTCCTTTTTATTTTATTATTTAAATCAAGCATACCCAAGGACCTCTGCTCGAGTCAATTCTGAAAGTTTTGTGTGGGTGTCTCGTCTAAAAGTGCTTTGGATCTTCAGTCACTTCTACAGTTCTACGTTTCATTTCCTGAATTTGTATCCCAGTCATATTTTATATATTTATTGTGAGAAAATTCATGCCCAATAACTACGTTAACCTATATGTATGCCCTGCCGTTCATTAGGTTTTGAACTAATATTTAACATTTCTTTATTCTGATGACCTTTTAGTTGAAGTCTTTGCTTCGCATGGACAAGGTGACTAATTAATTTTAAAACTAAATTACTTTTTTTTTTTTTGAAAATTAATTTGTTTTTTTTTTTATCAAACCCGTTTAAGATTAATTTAAAATTGGTTTTAGAACCAATGCTTAATTCAAAATCACTTTTTAAACCAAAACTTATATTTTAGTTTAAAATTAGTTTTGAAAATGAATTTTGTAAAAAAGAGATTGGATTTAAAACCAATTTCAGTCAAAAAATCGCTTTTAAAATCACTTTAAAATTTCGTATGGACAAAACTAGATTAAATCTAATCGGTTTGCCTCTACTGGTTTGATTTAAATAATGATTTGGTAACCTTTTTTTTTACACAACCCTATTTTTTTTTTTTAATGACCACAATGATCTTAGAACCTAACATTCCATGTAAATTATCCAAACTCTTCACCACTAGACCAGTAGTGGCAAAACCAACCCCAAGTGAATTACAGCCCTATTGCTTTAAAATTAAGCAGGCAAAGACTAGAAGAAGAAAAAAAAAATCTTGTGCATTAGTCACATAAGAGAAAGAGGTGAAATAATTTTGTACTAGTCAGACAAAATTGAATTTGAAATGAAATTATCTTTTCTGTCAGGGGCCTATACTACACATTTCTTTAGTATGCTTGAGCTGCCATCTACTCTTCTCACTAGTTAGTTGGTGAGGCAGAGGAGAGGTAAATGTTTCTAGGGACCAAATCTATGATGTATCATCAATTTTTAACTGGAATAAACAACTTTTTGAGGCTCCATTTTTGTCCTAGTTTTATCTGGGGAATGGCTTTCTTCTGTTTCCTTCCTTTAGTTGTTGATTTGTTGTTGGTCTTCTTCATCCTTAACCTTTGATGATTTCAACAAATGGGGCCTCAGCTTGTTTACATCTGACTGTTGAACTGGTTTCAGAAAGAACTCATCAGCTCCATCTTCTAGGCATCTGATACAAACAAAAGTGAAGGTCTTGTTAGATTTGAAAGTTCAGTCATGTGATGACAACAAAATTTGTGAATTTGAAAAAACTCTATATATTGTCTTGACATTAAGATTTGGGTAATTGGAGGCAATTTCCCTCACCTGTTGATTCTTGCTGGGACATTCTCTGAGGACATAATCACCACTGGTATGTCTTTAAGAGATTTAGATTCCTGTAAATCAATAACTTTCTGTTATTTTTCTAGCATCAAACCAGAGAAGATACAAGTAATTGAAGGTTGTTATGTCCATCAAAAAAATGGTTTGAGATTTTTATTCTGAAAGATTGGCAAATATCTAATTTAAGTTGTATAATATAAAAATGTTATTTCTGAAATCAGATCCCATCATTTCAAATTTTTTACTGAATAGAGGGTGAAAAAAATAATCAAATTCAGTGTATAATTTGGGAAAAGTTATATGATGTACACAAATTTTGGAAATGAGGAGAAAATAGTGAAATATTTTTATGAAATACAAACTAGATCAATCAAATAAAGAAGAGTAACACAAGCCATTTTATCAGTCTAAAAATATCAGAGGAGTTTACCTTGATCTTTCTCAGCAGATCATAGCCTGTCATTTCTGGCATGCAGTAATCAGTTATGATCAGGTTTACTTCTACATCCTGCAATTATCATAAGTAAAAGGAATTAGATCATGCATCATTCTAAACTTGCCCAATAAAAAAAAGTTTAAAAATATGTATCAGCAATTAGTGAATTTGCAAGAGAATTTGTACCTGATGGGATTCTAGAGCAATAGAGGGAGGCTCTTCATTTCTCTGCTCATCTTCAACCAAACCAAGAAACTTCAAAGCCTTGCTACCAGAATCCACAGCAGTAACTGTAATTTCAAAACATACCAAAAAGAATTAGACTTCAAATTAAGCAAAACCAAACAGCCCCTAATTCAAATAATGTAACACACAAGTGACAAGACCAAAGAAACCAAATAGTTATATGATTAATTTCTTTGATCATGATTGCAGTATAGCAATCTAAGTCCATGTTTCTATAGGAAATTAATTAAAAAAGAGAACAAATTACCATGAAAGGAAGAGGTTTTGAGGAGCCTCTCAATCAACATTCTGTCAATGAGGCTATCATCAACAGCCAGAACATGAAACTGAGCCTCTGCAGCCAAACCCATGATTTTGATGAAGGTGTGAAAGTGCAAGCCAAAACAAAACAAAAGGCAAGGAAAGGAAGAATAACAGAAGAAAAAGAAGGAAGAGATAAATGAATAGGAATAGGAAGAATAGGAGAATAGAAGGGTGGAAGAAAGTGATGTGTGATGAAGGAGCCTAGGGTGGCATGCACATTTTAAAAGGAGGGGGGGCACACATCATGGTCAAGAAGATAGAAAATCCACCAAGGAAATCTGACAGTTTGGAAAGCAAGATCCGACAGATTTCATCAAGAATCTGGAGGATCTTCTGGGGTTGATTTTTGAATTGAAAAACAAGCAAAGAAGGTGCTGTTATTGTACCAAACTCAATATCTGACTTATTCATTATTCATTATTATTATTATTATTATTCTATTTTGACCCTTTTGCTTACGGTTAAAGACAAAACTATTGCCCTTTCACGAGACCAAACTATCATTACAAGGTTGTCAACATTGTTCACTGTTCAGAGTCGTGTGGACACTATTCTATTCCATGCACGTGCATGACCTGCATAGCACTAAGTGACCCACGTACTAGTACAACCATACAAGCCAGTACAAAACGTAATTTTCTTGCTTTATTACTAATGAAATGTTTGTCTTTTTAGTCTTTTTTTAAATTTTAAGAGCCAATATTGACCTAATAAACCATATAGAATTTTCAAACTTCAATGGTCCCTAACTAACCGGTTCTGTTGCTCTTTCTTAGAACATTCCACTATTCTAGTTTTTTTTTCTTATTTAATTATTTACTCATAGACCCCATTTCTCATTTCCGAATTTTAAAATTTTCTAATAGTAACCTGAGCTTAATTCGTTAAAATAATTAGAAAAAGAATTTGGACAAGAATGGTAGTTACAACTTACAAGCCTTTGATATTACAAAATTATCCTCTCAAATTAAGGCTGTCTTAAAAGGATACCCTTTTGTCTTCTCTGTCTCAAAAATCAGCACATTGTTCTGTCACCGGCATATAATTGACTTTCCAATTATTCCTTTTTTATCTCCATTTTTCTTTTCAGGGGTCAATATTTATTATTTTAAAAGATATATATAATTGGAGCATGATCGTGTGAGTGATTATACAATTGCAAATATTTCATATTCTGATTTTTTGATGCAAATCATCTGACAGCATAAAATAGAAAAAGACCCTTTGAGAAGAAAAAAAATTCATTGTAATATTTGGCCAGATTGTATTATTTTGGTTAGATAAATGAAATAATATCTGATGTGCGACAAGTCCTCCCCTGATGGAGGAGGGGTCATGAACCCGTTGGGGGCATTCATAGAATCATTTGAGATATTTTTAATCTTTTCTTTCAAAGCAAATTAATTTTTTAAGCTTTTCATTTGATGCATATTAGAAAATATGAATTAACTGTCAAAATCCTTTTACTTTTTTTTTACGGTGTAATAGTAGTAGTTTATTAGTGCAATCCTTAAAATCACTATATATGTACCAAAAAATAAAAAATCCTCAAAATCACTAAACAGATTTTTACAACATATAAGGAACGAATTTCAAAAATATCAAATATTAAGTTTGGATAGAGTATGAACTATTAATTCAAACTCGTGAATATCTATTTGATTCCCTCAAGATTTTAACAGGAAAAATATATGCTTACATTATTCTTCTCAAAACTGTTTGATTTGAGAAAATATTTTCCATTTGCATTTTTTATTTATACTTTTAATTACAAAGACTATATTTTATTCAACTAATTTCTTTTTTCAAATATAAAAAAAAACAAATGAAAATAATTTTTTTTCTGTCTTTTGTTCTTTTTTCTATATAATTTTTTTAAAACAGAAAATAAAGTGAAGAATAAAGTGACATTTTAAATTAAAAATAAAAAAAATATTTTCTCAAACTAAACAAACAACTCCTATAGATTTTCTATTTTGAGTTTAATGGTGATGCACTAGTAGTGTAAAACAGTTTGACACTGTCAAAGAATTATAAATAATAATTGATATGACTTTTAAAATAGTTATCATAAAAGTCAACAAACTTACTATACATGATGGATTGTAATTGGATGACGGTGTAAAACTGTTTTACACAGTCAGTGCATAACTTATTTTCTCTTTTATTTGTAAGATTGTTGATGTCTTATTTTAAAGTTTAATTGTGATGCACTGACAATGTAAAAAAGTTTTATACAGTCATCCAATCATAAATCACCATTGATATGACTTTTAAGATAATTTTATAAAAGTCAACAAACTTACCATACATGGTGGTTTGTGATTGGATGACAATGTAAAATTATTTTACACTGTCAGTGCATAACATTTTTTCTCCTTATTTTATATTATTTGAATTAGAATGTATTTGATATGTTTTTTAATATGTACGTGAATTGAATGAAAAAATAAAATAAAATAAGACAAGACAATGAAATTGAGTTTAATAAACCTGACCCCAAAAACTTACGTCGATCCTTGGCAAGGTCAGGAAAACCTTCTTTTTCATACCTTGTTTTAATATTCTAAGTAACACTTAAGCTAAAAGTTATTGCAGCATTATATAGTTGCATAAATGGATAAGTTAAATAATTGTTTTATAATTATTTAACATTATCTAACATATTTCTAATGATTTTTTAACATTAATACTTTTTAAAAGTTTATAATTATTTTAAAATCCTATAATGTCATTTTGCATAAAATTAACTAATTTGGATGACATACCTGCAAAATTTCATTTAACCCTCCTTTATGTTGATTCTTTAGAGTTATTAAGTGGCTAATCTCAATTCTCAAATGAAACCCTAGTGTCCCACCAATTAGCGAAGATTGAATCTTAAACAGTAGTCACCACCTCTAATATTAGTCTCCATAAGTCATGAAGCAGAAAAAATCAATCAGGCAATTAAGGCCTTTGACTCCAGAATGCACTCCTTGATATCGATCGAACAGTAGTGAAGAAATATCCAAATTCCCCATTTGTTGGACCATTCTTCACGTGTGAAAGTAACTAATCCGTTGGAATCACACGTTTTGTATACCCATCAAATTGGAAACCTATAATATTTTGTTTATTATTTGTTGTTTGTTACCATATGCTTTGTTGTTTAATGATAAAAAAAATATGCTTTGTTGTTTGAAATCTAAAAAAAAAAAAAAATACCATATGCTGTGTTTATGCATGATTATTAGTCATTTTTTCTTATGCATTAATGTGTGTTAATAATTGACAAATTTACAATCAGTTTGTGGGATAAATGATGGAAGAGACATGGTATGTGTTTTCACGCACTCTAGTGAGTGATTGAGGCAAGCAATATACGTGTATATATATATGAATTGTTCATTATTCCTATGATAAGTATCTGACTTTTCAATTAATTTGTTTCAGGCTCAGGAACCGTATTTAATTATGTGGTTGAAGAAATTTTGGGAGTTCATTAGTGTGTGTGGCAATGAATATGTTAAATTTATATATAGAACTTGTTTTTCAATGAGCAGTTTAGTATCTTTGAAGTTGATATTAAAAGTGTACAGAATATGGTTCTGAAAAGATAACCTTCCCCAAGTCATGGATCTGTCTCTATGGAAGAAAGGTATTGCTTGTGTAGGCACTTTGCGACAATTAGGACATATGAGAGGAATCTACGAAGGAGATTTTCCAGTGACATGTAAAGAAAAAGTTAATAGAAATGGTGTACGCATTAGAACTTTCATTTCATTATTGGTTTTGTTTTTTCTTATATAACAAAAAATTGATGGTTTTGTTTTTGTTCTGTAGTGTTGTTTTATTGAGTATGTAGAAACAATTAATTTCTTTTTATTGGCCACCGATTTGTCGTAGCAAGGGTTGCTCGCGGTTATTTTGATTGGTTTGATGGACCTCTAGAACGTGGTGTGATCGATAAACCCTACAAAAATCACAAAAATCACATGGATGATTTCAAAGAGAGAAATACAAGGGAGCTTGAAATAGATCAGCTTAAAAAAAAAGTTATGATATTTGTCGACTTCAAAAAGAAGAAAGGTAAAGAGAGAAAGTAAAAGATATAATAAGTGATGTAATTAAAAAGATAGAAAGAAATAACAAGCAAATAAGATGGAAGTGAGATACAAGAAAAAATAAATATATATTTATAATTTTTCCTTAAAAAAAGAACTTTAAAAATTAGAAAAAGATTCATTAAACTAAAGAGAAGAGATCATATGTACTTCAATCTGGCACCTAGACGTTATTTCTTCTTCTTCTTCTTTTTTTGACAGCAGACGTTATTTCTTTTGTTTATTATTAGGCATGAGGATGTAGCTGAATTGAATTTCAATCATAACTCATGAATTCCGTTGCATCATCTTTGTTGGACGATATTGTAATTTGGCTTATTATTCATGAGGTTACAATTTGGAGGCATGTAACATGCAATGAATTAATTTGGTCGGTGAACAACTTTTGTACATAATTGGCAGAGAGACATGGACGTGTATTTTGTACATACAAGAAAGATATTTTATATCAGCTACTTAAAGAACTGATCAATAATTCTTTATTGGATAATAATTTTTACTTCATTCTAATTTCAAATAGTCACCGAATGATACTGAATTCGGTCTTTTTAGATAAGGTTTCGGTTTCGAGCCTTATGGTTGGAAGGGGAAACACTACCAAAATTAGGTTCTTCGATGGTCGACGGATACTTTGTACCAATAACATGGTTGAAAAAAAAACCAATTTTACTAATTATTAATGGATATGCATATACTTGTCCATCGTAAGAATAATAACGATAAGAAAGATAATCCAATACCAACTATCTCTAGAACAATAGACAAATATTAATGCTTTATGCAAGTTGCAAGGAAACCAAGAAGATTGTGATAATATTGATATGAAGATCAGTTATTGATTACTTTGTTAGCATCTCATCAGATTCAGATCCCAATTAGAGATATGGTGACTCAGGTGCCACCTTTCCTTAATGGGCACACCACGTGCCTAGATATACATAATTTTTTTTGTGTGCAATAATATTATTCCTGCATCATCAGGACCACATATTGAACTTTGATCACATATATATCTTATATGGATTGGTTTTGGTTGGCTTTGCCTGTTGCAGATCTTGTTTGGCCTTTGCGAGGGAAGCACTTAATTTGAAGCAAGAACGGACGTAAGAACGGACATAAAATAAAACAAAATTTTTGTTTGGCTGCTTCCAGTGGTTTAGGATCGATTTTTTGGGTGAGTTTCCGATGCTTTAGGATGAGTGGTGTTGTATTTTATTATTGTTTTGATTGTGTCATCCCCACGTTGAGGAAAGGAGTGAGATTATTGAGGGGATAAAGTACCTAAGATATCACTAACATGGTATGAACACAACAATCTTACTCTTAAATATATGGTTTTTTTTTTTTAGGAGACCCTTAAATATATATATGGTTATATATATAGTTATAGGTTTGATTTGTACGTCTATGTGTATAAATAAATATAGGATATCACATATCAGAAATTTTATTCTTTTTTTTTTCTTATGCAAGGAATTAAAAGTTACACAAAAGTTTCGCGCGCGAGTATTTTTTTAATTTAAATAAAATTTATAAATAAAAATAAGTTAAGAATAATAAATATTTTCATTATTAACAATAAGATACAGACATGAGATTCTTCAAATTTAAAAATAAAATAAAATAAACTAGTGGCTTTTATAAAATAAACTAGTGGCTTTTATTCTCAAAAATAAAATTTCAAAAGCACACTCGGAGATCCTTAATTTTTTTTGGTACAACTCGGAGATCCTTAATTTAATAGCTAACAAACATTTATACCTCTAATTTAACAATATCTACAAAACCTAATAATATCATAAATAAAGCCTCAAATTTCTTTGGTATTGATATATTTTCTAGTTAGACCTTTTTGCCCGTGGTGTAATTCAAAAAATATCAAAGAGAGATAAGACATTAGGTCTCCAAACTAAGTTTAAGATTTTTTACTATTACACAATGTTGAATTACAAAAAGTTAAATTATACCAGAATAACCTCTAAAACCCTATAATTAAGGGTCCTAGCAAAGCACACTCGACCATCCGAGTGTCCGAGACCAAAACAACACCCTAAGACCGAGGGTTCCAGCGAAACTCAAACACTCGATCATTTGAGTGTCCAAGAGCAAAACACCCTAAGATTAAGGGTCACAACAGAGTTCGGACATTAGGCCATCTGAGTATCCAAGATCAAAATAACAACTACAAAACATAGACCTCGGCCTAACGGAAGTTCGAGTAGCCGAACAAACCATAATATAGTTAAAAGAAGGAATTCAATAATAATATAATGAAAGTATTATCTTAATGATGATTAATCTGAGATTAAGCAAGATAGTAATCACATACCAAAGCCCATGGATCCAGGACTTATTAAGGTTTGTATAAATAGAGGTGAAATTCTCGAGGTAAAGACATTGTTCATTCTTATTTATTACACTCATTTATTACTTAGAACTGAAAGCTGACTTGGGCGTCAGAATGCCTTTTTGCATGTGCCCCTCTCGGGTCATCTGAAGAGATAAAGTTTGGAGAAAAAGGTAAGAGTAAAAGGATTAGTAAGAAGGAGAATTACTTTGTTGCTTTTGGCAGGTACATAAATCAAGGAATATCAAGTTACATTCAGTCCATCTAATTTATGTATATTTTATTATTATACATAACATATTATGATTAAATGATAATGTAAAAAACATTCAGATTGTCGGTACATTCTAATTAAATTATTATATTTTTATATTTTGAATTTATATTTTTATCAAAAAAATACTTCTTTAAATTTATATAATTTTATATTTCACATATATCTATAATCCTGTGTATTAAATACATAAAAGTTTTATCAAAGGGATAAGATTGCAATTAGATGGACAAATAACACATGATTTGACATAAAATCAATAATGAATATAAGAAAATCATAAAAACCAACAAAGTCTTCATATCCTTATGAAGGCATGCAGACATTTCAAATTTAATCAATACTTTTTGTCGTCATACCAACGTGTGAATTTATAGAGTAGTTGGAGTTTAAGTGTTTAATTAACCAATGTGTTATAGATCTAATCAAGTTGTAGATTATAATACATTAATACCCTGTGCTCCATGCGTGCGCAACTCAACCACGCGTATATGTCCAGTGCTTAATGTTATCACAGATTAATGTTGTTTTCATTGCCATTTCATTCTTTTCCCATTTGCACATGCATGTTTCCAAAATCCTTCGGGGTGAGGTATACTCTAAAGTCAAAATGAACGCATAATTATTCTTCGTTTCAATTGGGAATCATCGATCAAAGACCACAACGATCACGGGATCAAATCTTCTTTAATTATGTTAGTCGTTGAAAATAAAAATCCTCTTTAATTATATTAGTCGTTGAAATTTGAGATTTTCAATCAACGTTTCTTTGAAGTTTCAGCTCTCAATGATTTAATTGTACCAGTTTTACTGATTGAAGCAAAATAAGTTTTTTTTTTCTTTTTTTTTTTCCTTTCTACGAAACCCAAATCATGTGTTATTTAATTTCATTTTTTTAATACAAAATATAGTTTAGTTGGTCATGGTGGAGCTTTATTGTTCTTCAACGAGTGATACGTGATCACCTACAAGTATTTCAATGTTCAAGTAACTTATGTGTTCAAATGAGAAAGTGTGAAAGTATATAAAAGAGAGTGTAGCTTGAGCTAAACGACCTCTAGTGTTAATTATATAATGGCTCGAATGTAGAGTAGACAAAGTTAGGTGACAGTTAGGGGTTTGGCTAAAGTGAAGTTAGAACAAGTGAGGCACCGGTGAAAAAGTATTGGTTTATCTGCTGCAGCAAGTTATCCACCAATGAAAAAGTGAATTTTTACCTGCTGTAGCAGGTTTTTCACCTGCTACCACCGGATGAAAAAAACAATAAAAAAAAATATTTTGGTAGCAGGTAAAATCCACTTTGTCATTGGTGGGTAACCTGCTACAACAGGTAAAACAATACTTTCTTACCGGTGCCTCACCTATCTAAACTTCACCTTAGCCTAACCCGAACAGTTAGTCATCTATGGTTAGAGAATGTAGTTGTGTGGCATGACTAGGGTGGTCGAATACGGAATAGGTTTTTTTTTTCTTCTTCAAAAAATTAGACTACATTAATGAATTCATGTAAATGTGCATTATTCCATAAAATAAATGTTTGTTTTTATATAATTAAAATTAAAATTTAAAATGTGTGTGTGTTAGCGGAAAACATTTTTTCATTTTGCATTGTAAACCTATACAAAATAAAAATATTTTTCTATTTTGTATTGTGCACTCTCATCCTGTAACAAAACAAAAACATATTTTCATTGTTCTTTGTTACAACGGAAACATGCTTTTATTTAGTGATAATATAAAGTAAATTATATTATGATAAATTATACCGTAGTTTCTTAAAAATTCACATGATATCTCTATCTCTTTATCTGATATAATAACAATGTAGGTGTTAAAAAGGTAAGAGTTTCGTGTGAAATTTTAACAAACTACGTGATATGTAAGTGTAATTTTCCCATTATATTATTATGAATAAATTAAATAATTTTGAGTTCAATATGGCTATGTCTGTAGTCTTTTTGTATGAAAATGATCCAACATTTCATATTATTATGTGTGGAATCTTTCATCAGTAGTTGATATGGAATTGCTAAAAAGGATGTAACTTTTAAAGATTTATCAAAATTAAAAACTCGCAAATAAAAATTCCTTTCAGAACAGAAATTAACCTCATTTTAAGTAATTCCTTCTTAAAAACACAAACAAAAGAGTATCCTTTAAGGGTCTTTTTTTTTATTTATTTATTTTTATTTTTTTAAAAAGACCCTTTTTATGATTCCTCTTGCTACGTACACAACTTCATTCATCCTATCCATCTTAGAAATGAACAAAGGAATATATATATATATTTAATCGAGGGAAAGCTTCTAAATCTAAAAGAAAGTGCACGATCCTTTTCTTTCTCAACATGGCTTATTTTCCAATCAGAATCTGGCAAACCCTTCCTCCTCGATCGGTTTCTCTCTACGTTGCAAGATCAAATTAACTTAGTCACGCAACGTCCTTATTAGCACCTTCAAGCCATGCCCAATGTAGTGTACGAGGATATGCCAACCTATGCAACATAGAGCAACCTTTTGGCTATTAGATACTTTGCACAATAAGATTTCAGTGAAGAATAATACCATATATAATCATAATATCAGTGGCAAAATACTACAAGATTGTTACTTGATTAGATCTACAACACATTGGTTAAACACTTAAACTACAAGAATAATACCATAATTATAAAATTCGTCAACTTTCTCAAACCTTGCATTCTTTATTTGCAACTCAAAAAATGAAGTAAAAGAAACGACGTCATCACATGTTCATCTATGATAGCTTTTATATATATATAAATACTTATACAACTTAATTATTCTTGGCTCGAATAAAGTTGAGACTTCAAACTGCTCATGTTCATCTCTGACATAGTTGTCTAACCCCAACTCCATTTTATATAAGAATGTAAAAGAAAAATAAAAGTAATACCATACAGCATCTTATATCTTTCACAAAAAAACAGGAAAATAGATTAATTGAAAGAAAAAATTGAACTTACTTTTAGAGTATTATAGCAAAAATACAACTTAATTATTCCTGGCTCGAATAAAGTAGAGACTTCAAACAGGTCATGTTCATCTCTGACATAGTTGTCTATGATCACCCCAACTCCATTTTATAAAATAATGTAAAAGAAAAAAAAAGTAATACCATATATAGCATCTTATATATTTTAATAAAAACAGTAAAATATATAATTGAAAGAAAGATTGAACGTTTTTAATTATTAGAGTATTGTATAGCAAAAATGCCTTCTAATTTCTATATACATAAAACCAAAGGATATTAATTGGGTCTGGGACAAGGTGGATAATGTTACTACATTATTATTGTAACGAACAAGAGAGAAAGTTAATCCAATCAAATTTCTTGACCAATTATGACAAATGCTTCGCAAGTTGCAAAGGAAACAAGGAGGGAAGAATAATATGATTATGAAGATCAGATAATTGTTTCTTGTTAGGCCCCCCACCAGATCCCCATGAGAGATATGGCGACTAAGGTGCCACCTTTTTTTTATTTTTATTTTTTTTGACATAAGGTGCCACCTTTATTCCATAGAGTTCACATCACCATACACATGTCTCTCGTGTATTGAGCCCCACATATCCAAACTTTGATCATAGATATCCATATATGGGTTGGCTGTGTCTAATCTTGTTTTGGACCTTTTAAGATGAGTACTTAATTTGAAACATAATTGATGGACAAAGGAAAATTAAACCAATTAATTAATGAACTTTATGTGTAAGTTGTTGACATTGCTGTGTTTCTTACTGTTTGGTTTGCTTACTTTCCAATGGCTTCGGATGAGTCATGAGTGGTGTTGTCTTCATTTCTTGTTTTGGTTATGTCATTCCCTCAAGTAAAGGAGATTCCGGAGATAAAATATGTCAGCAACTAATCATTATCGTTCCCTTTTAAGGTGAGAAAAAGCTCTTCTTTTTGGTGGTTATGTAACATACAAATTAATATTTGCAACCAGTCCGTAATTGCAATAACAATCAAAATTTGCAATAACGTAAAATCTGTGTCATATATATTTGCCCTTGAAAATGTACTAAATCTTCAAGTATTCGTCTCAATTTATTCAATTGTACAAATCAACAGTTGAATCAGAATCGACATTTAGTATTGGACATTGGAAGACATGTATTTGACAAGCATCGTAGTTGTCTCATATATGCCTCAAGATGTAGAAGCAATTTTATGTTTAAACATGATTTATAAGAAATGTCATCTCATGTGTTATTAAGAAACGATAGAGATTCAATTTGCAAATTTAAAGATTGTGTGACATTGGAGCTTCCATATAATTAGATAAAAAACTAAGATGATGAAGTAAGTTTGGTAAGGCATAATTATGATATTAAAGAAAGTTCATGTCAAAGTGGACTAGAGGTTGTAAAAAAAAAAGAATTACTTTTCTACAACTTGATAATTTTTTTTTTTATCATTACTTGATATAATTATATTAGCTTTACTTGAAGATAACTTGAAAAGCTTAAATTCACATAATCAAGAAGCATGTTCATATCTGGAGTTTAATCACTATACTAGAAATGTGTTATTTTCCTGCAGAAAAAAATTCGCAGGAAATTTATGCAAAATTTTTCTGTAAAAAAAATAAAAAACCGCAAGAAATTCTTGTGAATTTTCTTGCAAAAATTATTCACAGGAATTTCCTGAAAATTTTTCTACGACTCTATTAAATATAGGATTTTTTTTCTTGCGAATAAAAATCTCCAAGAAAATTCGTAGGATTTTTTTTTTGTTTCCTACGGATTTTTTTGAGAATTAAAATCTGCAGGAAAAATAAATATAAAAATAATGGTATTTAAATTTTTTAATTACGAAAAATTAAAAATAATTTGCTTATCAAAATATTATTGTACTAGACTTTTTATAAATGTCTCGTTATATTGAATACTAATTATTTATAATATCAATTTACAAATTTACCATAACAATGCGATATATTTTATTAATAAATAATTTATTAGTACATTGTGGGGTTTATTAAACAAATTATATGAAAAAAGTATTTAATATAATGGAAAAAAAGTACTTTGTTTTAAGGGACAACTAGTACGGTACCCGTGCCTCCGCACGGGTGACATCCATGCTTACGCACAATTTAAAGCAAGTAAACAATTAGGTCATTGTTGTTAGAAATGTTATTTATGTTGCTAGTATAGTGTTTATGAAAGGCTAAACTATGAAGTAAAAAATTGAAACGGTTAACATATTAAAATACATTCATGATAGATATATTGAAGAACAATTGTATTGGAACATCAACTTGGCAAGGTCATATGATAAATTGATATAATAAAAACATGTGAAAGGATCAAAGTGATTTTTTTTTTAAGTTTAGAAAACAAAATTAAAAATTAAAAATAACATAAAAGACTAAAAGTATATTTTAATCTTATCAATTATCATTTTTAAAACAAAAAAGTGTATAAGTGATGGTTGTGAATAGGCATGGCAATGGAGCAGAGCAGGACAGGTATGTCATTCCCCGTCCTCGTCCCTACTCCCTAACGTTGTCCCCGTCCCCGATTCTCGATGGCAACAAAAATTTGTACCCATCCCCGTCTTTGCTTGGGGTTGGGTATACCTGCCCTATCCCTGTCCCCGTGCACTGAAAATGGTTACTACTTTATAATAATATATTTATACATATTTTTTTGACTAATTTTAAATTTAAAACTAACTTTAGATGCCATTAAATTGAATAAGTCATAAAATGTAATGATTCATAACATAAACTCAACCCATTACAACAATATGTCAAGTCTCAGCCTGTATCCAATCAAAGCAGGTATTTCCTGTCAAAGCTAGGACAAGATCGGGTGAGTACTCGCAAGTACGAGAATTCTTGTCATTTTTAGTTGTGAAGTTGTTTAAAAAATATTTTACTTTTACAAAAAAATATTTTTTTTTATGATTTTATATATCAACTTTAATTTAAATAATTTATTGTTTTTATAATAAATATGATGTTAGTAAATCATACATTTGTTTAGAACAAATATTTATTATTTTATATTAAACAAAAGTTAGTTTTCATATTTTACAATCTATGTCATAATGTACAATGTAGTAGTAGTAGTAGTAATAATAATAATAATAATAATAATAATAATAATAATAATAATAATAATAATTTTCTAATAATTTGATAGAGTTTTACTTTTTCGATCCTAAACCACGTCTTATATGGTCTCTAGTGTTCTTACCCCGTGATGCATAGGTCATTTTTATCTTTTATTTTTAAAATATAAAAAATTAATATGAAAGAAAATAAAACTTAATTTGAAAGATAAAATATATTTATATTTTTAGAATACCTTTTTTGTATGTAATATTTTTAGTAGCTGATTTTTTAATTTTCTTAATTACAAATTAAAATCTTTAAATTTGATTTTCTTTTCACTCACGAAATTACAACATATAATTAACTCACCTTTTTGTCTTTATTTTAAAAATATAGGAAAAATTAAAATGATAAAATAAAATTTAAAAAATATTACTTATATTTTAATTATTTACTTTTTGTCGCAATGTTATTTTATAAATTTATTATAGAAAATAAATGCTATGTAATGTGACTAATATGATAAATTTAATAATTTGGATCATATTAATTTATTAAATGACTTAAAAAGTAGTACAGATTAAAATGAAATGAAATTTTAAAATAAAATATCTTAAATCACATAAAAAGTACATACATTAAAGAAAAATAATATAATATTAAATTATCTCAGTTTCAAATTTAGATAATACTAACATTTTAGAGTTAAGTCAATCAAACTTCATCTCTAAAAATAAAAATAAAAAGTCATTCAAACTTCATTAAGTAATTAAGTTTGGAATGACTTGAATAAACATTAATTTTGTTTTTTTTTTCTTAACGTCGTAAACAAAATTTAAATCTAGTTATTCTATACTTGCTCATGTAGGAAAAAGGAAAAAAAAAAAAAACTAACTTGTTCATGTGTCATATTTAAGTGAGATGTCCATACTTAATTTAACTTACTCTTAAAAAATAATCATTTTTTTAGGAAAATCACTTATTTCTATATATTAGGATTTTACTTTTAAAAAATGTGATATTATTTCTATATATAAGATGTTTTTGTTATTAATTATTTAACTAATTAATGATGATATATTTAAATTAATTATACAATATTTACCTTCCATGTCATTTCTTTCCTTTTTATTGAGAGAAAGAGAGAGATTTGAATACTTGCATATTTGCTTATCATATTTATAATACATGGCATATATCTAAATCATGTAATCATGTTTATATTTAAAAGCTCTAATATGCGGTCTATTTTGTTCTTCTTGTACCTTCGAAAGTGCCTTGCTCTCTTTGTGGGGAGCATCATGATGCTTTTGATATATCATTGGTTAGAATTTATATGATAATTTGCCATAGTTTTTAATTCCTCATAATTTTTGTGCAGTTCACGAACTTGATGTTCCATGAAACAGCACACTACATAGCAAGATACAATTAAAGACAGTACACTCCATAATGCACACCAAACCTGCTACTCCCTCCGTTCCAAATTATATAACGTTTAAGGTTTTGGCACAGATATTAAGGAATGCAATTAATTTGTTGAATTTTCTAGAAAATATTAGGTAACTTTCTAATATACCCTTTATCTCTCTAATTAATTACTCATAGTACACTACTCCCACTAAGTATTAATTAAGGGTAGTCCTGGAAAAAGATATTTAATGCAGCATTGGTTTTGTAAAACGACATCTATTTTGGAACAAATTTTTTCTCTCTAAAACGTCATATAATTTGGAACGGAGGGAGTACATCATGCTTTCCTCGAGTCCAACACAATAAATCTAAAAAACGCACCCCTCTTATAATTTCGACGCACCACGCACTTCCATATCCCAGAGTTTCAACATTTTGGCTTTATTAATACTGCTTTCGCCACTAAAACATACTGTAATTAATATAAAACATTCTTGGCCATGTGCTCTGAAATCTGGTTTAAATGCCTGCAAAAGTTGAGATACTTCTACATATTTACAATTGTATCATTTATCCCAAAAGTTATTCTCTCTCCCGTAAGCTTCTTCATGTTTACAACTTCTGAGACCATTTTTCAGAAACTTTTAGAATGGCATCCACTGCAGACTGCACCTCCTTTTTCCCATTCCCTCTTAGATTCACTTGGTCCTTCCTATAATAGTAAAACCATTTATCTATGTACATGATATGTAAATATGATTGGTAAGGGAATTAGAAGATGAAATTGGTAGTTTCAAATTTCATCATTACATAGGTAGATCAATTTCAAATTTCTCTTGTACGTTTACCTTTTTTTAAATACTAACTACTCACATGTAAAGTTAGAGGTAATGCATGAGAGAGATAATAACTTCCCCTAGTTAGAGAGAACACATAAAGATTAAAATACTCTACAAAAACATATATTGCAAATCATGATTCACACATCATAAAAGAGAAAGAATTTCACCTATGGTGCTTCAATTATTACTACAATTGCAGTTCTGCATGAAGATTTGCATACAGGAATAGAATACTTAATCTCAGCAAATGCTACATAATATTAAAATACAAAATTAATTTGTGGAATTTGACTAAATATAAAACTCAACTATGTTGAATGCGAGTTTTACTGGTTTTTTTAATTCTTGTATGGAATTTGACTAAATATAAAACTCAACTATGATGAATGTGAGTTTTACTGGTTTTTTTTTAATTCTTCTAGTAACTTTATACATTTCAATCTGCAAGAAATACTGGTAGTTTTACTTGTTTACAAACCAGTAACAATGGCAGTCTATTCCTTAATGGATACATTGCATTAGTTACACTGAACTAATATTTAGTTAAAAAAAATAGGAAAAATGGCTAACCAAGATAGTAAACAATAATAATCTTACATAATAAGATATCACTTGCAATGATCAGGTCCCAGTTAGAGTCAAAATTTGGAAACTTGTCTCCCAAGGTGTCTAAAAATACAACCAAAACCAAAAATTATAAAAGTACAGGGATCAAAAATAAAAACTTAAAGAATAAGAACTGAAATCAAAATTGAAAAGCTTCTTCCTTTGTAAGCTTTATCTCCATGCAACTTGAATATAGTTTGCTGCAAAGGATATCCAATAAAGTGATTGATATCTATCATAATACAATTATTAATCATTATGCTAGAGCCATGGTTCTGAAAATAGAAACCAACTGTGGTGATCTACCTGAAAGAATGTCTTGGCCCATCTTGTACAGCATATATATAGTCTGATAAAGCCAAATTCTAATCATATCTAACCTTGTTATTTGCAACTGCATGCTCAACAACTAATTGTATGGAATAAGAATATACAGTGAGGAAAAAGTCAGCAATATAGTAGTGTTTGGGGCCTTCAGCACCAAAACCTAAGTTTATATTCACACCCTCTTGTCATTCTCATGTATAGCAGCAACAACTTGTTCTAAGAAACTTAAGATTCATCTTAGAATGCGAATTATGAAGTGGTGGCCCATGACTATGAAGGAATCTCGTACATTTCTTAAATGGAGTCCTTTAGAACTTCCAAAAGCCTGGGACTGTGATAAATGTATAGCAGTAAAAAAAAAAAACATAAGCTTGGTAGCAAATTAATCTCAGTAAAGAAATCTCGTGATCCATTAAAAAAATGTATACTTCAGGCCTATGCAAGCACATCATAATTTACTATTACAGCAATTGTTTGCTATAGGAATTCAAGGCACAATATTAATCCTGAAAATACATTTAAAAAAGAAAAAGAAAGCAAACAATCACTACTGATCGAGTGACATAATTTCTAAAATTGTTATTAAGAAAAACATTTATTTTCATATTAAAAAACAAAGCCAACTACTGTCCTCAAAACCCATTCAATGGGCATACATAATAAACACTTCACAAAGGATTTCCAATATTAGCAAGATAACACCAAGCAAACTCAACTATTACTAAATAGAGAAAAAAATCCAATTAAAGGAGGGGAGAGAGAGGGGAAAGGTGTTCAAGGTTAACAAAGGCCAAGTACTCCAACCATGTTTGCACTGAAATTTTCTAAAAAATTCCCAACAAAAATATAATGTTTGACATGTGTCAAGAACCACAAAAAGAAGCAAAAATAAAAGTGAGTTTTTTCGGAAAAAATAGATTAGGAAAGCAAAAGAGAGAGGCAAAATGGGAAATTAAGATTTTTATCGCAATAAACCCAACCATGTTTGCACTGAAATTTTCTAAAAAATTTGTTTCAAATCCAATATATGGTTTTCCATAGAAAGACTAACCTCATATTGATATTGCACGGTTGCCGGCAAATCCTTGACACAAGGGTCATTTTGGTCAAGCTGCAAAAGCAATGAAATATCACTTATTGCATAAAATACAACAGATCAATCTACTATGTTAAAAGAACAAAACAAATAATCATGGAATTTATATTAGACATATCGATGCAAGGATAGAAGATACAAAGGAAGGATCACCCAACAATTTGCTCATGTTTGACTGGCTTGCTTGATCCTTTGTACCATCTGTAATTGACAATTGGAGTGCTGCAAGCAATAAAAAAATAAGCAGTTTCATTTCATCACAATCACAATAAATACATATCTCCAAGCAAGAGCTAAAAAAAGAGGGGGAAAAGGGAAGCAACTTACATGTACATCACAAGTGAAGTGAGGTTCTAACTTCTGAATAGTGAGAGGAGATTGATCATATACCTAATAACAAATAATACCAGCTGAAATACTTATCTCACCACCTCTATCTCTGAAAGGCAAACGACTGAATCAGTTCAGAATTTAGAAAAGAATATGGTAACTTGCTAAAATTCAGAGTGAGTAATGGAGGATCAAATAGAAATATGCTATATTTCCTATCAAGACTGAATCTTTTCACAAATTGAGGCTAGTAAGAGTGCCAAAAAAGTTTTTTAACTGTTTTTCTTTTGCTCACTTATAATAGGAAGTCTCAAGGATAAGGTTACTTACTAAAATGGTAACATAATATAAAGAAAAGCTCTATAGTTTTGACATTACAATGTAAATTAAGGTGCCTAAGTCATTTAATAACTTAATTTATCATATAAAAGCATAGACATTAACTGCTTTTTAGGATTGAGATCTTTCTCATATTTTGCCTCAAGCAGAAAGCTCTCTTACCAGAAGACCTGTAAATTGCATTTCTCCTACAGTGTTGAAACAAACTGTATACATATGATAATGTACCCTATAATAATACAACCTTCAGATGTAAAGAATTAACCAAAGAAAGTAATAGAATAATTTTTGGAATGATAAAACTCAATTCACCAAACAAAAACATACACATATTATGCAAGTGATTATATATTATAAAAAATAAGAAAGGACATTGAATCAATCAGGCCACATGTGTATGTGAATCTAATTATCCACTTTTGTCTACCAAAATGCATTTCCTTTAGGCTAGAACACCTTATATACGAAAAAGAAAATGGTTACTCAATTTCATCCGTTGCCTATATCAAAAATTTTCTCTAAGTTGCCTCTATACGTAGCCTTATATCTTTGTTTTTAGAACTCAATTGCAGCAGGGTTTTAGTTAACTGGTCTAGCAATTCTAAAGAATGACTAAATTAGCAGTACAAAACAAAAAATAGCAAATAAGAGAATCAATATACAATTATATCCATGTCCATGCCACAAAATTATCATTATATCTGCAAGGGATGAAAAGACTAAATAAATATAAAAAAAAATAGTTTTTTTGTATGAATGTCATTGCAAGCATACTTTTCTGGTCAATATAAAATAAGAGTTTGTATACATACCTCATCTCAGTATCAAGTATCAAGTGAACCTGTTTCATACACCACATATTAGAATGCGAAAGCCAATTGCAACTACCTAATATTTCAAAATCAAAATTTATTTTCTATGTTACAGGGCAGGTATTCTTATAGCAACTCAATTCCTTTCTCAATTTTATTATCTTCCTTTTTAGCAGCCAACATTACATTGTTAATAACAATTTTCAAAACTCTAGTCAACTAATTTCCTTGTTGTACACATTGTGCTGATAACTCGTTTTTATTTTTTAAGCAACTATTATGAATGATTTTTATTTTTTAAGATTTTTTCATAAATCTTATTCTTATGTTTAAATGACTTGGGACAAGATTAAATTATCATATGTTTAAATAACCAAACAGAGTACTCTATCACATAGTTTCCTAGACACAAAATTATATAAGTACAACAAAATAACAATAAGTAGAAATGAAGAGAAAATTGTGAGAAGAAAAGATAAGTAAGGAAAGGTAATCCATCCTGTGCGGATCTATGGAAAACAATTTTTTTTTTTCAAATACCCTCCCAAATCCAATGAAATTTCATAATCAACCCCGTGCCTAACAAAAATATAATGTTTGACCTGTGTCAAGAACCACAAAAAGAAGCAAAAAAAAAGTGATTTTTTTTTTTCCGGAAAAATAGATTAGGAAAGCAAAAGAGAGAAGCAAAATGGGAAATTAAGATTTTTATCACAATAAACATTGCAAGGCTGAAACATAGTAGATGAACTTACTTTGTAATTGGTTTTGTAAAATAAATTGTCAAATTCTAAACCTCTTTCTTGTAAAACAAAACTTTCAAATTAGAAACATGACTACATAATGTTAAATACTTTAGAGTCAAAATATTCAACATAGCATTTACAATAAACAGGTTCAACAATAAACAAATCAACAGGTGTTTTGATAAAAAAAAATAATAAATAAAATAAAATGTCAAAAAGAATAGGAACAACCATGATTCCTTGATTCTCTTTCTCTCTTTCCCGTGCGCTCTTGTCTCTGTCGGTGAAGTTGAAAAGAGAAAAAAAAAATGAGAAACCTGAGAAAAAAAAAAGGAAAGAAAAGAGGAAACAAAAAGAACAACTTACCTCGTCACAATGGTCGGAGACGGTGACGACAAACCTCAAACAGAGCTCAAAGTAGTGGGTTTCAATGCACAAGAGAAGAAAAAATCAGTAATCAAAATAGTTTTGAGAAATAATAACCCCAATGGCCAAAAATGGCATGAACCCGCAAGCTATGGTTCATTTAAAGTGGGATTTTATTGGAAATTTTTAAGAGAGATGTAAAGGGGAAGATGAGAAGCATTTTAATCCCATCCTTTCTACAAAAGCTGCTTCTGAGATTGATAAAAAAAAACGTAGGAAGAAAAGAGTGGAAGGGGGTTAGGGAGTGGAAAGGGAAAGGCAGTATTTGTTTGTTATAGAGAAGAATTGTGAAGAAGAAGGATGAGAGAAAGGAGAAAAAAGATTTTCCCTCGAGAGAAAGAAGGAAGAGATTCAAAATTGAATTTTGAATCTTTGTGAAGCCACTGCACGGAGTGGTTAACTTTTTCTTTTGTTTTTTAAAATAAAAATGAATGAAAAACTATTAAGAGATAAGAGAGGAAAGTTTTTGAGCGGGAAAATTTTTTATAAGAAGGTGACACCTGTCGGTACATTGTTTTAATAAGAATAATAAGAAGGTGACACCTGTCCTAGTGGTACATTGTTTTAATAAGAATAATGGTACATTGTTTTAATAAGAGTAATAGATAGATTAATGTCTACACGAAGCACTCAAGTGTCATTGACGATAATATAAATACTGCATCACCGTGGCGCTTAACTAAATTTCAATCACACTTGTGGAAACGTTCCTTGCAGCGTAGCATGGTGGAAAAGAGAGACGCTCAAACACTTCACTCATATATATTTCTAGGGTTCCATTTTGATATTCACAATGCAGAAGAAGCTAGGATTCCCAATCTCCAAGAGCCTCAACTAATTCAAATTGTTGTACGGTTCCTTTTCAGCAACTTCAAAGCCTGAAGCTCACCATAGGTTTTGATCCAAATTTTACTTCAATTCTCTGATTTTCCTTTTGTTTTCCTCCTAAACGAAGATTCTGCAGGAAAGTTTTTATTGTAATGTGGCCATGCTTCGTTGATTTCTTCAGGTGCATAGAAATTGGCAAAAGAGCAAGCTTCTGTGAAGACTTTCTTTATTTCAGTTGTGTCTCTTTATGTTGTATCCCACTTTTGATGTACTTGACAATTTGTGTTTAATGAAAATGATGATGTTTTTTCATTTATGTGTTATTCATTACTTCTATGCAACACGTTTCATATGCATGAAAAATTTACATGATTTTTCATAAATAAATTAATTAAGTGTTTTATTAAAATTAAGTACAATACACTTTATGTATGAAATTGGAACAATGTAATGAGAGGTGTTACATAAACTATTTGGTGCTCATAAGGTGACAACAAGTACACTATTAAATTTTAATCCTATAGTTAGAATTATCCATGCTAGCTGAGTCATTAGATAACTGAGATTGGGTCTTATCATCATAAAAACCCACCTACTAAAACACCGAAAATAGAACCGGACATGTGTGCAATCTGGTAGTCCTCTCGGTTTGATAAAGTTTCTTGCTTCAGGTTATGTAATTTAAGCTAGTTAGAACGTGTTCTATATTTATGAGCTCAATCAAAGCCAATTATTGAATTCCAATAGTTTATGCAAGTTGGTTAGATGTGTACGTGCTATATATATATGACGATGATGTTGTTGTTGATGATGATGACGACTATGATAAAACTAACCTTGAGAGAACTTAGAATGAAATGTTAGAATTTTCCTATGAATTTATGTGGGCTAGTAATATTTTATTTTGCCAAAAACGGGCTAATGTTATGATCAATTTGATGATACTTAAGCCCACTGATAATGTGATTAATTTTTACCGGTTTTGATACATAATTCTGACCAGTGTGGGAGATAGTGTGGGCTGAACTACTGGACCCATAATGAGAGGTGCCTAGGGTTAATAAATAGAGAGGCTAAGTCCCCTTTGCTGTCACGCCATTCAATTGCTCACTAGGATTTGTCCCATTGAAAACCCTAGGGTTGGAGCGTGTGATTAGACAAAGGAAGACTTGACTTTTCAGTTTAAGGTTCGTGCAATGGAGTCAATTCCGGAACATCCAATCATGTCTTCAATAAGTAAGTATTTCAATCGGTGTTCTAAACTCAAAATATGTGTATTCTTGACATAATTTTCTTACATTTAGTATCATAGCCTACTTTATATGATTTAGGACCTGAATATTATTTTGTTATGCCCTTTATTAAATGATTTTCTAGATTCTTTCCTTTTTCTTTTCATCACGTGTAGAAGGAGAATTTTAAAAGTTTTGATTATATTTATTAACATGCTTTGATTGATATATTCTCGCTGCACTTGTTGGTACAAAGGTTTAATTGATATTGTGATTTCAATTGATTGATACAAGGGTTTAAAGTTTCAATTGTGTTAATAATTTAATTTTAATTGTTAATTGTTTAAAGTTTCAATCGCGTGAATAAATGTTAATTGGTTGCACTGCCATGAATTTCAATTTTGATTGTGTCGAACTTGTATATATACTCGTCGAATGGGCACTACAGCTATACTTTGTCTATAGGTTTATATTAGTTTTTGATATATAATAATGAGAGTTTATTATTATTACTATTATTTTCCAGGTCTAAGTTTTGGGTAATTTTCGTTTTCTATTATATACAAAAATTTTTGAAAAATTGTTTTAGCAATTGATGCGTTGTATTTACGCTGCCTGGGTTCAATATATTTAAACCCAATTCGTTAGCATTACCTGGGTTCTACAAGTTCGTTAAATATGAGAATAACATTTTCCAAAAAAAAAAAAAAATGAGAATAACACAGGTTCTGTTGCTAGTATATTAACCCCAATTCACCTGTTATTACCTGGGTCTAATTACGTTGCCTATTACGCTATTTGTCTTGGACTGCAATTTTGCAATTCATGGGATTTCAATCCGCTGCCCGGTCACTACTTAAATGTGTTTAATATTTATATATATATTTCTAAAATTCTAATTGATTGGAATTTTAATTTTAATTGCGTGATTCTTAAATTGTTGGATTTTTTTTATAAGCTTCTTAAATTGTTGATTGAGGTGAATATTTATCTGGATTGTGATTGCTTATGTTATTATAAGATGCATTTTTTTTTTCTTCCTGATAAGCAATAATTTATTCTATAAGATGTAAATTTCAATTTTGAAATTGAAAGTGAATTTCAATTATTATAAAATGTTTTCATTCTAGATTTTCAATTTTGATTGTGGTTAAACCATGAATTGTGCTACTGGTATTATACGCACTTTTGATGTGCAATTATGTTGATCCACGGTTAGTTGTTACTGTTGCACGAATTTTTATTTCAATTGTTATATTCATTTTAATTGAATGACATTGATTTGAATTGCTATATATATTTCAATTGAATGGTTACTGTTACGCTCCCTATATTCAATATAAAATGTTATTGTGTGGTTTCATTTATATTCATTTGTCATTCAATTATTATATATTGATATTTAATTGAGATATTGAATGTTACACTACATTTTTTTTTAAGCAAGAGGAAAGGGTCTACTGAGGGAGAAGGTTATCAACATCCCAACTATGTTGGCACCTCAATAACCAACCCCCAAAATCAGCAGGCCCTGAAATATATTAAAAAAGAGTAACTGAACAAGCATGGGGCAAAACAAAATCCATGGGAACAAGAGAAGCAAAAGACTACCTAAATCTAAAGTTAGGCAGAGCAAGTTTATCCTTTACAAAAGATAACTGTGAGAAATTGGGACATGAATCCCGCCAAAAAAAACCCATCCAAGTTACGCTACTTGGGTTTCTTTTAATTGCCTTTATTTTGGCTGTTAATTGATTTGCAATTGTTTTTCAATATCTCGAATTGGGGTGAATTGTATAAAATTATATGTGATGTCAATATTAGTTAAAAAGAAATCACCGCTAGATATTGAACCCAAGTGTGCAAAGTAGCATGGGAGAGCCTAACCATTGAATAATTCTACATTGTTAGGCTAATTGCTACGGTTTTAATTTTTATGATAATTATTCATTGCCTACTCATTGTTACGGGAATTGATATATTGGATTTCAATCTCAATATAATTAACTTATGCTACCTTGGGATAGTCCATTCTACAATGCGATTGAAGAATAATTTATGCGGAAGCTGTGCTTTTTGCATGAAAGGATGAAAGGAGGAAGACGTGCTTTTTTTTTTTTTTTCACATCGACTTGGAACCTATTAGTTTAAGCTTCCACATGTTTTATGAGAGTTGACATGATTTCATTGGTTGAAACGTATATATAAACACCCATTGAATATTGATGGATGGAAGCATGTATGTCTAATGGTGTCTTTGTAAATTTTGGTTGGTTGCCCCAATATGGTTACATGGGTTAATGCATTTTTCCGCTGCTATAAGTTTTTTTTTAGTTGAAATATAAAATTAAAATGTTTTAATATGTCTATTAGTTGTATATATTGCCCTTTGAGACTTTTTGGGTACAAAACATGTTGGGAATGCAGTTAAATGTATGACCAGTAAGGGTGCTCTTTAATGATGCATTTTCCTGTTGACTAGGTCATGATTTTGGACAAGAGAAAATTGATTCCTATGCAAGAATTTTCATGGATTGCTATAAGTCGTTACCGCCAAAGTGGGACCACTTGTATTGGTTCATGGAAATTTTTTGTAGTTTAGGGATGCTTTTGATCTTTGCATGCGATTGCCTGTCCAAAAGGGTTGTTGTATGTTTAGCTTAAAAGTTAAGAATGGATGGAGTTATTGGGGAAAGCACTAGGTTAAGGGACTTGTCTGCCCAAAGGGGACAATTTTCTAAACTTAGTGTGTGCTCATAGATTAACCCATATGAAGTATTGACCTAGGTTGTGACCTTGGTTTGTGCATTCTGCCCAAAGGGAAATGTACTATTATACTGGCCTCACTTTGATAGCTTAGTTCAAGCTATATCTTGTCTTATACTTTTTTTTTTTATTTTGGTGCATTCATGTTTTGTCTTAACAGTGAATTTCTGAGATGGGTGTAGTTATTGGAGAACATGTTCGGTTAAGGAATTTATCTACCCAAAGGGGATAATTTTCTGAATCTAATGTGGGCTCACTGATTAACCCATCTGAGGTTTTGGCCAAGGCTATAATCTTGGTTAGTGCATTCTGTTCAAAGGTGAATGTGCTATTATATTATTCTCATTATTGATAACTTATTATCTCTTAAGCTATATCTTGCCATAGTATATGTCTCTGTTAACTTTGGTAGGGTGATAGTGGTTTTAAAACCCATACTCCTGTATCTTTAAATGAGATTAGAATTTGAGAGTCTCGAATATGAGGGAAAGCAAACTTAAGATAGGACATGATCTCAAAGTAGTTGTGAAATTAGTGGGAGACATTTGCTTAGCCTTAGAATTTGGATTTTAGCTTGTTTTGAAGGATACATTTTATGTACCTTAAGGGAGTATTTTGGTAAATATGGTGCCACAGGGCAACATATGAGACCATTTACTACATACTTGTAGGATTGTGAAATAGTTCCATGATATACCATGTATGGGTGTCCTGAACTGAATGATGTGATTGAAAGGCATAATCACACACTCAATGATATGATAAGAATGACTAGGATTAAGGAGTCTGTGCTTCCCAAGTTCTTGGAGCTTAATGTAGTAGACCTTGCCATGTCATTAGATGAGCTTGATGATCCTTTGACAAAGATCATTTCTTGGTAATTGGTTAGTGTTGGAAACAATGTTACATCTATTGTCCTTAATGAAGCTCACATTTCCCGCCAAGGATGTGAGTAATCCTCAAGTTGAGAATGTGGTAAATTCTCCTGCTATGGTTGAGGTTTCACAACCTATTTCCAGTTGAGCAGATTCCTACAAGAAAGTCTATTAAACAGAGGCAACTTGTTATTGGTGATGACCTTGTGATCTATCTCAGTGAGGATGTATGTAAAATTAGAGATATTGTTGATCCTAGAGCTATTAAGAGGCTATTTTTTACCCTCGGTCAGAAATGTGGAGGTGTGCAATGAATGAAAATATGTATTCTATGTCAGTTAATGACGTATATCTTATTAAGTTGTCTGAGAATTGTAAGGCAAACAGTTGTGAATGAGTCATCAAAATAAAGGAGTTAATAAGTAACATTAAGAGATTTAAGGCCAGATTAGTCGCAAAAGGGTCTCATGTATACATGCAACAACCTGAGGGTTTTCCACATTGATAATAATAAGGAGTTTGTTTATGAACTAAAGAAGTCAATTTTTGGTTTGAAACAAGATTCTAGACAGTGGTACCCAAAATTTAATGATCAAGTAACTTCCATAGGATTAGAGAGAATAAAGTTGATTAGTGTATATACCTTAAGGTCAATGGGAGCAAATTTATCTTCATGTTATATATATTGCTGAATTTTAATGACCTTAACATGTTGCATGATGCAAAATGGATGTTGACTAGATCCTTGTTGTGAAATATCTTGGTAAGGCTTGTTTTGTATTGGGGATCAAGATTTGTAGGGATAGGTTGCGTCATACATTAGAGCTGTCTTAAAAAGCTTACATTAATAAAGTCTTAAAGGGATTCAATATGTAGAATTGTAAACTCAGAGATGTTCCAAGTTGTTAAAGGTGATAAATTCAATAAGGATCAATGTCTTAAGAACGAGATTGAGTGAGCAGAAATGAACTATAAACCTTTTAGGAGTGCTTGGGGTAGCCTTATGTATAATCAGGTATGCACTAGGCTTGATATCGCTTTCATAGTTGGCACTTTTGGTAGATACCAATCAAGCCTTGGGAAATGATCGCTTGATAGCTACTAAGAAGGTGAAAAGGTACTTGTAGAGGACCAAAGAGTATATACTTGTATATAGGAGAGTTGACAACATGGGGTACACAGATTTAGATCTTGGTGGGTGCCCCGATAAAAGGAAATCGACTTCTGGATATATCTTTATGATGGTCGGGAGTGCGATATCTTGTAAGAGTAAGAAATAAACTCGTGTTGTCTCTTCTGCAAGTAGAGTTTATAGCTTGCTTTATTGCTGCTACTCATGTCGTTTGGTTGAGGAGTCTTGTGATGGGATCTTACATTGTTGACTTTATTCCTAAGCCACTAAGGATTTTCTTTGATAATAGTGTTGTAGTGTTCTATACAAAGAATAATAAGACTTCTAGTGGTTTTGAATTCATAGAGTTGAACTACTTGGCTGTTAGAGATCTTCTGAAAGACTATGTCATAGTTGTTTAGCATATAGACACAAACCCTGTGCTAGTTTATCTCTTAACCAAGGTACTCAGGACCCATGATTTTTTTTAAGAGACATGTAGATAATATGGACATTGTGAGTTCTTTTAATATTTTAATATGCTTGGTTAGTGGGAGTATGAGTTATGTGTTGTCTTCCCCTATGTTGACTAATCTTTAGATTTTGGGCCCTTTGTATATATATATGTACATCTAATATGAGAATATTAAAGCTCGAACCATGTTACGTCATTGGCAAGTGTACCAAGTCGTACAAGTAGTATAAAATGGAAAGTCCAAGTATTGTACCCACAGAGACTTGTTCAATATTTGGCAATTTATGCACTTTTTACTCACTAGGCAAAGTATAAAGCGAACATTAAGTATCAATGATTGAAAATAAAGATAACGTAGAAACTTTGCAAATAAAGCTAATGAAAAGATTTTTTGTCTTCAAAGATCCAAGTTGCAGAAAAATGTTACGGGAAACGATGATAATGAACATTGGGGTTCGACTTCACTAAACCACTCCCTCATGCATACCCAAGCTATTAATCGATGTTTATCATTCGTTTGCTATCACCAACTCATAAAAATGCTCAATCCCTAATTCCTTACAAGAAGAGCCTAAGTTCCTTGACTAAACTACCAATCCCTTGCATAACTTAGTCAAGTTACTTGCTTTAAGAAAAGGAGTTAAAGGTGACTAATGGGCTTTGCTCTATTCCTAGAAACAAGACCCATTAGGTGCTCTTCTCCATTTCATAGTTCAAATACATTTTCCAATCATATTTAAACCATAAAATCAAGCAAAGGGTGATCAAGCCAAAGCAAGCATTAAGCAAAGAAGAAAGCAAGTAACGGTGAATAATAAACATGTATTAATAACTCAAAAGATATACATGAGTTTGGGTTTAGTTACATCAAACCCCAATGAAGGGGAGCTTAGCTACTCCTGGTTGAGAGGAGCATAAAAAATGGTGAAGGAAGGAAGAAGATGAAAAAGGAGGAATGAGAGAGTTCCACGGAGCTTCACACGTTCCAAAACCTAGGTCCAAGAAGAATCTTCTATCCTTCTCAAAAAGCCTCCTTTAATGACTTTGTCTGTTGCACATAAAGTGACAATGTGCATTTCTGGCCCAGCGTGCACAATATTCTCGCTGGGCATTAGCTTCAATAATGAGCACTGAAGCTCCCTGGCTGGGCGAGACACTCTTATGCCTGCAAGGCTAGAAATGTCTTCAAAAGTGAGATAGCTACTGACTTTCTCTGGCTGGGCGAGAAATTGATTCATGCTGGGCAAGAGATGCTCCTGAAATTGAGGTAGCTACTGACTCTCTCTGGCTAGGCATGCACTCCTCTGTCCAGCTGGGCCAGAATTCAAAATATCCTCCTTTTCGCTTTGACTTATCCTCCTTCAAGAGTGGGCTTCTAACATCAATAAAAACATAGGAAAACATAAAAATTGATTCAAAAGTCTAAACATGCTAAAAATGATTCCTAAAAATTGAAATTTAACTAAAAAGTTAGAGAAACAAGACTTTAAATAAGGAATAGACAAGATAAATGCACTCATATGTACCAAAATGGTAAGCAATTAATGTAGTTATCAGACCACTATGCCGGTGGTCGACACCAGGATTGGAGCTGAGGCATAATAATATTGAAGCTCAGTGTCACTAGGGTCACTATGGCGGTGATCGACACCAGAATTGGAGCTGAGACATAATAATAATATTGAAGCTCGGTGTCGTTAGGATCACTGTGCCGGTGATCGACACTAGGATTGGAGCTGAGGCATAATAATATTAAAGCTCGGTGTCGTTAGGATCACTGTGCTGGTGATCGACACCAGTATTGGAGCTGAGGCATAATGGTTTCCTAGTAAACCATGTAATTTCTCTGGCATTCAAGCACTTGAGAGAAATTGAGGACTGACGAAGAAAATGATGGTATGACTTTTTAATCACATTGGCACGTCATTTTCTTGCTACACTCCACATTGATAACTAGTCAACGGAGTCGGTGATATTTGTAACCATGGAAGGTTTTGCGTCAATAAGGGATGCTATTACCGCCATGATTCGATGTTACATGGTTTTTGTTGGATGGAGTCTTAATTAGGTGTTGTATCTTGGAATCATATGTTTTGTGGCCACAGTATGTTATTAGCCCGAGAGTCGTTTTCGAAAATATTTTTAAAATTAAAGATACACAATTAATTTTGCCCAAGTGGGAGAATGTTATAATTTTCCTATGAATTTATGTGGGCTACAATTAATTGCAATATTTTGTTTTGCCAAAAACGGGCTAATGTTATGATCCATTTGATGATACTTAAGCCCACTAATAATGTGATTAATTTTTACGGGTTTTGACACATAATTCTTATCAGTGTGGGCCAAACCAGTGGACCCATAATGGGAGGTGCCTAGGGTTAATAAATAGCGAGGCTAAGTCCCTTTTGCTGTCACGTCATTGAAATTGCTCACTAGGATTTGCCCCATTGAAAACCCTAGGGTTGGAGCGTGTGATCAGGCAAAGGAAGACTTGGCTTTTCAGTTTCAAATATTCGCGCAATGGAGTCAATTCCGGTACATTCAATCATGTCTTCAACAAGTAAGTATTTCAATCAGTGTTCTAAACTCATAAAATATGTGTATTCTTGACATAATTTTCTTACATGAAACCCTATGTTCTCCATAGGTTAGAATATATATGTGTGTGCTTGATTTCTTCTGTGTTGGAGTGAGAAAAGTCTCGATCCTTTCCAAAGGATCAACATCAAAAAGATCACAACCTCACTCCGTACTTCTTCTGTTTTCTCTATATGTTATTGCATTAAGCGAAGTTGGATGCGTTAATCATGTAGACAAGGGAATGACCTACAAACCACACAAGCAGTGGGAGAATGAGGAGGACACGTTCAATATATATATATATATATATATATATATATATATATATATATATATATATATATATATACACTACAACATTTATGAGTTTAGCCACACTTTTTGTCATAGTTATTAAAATCGGACCGGACCGGCCGGTCGGACCGGTTCGACCGGGAACCGGTGGCCTGACCGGTCCGGTTAAGCTATCGGACTGGATATGTCATCGACCCGGATCGACCCGGTTTGACCCGGATCGAACCAGTTTGACCCGGCCGAAAACCGGTGACCCGGACCCGGGTGACCCGGGGTTGAACCGGTTGACCCGGGGTTGAACCGGTTTTGGTAAGTTTTTTTTTTTTTTTTTTTTTTTACAATTCTTGTAAATAATATAGTTATTTAGAATTCTTTCCATAGTACCATTTGAAATCCATAACAAAAATTAATTGCTAAATAGTATAATATAATATAATAATATGCTCCTATAACATTTTAATTAAATTGTTAATAGCTAATTGCTTAATAGTATATAATAATATGTTCCTATAATATATTTTGATGTTGACAATAATATATAATAGCTAATTATTATTATCTTGATCTTGATTTGATTTAATATTTATGTACTTTATACATCTTCACCATACTTGCTCATGACCCTTCGACAACTTTTATACTTAACAGTGAAAAATAACAAGAATTTATTTAATAATTTAATGATAATATCCAACAAAATAATTTATAGTAATAAATGACTATGTAATATTTATAGTTTGATCATGATTGATTTTAATTTTAGAGTATGAATTATGGATTGATCATATTTTGTTAGCTATATTACATATATTTTTTAATTTTTTATTATATACCGGGTCAAACCGGGTCAATTAGTGACCCACCGGTTCGACCACTGACCCATCAATCCAGTGCCTCGACCGAGTCGATGACCGGTCCGGTTTTCACAACACTGCTTTTTGTTCCACAGTTAAAAAACCGTGGTTGAAACATGAAATACACTGCAATTTTCATCCGTAGACAAGAAATGTGGTCTATTCATATTAAACAATATTTTTAAAACCGTTGATCTGGAATAGACCACGGTCTCTTAGCCGTAGATGTATCAGGCAACAACTAAAAAAACGTAGCTTATAAAATCTAAAGTTTATTTATATTAGACCACATTCTTTTTTTTTTTATTAAGGAAGGGCCGAAAAGGCCATATTAGACCACATTCTTGAAACCGTAGATTTGGATTAGACCGCGGGTGCCAGATAGTTAGTATATCATACCACACTAAATAACTGTGGCTTATAACATTCAATATTCTAAAAATAAAATTTAAAAAGCACTCTCCGTAAAAATTAAAATACCCTTTCCCAAAACCTAACACTCTTCACCTCGTAAGCACTTTTCCTTTATTCTGACTCGTTGGAAGATGAAGTAATGTTACGACGTCTCCCCCAAATCACCGTTCTGCAGCCTCAACATTCCTCAGGTATGGATTCTGCCCCTTTCGTTTTCAACCCCCAACCCTTTGCTTCCCTTTGCCTGAATGCGAGAAGCAGGGACATGCTCGAATAACTACTCGTGCACGAGGCATAACCCTTGACGCGTTTTCACGGACGTCGTGCTCCGTGGCGAGGTTTATGCCAATGCCTCCACTATTGCTATTTAGGAACGTAATGATCAATGGTCTGTGCAAGAACAGTTACAGTAGCAATCCTTGATGTTGTTTAGGGACTTATAGAGGCACAGTTTCGTGCGTCAGGTTTTGACCCACAATGCAGTTATCAACAGACTCTACAAGGCGAAGCAATTGAACAATGTGAGAAGAGTGCTGAAGGAGTTTGGGGAATCAGGACAGGTAAAACGTAGGTATTCACCATGACTTAAAATAATGGATTTTATCTTCCCCCTTATGTTTTTTATTTTGATTTTATTTTTCCCTTTAGTTTTTACCTTGGTGGCAGGGGGTAGAAGGTTTAAGGACTGAAGTAAGGTTGTCTTAGACAATGATGATGAAAACTTAAAGAAAACTAACCAAAAACTAACATTGATGAAATTCTGGACTTTTTTTTTCATCTTAATTTCTTTCAGTATATATTGCCACACGAGTATGCAAAGCTTTCTCAACTTGAATTGTTGCCTATTGATGAAGTTATTGCTATTCCACTGCCAATGGTGAAATCTTTGCTTAATGGAAATGAGTAGTGTTATGCTTTTGGTGAAACCTTCCATTTGTCATGCCAAAAACAACTTTTAAGAGGAATTATCAGTCCTTTTGAATTATTAGCGATTTCCTTCCATATAGAACTCCCGAGACAAAGTGTGTGCTGGCTGATTGGCAATACCATGGAAGTATTGGGCCAGTCATTATATCACAGGCAAGTGTTTGGTGCTTTAAGGGAATAATTGGATGTTTTAATGTATAATAAATTGGGTCTCTACTCTATACTATCTAGTTATGTGCAATAGTGGAACGGAATTAGATTCCCATGGGCAGTAATGCTAGTTCTGAAGTGAGTGTAAAACCAAAATGATCTTTGTTTAGATAATAGTGAAATAGATGATGATATTGTTAGTGAGAGGTGGTCAATCTCTGAGGAATCCTCTGCCTACATTATTGTAAGCTACTTATACTAGACTGTGTTTATTTTATAGTTTAAATTGGATTTCTATTGGTTTGGTTTAGACCCTTTTACTTGAAGAATTAATTTTTTGCCAATAAAACACGTGTCACTTGTCCTGTGTCAATATAGTAGGTAGAAACTAGTAATTGCCCAGTCGCAAGTTCACCCAAATTGTGGATATATGTACCAAGGTAGAAACTAGTAATTGCCTATCCATGATTGCACCCATAGATATACACTTCAGAGAGACAAGACAAGAGAGGAAAAAATGTTAACAATGAATGACTAAGAGAGAGAGAGAGAGAACAGTGTGTAGTGTGGCCACTATAGAGAACCAACTCAAACTATTTCATTTCTGGTCTGTAAATTCCCTTTGCTGCAACACCTATTGTAGCACTGTGGTTTTTCATAATTCATGTATAAGTATTTGATTTAACATACAAGAGGAAATAAATTTAGATTTACGTGTTTAAATAATTTAAGTGGTAAAGTATGTGAGTAAGTTATTAGTTGTTTTGGGTTGTCTTGATACCCCTTGAGGTCAAATCCTAGTGAGAGTTGAGTAACCAGAGAGAAGTTTCTAGCATAAGCGAGCTGGGGCTTAAGCATGGGTAGAACTAAGCTTAACCGAGAGTAGGCTTAAGCGGTTTCACCTGAGCTTAAGCGTGAGTGTCAGAGGGGATGAAGTGGGTCTCTAGAAGTGGCGCTTAAGCGAGGTTTTGGTGACGTTTAAGCGAGAATGGTCATGGGTCAGTGAGTATATAAAGCGAGACTCTCCTTTTTTATTTGAAAAACGCTTCATTTTCTCTCAATACTCCTCCTTCTCTCCTTTTCTTCTTGGAGCTCCTCCCAATCCTCTCCTCTCTTCTTCTTCTCCTTCCCATGGATTTTTCTCAAGATAGAGCTTGAATCTTCTTATGGCCAACTGATTTTCCTTCTCTTCTTGAGCTTGGGTCAGCTCCCATGGAAGGTGAGCCCTCTTCCTCCTCTCGCTTCTTTCCTTTGTTCAACCCATGATGGGTTTTGCTATAGAAACCCTCATGAGTGATGTTTTTGGTGTTGATTCCATGGGTATGGTGTGATGGTGCTGTCGAGAGGGGGACATTCTTGGTGGAGCTCAAGGTTCTCTTCTTCTCTCCTTTTCTTCAAAGAGTCTAGCATGAGAAAGCTTATAAGGTTAGGGAAGCTTGCCTATATGTTTAATTCTATATTTTTATGTTTTTGGAACCTCTATGGTGTTGTTTCGATGTTGATTGGTATAGAAAGCATGTATATTAAGTGGGATTTGAATTGAAATTGATTTAGAATCCATGGAAAGCTTTTAAGCTAAGTTTCAAAATTCTACAGACCTTGTTTCGCTTAAGCGAGCAGTTATTCTCGCTTAAGCGAAACTAATGTTGTGTTGCAGATTTACGCACTGTAGCTTAAGCGAGGGAAAATACTAGCTTAAGCGAGACCGTGCTTAAGCGAGGATTTGCCCAGGCTTAACCAAGAAAACCTGAAAATGAAAAGTTGGTTTATGAAATTCTAGCTTAAGCGAGATTTGTCTGGCGCTTAAGCGAGGAAATTTGTTAAAAGCTCAATTCCTATGATTTCTAATGGATTTCTATTTTTTTTAATTGTTACAAATGGATGAATGATTATGTTAAGTTGAGGTATATACATGAAGAAATATAAATTACTATTTGTTGAATGTGATATTAAAGAGATTATGATGTTTTGAGAAATTGAAATAGAATATTGATGATATGACGATATATGTGATGTGTATGTGAACTATGTGTTGGAATCATCCCTATATGTTAAAGAGGAGTTAATTATGTCCTTTGGAAATATTTTTATAGAAAAATGGTATACTTGGGAGGGTGAGTTTCACGCTAGAACTCCGGCCCACTAAAGCGACCTAGGGGTCTCACCTAGTGGGATATCTTCCCAAGTACCACCCCTAAGTTTTGACTCCGAATGGCGTGTTGGAGTGTTGAGAACTACTTCCCAAGAGGTTTAGTGACCCTTTTAGTGTATAGGGGATGGATTGTTGTCATGTTTGAGGATTGTGGATTGTTGAGATGTATTTGAACCTTTAAGTCAGGCCATTGGAGATGGCGGATACGGAGGTGCCGTATCTAAGACTGAAAGGGGCTCCAAATATGTTTTGCCACTGGAATACGGTGGGTGCACAGAAATATTTCGAATGTTGTATTTGCACAGTTGGTGCGTAGGTGTGCACAGTTGGTGCACCGACATATGAGTAGGCACGTAAGTTGAGGGTGCTAGGTAGGTTCTCAACCTAGTGTCGGAGGTTTTTGTGGTGGCTAACGGTGGACCTATAGAATAGACAAGTGGGCGAATTCCTATAGAGGTAAGATTTTGCAAACCTTACAGATGTAAGCCAATACCCACACGTATCTATATTCGATAAAACCACACCTCCTCCGTAGGGTCAGCCCAAGAGACTCCCCAAATGAAAAGAGAGTGCGACTATGTTAGGGGATGTGGCTTGTGGGGGACTGCTCATATGATGTTGAAACTCCATGGAGTAGAGTCAGTCTTGTTGACTGAGGTTGTCTAGTGGTTTATGTTGTACATCGCTTTGTGATGAGGGATGTTGGTGGTTGTATTATGTTGAGATTGTGACTTTTGTTGATTGGATATAATCCATGAGATTTGATGATTCATGGTAGTAATTAGTAATAGAGCTATGTTGTTGTTGATTATGTTGAGGATTTATGTTATAACTCTGTCGTATGGATTAGTTGAGATGGTTGAGCCATAATGGTGTTTATTGATGAACAAGTTTTAATATAATTTTATGAACTAAGTTTTATGTAGAGTTTTCAGTTATTATGTATAGTATTTTGAAGTATACAAAATCTAGTTTTCTCGTCATTTTCCTTAATAATTGGAAATTCACTTATCTACTTATATGTATAGTTTTGTTTGGTAAGCTTACCCTTGCGCTGTTTGCATGTGTGGTTTGTGCTTGTGATGATCTCGGACATCGTGTTTGGGGGAGTAGATTGCTTTCTAGGTGGATTATTCCTCTTGGAGGCTTGGTAGATGGAACGAGCATAGGATTGAAGATGCAATCTCTTCCTTCTTTCCTTTGTTTAGTCTTTTGTATAAAATGGACCAGCATAGGGCTTTTATGTGGTTACCTTGTAAGAGAAGTATGTACATGTGGTTTAAGTTTTAAGTTTTGAATTGTATCTTTGTTAGCTTTGAAATTGAGAAAAGTTTATATAGTATTTTCATAAGTAAACTAATGAAAGAGTTTCTAAATTAAATAAAAACCCAAAGAACCTTAGTTTTAATAGTTATGTAATGAAGGAGGGTCGTTACACCTATCTTCTCCTCACAAGAGCTAAAAAATATCTAAAATCTGAAACTTACATTGATCCAAAACAATGCTGGTAACCTACTCGGGGGAGATCTTGCCATAATAAAATTAAGTGGATTGGTGTCAACATGTGTAGTGTAGTTGATGTGGATGTCTATGTACTGAATTAGTTTAGTTTTCATAGTGTA
This sequence comes from Pueraria montana var. lobata, assembly GCA_026413185.1. NCBI lineage: Eukaryota > Viridiplantae > Streptophyta > Magnoliopsida > Fabales > Fabaceae > Pueraria > Pueraria montana. Next base: position 56,323,745 of record CM048654.1, read on the forward strand.
AAAAAGTTTTCCATTCTTACGTGAATAAATACTCTAATGTGCAGATATTGTTGATTCTGATTAATTTTAAATGTAGGTTGCTAGCTTGAGGCAATTCTATCATTCATGCCGTGAAAATTATAATTACGACTCAGCAATTAGCTTGTGACGTGTATTTAATTTTTTTATTCTTCTTTCTTTCTTTCAAGTGATTAATTTAGAGTCTTCAAGGGATTTAAGATGTTCTTTCGACTACTCACGAGCCTAAAAGTCATGGAGCATCATCTTGTTTATCGTATAAAATTTAAGAACATTAGTTATGTTTCATTTTTTTTGTAACTAGTTGAACCAATTTGCACTATATGTATTTATACATTGTTTAATTCATTAATTTACTTATGGATTACTTTTAATATTAATTTACTTTTATTAGTTTATTGTTTACTTAATTTTATTTAATTTTATACCAAAAGTTTAATCAATAAGCAAGTTTTATAATTAAGTATAGCTTCTAATAAATGATAAATAATTACATAAGTATGACTTAAATACCGATCTACTATATATACCGTTTTAGGGATAAATAACTGTTTCCTATAGTAAATGACAACTAAAAAACCATGGTCTAAACATTTAGACAACGATTATACAATCTTTGCCTATATTGAAAAATGTGTTGTCTAAAATACATGTTCGCACTTTTATAATTGTGGCTTAAACATTTTACATGTATGACAACACTTAAAAAACCATAGCGTAAACATTTAGACAACACTTATAGAGCCATAATTTAAACACTAAAATTGTACATTATTATATTTGTCCACAGTGAAAAAACCGTGGTCTTAAAAGTATGGCAACATCTAAAAAAGTGCGGCCTTTCCCATTATTTGAGGCCGCGGTTATTTCTGCACTGTGGTTGAAAGTAAAAAAAGTGTGGTGTAATAGCAAATACCACGACCACTTAGAGCGCAACTCAAAAACCGTGGCTTAAACTTTAGGCCACGGTTTTTACACATCTAACCACGGTTTTTTGTTGCGGCCTAAGGCAAAAAATGTTGTAGTATATATATATATATATATATATATATATATATATATATATATATATATATATATATATGAGGAGGGATCCACTTACTCCAAGAGTAAATATAAGAGACTTACTCTTCATCCTCATAATTTATTTTCTTGAAATCTAATGATTAAGATTAGTTATTTATTACAACCATTAGATTTCAAGAAAATGAATGGTGGGGATGAAGAGTAAGTCTCTTATACTTACTCTTAGAGTATGTGGATCCCTCTTATATATATATATATATATATATATATATATATATATATATATTGTTATTCAATAATTTAAAAAATAAACAATGACAATAATTATCAAGATACAAATTTTATTTATTTCCGCTATTAAGAAAGTTAGAGAAAAAGAGAAGGACAAAAGAAAAAGCAACACTATTTAAACTCATTTTTTTTATACATATATTCAAACTCAATTTAATTAAACCAATTAACCAGCTAGTTCAATTAATCAACTCATAATCATTTGTAACATACATGTCATAATAATAAATTCTAATATTCCTGAATTAGTATTTTTTAATATTAATATTCTTACTAAAAAAATTAATTGGTATACTATCCTAAAACTATTTAAGTTTATAATTTTTTTTATAAATTTAAATATACAAGTTCTTTTAAATTCATATTTTGATAAAATATAATTCCAAAACAGTTGTAAGTATCAATAATATTAATAATGATTAAAATAATGTTATATTTTTCACTAAAAAAAATTATGAAAAAGTGGATGTTATACAATGACATCTGTGTGTACTTCTACAATTGTCTCTAAACAAGTATAAAAGTATGTTACAAAAACTTAAAGAAACAGTTTGGTTTGAAAAAAAAAAGTTTTATATTTTCATTTTTAATTTTAAAAAGGGTTTATTATCTTTTTAGTCCCTAAACTTTTTTTTGAGTGGTTATATAGAACAACGATGTTATTCATTACGAAGAGAATACAACACGAAACGCACAAAAACTAACGTGGACCAATGAGCCTTTAGTTAAAATTTTTAAAAACATATAATTGCATTTTGTCACAAAACACCGGTCGTGTGATAGTACGAAAATAATTTTCATACCAAATAGTATTTTCCTATATAGAAAACCTAAAATTGAAACATTTATCTTAAAACATAAAATAAATAATGTAGGCATAAAATCGACCCACACACAGTGGTGAATATAGGACTCAATGGGACAATCTATTTAGAAAATAACATACACACACATCAAGTGTTACATATATATTAATATTATTGAGACACACACAGATAATTTTCTTTGACTACTTAAATAATTAATAAATTACAAATGCTTAATATTAGAAGAAAAAGAATGAAATAACATATGCATTTATTAAATATATCAAGTGTTACATATATTAATATTATGGAATATGATATACTTTTTTTCTCCACTACTGTTGACAATTCCTAGTGGATTTCGACTATGATAATTTTATTGGTAAATAAAACAATGAAGAAAGTTGCATGATATCATCTCACAACATGTAACATGGAGCATCCTGCACAAAATACTTGGACGTGTTCTTAACGCCGATGGAAATTAAACATCTTCACAAATATGGCAAAGACCAATGTAAAGACTACTGGGAATGGCGTAGGTGGGCTAATCCAGTAGCACAGTGTTTGTATGGAATGGTGGCTTCACAATATGGAGATATATATACAACAAAGCATGGAATCCAGTAGTGACGGTAGAACAACAGTGGAAGGCTTTGTAAGAAGCTACTTTGGTTTCAAGCACAATTTTCTGGGAGTGGTTGCAGTTGTGATTGTTGCATTCACAGTAGCAGTGATGGATCTAGAAATTTCATATTGTGAGGGCAATATAACATGCGTGTGTATGCATGTGCACATTTTTTTTACATAATTATTTAAATAGAATCAATTGCATTTTTGGTCTTTCTAGTATTGTTAAAAATTGATTTTGGCCTCTTTACTTTTTTGTGCAAATTTAGCCTCTTTACTATTTTAATTGTGTAATTTAGTTCATCTATTAACTTGCTACTATATTTTCCCAACTACACAATTCCCAATAGTCTTTGCATTGGTCTTTGCCATATCTGTGAAGATGTTTAATTTCCAACTACGTTAAGAACGCATCCAAGTATTTTGTGCAGGATGTTCCATGTTACATGTTGTGAGAAGATATCCACATAGCTTTCTTTATTGTTTTATTTACCAATAAAATTATCATATAGTCGAAATTCACTAGGAACTGTCAATAGTAGTGGAGAAAAAGAGTATATCATATTCCATAATATTAATATATGTAACACATGATATATTTAATAAATGCATATGTTATTTCATTCTTTTTCTTCTAATATTAAGCATTTGTATTTTATTAATTATTTAAGTAGTCAAAGAAAATTATTTGTGTGTGTCTAGATAATATTAATATATATGTAACACTTGATGTGTGAGTATGTTATGCACTCTTAGGGTCTAGTTCTATGCCTGGAAAGTACAAATCTACAATTAATAATGCATAAATTTGAAAGGGAGCCAAAAGAGAAGAGATTACACACAATATAGAATGCAGAGAAAACTATAGAAGAAATGTGTTGGTTTGGGGTCATTGCCATTGACATCATGCCATAGTAGGTGAAGGCCAGAAAGGTGAAGTACATGAACAATAGGTACTAGAAAACTTTAGTTACAGTCCACTCAAAACCAATCATGGCATAAATTATAATGCCATATACCACAGCTTGTACTAGAACATATGGGAGCTCAATTAGAAGCTGCAAAACAAGAAGATAAATATTAGAAAAAATGCACAAGTTATGTTTATAAGGTATTAAATGCATCTATTTTTTGTTCAACTAGACTTGGTACCCGTGCGATGCACAGGTAAAATATTTTTATTTTTGTAATATCTTAAAAAGTTTATTTTTAAAATTTTCATAATATACACTCTGTTTGTAAACTTATACAAAAATTTGTACAACTTTTTATTATCTTTATATATGGTAAAATTATTAATTTTTATAATACTTATCTTTATTATTATTTTTAACTTATAAAATTATTTGATTGTTGAAGGGGATGGTTTGGTGAATGTTATTACGTGGTGAGGTCTGTCATCCACTAATTGAACGTGTGTTGAGTTAATTTTTTTTTTGTCCTGGGTCAGAGATCACGGGTGTCCCCCGACCTACTGGGTCAGAGACTAATTCCGCTTGCGGTGCGTGGCTGCTACTGCCCAAGGGAATTTTGCACATAGAGGGAATCGAACATGGGTTTTCCCGCTAAATAGATCGTTTCCCCTCATGTGAACGCAGTGGGGCCTTACACCACTGCGCCAACCCTTTGGGTTGAGTTAAATTTGTTTTAATTTTATAAAAACAATTTTAAATTATTTAAGTAGTAATTCTAAATTTTTTAATTTCTTGAAATATTTTTTTTTTAAAAAAATTAATTGTTTTGATATTGTGATATTTTTAATTTCTGAATTATTTCCAACTATGTTAAGAACGCGTCCAAGTATTTTGTGCAGGATGTTCCATGTTACATGTTGTGAGAAGATATCCACACAGCTTCCTTTATTGTTTTATCTTAATAATATTAAAGCTAGAAAAGTCTCCTCTTTTTCCTGCCTAAACTTGCAACCTTAACGAGAATAATTATAATTCCATAATCTCAACTACAATTTATAACTATTTGTGCACAAAAGCTCTATGTGGAACAACCAGCTACATGCATTAAAGTTCCACATTCTTCCCACCGTCTTTTCGTTTTACATAGCAGAAGGAGGTTGCCCATTTACGAGGTGATGGAATGTGTGTCAATGAATGTTTTAATGTTTCCAATCTCACATGCTTCTGTCATTGCTTTAATTATTCAAATAATGCACTGAGGCTTGAGCCTTCACTGACGGATAATAAGTTTGATTGCCTCAATATCTACTTCCTTCTTACTACGGGAGAGAAGGACGAAATAGGAGGTGCGGTGAGGAGCTTCACTGATGCGGTGGCGGCCAAGGTGCAATCTCTCTAGATATTTCTCTTCCTCCCCTTTTGATTCTCTCTGTTTCTTTTTCACAGCTTTCTTCAACTTGCAGATCCCAATCTCCATCCATGGGTTCTAGAAAAGCTAATAACCCTGACTTTGACGACAGTGCAAGTCTCGGGTTTGCTATTTATTTATTTTCTTTTATAATATGATTCCATTTGGGTGTGCATAGATGTCCATGAAGTACTTCAAGAAGGCAAGATAGAGGACTCTGTTAGCAGGAAGGCTCGTCACACTGGTATGTCCGTACTCCAAACGCACTCATCTTTAGGGGATTTGAAATTCAATTTTTTTATCTTCTTTCTCTATTTTTTCATTTTCTCTTACCTTTCATTCTTATTCCCCATTTTTATTTCGTCTTTTGATACAGTGCTTTTGTTAATCTGAATTCTCATTCCCCATTTTTATTTCATCTATTAAACAAATAACACCTTAAACCTTAATCTGAATTCAAGTCACACAAAAATAACCATCTTTCTGGTATTGCAGTGTTTTTGTTTTTTACTTCTGTTAGGATGTGCAAAAGTTGTAGACTGAGGTAAGTAATGACTCATTATACCCCTTAATAAGCTGACAATTGTAAAAAATAACCTCTTTTATCTCTATTTTGTTGAAATCCTAACATTGGATTGTATATTAATTTATAATTTATTATTTTCTAAATCCTTTCTTATTTCAAATTAAAACTTCAAAATTTTCTCTTCCTTATTTTTTTCTTCCAATATGATCTCTTGACTCTGCTTTCTCAAGCATCTTTATCTCATTTAAGCATATCACTTGAGGACTATAATGTTGCTGTCTTGGAATAAGTTGCATGCCAAACAATATCTGAGATCAAGTTGTAATCTTTAATTCGTTTGTTGCTCCTAAAATATAAATTGTGTAATTTAATTTTCATAGCCATTAGCCATTGACAATGTATGTTTCAATTGATTGATTGTAGGTCTTTTGTCCACTGCTCGTCCTGTTAATAATTTTACTAGCTGCAAATGATTGATTGCTTAGTTTAATTAAAAATAATTTTACTAGCTGCAAATGATTGATTGATTGTAGGTTTTCATCAAATACAAGATGATTTTGAGACCTCATCATGCATACAAAACACAAAAGGTTGAAGCTATATGGTTTCTAAGACTTAATTTTATTAATAGATTTTTAATTGAATAACTCTTTATTTGTGCATTGGACATGGAAAGGACTTAGGACCCTTGCGTGGAGGAACAAATGGTGAGTATGATTATTTATAAAATTATAAAATTTGAGAGGGTAAGGTGTGCATAAAACATAATAAAAATTGTTACGTGCTTTGGATTATATGGTGTTGAGAGTCGTGCAATGGAAATACGACTGTACGGCGAATTGCTGGAATTACAAGATGAAAAGAGAGTCGCGTGGGACATTTTTGGCTGTGAGAATACCTAAGCCAGAGGGCGAAGATCCAATGGCGCGGTCACCCACAGAGTGGTGATGGAGGCAAATGTGTGTGTGTGTGTGTGTTTTTGGAGTAGAGATTGGGTCTCAGGCTCAGCGTCTATTCGACCGCCCAGTACCGTATACAGCGGAAGCCCATAGTGACAAGAAAGGATAATCCCTGTGAGGAGAGTTGTTGAGGAGTCAGTCCTTAGAGTAATGGATGACCACAGTTGGTACCTGGGAGATGATCATAAGGCAGTAATGCAACCTTGGGGGGTAGGGTGCTGAGTTGTGACAATAGATCACATAGCCGACTCAACAACCCCAACAAAAATACGAGACATCATCAGTTGGTGAGAGCCTACCATTATACCATGGTGAATGATGTACTCCCAACAGTCATCCTACTTAATTGTGTAAGACCACTGAGTTCTGGGAGTTCCAGTGGCAGTTGGCCAGTGAAAAAGAATTTACAGAATTAGTGATGGAAACGAATAGATTTTGAGTGTGATTGTTAGATAACCATATCGTAATGGTTAGTAGAATGTGCAAGTGACTTTGTAAGTCTCTTTTGTGTGTCTGCTTGATGAAGCAGAGAGTTCACCCTTACGTTTTTATTTTAGGATCAAATGGCAGCACCTACGGAGGTCACAGAGATATCATCATCTTCCCCTTCATTGCCCTTGTCATCATATTTTTCTTTTGAAGTATCTTCGGAGAGTCTGTCTCGTCTGTACCCTCTACTGTTCCCGATGCCACACCATCCGAGGAGTTCATGTCTAGGCTGGCACTTCCCATTTTCCTCCTTCACCCCTTGTATGTCCGGGATCTAGAACGTGCATGGGTGAGTCCTAGTTAGGGGGATCCACCACTAGTCGTGGACTTGGGGGACAGTGAGTCTGGGGATTTCAAGGAGAATTCAGAGGATTCCGAGGAGGATCCTGTGGACAACGACCACAAGATTTCTTCTCAGGGATCTTGCTAGAGATCCTCTGTCACCACATCTTATTTTGGGGATTGGTCCGACATGCAGAGTTGGGTATTAGTGATGACTGCTATCAGTTCTAGGATCTTCTTTTTCTTTTTATGTAATTTGATGGGGGTAGACCTAGGCATTCAGACTTTTGTTGTGTACAATTCAGTCATCTTTCTTTATCACCACGTGTATTTGCTCTTTGGCACTTTGAGGTTGTACTTATTCACACTTATGCTCAGGGGGAATTTCATGTTACTACACTTTGACTTATGTGTATATATATTTATATTTTCAGTCATGAATATCTCGCTTTATTTCTACTGCTTAATTCGAAATTAAATGCTTATATGTAATCAAAACCATGCTACATTGTTTTCTTGCAAATCTAAATAACACATTTTAATTATTAAGAGAAACGCAACTTTCGAAATTAAAATAAAATAAAAAGTTTTAACAATTTGGTAAAATGCCAACTTGTGTTTTCATAATTACACTTGATTTGCATTATTAAACAAACTATTGCGCTTTAGAAAATAAATAAATGAAGGATATTTTCTTTATTTAACAAGAATTGAATGAAGCAACACATTTATTAAATTAAAATAAGTTTAAAATATGAATATATGTAAACCCGAATTTAGGGTGTTACAACTTGTTCATGAACCCCATGACTGACATGGTGGCTATCATCATTTGCAATTTCTTCATGATATGGATGTCAATCCCCCTACACACAGTGCTTCAAAGCCTGGTTCTGGTTAGTGTGTTTATGTATCCATTTCATTATAATGAAGATTTGGTTAGAGTTGGATGGCTTGCCATTTGTTTGATTACTCTAGGAGCATCGATTGTGTCCTTTGTTATTTTCAGTACAGTAATATTGATTGAAACTCATAACTTACAAACAACAAACATTAATGATCGCCCAAATTCAAACATCATCATTGGTCAACCGTCATGAATTCATCCAGAAATTCATCCTCTGTGATAGGGAATGGAAAAAGAAGTAATAAGGGAATGGAAAAAGAAGCAACAAACCTAAAGAAGCGACAAACATGTTTTTTTATGATCAAACCACGTTTATGACATAATAAAAATAACCAATCTCCAAATTCATGTTGAGTATACCCAAATTCACAACAGCCTTATAATAAAATCAAAAATTACAATGAGAATTTGATATCTATAATTTACAAAGACTTTGTATAAAAAAAACATCATTTGGTAATTTAACTTTACACAAATTTTTATTACTCTACCAATAATAAATTAAAGGCTTAAATACTTTTTTAGTCCTTGCAATTTAGTATTTTTTTTTGTTTTTCGTCCTTGCAATTTTTTTTATTTTAGTCCTTGTAAATTATGTTTGTTTTGTTTTTTGTCCTTAAAGTGGTTTAGATAACACTTTGAACAGTGAAAAAAGTACTTTGAATAGTGAAAAAAGAGTTATCTAAACTGCTTTAAGGACGAAAAATAAAACAAACATAATTTGCAAGGACTAAAACCAAATTTTTTTTTGGAAGAACGAAAAACAAAAAAACGCTAAATTGCAAGGACAAAAAAGGTATTCAAATCTAAATTAAATAAAATTTTCTAAAAAAAAATAATTTATTATCAAAATTTGAAGATTCAAAAAAATATATAAATAAAAAATCCCTACCTATTAAATTTAAATATGATACAACTTTAATTAATTGTATATATAATTAAATATTATTATTTAGTTTAATAATAAAAAATTAGTTCATAAACAAAAAAAATAATAAAAAAAAAAACAAGTCAGAGTTGGTTAAACTGTTGTCATGGAAATGGGTGTCGAAGAAAAGGATTTTCATACTCATTGTCATGTTGGTGGAATGACCCATTGTCATGTGTTTTACATAAGGGGATGTGTGGACATAGTCTTTGCATGATCGTGGTGGTGTATTTTACATGCTCCTTTTCTAGTTGGCTTTGTCCAGGCTTATGCAATTTTATTTTTAGTATAACGAGCTGTTTTTAGGCTGGACGTTGGATGGGTTTGGAAATTTCATATGATGTAATGTTTTTTCTCGATAAAATTTTCTCTTTGGCTGTTGCAAAAAAAAAAGTATTCGAGTTTGACAATCCCAAATTCTTAATTGGCAAAAAAAAAATTAAGAAAGGAGGTGTGAATTCGGTTTTGCCACAGTTGAATTCACAACCTGCACAGTAAGAGTGGCTACTCAAGGAAATAATATGCAATCAGTGTCATTTGGGGAAATACAACATCAAAACTTGCTACTGAGGCAAAAAAGTCCCATTTGATTTGTCTAATTAAGAGAGGAACGAAACATTTATCTTGGTTTCACATGAAAAAATGGTTTCATCTAATATTGGATCCAAAACACAAGGAGAGAAGCGTGATTGTTAGTTATAAAGACAATTGTTCATACATCTCTCCTTTGAATGCCAACTGCAATGCTTCAACCTCATTTTTTTTAATGAGCAAATTACACTCACACTTCTAAGCTTTTTTCAAATTACACATAACATCATTTTTTTTTTCTATTCCCACACTAACTCTATTTTTAAAAACATTATTCTGACCCTCCTTCTATGTTATACTAACACCTTCTTTATGTTTGAAAACATTACTCTTTTGGTTAAGAAAATAAGAAGTATTTATGTAATTTCACAAGATTTCAGAAATAATTAGTGTAATTTACTCTTTATGTTATTCATCTTCATTGATTAGTGAGAAATACTTTTTTTCTCCCTTTTGCTCTTCCTTATCTCTTTTTGTGTGATGCTGAGTTAATAGAAAAAAAGTGCTAATTAATTTTAGAAAGAAAAAACTTAGATATAGTTTATTAAGTGTTGTTTATGTTATTCTTCAATTAGAATTGAAATTTCACATTGGTAATCTTTCTTATCTTTTAATATCTTTACTAACTAAATTAAAAAAACTTATAAAAAGTTACACAAAAATGGTATTTTTCTAAGATTAAAAATATTTAATAATTCCCCAGTTTAATCATTTTAAAAACATTAATTTATTTCAACTTTATACATATTTTTCTTGTCTTTCAATATAAAAGATGCTAAAAATTAAATTAATTTTTTCAAAAAATATATATATACAATAATCTTGTTAATCCTTGTACAAAATCTTGAACTACAATTATTGTAAAAAAGAGAAAGGAAGTAGTTTAAAGAACTAAGTTCATCTATTTCCAACTAGGACACTTAATTAGCACCATACAATGCTATCAATTATAACGCTGGGGAGGTCAACATGTACTAAAGAAGGTGTTCTTTTGGTAATGATCATGAATATCTTCTATGGTAAACAATTTGTTTGGGGGAAAGACTCATCCAATACCACACACAGTATAGAAGAAAGAAGGGTAGAAGACAGAGAGAGAGGTTCAAAATGAATTTTATTGATGACACACACACGTACACTGATACATCTCAGTCACTATTTATATTGATACAAATCACATGTGTACAACCAATTAACCACAACTATACTAACTGTCTTACTATCATGCACTAACTGAATTAATACTATCTATAAGACTCCCCCTTTAATTCAGATAGGCTAGAGACACTACTCCCAGCAGCTCCCTTAGCTTATTGAATTTATCAACTTTCAAAGGCTTGGTTAGAATATCTGCAGTCTATTCTTCTGTCTTGCAATAGGCTATTTCAATCTTCTCATTGTTCACTTGATCTCTAAGGAAATGAAATCGAGTCTCTATGTGTTTACTTCTCCCATGGGCAACTGGGTTTTTTTGCTAGATCAATAGCAGATTTGTTATCAACTAGTAATTTAACTGAGCCTTCCATTTTCACTTGCAATTCTTCTAACAATGATTGTAACCAGGTTGCCTGACAAGTTGCAAAAGAAGCAGCTATGTATTTTGCTTAACATTAAGAAAGGGCTACCATTTTTTGTTTCTTGGAGCACTATGATATTGATGCATCCAAAAACTTGAACACATAACCTGTTGTACTCTTCCTTTCTATTAGATCACCACACCAATCTGAATATGCATAACCAATCAACTTCTTTTTTAAACTGCCACTTGTAGTGGGGAACAATAAGCCGTAATCAACTATCCCTTTTAGGTACCTCAGTATCCTCTTTACTGCCAATATATGAGATGATATTGGATCATCCATAAATATGCTAATCAAGCCAACAGAATATGCGATATCAGGTCTACTATTGCATATGTATCTCAAGCAGCCAACAATTTGCTTATATAATGTGTTGTCCATTGACTTTTCATCTTCATCTCTAGTGAGTTTAATTCCACACTCCATTGGTGTAGTGGCTGAATTACAATTGCTCATATGGAACCTTTTCAACACTTCAAGTATATATTTCTTCTGATGCAAGACTGTACCTCTACTAATAGCTTTAAGCTCCATTCCCAGAAAATAGGTAAGAATGCCCAAATCTGTCATCTCAAACTCAGCCATCATGCTTTTCTTGAATTTGTCAATCTCCTTACTATTATTTCCAGTGACTAATAAGTCATCTACATAGAGACATACCAGCAATGTATCACCACTTAAGCTACCTCTTACATATACTCCATGCTCCACAACACATTTTGCAAATCCCAATTGCATTAAGAAGCCATCTATTTCTCCTATTCTAGGCTCTAGGAGCCTATTTTAGGCCATATAAAGCCTTTTTCAACTTGTAAACCTTGTCTTCACTACCTTTTACAGTAAAGCCTAGTGGTTGCATGACATAAACCTCTTCTTCAAGTGGTCCATTCAAGAAAGCGGACTTAACATCTAGCTGGAACATTGGCCATCCTTCATAACTTGCTAAAGCAACAACTAGTCTCACTGTTTCAATTCAGGCCATAGGTGCAAATACATCTTTGTAATCTAGACCAGGTCTTTGCAGAAATCCCTTGGCAACTAGCCTTTCCTTGTGCTTTGCTATTGATTCATCTGGTTTTAACTTGATTTTATATACCCATTTCACTGCAATTGGATGCTTTTGGGGAGGTAAGGACACCAATTCCCAACTCTGGTTTCTTTCAATATCTCTAATCTCTTCCTTCATAGCCTCTTGCCACATTTTCTCTTCAACAGCATGCTCAAAGTCTAGTGGTTCTACATAAGCTAGTAGTGCCAATTGGATCAAGTCACCTTCAGTAGTGACTGCACTATCTGGAAAAATTTCACAATCTCTGAGTCTATGAGGCAATTGTTTGACTCTTTGTGGCCTTTCACCTTGAGTTACATCAACTCCACCTGCTTGTTTACTAGCTGGACTTTGATTCTCTTCATCAAGCATTACCTTCATTGTTGATTCCCTTACTTTACAGTTCTCAACCCAATTCCAAGTACTTTTTTCATCGAATACAACATCCCTGCTAGTTGTGATCTTCTTGGTAACAGGGCAGAACAATCTATAAGCTCCAGTAGGGTGATTTCTGACCTTGATCACTGCTTCACTCTTATTATCCAATTTCTTTATTCTCTCATCAAGAATATGTTTGTAACAAACTGACCCAAACATTCTGAAATGAGCCACATTTGGTTTCTTTCCCAACCATACTTCTTCAGGAGTCACTAATTGTAGTCTTTTGGTAGGTGATCTATTCAAAATATACTCAGTTGTGCTCACTGCTTCTCCCTAAAGACTATTAGGCAACTGTTTTTATTTGATCATGCTTCTTGCCATGTTCAATAAAGTTCTGTTTCTTCTCTCAGGAAGGCCATTATGTTGAGGCGTGTAAGGTGTAGTAACCTCATGAATAATCCCATTCTGTTCACAAAAATCTTCAAACTGCCTCGAAGTATATTCGCCGTCTCCATCTATTCTTAGAATTTTAATGTGCTTTCCACTTTGATTCTTTACTGACTTCTTAAATTTTTGAAAAATGGACAGCACTTCTATTTTTGTTTTGATAAGAAAGACCCACAATTCCCTTGTATATTCATCAACAAATGACATAAAGTATTTGTTACCTCCTATTGATTCCACTTCAATTGGCCCGCAAGCATCCGAGTGCACAACTCCTAGTGCTTCAGTTGCTCTTGGTGGTGCATATGACTTGAATACATTTCTAGGTTTTTTGCCTAACATGCATCCTTCACATACTTTCTCAGGAGGTTTGATTAGAGGCAAACTAGTCACCATATGATCCTTCCTTAATTGACTGAGGTTCCTGAAGTTTAAATGACCATACCTGAAATGCCATAACCAATTGTCATTTTCAACTCCAGCTGCTAGACATTGTGTATCAACAGTTTGCAAGCTGATTTTGAATGTCCTATTAGCAGACAAGGGAGCCTTCAAAATCAATCTTTGCTTTCACCAAACACATTCAGCACACTACGATTTATCTTCATTGAGAATCCCTTTTCAGCCAGTTGCCCGAGGCTTAACAAATTATACTTCATAGTTGGAACATACAACACATTGGTGATAGTTGCTATGTCTCCATCCTTTCTTTGTACAATGACCTTGCCAATTCCTTCTGCAACCACTTCACTATTATCAACAATGCTTTTCACACTGCCATCGAAGTCAGCTAGCCATTCTTTATGACTAGTCATGTGATTGGAGCAACCTATGTCCAGATACCATGTATCTGAGCAACTAATATTAGGAATTGGCAGTCGCCATCAGCAACACTTGATCAGAGTCAGACCCATCATCAGCAACCATGTGAGCCTCATCTTCATTTCTCTTTTGACCTCCCTTCTTGCTCCAACATTCATCTGCAAAATGTCCCCAATTCTGACAGTTATAACATTGGATCGCTTTCTTGTTAAATTTCTTCTTGCCACCCTTATTGTTCCCCCAATTCTTCTTGTTGTTTTCTTCATTGTGATTTTGATTCAGAGAATTGCTTGGGCCTTCACCAGAATTTTTCCACTTGTTGTTCTTCCAGTTTCCCTTTCCTTTCTTATTCTTTCCACCATCATTGGTGTTTCCTCTATTTATCTGAGCTTGCAGGGCTTGCTCAAAAGATCTCTGCGAGTTTCTTTCATTAAGCCTCAACTCTTGTGCCTCAAGTATCCCTTGCAGCTCTTCCACCTTCATCCCTTCAAGATTTGTGCCTTGTTCTATTGGCACCACTATGTGATCAAACCTTGGAGTTAAGGTTCTCAGGATCTTGTCAATGATTGTCGAATCTTTCAGCTTCTCACCATAATTCTTCATTTGATTAGTAAGGGTCAGCATCTGAGTAAAATACCCAGCCACACTTTCTTGATCATTCATCTGTAGAAGCTCATACTACTTTCGTAGGGTTTGCAATTTCACCTTCTTTAATTTGTCAGCACCCCCATAGGACTTATCAAGAATGTCCCATGCCTCCTTTGCAGTAGTAGCAGACACTATTTTCTCAAAATTATCTGTTTCCACACATTGATGAATGATGAACAGCGCCTTATCATCTTTCTTGTTTGAATCATGATAAGCTGCCCTTTGCGCATCAGTGGGATTTTTTCCCATTTCTTGAATTCCATCTTGCACAATTTCTATGACATCTTGGAAACGAATCATTTGGACACACCATCTGTCAAAGTTCTTGCCATTAAGGATGGGTAGAGAAGCAGGGAAATTTCCATTGGAGGAAGTCATCTCTTTACCAGCACCAATAGTTGAATGGACACCTGCAACTGTACTGCACCACTCTTTCTTGTAACACTCCGCTCCCTAGATCAAACACTTGCTCTAGATACCAATTTTGTTGGGGAAAAGACTCATCCAAAACCACACACAGTATAGAAGAAAGAAGGGTAGAAGACAGAGAAAGAGGTTCAAAATGAATTTTATTGATGACGCACACACGTACACTGATACATCTCAGTCACTATTTATATTGATACAAATCACATGTGTACAACCAATTAACCACAACTGTACTAACTGTCTAACTGTCACGCACTAACTGAATTAATACTATCTATAACACAATTATGCTCAAATTAATTAAATAAGACCAAAATTTGAATAAAAATATGAAAAAGATATAGGTGACAAAACTCTTCCAAATATTTATCGCAACTTCATATTCATACTGTTAGGTTCTAAGACCTTGGACGATGTCCAACCCCTCCTATTTCGGTTTTGATGATAATAACTAAAGGATAAATTTTGAAGTATCTAATGATCTAGTTTGAGTGTTATAGGATTTACATCGTCCAATCCCGCAATGGTATTGTATCTCTCAAACCTGGACTCTATGTTTTAATAAAGTGAGCGTCCAAATGTGTTTTATAAGAAACCTACAGGCAGCGTCCAATGCTCCTGTGAGAGCAAGCGTCCAACGCTTGAACAACACTCACTGTTGTTACTATCTTTAAAATACGCTTTCTATAATATAAGGCAACGTTCACTCTCTCATATTTTAACATGCCATTCTATGTTGATCTTTTCGAATAGTACTGAACAGGGAAAGAAGAAGCTTCTCTCTGCAGAGAAAGTACAAGTAGGAGAGAGGCGCTACAAGTACGGCTGTCACTTCCATCACTTCACTCTAAGTCAATATGTGACAACGGCCATAAGCTACAGAAAGAATCGCTCTTGGAAAAGGAACAGATTCCTCAACGGATATCTTTCAACAAACTTCCTATATATAGAAGAATGAGCTCACGTATCTACAACGACGAAAAATTGAAAAAGAGCAGAATCCCTGTCAAAACGACTGGACGACCATAAGCGAAAAGAGCATTCATCTTAGCTTTGCTAAGCGAGTCTATATACTCATTCTTATTGTAATATCCTCTCAGTGAGAGTTATATTTTACTTACAATATCAAACAATTCTGTTTGGAAAGCCAGAAGTGGCTTAGTGTTAAAGAATACTTGAGTTTTGTGTTTAATCTCAAGGGGAGATTAAGGGTGTGCCAGAAGTGGCCTAGAGAATACTTGTAGCCAGAAGTGGCAAAGTTAGAATACTTGAGTGTAATCAGATTTTGATTAGTAGAACCCTTCAAAAGTTTTTGAAGGAGAA
Organism: Pueraria montana var. lobata; assembly: GCA_026413185.1. Lineage (NCBI taxonomy): Eukaryota > Viridiplantae > Streptophyta > Magnoliopsida > Fabales > Fabaceae > Pueraria > Pueraria montana. Next base: position 56,340,195 of record CM048654.1, read on the forward strand.
CTGGACGTAGCTCAGTTGAGTGAACCAGTATAAAACTAAGTATTCTATTCTCTCGCCCTCTAGCTTACTTGCGTTTCTTTTAAACTATCTCTTCAACATACTACAAAAGGTTTCTATACACATTTTATCTAAGTTTATCTATTACGTGTATTTAAATGAAAAAAGGAAGAGTAGTTTCTTTGGACTGTGTTTTTTAATCGGCTGGACGATAGCTTGTTTTTCTGTTTTACTAAGTTTCTGTAAAACGTAAAGATACACTATCTTCACATTAGATAAAGTTTTCCAAAGAAATTTTAAATACACTATTCAACCCCCCTTCTAGTGTATTTCTCTACATTTCACATACACTTGGTGGTAAACCAACATATGAACCATTAGGACACTTGTTTTAAAATTTTGGCACAAGACCACATATATCTTCGTGGGAGGCAATCTTAATAAAACTTTCTGTATGAGTATTTAACACAACTACATATTCAAACTCGAACTTGATATCACTTGCTAAACTAAAACCTTTTAGCTTTTAGGAACATGGTGTTTTACTCCCCAAAGAATACTACCATGCAAGGAGTAAACTTGCAAAGTTTCATTAGAAATAAAAAGCAAAAAACCAGTAAACAAGGTTGCAGAGGCAGAAGCAAATAAATGTGAACAATGTGCGTAAAAGTCACAAGGTGTTTTTACTTCCTCACAATTTATGCTTTGCAATAGAATTGATACTTGAGCAAGATAAGACACGTACATTATTAAACATCGGTTCCCATCTAAAACAAATCTAAGTGCAAAGATTCAAGCTAAGAAAGATAAAAATTGTCAAAAACAATACCATGCAAAGGGGCTTGAGTTTTATGTGGTTCATGGTTCTTCCATTACCACCTCATACAAATCATCATCTTGACAAAGCTTGGTCTCTGCTCCTTCAACAGAGCTTGCAGAGCTCTCTCATCTCAGCTCAAAGCATGATCTCAATTAAGTAAAGAGGTTCACATTTTGGTTTCTTTACCACCCTAGATTCCGAGGGGCTTAACAAGGGAGATGAGACAGATCATCTACCTCATAAAACTACTGTTCACATTAATGATTTATGAAAACTGAAGCGAATTTTTGGTGCACTACACACTCAATTTCTATATCAACTCTGAGCTGAATTGAGAGAGCTTTGAGCTCTGTTGAAGGGATGACAAAAGTGAAAAAGAAAGAGAGAGAAATAACAAAAAACATCCCTATTTTGAACATTGTCAAAAAACATTCACTTTTTTTTTAGTTTCTTTCATTTTTTTTAGTGTCTCTTGCATTTTTAAAATTAAATATTTATTTAGTTTATTATTTAAAAATATTTAGTCTTTGTAAATACGTTTTTCATTTTTCATATGACTTTCTATTAGTCTTTTTTTAGATTTGTTCATTAAATATTATTTCTTATTTATATTTTTAATTCTTTTAGATATCACAATTTTTCATTTGATCTTTTTAAATATAATAATATTTTTTCATTTTATCTTTTTAGATATCATAATATTTTTTATTTGATCACTCATTTTTAGAATTATATAAACTTATATGCACCAAACAAAAGTTTAATTTTGATCGCTCATTTCTAGAATTATATAGACTTATATGCAACAAAGGAAAGTTTAATTAATAATTATATGGAAATGAATTTTTTAGAACTAAATAATAGTTTTAAAAATGAAAATTAAATAAAATTATGCCATTTTAAGATAAAAAAAATATAATTTAGCTAAATTTTGATTATGTTCTTAAAAAAAAATTTAAGTGTTTTTTAATATAATATAATCCTATTTTTTAAAATGAAAAAAAAAGGTCATATTCTTTCAATTTGTTTTTGGGTAACTCAATATTAAGGAAATTATTGATATAAATATATATTAATACAACAATTATATTTTGCATTGTCTACAAAAACGAATGTGGCCTGTGCGAATGCTACACATTAACACTTAAAGATTTTAATAATCATTATTATTTTGTTATGTTTGACCTCCTTCAGTGTTGCATAACGAAATATTGTTATGAAAAAAATGATTTTACTGATCATTATTATTCTTATGAAATTAATTTTTTTTAAGTGAATAAATATTTCAAACAAAAAAAGATATGTATTTATTATTAATTAAAAAAATATATATCATATTTGATTATATGATATATTTTTTTTTTATCTGTAGGAATTAAAGACATGTACTAGGGAGTTTATAATAACTCATATACCTTACTCAACCAACTGAACTAGACCTCCTTAGTAATTATCATATGAATAATTAGTTATATTTTTAAAGATAATTAATTATAATAAAAGTAAATTACATTAATCGCTCCTGAAGTTTTGTGAAATTACACAAATTCTCTCTATTTTTTAACATATACAACAACCTCCCTTGTAAGGGTACATGCTCTAATTTTGTCAAACAATTAAGAGAATCAGTGTAATGTACAAGGAGTGTCGGTGTAATGTTTTTTTAAACAACTAGGGGGAGTTAGTGCAGGGAATGAATAAAATAAGAGAGGTGTAATTTCAAGAAATCTCTGGAGTAATTAGTGTAATTTACTCTTATAATAATAGAATTTACACATTAACACTTAATTTTTTTACTAATTGTTATTATTTTGTTATGTGACCTCCTTCAGTGTCGCATAACAAAATATTGTCATTTTTTAATTGCTTAATTATTTTTTTGGTCCTCATAGTTGCACAAATTTTACCCTTTTGTCTTTATACTTAAAGACCATCCATTTTAATCTATATATACCATTTTAGTCTTTATACATACTATTTCTATCTCTTTTAGTCCATATCGTCTAAACTCATAGAGACTAAAAGGATTAAAAGTTATACATATAATGACTAAAAGAAATTATTTTAAGTATAATAATATAATGGAGTATGTAAAAGGATTAAAAGAGATAATTTTAAGTATAATAATTAAAAATAGTATATGTATGATAATTAAAATTTATCATACATAACAATTATGTTAGATAATAATATCATGGAGAATATATTTTAATATTTTTTATGCATATAAATATATTTTAATTAAATTTGTGTATGATGACATGTCTTTAATTTTTATTTGTGATTATAATTTGTACGTGTGTTGCCTTCATAAATTTACACAAATTCTTTATCAACTTCTAACTTTTAAAACTTGGGAAATTTTGATTATATGAAATATTAAGATTATGAAATCATAGGATTAATACATTTTTTATTCAAATTTATAATAAAAGATGTCTTCAATTTTGGCTAATTTTTATTGGTTATAAAATAAACTCATTTGTGAAAAGCTTTTAAATTAAGATATCAAATATTTTGTCATTTTTAAATGTTTAATTACTCATTTAGTCCATATAGTTGCATAAATTTTACCTTTTAGTCCTTATACTTAAAAATCATCCACTTTAATCTATATGTACCATTTTTAATCCCTTTTAGTCCTTACCATCTAAACTCATAGGGACTAAAAATGATTAAAAATAGCATGTATAAGGAAAAAAATACATTATTTTTAAGTATAATAATATAATGGAATGTGTATAATAATATAATGAAGTGTGATAAAAAGTTTGTACAACACTACAAAAAAAAGTCGATTTAGCGACCGAAATCTGCCACCGAAATCTATCAGTCGTAAATAGCGACCGTTTTAGCGACCGTATTCATTATTATTGGAAAAAAGTATCTTCAGGTTGTTGGCGACTAATTTAGCAACCGATACGTCGGTGGCCAATAATAAAGTCTTATATCAGTCTCTAAATCGGTCGCAAAATTTTTAAAAAAAAATGAAGATATCAGAAATAAATTGTGACCGAAATTACGGTCGCTAATAATATATAATATTTGGTGATCGAAATCATCGGTCGCTAAAATTATAAGTTTATGTTTATGGTATATTTGTTCTTAATTTAGCAATCATAAGCATTGTTCGCTAAATTGCGACCAACTCGTTCGATCGCTAAAGTCATAATATAAACTTTATTGATCAAATATATAAAATTGAAAATTTAGCAAAAGAAAATAATAATTTTTAACATTAATTATATTATAATTATTTCATATATAATTAAAATAGAACTAATAAAAACATAATAAATATAAAATTATTTTACTATATGTTTTTCATATTTATTTAAAAAAAACCAAAGAAAACATAAATAAAGACGTCATACATTATGGTTTATTTTCTTTCTTTCAAAAATAAATACATCTAACATGTAAGCATATTATATATAAAAAAACAATAATTATATTTACATTATAATATAAAATTACAAATGTCAATATTAATTATATATAAATATTTTATATAATTACACATGTAAATAATAATGGATTTATAAAAAATTGTGGAAAATAATTCTTTAATACTAGTTATATAATAAGTAATTCACATATATTACAATTACAATTAATAATAATAGTATAACATAAAAAATATAAATACTAAGTGTTATATTGTTGTTGAACCGAGGCTCAATAACACCCATGTTTAGCATGGATGATTGACTAAGACCCAACATAGATGTGTGTCCATGGCCCAATAAACTCCAATTGTAACACCAGTGATTGAACAAGGTCCAACATTAATGATTGACAAAAGCCCAATACACGTTTAATACTAGTTATTTAACAAGGCCCAATAATGATTGACTAATTGTAATATTTTTTTTTAGAAAAGGCAAAACACTTTATTAAAGTAAGCAACAGCATGGCCACAAGGGGTGACCAAACCAACACAAAAATACAAAAAGATAATTTGCTCTGTCATGTATAAACAATCCTTTACCCAAATATATCCCTCAAGGGCAACATTATTAATTAGCTATTTTTTAATGTTGTAGTTTTTTTTCATTATATATATATATATATATATATATATATATATATATATATATATATATAATATCTGCACACACACACACACACATATATATATTATCTTTAAAAGTCAAGTACGCTCCTAATATGAAATCTTTCTTAATCTCTTATATGTTTCAACTTATCATTTTCAATGTCTTTAGTTTTAAATTCCAAATTTTTTTAAAAATAAATTATCAATAATTAAAAATAACATTGTATCACAATATAGATTATTTATCATAAATCTAAATATCTTTATATTTATCTTTATAATAATAAAAGTAAAGAAGTCTAAACAGGAAAATCTTATTTAATTGAGCGAGAAATTTTTAGATTTTTTTATCTATTTTTTAATTAATAAAACTATTTAAATATAATAATTAATTTTTTTAATAATAATAAAGGTAATTAGAATAAGTATATATTCTAATTTGAAATAATTAAATAAAATACCCATCTTTTTTCCCTAACCCGCCCATCTTTCGTTGTTATGTTGCGTTTCACATTTAAGGTGTTTGCGTTTCACGTTTAAGGTGTATGCGTTTCACGTTTCATTTACTCACACACTCACTCTTAGTTTTCTCTAGTTCTCGCCTACTCTTGTCACCGTCGCACCATTTGGTTCTCGCCGCCCCACTCGTCACCGTCGCACCATCTAGTTCTCGCGTCGCTTTTGCTTTGCAGGTACCATCTTTGTTTAGTCATCTACTCATCCTTCTTTTCTTTTAGAATCTCTTTTTTATTTAAAAATAAAAATAGGGTTTTTGATTTGGAGCTTTTTTTTTATTGGAAATTATAAAAGGGTTTTTTAATAATCCCTTTCTTCTTCGCAATTTAATTTCTCTAATCCCTTTTTCTCTGTCACGATATTCATTGTGACCCTGTTGAATCGAAGTTGGAATGTCAATGTAGCTTCTGTCTTGAATGTCTACGATGAACATTTTTATATTTTCTCTATTAAGATTACTTAACCCCTAAATGGGTATATCTTTAAATAAGTTTCACGTTTAAGTGGTAGAAGTTAGTAAAGAATGGGAACTAGGAAGGGACAACAAGAAAGGTTTTGATTTATTTTGAATTCTTCGTGTGTACTGAGTTTCTCTGGATTCTTTGATTATATTGTGGCACTGCTATGATAAACTTAAGTGGCATTGCTCTGAATTCTCATGTGTAGATTATTGATCTGTCATGAACCAAGTTAAGCAATTGATTGTAAGAATGATTTAAAATGACTTAGGCATTGGTTGTTATGAATTGAAAATAAGGATATTAGGTTGAGGAAATTTTGACATGACTTTCTAATTCAGCTTGTTATAAACAATTGCAATTGATAATTATGGTTTGCTGAGTTACAGATAGATTTTGAAATCAATTAGAAAATATTTAAATGATTTAAACTGGTGACACTAGCTCAAACACTGTTTGAAATTGTGTTGATTGAAAGAAAAAATGCAGGTACCTTTCCTTCCCATTTTTAAGTCAAGTCTTAACTGAAGACTTGCCTAATCAAGGAAAAGCAAAGACTAAACATATTACATAATATGCAGGTACTTCTCTATTAATTGATGCTTTCGGATGGCTTTAGTTAGCAGAATATGTTTAGTTAAATAGTTTCACTTTGTCTAGAGATTTTGATAGGGCTTGATTAACTTGGTCTTTGATGTTCATGGTGTATTTGTTTATGTTTTTTTTGGTCAAATATTTGATACAATTCAAGAAATTAAAGTTATTTTTTTTAATATATAAAAATAAAAATGTATGGCCCGAAAGAAAGAAAACTGCATTAATATTTAATTAATAAAATAAGAAAGGTTAGAAACTCTCTTTATTACTCTTTTTACCATGTTATTTATTATTATTGTTTGTGCATGTGCCATGTATAATGTATATATAATTTTTTAATTTAACAATTTTAATTGTAATATATTTATGTCTATTTATCTATTTTTATATAGTATGAAAGCACTTATTACAATTGTCACATTTTTTTAATTTTAATTTTTCTAATCTTTCAACTTATTAATTCATTAAATTCTCTTTTATTAACTTTTCATTTATCTTGTATATATGTTTTTGGAGGAGAGCTTGTCATAATCTACAAGGGCAATGTAGATGGGTTTGAAGCTACTGGGATGGAATCTAATGACAAGGTTGATTCCACAAGGTATCATGTTTGCCAATATTCTTCTCAACTTTTATTCTTTTAGTGTTATTCTTATTTTGTATAAGAGGTATTTTCGATCAGGGGTTAGAAATTTAGATAGACTAAAAAAAAGTTAATTAAATAAAATAAAAAAGGAGATATAGTAAAAACTAGTTAATTAAATTTGAAAAAAGAAAAATCGATCCTGTGATATGTTAGAAATTTAGAATTAATTGGGAACATGTAAATTATGTTGATAGACAACCTTAGAATTCCCTATAGCTATATACTGCAACTACATGTTAAAATAAGAATAAATTTTAAATTATTCTTTTGAATATTACGGTCTTACTATATTTATTCTTTAATTTTTTTTCTTACTAAATTAGTTTCTCAAAATGTATATTTTTATAAAAATGAAAATATAAAAATTAAATTTAATAAGTATGATACATATTCTAAAAGTTTAATTTAATAACAAATTTTTAAAATACCCCTGAATAATTAAAAAGTTGAGAAGAAATTAGTGATTTAATAATTAATCTTTTAGGCTATGTAAAAATTAGTATTTTACATATTTTGAGTTTTGATTTTCTCCTAGTTGTCTTCGTAGGTTGATGCGAATAACTAAGTAATTTATGATGATATGCTCATGCTAATCAAACAAGGAAAAGAGTTGTCTTGGATCACAATTATATTTTTGGTGTCATCACTATGCAATGATGTCAACTAGATCATTAAGTGTGGTACTATGGTCTTGATAATTTGATAATAATACTATCCTATTACTTATTCTCAGCATAGTGAAATTACCCAAGTTTTAACTTTCTGATTAGTTTTGACAAATGTGATACTTGGGTGGGCTTTTTTACTTGATTTTCAAACTTAATACAGCCAAGCTTTTGGTGTCCTATGTATGCAACTATCAATAAAATGTTATACTTGCATCCAAAATGTGATGTTTAAGTTAAGCTTTTAATTTATGCTCTTGCTTACTTATATTCTTAATGCTTAATTTCGTTAGTGAATGCTTAGTTATATTTGAATCTTAAACATTATGTACATGCCAATTTGCACTTGAGCATATGAAAGAGTTATTCCATTTTTTAAGAAAAGACTTTAGTCATGGACAATAACTTTTCCCCTTTATTCTTGTTAACAGTAATGGAAATTCCTGACCATCAAAGGTGGATGAATTCTAGGTTGGACCATAAAAGGCATGTAAGGCTTGAATTCAAAGGAGTTAATGATTTCATCCAATTTGCAACTAGTCAAGACAGCTTCTAAAGGTATCCACAATTAACGTGTCCTTGTCAATGATATGAGTGTAGAAGATACCACACCTACAACTTGGGATTATCAATACAATTGCTACTGAGAATATTTAAGACATTTTTTGATGTATTAAGATATGGGTGTAGGACTTTTTATTAGATGTTGAAGCATGTTTCATCTTTGTATATTTAGAACTTTCTAAGATATGCTTTATCCTTTTGATTTAGGATTTTAACTATATATTTATTTGTTATTTTGATTAATGAGAATTGATGTCATTCATCTAATTTTAGTTAATATATGTTTTTATTTTGGTGGATTTTATTCTGGTTATACAGGTTTTCTTTAATAGAAATATAATATATAAATAAAAATAACCAATACTGTGTATGGAATTTAGCGACCGAAATATCAGTCCCAAAAATTATAAATTAAAATAGTTTTAATATGATTTTCGCTACTAAAATAGCGACCAACATAGCCACTGAAATAATAATTAAAATAGCGACCGGATGTTATTAATTTTTTACAGCATTGTGGTGGTCTTATAGGGAGGAAATTAATGAAGGCTTGGAAGGTGGTTTGGTTTGCATCTGTATGGTCTTTATGGCTGCATAGAAACAATATTATTTTCAATAATGAAGAAGTAAATGTAGACAGTGTGCTAGACTTAATTAAGTTCAGGACATGGTCATGGTTGACCTCCAAGCTAAAATGGCTTCTCTTGCTCTTTCTTCCAGTGGTCAATGGAACCCATGATATGCTTGAAAGCATTATAGCTTATTATCTTTTTAATATGCTGCACATGTTATGTCTATAGCCTGCGATTGGAGTAAAGTGTGGGTTCAATAGCCAGGTAGGATAAAGGTTAAATAATCTCCAGTAGGATGTCCTGTGTTCTATATGTTGCATCTGTTTTATATCATAGTTCATTTTCTGCAAACTGAAGTGTGGGAAATCTGCTCTTTCTTCAACTAATTGGTTTCAAGGGCTATGTTGCACATCAATTTGTCTGATCTTAATTTGCGCTGGAGACTCTGTTTCTGATAGGGAGAGGATAACAAAGATAGGATGGTTACTTACTATTGAAATTTCCTTTGCTGTATAATGTTAATTGGTTTAGGGAAAATTTGTGAGTCAAGGTGGGGAGTCATAGCCGTATCTGTTGGGGGGATGCAGATACAAAATTTACTTAAATGTTTGTAATATGACCATCATGGCACCACTGGTGCCCATCATTAAATATTTCTTTGCTAATTAAAAAAAAAAAAAAAAAAAAAACTTGCGTACAGAATTAGTAACATAATAATTATTGGATTTGATTTTTGCTGAGGCAATTGGGTCCCCTGGCTTCTAGTTTGTTGGGGTTGTAACCTTGAATTTTGAGGCCTTTTTCAATGACTATATCACCCTCAACACTTCATCCATGTTCCTCTCAGTAGTTGCAGGGTAGAGAAAACTCAGGTTGATCTACAACAACCCACCAATTAACATGTCAAAAAGGAAATTAAAAAGCTGCAAATTCATTAATTTAATTAGTCAAAGAAAAAATGCACCTTCTTATCTAGGCCACAATATGAAGATCATTAACACTGTTCTTGCTAGACAACCCAAACCAGTGTTTCCACATCTTTGCCTTTGTTGTTGATATCTGAAGGAGTCCTCTCAACAATACTTTCACTACTTGCATCTGGCTCATAAATTGCTTTCAATAAGTAATTGCTTTCAATAACCAAAACTTAACACAAGATGTGTCAACTGTCAAGAATGCCCAACAGCGGATAAGCATGTAGATCAGTATATACAGGTACCCTTGCTGCCAAAAGACCAAGCATCCCCTCCTAACGACAAACGTGATTACAAAAAAGGAAATGAGATAAATATATACAATTAAGTTCCCTGTACCTCATAATGTGACAAGGCTAGCTAAATGATTACAGTTTCCTGAAAGAAGTTTACAATACCTGACATGCATATTCCTTATTGCTTTTGGTATATTTGCAAACTTCAATTGTGCACAGGCAGCTCATGCTTGAGCACATCAAAACCGCGAGACAATATCAGCAGGTGGCTTGGGCAACCATACAGAGGGGACATGTAAGAACTCTATTTCAAGATGTGTAAGCGGATGTGGGCTTCACTGAGCAAGCTTGTGACAGGTTAAATAAAAGGGACTGTTATCTTTTCCATTCAATGAGTAATTAAAGGGATAATCAATTAATCAGTTTCTAGTGGGATGCAAAAAAGGCTTGAAATTGTAATGACAGTGATATTGCTGTTACAATTTGAAATTAGTAACTGAAAATTTGAAATTTGAGCGGTTTTGTGTCTATTTTATTTGTGTTGGAGTTGGTGGGAAGGGTGTTGTTTATACTTTGGTGATATAGTATTATTTAGAGGTGGGTTGTAGAATTTGTGAGGTAATGCCACATGGTCAAAAAGTCTGACATGGCGAGTATACGGGATTGATGTGGCAGCACACTGTTTAGTATCTCAGAATTTATATATTATAAATAGATAAATAGATGTTTTCTTTGTTAAGCATTAAAAAGATTAATAGGATTGTTAGATTCCATCTTAAAATCAATTGGCTTTACATGAAATTGTCCCATAGATATATAAGTTGCATTCCAAGAATTAAGGCAGAAGATGTGAGACTTTCCAACAATGATGATGATTTGTGAGGATATAGAAACACTCGAGCAAAGTTTTTAAAATAAGGAATTGCTTGCCTGAGCAAAAGCATATTGGCAAAGCTGAATACAATATTCCAGCTGCTTTTTCCCTATAAATGACTGTTCGCTCAACTGCAAAGATTGATGTCAAAATTTACTGTTAGATCAAATGCTAGTTACTGATTTCCAAGTTTCTAGTTTGATCTTACATCTCCAAAACATGCTACCAAGCACAACGGCTACAGCGGTTGAGTAAAGAAATCTTATGGCAGTGTATAGAGGATTGCGCCAGTAAGACCAATGTTGTTTCCATAAGCAGGCCATGCATTGAGTACTGTGAAGGAAAATAAAGGTCTTTCGAACCAGGAGCTGGAGTACTCAATTCCTTAATAAGTGCTTTGTTCCTCCTGAAACAAAATGCCAAAGACAAAATATCAGCAAACATTCTATACTGTGAATAACAACTCATAACAAAATATTTCTTGTACTTCTTGCATTTTAAGTTCTTCCCAGTGGAATATTTTCGAGTCCTATAGTTTGATTAGACTTCAAAGTTCACACAACTGAAGATACCTGTATAACTCTGAATTTTTGTACACCTCAGCGAAATCAATCTGACTGACACCTTCGATTCCCTTCAAGATAAAATTATGCACATGAGTGAAATGTTTGCATGAAGATACATGAATTTAGTATTCCTTATCTTTCATTGCATTTCTATTTTCTACCTCAAAGCAACTAATTAAATGGGAAGAATGATGTCCAAGTGGCCCCACATATATTTCTTGCATGTCCTCCTTGCTTCATTAGCAAAAGCTGCATTTTGTTGTGAGTTGTGACAAAAAGATTAGAAACTCAGTAATGGAAGAGAACAATATTTGAAATTGATACTTTCTTAATTAATTGTGCCTATTTCACCTCATCAAAAGATTCAAATATTTCTTCCTGTGTCTACTGTGTTCCTAACTGTTCTCATGACAGTAGCAGCAGCTCTTGCATCTAGCCCAGAAGTTGGCTCATCCATAAACATTATGGAAGGATTTGCCACAAGTACAACTGCTTACACACTCAGCTTGTGAGAAAATTTACTTGCAATCCAAGTGTTCAAACTAGTTAACATCCTACGTTAAACTACAAACCATAAACATAAAAGCCAAGAAAATGAATGAGATTCTGTTAAGAAAAACAGAACACTTATAAACGTATAAAGAAGAAGAGGAGCAGAGGAGCAATCTGTTTTTGATATATTTCAGATTTTGCATACAGCTGAACTGTTACAGCAAGTGATTTAAGTACAAAGCCAACAAGTTCTGATTGGGTGAAACAACCAGCAAAATAAAGGCTAATTAAAACTAAGCATCATTAGCCTACAGCTAGCTATTAATTAAAAGCATGCTTAAAAAGTAAACAGACATGTTGCAGAGGTATTAAATAAAACAGTTGGGAAAATCTCATATTCTAACACTCCTCCTTGAGATTTTTCTTCAATACTCCAAGCTTTGATCTCAAATCTTCAAACTTGCCTTTGGAGAGTGCCTTTGTCATGATATCTGCAATTTGATTTTCTGAATTGCAGTGTTCCAAACTGATTTCTTTTGATTTTTCAGCTTCTCTAATAGCATGATACTTCACTTTAATGTGCTTGGTCCTTCCATGCTGAACAGGATTCTTTGCTATAGCAATAGCTGACTCGTTGTCCACCCAATTGACAGTAGCTGCATCTTGAATTTGCCCAACATCTAATAGAACTTTTCTTAGCCAAATGGCTTGATTTGCTGCTGCTGCAGCTGAAATATACTCAGCTTCAGCTGAGGATTCGGCCACCACCTCTTGTTTCTTCGAACTCCAAGAGAAAATGCCACTGCCAAAGGAGAAAACATAGCCTGAAGTACTCTTTGCATCATCTAAACTTCCAGCCCAGTCACTGTCTGCATAGCCTTGAAGCTCTCCACTTTCATTCTTCAGGAACCAAAGACCATAGTCAATTGTACCTCTTATGTATCTCAAAACTCTCTTTGCTGCACCATGATGAACTTGACTTGGAGAAAGCATAAACATGGACAATAAACTTGCAGCAAACATTAAATCTGGTCTAGTGGCAAAAAGATACAACAAGCTCCCAATTAAACTTCTATAAACAGAAGCATCTGCTCCAACATCATCATCATTCTTTGATAGCTTTTCATTAACAACAAGTGGAGTGGCTACGAGCTTGCATTTCTCCATGTGAAATTTTCTCAAAACCTCCAAAGCATACTTCTTTTGTGAAATGAAAATTCCAGCATTTGTTTGGAAAAACTCCATTCCAAGAAAAAATTTCATTTCACCCAAATCTGTCATTTCAAATTCTTTCTCCATATCCTTCTTGAATTGGCTTAGGGAATTTGATTCACTTCCTACCACCAATAAATCATCAACATATAAGGAAATGATGAATTGCACTTCATTTTTTGACCGCTTCACATATAAAATGGCTTCATTATCATTCCATTTAAAGCCATTTTGCATAAGATAACCATCAATTCTGCTGTACCAGGCCCTTGGTGCTTGTTTCAGGCCATATAAAGCTTTGTGAAGCTTGTAAACTTTATTTTCCAGAACCTGAAAACCTTCAGGTTGTTCAACATAGATGTCTTCCTCAAGCAAACCATTTAAGAAAGCTGACTTCACATCAAAATGATATATTTTCCAGCCCAACTTGGCTGCCAAGGCTGCAAGCAATCTAATTGTATCATGTCTTGCTACTGGAGCAAATGTATCAGAAAAATCAACACCATGTTGCTAAAAATAGCCTTTTACCACCAATCTAGCGTTAAGTTTGTTCACAGAACCATCAAAATTGAGTTTAGTTCTGTAAACCCACTTAACACCAATTACCTTTTGATTTTTTGGTTTGTCCACCAGCTGCCAAGTGTTGTTTTTCTCTATCATATTGATCTCCTCTTGCATGGCAGCTCTCCAACCTTCTGTTTCAGCAACTTCGTCATAGTTTGCAGGCTCTAATGCAACCACATTGCATCTAGCATAAACATCCTCCAAGCTTCTGCTACCTCTGACTGGAAACTCAGTGTCACTTTCATAATTTTCTTCTTCATTTTTAGAATCTTGCTCTTGCAAATTTTCATCTCCAGGCAGCCCATTACTTGGGCCTTCAGCTTGACTTTTCTCCCAATTCCATTTTGACAGCTCATCAAATTTCACATCTCTGCTGACAAGAATTTTTTTGGTCTCCAAATTGTATATTCGATATCCTTTGGAGTTGCTACTGTACCCCAAGAAGATACCAACTTCAGATTTATGATCAAGCTTGCCCCTTTTCACTTGTGGAACAAGAGCATAACACACACAACCAAAAACTTTTAGATTCTCCATTGAAGGCTTCCTTTCATTCCACGCTTCAAAAGGTGTTTTTCCTTTCAAAGCTTTGGTGGGTAGCATGTTCAGCAAACAACAAACATCTGGCCATCTCCATAGTTGTTATGTTCTTCCTTTCACTCACTCCATTTTGTTGAGGAGTGTAAGGAACAGTCAATTGATGTCGAATTCCAGCTTGCTCACAAAAATTTTCAAACTCCCCTGCTGTATACTTAGTTCCATTATCAGATCTAAGCACTTTAATTTGACAGCCAGCCTCCTTTTCAACAATGGACTTAGATTTCAAAAATACAGCAAACACGTCTGACTTTTGCTTCAGAAAAAATACCCAGCACATCCTTGTAAAATCATCTATAAATAACAAAAAATACTTACTATCATTTAAGGATGATATGCTCATGGGTCCACACAAATCAGTGTGTATAAGCTGCAATTTTTTTGTTGCTCTCCAGCTTGCTGTAGTTGGAAAAGGCAATCTACTTTGCTTTCCATATTGGCATACATCACATACATCAATATTATCTCCAATGGCAGGAAAATTTTCAACCAAGTCATTTGAACTCATTTGCTTCAGAGTGGAGTAGCTAAAATGACCAAGTCTTTTATGCCACAAGGAGGAATCATCTACTTTACTTGGGAAAGCATGCATATTTGTCTTCTTCCACTCTATTGGAAAGCTTTTATCTCTCATTTTAATGGACATAAGTTCACACCCGGAAGGGTAAAAAATAGTGCATCTCATATCTTCAAAGCATAAAGAATAATTTCTTTCTAGCATTTGTCTCACACTCAAAAGGCTTTGATTTAACTCAGGCACAAATAAAACATCTGAAATATATTTGATACCTGAAGAAGTTTCAATAGCAACTACTCCTTTGCCTTTGACATCAACACATTCTCCATTGCCAATGGTGACTTTGGAGAAGTAGGACCGATCAAGTTCCTTAAAAATGCTAGCATTGTGGGTCATATGGTTTGTGCACCCGCTGTCTATTAGCCAAGCTTCTCTGTTGTTGCTGGCTGAATAACACGTAGCAACAAACAGCTGCTCCTCAACCTATTGGTGATGCTCAACAACTTGAGCTTGTTGTCCCTGCCGGTTTGCTTTATTTTTGCAAACCTTCTCCACATGACCAAGTTGATTACAAGCCTTGCATTTAACTCCTGGCCTGAACCAACAAAAGTTTTTAGTATGGTTGCTCTTTTTACAGTGGGAACAAGGCGAAAACTTATTTTTCCAGCCTCCTACTTTCTTGTTGCTTTCTTCCTCCTTCTTTTCTTTTCCTTTTTTTCCACAAAATGGCTTTTTTCCAGAACTGCTCCAGCCTTGGGCTTTGCCTTTGGAGTGTGCCACAAGAGCACCTTCCATACTTTCTTCCATTCTCAGAGATCTCCTGTGTTCGGTGGCTTGTATAGCATTCACAAGCTCTGCAATAGCTATTTGAGAAAAATTCTTATTTTCTTCTAGAGAGGAGATTTTTTACTCAACCATCTCTGGAAGACACACTAGGATTTTCTCCATAACACGTTGATCACTTAGCTCCTCTCCAAGTAATCTGATTTTTGTAACCACCTTCAAAAGTCTGTCAGTGAAATCTTTGACAGATTCACTTTCTTTCAATTTCACCGCTTCAAACTCTCTCCTCAAGTTCAGCCCTTGCATTCTTTTTGTTCTTTCACTCCCTTGGAACTCCTTCTTCAACTGATCCCACGCTTCTTTTGCAGTCTCAAGAGTCAGAACCTTGATAAAAACATCATCATGTAGTGTTGCCTGTATAATGGCAAGTGCTTTGCCTTCCTTTGCCACTTCGTCATTGTGACTCCTTATTTGAGCCACTGTTGGGTTTTCCGGTAATGGAGTTGGGTTACTTCCATTTTCCACTATATCCCACAAACTCTGAGCTCTAAAATAAGTTCTCATTTTCATAGCCCACAAATAAAATTTTTCACCAGCAAATATAGGAGGTGGAGGTAAAGAACTATTGCTGGAAGCCATTTTTGTGTTTGAAGGTTTTGTCTCTCACTCACTAACTCTGGTTTTCTCTCCCTCACAGACCCTTAAAGATCATTTAAGCTCTGATACCATGTTAAGAAAAATAGAACAGGCATATAAGAACAGAACACTTATAAACGTATAAAAAAGAAGAGGAGCAAATGAGCAATCTATTTTTGATATATTTCAGATTTTGCATACAGCTGAACTGTTACAGCAAGTGATTTAAGTACAAAGCCAACAAGTTCTGATTGGGTGAAACAACCAGCAAAATAAAGGCTAATTAAAACTAGGCATCATTAGCCTACAGCTAGCTATTAATTAAAAAGCATGCTTAAAAAGTAAACAGACATGTTGCAGAGGTATTAAATAAAATAGTTGGGAAAATCTCATATTCTAACAGATTCAGATACTAACCTTCCTAGTTTCAACATTGATTTCTGGGGACAATCGAAGCCATGCTGAATAAAGCAAGAATTCATATACAGTAACATGAGGAGAGTGCAAATGTTTCTTGCTTCTTTGGATAGCTAGAGATTGTGATATTCCCCCCAATATATGCCCCAATTTTTCTACCAGCAAGTACATCCATCAGAGTTGTTTTTCCAGCACCAGTGATACCCATTAGAGCAATGAGAAGAACACCTGGCCTGAAAGCTCCACTAACACCCTTCAAAAGAACCAATCTATCCTCAATAACACCTTTATTTTCCTCATTTCCTGCAAGTATTTAATAATTTTTATGTCACAATATTGCTATAAAAGTTGAAAACAATTAGCTTTTTTAAATTTTTGTTTTGTTTTGTTTCTACATTACCACGTTACATCATCAAAGGTGATGGAATGAGGTTCAAAAGGAAGAACCATTCCTCTTTTCCTGTTATGGTTTGTCTTTACAGCAACTGTTGTGAGAGATTTTCAAAATTAATGAAAGGTTGTATTCTTTCATGAAGTTATGTGTCTATTCATATAAAGGTGTAAATATAAATAGATACGACTCTTCTTCAAGAGACATGAGATGAGACTCTTCGTCAAGAGTCACGAGATATGACTCTTCACTAAGGGTCATGAGATGCGACTCTTCACCAAGGGTCATGAGATGCGACTCTTCACCAAGGGTCATGAGATGTGTCTCTTTGAAAGGTTAAATCTCTTCACTAAAAGACATGAGATGGTCTATAAATAGAACCAATCTACATGCAGAAAAATAGAATACTAGATGACAAAAATAGAACAACAAACATAGAAATCACCAGATTCTATGTATCCAAATCATTTCCTTTCTTCCCTTATGCGCAGAGAGAATTAAGGAAACTATTATTCTGTAAACTGCCATTGACGATACGGTTGATGTGGGTGTGCAAACCATGTCAACGGACTCCATTGTATCCTGAAGGGGATTCGCCAAGACACCCTATTGTATCCAATTTTATAGAGATTGGTGGGGACGAATCGAACCTAAAGGTTAGTGTTTTACACACGCCTTGGAGAATTGCGCCTTTCTTTGTTGTTTCTTCTTTCTTGCAGGATCATTACCGTCAATGGTTTCTTCTTTGGTACTTCTTCATTGTTACGGAGCCATTACCACCAATTTGCACCAACAATCTTTAGGTTCGAGTACTAGCCATTAAATATTGTTCCAACAATCTTTAGGTTCGATTTTGTTTATGACAACAATGGTTGCAACTTTGAAGAAGATGGCTTAATATTGTCAAACTTGAGAGATTTGATGGTGAAAAGTTTGTTCGTTGGCAAATGAAGATAGAGTTCCTTCGTACTACTTTAAAGGTGATGTATGTCTTGAACACCCTAAGACTAACAAATAAGGAAGATGAGATCATTCCTAAACTTGATAGAAAACAAGAGGGACAATGATAACTATATTTTCATGAGACATAATTTAGGTGGTATGTGACACTTTGTTTGATATGTGTCAAAACTCTAGATTAAGATACATAATGGGAGACATAACAAGTAAGAAGTTTCTTGTTAATTGTTTTTATAATTATAATTATAAGATGATTGATAGTAGGCCTCTCTTGAAACAAATGCATGATATTGAATGTATTATTAGTATCTACAAACAAATATAATATGCATATAGATGAAAGTATATGAATGTATCTTCAACCATTGACAAAGTACCTTCCTCATGGAAAGACTTTAAAAAGTCTAAAACATCTAAAAGATTATTCTTTTCTTGAACAATTGAGGCAATCACCTTCGTTTTGAAGAAGAGTATCATAATAAAATGGTACTAAGGATTTATATGTTCAAGAAAAGGTGTATGTAATCGAGGAAAGTACATGGGGGTAATTTCTCTAAGAAAAGGAAACGAGATTTTGTTATTCTCGTAGTTTCACAGGGTAGTCACAGTAAAATTGCATTTATAACTTTGTTAACCGTTGGATTGGGGTGGAATTTTGTGATCCGGTTCAGGATACAGGATTCTTAAATCTGAATGGTTAGATCGTTGATTGGTTGCCCGTGGTAAGAGATATTAAGTATGTACTGTGTACGAAAATTTTGATACTTTCATCTTCTTGATTCTCTATTTGTATGTTTGTTGTTTTAGTTGTTTGGTTAACCGACGAACATGATTTGTGCACTTACTTGAGACTCTTTTGTACTTCTATTTTGATAATAATGGAAAATCCAAAGACATTGGACTTAACCATAGCTATGTGAAGGATCTAATTGCAAATGGAATGATATCCATAGTCTTTATGAAAGCATAAAGAAACCTTGCAAATCCTTTGACGAAAGGATTGACAAGGGATATGGTGTGTAAAACACCATTAGGGATGATATGCAAGCCCATATCTAATTGATCACCAATGATGGAAACCCGACTCACACTTGAGTAGCATCAAGTCTTGAGTTCAATGGTGAAAGTACATTATTAGAGTGATTGCAAGTACTTAACAATAATAGATATATCCCAAAGGTTTTAAAATTACTTGGACCATAAAGTAAATAAAAGGGGAAGGTTGAACATTTGTTATTAATGGACTTATAGCATGTATATGCTGGAGTGTTTATTTATGGGGCACTTCTGATAAAGTCTACCTATATGGGAGTGAAGTGTGGCCGCTTCTTGGAGTTAAGGGCTTGACTCTTAAAGCTCTCATGAAAAGGATACATGACACAAGGCCTTATCAAATGTGTCACTTTAACCAATTCGTTCAATGGTACCGAGATTGCATGTGTAAGTTATGCACGCTTGTTCTAATGATTATTTGGTTCAAAGCTTGTCTACCACAATATTCGGGATGAGTGAAACCCATAACTTACTAAGTAAATGTTCAAATCGCGAGATACCTTTATCTGAAACCATGTGATTTCCGGAATAATTAGATTTGGATATATTTTGAAAATGGTGGGGGATTGTGAGAGATTTTCAAAATTAATGAAAGATTGTATTCTTTCATGAAGTTATGTGTCTATTCATATAAAGGTGTAAATATGAATAGATACGACTCTTCTTCAAGAGACATGAGATGAGACTCTTCGTCAAGAGTCACGAGATGTGACTCTTCACTAAGGGTCATGAGATGCGACTCTTCACCAAGGGTCATGAGATGTGTCTCTTTGAAAGGTTAAATCTCTTCACTAAAAGACATGATATGGTCTATAAATAGAACCAATCTACATGCAGAAAAATAGAATACTAGATGACAAAAATAGAACAACAAACATAGAAATCACCAGATTCTCTGTATCCAAATCATTTCTTTTCTTCCCTTATGCGCAGAGAGAATTAAAGAAACTATTATTCTGTAAACTGCCATTGACGATACGGTTGATGTGGGTGTGCAAACCATGTCAACGAACTCCATTGTATCCTGAAGGGGATTCGCCAAGACACCCTATTGCATCCAATTTTATAGAGATTGGTGGGGGCGAATCGAACCTAAAGGTTAGTGTTTTACACACGCCTTGGAGAATTACGCCTTTCTTTGTTGTTTCCTTCTTTCTTGTAGGACCATCACCGTCAATGATTTCTTCTTTGGTATTTCTTCATTGTTGCGGAGCCATTACCACCAATCTACACCAACAATCTTTAGGTTGGAGTACCAGCCAATGAAGATTGTTCCAACAATCTTTAGGTTCGAATACCAGCCATTAAAGATTGTACTAACAACTGCTTCGTTCCTAGTAGATGAAGTACGTATGGGGAGAGGTGCCTTCCACTTATACTTTTGCCTTTTCTCATTGTGAAGTAGCTCCAATGTTAGCCATTAGGTGTCATGTGAATTGAAAATCAACTATTATACTTCATTTTCAGTTGTTATGAGATGAATTACCTCTATTTGAGTTCTAAGAAAAGCTACATTTTATGTTCTTCAACACATTAGTTCCTTTTTTTGCTACCACCACCATTCTGCTCATTGCTTTGACAAATGCTGGAAAATTAATCAATTTTGTGATATTAGTACATAGGCCTACCTTTGCTGGTTTATTATACATTTAAGGTGAAGACACTCACGATTCAAGTATGTGAGAGCAAGGATGTAACAAAAGTTGAAAAGTAATGTATATCCAATCAAAGCTCCCACACCTATCCAGTTCCAGTATGACTGAGTGAAGAATCCCTAGGATTTCAAAACTGCAACTCCTAGTGGCTCCGTTGAGTTAGGTAGAAACTATCATAAGAAAATATATCCAAACACCAGATTACTTATATGGCTAGGAAGGCATAAAAATAAACATATCCATTAGTTAAAAACTCACATGTCTCCATCTCTTCCCAAGGAACTCATTGTATACCATGGCATTTTGTCCATACATCATAGGTTAGATCCAGAAGCCCCATAGCTACCATTTATTTATATTAATATGTATTTATATGTCATCCTAATGCAGATTGTTTAGACAATACCTTGTTCTTGCACTAGTAAATCAAATGGCTTTGACACTTGGGTCGTTTACAAATTCCATCCTTTTTGCTATGAGTGGTTTTATCCTATCAAAAGGTAAAAGGTATCATGGATACAAAACAAAACATTCCCAGTCTTTGTCCTGTTATTTTCTAGACTAACAATGCTCCTTTGTTGCCTTTATGCCCCAGACAATAACAACTTTGTCCTGCTGGTGTTAAAGCCACTATCATTTCCCTCCCAACTGCTGCAATTAATCGGAACAATGCCGAAGCCATTTGATTTACTAGTGCAAGAACAAGGTGTTGCCTAAACAATCTGCATTAGGTTGACATATAAATACATACTGTTTGTTATTAGTAGGATTCAAATAGAAAATGAGACAATAGAGAAAATATTAATTCACAAGTTTGCTGAGTATGTTATGTGTATAAACATAACCTTTTACCTTCCAACATATGGATCAAAACCATTGACATAGTAGGTGAGGAATACCCAAACACACACTTCCACAAAAGTCATGGGGATTTTTAGGATCCATGCAGGAACAAATAGATTATCCCTTTGCTTGTAGAAAACAGGCAGCCTTGAAACGACCATGGAAAGTTCAGCCAATCCATTGAACATAATCACTACAACACCATAGAACAATGCACCTACATATATGCCTCCATGAGTCCAGAGGAAAATGGTCATGGCAATAATTGCCGACACAGCAAGCTGAAAGGAGGGGAAAGTTGTCAGTAAGACAATAATAGCATTAGATTCACATGACAATAAAATGAAGCATTTCAATTTCCAAACCTACTTGGCAAAGCTTGAAGGTGTAGACAAATGAATTGCGCTTCATAAGTAAATATTCTCTTGAAAAGCAAGCTTTTAACAGTTCCCATTTCCCCACTCCATACTTTTTGGTTGTCAAAGCAGCTAGGCGGCGCTTAGACTTGTCAAATTCAGTAGCAAGTTCTTCACCAAGGCTTCTCCCAACATGAAATGACTTATGTTCCTCTGACAAATCTATAAGGTTGATCTTTCCTTGATGTTACCTGTATGTGTAATAAACTAATTAATGGTCAAAATTAAAGGTATGAAACCCTCCTATACCAGTGAAGAATGATTAAATTATTGAGACAAGAGATAGGGAAACTTACTTCTTGCAAAAAGTCTGCCACACCTTTCCTCTCAGGACATTTAAAATCCATTAATTCGAAAAATTCACTCTTTTACCTTTTGTTTTGCTTCTGGTTAGGAGCTACAAATTCTGTTTTTAATTTTGAAATGTTGCTGTTATTATTATTAGGCTTAATTACCAATTTAGTATCTAAATTATTTAAAATGATTCAATTTAGTCCCTAAATTTTTAAACGCTTCAATTAGACCCTTTAATTTTTAAAAATATTTTAATCAAGTTCTTTCCGTCAAATTAAACTAACACCGTTAAAATGAAAATTCTGACAGTTTAAAATCATCACTATATTTATTATTATTTTAAAATCATAATAACAAGAGTGTTCTGAGTTCCAACACAACACAACAAAACCCAAAATGCCAATTTCTTCCTCTCTTGCCTTAACACCCACCACGCCAATCCGCAACAACCTACACTTCCCACTATTCCCAAACCCCCTCTTTCAAATTCAACCCCCGACAACCAAACCCCTCACATCAGGTGCCCCAATGCGTCGTCGCCATCCCACCGCACCCATATGCCTCTTAACCGGCATCGTGGAGGAAATGGGCACCGTGAAGCAGCTGGGCACGGCCCCGCATGGCAACTTCGACCTCAAAATCACAGATTCGACAATCCTCGACGGCATTAAAATAATAATGTTGGTGTTTCAATTTTATGTTGGTGGCGTACACGCAGTAGGTGTGTTGGTGGCGTAAACACAGTAGGTGGTGGTGATTCTGTTGAAGAAGGTGGGGGACAAGGTGAATCTTGAGGTGGATATTTATTATGATTTTAAAATAATAATAAATATAGCGACGATTTTTAATCGTCACTGTTCGTGAATAAAATCGTCAGTTTTCTCGTATTAATGGTGTTAGTTTAATTTGACAAAAATGACTTAATTAAAATATTTTTAAAAATGAGATGATCTAATTGAAGCGTTTAAAAATTTATGGACCAAATTAAATTATTTTAAATAATTTAGAAACTAAATTGATAATTAAACCTTATTATTATAAGCCTAGGATTAAGAGAAACAACACTTTCTTTGAGGAAAGGAACCAAATAGGGAAAGCGTGACATCGTGTTGGTTATGTCATGCGCTGAGTACACCTTCATACTACACATTACTTCATTCACTTGACTTTTGCTTTATTAAGCACAAAAACAAATATGGTAACTTTTCACATGCAGACACAATATTAACTTTCCATTTGGCGGAATGATGCACATAAGTAAAGTAAGTAACAACAAAGGAAATTTAAACCCAATACTTTTAAGCACAAAAACATATATATAGTTACTTTCCATGTGCAGACACAATATCACTCTATGATCCAACTTTTGTCTTAAGTAGAAACAAGACAGAAGGAATTAAGAAGGATGAAAGACTTTGAAAGCAGGAAGTTATTCATTTATTTCTTCTTCTTTTTTTTGTTTATTATTGAAATGAAATGAGAGTAAATGATTTTTGGTGAATTGCAAATAGCAATTGTTTTCATCCCTCTCAAGTATGAAATTGGTTTCATTTTTAGGCATGAATTTTTTCCTTAAAAAATTAAATAATTCTCTATACAATGATTTTTTAAAAATAATAAATAATTCTATATTAAGAAAAAGTAATGGAATAAAGCATTAATTTTTAATTAATATGAAAATATTTTTCATGTAATTTATTTATTTATTTCTATTCTTTTTTTTACTAATACAAACAATTGAAAATAAATCATAAAAAAAAACAATTGAAAGTAATTCCTTTATTTTTTTTTTTTTTTACTTCTTTCCTTCTTATTCTATTCATCCATTTAAGCAATACATCTTTTCACCCTATTTCTTTTATTTTCATCTTTCTTATTTCTCTCTCTCTATTTCACTCTAAATTGAAACAAAGCATTTAGAAAAATATTATGTTATTTTTCAGACTAATACTTTAAAAAAGATTAATCTTAAGAGTCGTATTTATATGACAATAGTATTTATTCTCATATTTCATAGGTATTTATATGTTTGTATTTAGACTCATTATTCGTATTCTAATTAAGCAAAAAGTTTTAATGTGTTTTTTTTTAAAAAAAAAGTAATAAATTAAAAATAATATTTTGAAATCAAATTTAAAAATTAAAAACTATTGAAACAAAATTATTAATTAAAATGCATCATTAATTTTAACTCAATTTAAAAATATTTAAAGATTTATAAAATCTTAATTATAAAATATAATAAATATTTATTTGCAAAAAAATATATTTATATATTTTTTGTGGCCCATTTTTTATATACTTTTTATTATATTTATATAGTACGTACAGTTGTTCGGTGAATTGTGTGTGGATAAATTTTATAGATATTTATTGAATGAATCAAATTATGATTTTTGTGTGGCAATGGTAGGCATGGTAGATTGGTGGCAAGTTTAGCTCTTTCTATTTCTGTTTATGTCAAAGACGAGTGGGTTTGGAGTTAGGGTTGAGTTTTAGAAAAAAGTTGGATGAAAAATTTATTATTTGAATCAAGTATTTATTATTTGAATCAATCACCCCTTAATATTAATATAAGTGTTTAAAACTTCATTTTAGTTATTTTCTAAATTTATAAATAAATTAATGACGAGAAAAGATGATCCCCAAAAACTCATACTTGCTTGTTATCAACAAGTGAATGTTTGATATGCGTATAAGAAAGCCACATACACATGTTCAGTCCAATGCTACATAATGTAGATTCTATGTCTAGTTCACATAACGTGGTTTTGAAATGAAATTCCAAACAAAGCTAAAAATGTATGTTCGTCTTTTAAAGAAAAAAGTGTAATTTAGCATGGACACATTAATTGTCCAAATTAAATGCAAATGGCAAAGTCAATTCGGACATTCAATAATAATGGATGAAAATAATTTTATATTCTAAGGATAAATTAAACACTTATTTAAAAAAAATATGACGTTAATTATTATTATTTTTACTGCAATATGACGTTAATTATTAATAACCGTTATGTAATTAAATGTAATTTTCAATTTTAAAAATTTATATTCATCATATTTTCTATTTTTTAAACACGTAGCTTTTTCATTATTTGGTTTTTTTTTTTACAGCATTATTATTTGGTATTTTTAAACATTATTTGGTATTTTTAAACATGATTACTTTCAACATTTTTAACATTCATTTTTTCAAATCAAAATAGTTACTTAAGCATAAAAAAAATAGTTACTTTTAAATTCTTTTTTTCGCACTGACTTTTATTTGTTCTCAAATCTCAACTTTTTATTCTTTTAAATGGATAAAAAAAATTGAATTAATTATTAGCGTGATATATATTTAATTGAACGACCAAAATTGACATTTAATTTACTCCAATTTAATTTAGTTGTGCCTACAACACATTTCAGAAGTATCAGTTCACTATCTGCACCTCTAATTAAGTATCTGCGGTTGATTTTTCATAAGGACAATTAGACGAGGGATCCAATTGAAGAAAAAAAAATAAAAGTTCAGGGAGCCAATTAAAAGAAGAAAAAAGTTCAGGGACCTCATTAAAAATTTAGTAAAAGTATAGGAACCTACAGATTAATTTAACCTTTCTACTTTCTATGTCTAGTTCACTGTTTTTTTTTTGGACATAAAGACTTATTTCATTTTATTCAAGATAAAAGAGTAAGTACAAACTGGAATATGATCAAAGACGGCATATCAAACATGGTTTTGAAATGCAATTCCAAAGAAAGTTAAAAATGTATGTTCATCTTTTAAAGAAAAAAGTGTAATTTAGCATGGACACATTAATTGTCCAAATTAAATGCAAATGGCAAAGTCAATTCGGTCTTTCAATATAATAATTGATGAAAATAAAATGAGAAATGCTAGCAACACACTATTCATGATTAGTTAAAATTTATTAGAAATCACAAATTTTTATGGGTCCCACTTGTTATTTAATGACTCTCTCTCCTGATTTTATAGTTTTCAATACATTACCAATAGAGTGTGTGTTGAGAGGAGTGTGTTAGAGAGTGTGTTGCTAGCACTCTTCAATAATTTTATATTCTAAGGATAAATTAAACACTTATTTAAAAAAAATATGACATTAATTATTAATAACCGTTATGTAATAAAATGTAGTTTTCAATTTTAAAAATGTATATTCATCATATTTTCAATTTTTAAAAACGTAGCTTTTTTTATTATTTAGTATTTTAAAAAAATTTACATTATTGCTTTCAACATTTTTAACATTCATTTTTGTCAAATCAAAATAGTTACTTTAAAAAAAAAAATCACACTGACTTTTTTTTTCTCTCAAATCTCAATTTTTTATTCTTTTAAATGGATAAAAAAATTGAATAAACTATTAGTGTGATATATATTTAATTGAACGACCAAAATTGACATTTAATTTACTCCATTTTAATTCCATTGTTCTACTATTATCATAATAGTATTTGGATATGCTAACAAAGGTTGATTCACTTGGTAAGGATTGAACTCATGTCCCACAAGGATCATGTCCCACAAGGATGTGGATTTGAATCCCGTTGCTAATGTGATGATCTTGTTGGTAGGTCTCTGGTAAGTCTACGGGACACAATTCATCTAAACTTTCTGTTCTCTGTAAAAAAAATAATAATAATAATATACGGATATAAGATTTTTCTTGAGAGCGATTTAACTCTCTCTCTCTCTAGATCTCTCGGTATGTATTTTGTATTTATACTTCCCATCCAATCCTCACATATTGCAGAGTAATCTATAGTTTAAATATATATACGCTTTAGCTTTATACAATCTATACCTTTTTCCTTTGAAGATGGGTTACTTGAAGAAGGTTGTGATAAACATGGTTTTGTTATTTGTACTTCTCTTATCAATGAATCTCGCAACAGCAAGGATGCCCCTTTGGATATCCGAACCTCATCACGATTAGGGGTGGAAATAGACCAGGCCGCTCGACAGGGGCCTATGGCCTAGCCTACATCAGGCTCAAGCCAGGCCAGGCCTTTTCAGAAAATAGGTCAGGTCAAGGCTTTTAATAAAGCATATTTAGTTAAACAGGCCAGACCCTAGGTCATTCAAAAAGTCTTTTAGGCCTAATAGGCTAGCCTACTTAAAAAAATCATAAATAAATATTCATTGTTAGTGTTATTATTATATTAAATTTGTTATAATACATTAAAATCTTACATGTACTTGTCTTTTTAAATGATAATCATGTTGATCTACATAAAGAATCAAACTAAAGCTTATAATTAAGTTTATTGAAAAATAAATTTGTCTTGTTTCAAAATATATTTTTAAATAAGTTATCATGAATGTTATATTAAACCTTAAAAATATGTTTAAATATGTTATATTTGATTCTTATAAAGCCTGACATACATATTTTTACCTCTATCTTGGTGTTAAATTATCGTAAACTATGCCCTTTAAACAGGCTTATAGGCTAGGTCAGACCTTTATGTAGGTCAGGTCCATGCCCTTAAAAAAGCCTTTGACGGGTAAACAGGTCAGGCTCAAGTCATGTACTTTTAACTAATACCAGGTTCAGGCCTAGCAAAGCCTAACTTGGCTCGGCCTATTTCCACCCCTAATCACGAACCGCGTAAGTGACCTACCATCCCTAGCTAGAACATAATATTAAATCTTCGAAATTGAACTAGGGACGGTTGGTATTCAACTTGCTTTTGCCATATTGGGTCCTCACTCCTCATGGATGATAGGGAGTATCATAATTGTGGCCAATTGGATCACCATTATTAAGAAGGCGTCCATCTTAAATGTTCCCAATATTGAATAATCAGTAACCCAATATATAAATATTCAAACAAAAAATTACAATAATGAAATTAAAGATTTTCAGGAAAAAAAAAAAAAAAGCAATGAAAACTTGAAACACTCGTTCTTTTTGGACGTCTTCTTTTTGAAGGGTATATCAGAAACATTAATTAGTTCAATAATCAAACCAGACTGTGGCAGAGAGCACTTGGGTTTCGAGAACAAAACGTATTGTGGAGAAGCAGATATAACAGCATATGTATGTTAATAAATTATTTGGCGATAAAAAAAAAATGTTAATATATTATTAAATTATATTAGTTTGATTTGGATTTACGATTTCCGTTAAGTGATGTAACAAAAAAAAAATGTCCTTTAAGTATCATTAATTATATTAATAAATTAAACTCCACTGTGTTAATTTCATAAATATGTCCTTTTTTCTTTTTAGGTTAAATGTTACTTTTTGTCCTTTATGTTTTTGTGTTTTTTCGTTTTTGTACAAAATATTTTAAAAGTTTCATTCTGGTCCTTTATGTTTTCGAAAGATATCGTTTTGGTCATTTCTTTAATTTTCCGTCTAAAACGTTAGTGTTATGTTAACATTTAAATTTTGAAATAATTAATTGAATATAGTGACGGCTAAAAACCGTCACTATCTTTATTTTATTTTAAAAATATAAACCACTAAAAAAAATATCATCTCCTCCGGCCTCTCTGAGTTTTACTTTACCCTCTTCCAGATCTGAGTTCCCTCATCCTTGAACTCGTTGAGGCACACTGTTAGCGGAGTTTGACACCGACAATGGAGGCGCGTTTGGTGGATTTGACACCGATTTGGGGTTCTAAAGGGGGCGAAACTAGTATTGGGTTCAGGAACCTGAAACTAGTATGATGATGACCTTGACGGTGGAGACTGCAGATAACATATAAAAGGTGTTCCTGTCTGAGGATGTTGGGGTGATCTTCTACTCCTTACTTCGAGGTCTTCTGTAGATGTCCGAACCCTTCTATACAAATGATGGGGGTACCTGCAAAAGGCACTCCAATACTCAAGTCAGGTTTCAACTCAGAGCATTTAATGTGAGTAATAAATGAGGGTCAAAAGTCCTTTACCTTGAGGGGTGTACCCCTTTTTATACTTATTTTACTGGGATTGGACCCTTATGGGCCCTGACCACTTCTTAATATTTAGTCCATATTAATTAAGGTTGCTTAATCACCTCCTAATCTTCGATTTACCTTGATAAGGGCCTTTTAATAGGATCTCATTAGCCGAATGCTATCCCCAATATTCGGCCGTAGTGGTACCGAATACTCCTATGATGGTATTGAGCGTAAGGAGAGTGTTCGGCCAAGTTTAAGCCGAGCACTCACCTTTTTACGAGGTGTACTTGGTTGTTTGTGGTGGAGGGTATTCAGCTATTTATAGCCGAATACCCCACCAGTATACATGCCGCCCAGCCTCGAGGAACTAGTTGTGACGAGGAGGCTTTGATTCGAACTGGGCACCTCGTTGTGTCATTTCAGATTCTGCCACTATAGCTGAAAAAATCTGTTTAGGTGAAGGGATCGAGGCATTGCGTTTTTATGAACCGTTAGATCTGGATTAATCTAACGGTTGGCAGCGTTTGAACCTTTTGGACCGTTATGGGCTTGGGTCTTATAAATAGGGTGAGGGATGTCGTCTTTGCATCCCTTATTTACCATTCAACAAATTCTTCGTATTTCGCTCTCTGCCGAATACTTCCTTCTAGCTTCTTCTTTTTCGTCTTAATCAAGGTACGAGAGTTCGGCTTTTCCTCTTCCATTTTTCGTTACCATGAGTTCGTCTGGTCATAAGCTTTCCGGGGGAACCGAGGTGGTTGATCTTCGGTCACCAGCCTCGGCTAGTGGGGAGTCTTCGATTTCTTCGTCTTCGTTTTCATCTTCTTGTCCTTCAACGTCCCCCTCCTCGTCTCCTGTCCGAGAGGGGGTGGGTGAGAACATGGTGTCCCATTCGACTGGAAATGATAATTCCAGCCAAAAGCCGAAGCGTAGGCCTCGGGTTACACAAGGGAAACGAGTGTTCCCGCCGATTACCCTGGATGGGTACACATGGGTACACGGGGAGGTCGGGTCCTATTGGTCTCGGTACGATGATAAGCGTAGTGTGTCCAATTTTGTAAATTATGTAGATGTGTCTTCCATCCTTGAGGATAATTTGTGTCCTATAATGTTACAGTGTTGTCAGTGTGAGACAAATGCCAAATTTGTTTTCATGGGAAAGGGTCAGTCTCTGAGGGACTTCTTTTACATGTATGATTGTGTCTTTCGTGACCTACATGTAACGGTTCCCTTTGATGATTTTACAATGGGGGTGCTTCGGGTTTTGAACGTGGCACTCTCTCAGCTGCATCCGAACGGGTGGGCTGCGATCCAAGCATTCCGTGCCCTTTGTATTTTTAATTTTATAGAGTCTTCAGTGAGTGTATTTTTGTACTATTTTTGTACTCGCCCCAAGAGTGGTTTATGAGTATCCTTAATAAGGAAACCGAAAAGACCCTTATTCCAATCTTTTACTACTTCTTACAAAAACTTCAAAATCGGCTTCTTTAAAGTGGTAGTGAAGCCGAATATATGGGCTAACCACTTCTATGATAGGGGTGGGAAGCCCTTATTTCCTTTTTATTGGGAGAGAACCCCTCGGTGTTATGACAAATTTTTGAAGTCTATGATGACCGAAAGGGAACGCAAGGACCTCCTCTTTCTTGAGTCCCTCCCCCGAAAGCTTCCAGCTAGGCAGCTTGTGGCCTTGTTTAATTCTTCAACTGTTTTAGCCGATATGTTCGGTAAGGCCTTGGTTCTTTCTTTTCTGTTGTTTTTGTACTTAGTTCACCTGATTAACTAAGTGTTTTGTGGGGTGTAGGTATTATGGCCGATGTGGGTGGTGATGTCTTTTCTTTCCGGAATGCTAGGAAGAATAGGGCTCAAGCTGCGAGGAACACCTCGAGTGCTGCTTCCGTGCCTCCTATTGTGAAGCAACCAACGCCAAGGCCATGTCTGGTAGATACCGTACCCCCTTCGACGGGAGAAAAGAAAAATAAGGACAAAGATCACAAGAAAAGGCACCGAAGCCGTGAGGCCTCGGAGGAGGAAAAGGCAAAGAAGCTGAAACAACAGACCTTGGACTTTTCGGCTTCGGGGTCTTTGGCTTCCATCCCTGCTCTAACTGCCGACGGTTTCTTTTCGAAGGATTTTCAGCCAAAGAAAATGGTCAGTTCCAGTGACATTTTAGAGACTGGAAAGAATATCTTGAATAAGGTTGAAGTTGCTTCCAACTGGTTAGCCTATTGTGAGTTTCAGGCAAGGGCTTCGGCCATTGCTTATCACATGTTCATGAATCCGCTAAAGGAGACCGAGAAGCTAAAGAAGAGTTTGAAGGAATCACAAGCTTCTAACCAACAGGCTTTGGAAGCCAACATAGTTTTAGCGGACATAACGCTCGTTTGAAGGATGAGGTGAAGCACCTTTCGGTTGGCCTTGATGACCTGAACACCAAAGTCCTAATGGTCGAGAAGGATGCTAAACTTCAAGCCGAAGAGATCGAGGGTTTGAAGGTGCTACTAGCTCAAGCCAAAGAAGAGAGGCATGTTGAACGCTCTGCCAAGGAACAGATTATTACTTCGGCGTAGGATAAAATTTTTGCCGAGCATGAAGCCGGGTTCCTCCATGCTGTTCGGCAAATGTTGTTCTTCTATGATGTTCATAACCCTACCATTTTTGACATGGAGAAGGACGTCTACCAAGGCCGTTTGCTACCTCCTGATGATATTCCTGAGATGCGATTCTTGAGAATCCTCTTCCTCAGTCGGCTCCGGATGGTGACGGTGATGATGGGACCAATGAGGAGAACAGAGAAAGTGTTGCCGGTGTTGTGGCCCAAGAGGATCTGGCTAAATGAAATATTTGTAACTTGGGCCGTTAGAGCCCCCTTCTTTTTTTTTTAAGAGGAATTTTGTAAATCTCATTTTGTAATTAATGAAGTATGACCTTTATCTTTCGACATCCGTCTTCTCGTTTTATACTTAGAATAGTTTCGCAAACTTGTTTTCGGTTGATAACTTTGCAAGAATTGTTTTCTTCCTTTTATTAACTATGGAGATCAACGCTTGAGTTTTTTGTAAACATAATCCGAATGGTGCATCCTTAGCCAAGTAGGAGTACTCGGGAGGGAAACCATCTGCAAGAAAATCTGAATAGTGCATCCTTAGCTGAGTAGGAGTACTCGGGAGGGAAACCATCTGCGAGAAAATCCAAATGGTGCATCCTTAGCCGAGTAGGAGTACTCTGGAGGGGAACCATCTGCTAGAAAATCTGAATGGTGCTGAAAAAATGGTCATATAGTAGGTATGGAAGATAAGCTTCATTGATTTAATTGAAAAGGTGTGTCTCGTTAAAACCTCATCGGTAAAAACCCTTTCACATTTTTTTAGGGATAAAAATCAAGTAAGGAAAAAGAGTACAACACCCGGTTACATAATCAACTAAAATAATACTTAAGGTGTGTCGAGTTCCATGTTCTCGGCACCACCTTTCCTGAAAAGCTCTTCCAACTTGTATGCTCCGTTGTTGAGGGTTTGCCGAATTCTGAATGGGCCATCCCAATTAGCGGCTAGCTTCCCTTCCCGGGTATCTCTTCGTGCATCACCTTACATTCTTAGGACCAAGTCTCCTCCCTTAAAATCCCTCGGCTTCAGCTTCAAGTTGAACCTTCTGGTCATTCTCTGCCTGCATGCTTCGGCATTGAGGCATGCTTGGTTGCGTACCTCATCAACCAGGTCGAGTTCACATCTTAAGGAGTCTTCATTTTCGGCTGCTTCAAAGTGTTGCTTCCGGAGTGAGGGTTCCCCTACTTCTACCGGAATCATTGCTTCGGTTCCATACACCATTCTGAAGGGTTTTTCTTTGATCGTTGTTTATGGGGTGCACCGGTAAGCCCACAAAATTTTCGGTATTTCTTCTGCCCATGCGCCTTTGGCCGCACCCAATCTCTTCTTCAATTCTCCCATGATGACTTTGTTGGCGGATTCAGCTTGTCCATTCATTTGTGGGTGCTCGACCGAGGTCACCATGTGTTTTATTCCCAGGCCTTCCAAGAAGATATTCAATTTTTTGTCCGTAAACTGCAGGCCGTTATCAGTGATGATCATGCAAGGAATGCCGAAACGTGTGATTATGTTCTTCCATAAGAACTTCTGTACATTTTGGGCCGTGATGGTTGCTAGAGGTTTGGCTTCTATCCACTTTGTGAAGTAATCGACAGCTACTATCAGGAACTTGCACTGCCCCTTAGCTGTGGGAAAGGGTCCCAAGATATCGGTTCCCCATATAGTGAAAGGCCAGGGTGACGAAATAGCGTGTAGTTCGTCGGCTGGCTAGTGAACAAGGTTACCATGCTTTTGGCACTGGCTGCACTTTTTTACATATTCGGCACAATCAGTCTTGAGGGTCGGCTAATAATACCCTGCTTTGAGTACACGAGTGGCCATTGTTCGGCCACCTGAATGCATTCTGCATATCCCCTCGTGCAGTTCTCTTATGACATATTCGGCCTGGTCCTTGTCCAGGCATTTGAGTAATGGTGTGGAAAACCCTCTTCTATACAATTCTCCAACGACCAGGACGTATCTTGCTGCCGCGGTTCGCAACTTCTTAGCCTTGCCTTTGTCTTCCAGAAGGGTGCCTTTCGACAGATATTATTGGATGTCAGCTATCCAACTATCTTTAGATGCCGAGATTTGCATGCACTCTTCGGCAGTTATACTTGGTTCCGGTAACATCTCTTGAATGAATGTCCTTAGTTGTCTGGGTTTCTGAGTACTGGCCAATTTGGCAAGCTGATCAGCTCGGTTGTTGTGTTCTCGGGCCAAATGCTTTACTCAGACCTCGTCGAACTCTTGCTTCAGTTGCATGAAAGCGTGGTAATACTTCAGCAACTGTGGGTCTTTGACTTGGAAAGCACCATTAATCTGTTTGGCTACAATTTGGGAATCACTCCAACATTCTACTTTCCGAGCTCCAATTTCCTTTGCTAGTTTGAGTCCGACCAATAAGGCTTCGTACTCGGCTTGATTATTGGATGCTTTAAATCTGAATCTCACAGACTGTTCTAGTCGTATCTTGTTTGGTCCTTCTAACATGATGCCTGCTCCGCTTCCTTTTTGATTGGACGAACCGTCCACATGAACTACCCACCACTCGTCTTCAAAGCTCTCGACCGAGTGTAGCTCATTGACAAAGTCTGCCAAAAATTGTGCTTTGATGGGGCCTCTCGGCTCGTACTTGATGTCGAAGTCTGATAGCTCTACGGACCA
The DNA here is from genome assembly GCA_026413185.1 of Pueraria montana var. lobata. Lineage (NCBI taxonomy): Eukaryota > Viridiplantae > Streptophyta > Magnoliopsida > Fabales > Fabaceae > Pueraria > Pueraria montana. The sequence goes on from CM048654.1 coordinate 56,374,717, forward strand.
CGCCATCATCCTTCCGGCTAGCTCGGGTTTCTTTAGTACTTTCGCAATAGGACAATCAGTTCTGACAATCACCTGGTGCCCTTGGAAATATTGTCTCAGGCGTCTTGCAGTATTAACTAGTGCTAAAGCCGCTTTTTCTATTGTTTGATACCTGGTTTCAGATTCTTGTAGCACTCGGCTGATAAAATATATAGGAGCCTGACCTTCTTCATGTTCTTATGCCAGCACTGCGTTAATGGCTTGTTGGGATACCGAGATGTACAGCACCAGATTTTTTTGGGGATCCGATTTCTTGAGTATGGGCGGGGCCGAAAGGGTTTTCTTGAGTTCTTGAAAAGCTTCTTCACACTGTGGGTTCCATGAAAAGTTCTTGTTTACCTTCAATAGTTGCATGATAGGTCTCGCCTTTTCAGCTATCCTAGGTAGAAATCACGATAGGGAGGTGATTCTTCCAGCGAGCCTCTGGACTTCCTTTGGCATTTTCGGGCTTCTCATGGAAATGACAGCCTGACACTTATCAGGATTTGCTTCTATGCCTTGGCACGTTAACATGAAACCCGTAAATTTTCCTCCTTGTACACCGAAAACACACTTTTCAGGATTCAAACGCATATTGCGTTTTCTGATTTCAGCAAAGATTTCTTCCAGGTCGCTCGTGTACATCTCGACCTTCGCAGATTTGACCACCATATCATCAACATATACCTTCAGGTTTCATCCGAGTTGTCTTTGGAAAACCTTATCCATCAGCCTTTGGTAAGTGGCTACAGCGTTCTTCAGTCCAAAAGGCATGACTTTGTAGCAGTAATTGGCTGATTTGGTTATGAAGGCAGTTTTGTCTTCGTCTCGTGGGTACATTCGAATCTGATTGTATCCTGAATATGCGTCCAAGAAACTGAGGCAAGAGTGTCCGGCTGCCCCATCGACTAGTCAGTCAATGTTTGGTAGTGGGTATGCATCCTTTGGATAGACTTTGTTCAGATCCGTGTAGTCTGTGCACATTCTCCATTTGCAGTTCGTCTTCTTTACCATGACCACATTGTCAAACCAAGTGGTATATTTGACTTCTCGGATGAAGTGGGCCATTTTCAATTTGGATACTTCCTCTTTTACAGCTTTTCGTCTTTCTTCACCCATCTTTCTCTTCTTTTGAGCAATAGGTCTTGCTTCTCGACATATTGCGAATTTGTGGCAGTGAAATTTCGAGTCGATACCCGGCATGTCCGAGGCTCTCCAGGCAAATAATTCAGCATTCTGCTTTACGGCATTTTGGATTTGAAGTTTATCTTTCTCTAGCAAGTTGCTGTCGTTGTATGGGATTTGGGCAGCTGCCTCTCCAATCTGAAACGTACCGATCTCCTCGTTTGGTTCGACCCGCATGCCTTCATCGGCTCGGGGATCTAAGTCCAGGGTTTGAGCTGAAGGTTCGGCTGCCGAGATCAAGTGCACCGCCCTATATTGTTCTTCTTTTAGTTGGGTGACTTTGAGACTGGCCAGGTAGCACTCCCTGGCCGCCTTTTGGTCGGCATGAATTGTGATGACTATGCCTCGGTCCGATGGAAATTTCATGGCAAGGTGTGGAGTGGAGACTATAGCTCCGAGAGTATTCAGAGATGTACATCCGAGCAGTATATTATACGAGGTGTTAGCGTGTACTACTATAGACCTAACTCTTATAGTTTTGCACTCCTTCCCCCCGTATCCGAAGGTTGTGTCCAGCTCTATACACCCCCTGGTGCTAACCCTTTCACCTGAGAATCCGACCAGGGGTTCGTCATACGTCATAAGTTTCCCCTCCAGTATATCAAACTGCTTGAAGGTACTCCAATACAGGATGTCGGCTGAACTTCCTTGATCTATCAGAGTTTTTTGGACTGTGCAATCTGCTATGTCTATACTGATGACCATTGGATCATCTTGTATGGGATCAGACCCTTGAAAGTCCGCGTCGGTGAATGTGATGGGCGGCATTTTTAGCTTGCTTATGGCCGATGTCATGTTGACTGATCGAACTAATCGAAGATGTTTTTTCCTGGCCTATGATGTACTTCCTCCTCCTGCGAATCCTCCCGCAATTGTATTTGTGACCTTTCGGGGTTTAGACGATTTTGTTTCGTGTCGTTCCCGGGACCTGCTTCTTGGTCTTTCAGTCATGTTCTTGGTCGTAACTGAAGTCCCTCCTGTAAGTTCTGTCATCGTCTTTGTATTTCGAGAACTGGGGCCTTTCAGTTCTAGGATCGCGGAGGAAATCTTTGAGATGCCCCATCTTAATGAGGTCCTCGATCTTCTCTTTGAGTGTTGTGCATTCTTCGGTCGAATGACCTTTATTGCGGTGATATCGGCATTGTTTCCTGTAGTCGGCTTTTGGGGGGTGTTGGCTCTCTTTGGCACCGCCAAAATCTCTGTTGCCAGGGCCTGTTCGAGTATCTGGGAGCGGCTAGTGTTGAGGGGGGTGTAGGCCGTGTACCGGGAGCCACGGTACTCCCGTTCCATGTGAAACTTATCCTTACCCTTTCCCTGATTATCTTTTTCATGCTCCTTCCTTCCTGTGCTGGCTTCCGCTCGGACTTGGTTCCAGTACTCGGACAGCTCCTCCATCTGCATGTATTTTACTGATCTTCGGCGGAGGTTGTCCATGTCCAGTGCCAATTTTTTGCAGAGGCTATTGATGAAAACCCCCGACTTAAGGGTCGTCACGAGATGATGCATGGCTACTGCTGGATCAAGGTTTCAGATGTTTAGGGCAACTTGGCCGAACCTTTCTATGAATGTTCTAAGGGATTCCCGCTTTTCTTGCCGAATGTTTACCAGTGCGACTGAAGTCAAGTGATGAGGTCTGCTTGTTGCAAATTGATTGTCGAATCTAGTTGAAAGTGTTTCAAAATTATCAATGGAACTGGGTGGGAGCCGTGTGAACCAGTTTAGAGCTTGTCCCTTTAGGGACGTGGGGAACACTCTGCATAGGATGGCGTCTTCGGCGGTGTAAAGGCTAAATTGGGTGACGTATGCGTCTATGTGTTCATCCAGGTCAGTGCTACCATCATACCGGTCAAAGCTGAGGCTTTTCCAGTTTGGGGGAAGAGGGGTTTCCATGATTCCGGAAACGAAAGGGTGCCTGCAGGGGTGTGACTGAGTGTTGGCGGTAAAGGTCGAAGGCCGATTGGTTGCCCCATGGATACTAAGGTTGGCCATAGACTCACCCTCATGTTGCTTGTCTGGTGCCTGATCCTCGAGTTTCGAAGATCGGTTCAGATTTCTCAGCTCGGCGTTCTCCTGTCATAGGGTCGATATCTCCAGTGCATGCTGCCTTCTCATTGCCGACATATCGACTCTTAGCTGTCTTAATTTCGACGACAAATTCGTTTGGTCTTCCACCTACTCCATGTTCTCGCCGACGAGGTGATGTCCTTGTACGTGTTGTTGCCTGGCTTGTGCCGATAGTTCAAGTATGTCCATGTGTGCGTGACTTCGGGTAGTAACCATTCCTTGAGGGGCTACAGGGTAAGTTTTACCGATCCCCACGGTGGGCGCCAAAATGTTCCTGTCTGAGGATGTTAAGGTGATCTTCTACTCCTTACTTCGAGGTCTTCTGTAGATGTTCGAATCCTTCTATGCGAATGATGGGGGGTACCTGCAAAAGGCACTCCAACGCTCAAGTCAGGTTTTGGCTCAGAGCATTTAATGTGAGTAATAAATGAGGGTCAAAAGTCCTTTACCTTGAGGGGTATACCCCCTTTTATACTTATTTTACTGGGCCTGGACCCTTATGGGCCCTGACCACTTCTTAATATTTAGTCCATATTAATTAAGGTTGCTTAATCACCTCCTAATCTTTGATTTACCTTGATAAGGGCCTTTTAATAGGATCTCATTAGCCAAATGCTATCCCCAGTATTCGGCCGTAGTGGTACCGAATACTCCTATGATGGTATTGAGCGTAAGGAGAGTGTTCGGCCAAGTTTAAGCCGAGCACTCACCTTTTTACGAGGTGTACTTGGTTGTTTGTGGTGGAGGGTATTCGGCTATTTATAGCCGAATACCCCACCGGTATAAAAGGTGTTTAACATCAAAGCATGACTTGAATCAATGGTAATAACGCAATCATATCCTAACTTGATTAAATTGTAATTGGTTGTTGGAAGGGTGGGTGCGTGTAATTGGTTGTTGGAGGGGGGTACGTTTTGACAACTATAATCTCCCTCACGTCCCTCCTCCTCCATCAAACATTGCAACGGCCGAAGCACAGACGGCGACAGTGGCAGGACCTCGACTCTGTATACGGTGGCACCTTTGGCCGGAAAGAAGAACTCCCTGGAAGAGGATGAAGCAAAACTTAGATCTGAAGAGGTTGAAGGAGATCATATTTTTTAGTGGTTTATATTTTTAAAATAAAATAAAGATAGTGGCAGTTTTTAATCGTCACTATATTAAATTAATTATTTTAAAATTTAAATGTTAACGGAACGCTAACGTTTTAGATGGAAAATTGAAGAAATGATCAAAACAATACCTTTCTAAAACATAAAAGACCAGAACAAAACTTTTAAAACATTATGGACTAAAATGAAAAAACACTAAAACATAAAGGATCAAAAGTAACATTTAGCCTTCTTTTTATCGTATTACTATCCACTGTTATCATTTTCGTTTTATCTCTTATGGTCCATTTGATTGGAAGGAAGGAAGAAAAATTTTGAAATTTGAATTGGAAAGAAAATGGAAGGAAGGAAAAATTTTAAAATTTGTTTCTAAAAGTCAACTTTTCTCTTTTTTTCCTTCCTCTTTCTCTCCAACCAAACAAAAGAAAATGTTTCGTTATCCATGTTTTCTTTTATCTCTATTTTCTTTCCTCCTATTTCCTCTCCTACCAAACATAGGGTTAAAGTATGCTCATTAGCTTCAATTAACTTCTTTAAATACATCCAATCAACTATTAGGGGGTGTTTGTTTCACGGAATTATCTTGCATTTTCGGGAATATGAAGGTGAGAATGTTTATTCCCATGTTTGTTAGGAGGTTATTAGAAAAAATTCTCAGGTATCTTTTATTCCCATGAAAGTTGCATTCCTATGTCTACATAGCTTTTATTCCCATGCTAATAGGGTGGGAAAGTTACGTTCCCATGAGAATGTGAGAAGTTATTTTCTAACTTCACTATAACTTCCATTTTTACTTTTATTTTTTATTTATTATTTTAAAACTTTAAAATTCCTAGGAATGTTAAAAGTTAACCAAACACATTTTTATAGGCTAAATGTCACTTTTGGTCCTTTATGTTTTAGCATTTTTTCGTTTTGGTACATTAAGTTTTAAAAGTCTCATTTTGGTCCTTTATGTTTTTGAAAGTTTCATTTTGATAATTTTTTTTTATTTTCCGTTATAAACGTTAAGGTTTCGTTAACTTTTAAATTTTAAAATAATTAATTTAAAACAGTGGTGGCTAAAAACCGCCACTATGTGTAATAATATTTTCACAAATAACAATCCTACTATAAAAAATTAGTTTAAACATTGTAGCGGCCTTAAGCCGCCACTATAATAATTTTAATTTATAAAAATACCCAACTCGTTCCCAAATCCCTAATATTCAAACCCAATTTCATAATCCAATCATCAATCTCAGAACAACCATACATACAACAAAATCAAATGCAGCCAGCCATAACACAAATCAATAAATCTCCAAATCCCAATATTAATGAACAATCAATCTCATATCATCCTTAAGCGTAACACTAACACTAACATGAATTTTTATTTACTCATCGGAACTTCACAATTGAGATTTCGTAAATGTTGATTAAAAAACGATGGTAAAAGAAACAAAGAGGAATGGACCTCACCTCAGCTATATCAAAATTGCGATCGACGAGTCGGTGCTCGGAGTTCCCCAAATCAGAAACCCAATGCCGCCATGCTCACGTGCACGTATCCGTCGTGCTCAGAAATCGCATGGAGCAGCGTCGCCGACCCTAGAGAGGGCGATCTTGTTCTCAAGCCTCGCCTTTCGCTCCTCGTCCCTCTCCCTCTCTCCTCGCTCCTCCGTAACCGCCCTACCAAATCCGTCATTAGCCTCCTCTAAATCTTCCACTCTAACAACAACAACGCTTCAGATTTACACAGATCTACACAGACGAAGGCGCCTTTTTCCCTTTCGTGAGCTCCGTCACCGTCGTTGTCTTCAACTTGCCAGCCAAGTGGGGAGTCAGAGAGAAAGTTTGGAAGGGAGGGCTTTGGGTGGGAAGAGAGAGGCGGCGGTGACGACAGTGGAAGAATGGTTTGCGTTTGGGGTAGGGTTGAGAGTGAAGAGTGTGGAGAGGGCTCAAGCGTTTAGGGGTAGGGTCGACAGTTCCTATATTTTTTCTAGAAAAAACACGTAGTGGCGGTTTTTAGCCGCCACTATTTTAATTTAATTATTTCAAAATTTAAAAGTAGTGAGAGATTGGAATAGATGCATGATGACTTAGATTAGATTCGATCTTCATTACTACCATTAATGTATCCAAATTTGTGTTGTTACTCGAAAAGTTATTTGTGACTACACACGAGTGCGCGAAGAGAATGTTGTCCTTGATGTTTAAAATCACAATCAATCACGAATTACACACGAACCACAAATTGACCTACTCACAAACCATGAACTGATCATTCACGAATCACAATCTATGAACAAGTATGATCACGAACACATGAAGCTTGAGACATGCGAAATCACATTGTCCTCAAAGACTTTTGTCACAGCCATGACGTCACCTACCGTGATTTGAAATCGGAGAATGTGTTCATCGACGAGAACGATGACCTTAAAATATGCATGTTTTGTCGGCATTGCTATTCATGTCATGCAACATGCCGTGACTTTGAGTAGGGACGGATCCAAAATTCTATGGAAGGGGGGCCGTTTTTTTTTTTCTTTACAATTATTTAAATATCTATTTTTTAATAAATAATTATTTAACAATTAATGACTTCTATAAAAATATTTACCAGTTTTACACATAAAATTAAAGCTAATTTTTATTTCAAACAATAAAAATAAGAAAACATAATAAAAACATCACCGAAAAAAGATACTATCAATTATTTAAAAAAATTAAGGAAATGTAATACTTATTTCTTAAAAATTTTGTTGAATAGTAACTTCCCAATATAAATCTACTAAATTATTGGGTAGTTTGTATGGATATTCTATCTACTTGTCAATTTTATTTATTATATTTTTCAATTAATTTAATCAAAGTTCTTGTTAATAAATCATTGTCCATATTAAGTTACTCTTAAGTTTTTTATTTTATTTTTTATTTTTTTACAAGTTAATCTTAAGATTGATAAGTACTAAGACTTAAACCTCTGCATATATTTACTCATCAAATCCCGAGGTTTATTAAAGCGGTCATGATAGTAAAAAACACTAACATACAATAAGGATGGTAGAAATTATTAGCTTATATTGAATATAAAACAATAATATTGTTAAAAGTTATAGGTTTGATTTTTTTTTTTTTTTTATCATTCAAAATGATACAAACAAGAACTAACACCTACTAAAAGCAACACCTAAGGTGTCAGCCAAGATAAAAGAACTAAGTTGTGGGCCGGGGACAATCCTCCCATGTTACAAATATACTATCAAAAGATGAACCATGTTTAACTAACCAATCGGCACAATGATTTCCTTCTCTCAAGGAATGATGAAAAGAAAGAAGCCAAGGCTTTGCTTCATAACCTTTTATCCTGTTGATGATGGATGCTAAAAGTTATATGTTTGACTGATTAGTGTATGTTATTTTTTTATAAGCCTACATTAATATTAATATTGCTTGAGAGTGGAATAAGTAATGCCAATTCAAGACAGCAAAAAATCAAGACAAAGAGGAACCAATGACAGTAAGCCACTGGTGATGTTAATACGAACAAGAGAAACCAGCCTAATATTCTTATACATATGCTAATTGCCCAACCCTTTATAGAAACCAAGTCACATCACATGTAAAGAGGGGTAAAAAAATTGATCTGAGGGAGGGGGGCCCAGGACCCCTGCCTGCCGCCCTTGAATCCATCTCTGACTTTGAGGGAGCAGACGAGGCAGCCTTAGAGATTGAGCCACCACTTGCAAACCAAAGAGTTCAAGTTTCGTTGAGAAGGGAAATCAGAGAGCAATGCCAGGATTTTGAGGAGAAGCTCGTCGGACAAGAGAAGGGTTCGATCGATGACGATGGTGAAATGGGAGAGAATAGGGTTGGATTTGTCAATGGTGCGAGGAGAAGAGAGAGGAATGGCAAAACGGATTGATCCGGCCCGTTTTGGCCCGTCCCGCCTGTGGCCCGCTAAAAATGGGCCGGGCCGGCCCGCCATAGTTAGGATGGGCTAGACAACTTGGTCTGCTCCGCCTAAGAGTGGGTTGGCGGGCTGGCTGCCAGAATTAAAAAAAAATTAAGTTTTTTAATTTATTGCAAATAAGACATAAATAAAATGACCTTGAATTACTTGTATCATAAAAGGACAGTAGATAGCGCTTTTGTTACTGTGAAGTGTGAACACAATTAAAAACAATTGTAATATTGTTTCATTTTCTCCAATAAATCACAAACTAATAGTCTTTCAACACCACAAGTTCAACATCATCATGAATAACATCTTAAAGAGGCTTAAATATTGTTCCATTTCATTCAAAAGTTCAACACCACAAACTAATAGTCTTTTAAAAGTACACAACAAAATATTAATAGTTCATAATAACTTATGTTATTTTAGATATATTATTTAAAAAATAAAACAAAATTAATAAGTAGTGGCGAGCCAGCTCGCCCTGCCCCGCCTTTGGCCCGGCGGGTTGGCGAGCTAGGCGGGGCAAGCCAAGGCGGGCTGGTGGGCTGAAAACCCCATCCCGACCCACCAAAATCGTGGTGGGCTGGCGAGCCGGCCCGCCTGGCTTGGCCTACTTTGCCATCCCTAGAGAGGGAGTGAAGCTTCATCGCCATTACCATTTGGTTTAGGGGTTTTCAATTACTTTGGGTTTGTGATTTGGATGGTATAGATTTGGGTTTGTGATTTCTGGTTGTATATCAAGGCTATATCCAACACTCACGCGCACACGTTGTATTTTGATTTGGATTGTATAGATTTGGGTTTGTGATCTAGGTTGTGAATCTTGTGATATGGGTCTTGAACATTTTTTATATTTAACCAATAACGTTTCTGGTAGCTTTAGATCGCCAGAAAAGTTATATCAATTTTATATTGCACTAACAAATTAGTAGCGATTAAAAATTGCCAGAAATATCACACATGTCATCACTTAATGGCTCACACTAACGGCGAGGACTAAAAACATACTTTCTCCGTCCTTATTTATAAGACCCTTTTAACTACTTCACACTCCTTAAGAAAAGTAGTTAATTTAGTTAGTCATATTAAATTTGTCAATAATGAGTATTGTTCTTCCAAAAGTACCCTTAACTTTTCTTGAAATTAATCATCCCTCTCCACTTAATTGCTTCTCATCTAATTAATTAATGATTTGAGAGAGAATAATTAATTAAGGGTATTATAGGAAAAAAAATTAATTAATTAATACATCTAGAAATTAGAAAAGAGTCTTATAAAAAGAGATAAACAATTTTTCAAAAATTGTCTTATAAATAGGAACGGAGGGAGTAATATAAAGATTTATGAGGGACCAAAACTAGTCAAACATTTTATAAGAGACTAAAAAAGAAAATCGGTATACAATGAGGGATTAAAAATATATTTTACCCTTAATTTTACTCACTTTCCAAACATACCAACCCTAACATGAGTTCAAAATAGATTAAGAACATGTTTGTTTAGACGTTTTCAACGGACTTTGCATCTTTTCAAGGCATAAAATGTAAAAGTAACAATTTTGTTACTTCTGCATTTTATACATGGGAAAGTGTGAAAGTCCGTTACAACGTCTAAACAAACATGCTCTAAGGTGCAAAAGTCGTTTGGCATAGGCTTCTATGACATTGATGTGTGTTTGGTATCCCATTGAAACCACGTTCAGCAGGGTTTTCTCACTTTTCAAGACAAGAAAGTAGATGCAAATCCTTTATTTCTTTAGAATGAAAGCTAATTACGTTCAACGTAACTGTTATCCAAACACGCTCTGAGCGTTTGGAGAGGACAAGCGTTTACATATCAACCACGGTCCACGGATATATCTTCTCATATCTGTGATTCTTACCTGTGTATGAACATTTTCCAGGAACAATTAAATTTTGAGTACAAACCCCCAACTAATAATTGACTAGCAAAACAATGAATGCCAAAGGAATCTGTCAATTTAGACTAGAAAATATGTGTTTGTTTTAAAGACGCCAGACATGCAAAGTTGTTATACAGTACTACTATCACTCATCGGTCTGCTACTCTAATTAATTGTCCCTTAAAATTCAAATTTTGACATCGTCAACAATTATGATGTATGTATTGCCATATTTATTTATTATGAAAAAGGAGGTTTCCTTTCAGAACCACGGCATATGCAATGCAAAATTATGCGGGTTCGTATGTCATATTATAATGTCTAAATTGTATCCTTCTTTTTTCAAGAGATATTTAAATTACTGCACGTTTCTCGTTTAATTTTAAAAATTATATTCAACATATCTGTTAAAAGATAAATATGCAGTTACATTATGATTATTTTTTAATCTAAAGGTTAATATACGTGAGCTTTTTTTTCTGATTATGTAAACAAACTTCTTTAATAATATTCTTTTCGATCTCTCTTTGATTATCGATGTCATTAGTGGTTTTGAACTTATTAATTGTGAAGTTTTATATTTTTAATTGAAGGTAGATGAAGTTCAACAACTATTATTAATTAACATGATTTCCATCCAACTTCTTGGTTTTTTATTTTTTTAATTTAACATTTATTCGATGATATGTAAACTTCTTGTCTTTCATACAGGATATTTGTGGTGTTAATTAAAAAAAAAATCCATTGTTCTACTATTATTAGAATAGTATACATATAAATAAATTTTATCATTGGACACGTGAATTAATTGATATAAAGTTATTTCAGCTTAACTAATGATCATTTGTTTTCAAGTCTTGGACATACAACTACATTAAATACTCAAAACAAAATTATCGTCCATAATGATTCTAGGTACAAAGTTTAAACATGATTGTCTCTCATGGTTTAGAACAAAAAATACATATATAAATTTTTCTTGAGAGCGATTTAACTCTCTCTCTCTCTGTATATATATACTCCTTCCCATCCAATACTCAGATCGATGGCAGAGCAATCTATGGTTTAACCATATATACGCTTTAGCTTAATTTGTATACTTTTCCCTTTCAAGATGGCTTACTTTAAGAACCTTATGATAGGCATGGTTTTAAAATTAATGAATTATATAAAAAAAAAATTAAATTTCTTTCCTTGAATAATTTATATGAATCTATAGTATATATTTTCCTTGAAAATTCATTTCTACAAATTAATGAATAAATTTTAATGGTCTATATTGAATTTAAATAATTAAGGTACAAACATTAATCCGAAGTAAATAATACATTTAATTTATCAAAATCATTTCAATAATTATTTAAATTTTTCAACCAATCCATTTGAAATTGTGCGTTAATTGAGAAAATAATATTCAATTTGTTATTTTAAATAATTTTTCTGATTTTAATAGTATATATATTGATTTTAAATAATTAAGGTACAAATACTAATCTAAAGTAAATAATGCATTTAATCTTTCAAAAATAAGTTCAACTAATTATTTAAAATTTTCAGCCAATTTAATCGTTATATTCATAACCGAGAAAAAAATTCAACTTTTTAGCTTGAATAATCTTTGTTATTTAATTTATATTAATATTTATTTTATAATTTAGAAATTATTACAACACCTTTATTACTTTTACTAAAATAATTTTCATAACTGGTCATCTACTTTTATTAAAATATTTTTTAAGAAATCTTTATTTCAATATTTGTTACTTTATTGTTTGTAACTATTAATTTATTTTTTTGTTTACTAATACACGTAAACAGAAACGTCAAAATTATATAATTTAAAAATTGAAAGTCTAATTTTAAATATTTAAATATTCGTAACTGCAGAATACAATAATGAAATATAAAAATTTTATTCAAAATTATAAAATTAGGACTTTCAATTTTGAATTATGCTTCAATTTTTAAAATTAATTTTTAATATAAAAACAATAATTCAGCTCCAAAGTTACTTTTTTTTTTATTCAGCAAAAAAAAAAGTTACCTTTTATTTAAATGAGGTAGGCCCACTTGGACCTATGTAATATATGGATTTTGAGCGGAAAAAAAATTCCTACCCTCAATTACCTTAATAAGCGATTAATCAGTTTTAGTTCATGAATATAAATATTCATAGGGGTTTTTTTAATGTGTGAATGAATTATTAAGTGGAAAAAATAGTTATTAAAGGTTAATAAATATTTTAGAACTAAAAATATATTCCATCTTTTTTTATACTTCACAAATTAATTATTACTAATTATTATTAATATCTCTATATATCATTGACTATTAATTTTATTGAAAAGTAAAAAAAAAAATACACTACTTCAATGTGAAGACATAGTAGAGCTACTATAAATAGACTTTCAACCATGGAAAAGAGTAACCATGAAGATATGAACTTATTCATAATTTAAATTATTTATTGAAAATTCAAAATATATTGTAAATATTTAAAATATTCATTTATTGAAATTGTAATTATATAGAAATATTTATCTTGTCATAGAATAAATTACTAATTGATATAAATTAAAGTAGCTCATAGTGTTAAAAAATGAATTAGATCTTAACATTGTAAATTGAGTATTTGAGTTACCTAATTGTCAAAACAAAGACACACCCATCTTCGGTCATGTATAAGTTTTGAAATTTAGTAAATGAGGTAGGCTCACATTTCAGCTACAACAAAGACTTAAGAGTGTAGCAGACTAACACTAACCCAAGATATAATAAAAGCAAGGAGACTTGCATGCTAGTCATCCAATCATGTAAAATTTCATTTTTTTACACAACCAAAAAAGAACTTGATTTTCTCTCTCCAAAATAGCAGTAAAAAATTCATTAGAAAACAAAACTATATTTTCTCCGTATTTTCTACATCTAAGATTAATTGATGCTATTTCATATCTTTATAGTATCCTATCACATAGGTTGCTTTGTTGAAGAGGGACAGAGGAAAAAAGAGAAACTTTTCTAGATTAAATCTTTATAGGATCAAGCTTGAGAAAATTGAAAACGTGTATCAAATATTGTTTTATGAAGAAGCAGTACATTATAGGTTGTTGCTACTATTTCATAAAATATTATATAAATAAGAATAAGAATGGTGTTACAATTGAGAAGAAAGAATCACTTTTATAAATTGCAAAACCTTATGAATCAAACATTTATAGCAGTACAAAAAGAATACATGTCAGTTAACTTGGCAAGGTATAGTAATCCCAAGAATAGATTGACCCTACATAAATCAATTACATTTCATGATCAATAATATCAATATTTGTTTCGTGAAACATAGCAAGTTAGTAAGTGTTGTGAAAATGATAAACCATAAAAAATTTATTCCATATTCCCATACTAAACCAAGGTAATCAATATTTATAAGTCAGATAAATTTCCATGGATATTATCTCCTTATTTTCTTACCTTGTATGTGAAAGCGGAGAAACTTGATAGCAGCAGTCTACCACGAATCTAGGAATAAAAAATCATTGGAATAAATCTGCATCAAATCAAATAAAATCACCAGTTTATGATTTGAAAAAAAAAGAAACAAAAATCGAAACTAACAAACTGTAACACATATAGCAGTACATCATCACACAAATGACTGCCTATACAGGAAAAAAATCAACATAATGCGTTTAAATAGAAAAAAAAAAAAAAAGATGTAGATACAAATTTTAGAATGTGTTAAAAATATGTAGCAGCGTCACATTACACACATTGCACCGTCAGGAATAAAAAAAAAAACATTGCATGTGTAGCGCCTGTTGCAGAGTAATTTTGTGCAATGGTTGTAATCATATTAAGATATATTAAGATGTTAAGGTCCATCTGCATTCATATGAGGGAAATGATCTATTTAACGGGAGAATTCGTGTTCGATTTCCTTCGTGTGCAAAATTCCATTGGACCAGCGGCAGCCATGCACCGCAAGCGGGATTAGTCTTTGACCCAGTGAATTGGGAGACACCCGTAGTCTCTATCCCAGGACCAAAAATATTAAGATGTTATCCATGTAATCAAATTAAAAGTATTTTCAAAATTGAGATTAATTTCCAGATTAAAGAAAATATAAAGCATTTTAAATAATTTCAAAAAGTCATGTTTTCTAATTTAAAATATCATTAAATCGATGACATTAATTAAAAATTTTATTAGTAATGGACAAAAATTATAAAAGTCATTAAAATACAATTACACATGATTACCAATTAAATTAAATGCTAATGATTTTTTAAACTTTCAGTCATTTAAATTTTTGTGATTGTTTTAATGCACTCAAAATTACCAAAATATCCCTTAAATTTTGGGAGGGAAAATTTTTTAGGGCAGTGTATATTCCTTTAAGTAATAAAAGATGTGAGGAGGGATCAAGTTACTCAAAGAGTAATTCTAAAATAGTTACTCTCCATCCTTAATAATCTTAACCATTAAATTTTAAGAAAATAAATGGTCACTCATTTTTTTTTTTGATAGCAAATGTTAGTTATTAATTATTAGTTCTCTCATTCTCTTCTCCCTTTACCACCAAGCCAACCTTATAACTCCATGATCACTCATTGGTGAGGATGAGGAGTGTGTGTGTGTATATATATATTGTATTTTTTTTTTTATCAATTTAATCGTTGAATTATAACTATATATTACCTTGATTGTTAGTGTCAAAATTTATAAAAAAGAAACAATACTAAGATGGTAATCAAATGATTCATATTTATATATATATAAATATATTTTAAAATTTAAGATGTATAGCTGTCAAAAAAAAATTTAAGATGTATATATTACCTCAATTTTATTGTATGTATAAATGTAAAACACAAAAAATCAACTTTTTCATATTGTGACACATTTTAATCTAAATTTTTTTGCTGGATTTAATTTATTTAGACAAACACTTTAATTATATTTAATGGTATAAATTAAATTAATTTTACACACTTTTTTTTTTTATGACTCAATTTTTTTACTCACTTTTAAAACATAGCAACCCTAACATGAGTTCAAAATAGATTAAGGTGCAAAAGCCGTTTGGCAAAGGCTTCAATGACATCGAGCTAGCGTTTGAAGAGGACAAGCCTTTTACGTTTCAACCACGGATATCTCTTTTCACTTCTCTGATTCTTACTTGTGTATATATGAACATTTTCCAGGAACGATTCACCCAACAAATAATTGGCTAGCAAACCAGTGAATGCACAAGGAATTTGTCAATTTTTTAATGAAGAAGTGATTTTTCATATAGAGATTATTGGCCTCATGTGAAATTTCCTAGAAACAGAAGGAAATTCAGACTAGAAAATATGTGTGTTTTAAAGATGCCGGTCATGCAAAGTTATTATGCACTACTACTAGTCTACTATCACTCATCGGTCTGCTACTGTGACTAATTGTCTCTTATATATAATTCAAATTTTGACATTGTCAACGATTATGATGTTGCCATATTTATTACTATGAAAAGGATGTTTCCTTTGAGAACCACGGCATATGCAGTGCAAAAATGTATGCGGGTTCATATTTCATAATGTAATTTGCATCTTTTTCTCCTTTCTTTTTCAATGATGTTCTCTGTGGGCATCCATTAAATTTAATCTGATCGCCTTAGTAGTAAACATATAGTAAGATCTAAATTGTGTGTGTCCTTCTTTTTTCAAGAGATATTTATTTTTAAGTAAAATTTCATATTTATGTCTTGTGTATGTAAATAATCTCTCCAAATCGAATAGAATTATCTACGGTGAAGGACACTTATAGACTAATTAAAAAAAAGGGTTTAACAAATTAGTATATTTCTAATTTTTAAAATTTTTTTAATATGGTCCCTAAATTCAAAAATTTGTAATTAAATCCTTAATCTTGTAAAATTTTGGTAATTAAATTCCTAAAGTTAGTTTATAATGATTTGAAACGATCAAAAAAATATTATTTGTGGAAGTTTTACTAATTCCAATTACAAAAATTACAATTAATAAATTAAGGACTTAATTATATTTTTTTAGTTTAGGGACCTAATTAATTTTTTTAAATAATTCATAAACCTATAAATCTTTAAAGAATAAACCAACAAGTCGTTGGTCTGAGTGGTACTTGATTCGGTTCCCTTAAACAAGGTCTCAGGTTCGAGCCTTATAGATGGAAAAAACGTGGTTGAGAGGGGAGACCCACTAAAAGTGGCCAGCCAGGTTTAGTCATTAACAAATATGGTAAATATTCAGCACCAATGTCATGTGTATTAAAAAAAAAACCTTTAAAGAATAAACATATATTTAACTTCACTTACCTACATTCAATTTCTAAAATGTCAATTAATAATAGCTGTTGAACTTCACCTACCTTCATTTAAATTTCTAAAATCTCACAATCAATGATATAAGTTCAAAACCATGAATGACATCGAGAATCAAAGAGAGAAATTAAAACAAATTCTTAAAGAAGTTTGTTTACATAATCAGAATGTAACTACATATTTATCTTTTAACAGATATGTTGAAATATAATTTTTAAAATTAAATGAGATGAATCAATCTCCCCTAATTGAAAAAAAAATCCATCTTTCTACTATTATTAGAATAGTATACATAAATAAATTTTAGGTTTAATTATTTTGCGGATCCTCGTGCTTTTATCAAATTTTATCACTAAGTGCATGAATCAATTGACACGGGCTGTTTCATTTTAACCAGTAATCTCAAATTCAAGTCTTAGACATCCAGTTGCATTATATATTCAGAGAAAAAATCTATCGCCCATATATAAAGTACAAATAGGATTGCTTCTTGTGGCTTAGAACAACAAATACATATATAAATTTTTGGGCAAAATATGTTTTTGGTCCCTATACTTTCATTCAAAATTGGTTTTAAATCCTTATACTTTCCAATTAACCATTTTGGTCATCAAACTTTGAAAAATATGTGGATTTAGTCTCTCTCCTTTATTGACGTTAGTTATGTTAAGGAACTAAATTCACATGTTTTCCAAAGTTCGAGAACTAAAATGATTGATTTGAAAGTATAAGACTAAAACCAATTTTTAATAAAAGTACAAGGACTAAAAACATATTTTATCCTAAATTTTTCTTGACAGCGATTTAATTCTATCTCTCTAAATCTGTCTGTAAATATTTTATATATATATATATACTACTTCCCATCCAATCCTCACATTGCAGAGCAATCTATATAGTTTAACCATATATACGCTTTAGCTTTGTATACTTTTTCCTTTCAAGATGGCTTACCTTAAGAACCTTATGATAAGCATGGTTGTGCTATTCGTGCTTCTCTTATCAATGAATATGGCAACAGCAAGGGTGCCCCTTTGGATATCAGAGCCTCACAAACCACGTAAGTCACCTAGCATCCTTACAAGAAATTATCAATTTTTTTTCTTGACTGCCCCTACAAGAAATTATTAAATCTTTGAAATTGAACTACTTTTAAAGATTTAAAATAGCAAGAAGCAAGATTCAAGAACGAGTGCTTCAGCATTATTAAAAAAAAAAAAAAAAAAAAAAAAAAAAAAATAAAAAGAACGAGTGCTTCAAGTTTCAATTGCTTCTTTTTTTTTTTTAATCAAGTTTTTAGTTTCTCAACTTTTTCAAATTCTCAACTTTTTTTTCCTTTCTAAAATTCTTTAATTTCATTATTTGTATTTGTTTTTGTTCGAATAATATATATGTGTTACTGATTATTCTGTTTCAATATTGTTTGGGAACCATTAAGATGGACGCCTCCTTCTAAATTCTGCTGATTGTCCACATGACCACAATTATTGTGCTAATAATCCATGAGGAGTGAGGATCCAAAAGCAAGTTGAATACCAAAAAATAATCAAACCAGACTGAGGCAGATCAGTATTGGGTTTCAAGTGTGGAGAAGCAGATATAAAACTGCATATATATTAATAAATTTTACTAGTTTGTTTTGGAATTACGATTTCCTTTGAATATCATTACTTATAATATTACTCCACTGCATATATATTATATATTAATAAATTAAACTGCACTGTGTTAATTTCACAAATTTGTCTTTTGGTTTTTATCGTTATCAGCCGTTGCCATTTTCATTTTACTACTCCCTCGTTCCTTTTTATCTTTTAAGGTTACTATATAAAAATCAATATAAATATAATAAATTTTTTATTTTACCCCTTTTCCTTTTTATTTCACAATAAATGCATGTGTAAATTCATTAAAGATTAGAAGAGAAGTAAGAATATAGTAATTTATAAAAGAATAATTAATGTGATATTGAACTTTGCAAACGATAGATAAATAAAAATAATTTTTTTCCAAAAATCTAACATTTAAAAAGAAATGGAGGGAGTATCTCTTAAGCACGCTCGTTAATTAGCCTCAACTTCTTACACAATACAGAGGCGTGCTGGCAATAGGTAACACACTTTTGTATATTAATTTTTTTTCGTTAAAATTTATTAAAAATTATAAAATTATGAATAAAGCTCATTAAATAAAATAAAGAATGAAATCAATCACTCTTTTTTGGATCACCATGATATTGGAAATATGTATCCACCAGCTTTGCTAATAACTAATCTTCGTCGAAGAACTTGACTAACCACCTTTAATGAGGTCTCTCCTTCCAACCGCTTTCATCACAAGACTCGATCAAAACCTTATTTAAGAGGACCAAGTCTAATACTACTTGGACCAACCACTTGTTGGTTCTCAATCTCCATTTAACTTTATGACTTTATTAAACATTGGACTTAAACGAATTGATATTATCGATATAATAAAATCATTTTATTAACACAAATAAAAAAAACTTTTGTATTTCCAATAATAATAAATATTTTTGATAAAAAATTCTATTTTTTATTTTTAACATTGTCCTTCAAAAAAATTCCCTTTAACATTGGCTCTAATTTTATTAATTTTGAAAATGATAATGTTAATAAAATTAAATTTTATATAAAAGTAAACTAAAGCAAATATTAGTGCTGTTGCCATAAATAAAAGAAATTTTATTTTGATTCATATTTTGTATACCTTTTTTATAAGTAAGTCAGAGATAGAGAAGAAAAAATACTACTATATAATAAGTGTGATATAATAAAAAGAAATAAAAAATTAATTACAAAAGTAAATAAGAATAAAATAACTCTAAATAAAGTTAATAAAACCAATTACGGAGTAAGTGAGAAGAATGAGTTGAATAACAATATGAGAAGAGAGAGTACATAATTAAAAAGTATACTAATATTCTAATTAATCATATTCAATGGTATAAAATTAATCTTATTAAAATCAATTTTATTTTATTTTAAAACAAACCGACCTTAATTAAGATAAGTTCAAAATAAAACAAGCTGCAAAAGTCGTTTCGCAAACTCTACATTAGGTTTCCATGACATTGAAGGTTTATGAAGAGGATACTAGTTTCGACCACTGATCAATATCTCTTACTATTTCTGTGATTCTTACATTGTGTATGATGATTTTCCCGGAACATTCAGTTAACAAGTAATTGACTAACTACACCCGTGAAGGCAGGTGAAGTTTAACGACTATTAATGTATTTTTTTTTTCTTTTTTATCTAGACTACAGTATTCTCCACCGGAGGTAATTCTATTTTTTTCTTTCAAATAAACGTCTTCTTCATAGGAGATATTAAGATAATTATTATTTAGTCAAAGACATCTACAACATAATAAAGTTAGCTCATTTCAGCAAAGATTCCTTTTTTTTTTTTTTTTAATATACAAAGCTCTCAAACATGAAACATTAGCTAATAATTAAGAGCAATCATAATTGAATTAATCATTGAATATTAATAGCTAAAGTATACTATTGGTCATTTATCTTTTTAGGAAAATTCATTTTGGTCCTTCATATTTTAAATTTAGGTCAATAATGTCTTTCCATCAGTTTAAAATTAACATTAATTATTAATAATTTTAACATAACGGTGGTTAAAAACCTGTCACAAAACAATACCTCCTTTTTTGGACATGTTTTTGGGGCACGCAATTTTTTTTTCACATTTTGCTTCTAGATTTTGAACTTGTTTCCTCAAATTAATTAAGGGTTTACTTCCTCAATCAACTTTATCTATGTTTGCAACAAACAAAAATCGCACAAAATATTTAATTTTTATGATTTGGGAGAATTTTGAGCCTCATTATATATAGCCACTCCTTTGCGAACTACTTTGGTGCTTGATTTCTCTCATCTTGTTCTATAAATCTTAAAATTTATGAGGTTACTCTAGATTGATGCATTTCAATCAAAAAGCCCTAAATTTTACAGCAAATTAATGCCTAGATTAAAAAAATTGAGCAGATAATGTTGAACTCGTGTTGCAAAAAATGGATTTCTCCAACTTGAAAACTTAACTCACCTTGTTCTCTTTCATTATTGTTCAGAATGAAACAATTTTTTAATATATTGCTCACATGGGAGAGGCCACCCGAACCCCTCAATCAATTCTAGAAAACATTGACTTAAAACATGAAAAAGAATATCAAAATCAACTGAATTTGGTAAAACTGTGACATGAAAATGTTTGACTCACATATGCTTCAACCAAATAATCTAATTTGCAACTATATTGATTGAAAGACACAGGGTAACAAAACTTCTGAATCGATTTGACAAAACAATGAACCAAGAAAGAGTTTCTTTGTTTGAATCAATGAACACACGTTGCTCCCTCTCACCTTTTAATTTTATAAGTTTAAAATTTTTTAAGAGTAATTTAATGGTGATGCACAGTGTAAAATATTTTCATACTGTTATCCAATTACAAATCATTGTTGGTATGATTTTCAAGGTAATTTTGTAAAAGTTAACAAATTTATCATACATGATGGTTTGTGGTTGGATGATAATGTAAAATTATTTTACACTGTCAGTGCATAATATTTTTTTCCCATTTTTTAAACATATGCTAAAATTCATTATTTTAGAGAAAATTATTATATAAAACACTAACGATGTTAGTTTCAAGTTGACGGAAGAACATCATTGACTTAAATTTAAAAATAAAAGACTAAAATGAATCTTTTAAAAAATAAAGAACTAAAATAAATTTTACTAAAAAGATAAAAGACCAAAAATATATTTTATCCAATATTAATATAGGTATTTAAAATTTAAAATTTTATTACATTTTCTAAATTTTTATAGATAAATTAATAACATCTTTATCTTTATATATATATATATATATATATATATATATATATATATATATATATATATATATATAGTTGAGTTGCACATCCTAAAAAATAACTTTTTCCTGCCCAAAATATTGGGTATTTATGTAAATATAAAATTATAAATAATTGAATGAGAATTAATACCTCCATAATTAATCACCGTTTTAAAAATATACTACGTATTAACTTTTAAACACAGAATTTGAAAAGATTGTTGACAGAAGAATTTGATATATAAGAAAATAAATAAAGTAATTTTTTATATATTGATATTTGATACATATTTTTAAAAAGATAAAATTTAAATAATTTAAATATTTACAATTAAATTTGGGAAGATGGCTCCAATAGTGTAGGAGACCACAGTATATATTATTGCCTTAATTTATCAAACAATATTTACTTTTAAATACAATTGATATATATTTTTCCTTAATTTATCAATTTAATATAATAGTGCATGATATATCCTTTATTACTTAAAGTAGTATACACTGGAAAAAAAAAATTCCCCCAAAAGAATAGATAATATTGTAATCTCAACTTCATGAAAAAAGTTACAAAAACTGAATATAAAAATAAAAAAAAATTATTAGTATTAAATAGACATGTCATATTAGAGATTAATATGTAATATTGTTTTAAGAAGATTTGAATTTAAATTTAGAAAAAAAAATCTAGAACATGATAATTTTATACTGTAAATAATATTAGAATTAAGATCATGATAATTTATTATAAAAAATAAAACGATAAAAAAATAAATGCTAAATCAATTAGTATTTATTTGTAGGCGGTATCATCTACGGACAAATAAAAATAAAACAAAATCAATTAGGATCATGCTATAAATTTAAATATTTAGCAAATTACTTGCCAATTTAATTGCAAAATCATTCTGTTTAAATATCCATAATTCTTCAGAATTTTTAACATTTTGGCATCTTTTGCAAAATTCTTCTTGTTGAAGGTATGGATTCTTCTGAGATAGTATCTTCTTGCATTTTGTCATCTTTATTTTCTACATTTTTTTTTCTATTTGAACACATTTTGGTGTAAGAGTTTTTTCCCCCTGTTTGAACGCATTATACTAGAGTTTTTTTTTTTAATTTTTTTTTATTCCTTCATGAATATGTATTCGTCTGAAGTTGGAGACAATATGATGGTCATGATTTGTCAATATATTATTAGTCATGCTGCTTGAGATTTTGAAAAATCTCACAAAGCTATTGATCTCTCGATAACTACTTTAAAAACACGATGTTGTGATTTGATTATTAGTGGATGCTTTATTGAGTATTGAATTATTTGATTTGATCTATAACTATTAGTTCAATTTGTCCTTTTCTTATTAGGTTGATGCAAATGAAAATACTCAATGCACTAAAAAGTGGAAGAGGAGTCTTGAAGATGTAGATTCTATAATCGTTGAAGCATGTGGGAATTAGACATCAACCACAAAAATGATAAAATTATTAGACATTAATTAAGAAGGAATCATATGAATGAATAGTGAAAATTTTTTGGCTTTGATTTATGTAATTTTTTGTACTTTTGGGTTGCAATCGGACGCATATTGGCTTTTATTTTTAATTTATTGATTGTTCATTTCTTTAACTATGTTATAACAATGTTATCGACTTAATAGTCAATTGGATTGTCAATTTTAACAATGATATCGCAGGATCTATTTTGTTATATATATAGTTAAGTAAATTTTACTCAATTCTACTTTTTTTATTTCGAGAAGGAAATAATCAAATTTAAAAAATGTCATTTTATTTTCATTTTTAAAAAATAAACTATAAATAGAAAACATTTTCTTAAACCAAGTGATCCTTATTTCTTAGGGGGCGTTTGTTTCAAGATATCATGTTATATTCTTGGGTATATTTAAAAATGTGTTTGGTTACATTTTAATATTCTTGGGAATATCTTTTAAAATTCAAAATAATTTAAATAAAAAAAGGAAGTTACTGGTATTTTAGGAAATAACTTCCCTTATTCCCATGGGAATATCACTTATCCATCCTTCCTCATGGGAATAGAAGTGTAAGAAAATATGATAAAAATGGAAGTTATAACATTCTTAGGAATCAATAATACCCAGAAATAATTTTTTAAAGCTTCTAACAAACTTGGGTATGTAATATTCCCATGTTACATTCTCAGAAATAAACTTTTAATTCGTGAAACAAACACACTCTTAAAATTTTAAAAACCTTCTAAATTAGAGTTATACTTTAATACTTCTATATAAAATAATGGTAAAAAAATAAAGAAGATGGTGACTTTTCATAAAACCATAGATTAATTTAGAGTTTTTAAAATCTCAAAATTAAAAATATTAATCATTTTTAAATTACTCTATAATAGAATTACTTTAAAAATATATATATATTAATTATATCACTATGTAATGATATACCAAGTAGCATTTTTAAAAAAGTCAACATTTTGAAATAATTTTGTAACATGCTTATCTTCATAAAACTTGAGATTTCAACCATTTCATATTTTATTTCAAGCATAAAGTAAAAACACAAGCTCGATTATCTAATATATCAAGTAATGATAGATGATTTCCTGTGCATCGCAATTCACCCGTGCATCGCACTGGTCCACATACTTTCTTTGTTTAAGTGGTGAAATTATATTATTTTATTATAGTAATTTTAATTTTAAAAAATTATTAAGGAATTTGACTTCACTTTCTTATGTTTAATAAGATTTTTTTAATTTAAAATAGTTATTATTTTAGATATAACATTTTAATTAATCAAGGACTAATTTGAAAATAACAAAAGTGTTTATTAATTAATGAAAAAAAAGATAATATGTGATTTGATTGGTTAAAAAGAACAACAGTATTAAAACCCCAAAAATTATTGTGGGTACCAATGTACCATAAAAATCCTCATTTATTTTATTCAATTTGGTTCCTCTTTTAATAAAAGATCTAATTTAGTCTCTTATTTTTTTTAAAAATGCTTCAATGTAGTCCTTTTCATTAGACTAACACATTGAAGTATTTTTTAAAAATAAGGGATTGAAGCATTTTAAAAAATAAGTAACCAAATTAGTACGAAAAGGATCACATTGAAGTATTTTTAAAAAAATAAGAGACTAAATTGGATCTTTTATTAAAAAAAAAAGCCAAATTAATAAATAAATAGAGAAACCAAAATAGTAATTTAGCCTAATAAAAATATATTTTATCGATTTCATTAACATCAATCTTAAAGTTGATATGAAGGATAAAATAGTAAAAGCACTTTATGAGAAAGAAATAAAATAAATTACTTATTTTTTATTTAATAAATATTTTTTCTTGATTCTTCTCAATTTTTTTTCTTGATAAAAAATCTACGTTTATATTTTTTTATATTAATTTTAAGAAACAATATCGAGTTATATTAAAAGGCAAGTTAGCTAGCAAGGAGGTTTAACTCAGTTGGTTGAGGTGCGTGAATGTTGTAAATCTCCTTATACCCCATCTTCGGTTCCTACGAATAAAAAAAAAAAACCAAGTTAGCTAACTAATTTCGTTCCTAGTAATTAAGTTTTACCCACTCTCTTGGTTTATTCCAAATATAAGTTAAGATGAGAAGATATTAATTCTCTTGGTTTTTTAGATATTAATTTCGTTCCTAGTATTGAGACAAGAGGAGAAAATTATATGAACGACCCAACGTGTTGAAGTTGAATGAAAAGCATAAATGAAAGTAGACAAGGACGTTATGTATATAAGTCAAGTCAAGTCTTTTTTTTTTTTCTTTTTTTTTAACAGTCAAGTCAAGTCTTTGTAGCTTTTGTATCAAGTCTTATTGCACGTCTTCGGCGTTGTCTTTTTAGATATTGGTTAAATATTAATATTCATTTTCTCATTTCTATTTGTCAAGTTTCTTTTCCTTTTCATGCATATAAAATTTCACCAGTTGAAAACAACATAAAATCTAGGAAGAAAATTCTAAAATTATTTTTTAAAATTATTTCAATAACCGTAAAAATAATTTAGATTTTTATCTCAATGGTTTTTATTATTTTTCTAAATAAATGTTTTCATTTCCAAGAAAAGCGCCCCTAAAATATAGTGTATCCTCCAAAGTCTAGTCAAATGTACAGACGTCTTTAACGAACTTGACTTAACATTTACGTATTTAAAAAAAAGTTATTTATTATAAATTTTAATTATATAAAAATAAACGTTTAACTTTATATAATGCACAAATTAAAATTCTAGTTTAATTTTAAAATCATATTCAATCTGTTAAAAGATATATACATAAGTTTTTTTTTTTTGACAGTAAAAGATACATAAGTTGTTATAGTTTAATTTGATTTAATGTATACAAATTCGTTTTTAGTAACATTTTTTTCTCTTTCTTTGATTTAATTATCTCTTTGGAAATTGAAATGAAGGTAAATGAAGTTGAAGAATTATTATTATAGTCTTTTTTTTTAGAGTATAGGCCCCCTGGAGATAATTATATTCCAGTCATACATCACCTATAACATGGTGAAATTAGCTCTCTTAACAAGGATTTTTTTCATATACAAAATTTAATTAAGACTTTACTTAAAGTCAATTAAGTAATTATCATTTGAATCAAACACATCTTAATTAATATCTATCTATATATATATATATATATATATATATATATATATATATATATATATATATATATATATATATATATATATAAGACTTAAACAAATATTATTTATTGATTGAAATTTTTATTTTATAATAGTCATTAATTAGATTTTTTTAACAATTGTATTTAATGAAGAATTTAATTGCTTAAATTAATGTTACTTATTATATAATTTTGATAATTATGATATTAAGTAGTAATATTAAATATTATATTTTTATATATGCTCTTTTTTTTTAAAATCAGTTACTTTTTTTATTCGTAAAAATCAAAAGACAGGTACCAAGAATTTTATAACAACTTACTCACCTTACTCAACTAACTGAACTAAACCCCCTCGATTTAAATTAGTTATTTAAAATATATTTCATTAATAATAGTAATCAAAATTAATGATTTTATAAAAGTGTAGTTTAATTAAAAACAATTCATAATAGTAGTATGCTGTATTAATTAATGATTAAGGACATAAATTAATAAATAAATTACTAAGTATATAAATACTTTTTTTTATAGAAAAGTATATAAATACTTTTAATTTAGTTATTAAAATATATTTTATGAACAATAATAATTAAAAGCAACTATTTAAAATAATAGTGAGTCGTTGATGAATACTTAAATTTTATAATAGTTGTTGATCTTATCTAATTAAATTTAACTAACTTAATTATCAATAATTATTTTAATTACAATAACAAATACATATCCATTGTACCAAAAAAATACATAACCATTGACATAATCAAACATAATGAATTTAATTAAATTATTATTGAATGATATTAAAACAAAGAATGAAATTGTTTTTAAATTCAATACTAATTATAGCTATTAATTAAAATAATATTATATTATCGTTTTTTACTTTTAGCCACTGATAGATTGTATTCTCTATATAAGGTTGAGTAAAATACTGCGAGAGTAAGTATTTTGATCCTTTTATTATGATTTTAGCAATTTACTTATTGTTGTCCCTTATTTAAGCCTATAAGCATTTTGATCCCCTTTATTTTAATTTCCATTACTTTGTTTGATATTGTTACAACTAGGGTTACGGTGGGACAACAAAAATAATTTTAAAATAGAAAAGTCGTCATCAATATTTATTAGGAAATACATTGGAAGAACCCGTTAAAAGAAACTAGCCTTCAAAACTAGATTTTGAGTTCGGAAGTCAATTACACGTATGGAAAGTGTTAACATCATACAACTTCATATGGTTACCTCTAATTAAATATGCAAAATTTGAATAATTTTAAAATTATTTATTTTACCCCTCAAGACATACAATTTTTGGATATTTTACCCCTCAAGACATACAATTTTTGTAGCAAGCTAATTTTGGTTTAACATTTTTACTTTAAAAATGATTTTTAATACATCAAGTTGTCACAACTTGTGCCTTAAAATCTCAAGATTAAAAAAATGTCACACCCAATTAATCATTTCTCTATTAAAAATTTTCATTATTATTTTTGTCTTTAATTAAGTCATAAAAGCTCTACTCTAATTATTTTATCATACTTCTCAAGTATAAATTTTTACAATAATTTATGATTATTTTATCATTATTACTTTAAATTTTTATTATGTTGATTCATATTTTTGTTTTAAATTAAATACTTCAGTTCAATGACTTCTAGGAAGTTTTCTAAAGTGAACTAGAAAACCAATTGAGAAACATATAGTCTCTTCTTCAAGTCAATCGCCTAAAGAGAATTGTTAGTTGGTGATCAACCATTTGGAATAACTGGTTAGTCAGATTATTTGCACCAATACCTATATGAAAAAATAAATAAAATTTCAATTCTTGTTTCTAATTCTCTCTTTCTTATTTCTCTCAAACCAAAACCCCTTAAAATTCATTCCATTTCTCATCTATTTCCATCCACCTTATTTCTCTTTTTTCTATTTCCATCCGTCCTATTTATTTCCTTCTTATCAAAGTGTTTATGCCATTTTCAAAAGAAGGCTGAGTTTGTCAGCTTGTGGGCCTATCGAGTACAAGCACTCAACATGAGTAATTGAGTAGGGTCCAAATCCAACTCTTTTCATCCATGGCTAAGCTATCTATATATTTAGAGCCTTTGTTTGCAAAACACATAAAATTAACTCTTTTCATTGTGACACATTTTAATGTAAACTTTTTTGTTGAATTTCATTTACACACACATTTTAATTATATTTAATGGTATAAAATTAATTCTATCAAAATTAATTTTACTAACTTTTAAAACTTACCAACCCTAACATGATTTCCAAATAGATTAAGTTGCAAAAGCAGTTTGGCAAGGACATCTATGACACTAAACCGTTTGAAGAGGATAAGAGTTTCTAAGTTTCAACCACTGATATCTCTTCTCGTATATGTGGTTCTTACTTGTGTATATATGAACATTTTCTAGGAACAATTCAATTATGAGTACAACCCCCCAACTAATAATTGACTAGCAAAACAGTGAATGAACAAAATGTGAGAACCACTAATGGGTCTGCTACTCTAATTAATTGTCCCTTAAAATTCAAATTTTGACATCGTCAACGATTATGATGTATTGCCATATTTATTACTATGAAAAAGGATGTTTCCTTTGAGAACCACGGCATATGCAATGCAAAATGTATGCGGGTTCATATATTTCATAATGTATTTTGCATCCTCTTCTTCTCCTTTCTTTTTCAATGATGTTCTCTGTGAGCATCCATTAAATTTTATCTGATCGCCTTAGCAGTATACATATAATATCTAAATGGATAAAATATGTTTTTAGTCCCTCATTTTATCTTGATTTCTATTTTTAGTCCCTCATAAATTTTTTTATTATTTTTAGTCCCTTATAAATTATTCTGTTCTATTTTTAGTCCCTCATAAATTGTTTTGCTATGTTTTTAGTCCCTGACATTAATTTTAACTGTTAAGTAATGACATGACAAACATAAACTGTGTGTGTGAAAATTTCCTAATTAAGTTTCTGGTGACTTTTAACTGCTACAAATTTTTTGGCGGTAAAAAATGTTTACTTTTGTAACATTTGTTGTGATCTCAAAAAATCTGGTGTTCGAGATTTTGATTTTTTTTTTTATTTTTTTAACATTTTTAACAGTTTTAGTTTGTCAGAAAATTTGCAGTAGTTAAAAACCGCTATAAACTTAAACAGAAATTTTTCAAGCACAAATTATGCTCGTCACGACATCACTTAACAGTTAAAATTAATATTAGGGACTAAAAACAAAAGAAAACAATTTTTGAGGGACTAAAAACATAGAAAAAAATTATGAAGGACTAAAAACAGAAATTTAGATAAAATGAGAGATCAAAAACATATTTTACCCTATCTAAATTGTATTCTTCTTTTTTCAAGAGATACTTAAAATTTTAAATTACTTCACGTTCTCGTTTAATTTTAAAATTTATATTTCAACATATATGTTAAAAGGTCTAGACCAAAAAAACATATATGTTAAAAGACAAATATGTTGTTACATCATTATTAGGCTTAATTATTGTTTTAGTCCCTCAATTTGGGGGTTTTTATTTTTTTAGTCTTCTAAATTTAAATTTACTTTTTTTAGTCCTTGAATTTTAAAAATTATTTTTTTGTAGTCTCTTCCATGAGTGTGCACCAAATAGAGAATAATAGATTGTCAATTTATGGTAGTTTTAAAATGTAAATTCCGATGGCTAAAAATTAATTAAAACCAAATTCTGGTTGCTAAAAACCATCACAAATTGCCTATCTATTATTCTTCATTTGACGCACACTCATGAAAATGACTAAAAATAACAATTTCTAAAATTCGGAAACTAAAAAAACAAATTTAAATTTAAGAGACTAAAAAAAACAGGACCTTCAAATTAAGAGACTAAAACAATAATTAAACCTTCTTATTATGTAAACGCTTAAAGAATTTGTTCTCTTTGATTCTCGATGTCATTGATGGTTTTGAACTTATATTATTAATTGTAAGATTTTAGAAATTGAATTGAAGGTAGGAGAAGTTCAACAGCTATTATTAATTGACATTTTAGAAATTGAAATGTAGGTAAGTGAAGTTAAACAACTATTAATATATGTTTATTTTTTAAGATTTAATACATAGTAAGTTTATGAATTATTTTAAAAAAATTAACTATAAGTTCAAAATTTAAGAATAAATGGTAAGTGCCTAGCGTGAACCAACAAGGTAAGTGATCTACCATGGACCACACTTACGAATCCTTGGATTCATCCAGGTGTATAATGTTATCATGAACCTTCCCTCATCAGAACATTTCCTCTACAGTTTCCCTCCCTCTCTTGCATCCTCCCACGACACCTCCGACAAACAATAGCACCTCCGACGACGCCTCTGACAAACGACGTAGCTTCGCCGTTGTCACATATTTGTCTCCATCGTGGCTTCGCTGACATCGCAGGTCTGTCTCAATTGCGGCTTCGCCGCCGTCACAACATTGCCTTCGTTGCGGCTCCGCCTCCATCTCGGCTTCACCTCTGTCCCAGATCCACTGCTATCATCGCTTCATCTTCGTCGCAGGTTCGTCGTCGTTGCTGCTCTGTCTTTGTCACGAATTCGCCGCTGTCGTGGCTCTCTCTATTCTTCCCCAAACTCAAATTTCAAAGACACCATGAATTCAGATCTAGACAAGGAAATAGACGTAGGAGGCCAGATCTGAAAGGAGGGAACTTCTTAGTGCGTTGAGACAGAGACTGAGGGTGCAAAGCACGACAATGACGAGGTTCTCGTAGGCATCGTTGCCAAGGTAGGTCGGGTATGCAAGCTTGTTTTTATCGAAATTCTCATCGGCGTTTTCACGATTATGAAACTATTTGAAAATCAAAGAAAAAACTCTTTGGTTTGCTATTGTTCTAGTTTGGTTCCTTAGTTGCGTTTTTCTGGTTCTTGTGTGTTGTTTTTCTATTTTTGTTCATTGTTTATTGTCCACACGATCGTGCACCTTCTTAGTCTTGACATGATTTGGCTGGCAGCAGAAATCCATGTGGAGATGGGGAAGACGAAGCACCAGGTGGTGGTGTAGTGTGATAGGGTTTCGAGTGTAAGGGAACGATAGGGACAGAGTGTGAACCCGCGTCGGATGGTGGTGGACGCGGTGGACTCATTATGGCTAGTGGTGGAGGCGGTGGAGGAGCTTTAGAGAAACATGATTATAGGGGGAAGGAGCATAACTCAATGTATGAGATGTATGGTATTATTGTGTGCACTAGATAAATCTAACGGTCCATAAAACTAGTCCACTGAACACCACTTGATTGAGTAGTTCACAGAGACACCGTCTTAGATTAAATCACCCTTAATTATTATTTTACAATTTTCTATACTATTTCCAATTAACTACTCCAATTTATTACTCCTTTCTCAAACAAATGTCCCTCCAATTTTTAGTAAGAAATACATGAATGCTACACTTTAATTATCTTGCAAAAATCAAAATTATTAATATTTCACTAAAAATTAGTCTTTGTTACTCAACTACATATAAAGATACAATTAGAAAATTTTGCACAAAAATATATAGAAATTATAAAACCACCAAAATTTTGAAACAAAAATAAAAAAGATATAAAACACCCAAAGTTTTGAAATGGAAAGAGGAGAGTACATATTATATCAGCGGGTTTTGAAAGGCAATTCCAAACAAGCTAAAAATGTATATGTACATCTTTCAAAGTAAAAGATCCACCACCCCGTCTGACCCCAAATTAGCTTTGGATATCATACTTATAGAAATGATAATGGTTTGCATCCTTGTGTCTCTCTGATACGCAGCATTCAACAGTTCCAAAATTTAGATTGGTAGTTGTCCTTCCAGCATATGTGTATCGTGAAGAAACCAATGTGATGATTTTGGCTTGCAAGAAGTGGCTTTTCATCTCATCTTGATCTTCAGATTTTCTAGTCCTGCCCCCCCAACTTTATTTGATCTTTCATTAGCTGATGTGCCATATGCGGCAGTAGTTTTGTTTCTTTGCTTTTGTATTCCCACTCATAAAAAAAAACCCCACCCCAAAAAAAATATTTCAAAGAAAAAGTGTAATTTAGCATGGACATATTAAATGTCCAAATTAAAGGCATATGGCAAAGTCAATTCGGTCTATCAATAATAATTAATGAAAACAATTTTATATTTTAAAGTAATTATTGTAAAAGTTAACAAACTTATCATATATAATGGTATGTGATTAAATTACAGTATAAAATATTTTTATATTGTTAATACATAATTTTTTTTCTCTTATGAATAACCATTATGTAATAAAATGTACCCCTTCCATCCCTATTTATAAGATTCTTTTAAAAAAAATTGTTTGTTCCTTTTTATAAGACCATTTTCTAATTTCTAGATGCATTAATTATTTTTTTCCTAAAGTACCCTTAATTAATTATTCTCTCTCCAAACATTAATTAATTAGATGAGAAGCAATTAAATGGAGAGGGTTGATTAATTTCAAAAAAAGTTAAGGGTACTTTTGGAAGAATAGTACACATTATTGACAAATTTAATGTGATTAACAAAATTAACTACTTTTCTTAAGGGTGTGAATTAGTTAAAATGATCTTTTAAATAGGAACGGAGGGAGTAGTAATTTTCAATTTTTTCTTAAAAAAAAGGTAATTTTCAATTTTAAAAATAATATATTCATCAAAATATTAATTACTTTAACATTTTTTGCATTATTTCTTTGCTTAATTGCATGTTTTACTACCTAACTATCATTATTTCACAAATATTACCACACAAGTTTTATTTTCACAAATTTTATCACCCAAGTTTTCAATTTTTGTACATTTTAGTATCCAAGTTTTCTTTTCCGCACATTTTACCATCTTGTTTTTCAATTTTTGTGGATTTTATCATCATGTTTTTCAATTTTTGTGCATTTTATCATCATGTTGGTAACAAAATGATGGTATTTTATTTTTTCTTTAACTTTTTTTAATGACATGTCAACATGTGTAAAATGCACAAAAATTGTAAATTTGAGTAATAAAATTCGCAAAATCATAATAATTGGATGATAAAATGTACAATTAAGCCTTATTTCTTTTCAAGTCAAAAGTTACAAAATTTTCAAGCCAACTGATTTTTCTCACTGATTTTTTTTTCTCAAATTTCAACTTTTTATTCATTTAAGTTAACGTGATATACATTTAAATTGAATTAATTAACATGATATTATTTAATTGAACGACCAAATTTGACTTTGAATTGGCTCTATTTTAATTTTTAAATGTTAGACTTGAACTTTGTTACATATAGTAATTCTATCATACCCGAACAGGATTGTCCTTTTCATACTACTTGTGGTCTTAATTAAAAAAAAAAAATAGCATCCATTGGTTTACTATTATCAGAATAGTATACATAAATAAATTTTATCATCGGATGCGTGAATCAACTAACATGCAATTGTTTTATTTTAACAAAGCTATCTCAAGTTCAAGTCTTAAACATATAATTGCGTTAAATATTTAAAAGAAAAATTTATCCTTTATAGTGGTCCTATAAAGTACAAACAGGATTACCTCACATGGTTTAGAACAAAAAATAGATATATAAATTTTTCTTGATAGCGATTTAACTCTATCTCTCTCTAGATCTTTCTCTGTGTATTTTTGTATAAATATATACTACTTCCATCCAATCCTCACATTACAGAGCAATCTATAGTTTAACAATAACCATATTTCTCTCAAAAAAAAAAAAAAACATAACCATATATACGCTTTAGCTTTGTATACTCTTATCTTTCAAGATGCCTTACTTTAAGAACCTTATGATAAGCATGGTTGTGGTATTTGTGCTTCTCTTATCAATGAATATGGCAACAGCAAGGGTGCCCCTTTGGATATCAGAGCCTCACAAACCACGTAAGTGACCTAGCATCCCTACAAGAAATTATTAAAACTATGAAATTGAACTAATTCTAAAGATTTAAAATAGCAAGAAGCAAGATTCAAGAACGATGCTTCAAGTTTCAATTGCTTTTTTCTTTTTTTCCTAAAAATCTTTAATTTCATTATTTGTATTTTTTGTTTTGTTTGAATAATTTATGTGTTACTGATTATTCCGTTTCAATATTGTTTGGGAACCATTAAGATGTACGCCTCAGACTAGCTACTCCAAAATCTCCTCTTGATTGTCCACATGACCACAATTATTGTCCTAAGCATGATCCATGACCATGAGGATCCAAAAGCAAGTTGAATACAAAAAAATAATCAAACCAGACTAAGGCAGATCAGTATTGGGTTTCAAGTGGGGAGAAGAAGATATAACTGCATATATATTACTAAATTATACTAGTTTGTTTTGGAATTACGATTTCCTTTGAATATCATTACTTGTATTACTCCACTGCATATATATTAATAAATTAAACTGCACTGTGTGAATTTCACAAATTTGTCTTTTGGTTTTTATCGATCGTTATCAGCCGTTAGCATTTTCATTTTATCTCTTAAGCACGCTCATTAATTAGCTTCAACTACTTACACCCATCTAATGGAATAAAGCTAGCAATACGTAACACACTCTTAACATATTCATTTTTATTAGTTAAATTTATTAAAAACTACATAATCTTGAATAAAATTCATTAAATAAAATAAAGAATGAAACTTACGTAATTTTAAAAAATTTAACAAATTTTAGCCAATAATTGAGAAGTTACTCGTGACTGCACACGAATGTGTGAAGAGAATTGATTGACACTAATGTAAAATTTAAATCTCTCTCTTTTTTTTTTTTTTGAAGTAATTTAATTCTCTTAATCACCATTTAATTTTATGCAACTTTATTAAACATTGGACTTAAACGAATTGATATTATGGATATAATAAAATCATTTTATTAACACAAATAAAAAACTTTTGTATTTCCAATAATAATAAATATTTTTTAATAAAAACTTCTATTTTGTTTTTTACTTTTAACATTGCCCTTCTAAAAAAAATCCTTTAACATTGGCTCTAATTTTATTAATTTCGAAAATGATAATTTTAATAATTTTTTTTGCTGAATAAATTAAATTTTATATAAAAGTAAACTAAAGCAAATATTAGTGTTGTTGCCATAAATAAAAGAAATTTTATTTTGATTCATATTTTTTTATAACTTTTTCTAAAAGTAAGACAGAGAAAGAGAAGAAAAAATATAAAATAAGTGTGATATAATAAAAAGAAATAAAAATTTAATTACAAAAGTATATAAGAATAAAATTCAACACCGCTTGATACGAAACCAAAAACATGCAGTTTCAGCCAAATCACTTCTAGCGTGCCATAGCTGCTTAGGTATTGCACGGTGCAAGAGTTTCCTCAACCGTTGGATATAATATTAAAGTATTGAACGGCTAACATTTTTTGTAGCTTTGAAAGTATCAGCCATTTTAAAATATTATATCCAACAGTTGAGGAAACTCTTGAACCGTGCAAGACTTGAGCAGCTGTGGCAGGCTAGAAGTCGTCCCAAAACCAAATATGTACGGAGTAAGTGAGAAGCATGAGTTGGATAACAAAGAAGAGAGAGTACATAATCAAGTAGACAATATTTTAATCATATTCAATGGTATAAAATTAATTTTATTTGGGTATCAGAGCTTAAACAAATCTGGATAAAAACAGAAATAAAGATATAATAAAAACTTTCGAAGACTTGTCTGTAGCCATCGACAGTATTTATAAAACACAAAATCTTTTATTACAAAAGGTTTTAGATCTTGATAAAAAGGTCAATCAACTGATTGATATACAAGAAAAACGTGTTCAAATAAATTCCGATTTAAATAAGCTCTCCAATCAATTGCAAGATCTTTCTATCGGAAATAAAGAAACTAGAATTCTTGATAAACAAAATTTTAATAAAATTGTTTTAGCAAAATCAAGAAAATAATGTCTAATACAAGAACAAATACAGTCCCTTTTACTGGACCTTCACAAACCATAGCTGGCCATACCCCAGTTAATGAAACAATAAATCATCACCCTGGTTTTCTTGATAGAATCCTTGGGAGAACAAATTCTAACACAAGACAACTAGAACAAATAGTTGACATAAATACAAACGTTGAAATAGGATCCAATTCTAGGATAGACTCCTTGAATCCTAGACAGCTATACAATCTAAACTGGCTTAGTAGCGAACGAACCAGTTTATACAGATACAGAAGGATAGATGATTTCCATCTACCTGACGGACAACATGAGATAATACGACTTATCTCTGAACAAACTGGTAGACAGTTAATAAATACCCAACGTAGGTACATACACTTAGGTCTAATCACGATAGGTGTTAGAACCTTAACAAGATCCTTTGTAGGCGGCAAAGCCTTCCTAGTTCTCTATGATCAGAGATTTAGGGATAATAATTCACAAGCAATCATAGGAATGATAGAGGTTGACCTCAACCAAACTGTCTCCTTAATTTATATTGCTCCCAATTATACCATGAATTTGGTAGACTTTGTACAAAACATAAACCTAGAAGTGCAAACTACAGGTTTTGGACAAAACTTTGATGGAAACAACCTCCATCTAGACATTACCTTCATAGGTAGAATAAGTGACCAAATATCTCCAAGGTATAGGATCAATACAAATCCACTGATAACAGCGTTATCATCAAACGGAATCCAGTTTTTACCACCAGAAACTTTTGATTCCACCATAAATCAAAATTCTTTATGGCAAACACATCTTACATCTGGACCATCCAGACCAGCAGTTACTGCTCCAAATTCTGCCATAATTACACATAGAAGAAATAGCTTGTCAGTTAGATTTACAGACTATGCAAATGTTCTGACTCCCACTGAGGAAGAACCACAAGAAGAAGTCCAACCTACTAGGAATTCTATAAGTTTTATGAACATAAGTGAGTCTGAATATGACTCTGATGATGAAGATGATTTCATCTTCGAAACAAAATTGTTTTCTTCTCTTAACAAAGATGAACAAAATAAAATAATATCTGATAAAAATCTAGATATTGACATAAATTCAATAGATCTAGAAGAAAGGTCAGAAGTTGAAAACAACCAGATGGTAGTTTTAGAAAAAGAAATCCCTGATAACATTTCAGAGACTTCATACAGAGGTTTCGTGGGAAAAGAAAGTACAGGATCTTTCAATCCCCAATACGACTACGAAACAGAAAATTATGATTTAGGTTTCTTACCTAGACAACAAATCATAAGCCCTATGGATCATACCTTAGGTGATAAAATTAAATCAAAAGGGAAAAGATTGCCCATTGAACCAGTTTTCAATATGCCTTCCCTTCTCTTAAACATAGGAAGTGTTGACCCTCAACTACTTTCTAATTACATAGAACAATGGACCTCCGCAGTAATTAGAGATTACCGGACAAACCATGAAAACCATGTCTCAACGGGACAAGAAATGATGGCTAGAGCCGAGACATATCTGGGAGATATTGCTCGTGCATGCTGGGAATCATTCAAGAAAGAACACCCAGAAGCCATGAAAACAAACATAATTGACCCTGGCCCAAACATCTACAATTTCTGTAGTGCCATACAAAGATTGTTTACGGCCCAGTCAGTAAATGACGGAAATACCATTCGTCAAAAAATTTACTTAGGTAATTTAGAGAGACTCTCTATAAGTTACTTTGGTAAAATAAAAGAATTTACCCAAGATTATCTTATGTATGCTTCTATAGCAGGAGGCTTCATGGATAAAAACTTAGGAGAAAAACTTTTCCTTAAGTTACCCGGTAAATTAGGACAAAAGATAAGAGATAGTTGGGACGATAACCAAATTGATCCCCCTATGAATAATCTTGCAGTAAGAATCCAACACATTATGAAAGTGATGGAGGATACTTGCACAAACATAGCCATAAACAAACAAATAAAAATGGCTGATGCAGACATCTGCAAACAAATTTACACACCCCAGCAGTACCATAAAGAGGTTAGAAAGAAAAGGCCTCAGCCACAATACAAACCTAGAAACAAAAAGGTACAAACAAAGAGGTACTCTGTTAGAGCCTCTACCTCTAAGAAACCTACCCTAAACAAAGACAAACATGTCAGAAAAATTAGGGATAGTAAAACCTATACAAAACAGCTAGAATGTTTTGCCTGTCATCAACAAGGGCATTATTCTCGAGACTGTCCAAACAAAGCAAACCTTTTCACCAGAGAAGCTGAGCTTATAAAAAACTGTAGAATGAACCTCATTTCTATAGACGAGACTGTTAGTACAGACTCAGAAATATATTCCATAGTTAGTTGGTCTGACTATACTTCGGAAGAAGAAGAAATTCATAAAGATTATTCTATAATCAATGAATTTACACAAAATGAGTATAATAACTTATACCCAGAAAATAAATATAATTCATACGGTCAAATTATTGATGAAATGGGTTATAATTTGATGAATAAAAATTTTTTTAGGGTAGGTTTCTTAGAGGTAGAGGCTCTAACAGAGTACCTCTTTGTTTGTACCTTTTTGTTTCTAGGTTTGTATTGTGGCTGAGGCCTTTTCTTTCTAACCTCTTTATGGTACTGCTGGGGTGTGTAAATTTGTTTGCAGATGTCTGCATCAGCCATTTTTATTTGTTTGTTTATAGCTATGTTTGTGCAAGTATCCTCCATCACTTTCATAATGTGTTGGATTCTTACTGCAAGATTATTCATAGGGGGATCAATTTGGTTATCGTCCCAACTATCTCTTATCTTTTGTCCTAATTTACCGGGTAACTTAAGGAAAAGTTTTTCTCCTAAGTTTTTATCCATGAAGCCTCCTGCTATAGAAGCATACATAAGATAATCTTGGGTAAATTCTTTTATTTTACCAAAGTAACTTATAGAGAGTCTCTCTAAATTACCTAAGTAAATTTTTTGACGAATGGTATTTCCGTCATTTACTGACTGGGCCGTAAACAATCTTTGTATGGCACTACAGAAATTGTAGATGTTTGGGCCAGGGTCAATTATGTTTGTTTTCATGGCTTCTGGGTGTTCTTTCTTGAATGATTCCCAGCATGCACGAGCAATATCTCCCAGATATGTCTCGGCTCTAGCCATCATTTCTTGTCCCGTTGAGACATGGTTTTCATGGTTTGTCCGGTAATCTCTAATTACTGCGGAGGTCCATTGTTCTATGTAATTAGAAAGTAGTTGAGGGTCAACACTTCCTATGTTTAAGAGAAGGGAAGGCATATTGAAAACTGGTTCAATGGGCAATCTTTTCCCTTTTGATTTAATTTTATCACCTAAGGTATGATCCATAGGGCTTATGATTTGTTGTCTAGGTAAGAAACCTAAATCATAATTTTCTGTTTCGTAGTCGTATTGGGGATTGAAAGATCCTGTACTTTCTTTTCCCACGAAACCTCTGTATGAAGTCTGTGGCAGGCTAGAAGTCGTCCCAAAACCAAATATGTACGGAGTAAGTGAGAAGCATGAGTTGGATAACAAAGAAGAGAGAGTACATAATCAAGTAGACAATATTTTAATCATATTCAATGGTATAAAATTAATTTTATTTGATTTTAAAACAAACCAACCTTAAGTGTCTGTTTGGATAAACTTATTTAGAAACACTTATAGGAGAACAAAATAATAAATAAAATAAAATAAAATGAGTTTCTCTATAAGTTAAAATTAGTTTATATATGCATAAGCTAATTTGTAGAAGCTCTTTCATATTCTCTTAAAGATGAGAGAACTTCTACAAAATTAACTTGTATATAAGTTCATTTTATTTTTTTCTTTTTATTTTTTTCTGCTATAAGTGCTTCTAGATAAATTTACCTAAACGGATCCTAAGATAAGTTCGAAATAAAACAAGCTGCAAAAGTCATTTTGCAAACTCTACATTAGGCTTCCATGACAATGAACGTTTATGAAGAGGATACTAGGTTCAACCATTTGATATCTCTCTTACTATTTATGTGATTCTTACTTTGTGTATGAAGCTTTTCCCGAAACATTCAATTATGAGTACCAACCCCAACAAGTAATCTCCACCAATCAGAACTTTCTTGCAGCCGAAATGTGCCTAGTCCTAGACAACATCAGCTACAAACAGTTCTTGGTGTTAAGGCAATGGAGAGTTCCATGACCTATCTGGGCCTTCCTACTATTATTGGAAGATCTAAATCCCAGGTTTTCCAATTTGTGAGGGATCGTGTTTGGAAGAAGCTAAAGGGGTGGAAAGAGATGACACTATATATTGCAAGCTGGAAGAGAGGTGTTGATCAAGGCGGTGGTCCAAGCTATTCCCTCTTATGTCATGGGATGCTTTAGACTACCGAATGGCATTAGCAACTAGATTGAGAGTCTCAGCCAAGTTCTTTTGGGGTGGAAATATACAGGGAAGGAAGATACACTGGATTTGTTGGGAAAAACTATCAAAGCCAAAGAAAAATGGGAGCTTAGGCTTCAGAATGATAGCAACTTTCAACAAAGCATTAATTGCAAAATAATGGTGGTGGTTGTCAACTAATACCGACTCTCTCATGGCAAGGGTCTTAAAAGCAAAATATTTCCCATATTGTAAACCTCTATATGCACGTAGAGGTCCTTGGCCTAGCTATACTTGGGCTAGCATTTATTCAGCAAAGGAGATTATGGATGGAGGGGCTTTTTGGAAAGTGGGTAACGGTTTGAATATCAGAGTATGGTCAGATAAGTGGATCCCAGGAGTAGATACAAATAGTCTAAACAATGATCTTCCTCTTGAAGAACATGAAGGCTTGCTGGTCTATGACCTCATCCAGCCCGAGACAAGAACCTGGAATGTCCAGATGTTAACAAACATGTTTCCTAGCAATATAGTGGAAAGCATTCTTGTTATACCATTAAGAACCATTTCGGAGCAGAACCATATTCTTTGGAAATTTACAGAAAATGGGGAGTACTCTATGAAAATAAGATATCACCTGGCCTTCTCCAAAATGTCAAATCCAAAACCATCATCTAGCACCACATATGGTTCTTTTTGGAAAGAAATATGGAAAGTTCAGCTTGCTCCTATATGCCAAAATATGGTATGGAGGGCTTGTTGTAACATTCTTCCGGTTAGGAAAAATCTTAGTCAAAAGATGGAAAACATTGATCCCTTATGTCCCTGTTATGGAGAGGATGAAGAGACCGTGGAGCATGTCTTTCTGACCTGCGCAGCTGTTAAACCAATCTGGTTTGGGAGTCAATTAACTTGGAGAGTTGAGACCTATAATGTTAGATCTTTTAATCTATGGCTGTCAAATTGTTTTGTTGCAAATGATAAGTGACTTATGCAACAAATATATGGCATACTGTGGTCTATTTGGAGTAGAAGAAATGAATGGCTTTTTGAACAAAAATGGCCTCATTTGGACCTCATCATCAGTAGAACCTTTTGGGTTATCTGCCCCAAAGTTAAGGAGTTTAAGCCAAGCAGGTTCGAAACATCCCTCTAAGTGGAAGCCGCCAAAGGAGAATGAAGGATACAAGATTAATATAGATGCTGCTGTCAAACCAGGTATGGGCACGGGTCTTGGTTTTTATTTGTAGAGACTGTCATGGTGATACACTTGCTGCTACTACCAAATTAATCCCTTATAGCTATCAACCGAAGATTGTTGAAGCTGTTAGCATGAGTTGGGCCTTACAGGTTGCAACAAAGCTTTCTTTTAACAGGTTTTTTGTATAGAGATTGATTGCTTACAGTTAGTACAGGCTTGGTACAGTAAAGATAGAAGATCACATACATATTTTGATGGCATCATTGCTAATTGCAAAAACTTAGTAGAAACGTACAGAATTTCAGAATTTCTTCTGTAAAAAGAACAGGAAATAGAGTAGCTGATGTTCTTGCCAGTTTAGCTTTTAGTTACCAGGAAAAGTACTGGATTGAGGAATCACCTTATCAGGTGGAATCCCTCCTCCTATCTAATGTAATTGATCAATCTTTGGAATTATTTTGGCCAGTATTTTCCATAAAAAAAAGTAATTGAGTAACAAAATAATGCATGCATGAAAGCAGGTGAAGTTTAACAACTATTAATATAGTCTTTTTTTTTTCTTTCAAATATACGTCTTCTTCATAGGAGATATTAAGATAATTATAATTTAGTAAAAAAATCTACAAAATAATAAAGTTAGCTC
This sequence comes from Pueraria montana var. lobata, assembly GCA_026413185.1. Classification (NCBI taxonomy): domain Eukaryota; kingdom Viridiplantae; phylum Streptophyta; class Magnoliopsida; order Fabales; family Fabaceae; genus Pueraria; species Pueraria montana. The sequence goes on from CM048654.1 coordinate 56,417,005, forward strand.
TTTCAGCAAAGATTTTTTTTTTTTCATATACAAGGCTTTCAAACCTGAAACACCTTAGCTTAAGAACAATCATAATTGAATTAACCATTAAACATTATTAGCTAAAATATATTTTTGATCATTTACCTTTTTAGTAAAGTAGATTTTTTTTCACATACAAGGCTCTCAACTAGGATTAGTTTTTTAAGATTCGTTTTGGTCCTTCATCTTTTAAATTTAGGTCAATGATGTCCTTCCATCAGTTTAGAATTAACATCATTAATAATGATTGTTAAAAAGCTGCCACAAAACAATACCTCATTTTTTGAACTTGTTTTTGTTCATGCAATTTTTGTTTACATTTTGCTCCAAGATTTCAAACTTGGTTCCTCAAATTGAAGGGTTAACTTCCTCAATCAATTTTTATGATTTGGAAGAATTTCGAGCCTCATTATAGCCACTCCTTTACGAAGAACTAGTCTACTTTTGTGCTTTGGAATTCTCTCATTTTATTCCATGAATCTTAAAATTTATGAGGTTACTCTAGATCGATGCATTTTAATCAAAAAGCCCTAAATTTTGCAGCAAATGGATGCCTAAATAAAAAAATATGAGCAGCTAATGTTAAACTTGTGTTGCAAAAAATGGGTTTCTCCAAACTCGAAAACTTGACCCAATTTGTTCTCTTTCATTGTTGTTTGGAATGAAACAACTTTTTAATATGTTGCTCACATGGGAGAGGCGACTTGAATCAATTGTAGAAAACATTGACTTAAAGCATATGAAAAAGAATATCAAAATCAACTGAATTTCATAAAACTCATGACATAAAAATGTTTAACTCTTACACATGTTTCAACCAAATATCTAAATTTCAACTATATTGATTAAAAGACATAGGGTAAAAAAATCCCTCAATCAATTTGATAAAACAATGAACCAAGAAAGAGTTTCTTTGTTCAAATAGATGGATCCCTCATGCACACGCTTTGCTCCTCTTTCCTTTAATTTTATAAGTTTTAAAAATTTTAAACATATGTTAAAATTGATTATTTTAGAGAAAATTATTATATAAAAGAATAATGATGTTAGTTTCAAGCTGACAGAAGGACATCATGACTCAAATTTAAAGGATAAAAGATCAAAGTTTAAAAGATAAAAGACCAAAACAAATTTTACTAAAAAGATAAAAGATCAAAAATATATTTTATCCAATATTAATATAGGTATTTAAAAATTTATTATATTTTCTAAATTATCATAGATAAATTAATTACATGGTCTTCAAAATTAGTTGTTAGTAATTTTGAAAATCATTGATAAAGAAAAAAAAATACTACTAGAATTTACCTTATTACATTTGGATTTCCTGCTAATTTTGCAAAAAGCAATAAACATGTTTCTTACGAACATTCCTTTGAGTTTTGATTCACAAGTAATTCTTTTATAAAATAACAAGTTTCCTATGAAATTTACTATGAAAAAAGCTAATGGAAAATTTTCAAGTACATTGTAACAGCCCAAATTCTGAGTATTAGAACTAAGCCATGAGAATATTTTTAAGGATTTTGTTATTTTATTATATTAGATTATTTGATTAGAAATACCTTAGGTATTATCGTTGTTGTTACTATTGTTATTATAGTTATTATAAATGTTGTTATTAGTATTATTATTGTTATTACGTATATTCTATTATATCTAGTGTTGTTATTATAACTATGTTTGTGTTGTAGTTATTAATATTTGGTGCTAGAGGGATGTAGGTTGAGTTTCTATAGTTAAAACGCTTAGAAAAGTGTTATAGTGTAGAGTTTTATGATAAACACCCTAGAAAGACAACACCTTATCTTGAGTTATACCTATCTAATCGAGGCATCATTTGCACCGTTGGAAAGATTGCTGAAAAAGCTACAATTCATTCCTACACCTTAGAAACCAAAATCGGCTTCCATCTTAGAGAAAATCAGCTCTAAAGTAGGCCACTTGATCATGAAAAACAACATTGGCCAAAATAATCTCATAAATCCCTTCCTTCCTATATATATAGAGGAGATCACCAAGCCTTAGGACACCAAATAATAAAGTGGGCTAGGGCAAAGTGCGAAGTCCCTCATAGTTAATTTTTTTAAATCACACTCAAGTTTTAGTCATAGTAAGAGTTATTGTGGGGATTATGGTGGTCAACGCCACCAAGTTCGTGCGGGTTAGTCGGAGCTTGTCTCCATGCTTTCCTGATGAGTGTTTTCCCCTATCCTTCCTAAGCTATTGCCTTCTTTAGTTGTTGGTGTATGCTTTTACTCTTCCCATTTATATTTTAATTGGAATGATTGTGAATATCCTGAAGCATTATGTCTTCTATTATGGGATGATAAATTGATTATGTTTGAATTGTATACATCTCATCTTAGGATTCGATCATGTTTGAATTGTAGATATTTAAGTATCTTATCTCAGGAACTAGATATCTATCATAGTTTAGGAGAATGATATGGAAATCAAGAAATGAGAAGAGAGTAACCAGGAACATGATTTTAATGTGAAAAACGAGTTATGAAGATGACCGAATTAGGCTTAGGTGTATTTATAGGAAAGGTATTCCTAGATGTTAGCTAACCAATGGATTTGGAATCACTTAAAAATAATGTCTAGAACTCAAGATATTATCATTTTAGTGAGCAAAGGTCAAACTGTTAGCATTGTGCGATAAGTTCATGTTCTTCTCAATTTTTGACATAGCATACGATTGAACTAGCTTTCGAGGTCAACATAGAAGTTGTAGATAATTGTCTTAAATTCAAAACATGATAAAATGAAACTTTATAGGATTAGTATAACTCTAGATAAAATGTTTATACCTCACAAAGGTTATAGACGTGCAACATAAAATGATTGAAGTAATATTCAAAACTCAAAGGATGTTATACCAATCATAATACAAAGTAGATAGATGTTATAATTGATGTGTGGCATAGGGTTAAGATGTATTTCAGGTACATGACTTGATTGAATGATGATATTGAATACATGTGTTTAAGGTTTAGGGTTATGATTGTATGTTGTGCCCTGTGACATTGTTATTAATGTTATAATATGTTTGGTTCAAGTGAAGTGTGTGTGCTTAGGATTTCATGGTGTATGTGTTAATATTGAATGAATGAGGACCAAACTTATGTGAGGTTGGATCCTCCATGTGATAAGTTAAATGACGCCATGAACATCTTTGTGAGTCATGCATCATAACATGATACATGTGTTTTTGAAAGTATGTTTATGAACCTAACTAGGGAGGCCGTGAAGAGCTCATTGAGTTCTGGCCTTAGGGGTGTTATCTAGCGTGGAATCTCCTTTAAGCTCATGTTGATCCCATGGGTTAGAGCATCCTTGCAAAGTTGGATAACCTTGATGCGCTGCTAGGAGTATCATCTTGGTTGAGACTGTTAGTGTCGAATGCCCATGGTGCGATTATTTGTAACGACTCGCCTTCACTACATAACTAACACATCTAAGGATTTATTTTATTTCTTTTACAAACTCTTCACTTTAAATTTATTTATGAAAATACTAGTTAATTTTTTTTCTTAATTCTAAAGCCTTAAGATGAACTTTCACAACTTTAAATACAAATTGTTTCATGTACAAAGCTTGACTAAATAAAATTTGGTGCCACATGACACTTTCGCATATCACCAAAATACTACGCTAAACACACTCAATTAACATAACACTATATATATACATACATCTACTTGCAAGGTAACTACATAAAAGTCTTAAGTTGGTCCATTCTATACACAAGACTAACAAAGGACAAGGAAGAAAATATCATATCTTCGACCCTGTGCACGCTTTATCCATGACGTCTCCGAGAGGAAGATCCACCTAAAAGTCATATGCTCTCCTGAATGCGCAGTTTGAGATCATCACAGTCACAATCACATGTCTACATGCAAGGGTAAGCTTACCAAAACAAAAACTATACATACACATGTTTACATTAAGGAAAAAGGAGAAACTAAACTTTATGAACTTCAAAATACTTTATATAATAAATAGAATTTATGACAAAACTCAACTCATGTAAAAGTCATCTCATACGTGTACATCTATAAACATCAAGAGCCAACAACTTCATAGTTCAACCATCTCAACCAATACATACAACATCATCATAACATAAGTTTGCAACTATCATCAATAACATAGTTCCATAACCAATTATCACCATGAGTTATCAAACATAATAAATCACATTTTTAAACATCAACTATCACAAATCCTCATATAATTCAATCATCAGAATTCATTATCTTAACTGATGTACAACATAAATCACTAGATAACTTCAAACATCAAACACTGATTCTACTCCATGGAGTTTCAAAACATATTTGGAATATTTCTGTGCACCAACTATGCATCCACCATATACCAATGACATTTGGTATATTTCTATGCACCAAATGTGCACCCACTGTATACCAACGACAAAACATATTTGGAATTCACTGCGGTCCTAGATACGTCATCTCCAATGACCTGACTTAAAGGTCCAAATACATCTCATCAATCAACAATTCACAACTATCTATCCCCTATACACTAAAAGAATTAACTAAACCTCTTGGGAAGTAATTTTCATCACTCTGACACGCCATTTGAAGCCAAAACATAGGGGTGGGTACTCAGGAAAATATCCAACCAAGTGAGACCCCCAAGTCGCTTTAGTGGATTAGAGTTTTGGCATGGAACTCACCTTCCCAAAGCAGTCATTTTTCTCTAAAAACCTTTCCAAAGGTACATAATAAACTCCTTTTAATACATAGGGACAGTTCCAAAACAAGTGCACATTCATATCTCACACATCATTATTTCATCAATAATTTCACCATCTCAACAAAACATATATATTTCAATCAACAACATGATAATCCCAACTATAAAGACATTCTCTCATAGATAAACTTACTACATTTGCTTAAACATTTATAAGATTCTTAATGTCTACATTCCTTTTTTGGACGGTCATATCTCAAACAATTACATAACATCTATTATATCATTAATTCACTATTCATATGCTCATCACATTCATGAACCCATCCCTAGTTCCCTAAGCAAGGTAAGACCTTCCACACCTTGAATTCTTATAATCATCTTACCAAATTTGCATATGAGTATGAATTATATGATCTCAACTTAAAATCAATTTAATTATAAAAACTCATAACATCATTTTATATGCACTTGGAATTGGTTTAGAAACTCTCAAGAAAGTATTCAGGATAAAATAAAACATTCTGCCTAAATTTAGCTTAAGTTAGAAAATTTAGCTTCAGCCAGAAATTTAGCTTGAGCTAAATTCGTGCAAAACCAATTCCATTTTAGCTTGAGCTAAAAATTTTAGCTCAACTAAAACTGCGAATTTTGCAACAAAATTTCTTCGAAAATCTAAGCTTTCGACTCCATTAATGGCTACTTAAGCATCCAAACTCATAATAAACACATCAATAATCAACCCTTAAGCTTCTAAACATTAAACCTCAACAAAAGAACCCAAGATTCAAACCAAACAATTCAAAATCATCATAAAATAAGAAAAGTGGGTGAGCTTCCCTTTCCTATGGGTCTTCAAGCTAGGTCTTTGAGTTGAAGTAGGAGAAGAAGGAGAAAGGGATCTTGAGCTCAAACAAAAGGGCTTCCTCAAATCAACAGCACCACCACCACACCATCCATGGAAACACCACCAAAACAACACTTATGAGAATTCTACATCAAAACCCTATGGGTCATCCCAAAGGAAGGAAAAGAGGAAAGAAAGAACAAAGAGACCAAAGGGGGAAAGAGAGGAGATGAGCTTACCAAAACAATAATAAACCATCAAGCTCTAAAGAGGTAGAGGATAAGTCTCTTAGGTGTAGGAATCTCAAGGCTTCAGCTCAAGAGAGGAGAGGAAGCTTGGAGAAGGAGGAGAAGTGAGAAATGAGAGAATGAGGAGGAAATTCGAAATGCTACAACATATAAGGCACTTAGAGAAGGCTTTTAGAATTGAGTTTTTGGGCTTTTACTCACTTCCCTATGTTTTCTCTAACCACACCCTTTTTCTACCCATTAAAACCCACCAATAAAGGCCCAAACCTCATGAAAACCATCAAGCCTATAACGACACATAAACAACATATAATTAAATTTCTATTTTCATTAATTAATCTTTATTCAAACACTTAAATTTAAATTTAATTCCTCTTGTATTTTAATTAAATCACTTATCATACATTATGAAAATTCACAGTGTTACACTATTCGTCGACTACACGTACTCCTAGGCTACTTTCACAAAAGTGTTTTACTAGTACCACATGCATATGAGAAAAGAGAAAGGAACATCACATTGCATACGTGCATTATTATGAGTTTGTCTGACTTGTGTGGTTTATGAAATGGATGACATGTATACCTTGTGTTGTAATTCTGTGATGTGTGAATGATTTTATCTATAATCGTAATATGTTGTGAATGTATATGTATCTATATATTAAACTGTTGTGGTGACTTGTAATGAGATGGGATGTGACTCCTTGTGGGCATAGAGAGATGTACCTAAAACCCGAACCAGTGATCGGCCTAGTCAAGGTACTGGGTCAATGGTCGAACCAGTGGGTCACTAATTGAACCACATGACTCGGTCTCTATTAAATGGGTCACACCGATTTAATAGCACCTCCGATCCAATAAGTAGCTCGAACCGATCAAATGCCTGGGTCCTGGTCGGACCAGCCCGTCTGAGCCAATTTTTAAAACTATGGTATGTAGTACTTTGTTGCATTATAGGAACCAATTGTCAGAATACTAGCATAGTAGTCTTCTGGTTTGTGGTTATTAAATCTGATGGCAGTAATGGCATGTTTACAAGGCAGACCTATTTAAACAAATAATATACAGTAAGTGAAATATTGTATGACTACAAAACTAACCAACATTCTTCATATTTAGCCTTCATTTACCTGTTAATTGCCACATCCTACATGTACAAGACTGTTTATGTAAGTCCACATCCACTTTATTTTGGTCATAATGAACTTCAAATCTAATGCCTTCTAGATAACCAGCCCAATGTGCAGTCCACTTGTTGCTTTCTATTTTTTCTTTTTCTAATCTTGATTGTTGGATGGTACCAAAGGTTCCATACTTGCATCCATCTTAAGCTTAGCAGCGGTCATTTTTCGCATAATATAACACCTTATATCTTTACACAAACTAAGAATTGGCTTGCTCCTAAACTTCAAAATCTTTGCATTGAAAGCCTCACAGTTGTTGTGTGTGATACTGTCAACTTTGGAATTCTCCCTAAAGTAGGCTTTAGTCCATAATTCCTTATCCCACCAATCCAAATAAGCCCAAGCTCTTTCATTCTTCTTTATAACATCTTCCTGTTGACATGAAGACTAGATACTCTTTTAATATTTTGGTTTTAATTTTAAATATGTCAAACATGTAAGGATGTGGCATTGTATTGATTGTTATAGACTTAGGCATATGTGTGATTAGTTTTAGACCTTAGTTGATGCCTAGTGATAACTAAAAAGTCTAGATAAGTCATTCTAGATTGATTTTTGAGAAACTCACTAAAGTAATCGATTACATTTAATATGTAACAGATTACAATGTATCTTAGTTATCTGGGAAAAGCTAAAATACACAGTGTAATAGATTACCACTCAGGATAATCAATTGCATAAGGCATTTTAGACCTTAAGTCTTGTTTCTGAAAGAATTTAGTAAGTTTCTATTTTAATCAATTAGATCTCGATTTAATCGATTACTATGGTCACTTAAAGTTGTTTCAGAAGGAAGCTAAGCACAATTTAATCGATTAAACATTCATGACTGATTAATTCGAACCTAGAGCACTAAAAAAGATCTTTAAGAACAACTTAACAGGTTACATTGTTTTGTAATAGATTAAATTAGTTCTTGCCTTAAACCCAGGTGCCTCAAGAACATTTTAACAGATTACGTGATTCATGTAACAAATTAAATATGTTATATCTTAAAATTTTTATAAATAGAAGCACCACTCTCTCTCATTTTCAATCCTTTTCTGAGATAAATTTTTCATATTCATTGAGAGAAGAACATCAAAGAGGTTTTAAGGCTACTTGATCTTTAACATCCTAAGATTGAAGATTCTCAAAAAGAAGATCAATGGCTTGAAGTCTTAGTTGGTTCTTGAAGTGCTGAATTGTTTTAAATCTTCACTACAGGTGAAATCGTTCTATAACCTTGATCATTTTTGAAGTTTATTGTTTTCTGAAATAGGGTTTTTCAGGTCCTAGTAGTAGTGTTCTATGAGGGTTGTATGTTTCTTCTCTTGTAAGGTTCAAGTTTAGAAAGTTGTTTGAATTTCTTGTGTGTGTAATGTGCTTGTATCTTGAAATTCAAATAGTGAAAGGTCTAACAAGGGTTGTTGGATCAACTGGATGTAGGTCCAATGTGGACTGAACCAGTATAAATTCTTGTGTAACTTTCTTTCATCTCTATTTCTTATCTCATTTAATTTTTCAAGGTCAATCATCTAAGTTTTCCGAATCAGCAAAACCTTCTTGGAATAACTCTGATTGAAATATCTTTTTTAAATCTTTTTAGAATATTTGGATTCATTAAAGGAAGGTGAATATTTGTTTTTAGAAAAGAGGTTTTGAATTAAAAGTTTTGAAAGATTTATTCACCCCCATTCTAGATCTGCTGGTCGATCCTACACTTCCATATACACATTGAATTTAGCAACAATTGATGACCTTGCACACTGTCAAACTATGCCTCTTAGTTCCCTATCTTTCCATTATTTAGAAAAATTGCGCCATAAATGCATCACACAAAATCTGTGTGAAACACTAGGCATCACCTCCTACATTGCAAGAACCAAACCTTGCACGATAGAAGACAATGGTTAAATAAGTATATGAAGTTTACAACTTACTAACAATTTAGTCCCTCAACATTACAACTTAATGTCATTTTGATCCTTAAATAATAAACATTACTAATAATTCTATCCATGAAAATATACACATATACACAACAATTTTTTTAAAAATCATTTTACCTTGTGAATATCTGACATGAAATTCCACCCAAATTTTTTGTAGTCTCCAAGATCTTCATGTAACAGTGTTAGAAACCACCTCCAGTTGTCTTTGTCTTCAACGTCAACAATTGCAAAAGCAATAACAAAGATTGCATTGTTGGCATCTTGTCCCACATCAGAAAGCAATTAACCACCGTAGTATCCTTTTAAAAAACTCCCATTAAGACCAATAAATGGTCTGCAACTAGTTGTCTTGATGCATGCAAGAGAGGATTCAAGGCTAGTTGAAGCATACATACATTCTTTGAAATTGTGGTGGTGATTAAGGTATTGGAATGCAACTAATAAGAATATCAACCAACTTTTTTGCAACCCATTTCATAGTAGTTTGCTTGTTTTTGAACACCCTACCACAACTGTGCTCCTCCACAAAAGTCTTGATTTGGAAGCTTTTAGTATTTTCGGTCCACGCACAATAAATCTCCCATGGACACCCTTTTTCTTTACAAACTGCTCTACCTCTAATTTGATCATTTTTCTTTCAGGTAATATCCCTGCCATGATAAATGGTGGTCTTTAATGACATCAATGAACATTCTGACACTATCAAATTCCATCCCAACCTCCAAGTGCACATTGCTAAATCGACTTTTTGGATTGAATTGAGGGTACACAACTTTTTGGATGGTATCTCCTTCATCTTCACTGCTGGGTAGAGACTGGAGTTCTTCATAATGGTAACTATTGTTGCTAGTGTCACTTGATTATCCATCATCATCAGATGGAGATACATAAACATAATCAGGGTCACTTTCTTTACCATCAAAAGACCTTGTATCATGATCACCCTCAGCATCATTTCCATCTTCATTGTTTTCAACATCAACCTCTTTTTCACCCTTGCCAACCAAACCAAAAAGGTCACCCATTAAATCTGGTTCTGTTTCAAACATAGAACCTACATCCTGACCAACTTTAGTTTCCACTTTATCAGTCGACTGCTCAGCAACTTGAGTTTCCACTACATCAGCAACTTCAGGTTCTATCAATTCCTCAACTGAAGACTCTTGTCCAATATGTCCCACACCTATATTAACTTGTTCATAACAGGTTCTTCAACTTCACGACAGATTTTGCTTGCAATCATTTCTATTTCTATTTCAAGGTCAACACCAATACCTAGGGATGGCAAAAAAATCCACATCCGTGGATATCTGTGGATAAAATCTGTAACGGATATTAAATGAGTATCTTTAATGGATACTTGCGGGTAACGGGTATGGTTATTTTCACTACCCGTTTGTTAACGGGCGGGGACGAGTATCATGGTACCCATACCCGCAAGTACTCGTTATCCGTTAATATTAATATACTTAAATATTCTTTATATATTTCTTATTTGTACTTATATTTTGGAGTATAATTCTATGTGGACTTATATTTTAGTGTAGTTTTATTTTAGTTAATGCTTTAGAGAGTAATTTTTAGATATTTTTAATTGTGTAGAATATTTGAATAATTTTTGTTGTAAATATTAAAATTATTTTAAAAAAAATATTAGAATAAATAAAAATTATAATAAAAGTGTTTTTTTAAAATATTTTTAAAATATGTATTTTTTAAAAATATTCATGGATATCCGCAGATATTTAAAAAATCTGTGGTAACTACTTAATGGGTACCCGAGCGGGTAACAGGTAGGCACGGGGCAGATATTTATGTGACGGGGCGAGTAGCGGGTAAGTACTACCTGTACCTGCCCACGCCCGTTGCCATCCCTACCAATACCTTCATCAGGCTCCTCAAGCTCCTCATTTGAATTCTCAATAACATCATCTGGCACAACATCATGTAGTATCTTCGACATATCATCCACCACATGTTCAAAGTACAGATGGACATCTTTGTCAGGATCAGCAAGACCTATTTTGCACATGTCCAACACATCCTTGTCATTCTCCGGCCGTAACAAACCACCCTTCAAACCTCTTTCTGGTACCAAATAATACACAACAACAAACATCTGATAACCTCCACAAGATTTGCACATGTCGTGCACTATCCACACTATCATCAAATATGTATCAAAGCCTTCCCAAACAAAAAACTCACCATCCACATACTCCAATGTGCCATGATCATTCCGTCTGAATTGACCCTTGTGGTGCACAATAACATTGATGTGATCAGACATCCTACAAGTCATCAAAACAATGCTATTGTCAATCTTCACATACAAGATTCATGTTGCTTTTAAATATCAATATCCACACCATGTCAAATTAAAAAACAAGCAGATGTATTTACCAAAACACAAAAACACGACATTACACTATAACAATAGCCTCATTACAAACCCTAAACCCTAACTTAGTACATGCACATTTATTTACCAAAAAATAGTGTGCACCCTAAATAAAAAAAACAAACATATCATTACAAACCCTAAACCCTAACTAGTTTCCAGAATCCTGAACCAGCATCATTTTGACCCCTAAAGATGTATTTGGCAAAAACCAGAGTTCACCCAATGGTTAAAACAGCACCACGCATAGCCCAACAAATTTGAAACTAAAAAAAATAAAATAACGGACTCAAGTTTACTTGATGTTTTACCTTCTGATGAAGTGAAGAGCAAGAAAAGGTTGCCTTCGTCTTCAAATACTGCGATAAAAAAGCTCCGTCACGGTGGCTATGGTGTCGTCGGAATTTGTCGCTGGCTCAGATAAGGCGGGAAGAGGAAATAACACAGGACTTGGCCATTGGTGAAATAAGGTAACAAATGAAATGTGTTTGTGTGTTAGAGCAAACTATGTTTTTGGTCCCCTAAACTTTTTCATATTTATGGTTTTGGTCCCTAAACTTTTTTACGAACGGTCAAAATCCTCATACTTTTTTTTCCGTCCATGGTTTTAGTCCTTTCCGTCTATTTTGGATGTTAAGTAATGATGTGGCGTTAGTTTTATCATTATTTTATTTTATTACGTAACCGCCAGAAATTGCTCCTTTTTTCTTTCTTTCTTTCTTTTACTTGGTCCTTCCCAACATGCCCTTGCCCCTTGCTCTCTAAGAGTAAAATCACTCAACACCCCGCTACTGGAAACAACAGCCAACAACAACACCAGCCACCATCGATGACACCTCCACTGCAATCCCCAATGTCGGCGACACTTCTATTATAACCACACTCTCTCCTAAAATCGTGTTCGCTCCTCAAAACATGTGTAGAGCTGTGTTGTGTGGTTCGCCCTTGATGTGGCGGTGGGGTTCTCATGGCAGGTCTTATCGTCCTCCCTTGATGTCTGCTACGTGCTCTCGGTCTCCGACGCGGCGTCACGCAAGTTCGCCCTTGCCGGTGCCCTCCCCAAACGACAAGATCCACTGCTGCCACGGCCAGATCTATGGTCTCTGTGATCAGATCTGTGGCTTTGGCAGTCAGATTTGTGGCCCTTGGATATCATATTTGCGGCCCTTAGATACCAGATCTGCGACCCGCATGTTGTGAAGGTGGATTCGTGAATTTGGTTTGAATTTGAATTTGTTCTGCGACCTACAAGGGGATTATTTTGAATCTGAATTGAAATAAATGGATTAATTATGAAAAAGTTTTGAATTTGGTTTGAATTTGGTGTGAAATAAGGGGAATTTGGTTTGAATTTGAATTTGTTCTGCGACCCGTATGTACTACTTGCAGTTTCGAATTGCTCCATTCATTAGTCCATAAACATGTGGTTAAAATGCTTTTAACGTGACTGGTGTAGCAATGCATTTGTGCATAAAAATGTGGCCAGGGACTACTTTTATTTGTTTTGCATTCTTTCTTACCATGTTTTTATGCCATCTCGTTTTTATGAATTTGGATTTGGAATATAACAATTTCTAGCGGCTTTTAGCCTCTAGAATATGTTTGGGACATTTCAAACAAATTACCAAAACAATTTCTAGCGATTTTTAACCGTTAGAAAATGTGATAAAATAATAAAATAAATGCCACATAATCACTTAACGTCTAAAATAGACGGAAATGACTAAAACCATGGACGAAAAAAAAGTATGGAGACTTTGGCCGATTGTAAAAAAGTTTAGGAACCAAAAACATAGTTTGCTCTAAACTTGGCCAGAGAAGGCAGAAAGAGGAAACAACACAGGACTTGGCCAAAAACATAGTATGGGGAATTTGTCTCTGGCTCAGAGAAGGTGGGAAGAGGAAACAACAATGGACTTGGCCATTGGTGAAATAAGGTAACAAATGAAATGTGTTTGTGTGTTATTAAGTAGTCAAAAGCAAAACTATTTTATGACAATTTAGTCCCGCTGACTAAGCAACACAACTGGAACCCCTTCCCATGACATTTTAGTCTCGAGGTGCCACGTAAATATGAACTAGGGCTGGGCAACGGTCAGTTTCGGGCCAATAATGGTGAAATCGATCAAAACCGTCGGCCATAAATATCAAACCACAACCGACTGTTTCAACTTTTGGTTTTGTCGGATGACGGGTGATGCGGGCGGGTAATGTCGGGTAGTGCAGCTTGATGGTCGGAGAGAGGGGCCACGCACAAGAGTATGGTACACCGGTGAGAGGCTTCGTGGTGGTAGACGGTGGCAGGATACTTGACGTGGAGACTCATAAATCGTCAAAAAGAATAAAAAGGGCGAGGAGAACACTTACTCACCGCGTGCATTGAAATTTCAAACTAAAAATTAAGAGATGAGAGAGTGAAGATGAAAGACACAAAATCTTGTAGATGAAGACGAAAGGGAGAAAGAGCGAAGAAACAAAAACAATAAAAAAGGTTGGAGAGGGTTACTTGTGCTTTGTAACATGTAAAAAAGTTGGCGTGTAGTAACAAGTAACACTCGTGGGAGAGAGAAAGTTGGTGTGATTGACTTTTAAGGGTCTGATCATTATGAAGCTTTGTAAATCGTGATCTTTGAAGGAACCGAAACAACTATGTGCAATACAGTTTTTACATATAATAAAGATATTTGGTCGGGTACGGTACTGACGGGTTTACTTTTCTTAACCCGCACCTGTCCGAATGAACCGTTTGAAACGAGTTTTTTACTCTTTTCAGCCCGACATCCGAAACCGACCGTCTGACGATCATATTTTTTAACCGGGTTAAGCGGGTTTTGGTCGGTTTCCAATTTCTTGCTCTGGCCTATATGAAACTCTTTCTCATGACATTTTAGTCCCAAGTGTCACCTAGGCACGCACATTAAAAATAACTGAAAAGAGTTAGTAGAACCAATTTATCACATTTTTTTCACATTCAAAAACTAAATTTAAATTTTCCATATTTCATAAACTAAATTGTTATCATTTCACATTTTCAATGACCAAAACGGATATTTATCCTAAAAAGAAAAAGACCCACAAAGTATGGCTTTGCTTGTGAGCAACAAAAGGATCGGCAGCTTTCTTCTTCCAGTTGAATGGGTGAGCCAGCTTCGTTCCTTAAGGCCTCAACCCCCGCATCGTCACCGACGGCATCTCCGTCCACCCCCGCGGCGCCTGCTCCGGCGACCAAGCCTCCTGCAGCGTCGTCTCTCTTTCTCGTTCCTTCTTCTCTATCTTCTTATTGGATACATCGAACTCTCTTTTTCTCTTCCCATGGCTTCTTCCCCAAATCTCTCATCTCGAAGCTTCACTTCTCCGACCCAGTTTCCGATTACCTCCGCCCCCTCACAGATCTCACGTCAAAAAGATCCCGCGACAAAACCCTAACTTGGGTTCGTCAAACTTTTTACACCACTCGAGGCAGAGCATCAACTCATGTCTATGTAACACGACGGAGATGGGCTTGAAGTTCAACTCTAAGAGCAAGACGGCGTACCTTTTCTGCGTCAATTGATTGGGCAAGTGGATGGACCTCAGATTATAATTAGCAATGCAGCAGCATAAAACCGAATTAATGGGTGTCGTAACCTGCCCAGCTGCTTGAATCAAAATGAAATGCAAAATGTGCAATAAGTGTTTTTTTTTTTTTAAGTTTTTTTTTCTGAATTTTTTTTTGAAAGTTATTCATACCTAAGTATTTAAATTTTTTTTTTAATTTTTTTTCTTCTAAAGTTATAAATAAAATATTAAAAACGACATAGTCTTCAAAATTACCGGTGGTTTTAAAAGTTGTAAATAACAAGAGAAATTTTCCCCGATTGGTAAAACTAGCTTCTAAGGTAGTTAAAGCTTATAGGCTACTCCCTCCGGACTGAAATATAAGCAAAAAATTGTATGTGTTAGACTAAAATATAAACAAATTTTAATTAACTATCTCCTATTTAAGGATATCATCTCCAAAATATCCATCATTTAATTAGAGTTTTATTTCCAATCACCTTCTATTTTTTTGTCTATGCAATTAAATATAAAGGATACTTTAGAAAATGAGTTAATCTTTTTATTGAAACTATCAAAATTAAATAATGCTAACTAGCATTTTTTAAAGGGTATGATTCAGTTTTTTTTTTCTTATATTTTAGTCCGGAGGGAGTATAAGTTAGAAGCTCAAAAGTTAAAAATTTATAACTATATATAGAGTGAATTATCAATCATTATTATCAAGAAGTAGAGCTGTCAAAATTGGCCCGGCCCGACGGGCCGGCCCGATGGCCCGTCAGGCCAGGCCGGGCCAGGCTAAAAAAATTTGGCCTAAAAAAAAATAGGCCATTTTGGCCCGGCCTAACGGGCCAAACGGGCCAGGCCGGGCCTAAAAATTTTGGCCCGAATACCTTTCGGGCCTATTTGGCCCGACTTTTTTTTATTTTTTTTAATTTTTTTCTTTTAAAATTAGGTTAATTTAAACAAAAAAAATAAATGGGCCAATTAGGCCCGGCCTAACGGGCCAAACGGGCCAGGCCGGGCCTAAAAAAATTTGGCCTACAATCCATTCGGGCCGGGCCGGGCCAGCCCGTTTCAGCAACTTGGCCCGACGGGCCGGGCCGGGCCGGGCCGGCCCGGCCCATTTGACACCTCTATCAAGAAGTGCATGTTTGATATGTGTGTGAGGCTGAGAGCCACGTACACGTGTTCAATCCTATGCTAGCCCCTTTATTTCAAAACTTTGGGTGTTTTAAGATTTTTACACTCAATGAAAATAATTTTATATTTTAAGGTAGTTACTATAAGTGGAACAAGGTTATACACTGTCAGTATAAAATAGTTTTACACTGTCAACCAATAATAAACCATCATATATGATAAAATTGTTGACTTTTACAAAATTATTTTAAAGGTCATATCAAAAGTGATTTGTGATTAAATAACAATGTAAAATTGTGTTTTACATTGTTAGTGCATCACCATTAAACTCTTATTGTAAAAGTCAACAAACTTATCATATATAATAGTATGTGATTATATGATAGTGTAAAACTATTTTACACTTAAAACCAAAAAAATTGTTTTAAAAATAACATATTCATCAAAATATTAATTACTTTTAACATTTTTTTGCATTATTTCTTTTTAAATAAAAAGTTTCAAAATTTTCAAGCCGACCGATGTTTCACACTGATTTTTTTTTCTTAAATTTCAACTTTTTATTCTTTTAAATTAATGTGATATACATTTAAATTGAATTAACGTGATAATATTTAATTGAACGACAAAAATTGACATTTAATTTGCTCTATTTTAATTGTTAAATATTAGAGGAAAGCTTTGTTACATATATTGATATTGATTCTATCGTACTCAATCATTTCATACTACTTGTGCTCTTAATTAAAAAATAAAATCCATTGTTCTACTATTATCAGAATAGTATACATAATTCTGTCCAAAAGAAAAATAGTATACATAAATAAATTTTATCACCAAGTGCATGAATCAATTGATACAAGATTATTTCGTCTTAACCAATGATCTCAAATTCAAATCTTAAATATACAGTTGTGTTATACATTCAGATAAAAAATCTATCGCCCATATATAAAGTACAAATAGGATTGCCTCCTGTGGTTTAGAACAAAAAATATATATATGATTTTTTCTTGGTAGCGATTTAATTCTCTCTCTCCCTAGATCTTTCTGTATATATTTTGTATATATAACACTTCATATAACACTTCCCATCCAATCCTCACATTGCAAAGCAATCTATATATAGTTTTGTATACTTTTTTTACCTTTCAATATGGCTTACTTTAAGGACCTTATGAAAAGCATGGTTGTGCTATTTGTGCTTCTCTTATCAATGAATACGGCAACAGCAAGGGTGCTCCTTGGGATACATGGCAATCCAAGTAAGTGACCTAGCATCCCTACCAGAAATTATTAAATCTATGAAATTCAACTAATTTTAAAGATTTAAAATAGCAAGAAGCAAGATTCAAGAACGAGTGCTTCAAGTTTGAATTGCTTTATTATTATTATTATTATTGATTAAGTTTTTAGTCTCTCAACATTTTCAGATTCTAATTTTTAGTCCTTCAAAACTTTTTTGACAACTTTTATAGTCCTCCATTAATTATTCATCAGTATTTTTAGTTCCTCTATTTTTTTTTTCCCATTTTTAGTCTCTCATTTTTTTATTGCTCAAAATTAGTTTTTGTTTTGTTCATTTTTAGTCACTCATTTATTTTATATTTGAGACTAATTTTGAGCAATAAAAATAAATGAGTGACTAAAATTAAACAAAAAAATATAAAAATAAACTAAAATTGCTGACGAAAAATTAATGGAGAACTAAAAGTTGTAAAAAAAATTGAGAGACTAAAAACTTAATTAAACTCTTTTTTCATTCTAAAAGTCTTTAATTTCATTATCTGTATTTGTTTTTGTTTGAATAATATATATGTGTTACTGATTATTCCGTTTCAATATTGTTTGGGAACCATTAAGGTGCTGGTTGTCCACGTGGCTACAATTATTGTCCTAATAATCCATGAGGAGTGAGGATCCAAAAGCAAGTTGAATACCAAAAAATAATCAAACCAGACTGAGGCAGATCAGTATTGGGTTTCAGGTGTGGAGAAGCAGATATAAAACTGCATATATATTAATAAATTTTACTAGTTTGTTTTGGAATTTCAATTTCCTTTGAATATCATTACTTATATATATTACTCCACTGCATATATATTATATATTAATAAATTAAACTGCACTGTGTTATATTTCACAAATTTGTCTTTTGGTTTTTATCTTTATCAGCCGTTGTCATTTTCATTTTATCTCTTAAGCACGCTCATCAATTAGCTTCAACTTCTTACACAATACAGAGGCGTGCTAGCAATATATTCATTGTTATTAGTTAAAATTTATTAAAAATTACAAAATCATGAACAAACTCATTAAATAAAATAAAGAATGAAACTAATCACTATTTTTAAGGTTACCACCATGATATTGGTGTGAAATATATATCTACTAACTTTTTTTTATTCATATATATCCACTAGCTTTGCTGATAACCAATTTTTGCCGAAAAACTTGGTTAATCACCTTTATTGAGGTCTTCTCTTCCAACCACGTCTATCACAAGACTCAATCGAGATCTTATTTAAACCACTTGGACCAACGACTTGTTGATTCTCAAATGCCATTTAATTTTATATGACTTTATTAAACATTGGACTTAAACGAATTTGATATTATCGATATAATAAAATCATTTTATTAACACAAATAAATAACTTTTGTATCCAATAATAATAAATATTTTTTATCAAAATTTCTATTTTTCAATTTTTTAACATTGTCCTTCAAAAAAAAATTCCCTTTAACATTGGCTCTAATTTTATTAATTTTGAAAAATGATAATTTTAATAAAATTAAATTTTATATAAAAGTAAACTAGAGCAAATATTAGTGTTGTTGCCATAAATAAAAGAAATTTTATTTCGATTCATATTTTGTATACCTTTTTTTTTATAAGAAAGTCAGAGAAAGAGAAGAAAAAATATAAAATAAGTATGATATAATAAAAAGAAATAAAAAATTAATTACAAAAGTATATAAGAATAAAATAACTCTAAATAAAGTTATTCAACACCGCTTGATACGAAACCAAAACCAATTACGGAGTAAGTGAGAAGCTTGAGTTGAATAACAATATGAGAAGAGAGAGTACATAATTAAAAAGTAGACAAATATTCTAATCAATCATATTCAATGGTATAAAATTAATCTTATTAAAATCAATTTTATTTGATTTTAAAACAAACCAACCTTTAGATAAGTTCGAAATAAAACAAGCTGCAAAAGTCGTTTCGCAAACTCTACGTTAGGCTTCCATGATGACATTGAAGGTTTATGAAGTGAATACAAGTTTCGGCCACTGATCGATTTCTCTTACTATTTCTGTGATTCTTACTTTGTGTATGAAGATTTTCCTGGAACATTCAGTTATGAGTACCAACCCAACAATTAATTGACTAACTAAACAATACACGCGTGAAGGCAGGTGAAGTTTAACAACTATTAATATAGTTTATTTTTTCTCTTTTAAATATACGTCTTCTTCATAGTAGTCGTAGATATTAAGATAATTATAATTTAGTCAAAAACATCTACAACATAATAAAGTTAGCTCTTTTCAGCAAAGGGTTTTTTTTTTTTTTTTTCATATACAAAGCTCTCAAACATGAAACCTTAGCTAAGAACAATCATAATTGAATTAACCATTGAATATTAATAGCTAAAGTATATTTTTGGTCATTTATCTTTTTAGTAAAATTTATTTTGATCCTTTATCTTTTAAAAGATTCATTTTGGTCCTTCATCTTTTAAATTTACGTCAATAATGTCCTTCCAACAATTTAGAATTAACATCGTTAATAATGATAGTTAAAAACCTGCCACAAAATAATACCTCCTTTTTTTAAGGTGATTTCACGCACGCAATTTTTTTCTTACATTTTGCTCCAAGATTTCAAACTTGGTTTCTCAAATTGAAGGGTTTATTTCCTCAATCAATTTCATCTATGTTTGCAAAAATTTGCACAGAATATTTAATTTTTATGATTTGGAAGAATTTTGAGCCTCATTATAGCCTCTCCTTTGCAAAGAACTAGTTTGCTTTTGTGCTTTGATTTCTCTTGTTTTGTTCCATGAATATTAAAAATTATATGAGGTTAGTTTAGATCGAAGCATTTCAAACAAAAATTCCTAAATTTTGCAGCAAATGGATGCTCGAAAAAAATTGAGCCACTCATGTTAATCTTGTGTTGCAAAAAACGGGTTTCTCCAACTCGGAAACTTGACCCAATTTGTTCCCTTTCATTGTTGTTCAGAATGAAACACTTTTTTAATATGTTGCTCACATGGGAGAGACGACCTGATTTACCTGAACCCCTCAATCAATTCTAGAAAACATTAACTTAAAGCATGAAAAATAAGATCAAAATCAGTTGAATTTTGTAAAACTCATGACATAAAAATGTTTGACTCTCACACATGCTTCAACCAAATCATCTAAATTTCAACTATATTGATTAAAAGACATAGGGTAAAAAATCCCTCAATCGATTTGATAAAACAATGAACCAAGAAAGAGTTTCTTTGTTCAAATAGAAGAACACCTCACGCACACGCTTTGCTTCTCTTTCCTTTTAATTTTATAAGTTTTAAAAATTTTAAACATATGTTAATTAAAATTGATTATTTTAGAGAAAATTATTATATAAAAGAATAATGATGTTAGTTTCAAGCTGACAAAAAGGACATCATTGACTCAAATTTAAAGGATAAAAGACCAAAATGAATCTTTTAAAAGATAAAAGACCGAAACAAATTTTACTTAAAATTAAGATAAAAGACCAAAAATATATTTTATCCAATAATAATATAGGTATTTAAAATCTTATTATATTTTCTAAATTTTTATAGATAAATTAATTACATGGTGTTCAAAATTAGTTGTTAGTAATTTTGAAAATCATTGATAAAGAAAAAAAAAAACTAGAATTTACCTTATTACATTTGGATTTCCGGCTAATTTTTCAGAAAGCAATAAACATGTTTCTTACGGACATTCCTTTGAGTTTTGATTCACAAGTAATTCTTTTATAAATAACAAGTTTCCTATGAAATTCAGGTACATTTCCTATAGATTTAAAACCAATAAGAAATTTACCTACAAATTTAAATTTCATAAGTAAATTTCCTTTCAATTTTAAATTTGTAAGAAATTTCACGGGTAAATTTCTTGGGAATTTAAAATGTAAAGGCAAAAATCATAAGAACGAGGTTAAATTCTAATTTTAAAATTTTTTGCAAGATATTTCAAAAAAACCAACTATCGTCTGATGAGCAGTTAGAAAACAAACTTTTGAGTAAAAGAAATCAGACCAATGGTTGAAATAAAAAAGAACTAAGTTTTCTAAAGCACAAATCACAACTGAAAGTTAGTGAAGCATATAAGAGAAGACACAGATTTTTATAATGGTTTATCTCTACCACTAAGACTACGTCCAGTTCTTGGCAACCCACCAAGTTTCCACTTCCACACAAAGATACAAGTATTTTCTTAAACAACCACTTTTGGCTTTCCCAAGTAGTTTTATACTAGCTTCTCCAAGCTAATGATCTAGCATTGTTTATCTACCAAGCCACTGTTGGCTCTAAAACAAATTCTCGAATTTGTTCAAGGTTAGGTGCACACAAACTTAAGTTATCGTCTAACAGATGGATATACAAGGTAAGCTCATAGTCCTTTTCTCTCAAGATATACAAGGTGTTTTGAGAGCACTACACAACTTAGAAAGAAAACAAAAGAGAGTTCGAGGACTTGTAGAAATATGCTTGTTTCAGTTTCGTTAAGAACTCTTCAAAACTTATGGTATATATAGGCGTGCCACTGTCTCTAGTCGATCGTCTGAAGCTGAGGTATCTGTTAGAGCATTTAATGTTTGTCACCAACTAGTCATTTATAATTGATAAAGCATTTTGCTTATCTTCCTTGAGTAACACTCCATATCTTGCTTTAGAGATCAAATCACCTTTTGTTCAGAAAGTACACCGCCTTTTGCTGTGGTGCGTCTTTTTAGGTAGAAGGAAGCATTATTCTTTGATTTTTCTTTACTTCTTTCTCTTCGACAAATCTTATGAAGAATAAACAAACATTCTCTGCACAAAAAGGATTAAACGAATAG
This sequence comes from Pueraria montana var. lobata, assembly GCA_026413185.1. Classification (NCBI taxonomy): domain Eukaryota; kingdom Viridiplantae; phylum Streptophyta; class Magnoliopsida; order Fabales; family Fabaceae; genus Pueraria; species Pueraria montana. Next base: position 56,439,173 of record CM048654.1, read on the forward strand.
AGCATTAACTTGGTCTTAAATGCTTACAGATTTCAGCGTCTATCTGCTATCGTCTAATTCACCATATGTAGATACAACACTTTCATTTGTTGGCATTTCGGACGCAAACTTTTTAAACTTAGTATTTATTTGCATCAGATCAAAACCATTGAGGGATCTGATTTGTCTTATGGCTCAACATAAAAAAATACAACAAATAATTTATAAAATATTTTTAAAATTTGTCAAAATATTATTGTTTATTATATTTGCAATAAAATTTTTATTTAGTCTATGAAATATTAATAAATTATAAATTATATCCTCATTATATAATAATATGAATTATAATTTGAGTTTAATGGTGATGCACTGACAGTGCAAAACTATTTACACAGTCATCCAATCACAAATCACCGTTGGTATGACTTTTAAGATAATTTTTTAAAAGTCAACAAACTTACCATACATGGTGGGTTGTGATTGGATGATATTGTAAAACTTTTTACATTGTCAGTGTATAGTTTTTTTTTTTTCTCTTATAATCTTATAAATTATTCTTTTCTCTTTTTTTTTTTTTTGAAGTATTGGGCTATTGGCTAAGTCAAGATAGTCTTCCTTTTTAAATTTTAGTTATAGTTTATTTAGCTTCTTAATTAAGTTCTGATTAAATAAATAATTAAGTTCTTCTAGTTATAATGTATTTTCCTTCCTTTTTGACAATATGTATTTTCTTTCTTAAATAAATAAAGAGAAATGTTTTTTTTTAAATAATTCATACAACAAGTTGTATATAAAATTGTATAAGTTTTGCTATATAGTATTTTATTGTGATCTGAGTCCGAGAGGCATTGTCCCTCAGCAATGCATGTTGGTTTTGTTTATGCATGAATATAATGGTTGAGGTTAAAGTGCCTCAGGCACTGAGATGTTTGTAAGTGGATGTATCCACTTTAAGTGATCATGATGTTCATGACGCTATGAGGTGAGGATGAGGCAAGGAGGGACGAAACCCTTCTCCTCTTGTCATACGAGGAATAGTGAATGACATTTTGTTTACCTAGCACGGGTCGACGCACGCTACGAGGAGACAAAATTATGTGGAAAGTACATCGGTGACAAAGACGGGATGGAGTTAGAGAGATAGTGTAATGAATCAGAGATGGAGATTGGCTCCGTACTCAGTGGGAAGGTCTTCTAATGTCCTATCGAAAGTACCTTTGAAATCGGATATTCTGTGAAAGATGATTCTTGGCATAGAGACGTGTGAGGTTCGTAGTAAGAAGTGGATGGCTACAGTCAGTACACTGAGGGATAGTCCATCAGACTCAAAGGAGTCCGGGGGGAAATGGTATCAAGTTGTGACAACTCGGCTAAGGTTAAAAGTTTGGTTAGTGCGGGGAACTCACACAACTGACTTGGCATTCCCGACTAGAACGAAGCTATATCCAAGGTTGGTGAGAACGACATGTCCTTGTACTAGACATAAGTCGTGTACTCCCAATTGTCATCCACGCAATTGTATAAGACCATTAAAACCTCAGAGGTTTAATGGCAGTGGGACCCATAGTAATGGATGCTATGAGATAGATACTTGGACTAGGATTACCATGAGCGGTGATTGCTAGTGAACCACACGCAGTGGTTGCGTAGGTTGTTTGGGACTATAAGTCCGATTGTTTATGGCGACCAAGGAAACAGAGAACTCACTCCTATGTTTTTATTTTTCAAAGGAAGATGGTTGACCTTGTGCGAATGATGAAGACGGAGTGGAAACACTACACCAAGTGCAAATGATGCAAATGGATATGTTCAAGGAAGAAGAGGATCCCTTTGAGGATGCCTTATGGGTATTTTGGATTTTAATTTTCATTGAGTCACTGCTGTAAATATCAGTTTATTCTTCTATAAATGAGGGTAGACTAGAATTTAGTATTATGACGTATCTTTTTCCTTCATGTGACTCATTTGAAAAATGTATTCGTTTTCAAGGATGTAAGAATGTTTTCAGTTTTGTGTAAAAGAATTATTTAATGATGAAATTGAGGATATTTAAAAGAAATTCTATTATGTTTTAATGGTTTACCGTGGTTATGATGTTTGATAATTCGAGTTTAGTTTATTAAGAAATTTATTTCACAAAAAAGGCATTTTTAAATGAATGATAAGTTAACAAGGATGTTTCTTCTTTTGGACTTAAAAGCAATAAGATTTGAAAGTTAAAAAGGAAATAAATTTCCTTGTATTTGGACAATTACTTTACAATCAAGAATTAAATCATTTTCGCTAATAATGCAAATAAGTAGAAATTCCTTAATAGTAACAAGGAATGTTACATAGGTTGTACAACAACATTATATATATATATATATATATATATATATATATATATATATATATATATATATATATATCTCATGCACATCATTTATTACATGCCATAATGATGGAGAGAGATAGACACAAAAATAGATAAACTAATGTTGTATAAATTATTGTACATGTATCACATTTAGGGTGATCGCCTGGTGTCCATGGTTGAAGAGGGCCTTAAAAAAATCTACATAACTTTAATGTGACCACCTAGTGTTCTTTGTAGATGATAACATTGTGTTTGCTAAGGCTAATTGTGAAGAAGCTCGCAATCTCTCATCACTCCTTAAATCCTATGAGCAGGCTTTTGGGCAGAGGATTAATTTTCACAAATCGGAGCTTTCTTGTAACTAAAATGTGCCTAGTACCAAAGGCTTTTGAGCATAAAGGCAGTGGAGAGCTATGACAAATGCTTGGGTTTACCAACTATTGTGGGTAGATCTAAAGCCCAAGTGTTCCAATTTGTTAAGGAGAGGGTGTGGAAGAAATTGAAGGACCGGAAGGAGAAGTCCCTATCTCAAGCTGGTAAGGAGACCCTTATTAAGTCGATGGTTCAAGCGATCCCTACATACATTATGGGATGTTTTAAATTACCATATCACTTTGCAAAGAGATTGAAGGCCTTATTGCAAAATTTTATTGAAGTGGGGATATGGATGTTAGAAAGATTCATTGGATCTCCTAGAAGAAGCTCTTGGTGTCATGACACAAAGGGGGACTTGGATTTAGAAGTATAAAAGCTTTTAATGATGCATTATTGGCAAAACAGTTTTGGCGATTGGCTCATATGGAATCATCTTTATCGCAGGGTTTTGAATTTGAAGCCTAAATATTTCACGAATACTGATGTGCTGAACGCTCTGAGGGGCTATAATCCTAGTTTTTTGTGGTCAAGTATTTTTTCTTCGAGGTGGATCATTTCGGCTTGGAAGAAAGACTCTCAGAGAAGTTTGACTTATTTTCACATGATCATTCATGATTGTAAGCTATTTGCTCAATGCTTTTCATATTTTGCTACCGTCACGAAGGTTATGTAATAAAGTAGCTCATTCTCTTGCTACTAGTGCTTTTATTTTTTTTAAGGATTGTGTATGGTTAGAGGATTATCCTGTTTAGATCCATTCGGTTCTAACTACTGATGTACAGGGCTTGGATCCTTGAATTTTTAATAATATATTTTCCTTGTTCCTCCTTCAAAAAAAAAAATGTCACCAGAAAAAAAATAGTTTTCAATTCTTTTGATAAAAATGTTTCGACTTTACCTTATTGGGTTCTCCAAAATTCTTTTAATTTCCAAATTTTAATTTATCTAAGCATTAAAAATAACAAAATTTCAATTCCTACAAAAAGATTATACCCGTCTTCACATATAATATTTTGTATTTGTGTATATTTATGATTAGAAAAATATTTTATACGTAGTAAAATACACCATTATGAAAAATATATTTATATTTTAAAATACTTGTATATTAGAACCTTATTTATTATTTTACCTTAGGCCTATAAAATATCGCTACCGGACATGGTAAAAGTTGTAGATAAAAGAAAAGAAATATTTCAAAGCTCACTTTTGGTTGTTTGCATGTCTAAATAATTTTATCTTACAACAAAAAAATCCTTTATGTTAAAAAGTTATTTGTTTTGAATATTTTCTATAATAAATAGGCTAAATTATTAATTTAGTCTTTTATTTATTTATTTTATTCAATTTGGTTTTTCATTTAATAAAAGGTCTAATTTAGTCTCTTATTTTTCAAAAATACTTCAATGTAGTTCTTTCTGTCTATTTAAGACCAACACATTAAAGCATATTTTAAAAATAAGGGACTAAATTGAAGCATTTTTTAAAAATAATAGATCGAAGCAATAAATTTCCTACAATAATTAAATAAGACATTTCATAGACTTAAATATAAACTGGTTGTTGTAATATCCTCAACATTCAAATTATTAACTCTAGGTTCTTCTTATACTACCTCGATATACCCCAATAAATCCCAGCATGATATTCTCAGCAACTTTTCAACATCAACATCATTTAGTTTGAAATGGGCATTGCTAGATTCATCCGAAACTTTAATATTTAGAGAGTACCTATGATGTATACAATTTGTACTCATTATTTTATACATAAAAAATTAAGTAAAGAACATATAGAATTGGAAGTTGTTCAGTCGGTGGTGCAGATTGAGAGTAGTCAATCTTATCCTAAACATGTGTTAAAGCTAATATAAGAATTCAAATAACTAAGAATCACCAACAAATGTAAACAAAAATTTTATTTTAAAAAAATTGTTCCTGCTGCTGTATTCTCATTAGACTCAAGTTCAGGTGTTGGTTTCCATTTCTTGGGTTTTGGTGGAACCCCCTATTTGTAAAAATTGTTGTGACCACCAAGCCCACATCTTGTATAGGTAACTTCTTTGTATGATATTTTTAGTCTGTTGTTGTTGACTTGACCCTCATTTTGATCCTTTCTTCTTGCTTTTTTAGGTTGCCCAGGTCTTTTTTATATTGGTGGTGGTGTTGGCTTCGCAAAATTAGTTTTTTCCCAATACTGTTGGCTCCTTGTTGGGTGTATGTAATACTCATACATTGCATTATAGGAACCAATTGTCAACATACCAGCAGAGTAGTCTTCTAGTCTATGGTTATTAAATCTGATGGTAGCAATGGCATGTTTTACAAGGCAAACCTATTTAAACAAACAATATATAGTCAGTGAAATATTCTATGACTACAAAAGTGATCAACATTCTTCATATTTAGCCTTCATTTACTTCTCAATGCCACATCCAACATGTACAAGACTGTTTATGTAAGTCCACATCCATTTTTGTTTTGGTCATAATGAACTTTAAATCTGTTGCCTTCTAGATCATCAGCCTAATGTGTAGTCCACTTGTTGCTTTTAGTTTTTTCTTTTTCTAATCTTGATTGTTGCATGGGTACCAAAGGTCCCATTCTTGCAGCCATCTTAAGCTTATTAAGCTTAACAGTGGTCAGTTTTCACATAATATAACACCTTATATCTTCACACAAACTGAGAATTGGCTTGCTCCTAAACTTTAGAATCTTTGCATTGAAAGCCTAACAATTGTTGTTTGTGATACTGTCAACTTTACTTTAGAATTCTCACTAAAGTAGGCTTTAGTGCATGATTCCTTATCCCACTTATCCAAATAAGCCCAAGCTTTTTCATTCTTCCTTTTAATAGCTTCCATACACACATTGAATTCAACAACAGTTGATGACCTTGCACACTGCCAAATTAAGCCTCTTAGTTCCCTATCTTTCCATTCTTTAGAAAAATTGTGCCACAAATGCATCACACAAAATCTGTGTGAAACACCAGGCATCACCTCCTGCATAGCAGGAACCAAACCTTGCATGATAGAAGACAATGGTTAAATAAGTACATGAAGTTTACAACTTACTGACAATTTAGTCCCTCAACATTATAACTTAATGTCATTTTGGTCCTTAAATAATAAACATTACTAACAGTTCAGCCCACGAAAATATACACATATACACAACATTTTTTTAAAAAAAAAAAGTAATTTACCTTTTGAATATTTGACATGAAATTCCACTCAAATTGTTTGTAGTCTCCAAGATCTTCATGTAGCAGTATCAAAAAACCACCTCCAGTTGTCTTTGTCTTCAACATCAACAATTGCAAATGCAATAACAAAGATTGCATTGTTGGCATCTTGTCCCACATCAGAAAGCAATTGACCACCATAGTATCCTTTTAAAAAACACCCATTAAGACCATAAATGGTCTGCAACTAGCCTTGAATCCTCTCTTACATGCATCAAGACATACGTACATTCTTTGAAATTGTGATGGTGATCGAGGTATAGGTAAAGCTGGGCAAACAGTTAAGCCCGCCCGTTTAGCCTGTAAATTGTTTAGCCCGCAAAATAAATGAGCTCTGTTTTAACGAGCCCGCAACCGTCCCGTTTAGCCCGTGGGCTAAACAGGCTGGCCCGCAATAGCAAAAAATTAAAAAAAATTGAAAATTAAATTTTAAAATTAAAGTTTAACCATTTTTTAAACCTGTTTTTTTTTTTTTGAAAAAGTTAAATAATTTATTATGATAACATTAGCAGGCAAGAAGGTTTCATCGAATGCCATACTACATATTATGCCAAATAATTTATACATATCCAGCACCTATCTAATCTAAATATATACATATGTAGCACCTATATAAATATATACATATGACAAATATTTCACTGAATCACAAAAGCTAACACAACATAACAGAGTCACTTTCTATTCTAATTTCTAAATTCTAATTATTATATTTTTATATTTTTTAAATTAAAATGTAAAAAGCCCGTGGATTGCCCGTTTAACCCGTGGGTTAAATGGGTCGGGCTAAAAAGCCTGCAATTTAAATGGGCTCAAAAAAATCAAGCCCATATACCGTGCAGGTTGCGGGTTTAACGGGCAACCCATGGGCCCAAGCCCAAATTCCCAGCTCTAGGTATAGGAATGCAATTAATAAGAATATCAACCAACATTTTTGCAACTCATTTCATAGTAGCTTGCTTGTTTTTGAACACCCTACCACAACTGTGCTCCTCCACAAAAAGTCTTGATTTGGAAGCTTATAGTATTTTCAGTCCATGCACAATAAATTTCCCATGGACTCCCCTTTTCTTTACAAACTGCTCAACCTCTAATTTGATCATTTTTCTTCCAGGTAATATCCCTACCATGATAAATGGTGTAGTCTTTAACGACATCAATGAACATTCTGACACTGTCAAATTCCATCCCAACCTCCAAGTGCACATTGCCAAATCGACTTTTTGGACTGAATTAAGGGTACACAACTTTTTGGATGCTATCCCCTTCATCTTCACTGCTGGGTAGAGACTGAAGTTCTTCATAATGGTAACTATCGTTGCTAGTGTCACTTGATTGTCCATCATCATCAGATGGAGATACATAAACATAATTAGGGTCACTTTCTTCACCATCAAAAGACCTTGTATCATGATCACCCTCATCATCATTTCCATCTTCATTTTTTTCAACATCAGCCTCTTTTTCACCCTCGCCAATCTGACCAAAAAGGTCACCCATTAAATTTGCTTATGTTTCTAAAACATAACCTACATCCTAACCAACTTTAGTTTCCACTCTATCAGTTGATTGCTTAGCAACTTGAGTTTCCACTACATCATCAACATTTTCAGCCAATGGTTCATTCAAATCACCATACATTTTTATCAATTCCTTAACCGAAGGCTCTTGTCCAATATGTCCTACACCCACATTATCTTGTTCCATAACAGGCTCTTCAACTTCACGACAGAGTTTGTTTGCAATCATTTCTATTTCTTTTTCAAGGTCAGCACTAATACCTTTATCAGGCTCCTCAAGCTCCTCATTTGAATTCTTAATAACATCATTCGACACAACATCATGCAGTATCTTGGGCGTATCATTCACCACATGTTCAAAGTACATACAAACATCTTTGTCAAGATTAACAAGACCTATTTTGCACATGTCCAACACATCTTTGTCATTCTCCAGCCGCAACAAGCCACCCTCCAAACCTCTTTTTGGTACCAAATAATACACAACAACAAACATTTGATAACCTCCACAAGATTTGCACATGTCGTGCACTGTCCACATTGTCATCAAATATGTATCAAAGCCTTCCCAAACATAGAACTCACCATCCACATACTCCAATGTACCATGATCATTCAGTCTGAGTTGACCCTTGTGGTGCACAATAACATTGATGTGATCAGACATCCTACAAGTCATCAAAACAATGCTACTGTAAATTTCTTCATATACAAGATTCATATTGCTTTTAAATATCATTGTCCACACCATGTCAAATTAAAAAAACAAGTAGATGTATTTACCAAAACACAAAAACACGACATTACACTATAAAATAACCTCATCACAAACCCTAAACCCTAACTTAGTACACACACATTTATTTACCAAAATACATAGTGCACCCACAAAAAAAACAAACATATCATTACAACCCTAAACCCTAACTTAGTTTCTAGAATCCTGAACTGGCATCATTTTGACCCCCAAAGATGTATTTGACAAAAACTAGAGTTCACCTAATGTTTAAAACAGAGCCACGCACAACCCAATAAATTTGAAACTGAAAAATAAAAATAAAAATAATGGACTCAAGTTTATTGGATGTTTTACCTTATGATAAAGTGTAGAACAGGAAAAGGGTGCCTTCGTCTTCAAATATTACGACGAAAAAGCTCCGTCACGATGGCTATAGTGTTGTTGGAGTTTGTCGCTGGCTTAGAGAAGGCGAGAAGAGGAAACAACGCAAGACTTGGCCATCGGTGAAATAAGGTAACAAATGAAATGTGTTTGTATGTTACTAAGTAGTAAAAAGCAAAACTTTTTTATGACAATTTAGTCCCACTGATTAAGCAACACAACTGGAACTCCTTCCCATGACATTTTAGTCCTGAGGTGCCATGTATGAAACTCTTTCCCATGACATTTTAGTCCCGAGGTGCCACGTAGGTACACACGTTAGGAGTATTTATCGGAGGAGAGTTCACAACCGGACCAATTTATCACACTTTTTTCACATTCGAAGACTAAATTTGAATTTTCCATCTTTCAGAACTAAATTTATCACTATTTCACATTTTCAATGACCAAAATGGATATTTACCCTAAAAAAAAAAAAAGACCCACAAAGTATGGCTTTGCTTGTGAGCAACCAAAGGATGGGCAACTTTCTTCTTCCAACTAAATGGGTTTGCCAGCTTCGTCTCAAAGGGGATTGCTATTCTTACCCCTTATTTGCTATTCTTACCCCCTCAATTTGAAAAAAAATGTGAAAGGGCAAGTTTTCCCTTGCCCCTTCTTCTCCCCCACCCCCTGATAGCTCCTTGGCAAGTGAACCAAATCGTACAAGTAATATCTTGGTAAGTCCAAGTATCGTATCCACAGGGACTTGTTCAATATTTGGCAAAATAGCAACATTCACTAACTATGGCTATCAAAAACAATTATTTTAATTGGAATGCAATAATGTAAATAGCAAGAACTTAAATAAACATAAAACTAAAGAGTAAATTAGCAGGAAATCTTTTTGGGGAATTTTTACGAACACTTGGAATGCGATAAAAAAGGATAAAACAACAATGCATAAAAGTGTTGGGATTGACTTCACCAAACCATCTCCTCATGCCTACAAAGGTCACTCATCTAGTTTAAGGTTCATTTATTATCATCAACTCACAAAATACTCAAACCCCAATTCCTTGGATGGAAAGAGCCTAAGTCCCTTAACCAAACTATCAATCCCTTACATAGCTTAGCCAAGTAACTTGCTTTAAGAACAAGAGTTAAAAGATGACTAACAAGCTTTGCTCTATTCCTAGCAACAAACCCCATTAGGTGCTCTTCTCCATTTCTAGGTTTAAAAACATTTTCCAATCGGATTCAAACCACAAAAATCAAGCAAAGGGTGATCAAGCCAAGGCAAGCATTAAGCACAGAAGAGAACACTTAATAATGAACAATAAACATAGATTAATAACTACAATGCATACATGAAGATGGGTTCAGTTACATCAACCCCAACAAGGGTGAACCTAACTACCTAGCTACAAGAAGAAGAAAAAGAAAAGGATGCACAAAATGATGAGACTTGATAGGGAAACCATGGAGAACAAGTGAGAGCTTCCCAGCCCCTCACTATGCCCTAGATAGCTCCCCCACACAAATCTCACGAATTCCCCTTCAATTGGGCCTTTTATCCTTTTGTTTCAGGCTCATTAACGCCACCTCAGCAGTCTCACGCCCAGCCTCAAGTCTTCCCACGCTCAGCTTCAGAAAAGGCATCAGGGGTGCAACTCGAAGGTCCTCACGCTCAGCCTCAGCACTCTCACGCCCAGCCTTAGGTTGACAGCAAGCAAAGGAAAATTTCTTCATTCTCAGGCCCAGCCTCAAATCTCTCAAGCCCGGCCTCAGCAAGGTAAAAGGAAGATGTTGGCTTTTGGCTTTCAAAATATGCTTCCAAAGATGTTGGCTTGAACTTCAAATGACTCATGCTCCAAATTCTTTAATTCTTCTTCTATTCCTACAACAAAATATCAAAAGCTAGTAAAACTCCTAAAGGATTAGCAATATTACCACTACTTCTAAATAATAGTTAAATTAGCCTAAAATTGATTAAAACAAAGTTCTAAGTCATGAAAAATGTAAGATAAATGTTAAGATATGTAAGCATATAAAGCATCTATCAAAACACCCCAAATTTAGAGCTTTGCTTGTCCTCAAGCAAAATAAAACTAAGCTACACAACTAAACATAAACAACCTACCTAACATCAACATAAACATGAAATTATGCATAAATATCATGGTTTGAAAATCAAGCACCACATCACATCCATCCACACATGCTTTCAACTCAAGTTTTTGAGCAAGAATTTCCAAAATGAATAACCATACCCTATGGTGCCCACACAAAATTTCACAACAAGATACAAATGCAAATAATTCCTTAAGAGACTAACAAGTATGGCAATGACTGAAATTGAAAAACCAAAGAGCACTTGTTCCCTCACAGAAAGGGTGTTTCTCTCAAGCACACAAGTGTATCCGAGAAATTGTATCTCTCAATCACACACATTGAAATCACACAATTCAGTTTTGCTTTTCATCTCAAAAGAAACCATAAAACCACACATGCATGCAAAGATCACAAAGGTCTTTTATTAGGTTGAATCTTGGCTGGGCTACAAAGAATATTGGTTTTTCCAGATAAGCAAAATTACACCATAAGAGAATACGAGAGCATCTTCTATGATCACAATTCATTCAACAATTCCAACTTCTCAAGTTCAATGAAAACCTTCATTCCATCCATCCCAATGCTAGAAACAACCTTGACCAACATCAAAACAAGAATTATTGAGCCACCTTGTTTACTTTTCAAACTTTTTTTTCTCTTTTTTTTCTCTCTTTTTTTTCATTTTTTTTTTCATTTTTCTAAAATTTGATTTTTTTTTTCATGACACAAGGGTGGCTTGAAAACAAGAAACCACATAAAGATTTCCAACATTGCTATCCTTTCTTGATAATCACACAGAAAACCCCAAACTTAAACTCTTGCAATCCACTATAAAAAATGACTTGCTCTCCTATCCCTAAGGTGTGGGAAGCAATTGTCTTTCTTTTAGGCTCAAGGATTCAAGAATAACAAAATGTGTTTAGCTTAAAGGGGTTCATGCAAAGGATAACAAATTGTTAGGATAGCTATTTGGTCCAGTGGCTAAAATTTACACAAGAACATGCCTTGATCACTTCTCAACAAGCATATGCAATTCAAGGTAACAGAGATTCAAGCAAAACCAATTGTACGCATTCCAATGGTGGCACTCAATCAAATAAATCAATGGAAGCTCAAAGCTCAAATACTCACATGGTTAAAACAAGTACTCAATGATTTTCAACAACATCATGCCAAACTTATTAATCGCACGGAATACTACAAAGCATCCAATTATGAATATCGGAGTACAACCACAATCATACAATCATATCACAATGGAATTTAACATCATCAAGAACTCATGCAATGGATGAACTGAAATTGTGCCAAAATCTCAAACCACACACTTAACACATGTTCAATCTAAAAACACATTAATTGGAAATTAAAATCTAGCACATCACACAAGTTAAACAATAACAACTAAACACAACATAAACATAAGACAATAAACATAAAATGTAAAACACAATATGACTCCCTCAACATCAGGCTAAAAGATTAGCCTTCCTCCACTCCTTCCTCTTCCAAGTGTGCATCAACATCCCCAGCAACAGCAGCAGACCCTCCTCCTCCCTGGGGATTATCCTGGTCCCCAGGATATTGTGACCAATCCATATGGGAAGAGAATTCAGCAATCGCCAGGATAGATATCTTCCTGAGATTTAGAAACAAAAGTTTCATCATCAAAATCCAGAGGTAGTGCTTGCCTAGAAGGGTGGGAGCATTGGGTGTCAGTGGATTTTCTGCTCTTGTAAACCTTGGTTTGAGGAGTAGCCATCCTAAAGCAAACACACAAAAGAACACAACAATAAGAAAACTCAACAACTGAAAAATAAGAAACCCCAAACTTAATTTAAACGACAAGAAACAAGTTCTAACATCAACACAAGCTAACATTAAAGAAGAAAAAGTAACTACAGAAAAAGGAAACAACTAAGAACACAAATGAAATAAAGAAAGAAAAACATAACTAAGAAAGAAAGTAGCAAAACACAACAAGATTCAACAAAATAAAACTAACCCTAAACACACTAAGTCAAGAGAAAGTGAAGTTAAGCCTAAGGATCACAGAACAAGTGAGAAATCACAAGAAATTTTCACTTAGGAATTTCACCAAACACTTAAAAGGCACACTTAAAATTAAAAGGAAAAAGAAGAACTAGAACATGTGTAAAACCACAAATTTGAAAAACAAAGAAAGAGAACAATCCAATAGCAAAAATCAATAAGAAACACTAAGAAAAGCAACTAATAACACATTCAAAGAAAAACACAAGCGACAACATTCAAATAAATAAAGAAAGAAAAACATGTTACAACCTAAGAACAAAGTAAAAACAAGAGAAATGGGATGAGAGATCTGCACCAGGATGAAACAAGATAGAGAAAGAAGAAATGAACTCACAATGATCAAGCTTGAAATGATATGAAAAAGAAAAGAAGAAAATGGTGTGAAGAATGTGCTGTGCGTGTGGATCGAAAGAAAAAGAAGAAAGCTGGAGAAAGAGTTAAGTTGGAGAGAGTGAAATGAAGTGTAAAAAAAAATTTCAGGTGCATAAGTAAGCAAAGCTCAAGCCCAGCTTGGTAAAATTGAGGCCCGACCTCAAATGGGTAGAGAATAATTGCAAATTTTGCACTTCAATTCCAATTGCTCATGCTGGGCTTGGGACTATTGATGCTGGGCGTCAATATGGCAGTGGCCAATTGTAAAAATTACAATTCAATTGAATGATCCCTGGATCAAATATAAAAGCCACGCCTGGCTACCTAACATGTGACGCATGGCATCAATTTGGCAATAAGCTCACACAAATTAATGGCTCCAGGGACTTGAATTTGCCACATTAGGCTTGAGAATGGACAAAGCTAAGTATCTAAATGGCAGCAATTATGAAACATTTCCACACTTAGCTTGAAATTGACAGATAAATTTTGACTCAGTTAATAACAAAAAGATGCAGCTTTTTAAATTGTTTTTCACATAAGTCAAGCCTAGAACACCCCAAACTTAAATCAACCAACTTTCTCAAATCTTTCTCAGCAAAAACAATTAAAACAGACAGAAAACAACTTGCTAAATCAACACTCACACACTTTGCATCAATGATGTCACTTGTTGAGACAAATCAAGCTTTTCCAAATTAGTTCAAGCTATAAAAACTCAGCTGCATAATTTTTTTTTCTGCAGAATTCTCTTTTAACAAAATGAGCAAGAACTACCAAGGAAAAGCTTGTTTGACACTCTCTCAACATGTGCACCAATGATGCCAAGTAAACATAAGCAATTAACACTTCAAAACAAACACAACAGAAAATTCAAGCAACACAAGGCAATTAACAGTTGAACTAACTCAAATGACAGAAAATTAAAAAGATAAGTTTAAAAATGATTGGTTTCCTCCCAATACACTAGCTTGATGGGCTGAAGATTAGTTGTTCGACTGGGACGGCACCTTGCATACAGTGAAAACACAAAAACACTAGAGCAACTAAGTTAGCCAAAGATTGGAAATAACAAATGTAAAAAATTAAAAACAAAAGGATGAAAGGAAAAAAAGCCTAAGATAGCAAACGATGCACAATTGCCTAGTATTGAGACACAAGTCCCCGGCAACGGCGCCAAAAACTTGATAGCTCCTTGTCAAGTGAACCAAATCGTACAAGTAATATCTTGGTAAGTCCAAGTATCGTATCCACAGGGACTTGTTCAATATTTGGCAAAATAGCAACATTCACTAACTATGGCTATCAAAAACAATTATTTTAATTGGAATGCAATAATGTAAATAGCAAGAACTTAAATAAACATAAAACTAAAGAGTAAATTAGCAGGAAATCTTTTTGGGGAATTTTTGCGAACACTTGGAATGCGATAAAAAAGGATAAAACAACAATGCATAAAAGTGTTGGGATTGACTTCACCAAACCATCTCCTCATGCCTACAAAGGTCACTCATCTAGTTTAAGGTTCATTTATTATCATCAACTCACAAAATACTCAAACCCCAATTCCTTGGATGGAAAGAGCCTAAGTCCCTTAACCAAACTATCAATCCCTTGCATAGCTTAGCCAAGTAACTTGCTTTAAGAACAAGAGTTAAAAGATGACTAACAAGCTTTGCTCTATTCCTAGCAACAAACCCCATTAGGTGCTCTTCTCCATTTCTAGGTTTAAAAACATTTTCCAATCGGATTCAAACCACAAAAATCAAGCAAAGGGTGATCAAGCCAAGGCAAGCATTAAGCACAAAAGAGAACACTTAATAATGAACAATAAACATAGATTAATAACTACAATGCATACATGAAGATGGGTTCAGTTACATCAACCCCAACAAGGGTGAACCTAACTACCTAGCTACAAGAAGAAGAAAAAGAAAAGGATGCACAAAATGATGAGACTTGATAGGGAAACCATGGAGAACAAGTGAGAGCTTCCCAGCCCCTCACTATGCCCTAGATAGCTCCCCCACACAAATCTCACAAATTCCCCTTCAATTGGGCCTTTTATCCTTTTGTTTCAGGCTCATTAACGCCACCTCAGCAGTCTCACGCCCAGCCTCAAGTCTTCCCACGCTCAGCTTCAGAAAAGGCATCAGGGGTGCAACTCGAAGGTCCTCACGCCCAGCTTCAGCACTCTCACGCCCAGCCTTAGGTTGACAGCAAGCAAAGGAAAATTTCTTCATTCTTAGGCCCAGCCTCAAATCTCTCAAGCCCGGCCTCAGCAAGGTAAAAGGAAGATGTTGGCTTTTGGCTTTCAAAATATGCTTCCAAAGATGTTGGCTTGAACTTCAAATGACTCATGCTCCAAATTCTTTAATTCTTCTTCTATTCCTACAACAAAATATCAAAAGCTAGTAAAACTCCTAAAGGATTAGCAATATTACCACTACTTCTAAATAATAGTTAAATTAGCCTAAAATTGATTAAAACAAAGTTCTAAGTCATGAAAAATGTAAGATAAATGTTAAGATATGTAAGCATATAAAGCATCTATCACCCCCTCCCTCTTCTCCTCAGCTTCCCACCCCACCCCACTCCCACTTCTCACCCCCTCTCCTTCTCCCTCTCCTCGGCCTCCCTTCCCTTCCCTCTCCTTCTCCCTTCCCTTTGGACCTCTCCCTTTCCTTCTCCCTCTCATCACCCACAGGTATCCCTTCCCCCATTTTTTTTTGTTTTTATGCAGTACAACGGAATTATGATTTCGTTGTATTATTTTCGAAACAGTACAATGGAATCATGATTCCGTTGTGATGTTTTTCAAAATCAAACAACACAATGGAATCGTGATTCCGCTGTGTTGTTTTTCAAGCAACACAACGGAATCACAATTCCGTTGTGTTGCTTTTCAAACAACACAACGGAATCGCGATTCCATTGTGTTGCTTGAATTTTTTTTTTGAATTTTGAATTTGAAAAGTAAATTTTTTTAAAACAAAAATATTTAATTATATTTGTATTATATATTTACAGTATTATTTTTAATATTTAATTTTTAAATTAAAATTATTATCTAATTGAATAATTTTTTTAATTAAAAAAAGTATTAAAATAAAAATTTTATATTTTATATTTTTAAATGTATTATATTTATAGTGTTAGTTTGTTTATTTATTTGTTTATTTAGTTATATAGTATTTCACTTTATTTTTTGTTTATCGAGTTCTAAGTATTTTAGTTAATTTTTTGCATATTTATTATGGTTTGGACGAAGTATGTTTCGTACGATTGCCAATATGATCCCTCCACTTTGGAGGAAGATGCTATTGCAGATGCTGGTCAGCCTGCCCAGCCATCTAGGGCAGACCAACGATGTGTGACAACATCTGCTCGCCGTCGTCGGGCAGATGATACTCGTGCTATTGGAGGACTACAACACGATGAGCCAGAGGATGCAGAGCATGTACATGCTGAGGCAGACGTGCCATAGCCTGATGCAAGCGTGCTCCTGCCTGAGCCAGAGGTTCCTCAGTCTGATGTAGAGGTAGCGGAGGTACCACAACCAGCAGCCCCAGTGATCCCGTTTGCTGACTGGATCATTGGACCGCCATTTCCTGGTGGTCCTGTAGTTGATACACTGCTGGGGTCCTACAAGGACCACGTCGCTAGACATATTTGGATTGATCAGCCTCAGGAGGAGCTGAAGGTGGTCAGCCACACTGGGAAGTTGATTCCCTATCCTACCCAGCCACAGGTCCAGGCATACGTGGATCAGTCTGGCTTGACGGGCTTTTATCATGCGTGATATATCGCGAATAAAGGCTTCGTCAATGCCTTTATTGAGAGGTGGCATCAGGAGACATGCACCTTCCACCTGCCCGTTGGAGAGATGACCATCACTCTGGATGATGTGTCATGTCTGCTACAGTTGCCTATTACAGGCTTGCAGATTGCCGGCCCAACGACCGCCTTTTCAAAGGCTAACATTAGGAAGTTGTTGAGGACCATGCTAGGCCTGGTGTCTGATGATGAGGCAGATGCTGCTACGACAGTAGGAGCTAAGGTACGTCTCACATGGCTGAGGGAGCTATATAAGAGGTATGTGCAGTCTGGCTCATATGTGTGGGCTGCACCGGCGTACTTGTTGCACTTGCTCGGCTGTACCATCTTCGTCGACAAGAGCTCCACACATTTGAACATTTTCTATCTCTGCTACCTCAGCGATCTGTCCACCTACTCCCAGTACGCTTGGGGAGTATCTGCATTGGCGTATCTTTACGACCATCTCTCCTATGTGAGCTTACGTGAGAGCAAACAGTGTGGAGGTTCTATGACGCTACTGATGGTAAGGAATTATTTATTTGTTGTTTAAATATTTGTTTGTGTATTTTTTAATACAAATGTTAACATAATTTACTTTCTTTATTTTACAGGCGTGGGCGTCTGCGCATCTGCCATCAGTTGGAGGATGAGAGGATGTCATAACCCGAAGCTTCCATTTACTACCAGATGGAAGACAACGAGGGGTACCGCCAAGGCTTAGGGGACCAGGCGGTTGTTGGATCAGTTGCATATGGAGGACGTCGTCTGGTCCCCATATGATGATAGATACAGGGTTGCCGCTGGTACACCCTTCTTGGAGCAGACATACTATTCTGGCCACATCAGGTGTGGCACAACACATGCGACCATATCTGCCAGAGAGGTTTTTGAGGCAGTTCGGCTACGTTCAGGGGATCCCTCCACCACCACCTCCTCGTCCTCCATTTGAGACATCTATTCAGATGTGGGTCGAGTGGGAGCAGCATAGAGTGCAGCTGGGCGAGCATGTGCCAGAGGATGCTCCATGGGCTTGCACCTCCAACTACTTGGCGTGGTATTATGAGCATTCACATCCATATGTGATTCCGCCAGAGGAAGGAGAGGCAGCACGGAGCCCAGTACGTATGCCTGACCCCATTCCTCAATCTCAGCCTGGTGACCCTCTGCCAGAGTTTGTAGATGGTGTAGATTACTCATGCGAGGTAATGTAATGCAAACACTTTTTCCATAATTGTTTACATTTTTATAAACGAAAATTGAAATTGTTAATTTTAATTTTCGTTTATGTAGGATCGGTACCAGATGATGTCTGCGATTGCAGAGAGGTTGTTGCATACCAGAGCCATTCCTGAGGGCACGCATGACCATGAGTTGGTGCAGCGGCTATTGCGCATAACACAAAATGGCTTAGGTGCTGGGTGCAGCAGCCAAGGACGCAAACAAAGGAGGAGGACCGAGGGCAGTGGCTGCAGAGGTGGTTGATTTATGATGTATTTTTTTATATTTGTATCTAAACTCTTATTTTGTATATACATTTTATTATATAAATGATGTTGATGTTTTCAGTTTATTACATTTTTCTTTATAAAGTCTATAAATAACACGCGCGCGCCTGGTAATATAATGAAAGAAGGAACGATTTCCCTATTAAAATCATAGAACAAACAACAATAACAACAACAACAATGTGCAACATAATAGCACCAACAAAATATAGGATTTTTGCCAAGTATGTTAAATTGGTATGTTTGTTTTTTGTCAAGTATTTAAAACCAACAGTCTATATTAATCCTATAAGATACATCGACCAATGTGCATTAAATTGGTATGTTTGTTTTTGTTAAGTCTTTAAAACCTAAATTTATACATTTCAAAAAATATTACTCAATATAAAAAAAAAACTTAGAAAAAATTAGAATAAATTTAAAAAAACATGGGCAACGGAATCATGATTCCGTTATACAAGGGTATTTTGGGAAATCAATAAAAAAATCACCCACGTGGGTGGTGAGAATAGCAAATTGTAGGGTGAGAATAGCAAAAGTCGTCTCAAATCCTCTCCACTAGCTTCGTTCCTTAAGGCCTCAACCCCCGCATCGTCACCGACGGCATCTCCGTCCACCCCCGCGGCGCCTGCTCCGGCGACCAAGCCTCTACTTATTGGATACATTGAACTCTCTCTTTCTCTCTTCCCATGGCTTCTCCTCCAAATCTCTCATCTCGAAGCTTCATTACTCCGACCCAGTTTCCGATTACCTCCGCCCCCTCACAGATCTCACGTCAAAAAGATCCCGCGACAAAACCCTAACTCGGTCAGTCAAATATATTTGAAAGCCTAATTAAAATTCCGTAACCCTCCCTCTTGTTTGGTTTCGTGAAACTTTTTACACCACTCGAGGCAGAGCATCAACTCATGTCTATGTAACTCGACGGAGATGGGCTTGAAGTTCAACTCTAAGAGCAAGACGGCGAACCTTTTCTGCGTCAATTGATTGGGCAAGTGGATGGACCTCAGATTATAATTAGCAATGCAGCAGCATAAAGCCGAATTAATGGGTGCCGTAACCTGCCCAGCTACTTCAATCAAAATGAAATGCAAAATGTGGAGAACAGCATTGCTCCTTGTTAGTTGTAATTTGAGGGTCCAACCACTTGCTCAATCAATTAATGCGGAAATGGTGCCGTTGGTAGTTACCGAAGTGGATGATGCTTCCGCTGTGACTATGATGTCCACTGTGCTGGATGCATTCCATATGCTTTGTCAGCTTATTCTTTCTAGTACAAGGAATATCCGGTGAATTTGTTCTCTTCTACACTATCATTTTCACTTGTGACATTAATATTGAAGAGTAGTTTTTAAGAGCATACTTTTTTGTTTAAATCTATGTGTATTGCTCCTGTTTGTCAATTGTGTCTTTTTTCTTCTTAATGCTTGTTTAGGAGCTTACAGCAATCGAGGAAATGTGTTTGTAACACCCAAAATTATGTTAGAAAATGCAAATGAAAATCACAGGTATTCTTCTTGAAGATATATATATCACTCCAGATAGTCTTTTTCAAAAGGCACAAACTCTAGTGAGAAAGGGGAAAACAATTAGGGTTAGGGGCATAGGCGGTCTCAGGGATTGCATTCAGTGTCTGTAAGAAGTAATAACTGTTATGGTAAGCTGTTTGGTTCTTCTTGGTTTTCCCTCAAGTATCTAACCTCTATTATCTGTAATGTATTTTATGTTGGAGATGTTTATGCCATTAATATGATGTAATTCCTTTTCTACAGAAGGAGATTTCTGGAGAGATATGTACTGATAAAAATTCCATTGATCATCAATTGTGTGTGACATATTGCTTGCCCGTAATATGTACACAGGAAGCTGAAGCTAATTCAAAGGTACCAAAAATATGTTGATAATTTTTGCTGTCATTAAATTATTTCCATTTTTTTGAGAAGGATAACTGTCACTGATGATGCAATCATCATTTTATGATTTAAATTCAACAGTTTCCTTGTTAAGGCCTAGCTTGGTTTCCCTTATGGGTATGTTGAGGATTGGGCAGCTTTGCACCATTAATGTTTTTTTCCCTCTCTTTTGTTTACATTTCTTGTTATTGTAAAGGGAATTTCGCATCCTCTTAACTCTTTGTAATCATATTTTCCTTTGTTTCTTAATAAATTTCTTCTTTTATTGAAAAAAGCATATCTTGGTAAGCAGCACATCTTTGAAGATGTCAAGGCTGCTTTGGTTCTATGGTTGAGCATTTCTCATCATAATCACTTTTTAGAGGGAGACTGTTCTGCATTATCCGACAGTATAATGATTCACTTCTCCCACAATAAGATCAGCCATTTCTCAATCGGGAAAATGAGGAGTAGTTGATCTTATTGTGGGAGAGTAAAAGTCTAAGTCATGCCCTTTGTGTTTTGCCCGTAAGTGAGGAATTGATCATGAATTCATTGGATGAGTTTAGTGAACTTTCAAAGAATGATTTGTGGATACGTTGTCTTCAGGGAAATCAATCATTATTGATACGTTGTCTTGCAGTCATGGGAGCTCTTTTCAAGCAGACATCACAATTGATGAAGTTAAAAAAGCAGCACCTGATGTGATTTCAAATGTAAGGCCATTTTTGCAAATGGACAATTGATTTCCCTAAAGACAATGTATCCACAAATCACAATTGATGAAAGTTAAAAAAGCAGCACCTGATGTGATTTCAAATGTAAGGCCATTTTTGCAAATGGACAATTGATTTCCCTAAAGACAATGTATCCACAAATCACAATTGATGAAAGTTAAAAAAGCAGCACCTGATGTGATTTCAAATGTAAGGCCATTTTGAGACAGAACTTATCATAATCTCTTTTTATCCAAAATCATCACTCTGTTCTCTATTAATCTTCCCCTAGGCTGCTGCCCCAAGTCATTCTATATTTCTTGCTGGGTGTCTTTTTTATGATTTGTGCCCAAGACTAGTTGCAAATGGACAGTTAATAGAGGTAAGTAGCATTGGTTCTGATTTAAATTCTTATATTTCTTACTGATCATCAGTGTCTTAACTTCTAAACTACGGACAAGTGTTATTTGAAGCACGTTTCATGTTTGTCTCAAGTGCGACTGGTTGTGTGAGATATTGCAATACTGGTGAATTGGTGATTAATTCTCAACTCATGTGGTTTTCATGTTTCTAACTAAAAATGGTTTGGACTTTTAGATGTGATAACTTATCAGTGCATTTTTTCCCTAAGGTTTACTTGGTTGAGTAGGTGAATAGTGAAGATGTATTTAGACAAGGTAAAGTAGAGATGAAAATAAGAATGTAAAAAATCATGTTGCCCATTAACTTGATTATGTCCAAATACTTTTTTCAATTTCCTCCTTCCCATTTTATATGTACGCAATCAAGCAGACCTTAATTCTTTAAAAACAAAGCATAACAATTTTGGAACTTCAAAATTATCTGTCTATTGGCTGTGGAAATATGTCGTCTTCTTTTAATTCAAATTGATCTTTCCTTCATGAAAGGAATCTTGGTTTCCTTAGTCCTTACAAGTCATGCTTGTTTCATTTGTTGTTTGTAATAGATAGGATAGGATATGATAGGATCAATTGTCAACTAAATGAATGTTAAGGTAGTAATTGAAGATAAAAGGCTAGTACCACAGATTTAAACTTTGCTTGCAATATAGGTTACCAAGTTCTTTTATACACACACACATACTTCGGCAAAGAAAAAGTTAAGGCGGAGGGGAAGTTGCCCCATTGTAAGAAAGTCAAGACATGCTGAAAGCCCTAGCTAGGGATAATGGTGCTTATGAAAGACCTACATATTTTGGTATTGTTTTTTGTACTAATACCTTTTTGATCTTACATTGTTTCCTGTCTTTTAGTATCTTTTTTTTCTTTTCAAACTTATTAGGCTCTTTCATCGGCAAAAGAAGCTTATAGATTACATGCCAACCTCTTCCAAAGGAAGTTTACACATAATGTTCTGCAGCAGAATGATGAGCGCAATGTAATAGTGGATTCCTCAAAGAATCTTATGGATGGTGTTGAGAATATTGAACTGAACTTATCAGTTGCCATGGAAGTTTTGCTATTTGATTCTAGATCATGGGACTTGAAAGATGGTTATCTTAGTGCATGGAAAGTTATGCAATGTTATCTTGAGAGCACTCTTCAGGTTTGATTTCTATCTCATCATATACCAAAATAAATATGTTCAGATGAGGCCTGTTATGCACCATATTTCAATTTCATTTACACTTGCAAGTAGGAATCATCCATGAAATGATTGGAAGATGGAGCTGTGGCTGAATCCTATCTTAAGCGGGGAAAGCAATATCCTATTCACCAAAGCTGCCTTTGTTTACAATTGCTTTCTCTTCCTCTCTAGGTATAAAAGTTACTTGTAGTCTTTTCTCCCCTCTTTGATTGATAAGTTTCATTCTCTGATTGGTATGAAATTGATTTGCCAATTTTGTGGTGTTTTACTAGGAAAACTGTATGTTAAGTAAAGACTTTAGGATTTAGCAGAAAAGGAACTTTGAAATGCTGAACAGATTTTAAAGGAAAGCAACGCACCATTTTGTTGTTCAAAGTGTAAATTGAAGCTTGAAGTTACTCTGCATGAGTATCTTGGGGATTTGTGTCAAATTTACTTAGACACAAATCTCCAAGATACTCATGCAGTGTAACTTCAAAAAAATATTATAAATCAGCTCTGGAAAAACTAAGGAGCTGTTTGCTTTGCTCATTTTCTGTTTTCATTTTCAATGAAAATAGAAAATGGGGTTAGAAGTATGTTTGATTCAATTTTTGAAAACATTTTCTATGAAAATATTTTCTAAAAGAAGTGGAAAATCGAAAACAAAAAATTATCGTTTTCAACGTTTTCGAACAAATTGAAAACGCGGTGGCACCTAATGTAAATATAACCACAACTTTCTCTCTCTCTCTTTCTTCAAGTTTCTCATTGATCTCATCATCTCCAGAAGACTTGTAGCTTCTTCATCACCTCTCTCTACCGCGACCTCTCCACTCAATCCATCTTCATCACCGGTAACTTCATTCTCCTCGTTGCCGCCACCCACAACCGCTCACCTGGGAAGGCAAGGCCAGAGACTCCAACAGGAAGGTCTTACACAAGGTCGACAGCATCGTCGAGGTTCCTTACATTTTCAACATGAATGCCAGCACCTTGAGGTTGGGTTTACTGTCAAAGTTTTGCTTGGCTCAAGAGCTATAAATGTTCTCGTTGAAAATGGGTACCACCCCCAAAACATTTTGATCATTTGCTCTTATCAATATGTATGTCAAATTGAACTTCCTGGAAGAAGTACGAGTACTGTTTTATAAATTGTCCGAAAAAAACTCGATTCATGGACAACCACAACACAATATCTCATTTCGATGGTCTGTGAAAGAAACATGTTCTAAATTTATTTGAATTTACAAGAGTGGCTTATGGTTTTGCTATGTGGTCTTTTTAGCTAGTTTTTTTTGGCGTGGAATAAGTTAATGTCGTATAAAAATTCAGAATTTAACAGTAAGTGTAAACTTAAATTTGATTAATTGAAAGTACTTATTTTAATGGTTTTCAATATATTTTTATTATTCAAAATTTGTTTGTACAATTTATATAAAAAAAAACATTTTATGAATTTTTATTGAAAATGATTATATCAAACATGTTTTTAATATTTTCATTTTCTGAAATTGGAAAATGAGAAGTCAAACCAAACAAATTTTCTAAATCTAAAAATTTGAAAAATGAAAATTATTTTCAGAAAATAAGAACAAGAAATTAAAATAGAAAACATTTTCCCAAACCAAATGGCCCCTAAATCTTCTTGAGTGGACTTTAAATGGGAGTTTGTCCGGAGGCAACTTTCGATGAAGCTACTCAGTCGAGAAGGTATGGGTGTTCTTTCATATTTTCTGCTCTTTATTCAGTTGTTGAGTAAAGGCAAGTGTTATTCAGTAGACATCTACAGGTTATTCTCACTTTTCTTTCAAGCTATTTTTGCATTTACATGTCATTGTTTTTTGAATAAGGTAATTTGACAATCCACATTCTTTTTGTTTATGTTACCAGTTCAAGAAGTATATATTTGCATCCTTTGGAAATGAAATGAAAGTAATTGCTTGTTGTGTTTACTGTTGCTTTTGTGGACTTTCTTAAATATAATTCTTGGGCTAGGCTGCTCACAGTTAAGCATGTAAGACCATAGATCTATTTATTGATGGACAATTTTTGAGATAAAGTTTTATTCAAAGGCACTTACATTGCCTTATCTTCCTTTGTGTTTGACACATATTCCTAGCTTACAGCAGTGCATTGGTTGACCACTAAGTCTATTAGTGTTTATAGGGTTTAGAATTCTTTGTAAAGAAGGTACGAATGATTGAGTAAGAATCATGATGTGCTGACGATAACAGGCAGGAGTATTTTCTTTCTTAGCACAGACCTTAACTGCACTTGATTTCTGATTGATTCAATTACTAGCTTGCTACTAAATTTGTTGATATTGTCGGCAGCCACTTTGTAGTCAAAAGTTGGCTAGTAACTTGCTTTTATGTTATATGACTCTTTCTTGCTTGCTTGCTCGTTCCAGGTCTTGTATTTATTTATAGGATAAAGTTGTTTGCTTTAATTTTCTAATCTGTTTCTTTACAATGAAATGCTTTGCAATTGCATATCCTGACCAAATTGATGAAACATGTAAAATTCTTCTAAGTATATCAGTTCTTGTCAGAAGAAACCCATTCTGCCCCATGGATTCATCTATTTCTCTATACTATTTTTGTCAGTTGGTTGCAAGGGAGATCCAGGGAGATGTATTTACTATTGGGCGTGCAGAAATAGTTCATGACATATGCTGCTATTCTTTGAAGAGCTATAATTCCAAGTTTGCGAGGTATTTGTACCAACTAGTTTGTTTCATACATTGTACTTTGCTATTTTTTTTCATGAGAACAAATTTATATGTATATATTCATGTCCAAGATGTGCTTTATCATTAACTTCCGGATAAGTAATGATGTATGTGACTGACTAACTGGCAATTATTGCATATTTTATGATGCGCTTTCTTAAGATGTCTGGGTTGTTCACATGTGACATTATGGGTTGTAAACTTGTAATCAGAATCAATGTGCCTGCTTAAAAAAGAGTACCCTCTAGATCAATAAGGAAATTTTAATTATAAGCTTCCTTCTGTTGAAATTGTTGTATGAGGTATTTCATGGAATGTTCTTCATTATTCCTCACTTTTTCCTGCTTGTTCACCATTATCTGTCTCTGGCATTTTATTTGCATATATTGTGCCCAGAAAAAGATCCTCAATGTAAAAATGTGGAGTTGATGATTGTTGATGCAAAATAAATGAATCACATTTTGATTAATAACAAGCACCTTAATTTTCTGATCAGCCAGATCCTTCTGCTCCTAAGGAAATCTTTATTGAATTGTCATTGTTTGGCATTTTGCCACATCGTGGTGTGCTCCTAAAACATTGTTTCACAAGGGGCTGTATTTATAACTTTTGACATTTTGGTTTTGCCTTACTGGAACATCTTCTGTAGTTCGTCTTCCATCAAGTTTGAAGACCTGGCTTCTTCGCCGATGGTAGCCTTTGTACTCTTTCGTGAGGTTCTTGTAATTTTTCTAAAGGTCATACTTCTCTATCTTCATGTTATTATTATGTGACAATTTTCACTTAATTATTTAATAATTTTATTGGGTACAGTTTCATGATTGTGAACACTTAATCATTTTCTTGGTTGTAGATTATAGTATTGCAGATTACTTGTCATGACAGTTTCTGAAACATGAAATAAGGTTGAATCCCTTGGAGTTCTAGACCTCTCTGCCCTTTTATACTGTTTACATTTATGGAAGCTGAAATCCACATTCCATATATACATCTACTATCTATCTAACTTCATGTTGATAATTGAAACTTAAGTAGAAGTTGCCAACACATGATATCCAGTTTACAGAATTTACAGAAATGCAAAATTCAAGAACATCAGAAATTTGATATAACATATCATGATATACTTTATTATCTGTAAAGCACTTGCAGTGTTTTATGGAGTGCAAATGCCTGTAGAGTTGCTTTATCCTGACTCTCAGCTTTTTGGTCTCTTCCTTTGTTACTTTCCTACCGCCAATTCAGCAGGTTATGACCTTAGTGTGCTGATGATACTGCAACAGGTGTCAAAATTACTTGTAGTTTCTTCCTTTATTGAGCAATTTTCTCTGTGCTACCTCTTTGTGATTTCATAAGTCGATTTGCATTAACTTTGATTTAAGAATGTACCCTGCATATTCTGCAACTTTTTCCCTAGTTGAACAGCATGTACTCAATGCAACACTTTGTCCATTCTTTATAAAGGAACTCTAAAACTTTAAAATAGCACTACACACATTGACATCATTGACTTGGGTAGTAGCTTTAAATTTTTAGGAAACTAATTGTTATCTCCTTGTACTATTGTCGTCTTACCAGGAACCTTGAAGAGTTGTGGTTTGGTTCATGGAAATGCTTGCTTCTTGGAGAATGGTTGAACTGCAAATTTTTTGACTTAGTGCTTAAGAATCTTGTGAATGATTTAAGATCTAAATGCAAATTGGGTGTTAATGAGGGTTTTCTTAAAATTATTCTCGGAGGCTCCAAATATGTTTATGATGATAGGACCATAGTTGTCAATCCCGTCATAGCGGAGCGGAGCTGCCGACCCCAAAAGTGGGATAGCGGGATGACCGCTATTTTAATATATATATATATATATATATATATATATATATATATATATATATATATATATATTATTTTTTTTCTATTATATTATATAACAATATATATATATATATATATATATATAATGATATTTTATATTCTTTCTACTTATTATATTATATAATTCTTATTACTATATTGATTTTATAAAATTATTACATTTTTATTTATATATATTTTTCTTATATATATTTATATGTTATATATTTATCTCTATACTTTAAAATTTTTCTTAAATATTATAGGGTATTTTTTATAGTTTTATTACTTTTATAATTATAATAATAGTATAATATATATGATTAATTATAAAAATAGTAAAATAACCTCCCTATTTTAGGATTATTTGGGATAGGATGAAGAGTGGCCCAATTTGGGCTGCAGGCCCAAAACCCACTCTCATCCAAAATAACAAAAGTAACCCTAGTTTATTTTTCTCTTGCATCAGCAGTCAAAGATAGACACAGCTACTGTCTTCCTCATTCAGAAAATGTTCTGAAGACTGAAACCCTAGTCTCTTTCTCTTACTCCCATCAGCCCCCACCTTCTAATCTTCTCCTTCTTTCTAAAAAACAAATATCTTCTATGTTGCAAACACAAAAACGACCCTGGAGCGGGATTGCGGCCGCACCGCTCCGCCGCTATTGTGGTCGCTCCAACCGCAACACTAAAACGCAACGCTACAACATCTTTGTCGCGCCAAGCCGCCGCTCCACTCCGCTCCACCGCTATCGCGGTCGCTCCGGCCGCTATTGACAACTATGGATAGGACAACATTGGTTTCACAACTATGCCCAAAGAAAGACTGCTACATTGCTAAAGTAGGCTATTGAAATGAAGCAAGGAGGGGGATATTGTTAAATGCCACCAATGAATTTTGGATGCCATCTAAGAGTGCTTTTGAACTGTTAAGTAAGGCATTAAATTTGCTGGAAGTGGATGACTATGAATAGAGAGCCTATAATTCTTGTGTTGGATTATGAGGTGCAAGTAAGTGAATTGTTTCCGACTCTCTTACTATGTAGTTATTAATTGATTTTAAGCATTAAGTTCTACTGTTTGGATGTTATATGGTATAGTAAATTAATAAAATGCTTCTACATTTTTAATGAGGGTTAAACATACAATTTAGTTCCTATAGTGTCGTGAATTCCCAATTTTGTCCCTATAGCAAAAACTTACTAAATCAGTCCCTATACCTGTAAATGTTATTGGTTCGATCCCTGCCACTGTTAACCCCATTATGCATTCTTAATTTGGTCCCTTAACACATCTGCTAAGCTAAATTTGTGGCTCTCACTTTTAAGGAAAACGATAGCCTGAAGGAAATGTCGTTTTTGCTAATGTTTTCAAAATCGAGCTATGCATGTATTCTTGCTTTAACCTGTCACCTAATGTGTGTTTTTAATACTGGCTTCAATAACAAGCACAGCTACTGTGAGTCTGCGGTGACAGATGCGTCCTTGGGAAAACTTGCCCATTCTTAGGTAGTATGCATCTTACAGATGACATGCGATAAACCTCATGGTTCCTTTAAGGAAAGGAACCATGAGGTTTATCATAGGAACCATGAGGTTTATCGCATGCCTTTTGTAAACTGCATTTCTGCTGTTGTTCATAAAGGCAGTAACCATAACGAGCAAGTGGGAAGGAATTTAGTGCCTTTTCCTTGGACAGATCCACTGGATGCTTTTTATTTACTAAATCCAGATGGTGATCTCAGGGTCACTCGGGTGGAATTTGAGAAATATTTTTAAGATCATAACCTGAAGGTATTTTAGCAATTTGAATTTTATAAGAATACAAGGGAGGAAATATTACATATTTTTATATCCATGCTTATTATTTTTATCTATATGTCTACTAAATAATTATGTTTTCTTTTCTTATCTTGTTACTTTACAGGGAAAGGCTCGTTTGAGACCCACCATCAAAGAATTGACTTTAGCATTGGAAACTCTTGACCTGTTCATATATTATGGGCATGGAAGTGGTAAAATGTTATTTTTCATAATACATATTATATATTTGTCATTCCATGTTTTTTCAAGAACCTTACTATAGTAACTTCCATTTTCTAACCTTTCATTTAGTTTGTTTTTTCTTGCTCCTACATAGGGAGCATGTAAATTGAAACTTCATTCTTCCCTAAGAAGGGAGTTTGAATCTTGCAACACACCATGATTACTAATTGACCCTAGCATGGGTTGTCCATTATTTGATGAAATAACACTTGTGTAAGCTATCTTGTGTGGATCAAGGCAGTTGGAACTTGGAATCACCACAGTTCCACATAAGGGACAACAATTGATAAATCCCATTTGGTCATGATTTTAATGGGGTTTCTCGCACCATTTTAACTGTTCTTTGCATCATAATTAATTGATTTTATCTAAAATAGTATCATTTTGGTGCAGGATGAATTTGAGCCCATAAAGAGTGGAAAAGGCCTAAAAAAGAGTCAAATTAGGGTTTCTGGTGAATAAGCACAGTCCCTACATAATAAGCACAGTCCCGTGCATAATTTATGCACGGGGCATGCAGATTAGCTCACGCTCTGTAACTTTTGCACAACCTTGTTCACGACCCCTAGCACGGGACGTGCTGATACAAAAACGCTCCAGAAGTTTAGCACAACCCCATGCACGACCCCTAACACGGGGCGTGCTGATGTAGCAGCATTCCGGAAGTTCAGCACAACCCCATGCACAACTCAAAGCACAATCCTATGCATATCCCTGCAACAGCTGAAGTCTTTAGATAGATTAGGTTTTTATGTTTTGGGGACACCTTTTTCTACATTCAGTTTTATACTTTCTAGAAGAGTACTTTTGGAGTTTATGAGGGAATCACATGATAGGAAGAACAAAAGTGCATCACAGGGATTAATTCTTGTAACGATTCTTCTCCTCTAATGTCTCTTTTGTTCTCTTGTTTGGTTTTATGCTTTCCAATGTCCATGGCTAACTAAACCCTTAAGCTAAGGTTGTGATGTAGGATGTGCCTGTGAACCTCAATTTTTCTATTTTAATTGAATTCCTATTTTTATTCAGTCAACTGAATTATTTCATTATTATTATTTCTTGTTTGGAATTGGCCAATCTGGACTTGTTTGAATCAATTAATTGTCAGCGACCAATACTGTGATTAATTGGTAGACCTATGGAATAATTGGGTTTAGAGGAACATCTCATGAACAATCATGTTTACTAAACTTTTAATCAGATTAATAAATTATTGATCATCCTCTTTGTGTTTTATACTTTCCCTTAATTTCAACCCTATATGAACAATTAGGTAGTTAATTGGGGGAAAGATGATTAATAGCTTATGATCGATATCTATTGATTAATTTAATAGGAATGATTAGCAATTGAAGAATAATTTAGGGTTCTATTGAAATAGAAATTGGGGGAAACTTAAAGGTGCATTTGAAATCACAATCCTAGGTCTCCTATTTTGTCAGAATCTCCATTAATTTCTACTTGCTCATATTTTCTAATCTTTTCTCAATTAAATTGCAACTCAAACCAATTTTCAACGCCTTGTCCTATATAAATTTGTTATTTGGGAACCACAACTAGTTTCTAGGGTACGATATCTGGACTTAGGTCCATTGTTACTACTGTGTAGGGTATGCTTGCCCTTAAGCGGTACGCATTTTACTCATTAAGTTTCTGGCGCCGTTGCCTGGGACTGGTTATGTAGGTTCCAAAATAATTGAATTTGTTTAGGATTAAGTTTTACAGTTCTTCTCTATTCTTCTCTCCTTAATTCTTTTTTTTTTCTCTTTTTGTTTTGTTTTGTTTGTTTAAAAAAAACCTCTATTGTGTTATTTTATTTTTCTCTACTAACCGTTTGTATGCTAACGCGTTCTCAGCAGCCCGATCTACAGTTTATATCTGAAATTGAAAATGTTACTCGCAGGAATAACGTGGAAAGAAGGAGAAGAGAAAGAATGACTGACGGAGACCAACGAAGTGTTCATGATGAAGAAGAAGAGCTATTTGAGGAGACACTGGAAGATTACTTCACTCCCACCATTGGGATAGCAAGCAGTATTCTCCCCAACCTGGAAAATGTAAATTTCGAACTGAAACCATCTCTCCTACATATGATTGAGAGCAAGCAGTATTATGGCTTCCCAAGTGAGGATCCGATGGAGCAAATGAAAAGGTTTTTGATGATAACAGACACAGACAAAATCTGAGGGGTGGCCCAAGATGTGGTTCGATTGGCTGCTTTTTCATTCTCATTGAATGGCAAGGCACTGAGGTGGCTCAACTCTCTACCGCAACACAACATCACTAATTGGGATGATTGCACCCAGAAGTTTTTGCGGAAGTTATACTTTGCAGCAAAGTTTGATCAGTTACAAAGGGATATAACCAACTTTGCCCAGTATGAGCACGAATCTCTAGCAAAGGCTTAGGAGAGATTTCAAGAATCATTTGAAGCTTGCCCCAACCATGGATTACCCGCAGAGAGGATGATAAAGATCTTTTACAGTGGGATGTCTGCCCAAAATAGGAGTAGTATTGATGCTGCCTGTAGAGGTACCATAATGAAGAAGTCTCCAACCGCAACTCATGAAATCATCGACGACATGGCTTTAAACTCCTATCAATCCTTTAGTGATAGGCGTATTCTGAAGAAGCCTGCTGGAGTACATCAAGTAGAGACTGGGCCTTCTAATGCAACCATAACCAGCAAATTAGACGCCATAGCCAAACAATTGGAAACTTTGATGAAGGTACAGGAAAAACTCTTGCAGCCTGCACCACCTCCCCCTATTTGTGATCAGTGTGGGGAGGCGGGTCATATTGGAACAGATTGTCGGATGGACAATTTATTTGCCAAGGCCATGGAGGAGGTGAACTATGCAGGTGGCAAAAGCTTGGAGTATGACCCTCACTCCATCACATACAACCAAGGTTGGAAAGACCACCCTCACTTCTCCTGGAAGGACCAAAAGAATCAAGGGCACAGTCAGGGGCAGAACCAAAATGTCTATAGGCTTCCTCATATGCAAAATTAGGGGCCTAGGCATGACGAGAGGGGACCCACACTGCAAGATGCTATGAGTCAATATTTCGCCAAGAATGATGATTGGAAGAAATCTATCGAGACCCAGTTGTCCAACATGACCACCCTATTATCTTAAAGGGCCCCTGGTACCCTGCCTACTCAATCAGAGCCCAACCCCAAGGGAGATGTAAAGGAGGTGAATGCTATGAGTACCAGAAGTGGAAAACCAATGGCAAAACTGAAGAAGAAGGAGAAGGCTACTCCACCACCAGAAAAAGAGGCTATTACTGAAGGGAGCCAAGGGGCAAAAAAAGAAGGTGAAAATGAGGTACTAACACCTTCTTGAAATGTAGAGAAATACACTAGAAGGGGGGTTGAATAGTGTATTTAAATTTTCTTTGGAAAACTTTAGCTAGAGTGAAGATAGTGTATCTTTTCGTTTTACAGAAACTTAGTAAAACAGAAAAAATAAGCTATCGTCCAGTCGATTAAAAAATAACCGTCCAAAGAGACTACTCTTCTTCTTCTTCGTTTAAATACACGTAATGGATAAACTTGGATAAAAGGTGTATAGAAACTTTTTCGTAGTATGCTGAAGAGATAGTTTAAAAGAAATGCAAGTAAGCTAGAAGGCGAGTGAATATAATACGTAGTTTTATACTGGTTCACTCAACTGAGCTACGTCCAGTTCTCCTTCAAAAACTTTTGAAGGGTTCTACTAATCAAAACTGATTACACTTAAGTATTCTAACTTTGTCACTTCTGGCTACAAATATTCTCTAGGCCACTTCTGGCACACCCTTAATCTCCCCTTGAGATTAAACACAAAACTTTAGTATTCTTTAACACTAAGCCACTTCTGGCTTTCCAAACAGAATTGTTTGATATTGTAAGTAAAATATAACTCTCACTGAGAGGATATTACAATAAGAATGAGTATTTAGACTCGCTTAGCAAAGCTAAGATGAATGCTCTTTTTCGCTTATGGTCGTCCAGTCGTTTTGACAGGGATTCTGTTCTTTTTCAAATTCTCGTTCTTGTTCTGATACGTGAGCTCATCCTTCTATATATAGGAAGTTTGTTGAAAGATATCCGTTGAGGATTCTGTTCCTTTTCCAAGAGCGATTCTTTCTGTAGCTTATTGCCGTTGTCACATTTTGACTTAGAGTGAAGTGATGGAAGTGACAGCCGTACTCGTAGCGCCTCTCTCCTACTTGTACTTTCTCTGCAGAGAGAAGCTTCTTCTTTTCCTGTTCAATACTTTTCGAAAAGATCATGGCATGTTAAAATATGATATAGTGAACGTTGCCTTATATTATAGAAAGCGTATTTTAAAGATAGTAACCACAGTGAGTGTTACTCAAGCGTTGGACGCTTGTTCTCACAGGAGCATTGGACGCTGCCTGTATGTTTCTTATAAAACACAATTGGACGCTCACATTATTAAAACATAGAGTCCAGGTTTGAGAGATACAATACCATTGCGGGATTGGACGATGTAAATCCTATAACACTCAAACTAGATCATTAGATACTTCAAAATTTATCCTTTAGTTATTATCATCAAAACCGAATAGGAGGGGTTGGACATCGTCCAAGGTCTTAGAAGCTAACAATCTCCCCCTTTTTGATGATGACAAATAATGGTAAATTTTGATGTTAACAGACACATAATCATATAAGAATACAATGAGTCAAGTCAGAGATGATTATGTTATGCCAGAGTATAAAAGTGAAATGAAGTACTCCCCCTGAGTTCAACATTTCTTATGCATCAAATAACAGATAGATATAAAGGCAAGTATAACAGATATCAGAGTGAAAAACATATCAATGATATGGATGCGGAATATATGAAAATAAACACCTCATGTTTTGATAAAGGAATCAGTATGTATATATTCAAAAATTTGAATACAAATGTTTAGCTATTTATTCTCATAAAAAATTCCAATTTCTCCCCCTTTGTCATTAACAAAAAGGTTTGAAAGATGGAAAAAAAATGATGTGGCCATCATGGTCACCTTATGGCTGAGGAGGTGGTTCATGTGGTGGTGGTGGTTGTTCTGGTGGTGCTTGGTTTGGTGGTGCTGGTTGTGGAGGTTGAGGTTGGACTTGTGGAACTGCATGAGCAACGTGACCAAGTAAGGTGGCTGCTGTATGTTGAATCTGGTTCACAAGTGTCTGTGAGAGACTCATGAACTGCTCAGTAATTGCATTTTGCAGCATTAGACGATGTTGTTCAGCTTCAGCCTGTTGTCTTTGCTGAAAAGCTTGAAATGCGGCCTCAGTCTCCAGCTGTTGCTGCCTCAGAGCCTGTTGCACAATTTCATGAACACGATCTTCTGAGACTCCTTGTGGTTCAGCAAATCGCAGGGGATTGATGCCCCTTGGACTTGAAGATCCAGTTGGAACCAGTTGATGTGTGCCTGAATGTGCTTCAGTAGAAGCCTCAACAATGTGGAGGCTTGTGACATCTTCAGCAATAGGCTGTGCTGCAGAGGCTTCCATTTGCTTGGACGCTTCAACAACGAGCTCTCTATCATCCTCGGATCTATCAGACTGGACGGTAGCTTCTTCATGTGACGTGACAAAGTGTTCTACGTCCACTGGTACTGATGGGTCCAGGTCAAGATGAGCTAGCACCTTTGTCACCTTGGCAGATGCTTCATCCAGTTCTGCCTGTGTAGCCTTTGATTTAGCAACCGTATCTTCCTTTTCCATGGTTGCTGTTTCAGCTTCCTCAAAAGCCAGCTGCTCAACACGAGCTTGTTCCACTGCTGCGGCGGCTTCTTCTGCTTGGTACTCCTCATGGAGAGTTTGGAGTTCCTCCACAAACTCCGTGCGATCCAGTGTTCTGAGGTCAAACACTTTGTTGCTTCTGATTGTTGGCAGAGTCTTCATCAACTCTAGATAATCATCTGAGTCCTTCAGAAAGCAGGCAAATGTGTCTGAGAAATGGTGAGTCTTGACTGGACGCAGCACTTCTATACCATGAGGTGGATGAACAAAGTCATCCTTGGAATAGCCTGAGGATGAGGCTTGCTGGGAATCGTTCCAAAGTATCTGGCGCCAAAAGGTTATGGAATCAGAGGTTCCAAGTT
Source organism: Pueraria montana var. lobata (assembly GCA_026413185.1). Lineage (NCBI taxonomy): Eukaryota > Viridiplantae > Streptophyta > Magnoliopsida > Fabales > Fabaceae > Pueraria > Pueraria montana. Next base: position 56,474,550 of record CM048654.1, read on the forward strand.
CACGCGTGAGCTTACCAGACTTATCAAATAAATGACCCCAGGTGTAAGAAGATTTTTGCAGGGTTTCAACTTTCTCCTCCCTGCTGGGCATCTCAATGCCGTAGAATTTGAAGCCTTTCTTGCGACCAGCATCATAGACAGGTAGTCTAGGACATACTCTGTCTGGTACGAACTTTATTTCCGTCGCTCGGCTTATGTGCATTTTTGGTGGGTAGGCGATTGCTTGGTTTGGGATGAACATCTGTTGCAGAAGCTTTCCAAGATCATCAAAGTCGCCTGGCTGGAAGTTTAGCACTGGAGTTCCAGCTGGTAGAGGCAGAAACTTTGTGATTGGAGTCCAGATTTGAACATCCCTGACCCACCTTGCGTCTGGACGCTGCTGCGTTACTGACGGGTCCAGACTTTCTTTGATTGCTAATTGCAATTCTGCATCCAGCTCACTATCTTTGTTAGCAGAAGACTTCTTGGACGGTGCCTTCTTTTTCTTTGGAGCCTTCCCTTTCTGCTCCGCACCCGTCTTGGTGAGACTAGAGGCAACTTCCACCTCTGGCTTCTGCAGATTTTCAGCTGCTGGACGCACTCTCTGCTGAGTTCCAGTTGGACAGATGTAAGGATAAGGCATGCGTACTAAGTGTGGATACACTTCTCTCGTCCAATTGGGCAGAGGATTGCTGATGATCGTTCCTTTGGGCATAGCATAGTAAGCAGCTGACAATGATTCAGTGCAAACATACCTCGTCCACTCAGGTGCTGAGGCAGTTGTATAATGCCGCTTTAGAGGCTCTTGCAGAGGCCTCTGGATCACATCACCTTCTTTACAGAGATTCTGATCATTGCATGTGAGGAATGCAACTGGAAAGCGTTCTCTGTCTTTCTCTTCTTTTGTTTTCTGCTTGGGGGGGATAGTCCATGGAGACCATGTATCCCTCCATGCATCTCTTGGACGCACAAACTTGGACAGATCCAAGCGAAGAGGTGTTTGCTGGCTTGCTGATGTGGAAGGAGCACCTGATATTGTTGGTAGAAGGGTGCTGGTGGACACATTGTCGGTGTCTTGAGAGGAGGATGGTAGCACTGCAGTCCTTTTTGCCCTTTTTGCCTGAGTCTTCACTCTTCTTCGTGGCACATTAGCAAGAAAAGGAGGTGTTTTAGCAGGTTGTGCCTTTTGCTTCTTTTGCTGAGGACCCTCTGACTCCTTCATGATCTGACCAATTGGGATCTGGTCATCATCATCAGAGTCGTCTAGTAATTGAAGCTTTCGTACCTTTTGCTTTTCTGGGACAACCTTTACTGAAGCTACCTTTGGACGCTTCTCCTCTTGAACAGGTTTGGACGTTTCAGTCCTTGGACGCTTTCCTGCTGGTGACTGAGCAACAGATGTCTCAGCATGCCTTTTCTTGGTTCTTCTTTCCTTCTCAGCGTCTTCCTCATGCATCTGAGATGCTTGGCGTGTGATCTTTCTGCCTTGCTGTTCTTCCATCAGCCTTTTGATTTTTCTACCAATGCCCAGTAGATCAATCTCTTCGTCATCATTAGAGATGATCTTGCTCTGCTCATGCCTTTGCTTGTTGATGGTGTCCTCGTCCAGGTCCCTTAAGACCTTGGCTGTTAGCTTGATCTTCATTGGCCTTATGTTGGGCTCACCAAACAACTGTTGTGTTGCCACTATTGGCCCTTTCTTCACTATGGCTTCATGGGCTTCTTCATCCAATTCATCATAGAAGCATTGATAAAGCTTCTGATCCCAGAAGATCCTGTTCAACAGGGCGGCGTAGAAAATGTCATCATTCCCACCCACGGACTTCATCATCCTCACGATATTGACGTAGATGATGTGAGGGAGATTGAAGGGAATGCCTTCCATCAGATGGAATATCACAAACTTGTGTAAGTTTGTGACTGAGTCCTTAGACCCAGCTTTGTGCAGGATGCTCTTGTTGCACACCTGCTGCCAAATTTTAGCTTCCTCGCACAGATTTTTGTACTCAATCTTCATCATCTCAGGGGTTTTGGACTTGCAAAGCACAGTTGCAACGTTATCGCCGTACTTCTTGGCCCAGTTGGTTTTGTACTGGTTCTGCTCCCTGATGCAACCAGTTACCTTTGCTATGGCCTCGGTGGACAGCGTCACTTCTCGTCCAAGAATCTTGGCCACGAGCTCCCTTGGGCTCTGAAACTTGGCATTCCTCCAGAACATCCTGATCAACTCTGGATAGATTTTCTGGTTGTCATTGAAGTAGCCTCTGATTCCACACTTCAGTAGGCTCTCGTTCAGGTTTAGTCCCAGCTTTTCAAGCGCTTCAATGTCAAAGAAGTGCTCAATGTGCACCGTAGCAGCTCCTTGGTGCATAACCGTAGTCTCAGGGTAGGTGAGGACGTCGAGTTCTAAGTTGCTTGAGTTTGTAGAGATTGCCATTCTTGTAAAGTTTGGATTTTTAGGTTTTCTGAGAGGGTTTTTGGGGTTTCTGAGAGAGAGAGAGAGTGTTTAGGTTTGATGAGTGTTTTTCTCCGGTGAGGATTTGATAAGGTGGTGTTTGGGCTTTGTTTGGAGAATTTGAAGCGGTTTTGTTTTTATTTTTGAATATTTGAAAAGTAACTGACGCCATAAAACCCGCCATGATGAGACGTGCAGAGGATGTGGGTAATTGTGTACGGTTACCGCCATTTTGGTGACTCAGCATAGAGTTTTAGCTCATACTTATCCTTAAAACGATTCGTTTTGTTAATTTGAATCAGAAGAAAAGACTAAGATAAAATGACATCGTCCATATGTTGGACTTTAAGTGAAACGTATGTAATACATATGCATGACTCTAGTGTTCCTTGGACGACATGTCCTTTTGACGCTATGAAGTTATTGGACGCATCATGTAGATGTTAATCATTCCTTTACAGAGGCCATGCCAAGTTTGTCCCTCAGAAGGATTAACTTGTCTTCAGTAAGGGGTTTGGTGAATATATCAGCAAGCTGATTATCTGTGGTTACAAAGTGTAATTCCACAGTTCCCTTTTGAACATGGTCTCTTATAAAGTGATGTTTAATTTCTATATGTTTAGCCCTTGAATGCAATATGGGATTTTTAGAGAGATTTATGGCAGCTTTACTATCACAGAAGATAGGAATGTTACTCTCATATATGTTGTAGTCCTCAAGTTGATGCTTGATCCACAAGATTTGAGAGCAGCATTTTGCAGCTGAGATATACTCTGCTTCAGCAGTGGACAGAGCAATTGTTCCTTGCTTCTTGCATATCCAGGAGACTAGGTTACCACCGATGAAGTGACATCCTCCACTGGTGCTTTTTCTTTCAATGCGATCTCCAGCATAATCAGCATCACAATATCCTATTAGCCTGAAATCTTTCTCTCTTTTGAAATGTAACCCAAGGTTAGTGGTTCCAGCAAGATATCGAAAGATTCTTTTAACAGCAGTTAAGTGAACTTCCCTTGGATCAGATTGAAATCTGCCACATAGGCATACGCTGAACATTGTGTCAGGTCTGGACGCAGTGAGGTACAGGAGAGATCCTATCATACCTATGTATAGAGTATTATCTACTTTCCTTGAGTTGTCGTCCAGTCCAAGAACTGTTGTTGGATGCATAGGAGTTTTCATTGGTTTTGCATCGTCCAACTTGTACTTTTTTAATAGCTCTTTGACATACTTAGTCTGATGTATGTATATTCCCTTTTCAGTTTGTTTGATTTGGAGTCCAAGGAAGAATTTCAGCTCACCCATCATGCTTATCTCGAACTCTGTTTGCATTAATTTAGCAAAATCTTCACAGAGAGATTCATTAGTGGCACCAAATATGATATCATCAACATATACTTGTGCAATAATAAAATCAGAAGAGTAGTCTTTGCGAAATAACGTAGTGTCTACTTTTCCTCTTGAAAAACCATTTTCTGACAGAAATGTGCTGAGTTTTTCATACCAAGCTCTAGGAGCTTGTTTCAACCCATATAGTGCTTTGTTGAGTTTAAAAACATGGTTTGGAAAAGCATCACTTTCAAATCCTGGGGGTTGTTCCACATAGACTTCTTCTTTTATGAGTCCATTGAGGAATGCACTTTTTACGTCCATTTGGTATAGCTTCATATTGCTATGAGCTGCAAATGACAGTAAAATGCGGATTGCCTCCAGACGTGCAACGGGAGCATAAGTTTCAGTATAATCTATACCTTCTTGTTGTGAGTAACCTTTTGCTACCAACCTTGCTTTGTTTCTCACAACATTACCTTCTTCGTCCAGCTTGTTTCTGAACACCCACTTTGCTCCTACTGCTTCTTTGTCGTTGGGGAGTTCTACTAGCTTCCAGACATTGTTCTTTTGAAATTGGTCAAGTTCATCTTGCATTGCTTTGACCCAGCCTTCATCTTCTAAGGCATCGTCCACAGACTTAGGTTCTATTTGAGATATGAATGCTGCGTGACCTTGCTGTCGTTGAAGTGAAGATCTGGTTTTGACTCTGTCTTTTGGATCCCCAATGATTTGCTCCTGTGGATGATGTTTCTTCATTTGCCAGTTGCGTCCAGTTGGTTCTCTTTGTTCTTCGACTGGACGTTCCAGTAGTGCATTTGATTCTTCCACTGAGACATTATGGTTGGACGAGTCTGATGACTTACTTGCATCGTCCAATCTGAGATCTACAAATGATTTGTCCAGCTCTGATAATTCCTTATCAGGCTTATTGTCATTAAACTTCACATGGATAGCTTCTTCAACAACTAAGGTTCTAGAGTTATAGACTCTGTATGCCTTTGAAGTTTCAGAATATCCAAGCAATGTTCCTTCATCACACTTAGAATCAAATTTTCCCAGGATATCCTTAGTGTTCAGAATGAAACATTGACATCCAAATGGATGGAAGTAGGATATGTTGGGTCTTCTACCCTTCCACAATTCATATGGAGTCTTTTTCAATATCGGCCTTATATAGATTCTGTTTTGTAAATAACAGGCAGTATTCACTGCTTCAGCCCAGAAGTGTTTAGGGGTTGAATTATCATTTAACATGGTTCTGGCCATCTCCTGAAGTGACCTATTTTTCCTCTCAACTACACCGTTCTGTTGTGGTGTTCTAGGTGTTGAGAAGTTGTGAAGGATACCATTATCCTCACAGAACCTTTGAAAACTTTCGTTTTCGAATTCACCCCCGTGATCACTTCTGATTGAAGTAATGCATACTCCTTTTTCATTTTGAACTCTTTTGCAGAGATTATAAAAAGCCTTAAAGGACTCATCTTTGTGGGATAGGAATAAGACCCATGTCCATCTAGTATAGTCGTCCACTATAACTAATCCATATCTTTTACCATTTACCGAGGCTGTTCTTGTGGGTCTAAACAGATCAATATGTAACAGCTCTAGAGGTCTAGAAGTGGAAACAATGTTTTTACTTTGAAAAGAACTTTTCACTTGTTTCCCTTTTTGACAAGCTTTGCAAAGAAGATCATCTTTATATGACATACTTGGTAGTCCTCTTACGAGGTTGTGCCTGTTCAGCTTTGAGATTAACCTCAAGCTTGCATGACCAAGTCTTTTATGCCATAACCAATTATTTTCTTGTACAGAAACTAGGCATGATACATTTTGACTTGATAGTTCCCCAAGTTTAATCTTATAGAGATTGCCTTGCCTCTTTGCAGTAAAGAGAAGGGATCCATCAGAGTTTTTGACTGTACATTCGCCTTTGTTAAAGGCAACATCATATCCACTGTCACATAATTGACTTATGCTAAGTAGATTATGTTTAAGACCTTTAACATAAAGAACGTTATCAATACAGGGATAGGGTGGTATACCAATCTTACCTACGCTAGCTATCATCCCTTTCTGATTCCCTCCAAAAGTGACTGTCCCACCAGTCTTGGGTAGGAGGCTTTGGAACATACACCTTTCTCCCGTCATGTGATGTGAGCACCCACTGTCCAGGTACCATGATTGGAGTTTCTTTCCTGCTGTTAAGCATGTCTGCAACAGAAACAATTTTATCCTTAGGTACCCAGATTGACTTGGGTCCTTTTTTGTTAGCTCGAAGGGTATTGAATGTTCCCCTCTTAGGCAGGTGTCTGCATTTGGACGTTATATGTCCAGGTTTCCCACAGAAGTAGCAAACATCTGTTTCTTCATCATGAATATATTTCTTTCCCTTGTATCCATGTCCTGACCTGTCATTTGGTCTCTTACAACCTTCATATTTTAAAAGTTTTTTGAGGTTGTCAGAGCCCTTGACAAAGTTTGACAGATCCTTCTTTAGGCTGTCAATCTCTTCATGAAGTTTTACAACATCATGTGGTTGACCTCTTAAGGAAGTATCTGCTTCAACTTTCAGAAGCTTCTCAACTAGCCTTTTGTTTTCTGCGTTGAGATTTCGAATCTCTATGGAAAGATTCCTTTCTCTATCCCTTGAATCCTTATAGGATTTATAGGCTTGAGCAGCATCATTCCAGAGAGCTCGCCTCTCCATATTTGTAGTTTCATTTTGCCTTGAGTGCTCTGCAAACTTTTCTTGTAAATCTTCCTTTTCACTTTTCAGTTGTCTAACATTTTCTTCTAAAGCTTCTTTTTCTTTTGAAAGTGATTTGGATGATTTCTTTAAAGTTCTATAGGCTTTTGACAAGATAGAAGAATTTGAAAGTAATTCATGATAAGCTTCTTGAATTGAATCTAAGTCATTAAAATCTACCTCATCTTCTTCTTCTGGCTCTGAAGAGTCAGTTGAGGTGTCCGCCATCAGACATATGTGTGCTTCCTCCTCTTCTCCTTCGTCCGATGATGAGTCATCGTCCAGATCTTCCCATGTGGACATCAGAACTTTCTTGCCCTTTCCTTTGCTGAAGAATTTCTTCTTCTTGTCCTTGCTTTTGTCAAGATCTGGGCACTCTAATTTGAAGTGTCCTGGCTTTTTGCATTCGTAGCATATAATTGGACTCTTCTCCTTCTTTTCTTTGAAGTCTTTCCTCTTCAGGTTTCTCCATCTGGATCCACCTTTCTTTTTCCACATAGAATGTATCCTTTTGGATATAAAGGATAGTTCATCATTTTCGTCTGAGTCATCATCTTCATATTGTTCGTCTGATGATGTTTCAGCTTGCATGGCTTTGGACGATGATGCTTTCCTTGGCTTCTGGACGCTGAGCGCCAGAGACTTATTTTTCTTACCATCACTATCTTGATGCAGTTCTAGTTCATGCACCTTGAGGGTTCCCACAAGTTCTTCTAAGGACATATCGTCCAGTTCCTTCTTTGTTCTCAAAGCTGTAACCTGTGGTCTCCATTTCCTAGGCAAACTTCTTAGAATTTTGTCAATATGTTCATAGTTATTATAATCTTTACCATGTGCTCTAAGTTCATTTAATATGGTTTGAAACCGTCCAAACATACTTTGTATGTCCTCGTTTTCCTCCATACTAAACAACTCATATTGACGAGTAAGGAGACTGAGTTTGTTACGTTTTACCTGAGTGGAACCCTCATATGTTAATGCAAGAGTGTCCCACATTTGTTTTGCGCTTTTGAGACTGTGCACCTTGTTGTATTCTTGTTCGCTTAGTGCACACATGATGATGTTTCTGGCTCTGGAGTTGAGATAAAATCTTTGTTTTTGCTCTTCCGTCCATCTAGCCTTTGGGATTTCGTTGAGGCTTTCATCAAGCGGAATATAATCGCCCATCTCCACAACTTCCCACATGTCAATATGGCTAGATTCAAAGAATGCTATCATTCTTTGTTTCCAGTTGTCATATTTGACACCCTTGAAGAGTGGTGGTCTGTTCACAGCTTGTCCTTCATTTTCCATCTTTCTCAGGATCTTTCCTCTGTTCTGTTAAGAACTCAACCCAAGAGGTCGGGCTCTGATACCAATTGAAATGTAGAGAAATACACTAGAAGGGGGGTTGAATAGTGTATTTAAATTTTCTTTGGAAAACTTTAGCTAGAGTGAAGATAGTGTATCTTTTCGTTTTACAGAAACTTAGTAAAACAGAAAAAATAAGCTATCGTCCAGTCGATTAAAAAATAACCGTCCAAAGAGACTACTCTTCTTCTTCTTCGTTTAAATACACGTAATGGATAAACTTGGATAAAAGGTGTATAGAAATTTTTTCGTAGTATGCTGAAGAGATAGTTTAAAAGAAATGCAAGTAAGCTAGAAGGCGAGTGAATAGTATACGTAGTTTTATACTGGTTCACTCAACTGAGCTACGTCCAGTTCTCCTTCAAAAACTTTTGAAGGGTTCTACTAATCAAAACTGATTACACTTAAGTATTCTAACTTTGTCACTTCTGGCTACAAATATTCTCTAGGCCACTTCTGGCACACCCTTAATCTCCCCTTGAGATTAAACACAAAACTTTAGTATTCTTTAACACTAAGCCACTTCTGGCTTTCCAAACAGAATTGTTTGATATTGTAAGTAAAATATAACTCTCACTGAGAGGATATTACAATAAGAATGAGTATTTAGACTCGCTTAGCAAAGCTAAGATGAATGCTCTTTTTCGCTTATGGTCGTCCAGTCATTTTGACAGGGATTCTGTTCTTTTTCAAATTCTCGTTCTTGTTCTGATACGTGAGCTCATCCTTCTATATATAGGAAGTTTGTTGAAAGATATCCGTTGAGGATTCTGTTCCTTTTCCAAGAGCGATTCTTTCTGTAGCTTATTGCCGTTGTCACATTTTGACTTAGAGTGAAGTGATGGAAGTGACAGCCGTACTCGTAGCGCCTCTCTCCTACTTGTACTTTCTCTGCAGAGAGAAGCTTCTTCTTTTCCTGTTCAATACTTTTCGAAAAGATCATGGCATGTTAAAATATGATATAGTGAACGTTGCCTTATATTATAGAAAGCGTATTTTAAAGATAGTAACCACAGTGAGTGTTACTCAAGCGTTGGACGCTTGTTCTCACAGGAGCATTGGACGCTGCCTGTATGTTTCTTATAAAACACAATTGGACGCTCACATTATTAAAACATAGAGTCCAGGTTTGAGAGATACAATACCATTGTGGGATTGGACGATGTAAATCCTATAACACTCAAACTAGATCATTAGATACTTCAAAATTTATCCTTTAGTTATTATCATCAAAACCGAAATAGGAGGGGTTGGACATAGTCCAAGGTCTTAGAACCTAACACTTCTCAGGCAAGTGTTCCTTTCCCTCAAAGAGTGGAGGACAAGAGTGAGGATGGGAAGTTTGCTAGATTTGTAAAGATGATAAAAAATCTGCATGATAAAAAATCTGCATATCAATATCCCTTTTGCTGAGGCAATTACTCAAATGCCAAAGTACGCCAAGTATTTAAAAGAAATTCTTTTAAATAAGGGAAAGTTGGCGGACTTTGCTACAATTGGCCTCAACGAAGAGTGTTCTGCTGTGGTTTTGAAGAAATTGCCTCCTAAGCTTAAGGGTCCAGGGAGTTTTTCAATTCCTTGTACTATTGGCAACTTGCAATTTGATAGGGCATTATGTGATTTGGATGCTAGCATTAATATAATGCCTTATTTTGCTTATAAAAAGTTGGGGTTACAAGAACCCCAACCCACTGACATCTCTATTTTGCTTGCAGATAGAACCCTTACCTATCTGCGGGGAATAGTAGAGAACTTGTTAGTTAAGGTTGGGAAATTCATTTTTCCCGCTGACTTTGTGATTCTGGACATTGAGGAGGATGAGGAAATCCCAATTATTTTGGGACGACTCTTCCTCAACACAGGAGATGCCTTTATTGATGTCCAAAGAGGGAAATTAACTTAGAGGCTAGGTTATGAGGAGGAAGTGGTTAAAGTGTTTGGTACTGCAAAAAGCTCTCCCTTTTCCCCTTCTTGCAATTTTGTGCAAGCCACTAAGATGAAAATAATGGTGGCTGGGCCTCACCCAAGTGTAGGGAGGGAAGACCCTCTAAAAGGGAATGTCATTCCAATAGACTTTGGAGGGGGTATGAGAGATAATAAAGAAGGAGATGGCACCATTGTCCAAGCTCTTGGCTACAGGGTGAATGACCATGCTAAGGGTTTACTATAAGAAGAGAACATCACCCGGTTCAAGGGTGGTTGATTTAGCCTTTGTGGTTGCGTCAGACTCGCGACGTTAAACAAGCGCTTCTAGGAGGCAACTTGTGTTTAATTTTCTGTCTTTAATCTTGAGTAGGATAGACATGCAATTTATGTTTTCTAAAAAAAAAAAACCTTTTTCATTGCTTTGTCTTATTTCTTTTTCTTGGCCTGGACTTTTGCTATTTTGTTTCTTTGCAGGATTAGAACTTACCGAGGCAAACATTCAAGGACCGTTACCACACTACCTCTTCTTACACTTTTGGACTTCCTCCCTCGGAGTTCTCTTCAATTGGGGAAGTCAATTTATATTTTTATGGCTTTCAGTTTTTTTTTTTTTTTGCTTCTTAGGATTGTTATTTTGATTTTCATTATTTTTGTTTTAGCATTTTTCATTTTTGTATGGGGACCATGCTTCATTCTACTGTGGAGAGGGGGGTTTATTCAAACCATTGAACTTCCCACCAGTTTTGAGTGATATATGTTGCGTGGCTTTCTTGCATTGTTCTGGTTGTCTTTATTTTTATTTTTATTTTATTTTTCTTTTCACTAATTTTTAGGAATAAATGAGATTGTTCACAAAAAAAAAAAAAAAAAAAGAGGTTCATTTTAGTGAATGAATCTAGGGGTATTTTGCTAACAGAAGCTGATAGTTAGCATCATTGCTCAGATAGAAAACTTTTTGCTGAGATTAGCCCCCTAAATTGTGAGACATAAGCCAGAGTGATTTACTATGATGTGTGTGACTACCTCTCAGTTTGTGTATTCTAGAACTTGTACTGAAATACATGTACATATTAGTTGTCTACTTGCATGTGAAAATTCAGAGATTTTAGGCTTGCTTTTTCATGACCTTTAGAATAGTATTGCATATCATCCCACTAGTTATCAGTTTTGAGCTTCGATATGTTTTTCTTTATTACCTTGAATTTCTTGAAATATTTGTTGTGGTAACCCTGTTAGTGGCGAGTAAAAAAAAAAGCAGTTGGTGATGAGAAGACATGTCCTCAAGAAATAAAAGCCTTCCTTATTGAATAAAGGGATCCTCCGCTCCCTCATTTTCTCTTCAAAAAAAAAAAAAGAAAAAAAATAAATATTTGCACAATAAAGTGAATTTAGTGCTAAAAAAAAGAGAGAAAGAGAGGGAGGAAAAAATAGTTAATCAAGTGAAAGCAAGGAATGGTGAAATTTGGAAATGAGGAAAAAAGAATTGTTTAATGCCTTAGGGGTTGTCTCACATTGTTTGTTATGAGCCTATTGTGTATATCTTTTTCTTTCTATTATCCACCTAACATTTTAGCCTTAGCCCCATTACATCCCATGGATATCCCCCATTTTTGCATGTTTGTTGATTTTGTGGTGTGATTTGATTAATGTACAAGCCTATGGTAATACACTTGCTGATGTATCTGAGTGTTTATTCCCCTGCCTGCAAACGCTGAGAGGGGTGAGTTTGTGAGCAACCATGTTCTCAGTGGAAGGTTGATCTCTGAACATCTAAGTCTAACTGAGCATCTAGGTGAAAGTAATCCCTAGTGAAGTTGCTTTTGTGTGCCTCTCTGAACATCTAAGTCTAACATGTTGTGAGTGATCTCATGAATTTCTGTTTGGAGTTGTTTATTTTTAATCTGTAAGTCATAATAAGTGCTTGAGGGCAAGCAATGCTCAAGTGTGGGGAGGTTTGATAAACCCCATTTGGTCATGATTTTAATGGGATTTCTTTGCATCACAATTAATTGATTTTTATCTAAAATAGTATCATTTTAGTGCAGCATGAATTTGAGCCCATGAAGAGTGGAAAAAGCCTAAAAAAGTGTCAAATTTGGGTTTCTGGTGAATAAGCACAGCCTCTTGCACAATAAGCACAACCCCGTGCATAATTTATGCATGGGGTGTGTAGATCAGCTCGCGCTTGTAACTTTTGCACGACCCCTAACACGAGGTGTGCTGATACAGTAGTGCTCCGGAAGTTCAGCACAACCCCATGCACGACCCTTAGCACGGGGCTTGCTGATGCAGCAGCTATCCGGAAGTTCAGCACAACCACATGCACGACCCTAAGCACAGCCTCGTGCATACCCTTGTGACAGCTGAAGTCTTTAAATAGATTAGGTTTTTATGTTTTGGGGACACCTTTTTCTACGTTTAGTTTTATACTTTCTAGAAGAGTACTTTTGGAGTTTCTCGGGGAATCACAAGATAGGAAGAACAAAAGTGCATCACGGGGATTAATTCTTGTGATGATTCTTCTCCTCTAATGTCTCTTTTGTTCTCTTGTTTGGTTTTATGCTTTCCAATGCCCATGGCTAGCTAAACCCCTAAGCTAGGGTTGTGATGTAGGATGTGCCTGTGAACCCCAATTTCTCTATTTTAATTGAATTCCTATTTTTATTCAGTCAGTTGAATTATTTCATTATTATTATTTCTTGTTTGGAATTGGCCAATCTGGACATGTTTGAATCAATTAATTGTCAGCGACCAATACTGTGATTAATTGGTAGACCTATGGAATAATTGGGTTTAGAGAGGAACATCACATGAACAATCATGTTTACTAAACTTCTAATCAGATTAATAAATTATTGATCATCCTCTCTGTGTTTTATACTTTCCCTAATTTCAACCCTACATGTATGAACAATTAGGTAGTTAATTGGGGAAAAGATGATTAATAGCTTATGATCAATATCTATTGATTAATTTAAGAAGAACGATTAGCAATTGAAGAATTTAGGGTTCTATTGAAATAGAAATTGGGGAAAACTTAAAGGTGCATTCGAAATCACAATCCTAGAACTTATTCTGTCAGATTTTTCATTAATTTCTACTTGTTCATATTGTCTATTCTTTTCTCAATTAAATTGCAACTCAAACCAATTTTCAACGCCTTGTCCTATATAAATTTGTTATTTGGGAACCACAACTAGTCTATAGGGTACGATATCCAAACTTAGGTCCACTGTTACTACTGCATAGGGTACGCTTGCCCTTAAGCGGTACGCATTTTACGCATCAACAACCCTTGTCATTAGAACTGTAAAAGAGATAAACAGTGTGGCTATGTTTGGCCGAGTATGAGATAAATAAATTAATCTTCCTACTAATTGTTGGTATTGAGCTGCATCAATTGATCTCATTTGTCTTCACTTCCAAGTTTTTTGATAGAATCTTCAGCTGGCTTGCAACCCATCATCCAGTGTCTTTGAGAAGATCTACAATATACTTTCTTTGTGACATAACAATTCCTTTCTTTGATTTTGCAACCTCCATCCCAAAAAAATATTTAAAGGACCTGAGGTCTTTAATTTCAAACTCAGCTGCAAGAGAAGCTTTCAACTTATTTATTTCATTGAAATCGTCTTCGGTAATCATAATGTCATCCACATAAATAATTAACACAACCATTTTCCTTCTAGAAGAATGTTTCACAAACATTGTATGGTCACTTTTAACACAGAACATACCCTTGCTTCTTCACAAATTGGGCAAATCTCTCAAACCAAGCTCTACGTGACTATTTTACACCATGGAGAGACTTTTCAAGCCTGAATACTTTTTCATTAAAATGTGATTCAAAACCTAGGGGTGCATCCATGTAGACTTCTTCATCCAAATCTCCATTCAAAAAGACATTCTTCACATCTAGCTACTGTAATGGATAATCTAAATTTGCAGCTAATGACAAAAGAAGTCTAACTTCGCAACAGGGGCAAAGGATTTTGAGCAATCAATATTGTAAGTTTGAGTAAACACTTAGAGCAACTAACCTGGCTTTGTATCTCTCGATAGATCCATTTGCCTTATACTTGATGGTAAATACACATTTACACCCCACAATTGTCTTTCCTCTAGGCAAGTCTACCTTTTTCCAAGTCTGATTCTTCTCCAAGGTTCTCATCTTCTCCAAGACAACTTCCTTCCACTCAAGAACCCTTAAAGCAATCTGTATATCTTTTGGAATTTCTTTTTTTGTCAATTCTGAAGTAAAATCCCAAATTGAAGGGGATAAGTTTTCATATGACACAAAATTTGAGATAGGATGCTTTGTACATGATCTTATGCCTTTTCTAATAGCAATAGGAAGGTCAGATTTGTCAAGGACAGATTCAACTATAGTTTGAACAGAATTAGAAAAATTATTACCTAATGAGTTATTGGATTCATGGCAATCTTGAGGATCATTTGGCTCTATTCTTTGAGCGTTTTTTTTTCTTTCTAGAATAGACAAGATGAAAGGGTTCTACACCCTTATTACCCACTATAGTTGTCTCATTTTGTTCAGTTTCAATAATTTCAGAACTTGACACATTTTGTAAATATGAAATTTCATTTTCTGAAATAGGTTCTGAAATTAAAATAGTTTATGAAATGTTATCTTTATTTTGCTAACTAGGTTCATCCTTGTTTTGAGCCTCTAAATTTCCTTTTTTTTTTTTCCATGGAATCTAAATTTAATAAATTTGAATTTTCTAAAGTTTGCAATACTGAAAAATCTGAAGTTTGAAAATATTGGACAACATCTTCCTATTTTCTCCCCCTTGAAGATGATTTTGAACAAAAGGGTTTTTTTTTTCTTTTAAAAAATAAGTAACATACATAGAAACAAGGGTTTTCTTGGAAATGAGATCAAAGCATTTGTATCCTTTTTGGTTGAGAGCATAGCCAACAAACACACTTTTTTGCTAGGTTCAAGTTTACTTTGACTTAGTTCATGAGAATGTAGGAAGACAGTACACACAAATATCCTTAGGGGTAAAGTACATGAGAGTCTACTATTTGGAGAAAAGAAAAAAGAACTTGTGAAAACATCAAAAGGAGTTTTGAAGTTCAAAATTTTGCTAGGCATCCTATTGATAAAAATTTTTTCCTGTTAAGATTGCTTCACCCCAAAGATATTTTGGTGCCATGCTTTGAAATGACAAACCTTGAGCAATTTCAAATATGCACTTATTTTTTCTTTTAGTCACTCCATTTTGTTTTGGAGTGTCAACACAAGAGCTTTGATGAATAATGTCATTTTCAAGAAAAAAAATCATTTAGGTGTTTAATTAATTTAAAACGTGTTGCCTTATAAATTGTCATCATAAATAAAACCTTTTAGAAAGCGTTTAATTAATTTAAAACGTATTTACTTTATAAAATGTTGTCGAAAATAAAATTTTTAGAAAACATCGCATCATATACAGGATCATAATTTTGAGTAGGCAGTGACAAAGATCATACATCAACATTGTATATAATATGTCATACATACCATGTAATAGTTAGATATGTCATTAATATGAATACATCATAGCCATCACTACACCATTGGTCTACGTAGAGTTTTCAACTATACTACCTGGGACGAAACTAGAAAAATAGTTAGGGGACAAATTTTTTTTCACATGATTAAAAAAAATTAATAATGACTAATCTATATTATTAATGATTATTTAAAATTTAGTTTAATAAAAAAAAACATGATATATTCCATGAAATTAAGTATAGCTACTTTTGATGAAAAAAAAATACAAAAATAATAGAGAATTTCTTTTCAATAGTTCAATTGCAGATTTTTTTTTTTTCAAACACAAAAACATAAGGTGGCCAGCTAGGTTCTCTAATGGGAATTAGTTATCAACAAAGCTGGTGGATATTCTACATCAATGTCATGGTACAAAAAAACTTATTTTAAAAAATATTATGTTAGTTATTAATAACTATTATCTAATAAAATGTAATTTTCAATTTTAAAAATAAATATATTCATCATATTTTCAATTTTTAAACACGTAGCTTTTTTATGATTTAATATTTTTTAAAATTTTAACTTATATGATTTTCAATGTTTTTGACATACCTTTTTTTTTTCAAATCAAAATAGTTACTTTTAAATTCTTTCACACTAAAATTTTTACTTTTTTTTCTCAAATCTCAATTTTTTTTTTTAAATTAACATGATATATATCTAACACTACCAAAAACAAAACCTTTATTATTGGCAGTTATTTTCTGGCAGGCAACATAAATTGCCTTAAAAAAAAAGTGGTTTTTTTTTTTACACAAAAAAATATATACATTAGCCACCACAATTTAATCTTCTTTTTTACATGTCTTTTAATTACTTAAATATTTTAAACCTAGTTTTTTAATATTGAAATTTCATCTTTAAAGCACTCTTGCTATATTTTTTGACAAAAAATGCAATAACTCTAAAAAATTTGGAAACCCTATTTTCTCTTCTCTCTTTATTATCTTCTTCTCTCTCTCTCACCCTCCCTCGGGTCTATTGCCGCCATCAATTTTGACCACCATATGAATCATTTTCTAGATCTAAACCGATAGAATCGCTCCTCTTGTCAACCTCTATCAAAGCCCCATGAGAATTTCCTCCAATCAAAGCCTTGACTAAGTCCTAGCTGCAATCTTCAGTGACATTTCCGGCCACCACAGTGAGCGTTTTACAAATCCTACTCCGATTAAAGCCTTCCTCATGTTGACTGCAACAAAACCATATACTTTTCTCTTGTTCTAGCAATTCCACTAAAGGCCTCATTGGCATTTTTTTTTGGTAACTACTTGATTCTCCTTTGTTTCCAATTCTCTTGCAACCTCTTTCTTTGGGATCTGTGTTTCATATTTTCCCTATTTGGTTATTTTTATAAGTTTTCTATTTGGTGATTGATAATTGTCATTTACACATTAATGTCATGATTATATGATATATTCCTAGTTTGAATTGGATGTGTTTATGCTTCTGGAGGAAAAAACCTTTTCAGGATTGGTGAATTTGGTAAGAAAAATGAGAATTTCATAAATAAATGTGCAAATAGACAAGAATTGCTTCTCTAGAGGAACTACACAAGAGTTTGGTCTCAAGTGGGAAAGAGGTAAGTCGTGCCTTATTTGCTTTGAGGTTTTACACAATAATTTGCACTTTTCATGTCTGCATTGTTTCTATTTACCTATTCCTAATGTTAATTTCGCTTAGCTAGCAATTGCTATTACAAATTGGCAAGTGATTTACAAGCTAACACTACAAAAAAAGTAGGTGTTTTCTTTCTCAACAGGTTTATCATTCTTAATAACATCCACTCTAGAGGAATCAACAGGTTTTTTGGGTCAAGTAGTAGTAATAACTACTCAACACGAAATAATACTAGCACATCCCTTTGGGGCTTTAAGAATAGTCAAGTCCTCAAGTAAGAGATGAAGACGATTTTAGTCATGGTTAGATCTTGGATGTTG
Source organism: Pueraria montana var. lobata (assembly GCA_026413185.1). Classification (NCBI taxonomy): domain Eukaryota; kingdom Viridiplantae; phylum Streptophyta; class Magnoliopsida; order Fabales; family Fabaceae; genus Pueraria; species Pueraria montana. The sequence goes on from CM048654.1 coordinate 56,491,841, forward strand.
CAGACTTGAGAGCATTTAGTTTGGCAAAATTGAAGGCGGCCACCAAAAAATTCAGAGCTGAAATTGTGTCAGGGGAGGGGGTTGGTAATGAATTTTGGAAGCAGGTAAGGAGTTGCAAAATGGCAGGTACTCAAGTTAATAACACTTCAAAATTAGGATCACACCTTTTATTAGGATCAAAGCCTTGGTTTTTTCATTAGTTGTGAAATGAAAATCTGACTTTTCTAGTAGTTATTTGCTACTTTGTCTTACATATTGCAATTTTGTTTGGTTCATCTATGTGTTGGTATGTCTAACTATCATTAGATCTATCATGATAGGTGAAAGCTATTCTCTTGGATCCTTCTTGCTCCGAGTATGGTATTATTGCTTCAAGACTAGACCATTTGCTCACATCTAAAGCAGCAAGTTAAATTTAGTTCTATTTTGTAGATTATATCTACCTAGCAATCAAATTTTGTGCATAGAAAATGCTCCTAATGAGTTTAAATTTACCAGTCGTATTAAAAAAAATGGTTAGTGTAAAATATTTGCTTAAAAATCAAACTTGGTCATTATAGTACATAATTTTTTGCCTTTCTTTTAGAAGTAAAGGAAAAGTAAATTGATATAGGTGAAAAAAAAGGTCTCAAAATCAGAATTAAAAGCAAAATACACACACACGTGCGAGCCCACGAGTACCATTGATGTTAATTAATAATAACAATTTTAATTTGGATTTCAAGATATTGTTTTACTTTTTCCTTCTTTTGAGTGACTTGATACTTGCTTCTGACTATACCACAACAGTGGGATGAGCCACTGTGTGGATTGCTTCCACAACTATTGCTCCCTTTGCTTTTGTTCTCAAGAGGTACCTATTCCTCTGTTTCTTTCTATTTCGTTCTTATAGGGTTGTGATTATTATTATTATTATTATTATTATTATTATTATTATTATTGTTGTTGTTGTTGTTGTTGTTGTTGTTGTTGTTGTTGTTATTTTCACTAAAAATAATAATTGATATATAAAGGAATTGTCTAAATGGAATTATTTTTAGAAATATAACCTTCAATGGAATATTCTGAATTTGATAAAATTTATAGCCTGTGTATATGGTGTAAGGCTAGAGTAGAAGGGTTTGACTTTTAAGTGGGATAAAGAGCCTTTGGTTTGTATTAGATCTTTGTAACTATTTTCATGTTATTGATATACTAGTATCTCTAATTTTTATTTATCTTTTGCCTTATTTTGTAAAAGTTAGGATATTTTACCTTACCATGTACCATTTGTTGTTTAGAGGGAGTTAATCCTTCTTGTGAGCTTGGTTTAATAATGTACAACACCAATTCATACAAATTACCTTTTTATGTTTTGGATTTTTTAGTCCAAGCTGTCTTTTTTTTTTCCTAATCCAATATATAGTAGTTGTGTACTCATTATTTTATTATCTTAATCTATGATACACATAACTTTCTTAAGTAGTTATGTGACAACAAATTATAACTTTTAATCTTAATTATTCATGTTGACTATATGATCTAGATTTATCATTCATACATGTTTAAAATGCAAATTAAATACATAACAACAACTCTAGATCATGAGTATGTGTGTGTATAATGATAATTCGCATTTTAAGAAAGTTTGAATAATAAATCTAGATCATACAATCATGCATGAATAATTAAGATTAGAAGTTATAATTTGTTGTTAAATAATTACTTATAAAGTTATGTGTATCATAGAATTAGATAACAATATAATGAGTACACAACTACTATATATTGTATTAGAAAAATAAAAAGACAGCTTGGACTAAAAAATGCAAAATATAAAAAGGTACCTTAGTCTGAATTGGAGTTGTACATTATTAAACCAACTTCACAAGAAGGATTAACTCCCTGTAAACAACAAACAATACATGGTAAGGTAAAATATCTTTACTTTTATAAAATAAGACAAAAGATAAATAAAAATTAGAGTTACTAGTATATCAATAGAATGAAAATAGTTACAAAGATCTAATATAAACCAAAGGCTCTTTATCCCATTAAAAGTCAAATCCTTTCACCATATATATACCTAGGTTATAAATTTTAGCAAATTCAAAATATTCCATTGAAGGTCATATTACTAAAAACAATTCCATTTAGACAAAGATTCCATTAATAATATGACCTTCTTCCATTATTTTTAGTCAAATTCAACTTCACTATTCTCATTAAACTTTCTAATTCTTCTGAATATACCTTCTTCCATTATTCACTTTTTCTTGTTCATTCTGCCTATGCTCTGTGCGCTCTATTCTGTTGTTGCTAATATGGTTAATAAAGGACACGGAGATGGAGAGGATGGAAGAATTGTGGACATCTTGAGTGATTATGATTTTAATTTGGATGATCTATTTTAGTCTTTAGAGTTTAGAGGTCTAGCCTAGTTGTTCATGTCTTGTGTTTTATGAATTCTATATGGAGTTTGTTTAGTCATTGACTTACTTATGCTTATCAATTTGATTATGAATTTAAGCTTAATTAAGTATTTCATATGTGGTATAAGTGTTTTTTTAATCATATTTTACTATGTTAGATGCATATATATTAATTTTAAAAGTCTTGTAGAATCTACATCTCGAGTTATGATTTTACGGTTTATGATTCTATGACCCCTTTCCGAGTCAAGGTAGAAACTCGAGTTTGACTACCATGGCTCCGGGAACTTCAGAAGTGGCACCTTGAATATGCTTAACTCTTTGGCATAGAATAAAGACTGGTTGAACTAATATCCTCTTTGTATGTTGAAAATGGCCCAATAGCAAGTTGTGATAAGTGGATGTCCATTCCCGATATGGGTTATGTTATTACTAGTTAGTATAATAATGTCCTATTCATCCACTTATTAAGGCTGCAAGGCTGGACATTTTTTCCGCTTAGGAGTCAACCATCATCTCTTGCACATCACCGGCTTATTGCTATTGGATTTGTTAACAGATGTCACTTTGTGCAGGTATAAATTTTCTAATTACTCTATTATTTAGTATTGTAAGTATGTCATTTTGTTCACTAACTTTACATAATTCTGTCATAAATTAGGTTTATTTAAAGGATGAATCTCCCTTGCCTCCTATTCCACCACAATGGAGTACATCCTGCATTGAAGAAGCTTATGACAAATACCATACATGCAACACATACAACAATTCAATTCAATTCAACAAAAGAAGATGAATATGTAGTAGATATTACTAGAGAGTCATTGTAATAATTTGGTTGATTATATTTACTTCTTTCATAGTACACAAATATTGTAATGGTATTGATTTTTATTTCATGTTACGGATACTCTTATTGGTCCTCTAATTTTGTTTGGCATGCTTGTTAATGATTGCACATTGTGTTTGATATGTATATTGTTTTTGCACATTCTGTGTGTTAAAAAAAACACTGGGATTGATCACTGTAATTCAACACAATGGAAACACATTTTTGTTGTGTCATGTTGTCAACAAAATTGTGTTTCCGTTATTAAAGTCAAGTTGATTTTAACAATAACATAATTAGGTTTCCATTGAGCAAACTGCACAAGGAAAACACAATTTTGTTGTGTAATTTGTTCAATGAAAATTGAATTCCATTATCTTAAGTGGTGCAAATAAACTACTTGATGAAAACACAATTTTGTTGACAAAAACTACACGATGGAATCGTGTTTCTATTGAGTAATTAATTTTCACCAATTAACGCAACAGAAACGTGATTCTGTTGTGTAGTTTTGTCAATATGGAATCACTTTTTCGCTACGGGTATTTTTAGAATTCATAAATTCCAAACAAATGATGGGATGGAAAGAGCAAAAGTGAGAGTGATAATAGAAATTCCCTTTAATTTTTTCCTTTTTCGAGAATTCGATTCATGTTGGATTTCATATTGATCCATTCAATTTTTAGAAGAGAGGAAATGAGCAAAATAAATAAAATTGATTTAGAGAGTTTATATAATTTTAATTTTGAAGAAGTTGGCATAAAAAGAAAGAGAGATAATGAATAGAGAAGGAGAGAAAGGAAAACAAAAAATAAAAAATAAAAAAAAATAGGTTGGTTTATGCAAAGAAAATGAAATAAAAGCATACATTAGCTAGCTGAGGTTCTTCTAACCCACCGATTTTAGGATTTTGGTCTACTCCTCCTGTGGGAATTTTAGCTTTGGTAGAATTGATTTATTATTATTGTAAACCTTTTATTTGCCATTTACAAAAAAAGGAATCAACCTTATTTTTTTTAATTTATTTTAAGATTTCATATAGTCTTCAACAAGGGTACTTTGGTTGTATGTGTATGGAAAGGTAATTTATTATGTGTTTGTGAGTTGCTGAAACATTGTAATAATATATTGTTTGAGATGTCTATTAAATATAACTCGATTGTTGTTTGTTGGTGATTGATTTTAAATTTTAAATTTTAAGGGGTCGAGCTAACATGTGTGCTTTTTAAATTTTAAAGGCATGAAAAAAAACCGTGTATATATTGCAAAAAATATACAAATGCATTTTCTTCAAATTCTTATATTCTCTTATAATTGGAAAACTTTATTTCCTCCATTCTCCCTTCATTGCCAATCCTTTGATACAAATGTCTTTTAAATTTTATCTTTATCCTGCAGGGGTGAGGCTATGTTTGCAAGTTTATCTAGAGAAAGAGAATGGATAATGAACAATACCTATGTGAAGGATATTACAAGTTTGTGAAGAATAAAAAGTCGATTATTGGAGATGTCTTTAAATTATTTTTTTAGGAGATTTAAATTTTGATTTATTAATGATCCATATGATCTTTACGTCAGGGTAATTAGAAGAAAAAAAAAGAATTTCTGAGTTTTCTTAAAAAATTGAAGTTGGGTTTATGTACTTTTGTTGGGTTTTTTATGTTATGATATTGTAAATACATTAAGAAAGGTTGTTTTGTATTTTTTACAAATCATATTACAATATCATTAATCAACAATTGTGGTTTGGTTTAGTATTAGATTTCTGATTCAACAAAGATAGGATGACTGTGAGTGAAGTTAAAGCATCCTTTTGGTCAATTTCTTCAGTTTGGTTAAAGGGTCGATTTTGTTTTACTATCAACAAAGACGTGTTTTGAAATTAAGTTATAAATGAGTAATGCATGTATGAATTAGACATAAATTTGTTGTACAAATGATGCAATTATATTTTGTAAATAATATTTATCAACTGAACCAAGCGTATAATATAACTAACTGTATTCTTAATGTATTCTTAATATAAGTTAAATAAATAAATATTGTTAATGAAGACGTACAGTCTAGGGAAGGCACTTTTTGAAAATTGCAAAGACATTTATATTTTTCTTATTTGAGTTGTAATTGTCTTAATTGATTTTGACTTAATGCAGTTATAAACTTATTTAATTGGTTAAAAATAAGTAATGCACTAACTGTCCCAAGCTTATTTTTATAAACTAATTTTATTTTTTTGATAAGTTAAATAAACAAATATTTCAAATATAGGGTACCTATATCCTTATGGTTTCATTTAAACATAATATTGAAAAATCTATCTGGACCAAATTATGTTTATATCTTTTTAATCTTCCTTTTATTTTTTAGTCTAATCTAAATTTTTGTAACAAATCATCTTCAAAATATTTGTATTATCTGTTGAGATATGATTGCATAAAACAAATGTTGGAATATAATCTTATCTCTTAATTTACTCTCATTAATTGAGTGAGATATATTTTTAAAAATTTTAAATTTTAAATTCAACTTTAAAAAAAATTAATTATACATCTATAAAAATTAACTATATTTAATCAGTTATATCTTTCTTATAAATTTTTGTATCTTTTAATCCTCCATTTTAGTTTATTTTTAAGTCTTATCTAAATAAAAATTATTATAATATTTTATATAAGAAATGTTTATAAGGTAAAAACTAAATTATTTATTGATTTTTGAAAATTAAATTATAGTCTAACAAATTATCTTCAAAATATTTATATTATCAGCTTAGATATGATTGCACTAAAATAATTAGTTAGGATATGATCTTATCCATTAATTTACTCTCATTAAATGAGTAAGTTATACTTTTTAAATTTGAAATCCAAAGTTTCCTCAATGTGCAAAAGTCTTCAATGAACTTGATTTAATACATAGACTTAATTGCAAATTTTGTCCCATATCATTTTATGATTTCGTGAATTTTTTCAATTTTTTTTTTTTTTTTTTTTTGCATTTTTGCCTCCATACTTATTCAATTTGTACATTTTGCAATGACGCTAGTTGATTGTTTATGGACATTGACTACTATCATGGTAATTTGACTGATGATGTGGTGGGTAGTATTGTTGACGTGGACTTGTGGCAGTGCACAGGATATTGACATGAGATGTTGGTGTGACAAGGAAATTAAATTGTAATTTTCATTGCCACTTTCAAAGTTTTGTATATTTTATCACCAATTTTTTTTTTTTTTTTTTTTTTGTACATTTTGCCACCCATCAATTTTATATATTAAATATGCATGAAATTTTGAACAAAATGTGCGGAAAAAAGTTTGGTGAAAAAAGTGTGAATTTTGAAAGTAATGAGGGCAAAACGTGAAATTTAATCCCCTTGTCACGATAGGTGCTTGTCAATGTTTTATGCACTGTCATGTCAGCAATCCATGTTAACACTATCCATTATGTTAACAGTCAAATTGTCATGTCTAGTGGCATATCTAGAACCCTGAGTTAGGGGAGGGGGCAAATTATAAAAGCTAAAATCAACGGGTGCAAATACATAAAATTAGAGGAGATAAAATATAAAAATATAAGATTTATTTGTAATTTTCTGTCAAAAAAAATTTTACTAATGATTTTTTAAAAAATGAGGGGGTACACTTGCACACCCTCACTACAATGTAGATTCGCCTATGGTCATGTCAACAGTCAATATTGTCACGTTAACAGTCAATTAATGACATTTGACTGTGTGAAATTAGGTAAATATGAGGTAAATAATATAAAAAAAATTGGATTACAAAAGTCATGAAATCAAGAAAGATTGAGGAAAAATGTGCAAATAAATCTAATATTTATATTTTTAAAATATTTATTTATTATAAATTCTAAGAGAAAAAGGGTTATGCTCTGACAGTGTAAAAAGTTTTACATTGTCATTCAATCACAATCCACCATGTATGGTAAGTTTGTTGACTTTTAAAAAATTATCTTAAAAGTCATACCAACGGTGATTTGTGATTGGATGACTGTGCAAAATAGTTTTACACCTTCAGTGCATCACCATTAAACTCAAATTCTAATTATATAAAAAAAATGTTTATCTTTGTACAATAAAGTAGTTAAAATACCAATTTACTTTTCTCAATCTTTTAAAAGATAAATATGCTGTTGTGTTTAATTTTTTATCATTATTAATTGTTACATTTAATTTGAATTAATATAAACAAACTTATTTGGTAATATATTTTTTTCTCTTTCTTTGATTCAATATATTTTTTCTCTTTCTTTGATTCTCAGTGTCATTAGTAGTAAGTTTTGAACATATATTATTAATTGAGAGATTTTGGAAATTGAAATGAAGGTAGATGAAGTTCAATAAGTATTAATATAGTTTTTTTTTAATTATTCATTTGATCCTTATAGTTGTATAAACTATACTTTTTAGTTTCTATAAATAATCTGTTTTAGTCCTTAATTATATATATTATTTTTAATTCCTTTTAGTCCGTATGAGTTTAGAAACTAGGGATTAAAAGGGATAAAAATGGTATGTTTAGGGACTAAAATGGATTAAAATGATATACGTAGGGATTAAAATGGATGGTTTTTAAGTATAGAGACTAAAAAGTAAAATTTGTACAAATATAAAGGCTAAATGAGTAATTAAACCTTTATTTTTTATTCAAAGTATAGGTCTCTTTTGTTGGAGATACTTCTATATTCCAATCATATATCATCTATAATATGGTGAAGTTAGGTCACTTAATAAATTCAAATCTAAGACTTTATTTAAGGATATATAATTAAGTATGTGGGATTGAATGCTTACAGGGATAGCTTTTGGTTACCTCTACAAGAGGGTCTGCTCACAAGTGATCTGCGAATCACACTCGTATTAATTGTTGAGATTTTCGTGGACTTATTTATTGCACGTGGTTGTTGCTAACTTTCGGGACTTATTTATTTAGTGGCTCAGTTTGCTTTGTTGTTCCTTTGGTTATCTAATATTTATATTTTTGTTATGGATATAAATATATTATAACCTTGGAATGTTGCAAAGGCTCACTTCTTGTATATGGGTTTGGGTACCCTTGTACCTTAAATCTATATATATCTTTTATTTTGCTGATAAAAAAAAAAAAAGTATGTACGTGTTACTTGAGTCAAACACATGATAATATTAATATAGCTATTACTTCATTTCATTTTCTGAAGTTATAGATAAATTTCTTAGCGTTATCTTGTCTATAATATCATGGTGATACTGTGAATCCCACGTATCATGCAACCAGCTGTACATATCTTATACTTAGGGATACATAGCATAAGTTAAGCAGTAAACCGAGAAAACTATTTTTGGAATGATTGAGCTGTCTGTATACGACTTGTATATGTTATATATATCAGATCAGATTGAGATTCAATAAAAGGCATGACATTTCATTCCAAATCAATTCTGTTAAAATTAATTACATGATCTTAAAAATTAACTATATATCAATGATTTTGAAAGTTGTAAATTAAAATAAAACAAAAATGTTCCCCCAAAGCTGACTCAAATTTAAGAGAAAAAAGTGTAGTTGACCACGGACACGTGGTTTTCCAAATTTAATTAAAGCATATGGCAGCATGGTCTTCCATTATTATTGCTAAGCCATAGTTGTCCTTCAATAATGATTAGTGAAATTAATTTTATATTCTACTGATAAAATTGACAATTGCTCAAATAGTCGATTTTTCTTGACAGCGATTTATCTTTCTCCCTCTCTCTCTCTCTCTCTGTCTATCTATATATATCCTCCTTTCCATCCAATCCTCACATATTAATTGCACAACAATCTAAAGTTTGAATATACATACGCTTTAGCTTTGTGTATATATATATATATTATTTTTTTTTCCTTTTAAGATGTCTTACCTTAAGAAGGTTGTGATAAACATGGTTATGCTATTTGTGCTTCTCTTATCAATGAATATGGCAACAGCAAGGGTGCCCCTTTGGATATCAGAGCATCACAAGCCACGTAAGTCACCTAGCATCTCTACAAGAAATTATTATATATATCTTTAAAACTGAACTAATTAATGTGTCTGATGTAGCAACAATCAAGAATGATGAGTGCTTCATGTTTTAATTTCTTTCTTTTATTCTAAAAATCTTTAATTTCATTATTAATTTGTATTATTTTGTTTCAATATTTTATGTGGGTAACTACTGATTATTGAGTTCCAAATTGTTTGGGAACCATTTAGATGGACGCCTCCTTCTTAATGCTGATTTTCCACTAGGCCACAATTATAATCCAATTCATAAGTGATCGTGCTGGCAAAAGTATGTTGAATACCAAATCATAATCAAACCAGACTGATGGAGAAGCAGATATAACTGCATGCATATGTATAAGTTTGTTTTGGAATTATATGTACAACTTCCTTTGAGTATCGTTGTTTTTTTTTTTTTTTTTTTTGGTTGAATAGTATGGTTGATTATCTGTAACCTAGCTATAACTGTAATAAAGAGAATATCCTCTTTTGGCCTCATTTTTTATTAGACTACTTTATCCATTAATTACTTTCTACATTTCATTTATCAAAAAATAAATAAATTTTTTTTGGTGTTTGGACGAAACTCTCATATCAAATTAATCATATTACATTATTAAAAGATAAAAGTTATTAAAAAAATAAAATTGAATATACAGGCATGTAAACTGCAGTGTGTCAATTTCACAAATTCACAATTTTTTTTTTCTTTTGGTTTCTATGTTATCATCAGTCGTTACCATTTTCATTTTATATCTTCAACTTCTTATAATTACACCCATCCAAGGGAATATATCCAAATTCATGTTAACGTTATTAATTAAAAAGTCACTCGTGACTGCACTCGATCTTCTATTCTAATATGGTCATCTTGTTCACCTTGAGAACAAGATTGATCGCACGGGCATTTCAAGTGGAAGGACTTGACCTAATCAGGTTCCAAATTGAACTCTTTTACTTGTGTTTGTAACAGACATTTCAATATGAATTTTATATTGAAATTAATTTAGACACATATTCGAATTATATTCAATGGTATAAAATTAATCCTATTAAAGTCAGTTTTATTCAATTTTAAAACTAACCAACCTTAAGATGATGAGATGATCCAAATAAACTAAGGTGCAGAAGTCGTTTTACAAACTCTACATTAGCCTTCTATAGCAATGAACGTTTGAAGAGGATACAAGTTTCAACAACGGGTATGTCTTCTTATATCTGTGATTCTTACATTGTGTATGAAGATTTTTCCGAAACATTCATTTACCAGTACCAATCCCAACAAGTAATCTATCTATCTACTTACTATACTATAAAATGAAGTCTTGCCGGTACCACATGTCAAACAAAATTTTGCCACGTGTCAACTTTCACAAGCTTTTATTTTTTAAACTTTTTTTTTTCTTTCTTTTCACTTATGATTTTTTTAACGTTTTCTTCTTTTTTTTTTATGTTTCTCTTTTTATACATTTTCTACTTCTTCTTTTTTTTTTTTTTACGTTTTTTCTTTTCTTTTTTTTTTTTTACATTTTTTTATTTTTTTTAACATTTTTTTCTTTTTTTTTTTTCCAAGTTGTATACATTTTATATATTTATATTATTTATATTATAATTGCCTTACTAATTTATATATTTTATTTATAAATTTATATCCTTGAAATAATTAATATAACAATATGCTCATTATTACATAAAAATATATAATTATTTATATCAAATGAATGATAAATTTATATAATTATTTATACAAATTAATTATAATTTAATAAATAAATTAATTAAATTTAACAAAAGTTTTTTTTTTGTCTTAGGTCAAAGACTACGGGTGTCCTCAACCTACGGGGTTAGATACTAATCCCACTCGCGGTGCGTGATTGTTGCTAGCCTAAGGAAATTTTGCACATAGAGGGAATCAAACATGGTTTCTCTCGCTAAATAGATCCTTTCTCCACAAATGAACGCGGCAGGACCTTACACCACACGTCAATCTTATGTGTTAAAATTTAACAATAGTTAAATCTTTTTAAAATTTTCATACATAATAAATTTCTCAAACAATTATATAAATATTTTGAATTAAATAATAAATATATATGACACTATAATCAAATATATGTTCTCTACTTGAAGACTCTCTCTCTTTCTGTCATTTTGAAAAACTTAATTAGTTAATTATGTTTCTCTCAATAAAAATATTTAGTTTTATAAGCAAATGTATTTTAAACAAAAAAATGACCCGTGCGAATGCACGGGTACCTTCTTAGTTTACTAACAAAACAATGCATGCTTGAAGGTAGGTGAAGTTCATATAAATTATTTTATTTTCTTATATATTAATTATAACAACACTAATTATTTCATTTACTATATAATTTTAGCAATTATAAGCTAATTGCTTTTAATTATGTAATTTTTGTCTCAATTTCAATTATATTAACTGCTTTCAAATAGGTTTTCTTATTTATATGTTAGGTTTTGAATTACTTTTTATTTTAAAGATAAATTAATTTATATAAGAAAAGTTAATTTTAACTATATGGATCATTGTCGATTCATGTGTTAAATTTTCGCCTCCTGGTAAATTTTTCTGGTTCATCCTTGGACACATTAATTATCCAAATTTAATGCATGTGGAAAAGTCAATTCAGTCTTTCAATAATAATTAATGACAATAATTTATATTCCAAGGAGATAAATTTATATTTAACCAACACATGTTGTTGGTTTGAGTAGAACTGGGTTGAGTCCCCTTAAACAAAGTCTCAAGTTCGAGCCATGTGGATAGAAAAAGTGTGGTTGGGAGAGGAGATCCTACTAAAGTTGGTCAGCCAAGTTTCCAATAAATATTAATCATTAGCAATGCTGGTGGATACTCCACACCATTGACATGGTGGAAAAAAAACTTATTTAAAAAATATGACGTTGATTATTAATAACTTGATTATTAATAACTGTTATGTAATAAAATGTATTTTTCAATTTTAAAAATAAATATATTCATCATATTTTCTATTTTTAAACACAGTTTTTTATGATTTAATATTTTTAAAATTTTAATTTTTGTATATTTTCCACATTTTTGACATTATTTTTTTTTCAAACCAAAATAGTTACTTTTAAATTCTTTCACATTGAAATTTTTACTTTTTTTTTTCCCTCAAATCTCAACTTTTTATTCTTTTAAATTAACATGATATATATTTAAAACTATAAAAAAAAAAACTTTATTAGTGCCACTTATTTTCTAGCAGGCAACATAAATTGCCAAAAAATAATGTGGTTTCTAGCATATACATTAACCACCACAATTTGATCTTCTTTTTTACATGTCTTTTAATGTCTTCAATATTTTAAACTTGGTCTTGCTTAAGAGACTCGTATTTGTGCATACACCGAAATTTTGTCTTCAAATCCCTCTCGCTATATTTTTGAAAAGAAAAATCCAATAACTCTAAAAAATTTGGAAACCCTATTTTCTCTTTCTCTATCTTCTTCTTCTTCTCTCTCTCACCCTCCCTCAAGTCAGCCACTGCCATCGATTCCAGCCACCATAGTAATCATTTTCTAGATCTAAACCGATAGAATCCCTCCTCTCGTTAATCTCTAATAAAGCCCCATGAAAATTTCCCCCAATAAAAGCCTTGATTGAGCCCTAGCTATATATAATCTTCATTAATATTTTCGGCCACCACATTAAGCATCTTACAAATCTACTTCGATTAAAGCCTTCCTCGTGTTAACCGCAACAAAACCATATACTTTTATCTTGTTTTGGAAGTTCCACTAAAGGCCTCACTGGATTTTTTCGGTAACTCCTCAACAAACTCTCCTCTATTTTCCATTTCTCTTGCAACCTCTTTCTTTGAGATCTATGTTTCATCTTATCCCTATTTGGTTATTTGTATACATTTCTCTTTGGTGATCGATAATTGTCATTAATGCATTAATTTCGGGATTATATGATATATTCTTAGCTTAAAATGAATGTGTTTATACTTTTGGAGGAAAAATACTTTTCAAGATCTATGAATTTGGTAAGAAAAATTAAAATTCCATAAATAAATGTGCAAATAGACCATAGGAATTGCTTCCCTAGAGGAATTGCATAAGGGTTTGGTCTCAAGTGGGAAAGATGTAAGTCATGCCTTATTTGCTTCAAGGTTTTACACTATAATATGCACTTTTCATGTGTGCATTGGGCCTATTTACCTATTCCTAATGTTAATTTTGCTTAGCTAGCAATTGGTAATCCAAATTGGCAAGTGATTTACAAGCTAAAACAAAAAAGTAGGTTTTTTTTTCTTTCTCAACAAGTTTATCATTCGTAATAACAACCACTTTGGAGGTCTCAATAGGTTTTTTGGGCCAAATAGTAGTAATAACTACTCAATAGGAAATAACATTAGCACATCCTTTTGGGGATCTAAGAATAGCCAAGTTTCTCAAGTGAGAGATGAAGATTATTTTTCTCATAGGCAGATCTTGGATGTTGCAGACTTAAGAGCATTTAGTTTGGTAGAATTGAAGGCATCCACCAAAAAATTTAGAGCTGACATTGTGTTAGGAAAACGGGTTGGTAAAGTATACAAGGGTTTGATTGAAGATAGAGCAGCAAAAAAAAAAAAAAAAAAAGAAGAGGTGAGGGTTTGACTATTGCTATCGATAAATTGGATTATGGAAGCAAGCAAGGAGTTGCAGAATGGCAAGTATTGGAATTAATAACTCTTCAAAATTAGGATCCTGCCTTTTATTGGTATATGGCTTCTATTTAATATTTATATTGATGCTTCTTCTTTTTTTGTACAATCAGAGGTGAAATTCTTAGGCAGACTTTCTCATCTCAACCCTGTTAAGTTGTTGGGATATGGCGCGAGAGGATAGTGACCTATTCTTGGTGCTTGAATTTATGCATTGTGGTAACTTGGATAACAACCTATTTAGAAGTAAGAGCTGTAACTATTGATAGCATAAAATTGTTAAATCCTGGGACACCCCCATAAAAAAACCACACCTTTCCCAACTATCATGTTTAACAAATTGGGGAAATTGATTAGTCATTTTCACTAATCTATGCTCTATTATATCGAATCTCTTCAGCGCCAAGTTGATCTATTTAATTTGTTTCTAAGTTGCATTTCTTTTTTCCTTTTAAAAAGTAAGTTATAAGTATGTTCATGTCTTGCAAAAAGTGCTATAGTGCTAATTACCATCGTTATTGTCTGCAACCTCCTCAAAGGATAGGGTCAATATCACTTACAAGTGAGCTTAAAGTGGTTTAAATCTTTTTTTGTCTTTATCTTTTAATTTACATGGCATTATGGTAGTTAATTCCTCCCTTTCCTTCAAATACAACATATTTTAATCAAGGAATGTACTTACCATTCTTTCCTTTCCTAACAAAATGTATAGGTGGTTTGTGGCATACACATGTTGTGATGCATGTGAAAGATTATTTATGAAAGGGAACTACTGGTCCTCTTTGTTTGAAGGTTTGCATCTCATCCTAATCTTCTTTTAGTGAATAGTCCTTAAAATTATAGCATTAAATTATAAAGATACTGGCATTCTTTGTTGGTCCTTTGTATGATGAAGTGTGTAATATATTGAATACTTTTGGGGAAACTTGGTTTCTATTAAAAAATTTGTATGCTAGTGAGAAAGAGGAATTATTTTCCATTCATATTTTCTCTTATTGAAGGAGCTAACCCATTTACTAAACGACTAATCCTGTTGTTGTAAGAACCTAAGTTGTATTTATTCTTAAAAGTTTTGTAGTTGTGACTTGGTTTTTTCATTAGTTGTGAAAGGAAAATATGACTTATCTAGTAAAAACTATATATAACTTAGGCAAATAGGGGGAAAACACATCATCAATCAAACATTCATGATACATCAAGTTGTTAATAATAATGCTTTAGTGTGTTTACAACCCTTTCAATTCGTAAAATAAAACTTAGAACATAAATCCTATTAGGGTCTAAGGCCAACTCCTCTACCCATGGCTAATGTCACACCCATGAGCAAGAGTTCCTACTCCCCCTTACCTTGAATGACGAAGATGCAGCAACGATCGAAGCAACACTCCTCCGAATCACGACTCCAACGGTGCTCTATGCGAAGGTTCTCCCAAAGGTCCTATGGTGACGACACAGTTTTTCCAAGGAAGCGAGAAAAGAGTCTTAGATTTTAGGTTTGGAATAAAAAGGAGACAACTTTTAACTTGTTGGGTTATGAGCACAAGACCCACTAAAGGGAGGAAAGACCCCATGTAACAAAATAGGGCCAACGTTGATTATTAATGTACTCATTCGTAGTCCATTAAATTTATAAAACCTATTTTTAATACTTATACCCATATTTTCCGAATTATTATTTATTTAATTTATAAAAACATTTTCACACACAAATGCACGCACACACAATTATTGGAGTGTTATATACTGTCTCTGTAAAAACTATAGATAGCATTTAATATGTGAGTTGTGACTCGCTAAGAGTCCTTTCTTACTTGCAAGCACTTTTCACAATCAAGTGCAAGGCCCACGAGTACCATTGATGTTAATTAACAATAACAATTGTAATTTGGATTTCAAGATATAGTTTTACTTTTTCCTCTTTTTGAGTGACTTGATACTAGCTTTTGACTAGACCTCAATTGTGGGATGAACCATTAATGCTTATGGTTAATAGAGATGCCTTTGCTTTCACAACTATTGCTCCCTTTGCTTTTGTTTTCTAGAGGTGCCTATTCCCCTGTTTCTTTATATTCCATTCTTATATGGTTATGATTAATCAGTATCTTGAAATCCAAATTACAATTATTATTCATAATTAACAGCAATGGTACTTGTAAGCCTCGCACTTGAGATTGTGGAAAGTGCTTGTGAGTAAGAAAGGACTCTTAGTGAGTCACAACTCACATATTGAATGCTATCTATAGTTTTTACAAAGACAATATATAACACTCTAATAATTGTGTGTGTGAGTGTGTGTACCCGAGCATGAGCGTTAGCGTGTGCATGTGAAAATGTTTTTATAAATTAAATAAATAATATTTTGGAAAAAATGGGTGTAAGTATTAAAGTTGGGTTTTATAAATTTAATGGGCTAAGAACGAGTACACTTTATTAATAATCATGGTTGGCCCTATCTTGTGACAAGGAGCCATTCTTCCCTTTAGTGGGCCTTGTGCTCATAACCCAATAGGTTAAACGTTGTCTCCTTTGTATTCCAAAGCTAAAACCTAAGACTATTTTCTCACTTCCTTCAAAAAATTGTTCTGACACCATAGGACTTCTGGGAGAACCTTCGCACAAAGCACCACTAGAGTCGTGATTCGGAGGAGTGTTGCTTCGACCGTTGTTGCATCTTTGTCATTCAAGGTAAGGTGGATTGGGAACTCTTGCTCGTAGGTGTGACATTAATTAGCCATTCATGCGTAAATGAGTTGGCCTCAGACCCTAATAGGATATGTTTTGAGTTTTATTTTACGAATTGGATGCGTTGTGAACACACTGAAACATTATTATTAATGGCTTGATGTATCATGAATGTTTGATTGATGATGTGTTTTCCCCCTTTTTGCCTAAATTAGGGATTTGATGGGTTTTGGAGAAATTATGTATGATTAAAGAGTTTATAGAATAGATTATAGGGATTTTAGGGACAATTGTATGATTGACGAATTGATTTGGAATTATATATTCTTTCCTTGAAACAGATTAGAAGCATGTTAAGAATTGATCTTAGACCCTTAGAAGTGATATTAAATGTTTGGGGGATTAGAAGGACTTGAAAAACAAAGTCTGACGCGCGATCTGCCAGGCACTGCCCCCTTTGAAAATGAAGTCTGATGCGATGTACGGGCGTGTCAAGTCTGGCACAGGTGTGCCATGTAACGCCCAACTGCTTTCTCCATTGATGATTGTCCCCATAAACCAACACAAGACTTTTCAATGTGCTTTGCCCTCACTCACAAGGCTTCTTAGGAAACTTCCCATTAGGTCAGCTATTCCGAAATTGCTCCAAGTCATGCACATTTAGCTGTGGAGTTCTTAAGTGATGGGCTACCAAAAAGTAAATGCATTTTGCTAGTATAGGTAGTACTTATTAATTCCTTTATGTCATCCTCAACTGTACAGTCTCTTACCTACACAGTCTCTAGATCCCTTTCATTCTGATGTATATTCGATTCATTCATGTATCCCTCCTGTTGGAAGCCTGCTAGGAGTCATTCCTCATTTGTACCCCATCTTTTTTGTACCAGTAATCATTCCCCACCCTTGTTAGCACCCGAGATGTTACATGCCCTCCAGCTTTCGCTTGATTCATCCTCAAACTGTACTGTATTAGGAGATAAGCCTTGCCCTGACACCACTTGTAATGCTCAACTGCTTTTTGGATTGATGATTGTTGCCACAAACTAACATAAGACTTTTCAACGTATACCTGACATGTCTGGTATCCCGAATTTGACAGAATTGTGTGTTTGTGAATGTACAAATTTGGTTGAGATTCATGATTCTATTGGATCTTTATATAATCTTCAAAGGTTTTGTGCTGAAGGATGTACCAAGCTCAAGATTGGTCCATATATGTGGCATAAAGTTGACATCTCTAGAGCATCTTTGTCTTCTGGACTGCAGCAGACTTGTTATGTTTCCAGAAATATATGCACCAAGCACATTTGATATACAACAGCTTTAGTCGACCCCAAAATCCCATTAGACTCAAAAATTGCATAACAACCTCTGGATTGTAGTACATTGGAGCAAATATGAAAATTGAGTCTGCAACATCCGAGTGGTATAGAGTTGATGAAGTAGAAGCATGTTTGGAAACTAAGAAGAACCAGATCAGCAAAGCTTTGGCCTTGGAAAATGAGCGGCTGCAGAGTAAGAAAGAAAGCAATTTAAGTAAAATTTATTTGCACCTTGTTTATGATACATGAAAGCAAAATTATTTCCAATTGAAATTGCTGTCACATGAAGTCTCTTTTTTAGTATTTATTATGTTATTATGTTACTATAAGTTTATAACGTCAATGCTGTGGAAATTAAAAGTTTGTCACATGTGAATACACACACACACACACATAACTATGGAGTAATTGGGAATTTAGAGACTTGATTTAAGTTACTTGATCTCGTTTTCCAATTTAATCAACTATCTTTTTGGACAGGTTCAACATTGATCTAGCGACCTTACTAAATTTGCAGGTTTCTCACTTATGTAATTCATGTTTCACACCATATTCCCTACCCATCACTTTGTTAATTAATCAACTATTTTTATTTTATCAAGATCAATTAGGATAATTGTTAGGGATATCTTTGTAGCCTATTTAAAAGGCAAACTGGATTGAAATTTAAGGAATGAGAAATATTTTAGGAAAAAACTTATGTTAATTTAGGAGGGGTTCTGTTAAGGATGAATATGCTTATCACTCTCACTAAAACGAGTGTTACTTTAGGAGGGCTCTGTCAAGGACGAATCAACTTCTTGCTTTCACTATACTTTGAAAGAAGTCTTCCGTGTTTAGGCCCATGACTCGATCCTACACTAGGGGCCTATAACAACTTTCAGCGAAGATACATCCCAGTAACCACACCCAAGTTGTTATTCAAGAATATATGAGATGCAAATTTACTAAAAAGGACATATAAAAATGACGGGAAAGTTGAAATGTCAAAAATGTCCAAACACATCTACTTTATATAAAGAAGAAAAAGATAAAGATAAAGATACAAACACATTTAAGATAATTTTCAATAATAAATATTTATATATATTATTTTTTTCACACTGAAAAAATTTAATATTAGTCTTCTTAAAAATAAAAGTGGAAGAGGCCGTCTTATTGGTGCCCTACAAATTAAGCTCTATGTCTCGTCCCTTCTTCTCTATCTACATATTGTATACATGCAACTCTTTCATTCTCTCTTCCCATTCCCATAGCTTCTCCCTCCAAATCTTTCATCATCTCGAAGCTTCACTACTCATATTCCCCTATATCTACTACCCAGTTTCCGATTACCTCCGCCCCCTCACAGATCTCAAGTCAAAAAGATTTTGCGACAAAACCCTAACTCGGTCAAGCCCTCGGCTTCACACTTGAAGTGTTTCATAGAACCACTTCTTCTCAATTGGAAACCCTATTTTCTCTTCTCTCTTTATTATCTTCTCTCTCTCACCCTCCCTCAGGTCTGTTGCCGTCGTTGATTTTGGTCACCATAGGAATCTTTTTCTAGATCTAAATCGATAGAATCGCTCCTCTTGTCAAACTCTACCAAGCCCCATGAGAATTTCCCCCAATCAAAGCATTGAATGAGCCCTAGCTACAATCTTCAGTGACATTTCCGGCCACCACAGTAAGCATTTTACAAATCTACTCCGATTAAAGCCTTCCTCATGTTAACTACAACAAAACTATATACTTTTCTCTTGTTTTGGCAATTCCACTAATGGCCCCACTGGCATTTTTTCGGTAACTTCTTGATAAGCTCTCCTCTGTTACCATTTCTCTTGCAACCTCTTTCTTTGGGATCTTCGTTTTATCTTTTCCCTATTTGGTTATTTGTAGTGCGTGTTTGGATGAGCGTTGGTAAAACTGATTTTGAATGAAATTGATTTTACAAAATTGATTTTGGTTAAAATTGATTTTGAAGTGATGTGATTTATGTTTGGATGTTTTTATTATGAAAGCAAGTTAGGAGTAAAACTTAGTACAAAATTTTGGATTCAACGCAAAAGTTACTAAAAGTTGCGTCAACTCATAATCAATTCTGGACCCATAATCAATTCTAAATTTTTATCCAACATGAAACCAAACATGTCAAAATTTATCTAAAATAAATTTTGGACTCATAATCAATTCTGCAACGTGAAACCAAACACGCACGTATACATTTTCTATTTGGTGATCTATAATTGTCATTTATGCATTAATTTCATGATTATATGATATATTCCTAGTTTGAAATAAATGTGTTTATGCTTCTGGAGGAAAAAACCTTTTTAGGATTTGTGAATTTGGTAAGAAAAATGAAAATTCCCTAATAAATGTGCAAATAGACCCTGAGAATTGCTTCTCTAGAGGAACTACACAAGAGTTTGGTCTAAAGTGGGAAAGAGGTAAGTCGTGCCTTATTTGCTTCAAGGTTTTACACTATAATTTGCACTTTTCATGTCTGCATTATTTCTATTAATTTACCTATTCCTAATGTTAATTTCGCTCAGCTAGCAATTGCTAATACAATTTGGCAAGTGATTTACAAGCTAACACTACAAAAAAGTAGGTGTTTTCTTTCTCAGTAGGTTTATCATTCATAATAACATCCACTCTGAAGGAATCAATAGGTTTTTTGGGCCAAGTAGTAGTAATAACTACTCAACACGAAATAACACTAGCACGTCCCTTTGGGGCTTTGAGAATAGCCAAGTCTCTCGAGTGAGAGATGAAGAGGATTTTACTCATGGTTAGATCCTGGATGTTGCATACTTGAGAGCATTTAGTTTGGCAAAATTGAAGGTGGCCACCAAAAAATTCAGAGCTGACATTGTGTCAGGAGAGGGGGTTGGTAATGAATTCTGGAAGCAGGCAATGAGTTTCAAAATGGTAGGTATTGGAATTAATAACACTTCAAAATTAGGATCACAACTTTTATTGGTATGTGGCTTCTATTTAATATTTATATTAATGCTCTTTTTTTGTGCAATTAAAGGTGAAATTCTTAGGGAGGCTTTCTCATCCTAACCTTGTTAAGTTGTTGGGATTTCTGCGAGAGGATAGTGAACTGTTCTTGGTGCTTGAATTTATGCATCGTGGTAGCTTGGATAACAACCTATTTAGAAGTAAGAGTTGTTGTTGTTGATAGCATAGCATTATTAAATCTTGGGACACCTTCCCCAAAAAAAAAACACCCTTCCCAACTAGCATGTTTAACAAATTGGGGAAATTGATTAGTCATTTTTACTAATCTATGCAACATTATATCCAATCTCTTTAGCGCCAAGTTGAACTATTTAATTTGTTTTTGAATTGCATTCCCTTTTTCTTTTAAAAAGTAAGTTATAAGTAAGTTCATTTTTTTGCAGAAGGTGCGATAGTGCTTACCACCGTTATTGTCTGCAACCTCCTCAAAAGATAGGGTCAATATCACTTACAAGTGAGCTTAAAGTAGTTTAAATCTTTCTGTCTTTATTTTTTTAATTTACATGGTATTATGACAATTAATTCCTCCCTTGCCTTGCAGATACAACATATTTTAATCAAGGAATGGACTTACCATTCTTTGCTTTCCTAACAAAATGTATAGGTGGTTTATGGCATAAACCTGGTGTGATGCATGTGAAAGATTGTTTGTGAAAGGGAACTATTGGTCCTATTTATTTGAAGGTTGGCATCTCTTCCTAATCTTTATTTAGTGAATGGTCCCTAAAATTATAGCGTTAAATTATAAAGATTTTGAGATTCTTTGTTCGTCCTTTGCATGATGAAGTATGTAATCTGCTGAGTGCTTTTGGGAAAACTTAGTTTCTGTTAAAAAAATTGTATCCTAGTGAGAAAAAGAAAGATTGTTTTCCATTCATCTTTTCTCTGATTGGAGGAGTTAACCCTTTTACTGAACGACTAATCCTCCTGTTGTAAGAACCTATGCTATATTATTCTTAAAAGTCTTGTAATAATGTTGTGATTTTTTCATTAGTTGTGAAAGGAAAATATGACTTTTCTAGTAGTTATTTGCTACTTTGTTTTACATATTGCAATTTTGTTTGGTTCATCTATGTGTTGGTGTGTCTAACTATCATTAGATTTATCAAGACAAATGAGAGCTATGATCTTGGATCCTTCTCTGCTCTGGGTATGGTACTATTGCTTCAAGACTAGACCATCTACTTCCATCTAAAGCAGCAAGTTGAATAATTTAGTTCTACATTGTAGATTATATCTACCTAGCTATCAAATTTTGTTCATAGGAAATGCTCCTAAATGAGTTTAAATTTACGAGTGATATTGAAAAAAAATGTTTAGTGAAAAATATTTTCTTAAAAATCAAACTTGGTGATTATAGTACATAATTTTTTGCCTTTCTTTTAGGAGTTAAGGAAAAGTAAATTGATATAGGTGAAAAAAACATATGGTAAACTACCACTTTAGCCACCGAAAGTGTAATCCACCGTCTCTTTAGTCCCTGAAAGTATAAAAATGTCATATAGGTCCCTGAAAGTGTAATTTTTCTGTCACTTTAGTCCTGCCGGTAAAAAAAACCTTCATTAAAGTGTAAAATACGTGTGCCCTGAATTACTACTTGTCATCTACATGTACACCGTCAACTACCACGTAGGTAAATAACATGTCACGTGGACATGAATGTTAACTTTAACGAAAGTTTTTTTAACGGTAGGACTAAAGTGACAGAAAAATTATACTTTCAAGGACTTATATGACATTTTTATACTTTCAGGGACCTAAGTGATAGTAGATTACACATTCAGGAACCAAAGTGACTGTTCATCCAAGAAACATATGTATCAAAATAAGAGTTAAAAGCTAAAAAGTTATATTGTCTCAGAGTTAAAAAATATAGTCTCTGTAAAAAAAACTGTAGATGAGTTGTGACTCGCTAACAGTCCTTTCTTACTCGCAAGCACTTTCCACAATCTTAAGTGTGAGGTCAACGAGTACCATTGATGTTAATTAATTAATAATAACAATTGTAATTTGGATTTCAAGATATTGTTTTACTTTTTCCTCCTTTTGAGTGACTTGATACTAGCTTCTGACTAGACCTCAACTGTGGGATGAGCCACTATATGCTTATGGTTAAATAGATATGCCTTTGCTTCCTGTGGGATGAGCCACTATATGCTTATGGTTAAATAGATATGCCTTTGCTTCCGCAGCTATTGCTCCCTTTGTTTTTGTTCTCAAGTGGTACCTATTCCTCTATTTATTTCTATTCCGTTCTTATAGGGTTGTGATTGATCAAAACTCATATCATGCAGGTGTGAAATTTACTTCCCCTAGCTACCTACTCATGTGCAATAAGTATCATGCTCCATGCAATGACATTTGTGATGATAGCTATTTACAGGTTTATTTAAATACACAATCATTTAATCTTAATTATTTTCCTATCATCATCACTAAAAATAATAATTGATATATAAAGGAATCTTTTTCTAAATGGAATTGTTTTTAGAAATATAACCTTCGATGGAATATTCTGAATTTGATAAAATTTATAGTTGGGTATATGGTGTAAGGTTAGATTAGAAGGGTTTGACTTTAAGTGGGATAAAGAGCCTTTGGTTTGTATTAGATCTTTGTAATCATTTTCATGTTACTAGTAACTCTAATTTTTATTTATCTTTTACCTTATTTTATAAAAGTAAAGATATTTTACCTTACCATGTATCATTTGTTGTTTACAGGGAGTTAATCCTTCTTGTGAGCTTGGTCTAATAATGTACAACGCCAATTTAGACCAAGTTACATTTTTGTGTTTTGCATTTTTTAGTCCAAGTTGTCTTTTTTTTTTCCCCTAATGCAATATATAGTTGTTGTGTACTCATTATATTATTATCTTAATCTATGATACACAAAACTTTCTTAAGTAGTTATGTGACAACAAATTATAACTTTTAATCTTAATTATTCATGTTGACTATATGATCTAGATTTATCATTCACACATTTTTAAAATGCAAATGATATATATAACAAAATCTCTAGATCATGAGTGTGTGTGTGTATAATGATAATTCGCATTTTAAGAATGTGTGAATAATAAATCTAGATCATACAATCATGCATGAATAATGAAGATTAAAAGTTGTTGTCAAATAATTACTTAAGAAAGTTATGTGTATCATAGAATTAGATAATAATATAATGAGTACATGACTACGATATATTACATTAAAAAAAAAAAGACAACTTGGACTAAAAAATGCAAAACATAAAAAAGTACCTTAGTCTGATTTGGAGTTGTACATTATTAAACCAACTTCACAAGAAGGATTAACTCCCTATAAACAACAAACAATACATGGTAAGCTAAAATATCTTTACTTTTATAAAATAAGGCAAAAGATAAATAAAAATTAGAGTTACTATTATATCAATAACATGAAAACAGTTACAAAGATCTAATATAAACCAAAGGTTCTTTATCCCACTAAAAGTCAAACCCGCATGATACAAGTTTTGATCAATCACAGCTCTATAAGTACATAACAGAAAGAAATAGAGGAAAAGGTACCTATCAAAAACAAAAGCAAAGGGAACAATAGCTGTGGAAGCAAAGGCATCTCTATTATCCATAAACACATAGTGGTTCATCCCACAGTTGAGGTCTAGTCAGAAGCCAGTATCACGTCACTCAAAAAGAGAAAAAAGTAAAACAATATCTTGAAATTTAATTTACAATTGTTATTATTAATTAACATCAATGGTACTCGTGGGCCTCACACTTGAGATTGTGGAAAGTGCTTGCAAGTATGAATCCTAACAACATCGGAGTCACATATCTAAGTGCCAACCCGATGTTCCACTTGAGATTGAGGTACATATTGAATTAATATTTGTCCCTCTAGTATTGAGACAGGAGGAGAAAATATATGAATGACCCAAAATAGGTGCTATAATAGGGAAGTTGTTAGAAGTTAAATGAAAAGGATGCATAAAATATAGGCAATTAACAAGAAAGTTTTTGCATTTTTTTAAGTCAAGTCATTGCAAAATGTTAAAACATGGATAAAGACGTTTTTGTAGCTTTTGTATCAAGTCTTAGTGCGAGTCTTCGGCTTTATCTTTTTAGATATGTTGAATATTTATGTCCCTTTTCATATCCTTGTATGTCAAATTTGTATTTTGCTCCTCATGCATGCATATCAAGTCTTAGTGCAAGTCTTCGGCTTTGTCTTTTTGGTTATGTTAAATATTTATGTTCCTTTCATATTCTTCTATGTCAAAATTTTCTTTTGCTCCGCATGAGTGCATATTAAATTTGACTAGTTGATAATAACATAATACGAAGAAAAGTTTAAAATTATTTTTTTGAAATTTAGTTGTTAAATTTTAGTTCAATAACAATACATAAATATAGATTTTGTCTCGATTACTTTTATTATTTCCTTAAATAAATGGTTTCATTTACAAGAAATGCCTCTAAAATTGTGTGTATTCTCTAAATTGTATGTACGTAAGTCTTTAACGAAGTTTACTTAATATTTAGATATTTAAAAATATTTATTTATTATGAATTTTAATTATATAAAAATAAATATTTATTTCATACAATGCACAAGTTAAAATACAAGTTTGATTTTGAAAATTTTATCTCAATATGTTAATAGATAAATATATTGATATATTTTAATGTGATTTAAAGTAAACAAATTTCTTTGGCAATATATATTTTCTCTTTCTCAGTGTCATTAGTGGTAAATTTTGAGCATATGTTAGTAATTGAGAGATTTGGAAATCGAAATGAAGTTAGCTGAAGTTCAAAAATTATTAATATAGTTTTTTTATTTATTTAGACTATAGGCTATTTCATATAGGACACAATTCTATTTGAAATTTTGAATCATGCACCATCTATGACATTGGCTCAATTCCAATTATATTAACTGCTATCAAATAGGTTTTCTTATTTATATGTTAGGTTTTGAATTACTTTTTAATTGATAGATAAATTAATTTATATAAGAAAAGTTAATTTTAACTATGGATCATTGTTGATTCATGTGTTAAATTTTCGCCTCCTGATAAATTTTTCAGTTTCCGTCCCTAGATACATTAATTATCCAAATTTAACGCATGTGGAAAAGTCAATTCAGTCTTTCAATAATAATTAATGACAATAATTTATATTCCAAGGATAAATTTATATTTAACCAACATGTTGTTGGTCCAAGGGTTGAGCTCCCTTAAGCAAAGTCTCAAGTTCAAGTCTTGTGGATGGAAAAAATGTGATTGAGAATGAAAATTCTACTAAAGATGATCAGTCCCAGGTTCCCAGTAGAGATTAGTCATCAACAATATAATGCTAGTGGATACTCCACACCATTGTCATGGTGAAAAAAAATACCTATTTAAAAATATGACGTTGATTATTAATAACTGTTATGTAATAAAATGTATTTTTCAATTTTAAAAATAAATATATTCATCATATTTTCTATTTTTAAACACATAGCTTTTTTTATGATTTAATATTTTTTTAAAATTTTAAATTATTATATATTTTCTACATTTTTTACATTATTTTCTTTTCAAATCAAAATAGTTACTTTTAAATTCTTTCACATTGAAATTTTTACTTTTTTTTCCCTCAAATCTCAACTTTTTATTCTTTTAAATTGACGTGATATATATATTTAAAACTACAAAAAAAAAAATTATTAGTGGCACTTATTTTCTGGCAGGCAACATAAATTGCCAAAAAATAATGTGGTTTCTAACATATACATTAACCACCACAATTTGATCTTCTTTTTTACATGTCCTTTAATGACTTCAATATTTTAAAGTTAGTCTTGCTTAAGAGACTCGTATTTGTGCATACACCGAAACTTTGTCTTCAAATCCCTCTCGCTATATTTTTGAAAAAAAAAATTCAATAACTCTAAAAAATTTGGAAACCCTATTTTCTCTTCTCTCTTTATCATCTTCTTCTTCTCTCTCTCACCCTCCCTCAGGTCAGCCGCCGCCATCGATTCTAGCCACCATAGTAATCATTTTCTAGATCTAAACCGATAGAATCCCTCCTCTCGTCAATCTCTATAAAAGCCCCATGAAAATTTTCCCTAATCAAAGCCTTGACTGAGCCCTAGCTGTAATCTTCATAAACATTTCCAGCCACCATATTAAGCATCTTACAAATCTACTTTGATTAAAGCCTTCCTCGTGTTAACTGCAGCAAAACCATATACTTTTATCTTGTTTTGGAAGATCCACTAAAGGCCTCATTGGCATTTTTTCGGTAATTCCTCGATAAATTTTCCTGTATTTTCCATTTCTCTTGCAACCTCTTTCTTTGAGATCTTTGTTTCATCTTTTCCCTATTTGGTTATTTGTATACATTTCTCTTTGGTGATCGATAATCGTCATTAATGCATTAATTTCATGATTATATGATATATTCTTAATTTGAAATGAATGTGTTTATGCTTTTGGAGGAAAAAAACTTTTCAAGATCTGTGAATTTGGTAAGAAAAATGAAAAATCCATAAATAAATGTGCAAATAAACCTTAGGAATTGCTTCCCTAGAGGAATTGCACAAGGGTTTGGTCTCAAGTGGGAAAGATGTAAGTCGTGCTTCATTTGCTTCAAGGCTTTACACTATAATCTGCACTTTTCATGCCTGCATTGGGCCTATTTAGCTATTCCTAATGTTAATTTTGCTTAGCTAGCAATTGGTAATCCAAATTGGCAAGTGATTTACAAGCTAAAACAAAAAAGTAGGTTTTTTTTTCTTTCTCAACAAGTTATCATTCATAATAATAACCACTTTGGAGGAATCAATAGGTTTTTTGGGCCAAGTAGCAGTAATAACTACTCAATAGGAAATAACACTAGCACATCTTTTTGGGGATCTGAGAATAGCCAAGTTTCTCAAGTGAGAAATGAAGATTATTTTCCTCATGGGCAGATCTTGGATGTTGCAGACTTAAGAGCATTTAGTTTGGTAGAATTGAAGGTGTCCACCAAAAAATTTACAACTGACATTGTGTTAAGAGAGGGGGTTGCTAAAGTATACAAGGGTTTAATTGAGGATGGAGCAGCAAAAAAAAAAGGTGAGGGGTTGATTATTGCCATCGATAAATTGAATTCTGGAAGCAAGCAAGGAGTTGCAAAATGGCAAGTATTGGAATTAATAACTCTTCAAAAATAAGGATCCCACCTTTTATTGGTATGTGGCTTTTATTTAATATTTATATTGATGCTTTTTCTTTTTTTGTACAATCAGAGGTGAAATTCTTAAGCAGACTTTCTCATCCGAACCCTGTTAAGTTGTTGGGATATAGGTGAGAGGATAGTGAACTGTTCTTGGTGCTTGAATTTATGCATCTTGGTAGCTTGGATAACAACCTATTTGGAAGTAAGAGCTGTAACTATTGATAACATAAAATTGTTAAATCTTGGGACACCCCCTAAAAAAAACACACCTTTCCCAGCTGTCATGTTTAACAAATTGGGGAAATTGATTAGTCATTTTCACTAATCTATGCTCTATTATATAGAATCTCTTCAGTGCCAAGCTGATCTATTTAATTTGTTTCTAAGTTACATTTCTTTTTTCCTTTTAAAAAGTAAGTTATAAGTAAGTTCATGTCTCGCAAAAGGTGCTATAGTGCTAATTACCATTGTTATTGTCTGCAACCTCCTCAAAGGATAGAGTCAGTATCACTTACAAGTGAGCTTAAAGTAGTTTAAATCTTTATTTTGTCTTTATTTTTTAATTTACATGGCATTATGGTAATTAATTCCTCCCTTGCCTTCAAATACAACATATTTTAATCAAGGAGTGTACTTACCATTCTTTCCTTTCCTAACAAAATGTATAGGTGGTTTATGGCATACACGTGTTGTGATGCATGTGAAAGATTATTTATGAAAGGGAACTATTGGTCCTCTTTGTTTAAAGGTTTGCATCTCTTCCCAATCTTCTTTTAGTGAATGGTCCTTAAAATTATAGCATTAAATTATAAAGATATTGACATTCTCTGTTGGTCCTTTGTATGATGATATGTGTAATATGTTGAATACTTTTGGGGAAACTTGGTTTCTATTAAAAATTTTGTATACTAGTGAGAAAGAGATAAATTGTTTTCCATTCATATTTTCTCTTATTGAAGGAGTTAACCCTTTTACTAAACGACTAATCCTCTTGTTGTAAGAACCTAAGTTGTATTTATTCTTAAAAGTTTTATAATTGTGACTTGGTTTTTCATTAGTTGTGAAAGGAAAATATGGCTTATCTAGTAAAAACTATATATAACTTAGGCAAATAGGGAAAAAATACATCATCAATCAAACATTCATGATACATCAAGTTGTTAATAATAATGCTTCAGTGTGTTTACAACCTATATATCCAATTCATAAAATAAAACTTAGAACATAAATCCTATTAGGGTCTAAGGCCAACTCCTCTACCCATGGCTAATATCATACCCACGAGCAAGAGTTCTCACTCCCCCTTACCTTGAATGACGAAGATGCAGCAATGGTCGAAGCAGCACTCCTCCGAATCAGGACTCCGACAGAGCTCTATGCGAAGGTTAAGGTCCTATGGTGATGACATAGTTTCTCCAAGGAAGCGAGAAAAAAGTCTTAGATTTTAGGTTTGGAATAAAAAGGAGACAACTTTAAACCTGTTAGGTTATAAGCACAAGACCCACTAAAGGGAGGAAAGGCCCCATGTCAAAAAATAGGGCCAACCATGATTATTAATAAAACATACTCGTTCTTAGCCAATTAAATTTATAAAAACCATTTTTAATAGTCATACCTATATTTTCCAAATTATTATTTATTTAATTTATAAAAACATTTTCACACACACGCACACACACACAATTATTGGAATGTTATATATTGTCTCTGTAAAAACTATAGATAGCATTCAATATGTGAGTTGCGACTCACTAAGAGTCTTTTCTTACTTGCAAGCACTTTCCACAATCAAGTGCATGGCCTACGAGTACCATGATGTTAATTAACAATAACAATTGTTATTTGGATTTCAAGATATAGTTTTACTTTTTCCACTTTTTGAGTGACTTGATACTAGCTTTTGACTAGACCTCAATAGTGGGATGAACCACTATTACTTATGGTTAATAGAGATGCCTCTGCTTCTGCAACTATTTCTTTCTATTTCATTCTTATATGGTTGTGATTAATCAATATCTTAAAATCCAAATTACAATTGTTATTAATAATTAACATCAATGGTAATGGTACTCGTGAGCTTCGTGCTTGAGATTGTGGAAAGTGCTTGTGAGTAAGAAAGGACTTTTAGTGAGTCACAACTCATATATTGAATGCTATATATAGTTTTTACAAAGACAATATATAACACTCCAATAATTGGGTGTGTGTGTGTGTGTGTGTATGTATACACGCGCGTTAGCGTGTGCATGTGCATGTGAAATTTTTTTTATAAATTAAATAAATAATAATTTGGAAAATATGGGTATGAGTATTAAAATTAGGTTTTATAAATTTAATGGGCTAAGAACGAGTACATTTTATTAATAATCATGGTTGGCCCTATCTTGTGACATGGAGCCTTCTTCCCTTTAGTGGGCCTTGTGCTCATAACCTAATAGGTTTAACGTTGTCTCCTTTTTATTCTAAAGCTAAAACCTTTCTCACTTCCTCCAAAAAATTGTTCCATCACCATAGGACCTTTAAGAGAACCTTCGCATAAAGCACCATCAAAGTCATGATTTGGAAGAGTGTTGCTTCGACCATTGCTACATCTTTATCATTCAAGGTAAGGGGGACTGGGAACTCTTGCTTGTAGGTGTGATATTAATTAGCCAAGGATAAAGGAGTTGGCCCTAAACCCTAATAGGATTTATGTTTTGAGTTTTATTTTACGAATCAGATGAGTTGTGAACACATTGAAACATTATTATTAATGGCTTGATGTATCATGAATGTTTGATTGATGATGTGTTTTCCCCCTTTTTGCCTAAATTAGGGATTTGATGGGTTTTGGAGAAATTATGTATGATTAAAGAGTTTATAGAATAGATTATAAGGATTTTAGGGACAATTGTATGATTGACGAATTGATTTGGAATTATATGCTTGCCTTGAAAAGGATTAGAAGCATGTTAAGAATTGATCTTAGACCTTTAGGAGTGATATTAAATGTTTGGGGGTTTAGAAGGCCTTGAAAAACAAAGTTTGACGTGCACGCATGGACTTGCCAAGCACTACCCCCTTCGAAAATGAAGTATGATGTGGTGCATGGGTGTGTCAAGTCTGGCATAGGCGTGCCATGTAACACCCAACTGCTTTCTATATTGATGATTGTCCCCGTAAACCAACACAAGACCTTTCAGCGTGCTTTGACCTCACTCACAAGGCTTCCTAGGAACTTCACATGACGTCAACCATTCCGAAATTGCTCCAAGTCAAACACGCTTAACTGTAAAGTTCTTAAGTGACGGGCTACCAAAAACTAAATGCATCTTGCTAGTATAGGTAGTACTTATCAATTCCTTTAAGTCATCCTCAACTATGTAGTCCTTTACCAGCACAGCCTCTAGATCCCTTTCATTTTGGTGTATATTTGATTCATTCATGTATCCCTCCGGTTGGAAGCCTGCTAGGAGTCGTTCCTTGTGTGCCTCATCTCTTTTGCACCAGTAATCATTCCCCACCCTCATTAGCACTTGGGATGTTACATACCTTTCAGCTTTCGCTTGATTTGTCCTTAAATTGCATTGTACTGGGAGAGAGGCCTTGCCCTGACACCACTTATAATGCTCGACTGCTTTTTGGATTGATTATTGTCCCCACAAACTAACATAAGACTTTTCAGCATGCTTTGGCTTCACTCACACGCTTCCTAAGAAACTTTCGAAGGGGTCACCCATCTCGAAATTGCTCCAAGTAAAGCACACTTAATTATAGGATTCTTAAGTGATGGACTTCTTAAAAGTACATGCATCTTGTTGGTATAAGTATTACTTATCAATTCCTTTAATCCATCCTCAGTTGTACAATCTTATACTTGCACAGCCTGTGGATCCCTCTCATTTCGGTGTATATTCGATTCATTCATGTATCCCTCATGCTGAAAGCCTACTAAGAGTCGTTCCTTGTCTGTGCCTTATCTCTTTTGCACCAGCAATCAATCCCCCCTTGTCAATGCTCGGGATGTTACATGCCAAGCATTGCCCCCTTCGAAAACAAAGTCTAACACAGGGCACGAGTGTGCCTAGTCTCACACGGGCGTGCTAGGGTCTACCCTATGGTGCACGGACATGCCCAAATTTATTTCTTTATTTTTGCTTCAAGGAAGTTCCAAATGACTAGCCTAGTCCTCATTCAATCTTAGGTAGCATGTGTAACTTTTGGTTGAGCTTCTTATTCATGACTTTTCATATCTTTTGACCCTTGTCTTGTTAGAGGACTTTCAATGACTTGTAAGCATTATTCAGAGTTGTGCGTGTGTATTGATGTGTTGTATTGTTGAATTATGTTTATGTGCAAGTGATGATTATGATCAAATGTATAAGAGCCTATTACTTGGTACGATTGTGTGCTTATGAATTTATATTGCATGAGTCTTGTAATATGAGATTAAGATTGGGATATAGCGGGATATCATTGATATAGGTGACCTAGCCTATGAGATGGTGAGAATGGGCTTGGGTGGTAGTTCAATAGTGAGTGGTCTAGCCTATGAGTGAGGATGGGCTCACTTATGTGTAACGATAAGTCTAGTGGACTAGTGTTTGTTTGAGATATGACATGCATCATTGTATAGAGCTTTGAGTTGGTGTGACATGAGCTGGATGGTGGAAGTCATGATAGATTTTAGCTTGGACTTTGAGGGTTTTAGAGACTTGGTGTGGAAACCCCAGTGGCCTATGTTGATCCCATAGGATCGGGGCGTACTTCAAAAGTTGGGTAACCTTAACTAGTCACTGGGTGGATATCATTCTAGTGTGGTGTAGTCTATACCGAAGGCATTGATGTCGATGATACTTCTTATGGGTAGACATATGTGCTCCTAGATTATTTCAAGAGTCAGAGTTGGTACCATATGACATATGGAGTAAAGTTAGGATGACATTGCATTACATGAGAATATGATGCTTGTACTAATATAGTCGAGGACCTCTCAACTAAGTAATAGATTAGGAAGAATCCTCGAACCTTGATATGGCCAAATACATGTCAGCCATTTGAGTATGTCTCGACCTTAATCTAATTTATGAAGATTAAGGAGATTTGGTTATCTTAATCATCATCTTAGCACCATCAGGTAATCTTGGATTATATTCCCTTAATCAAAAGGTATTGCCAAAGGACTCTAAGGCCCTTAAATATGTACATATAAAGGGTTAGATTCTCGAGGTAACACACCATCCATTCTCATTAATCCTTTTACCATATATGGTATCCTATTGACTTGAGTGTCATAGTGCCTTTGTAGGTACTCCCCCTCGTCGATCATATCACAAAGATTGAAGGAGGAATGTGACAGAGGTTGGACGAGAAGCTATCGGTATAATGAAGAGAAAAAGTACCTAAACACCCTGTGCAAGTACATTTTGGTGCCCACCGTGAGGCTCGAACCCACAACCATAAGGTTAAGAGCCTTGTGATCTACCACATCATTGAAGGGAGTAGCATTAAGTTGGTTCACAAGGCTACCCCCAATTATTATTTTTACACATGTAATTAACCTCGTACGATAGTCAATAACATCGTGACATTATTAACCACTTATAAAACAAAGTTAACTATACTTACATATGTAATTAATCATGTGTGGTAGTCAGTAACCGTGTAACACTATTAACCATTTATGAGATAAAGTTAACCACCATTGAACATTTCAATAACCTTATAACTTTATTTACTATATATATTAATATTTGTACACAATCATGTTCATCTACTTTTAACTATTTATGAGACATAGCTAATCATATTTATACACTTAGTTAACCACATGCACTGGGTGGACTCGGATGTACAACTTTCGGATGTAAGATCGGAGTAACATTTTCCTTTATTAAAAGTGTCTCGCATTAGTAAAATATTTTACATAAATTATTTATAAAAATTACATGGAACTCATAAAGTGTGCAATATATTATGCTAGCGGCCTTCCATTGGCTTTGGAAATAATAGGCTCAAAGTTGTTGGGTAAAACATTAGATGAATGGGATCCTGCATTAGAAGCCTATGACAGAATTCCAAAAAGAGATGTTCAGAAAATTCTTAGAGTTAGCTATGATAATTTGGATGCTAATGAGAAGGAAATTATTTCTTGACATAGCTTGCTTTTTCAGAGGATGCACTGTGAGATATGTTACGAATATGCTTGAGGGAAGAGGTTTTCATCCAAAATTTGGTATGAGAGTGCTGGAAGAAAAATCTCTCATTAAAATGGACAGATATGATGGTAAAATTGTGCATGATGGTTAAATTGTGATAATGCATGACTTGATTCAATATATGGGAAAAGAAATAGTTAGAGAACAATCAAAGTGGCCTCAGAAATGGAGTAGGTTGTGGTTTTATGAGGACATTGCTTGCGTTTTGGAGAAGAATACGGTACGTAAGAATCATTTACCTGTGCCTTTCCATCTATTTCATTACATCATTAGTTGAATTTGTAGTGTACTTAATGATTCTTAAGCCTTATTAATAAAAACCAATTTAGAAATATTATAATTTGTAACTTGTGAGTTTTGTGGTTCCTTGCTTTTGGCTTTAAAGGAAAATGATGAAATTGAAGCCATGATGTAGGACATGCCGGAAGATCAAGAAGTGCAATGGAATCAAAAGGTGTTTGGAAAAATGAAAAACCTACAGATGATTCTTATAAAAAAGAATCCTAGCTTTTTAAGAATCCCTAAAGATCTCCCAAACAGTTTGAGAGTGCTGGAATGGTGGAGACATCCGGTAGCTTCATTACCATCTAATTTTCATTCTAAGAATCTTGTCATACAGTTGCTTTAAATGGGACAAACCTCTTTAGGTATGTGCAATTAATTATAAGTGATGGAACACTTATTTATCTTTTGGTTATTAAAAACACTACAATTGACTCTTAAAATTATTAATCTAGAGTCATTATTTTGCAGAATTCAAAGGTTTTGAGACACTTGATTCTCAGAAGTTGTAAGAACATAAGAGAATACTAGAGATGTCCGGTATCCCAAATTTGACAAAATTGTGTGTTTGTCAATGAACAAATTTGATTGAGATTCATGATTCTGTTGGATCTTTATATAATCTTCAAAGGTTTTGTGCTGAAGGATGTACCAAGCTCAAGAATGGTCCATGCGGATAAAGTTGACTTCTCTAGAGTATCTTAGCCTAGCAGTCTTGTTATTTTTCCAGAAATATTGGCACCAATGCAGAAACTAAAATTTGTTGACCTGAAAGGAACTGCCATAAAAAACCTGCCACTTTCAATGAAAATTCTTGAAGGCCTTCGAATCTTGTATCTGAACAGATGCAAAATGCTTGAAAGTAATGCGCCATCCAATTTCTTTCAAAAGCTGCCAGATCTCTTTCTCAATTTGACAGAATTATATTTACAAGACTCAAACTTGACAATCCTTCCCGCACATGCATTGAAGAATGTCTCTCCTTGAAACTTATAGATTATCAAGCAGGCCAGATGAAGCATTTCTAGATCATCAAGCAATGGTTCCAAGTTTTGCTGAGATGGAAAATGTTAGGACCGAGAAGAAACGCGAACACTGATATCAGAAGTTGCAATGGACTATGGAGTTCACTCATCAGAGTAGGGACTACACTACAGTACATTGGAGCAGATATGAAAATTGAGTCTGCAACATCCGAGTGGTATAGAGTTGATGAAGTACAAGCATGTTTGGAAACTAAGAAGAACCAGTTCAGCAAAGCTTTGGCCTTGGAAAATGAGCAGCACCAAAAGTCAACTTGGATGAAGAAGATTGCTGCAGAGTGAGAAGGAGAGCAATTCAAGTAGAATTTCTTTGCACCTTGTTTATGATACATGAAAATAAAATTATTTCCTATTGAAATTGTTGTTGCATTAAGTCTCTTTTTCAGTTTTTATTATGTTACTATAAGTCTATAACGTCAATTCTGAGGACATTAAAAGTTTGTCGCATGTGAATACACACACATAACTATGGAGTAATTGGGAATTTAGAGACTTGATTTAAGTTACTGGATCTCCCTTTCCAATTTAAACAACTATCCTTTTGGACTGGTTCAACATTCATCTAGCCACCTTACTAAATTTGCAAGTTTCTCACTTATGCAATTCATGCTTTCATTACTCTCATTCAGTACGTGTGATTACTCAACTCTCTTTGCTGTTTTTTTTTCTTTCAGCCGTGGCCTTTCTTCCATCTTCTATGTTTCTCTAGACATCCATTGATTAGTGTTTCCAATTCACCTACCCAATACACCCTGACCCTTCTATGTTTACCCTGAACAAATTCCCCACCTAACATAATAATACTAGCTTGGATTTAAACTAGTCTGCTTCATATGTGGGACAAAGTTGATCAACACTTGAAGGCTGAAGCTATAGAAATTCTCTGAAAGAGGAGGGTGGTTATTTCCTCCATTTTCTATTTGTTTGGCTATGCTTTTATGTCTAAAACTGTGTCTGTCACTCAGCTTTGCATGCTGGAGATTTTGAGGGGCTAGCAGAGTGAGTATAATATTCTCATTAGCGTAGGATTTATGGCGTTGTACACAAGGAATTGTCTTTGATTGTTTATGATTTGTTGTTGAGAAGGCTCTTAAGTAACACTAATGTAAATGCTCTACAAGATAAAAACCATATATATTACTCTAAATTCATTTCAAGTTCAAAAGTATATTATTTTGAGTTATATATAATGAGGATTTCTAGAGAAAAAAAAAAGAAATATAAAATGGATCACAAATACACCTCACTTGACTCTTAAAATTATTTTGCAGAGTTCAAAGGTTTTGAGACACTTGATTTTCAGAGGTTGTAAATACATAAGAAGAGACATATCAGGTTTCCCGAATTTTGACAGAATTGTGTGTTTGTGAATGCACAAATTTGATTGAGATTCAAGGTTCTGTTGGACTTTTACATAATCTTCAAAGGTTTTGTGCTGAAGGATATACCAAGCTCAAGATTGGTCCATGTTGCTTTAAATTGACATCTCTAAGTACCTGTTATGTCATTTGGGATCAGATATTTTGTTCACGTATTCTGTTTTTACATTTTAATGTTTGGATATTTTACTATTTTATTTGGATTAATCACTAGTGATATAGCTGTTTGTTTTGGATATGTTGTGATTGACTGATTGTTAATTGTGAATTCTGAAATTGCACACCATATTTGCTCTGTTTATGATCTTTTGGCACTTGCATATTTATGGTTTAATTCTTTTTTAACATATCAAAAGGGGAGAAGGTATATGGTTTAGTTTCAGGTTCTTCATTGTTTACGCTATCTGCTTATATCTATTTGGTATCTATTTGCTTAAGCCTTTTCGTCAACCTTCTCTCCCCTAATAAATTGTCAAAGGTGAGTTTAATGCAATATGAATCTATATTATGAAGGTTTAATAATGGTATCCAAAAAAAATAACTACTAAAAACTTACTACATTTTCCGGTCAGAAATTTCAGACAAAACATTTCGGTTTGAAATTTTATGGACATTTTAGACAAATTGAACACGTTTCAAACTCAAATATTCTACCTCAAATTCGTCTTTATTTTGTCTAAAAGTTTTGCATCTATTTCATGCCAAGAAAAATTATAATTGAACGGTTGTATCAATCAAATTTACTTGTTTGATTAGGGGTCTGTTTTTTTTTTTTTACTCTTCCAAATAAAAATATACATTTTTTAGTCCTCAAATTTGAAAAATATTCTTTTTAGTTCCTCAGCCACAATTTAAGGAACTAAAAAATGCAAATTTGTATTTGAGGAAAGGGACTAAAAAAAGTATTATTTATATTTGAGGGGCTAAAAATATAAATTTCTATTTGAGGAATTAAAAAAAATAGACCTACTAAGCAGTGGCAGATGCACAATAGCAGTATGGGGGCAATTGCCCCCCCACAAGTGATTTATTATTATTTTTTTTACTTAAACATCCTTAATAAAAAAAAATTGCTCCCATAAAAAATTAAGTGTTGTCCCCACAAGAAATAAAAGTAAAAAGTTATAAGAGATAAAAGAGAGAACAAATTGACATGTGTAGAAGGTAGTTGTAATTTATAAAAAATTAGGTATTTGGGAATTTTTCGTCATGAGAATATGTATTTTGTAAAAAATAATAACATTTTTATATGAAAATATTATGGATTTTTTTCTTGTCACACTAAACAAATTTTCTGGATCCACCACCGTCCCTAAGCTTTTTTTTTTTTTGAACACCTAACCCTATTTTAAATGTCTAGAAGCTTAATATTTTATTTTGATTTTTCCTTCTTTTAAGAATTCTATATTCATTTTGGGCTTTAAATTGATCAATTCAATTTTCAGAAGTGAGAAAACGAGAAAAATAAATAAAAATAATTTAAGAGATTAACAAGAAAGTAAAGAGATAATAAATAGAGAAAGAGTAAAAATAAAATGGACTGGTTTAAGCAAAGAAAATAAAATAAGGGGTACACTTCTATTTTTTGAATGTTTAAAAATATAGTATAATAAAATAAGTAAATCACTTGCATTTTATTTGTTTAGCTTTACGAACAAACGTGACACGTGAGCTTCATCGAATATTTTGATAAGAAAAGTTCAAATGTACTTCAAAACGTAGGTCATTGCTACGGTGGACCACCTTCATAAGTGGTCCACATTGAATCATTAGTTTTACCGTTAGATTAATCTAATAACAATAGAATTGTCCACACCAGATCCCTCTCCCTCCTAGCAACTCCCCTTCTATCAATTCCTGTTAGAAAAACTGAACAGAGCATAAGAACAGCAAAAATATAAACGTATAGGAAGAGAGGAGCAGAGGAGCAAAACAGAACTGATATTATTTTAGATTTGAACTTCAGGTTTTTGCTCACTTGGATCTGTTACAGCAGTAGCTTAAATAAAAGGCTAACAAGTTCTGATCTAGTGAAGCAAACAGCAAATTAAAGCTAACATAGAATAGGCATGCTTAAAAAAGTAATTAGAGAAGTTTGCAGGCACATTTAAGATGACAGTAGAAAAATCTCAATTGCCAACAACATGACAGCAGGAAAAATCTCAACTGCCAACACTCCTCCTTGAGATTTTTCTTCAATACTCCAAGCTTTGGTTTCAACTATCATCCCACATCTTCTGTGGATCATCATCAAGTAGACAAGCATTTGCATCCCCTTGCTTAACAGTAATTATATCATTTGAAACAAGAATGCTTGCAGCCTCCTTAATCCATTTTTGATTTCTATGAACCTTAGCTTTTGGTACTAGACAAGCCATGACAGTTGCAGCAACATTAACAACATTGTACTCCTCTATTGCATTTGCCAAAGCAACAACCATAATAGTTGCAGCTTCCATGGCCCATGAAAAAATATTCAACATAAAACTCCAAAACTTCAAAAACTTGTTTTCCTTCTTCTCTTCAAGTTTGTTGTGGCCAGAGAGGTCCAACTTCTTAGCAACTTCTGTTGCATGCCCATTTGAATCACACTCTTGTTTTTGAAATACCTCCTTCTCAAGTGGCATATTTTCCAAATTCACAGCTTCCTCCAAAACAGCATGCTTGGCCTTTTTCTTCCATTCCACTGGAAAACTTTTATCTCTCATTTTAATGGACATTAGCTCACATCCAAGAGGATCAAATATGGTGCAGCTCATATTTTCAAAACACAAGGAATAATTCCTTTCTAGCATTTGTCCCACACTCAACAGACTTTGATTTATCTCAGGCACAAATAACACATCAGAAATATATTTTGTATCTGCTGGAGTTTCAACAGTAACAACTCCTTTGCCTTTGACATCAACACATTCACCATTGCCAATGGTGACTTTGGAGAAGTAGGACCGGTCCAATTCCTTGAAAATGCTAGCATTGTGGGTCATATGATTTGTGCATCCACTGTCTATAAGCCATACTTCTTTGTTATTACTTGCTGGACAGCAAGTAGCAGCAAATAAATGCTCCTCATTTTGTTCTTCATGCTCCACAACTTGGGCTTGTTGTACTTGTTGGTTTGGTTTATTGTTACAAACCTTCTCCACATGACCAAATTGATTGCAGGCCCAACATTTAACGCTTGGCCTGAACCAACAAAAATTTTCAGTATGGTTGTTCTTCTTACAATGGGGGCAAGGTGGAAACTTATTTTTCCAACCTCCTCCTTTGTTGTCTTCGTCTTTCTCCCCAAAAATTGGCTTTTTCCTAGAGCTGCTCCAGCCTTGGGCTTTGCCTTTGGAGCGTGCCACAAGAGCACCTTCCATGCTTTCTTCCATTCTCAAAGATCTCCTGTGTTCAGTTGCTTGCAATGCATTCACAAGCTCTGCAATGGATATTTGAGAAAAATCCTTATTTTCTTCTAGAGAGGAGATTTTTGACTCAAACCTCTCTGGAAGACACACTAGGATTTTCTCCACAACACGTTGATCACTTAGCTCTTCACCAAGCAATCTGATTTGTGTAACCACCTTTGAAAGTCTGTCAGTAAAATCTTTGACAGATTCACTTTCCTTCATTTTCACAGCTTCAAACTCCCTCCTTAGGTTCAGAACCTGCATCCTTTTTGTTCTTTCACTTCCTTGGAACTCCTCCTTCAGCTGATCCCATGCCTCTTTTGCTGTCTCAAGAGTGAGGATCTTGATAAAAACATCATCATGTAGTGCTGCTTGTATAATGGCAAGTGCTTTGCCTTCCTTTGCCAATTCCTCATTATGACTCCTCATTTGAGCTACTGTTGGGTTATTTGGTAATGGAGGTGGATTACTTCCATTTTCTACCACATCCCACAAACTTTGAGCTCTGAGATAAGTCCTCATTTTTGCAGCCCACAAGTGATAATGTTCACCTGCAAATATAGGAGGTGGAGGTAAAGAACTACTGCTGAAAGCCATTTGTGTTTGAAGGTTTTTTCGTATGGGATTTTTTCTCACTCACTGACTCTGGTTTTTCACTCCCTCACAGTCCCTTAAAGATCATTTAAGCTCTAGATACCATGTTAGAAAACTGAACAGAGCATAAGAACAACAAAAATATAAACGTATAGGAAGAGAGGAGCAGAGGAGCAAAACAAAACTGATATTATTTTAGATTTGAACTTCAGGTTTTTGCTCACTTGGATCTGTTACAGCAGTAGCTTAAATAAAAGGCTAACAAGTTCTGATCTAGTAAAGCAAACAGCAAATTAAAGCTAACATAGCATAGGCATCATTAGCCCACAACTACCTAATAAATAAAAAGCATGCTTAAAAAAGTAATTAGAGAAGTTTGCAGGCACATTTAAGATGATAGTAGAAAAATCTCAACTGCCAACAACATGACAGCAGGAAAAATCTCAACTGCCAACAATTCCTCTGGCCACCGTTCGCCTTCGCCTTCACCTCCGACGGTGGTGTTCGGGTTTTTTTCCCTTCTTTCCTTCGGCTTCCCCTCCGCCGCATCACCACCGCATCCTTATAATACTCATATTTTCGACCCCGTTGCCCCAAACATCGCATGCCACGACCACCCACAGTGACAACAATGTGTCGAAGAGGGAACCCCGATGACGTGGAGGTGGGGCTTGAGGGGAACCGTGACGAAGTTGTGGAGACCGTACACATTTGAACGATTAACGAATGACAAATGCAGATTGAACGAAGCCAGAAAATGGCACAGATTGGTGAATCTGAGAATTCTCATAAACGAATCGAAGAGAGAAAGAAAGAGAATTTACCGATTTATTGAAGATCTTCAATCAATTGAGAATTTGAAAGAAAAAAAAAGAGCCCAATTGGATCTGAACTATGAAGTACAAAGCTTGTGAATTTTCTGAATCTTTGTATGAATTCTAACAAATGTTTGATTTGCTGGTTGTGTCGGAAAAAAACTGGAGGCGGAGACAAATTGTTGCCGGCGGGATTGGTAGGGAAGGGGTTTGTAGGATCCCTTGTGAACTGACCTATAATAACAATCCAATCTAACTGTTGTAAATTATCGTCCATGATGGACCACTTAACAAAACGTAAGTGAATAAACTCCCCCACCCCCCTTATTTTTGCTAATTACACTCCCGTTCCTTTTTTAAATCAAATTACTTAAATAACCTTTCCTTTTCAAACCTTCTTTTCCTCACACACTCCCTCTTCCGTAGCAACAACACATCCCCCTCTCTTTCATCACACTCCCTCCTCTCTTTCACTTTCTTCATCCTCCTTCGATCTCTTGCTCGGTCTCTTTGAAACGCCCCTGAAAGTTGACGTCTTGACGACTCACACTCTACAATACTTCA
This sequence comes from Pueraria montana var. lobata, assembly GCA_026413185.1. Taxonomy (NCBI): domain Eukaryota; kingdom Viridiplantae; phylum Streptophyta; class Magnoliopsida; order Fabales; family Fabaceae; genus Pueraria; species Pueraria montana. Next base: position 56,534,293 of record CM048654.1, read on the forward strand.
CACGGTGACACTTCACTCAACATCCTTGTTGGTCAGAACCCTCCGTATGTAACCCTTTCCGAGACATCGACAACTAGTCCGGCTGCTTTTAGGATAATTTGTTGACCCCACAAACCAACATGAGACTTCTCAACCTGCTTTGTCCTCACTCTCACACTTCCTGGAAAACTTCCCAGGAGGTCACCCATCCCATAATTACTCCAAGCCAAGCACGCATAACTGTGGAGTTTTTAAGTGATGAGCTACTGAAAAGTAGATGCATCTTGTTGTTATGGATAGTACCAATTAATTCCTTTAAGTCATCTTCAATTATACAGTCCCACACCTGTACAGTCTCTGGATCCCTCTCATTGCGGTGTGATTCGCCCTGGGTGTTACACTCTTACTCTAATGTTAGGGTCTTTTCATCCTCTAATGTAATATGTTTACACTTCCAACTACTTTTCTTATTTTATTTTTGTCTATTTACAATATACCATTAATGTCTCTCATTTTATCTATGTAGCAACATATAGCTAGATCTTAAATTTGTCCAAGTTGTTGTAGCGAAGCACTTCTTAGAGTCATCCAGATTGAAGGACCGATAATATGCTTTCTCCACTTCAATTGCTTCACTATTTTACAAGTTTTCCTTTATATAGGATTTTAAATAGTCCTAGTGTTCTGCTTGAATTATTTTGGATTTTTTTTAACATTCTGGAAAGTACTTTCCGGAATACAAAACAATATTTTGGAAAGTACTTTCCAGAACATAATTTTATTTTTTAACATTTTGGAAAGTACCTTTTGGAACACAAAACAGTATTCCGAAAGTACTTTCTAGAATACAGTTTTATTTTTTAACATTCTAGAAAGTACTTTTCGGAACACAAAAACAGTATTCCAGAAATTACTTTCTGAAATGTTAAAAACAAAACATTGTTTCCAAAAATATATTCCAGAATAATGGTTATATATCAATTATTAGAAATGTGGGTTTGGGCCTAACTCAACCTTACAAAATCGGACTTGTAAGATGAGAGTTATCCCTCACTTATATACACTAACTTGGCCATATCACTAGTCAATGTGGGATCTCCAACACACCCCCCTCATGCCGAGGACTGGACATCTCAAGCCTGAAGTTTGCAGGATTGGACATCTGCGGGTAGTCTGATTGCGGTCCGATAGCGAGTGGCATGATAGGCCCATAACAAAGCACAATAGGCCTAACAACATATCATTAGAAGAGACTCTGATACCATATTATATTAGAAATGTGGGTTTGGACCTAACTCAACCCTATAAAATAGGCTTGTAAAGTGAGGATTATTCCCCACTTATATACACTAAATTGACCATATCATTAGTCAATTTGGGATCTCCAACAGTGCTGTTGGAATTTATGCAGGGGAGATGGTTTTTTTGCTGTTGTACAGACATAGTATAAAGTATTTTGGGCTTTGATTGGTGGATACAACACGTTTTTTGGAATCGATGGCTATATCTTATTTATGAGGAATTAATGCTCCAAATAAGTAATAACCATTGTTTTATTTGGCCAGTTTAATGTTGTAGGAGTTGGTAGGGACGGCAAAGTGTACCCGGACCCTACGGGTACCCGCAAAAATATCCGCAAGCGGGTCAAATAAATACCCGCTTATTGGGACTGGGGCCGGGGCCGGGTATTTACTCATAATTTTTTGCGGGTGCGGGTACGGGTACGGGTACTATAGTACCCGCCCCGCCCCGCACCTACCATATATATATATATAATTAAAATAACTTAAATAAATAATTATGTTATATATATACTTTTATGTAAAAAAAATAATTTTATATTTTCCATAAACTAACACTAATAGTAAAAGATTTATGTTATAACTTACAATAATTTTATATTTTTAATATTATGTGTGGATGCTTTTAATGTTAAGTTTGAATTATTTAAGCGTGAATTTTTAATTTATTTGTAATGATTTTTTAATTAATATTTTTATAACTTAAATGCAATTTTGGTTCATCTATTTTATACAATCCGCAATTTTGGTCCCCCTATTTTAAAATAAAGACGTTTAGTCTCCCAATTTTGTAAAATATGTAATTTTGGTCCTTCCATCAAATTGAAAGCGTTGACTGTTAAGAGATTAATGTTAACCTTAACGTGGTCCAAATATAGTGACGTGACACGATATTATTTATTTAGTTTTAAATTATTTTAAATACTGAGTAGAATAATTTATGAAAAATATATTTTAAAAAAAGGTAATATCATTTATTTGACTATGACGTGCCATGTACTTCAACAAGGTAGAACTAGTTTAAAATAAATGATTAAGACTTGTGATTTCTATTTTAGGACTCACGACTATCCCAACCATTAAAATCGACGTGACATGTGCTTTAGTGACGTAGATAAACAAACAATTATTACTCAGTATTTTAAATAATTAAAAATAAATAAATAATCTCGTGTCACATCACTATATTTGGGCCATGTCAAGGTTAACGTTAATATCTTAACTGTCAATGCTTTCAATTTGATGAAAGGGCCAAAATTACGGATTTTACAAAATTGGGGGACTAAATGTCTCTATAGAAGGACCAAGATTGCTGATTGTGCAAAATAGGAGGACTAAATATCTCTATTTTAAAATAGGATGACTAAAATTGCGGATTGTGCAAAATAGGGGGACCAAAATTACATTTAAGGCTATTTTTTTTTATTGATTTATTAACTTCATACATAAGTAAAGTGCGGGTAACAAGTGCGGGTATGGGTATATAGGTACCTAGCGGGTACGGAGATGGGGATTAAAGTTGCTACCCGTGCGGGTATGGGGTCGGGTACGGGTATTTTTTTTAAACACGGGTATGGGGACGAATACTATAAGACCCTACCCAGACCCTACCCATTGCCATCCCTAGGAGTTGGTAGTAACTAGTAAGCCAGACAAACTACATGTAATACTTTTTGGTACTACTGGTACCCCTTAATATATTTCTCTTTTTAGCTGATAATATATATATATATATATATATATATATATATATATATATATATATATATATATATATCAATGTTATGATATAAAAGATATATGATAATAAAAATTAGAAAAAAAAAATGGAAGTATAGTTAGCAAAAGCATTAAATTAAATATAATGTACTTCCCCGCCATAGAATGATCAAGTCAATTATTGCAGCGAAATGATAGAGTCAATTATTGTAGGCTTGTAGCCAAATAATCGAGTCAATTAGCATAACCAAATTCAATACTACTGTAGTTATATTCATTATGATTAAGGATTATTTAGAGGTCAAATTTGGCATTTACAATTTGATAAATCTGCAATCTCTTTTCGATTCTCTTTTGTCAATTTTGTAATGCTCTTTCTAGTGCATGTGTAAATAATTATATCTTATATTGAAAATATCGGTTTTTTCCACTAAAAAGTTATCTGTTTTGAACAATTTCTATAGTAAATATTGAAAATATCTTAAAATTGACGTTAAGGATAAAATGGTAAACAGATTTCATTGAGAAATAAATATGTACTATTCGAACTCGGCAACCCACCGAATAGAGGACCTGGCCGAGTAGGCGACATCAACTCAGACCAAGTCAGATATAATGGAAAGTATATCCTACTGAAAGATAAGATATACAAAGATTAAGATAAAAGATCACGTTAGAGAATAAACTTATCTCTGTCATATTTAACTATATTTGATAATATCTGATAGGAAAATAATCCTATCAAATCTATCTCTTTACACCCTATAAATACATATTCCAATCAAGGTACGAAATTCTACACCTTTTAGTGATACTTGTCTCTTAGTTCTGTTCCTCTAACTTGAGAGTGTCTTTGCATGTAAGAACAAAATAAAGCAAATGACTCATTTTTTATTTAATAAATATTCATTTCTTAATAAAAATTATCCACTTTTATATTTTTAAAATTAAATTTAAGAAAGAATTGAGTTTTTAAAAGCCAAGTTAGCTAGCTAATTTCGTTCCTAGTAGTTATTTTTTACTCACTCTCTTGGTTAATACCAAGAGGAGTGTATATAGTGCATGTTTGGTTAGGTGTATACAGCACGCGAAAACAACTTCAAATTCACATCCAATAGAAAAGTTACTTTCTAAATAATTCACCTAAAATTACTCATGTTGAATGTACCGATAAAGGAATTTAGTTAAGTTGATTAAGCAATATGTGTAAATTGTTATAAATTTTTTGGTACCTAAATTTGATTTCTTTCTTCTTACGAATAAAAATGTCAAATATAACGGATGTATATAAGTTAGGATAAGAACATGTATTCAGTTCAAAAAAAAGAGATAAGAACATGTATTGATTCTATTGATTCTTTGTCCCTCTAGTATTGAGACAGGAGGAGAAAATTATATGAATGAAAAGGATATATAAAATGTCGGCAGTAAACAAGTTTTTGCATTTTTTTTTAGTTAAGTCTTTTCAAAATGTTAAAACATAATAAAGACGTTTTTGTAGCTATTGTATCAAGTCTTATCGAAAGTCTTCGGCTTTGTCGTTTTGGATAGGTTAAATATGCATGTTCCTGTCCGGCCGTATTTCAATTTGTCAAAATTTTCTTTTCCTCTTCGTGCATATAAAATTTCACTAGTCACCACTACTACAAAAATAGGATATTACATCAGGCTTTTTACATAGATTGTTAAAAATTGACCAGTAGCATTTTCGTAATTAAATATAACTGTTTACATCAGTTATAAATTTAAGAATTAATTGTAATTTTTATCCCCAATTTTTTATTTTTTGGCGAATCCCAACAAATTAATTTGATACATTTTACTTCCAACTTTTCAAAAAACTTATAAATTTTACCACCATTTTACTGACGTGACATGCTAAAATAATTGTACTCTTTATTCCAGTTTTTTACTTTTTGACAAATTTTATCCTAACATTTTTCACTTTTTGGTGAATTTTACCCCAATTTTTTATTTTTTTTTGCAAATTTTACCCCTATCTTTTATACTAATGTCTGTAGAAGGTAAAATTTGCAAGTTTTTTAAAAAGTAGAGGGGTAAAATGTGCCAATTAATTTGTTGGGATAAAATTCGCCGAAAAGTTAAAAGTTGAGAGTAAAAAATACAATTAAGCCTAAATTTAACCAATGTAAAAATCTTTTGACAAATTCAAAAACTCCAATCCCTTAACGTAGATCCACAACCCACTCTCGGTTTTGCAATTGGCGACTCTTTTTGTTATTACTTTTCAAGTTAAGAATTGCAACTAACATAGTTAACATTTGCAGGAATTGAGTTGTCAAAGAATTAGAAAAGCGTGAGAAGCAGAGGGATAATGAAACGCGAAGTGTACACGATGGTGTTGCACTCATCGGAAGCCTACGTCCCCCTCTATCGGTTCTACAACCATTGTAGTATCCCTCAAATAACCGATGTTAAATGTTCCCTTTGTAGTAGTGAGTTGACAAGAATATAATAAGAAGGGAATTGTAAAATTATTTTGTTGAAATTTAGTTCAATAACAGTAAAGAAAATTGAAGTTAGCTCTTAACAAGGATTTTACATACACAAACTTCAAATCAAAGACTTAAGGATAATTAAGTATGTGTTAATTGAATCAAACACTTGTTATTATTAATTTAGGGCTCATCTAAAGTGATTTTTAGTTGTAAGTTTCAAAAATTTTAAAAGCTACAACCATTTTAATTTTTAAAAATTTATTTATTTTCTCTAATTTTTAGTTTCAAAATAAACTACTTTGAAAGTTTCTTATCTTATTAAAATTAGTTTAAGGGAGCATTTGTGTGGGAACAACGACGGTGGTGACAATGATACACAATGGTGGTGGTGACAATAGTGCACAGTAGTAGCGACAACGGTATTGCCAATGACAGTGATAGCGGCGGCAGAAGTAATGGTGATGGCGACAACGATGACAATGGTGGCAACAACAGTAGTGGTGATGATACTGATAATGGTGGTAGCAACGGCAGGAAGGGGCGAAGGGCCATTGGGCCACTATAAAATATAGTGAGATTGTATTTTCTTAAAACTAAAAATCATATTCACAAAATTTTTCTTGATTTTGAAAATGAATGCAAAGATGTTTTGAAATTGAGTTAAAAATCATTTGAGCTCCATTTTAACCAAACAAGTTTCGTTTGCAAATTTGTATTTGAAAACCAAAAACTCGCAATCACTTCAAACGGACTCTTGAGTATTTGAAACTAATTCATTTTATTTTATAAAGTTCTAGATAAATTAAACATGATCTTTAAAATTAACTATGAATGATTTTGAAATTTTTAGATAAAAGAAAAAATGTTCACGCAAAGCTCACTCAGTTGCTTCTTATCAAGAAAAAAAAAATTACATCTCTTAAGAAAAAAAGTGTAATTTATCATGGACAAGTTAGTTTTCTAAATTAAAAGCATATGGCATGGTCCTCATTAGTGTTAAAAGGATTATTAGTACTTCAATAAAAATTAATGAATTTAATTTTATATTCTAAGCATAAAATTGACAGTTGCTCAAATAGTACACATAAGATTTTTCTTGAGTGGGGTTTATCTCTATATATATCCTACTTTCAATCCGATCTTCACATATATTGCAGAGCAACAATCTAAAAGTTTGGATATATATATATATATACGATTTAGCATTGTATACTTTTTCTTTTTCAGATGGCTTACTTTAAGAGGGTTGTCATAAACATGGTTTTGCTATTTGTGTTTCTCTTATCAATGAATCTCGCAACAGCAAGGGTGCCCCTTTGGATTTCAGAGCATCACAAACCACGTAAGTGATCTAGCATCCCCACAATAAAATATTAAATCGATGAAATGGAACTAATTAATGTTTCTGATATAGCAAGAATCAAGAATGAGTGCTTCAAGTTTCGATTGCTCTTTTTTTTTTTTTTTTTTTTAAATTCTAAAAATCTTTAATTTCATTTTTTTTTGTATCAATATTTTATGTGCATTATTGCTGATTATTCATTTCCAATATTGTTTTGGAACCATTTAGATGGACGCCTCCTTACAGGCGGTGACCCATTCGGCCACAATTATCCAAAGCATCCTCCAAATCCATGAGGAGTGAGGCAGAGCACTTGGGTTTCAAGGAGAAGATCTGCTGCATGTGGAGAAGCAGATACAACTCCATATATTTTAATATTAATATATTAATAAATTACATAAGTATGTTTTGGAATTACGATTTCCTTTAAGTATCATTAATTATTATATTAATAAATTACATTGCACTGTGTTAATTTCTACAAATTATTCTTTTGGTTTCTATCGTACCATACCATTTTCGTTTTATCTCTAAGATGTGCTCTTTAATCTTCAACTTCTTATAATTTCACACCCATCCAATGGAATATATCCAAATTTGTGTTGTTACTTGAAATGTTGTACGTGACTGTACTCGACCTTCTAGGTCATCTTGTAGTAATTTCACATTGTAGTAACCCGTCGACCAGTGAGCGTCACGGAAACTTAGAATATGTGGATGTTTATAAGTTTCAACCATTTCAATTCCAGCATTTTACTGTTTTTGTAGAGTCTTTTTTTATAACATTTTCTCTTTTCGATAACATATTCTTTTACTTAATACGTATCAGTAATGTGTTCGATGATGCTTGCAATCATATATTTTAGATCAAACTTAACATAAAAAATTAACACATTGACCCATGGCAAAGGACCTACCAAGGAGGATAAAATGCTTACAAAGAAAGGATTGTCCCCTTTCTCGAATCTATATTGTGCAATTATGTTTGTTGACAAATAGCCGCAAAATTTCACTGTCAATACCTTCAGAACAAGTTTGATCTCTTTTAGGAGGTTCCAATTGTTTACTCGATCGTGACTGCATTTCGAGTACAATAATGTATAGAATGACCAAAGTGATATTTAGCCAACTAAATATAATGTACTGCCCTGCGATAGAATGATCAAGTCAATTATTGTAGCAAAATGGTCGAGTCAATTATTGTAGGCTTGTAGTCAAAATAATCGAGCCAATTATTGTAACCAAATTCGATACTACTGTAGTTATATTCATTGTGATTAAGAATTATATAGTGGTTAAATTTCGCATTAACAATATGATAAACCTGCAATACCTTTTGGATGTTCTTTTGTCATGCATAACTAGAATATCTTGCAGTAAAAAAAAAACAAATAGAATATCTTATTGAGGTCAAAGTTACAGTCCCTTTATGATTCTCTTTCTAGTGCATGTGTAAATAATTTTATCTTACATTAAAAAAATCCCTTTTCACTAAAAAGTTATTTGTTTTGAACATTTTCTATAATAAATATCTTCTCAATTTTGTTAACGTCAATCTTAAAATTGATATTAAGGATAAAACAGTAAAAACATTTTATTGAGAAAGAAATAAAACAAATGACTCATTTTTTATTTAGTAAATATTTTTTCTTAATAAAAATTTTCTACTTTTATATTTTTAACATTAATTTTATGAAACATAATTGAGTTTTTAAAAGCCAAGTTAGCTAGCTAATTTCGTTCCTAGTAGTTATTTTTAACTCACTCTCTTGGTTTATTCCAAATATAGTGCATGTGTTGGTAAGGTGTATGCAGCACACGAAAACAAATTCAAATTAATTCACATTCAAATAGAAAAGCTACTTTCTAAATTCACATAAATTTTTACGCATGTCAAATGTAACGGATGTATAAAGTTAAGATAAGAACATATATTGATTCTTTGTCCCCTCTAGTATTGAGACGTACAGGAAGAGAAAATTATATACACAACTAGTAAGATACTTATGCATTTGCACAGGTTGTGGATATCATTTTCACACATGTTTAAAATATATTTTTTTATAAAATTAAAATTTTACATTTAGATAAACATAATTAACTGTTTAAGTTCTTTAAAAAAAGTAAAAAGAGTGAGAGTATTATTTGAATAGAGAAAATATATTTGGTGTTTAAAATATTTATAAAATTGTATGAGATGGCGTTCAAAATTTAAAAAGTATTCAACTTATGTTAAATTTAAATATTTTTGTAAATTTGAAATGTGAAATGATAAAATAATTTATTTATTTTATAATTATATTGTAAATAAAAAATTATTAATTTTATAATATTTAAGTTTATAAATAATATTTTAAAAATTTTAAAATGTAAAACTAATTAAATTTGATGCAAACTATTGAAATTAAATATTACTTAAAATAAATTATTATTTTAATTTCTAATAGACAAGTTATATTTCATTAGTACTTATATAGAATGAGTTGCTATAGGTGTTTAGTAATTAGTATTATCTTTGTCTTGTGAGAAGAAAATATACTAAGTTATAAACTATTAAAATTAGAAATAGTTTTATAAAAAAAATAATATTATAAAAATAAAAAATTAAATTTATTTTTTAATTATTTTACAAAGTTAATATACTCATTGAAATGATCTTCGTATAATTTTTTTACTTCAAATATGTATTTAATATATAAAATACTTCAGTGATTTAAAATGTAGAATAATTCTAATTTTAAATAAGAATTTATTTAGGGAGGAAAAAGTAGGAAAATATATAAAAAAAATATTTATTATAGGTGATCATTAAAATATATTATTATGAACTTATAAAGTTTTCAAATAGGCATGACAACGGGATGAAATGGGAATGAGTTTGGCTCTTTCCATCCCTATCTTTGCAAAAGGAGAAGGGGGGAAGCGGGTTCAAGTTTAAAATTTTAATACTTATCCCCATTTTTGTTGGGTTTTATTGGGTTTAGGAAAATTGGTGGGTAACCGCCACAATATTTTTTATAATTTTAATTTATTTTTACATTTTTTAAATAAATTATATATTAAGTTATTAATTCTATTTTAATTCAAACAATATATAAAAATAATAAATGACAAAAAAAATTAAAATAAAAAAATAAGAATAAATTATATTTTTAGTTAAATATAAAATTTTAAATTTTTATTTAATTATTATTAGAATTTAAATTATTTAACTAATAAACTAATCAATTTGTATTTTTAAATATTATAAAAATAAAAGTATAACAATAAAATCTTTTATATATATATATATATATATATATATATATATATATATATATTACATTGTGTCATATATATATATATATATATATATATATATATATATATAATAATAATAAAAATATTGTTAAAAAAAGTAATGAGGCAGGACAAGTATAGGACAGGTAGTTATATAATCATCCTCGTCCTGTCTCCGTTTAAAAAAAATTAGATAATACCCTTACTCGGTCAAAGCGATTATTCTCTATCAAATTTGAGACGGGTTTGGGTGGATACCCAAGGATTTAGAGTTCTTTGGCATTCCTATTTTCAAACTCCAGAGGTTTTAATATTAAATATTAAATTTGAATTAATAGTACTTTTACAAACAAATTATTGATTATATAATTGAAATGTTTATTTATTAAGAGAGAAAGATTAAAAAAACTGTTATACATAAAAAATACATATTTAAATTAATCACTAAAAGTATCATTTTAATTATGATAGTCTTTAAAAAATAAATTTATGTTCATTTTTTTAAGTATATTTCCTCACTTACATTAATCTTTATATTAAATTTTTTCAAAAAATATTTTAATTAACCAAATATTTATAAAAGAATTTGGCCCTATGATATTATTCATATAGCGAAACAACATTCAAATTTTTTTAAATATTTTTTATTATTCAAAATTAATAATAATTTTTTTTTCTTTTTAAAAAATGTTAAATAGGTAAGCAATTTTTTTTATTCAAATAATTTTTATAAACATTCAATTAACAAATGAATTAAATTTAGGCTTAAATATGTTTTTATTCCCTCAAATTCGGATCATTTTTTTGTCCTCCAAATTTAAAGTTGTTTTTTTTAATCCCTAGAATTTGCATAATATTTTTTTTTAGTTCCTCTCCATATGTGTGTCAAATAAGGAATAAGGGATTCGTAATTTGTGACGGCTTTTGACTGCTAGAAATTGATTTTCTATTTTGAATTTTAAAGTATGATTTCTAGTGATTTTAAACCGTCAAAATCAAGTCAATAAAAAAATTAAAATAATTTTTAAAGCGGTTAATGGATTTTTAATTTTTTTATTGACTTGATTCTAGCGGTTAAAAACAGCCAGAAATTGGACTTTAAAATATAAAATAGAAAATCAAAATCTAACAGTCAAAAGTCGCCACAAATTACGAATCTCTTATTCCCCTTTGGCTTATACTATGGAGAGGGGCTAAAAAAAACATTATGTAGATTCCAGGGACTAAAAAAAACAACTTCAAATTTGGAGGACAAAAAAATAATGACCCAAATATGAGAGACTAAATATATTTAAGCCTTAAATTTATGATTTTATTAAAATTATTTATTAATTTTTTTATAATGTCTAATATTTTATTCATATATGTTTCGTACATACATTCAAATATGCAATAGAAAATAATAGGAAACTAATATATAATCATTTGTTAAAATAAATTAATATTATCAAGTGTAAAAGTTTTATTATGATTGTAAAAAAAATTAAAATACTAATAATTATTATGGAGTCATATTTAGAAAATAGTAAAAAGTCAAAAATTAAATAATCAATAATAAAATTGAAATTAAAATCATATTATGAGTGTAATAATAATATAAAAAAAAGATAAATATAATATAAATAATTCTAAAGTAAAGTTTAAAATTAATAGTGAGATAATAAAATTATAAAAGTGTTATTGAAATAAACATGTTTATAAAAATAACAAAGTAAGAATAATATTAAATGATATAGATATTACAAAAATAAAAAAAATATTATAAAAAATAATTGTGTAAATCACAACTAAGAAAAATATGTTGTTGAAATAGCAGAAAAATATACATATATTATTTAAAAATAAAAAATTCAATATATGATATATGATAAAAAAATTAAAAAATTAAATATTATAAAAAGAAAGAAGAATGGAACTTAAAAAAAGAAATGAAAAATGTCAAACTTAAAAGTTTGACATGTGGTCCAAAGGACCTTCTTTTCTAAGATAGTACATAGATGTAGGCTGTAAACAACTTTTTGCATTTTTTTTAAGTCAAGTGTTTGCAAAATGTTAAAACGTGGATAAAGACGTTTTTGTAGCTTTTGTATCAAGTCTTATTGCAAGTCTTCGGCCTTGTCGTTTTGGATAGGTTAAATATGTATGTTCCTTCCCATATTCCAACTTGTCAAATTTTTCTTTTCCTCTTCACGCATATAAAATTTCCCTAGTCGACAATAGGAAGGGAATTGTAAAATTATTTTGTTGAAACTTAGTTCAATAATAATAAAGAATATTAAAGTTAGCTCTTAATTAACAGCGATTTTACCTTCTCAATGTTCAAATCAAGACTTTTAAGGATAATTACGTATGTGTCACTAGAATCAAACACTTGTTAATATTAATTTAGGATCCGTTTAGAGTGATTTTTAGTCGTAAGTTTTAAAATTTTTAAAAATTATAACCATTTTTAGTTTTTAAAAATTAGTTTTTTTTTCTTTCTAATTTTTAGTTTCAAAATAAACTTACTTTGAAAATTTCTTATCCTCTTAAAATTAGTTTAAGAGTATATTTGTATGGTGACGGCAACAATAATGGTGGTGACAACAGTGCACAATGGTGATGATAACAGTAGCTCCAACGATACTAGCGGCAACGGGTTGTGCTGTTGAAGGTCACCCACATAAAGCGCCTAACATTCAGAGGGTTGAATGGCATCCTCTCCTTCCAGGATGGATTAAATGCAACACTGATGGTGCTGCTCTTGGTGTGCTAGGTAGGGCGGGTTGTGGCGCCATTTTTCGTAATCATAGAGCTGAGATCTTGGGCTATTTTGCTCTCAATTTGGGAATTAAAAATGCTCTTTACGCAGAAATCATGGTTGCTATTAACGCTATTGAAATAGCTGTTAAAAAGGGCTGGTCTAATTTGTGGCTGGAATGCGACTCCATGTTGGTGGTTGAAGCTTTTAAAAAGCTGCACATTGTCCCTTGGAAGATTAGAAATAGATGGATCAACACTGTGCAGATTACTAAATCTATGAATTTTTTGGTTAGGCACATATATCGTGAGGGAAATACTTGTGCAGATAGGCTAGCTTCTCACGATATCTCTTTAGAAGTATTTTGTTGGTGGGACAATGTCCCCCCTTTCATCTCTCTTCATTTTGTAAATGATAGACAGTCTCTCCCTGCTTACAGGTTTAGATAGAGTTGTTTGCTGCATGGGTTTGGTTTTTTGTCCCCCCATGATTTGTACTTGGCCTTTGCCTTCTTTTTATTTATTTATTGGTGTGCAGCAAGCTGGCAGTTGTGTTGGTGGTGCCAACGTAGTTGGGATCACGTCCGCAACTGTTTAGTGACGTCTTGCCCCTTTTTCTAGGTAAAAAAATACTAGCGGCAGTGGCATAAGCATGGTGTTGACGACGGTGACAACATTGGTGATAGTTATGCTGACAACTGTAAAGGTGTTTTGAAGCTAAATATAAACCATTTCAACTACATTTTAGCCACACAAGTTTATATTTTGAAATTTGTATTTGAAAATAAAAAATCAGAAACTTGCCATCACCTCAAACTGACCCTTAGGTGTTTGAAACTTCATTTTATTTTATAAAATTATAGATAAATTAATGACATGATCTTAAAAATTAAATATCCATGACTTTGAAATCTGTAGATATAAAGAAAAATTGTTTGCCCTGAGCTCACTCATAGTTGCTTATTATCAAGAAAACAAGATGTACATATCTTAAGAAAAAAAGTGTAATTTTTTTATTCATAGGAATCGAAGATAAGTACCAGAAGATTTATAATAAGTCACACACTCTGCTCAATCAATGAGCTAGACCTCCTTAATTACAAGTGAGGGGGGCGTTTACTTGTACTTTTATTTCCTGTTTTCACTTCTTAGTTATAAAAATGTTACCTTATTTTCAATATGTTTTTTGTTTTCAAGAATTTGTACATGGACAGAGAAAACTAACAAAAGTTGTTTTCAATATTTTCTGTACAAATCTTTAAAAATAAGAAATAAATTAAAAATAAGATGACATTTTTGTAATTAAAAAGATAAAAATAAAAAATAAAAACAGAAAATAAAAATGCAAGTGAACGCCCCTTAGTTTTCTAAATTAAAAGCATATGGTATGATCCTCCATTAGTGTTAAATCCACATTTGTCTTTCAATAATAATTAATATATTCTAAGGACAATATTGACATTTGCTCGAACATAAGATTTTTCTTAAGACGGATTTATCTCTATATATATATCCCACTTTCCAACCAATCCTCACATATTGTAGAGCAATCTAAAGTTTGAATATATACGCTTTAGCATTGTATACTTTTTGCTTTTAAGATGGCTTACTTTAAGAAGGTTGTCATAAGCATGGTTTTACTATTTGTGCTTCTCTTGTCAATGAATCTGGCAACAGCAAGGGTGCCCCTTTGGATATCAGAGCCTCTCAAAGCACGTAAGTGACCCAGCACCCTTACAACAAATTATTAAATCTTTGAAATAGAATTAATTAATGTTTCTAATGTAGCAAGAGTCAAGATTGAGTGCTTCAAGTTTCAATTGCTTTTTTTTTTTATTATTATTTATTCTAAAAATCTTTAATTTCATTAATTATTTGTATTCTTTTGTTTAAATAATATTTTATGTGGGTTACTGATTATTGAGTTTTAATATTGTTTGGGAACCATTAAGATGGACGCCTCCTTCTTAGTGAAGCTGCTCCACGAGGCCACAATTATATAAATAATCCATGAGGAGTGAAGACCCGATTAATCGTGGTGGCAAAAGCAAGTTGAATACCAAAACATAATCAAACCAGACAGAGGCAGAGCACTTGGGTTTCATGGAGAAAACGTGTTGTGTAGAAGCAGATATAACAACTGCATATATATTATTAAGTTTTATTAGTTTGTTTTGGAATGATGATTTCCTTTGAGTGTCATTAGTTATATTATTAAATTAAACTGCACTGCCTTATAGTATTTCATAAATTTTTCTTTCGGTTTCTATGTATCACAGCCGTTACCATACCATTTTCGTTTTATCTCTAATAATAAGGTGTGCTCATTAATCTTCAACTTCTTATAATTACACCCATCCAATGGAATATATCCAAATTTGTGTTGTTACTTGAAATGTTGTACGTGACTGCACTCGATCTTTTAAGTGTTGATGGCAGAAATTTGTTTTAAGAATCGAAGTGTTTTTGATTCACGAATAGATGAATTTTTACTAACAAATATATTTTATTCATGAGATTTTTTTTTGAAAAGCTAAAAGATTATTAATAAAGAGCATAAGACACGCCCATTAAGCAATGAAATTACAAAACGTTCCAGGGCATATCAGATCAACACATGAATATAGCATCTCCATGCTTATATACATGTTACACCCATGTGCCATACAATTACTACCAAGCTTGATTTGATATAATACCTCACAACCAGATTCATAAGCCTCGTGCCTCCTCCATACTTTATTGAAAAATGCGTTCTTACTAACAAAATAACACGTGGATAAGCACCTTCTAGCTAGTGACTATCCCGAGATTGAATGTGCATGAATGTCTGCACTAGTATTCTCTGTCACTCGGGACATTGACATAGAGCACTTTGCTCCATTATCCGCATCTATACTTTACAACTACCTTCCATGTCCATACAATTAACCATACACCCACCTAGTGGTGGAACTACGTATGTTTCAAGGAGAGCACTTGCACTCCCTCACTTTTTAAAAACTACATATAAATATCTTAAATATGTATATTTTGTCCTTTCTAATTTTGTATATTGGAATCTCCTGGCTTAATTTTCTGCTCCTTTTATACTAATAATTATTAATTCTTATTTTTTTAAATAGATTGTCTCCCTAACTTAGGGTCCTTGATCCACCACTGCACCCACCACGTACATTGCATAATTCCTCAATAGACATAAGCAACTTACCATCCCATCAACACCTATTTCTTTGCCGCCTCTGAATATATGCATTACCAGTAGTTAAATACAACTCGCACCAGCCTACACTCCACACGAGTCCCACCACACAATGTATTTCTGTACCCCACACTTCCATACACCCCACACAATATCATACTTTTTGGCCTTAATACTATTGCTTTCCTATATCCCAATACAACATTTCCATATTTTGTCAGGCCATCTCACACATTCAACGTACGCTGACCACACACGCCACCAAGTTCATGAGTATTTGGGCTAAGAGTGATGCATTACTGATTCTTGAATTGAATCAATTGGTCACTAAAAGGGGTTGAATCGTGACAAAACAACTAATCAGGCTATTTTCTGCACAAAGCACGTTTACTTCTCAAGTTTTTTCTTGCTTGGAAATTAGAAGATTTTGCGGAGTACTACTTTTCCTTCTTAAGTACTTAGATAAGAGAATAATACAAAGTAAAATCTTCAAGTAAACTTGTATATTGCTGCTTCAGAAGCTACTCATAAAAATCTCAGATTTTGTTACTTAACATATTTTGGTTTTCATTTTTCTTTAGATGTTGTTTCTGAATGATAAAATTGTTTTATAAAAACATTTTGATAAAATATCATAATAAAGTTTTAACAAACAGGTTTTTCTAAAACAAAATTGCAGCAATAGAAATAATTGAGAATTAGTAAAGAAGGAAATAACACACCAAGGATTTATACTGGTTTACTCTAACATAGGATATGTCTAGTACCTACACCTGTAGGCTTTCTCCACTAAGACTAAGCACTCAACTATGGTATTCTTTCTTTCCTGAAGCCTCCACGGGCTCTTAGACAACTAGTATTATAAACCTCTGCAGGCTCCACACCAGTATTCTTTCGGAAAAAAACTCTCCAGACTTCACCCAAGTATTCTTTCAAAAAGCCTCTATAGGCTCCAAACCCAAAGTAGCAACTACTACTTGACTCATATAGCATATGTTGTGTTCACTCTAAACTTCAGAAGCAGCAATCCCCTGACTACTCTTCTAAGTTCTTCCCTTTAATCTTAGGGGATGGACACTACACCTTATGGAGTACCTTCTACTGAGGCTCATCGTATGAAGGTGTTTACAGACACTCCTACGAATTTAGCTCTACTTGGCTCCACCTAGAGTGTTTTTGGCTAAGGAAGTTCCTTCTTGTAACACCCCAAAAATTACAACCCAGTAAGTAGAAAAGTGAGCGATTTAATTAGGAATTGATGAGAGTTAATTGTTCGTTTTAAATAAGAAAAATATATGTTTTGAGTAATTAAATATAGTTAGTGATTAATTGAGTAAATAAAAAAAGATGGAAAATAAAACAATAAGAGTATTTCCTTATAATGGTCAAGTAGAAAAATTTATAAAATCAAAGATATAAAATTTTTTGTAGTTACTGCATCTGTGCAAATTGTCTGTAAGTTCTATGTAATTAAATTGTCTATGTTATTTTAGTTAACTAGTAAGTTGCAGTGTAGTACGTATTTAAATACTCAAAATTGTCTGTGATTGATTGTCTGAAATATCTGCTAGTAATTAATTGAGCTATGATTAATTACTAGTAGTAAATATTTAAAATATCTATTGCTAAGTATTAATTAATTTATTGGCTGCAAACTGGTTTTAATTATTTTAAATTCTAGTAACTTGCACATCAAGTTACTTCTTATAAAATTTATCTGTGAACAATTTCTTTACAGAGAAAATTTTATTTGAGCAACTAGCATTTATTTTAACACACAAAGTTTTATAATATTTCTAGAATTAAAGTTTTTATCTTCTAAGATTTCAAGAGCATAACTTTATAATAACACAGTGTAAAATTACACTGTGTAAACTAAACTCGGGTACTAAAACTCCCAAATTACCTAAACCTAACACCTAGAACATGCATGCAAGCTCCCTAAACAACACCTAATCTCTCCCTAACCACATCATCTCCACATGTCCCTCTCTCTCTCTTAGTCACTCACTTCATGCAAGCTAAATGTTTAACACCTAAACTCACCCTTAATCAACACCTCACCCTACCTAGACAACACAACATCCACGTCTCTCTCTCTTTCTCACTCCCTAATCTCCACTTAATTTCCTTCTCCCACACTCCACTCCTTCCCTTCTCACACAAGACACCACACAAACTTGGCAAGCAAGTAGAAGAAAAATATCTTTCCTTTCACCACAACACAACCCCACGGACACAACACACACACCCCCACAAAACCTCATTCTCTCACTCATTCACTCACAAAACCCAACAACTTAGCAACTAAGTTTCCATTAGAAACCTCTATTCTCTCTCCTCCCCTTCTCTTGGCCGAGAGCTCCTAGCTAGCATGGGAGGCCATTGTTGCTTTGTTTTGGAGCCTTGCATGTGACCATTGGAGGCTCCCTTCTCATCACCATCACATGGTCTTCCTTTCTCCTTCCTTTTCACCTTCATCTTCTCTTCCTCTCGACTGAACCAAAAATCAAAGGTAAGGGGGACTCTTTGTGAACTCACCTACCTTTATGTTGTAATGTGATTGAGGGTTGGGGATCTCAACCACAACATGTGTAACACTGTGATTTTTCGTAATGTATTATAAGTGATTTAATTAAAATGTAAGAGAAATTAAATTCAAATTTTGTCATGTAATGAGTTAATTAATAAATGGAATGAATTGTTATGTGCTGTTGGATGTTTAGTGAGTTTCAATGATTTTTAGATCTTATATACTTACTTCTATGTGAATTCTTGTAAAGAAGATTTGCAGAAATATAGTTTGAAAATCATTGGATAGTGTAGAAAATACACCGAGAAAAGTGACAGATGTATGAAAAAGAAATTAAATTTAAATCATGTTATTTAATGAACTATATAAATAAAATAGATTTTTTTGTTTATGTGATTATTGTGTGTTTAGTAGTTTTCGTAATAATTTATGCTTTACGTGAGTTTTTGTTATAGAAAAAGGGGTGTGAGGTTAGAAAAATATGGGTACGAATAGCAAAAGTCAAAATTTTATCTTTCTGTCATTTCCTCATTTCTTCTTCTTATCTGATCCTTCCTTCTCCCCTCAGCTGAACAACACATAGCCACACCTCCATTGAAACTTCATTTCAAGCTCTTGGATGCATCACCTAGAGGCCCCAAATAAATAAGTTTGTTTGGAGATTCTTCACCCTCTCCTCTTCCTCTTTCACATGAGTTGCCTAGTGTGGTAAGGGGATTCTCTTTTGTGGACTCAAGGTGGCTGTTAGTTGGGGGTTTCAGCACCCATAGCATGTATGCCTCCATTGAACTGAAATATTGCTTTGGTTGTTTTGTTTTGGGCTGAAAATGGTGTTTTTGGGGGAAGGCATTCTCTTGGCTGGAACTGGGATCTTTGGGAAAGTTTATTCTAAATATCTTTTGCTTCAGATTTTTCGTGGGATGGCTCCTAATACTAAGGAGACCATGCCCAATTTTTGTTAGAAATTATAACTTAGCTTTTGCCAAAGTTTTGAACTCCAAATCGAAAGTGGCAGTGGCTGTTTGGTTCGTCCAACTCTGGACAACCCCCACAGTTTTGCGATTTTTGAGGTTGAGTCCCCTTAAGCAAAGTCTCAAGTTTGAGTCATGTGGATGAAAAAAATGTAATTGGGAGGGGAGACCTTACTAAAGGTGATCAGCCAGGTTCCTAGTAGAGATTAGTCATCAGCAATACTGGTGGATACTCCACACTATTATCATGGTGAAAAAAAACACTTATTTTAAAAAAATGACATTGATTATTAATAACTGTTATGCAATAAAATGTATTTGACAATTTTAAAAATAAATATATTCATCATATTTTCTATTTTTAAACAGATAGCTTTTTTATGATTTGAAATTTAATTTTTTTTACATATTTTCCACATTTATGACATTATTTTTTTTTTAAAATCAAAATAGTTACTTTTAAGTTCTTTCACATTGAAATTTTTACTTTTTTTCCCCTCAAATCTCAACTTTTTATTCTTTTAAATTAACGTGATATATATTTAAAACTAAAAAAAAAACTTTATTAGTGGCACTTATTTTCTAGTGGGCAACATAAATTGCCAAAAAATAATGTGGTTTCTAGCATATACATTAACCACCACAATTTGATCTTCTTTTTTACATGTCTTTTTAATGACTTCAATATTTTAAACTTAGTCTTGCTTAAGAGACTCGTATTTGTGCATACACCGAAATTTTGTCTTGAAATCCCTCTCGCTATATTTAAGAAAAGAAAAATCCAATAACTCTAAAAAATTTGGAAACCCTATTTTCTCTTCTCTCTCTCACCCTCCCTCAGGCCAGCCGCCGCCATCGATTCCAGCCACCATAGTAATCGTTTTCTAGATCTAAACCGATAGAATCCCTCCTCTCGTTAATCTCTATTTAAGCCCTATGAAAATTTCCCCCAATAAAAGCCTTGACTGAGCCCTAGCTATAATCTTCATAAACATTTAGGCCACCACAATAAGCATCTTACAAATCTACTTCGATTAAAGCCTTCCTCGTGTTAACCGCAACAAAACCATATACTTTTATCTTATTTTGGAAGTTCCACTAAAGGCCTCACTGCATTTTTTCGGTAACTCCTCGATAAACTCTCCTCTATTTTCCGTTTCTCTTGCAACCTCTTTCTTTGAGATCTATGTTTCATCTTATCCCTATTTGGTTATTTGTATACATTTCTCTTTGGTGATCGATAATTGTCATTAATGCATTAATTTCATGATTATATGATATATTCTTAGTTTGAAATGAATGTGTTTATGCTTTTGGAGGAAAAAACTTTTCAAGATCTATGAATTTGGTAAGAAAAATGAAAAATCCACAAATAAATGTGCAAATAGACCTTAGGAATTGCTTCCCTAGAAGAATTGCACAAGGGTTTGGTCTCAAGTGAGAAAGATGTAAGTCGTGCCTCATATGCTTCAAGGTTTTACACTATAATCTTCATTTTTCATGTCTGCATTGGGTATATTTACCTATTCCTAATTTTAATTTTGCTTAGCTAGCAATTGGTAATTCAAATTGGCAAGTGATTTACAAACTAAAACAAAAAAGTAGGTTTTTTTTTTCTTTCTCAACAAGTTTATCATTCGTAATAACAACCACTTTGGAGGAATCAACAAGTTTTTTGGGCCAAGTAGTAGTAATAACTACTCAATAGGAAATAACATTAGCACATCCTTTTGGGGATCTAAGAATAGCCAAGTTTCTCAAGTGAGAGATGAAGATTATTTTCCTCATGGGCAGATCCTGGATGTTCCAAAATTAAGAGCATTTAGTTTGGTAGAATTGAAGGCATCCACCAAAAAATTTAGAGCTGACATTGTGTTAGGAGAGGGGGTTGGTAAAGTATACAAGGGTTTGATTGAGGATAGAGCACCAAAAAAAAAAAAAAGAGGTGAGGGGTTGACTATTGCCATCAATAAATTGAATTATGGAAACAAGCAAGGAGTTGCAGAATGGCAAGTATTGGAATTAATAACTCTTCAAAATTAGGATCCCACCTTTTATTAGTATGTGGCTTCTATTTTTTATATTTATATTGATACTTCTTCTTTTTTTTTTGTACAATCATAGGTGAAATTCTTAGGCAGACTTTCTCATCCCAATCCTATTAGGTTGTTGGGATATGAGCGAGAGGATAGTGAATTGATCTTTGGTGCTTGACTTTATGCATCGTGGTAGCTTGGATAGCTACCTAGTTGGAAGCAAGAGTTGTAACTATTGATAGCAGAAAATTGTTAAATCCTGGGACACCCCCTAAAAAAGCACACCTTTCCCAGCTATCATGTTTAACAAATTGGGGAAATTGATTATTCATTTTCACTAATCTATGCTCTATTATATCGAATCTCTTCAGCGCCAAGTTGATATATTTAATTTGTTTCTAAGTTGCATTTCTTTTTACCTTTTAAAAAGTAAGTTATAAGTAAGTTCATGTCTCACAAAAGGTGCTATAGATCTAATTACCATCGCTATTGTCTGCAATCTCCTCAAAGGATAGGGTCAATATCACTTACATGTGAGCTTAAAGTAGTTTAAATCTTTCTTTTGTCTTTATTTTTAATTTACTTGGCATTATGGTAGTTAATTCCTCCCTTGCCTTCAAATACAACATATTTTAATCAATGAATGTACTTACCATTCTTTCCTTTCCTACCAAAATGTATAGGTGGTTTGTGGCATACACATGTTGTGATGCATGTGAAAGATTATTTATGAAAAGGAACTATTGGTCCTCTTTGTTCGAAGGTTTGCATCTCTTCCTAATCTTCTTTTAGTGAATGGTCCTTAAAATTATAGCATTAAATTATAAAGATACTGGCATTCTTTGTTGGTCCTTTGTATGATGAAGTGTGTAATATGTTGAATACTTTTTGGGGAACTTGGTTTATGTTAAAAATTTTGTATACTAGTGAGAAAGAGAGAAATTGTTTTCCATTCATATTTTCTCTTATTGAAGGAGTTGACCCTTTTACTGAACCACTAATCCTTCTGTTGTAAGAACCTAAGTTGTATTTATTCTTAAAAGTTTTGTAATTGTGACTTGGTTTTTTCATTAGTTGTGAAAGGAAAATATGACTTATCTAGTAAAAACTATATATAACTTAGGCAAATAGGAGAAAAACACATTATCAATCAAACATCCGTGATACATTAAGTTGTTAATAATAATGCTTCAATGTATTTACAACCCATTCAATTCGTAAAATAAAACTTAGAACATAAATCCTATTAGGGTCTAAGGCCAACTCCTCTACCCATGGCTAATGTCACACCCACGAGCAAGAGTTCCTACTCCCCCTTACCTTGAATGACGAAGATGCAACAACGATCAAAGCAACACTCCTCCGAATCACGACTCTGACGATGCTCTATGCGAAGGTTTTCCCAAAGGTCCTATGGTGATGACACAATTTTTCCAAGGAAGCGAGAAAAAAGTCTTAGATTTTAGGTTTGGAATAAAAAGGAGACAACTTTTAGCCTGTTAGGTTATAAGCACAAGACCCACTAAAGGGAGGAAAGACCCCATGTCACAAAATAGAGCCAACCATGATAATTAATAAAATGTACTCATTCTTAGCCCATTAAATTTATAAAACCCATTTTTAATACTCATACCCATATTTTTCAAATTATTTATTTAATTTATAAAAACATTTTCACACACAGACGCACGCACACACAATTATTGGAGTGTTATATATTGTCTCTGTAAAAACTATAGATAGCATTTAATATGTGAGTTGTGACTCGCTAAGAGTCCTTTCTTACTTGCAAGCACTTTCCACAATCAAGTGCAAGGTCCACGAGTACCATTGATGTTAATTAATAGTAACAATTGTAATTTGGATTTCAAGATATAGTTTTACTTTTTCCTCTTTTTGAGTGACTTGACACTAGCTTTTGACTAGACCTCAATTGTGGGATGAACCACTATTGCTTATGGTTAATAGATATGCCTTTGCTTTCGCAACTATTGCTCCCTTCACTTTTGTTCTCTAGAGGTACCTATTCCTTTGTTTCTTTATATTCCATTCTTATATGGTTGTGATTAATCAGTATCTTGAAATCCAAATTACAATTGTTATTAATAGTTAACATCAATGGCACTCGTGACCCTCGCGCTTGAGATTGTGGAAAGTGCTTGTGAGTAAGAAAGGACTCTTAGTGAGTGACAACTCACATATTGAATGCTATTTATAGTTTTTACAAAGACAATATATAACACTCTAATAATTGTGTGTGTGTGTACGCACGTGTGAGCATGTGCATGTGCATGTGAAAATGTTTTTATAAATTAAATAAATAATAATTTAGAAAATATGGGTATGAGTATTAAAATTAGGTTTTATAAATTTAATGGGCTAAGAACGAGTATGTTTATTAATAATCATGGTTGGCCTTATCTTGTGACATGGAGCCTTTCTTCCCTTTAGTGGGCCTTGTGCTCATAACCCAATAGGTTAAACGTTGTCTGCTTTTTATTCCAAATCTAAAACCTAAGACTCTTTCTCACTTCCTTCAAAAAATTGTTCTGACACCATAGGACCTTTGGGAGAACTTTCGCACAAAGCAACGTTAGAGTCGTGATTCGGAGAAGTGTTGCTTCGGTCGTTGTTGCATCTTTGTCATTCAAGGTAAGGGGGACTGGGAACTCTTGCTCGTAGGTGTGACATTAATTAGCCATGGGTAAATGAGTTGGCCCTAGACCCTAATAGAATTTATGTTTTGAGTTTTATTTTACGAATTGGATGAGTTTTGAACATGCTGAAACATTATTATTAATGGCTTGATGTATCATGAATGTTTGATTGATGATGCGTTTTCCCCCTTTTTACCTAAATTAGGGATTTGATGGTTTTAGAGAAATTATGTATGATTAAAGAGTTTATAGAATAGATTATAGGGATTTTAGGGACAATTGTATGATTGACGAATTGATTTGGAATTATATATTCTTGCCTTGAAAAGGATTAGAAGCATGTTAAGAACTGATCTTAGACCCTTAGGAGTGATATTAAATATTTGGGGGATTAGAAGGCATTGAAAAACAAAGTCCGACACACACGCATGGATATGCTAGGCACTACCCCCTTCAAAAATGAAGTATGATGTGGTGTATAGGCATGTCAAGTCTGGCACGGGCATGCCATGTAACGCCCAACTACTTTCTAGATTGATGATTGTCCCCATAAACCAACACAAGAATTTTCAGCGTGCTTTGCCCTCACTCACAAGACTTCCTAGGAAAATTCCCATGAGGTCAAGCATTCCAAAATTGCTCCAAGTCAAGCACGCTTAACTGTGGAGTTCTTAAGTGATGGGCTACCAAAAAGTAAATGCATATTGCTAGTATAGGTAGTACTTATCAATTCCTTTAAGTCATCTTCAGCTGTACAGTCCTTTACCTACACAGTCTTTAGATCCCTTTCATTCTGGTGTATATTCGATTCATTCATGTATCCCTCCCGCTGGAAGACTGCTAGGAATCATTCCTTATTTGCCTCATATCTTTTACACTAGTAATCATTCCTCACCCTCGTTAGCACCCGGGATGTTATATGCCCTCCAGCTTTCGCTTGATTTGTCCTCAAACTGCACTATACTGGGAGAAAGGCCTTGCCCTGACACCACTTGTAATGCTCGACTACTTTTTGGATTGATGATTGTCGCCGCAAACTAACATAAGACTTTTCAATGTGCTTTGGCCACTCACACGCTTCCTAAGAAATTTTCCGAGAGGCCACCCATCTCGAAATTGCTCCAAGTGAAGCACGCTTAATTATAAGATTCTTAAGTGATAGACTACTGAAAAGTAAATGCATCTTGTTAGTATAAGTAGTACTTATCAATTCCTTTAACCTGTCCTCAATTGTATAATCCTATACCTGTATAACCTATGGATCCCTTTCATTCTGGTGTATATTCGATTCATTCATGCATCCCTCTTGTTGGAAGCCTACCAAGAGTCGCTCCTTGTCCATGCCTTATCTCTTTTTCACCAGTGATCAATCCCCCCTCGTCAGCGCTCGGGATGTTACATGCTAGGCAATGCCCCCTTCGAAAACAAAGTCTAACACAGGGCACGAATGTGCCTAGTCTCACATGGGCGTGCTAGGCTTTACCCTATGGTGCACGGGCATGCCCAATTTTATTTTATTTTTTTTGCTTCAAGGAAGTTCCAAATGACTAGCCTAGTCCTCATTCAATCTTAGGTAGCATGTGTAACTTTTGGTTGAGCTTCTTATTCATGACTTTTCGTATCTTTCGACCCTTCTCTTGTTAGAGGACTTTCAATGACTTGTAAGCATTCTTCAGAGTTGTGCGTGTGTATTGATGTGTTGTATTGTTGAACTATGTTTATGTGCCAGTGATGATTATGATCAAATGTATAAAAGCCTAATACTTGGTGCAATTGTGTGCTTATGAAATGTATATTGCATGAGTCTTGTAATAAGAGATTAAGATTGGGATATAGCTGGATATCATTGAGATAGGTGACCTAGCCTACGAGATGGCAAGAATGGGCTTGGGTGGTAGTTCAATAGTGAGTGACCTAGCCTATAAGGGGTGAGAATGGGCTCACTTGTGTGTAACGAGAAGTCTAGTGGACTAGTGTTTGTTTGAGATATGACATGCATCATTGTATAGAGCTTGGAGTTAGTGTGACACGAGCTGGATTATGGAAGTCATGACAGTTTTTAGCATAGACCTTGAGGGTTTTAAAGACTTGGTGTGGAAACCCCAATGGCCTATGATGATCCCATAGGATTGAGGCGTACTTCAAAAGTTAGGTAACCTTAACTAGTCACTGAATGGATATTATTCTAGTGTGGTGTAATATATACCGAAGGCATCAATGTCATTGATATATACTTCTTATGGGTAGACATATGTGCTCCTAGATTATTTCAAGAGTTAGAGTTGGTACCACATGACATATGGAGTAAAGTTAGGATGACATTGCATTACATGTGAATATGATGGTTGTACTAATATAGTCGAGGACCTCTCAACTAAGTAATAGATTATAAAGAATCCACGAACCTTGATAAGACCAAATACATGTCAGCCACTCGAGTATGTCTCGACCTTAATCTAATTTGTGAAGATTTAGGGGATTAGGTTATCTTAATCATCATCTTAGCACCATCAGGTAATCTTGGATTATATTCCCTTAATCAAAAGGTATAGCCAAAGGATTTTGAGGCCCTTAAATATGTACATACAAAGGGTTAGATTCTCGAGGTAACACACACTGTTCATTCTCATTTATTACTTCTTTTACTATATAAGGTATCCTATTGACTTGAGCGTCAGAGTGTGTAACAACCTAACTTCGTTACAGATTTGTTATACTAAACATTCAACTAATTACTATTATCATATGAAGTACGTATAAATTTTTCACATTTCAATACATGTATATGTACCTACTTTTCTATATAAAATATCCATCATCACATCATAAAAGTGTAATATACAAAATTACAATTTGCATATACGCAGGCACATATAATGTCAAACAAAAGATCACCTTACAGAGAATATTCTCCACAATCCAAATATAGATACATTACTCCTAAGCTGGTCCCCATAATATATATACATGTAAACTAGAACAAAAGTCCGTAGAACCGGGGGATTGCCCAATCTTAGGATCGTCCAATCCCAAGAACAGAAGGGTCGTCCAATCTTCAATCGTGGCTAGCATGAGAGCCTGTACCATCACTGCTACCTGCTCCCATGTCAACCACGCGATCATTGCAGTAATACAATACCAACACAAATTGCAAGGGTAAGCTTCTTTTAAAGAAAAAGATAGAATATACACAAAATACAATCAACATCATTCACACTAAACATTCAGTTCATGGCATATGTCATTCCAGACATCAATATCAATATGAACTATTATGTTGACTCGACTCCATGGAGATTTCAACAACTTTTGGGAGGTCCCCAAAGGCCCCATCCCCTACCATAGTCTCCACTTAGACCATTCAGGGAGTCCCTTGAGCTACCATGTGGAGGAAGTGTGGATTTAATCGAATATAGACAAGTGTGGGTATTGGCTTACCTCTGTCAAGTTTGCAAAACCTTCCATCTATAGGAATTCGCCCACTTGTCTATTCTATATGCCCACCATTGGCCACCACGAAACCCTCCAGTACTAGGTTGAGAGCCTAACTAGCACCCTCAACTTACGTGCCTACCCACATGCAATATCATGCACAAACAAACAAATCTGATTGCCACACATTCCCTCTATGTTATAAATTCACCATTTTTCTCAAACTACGCTTATGAACCCCTCTGGCAGTTCAATAAGCACAAATAAGGCATTCTCACACCTCAAGTCATTACTCATAACTCAACATCAACTTTAACCAAAAATGTGAATTTCCTAACATAGTTCTAGAATCAAAGTAGTGGCATATCCAACATCATCATTCGTAACAGGACTAGGTTCTGGTCTTTTGCAAATCACACCCTCAGCATTTTACAACCATCGTGACTGGACGTCAGACTTTACTCAACCTAAGGTACCGCTGGATGCGGTCATTAGACACTAGGTCATTAGATGTTGGTCACTTGACACTAAGTCATTGGATGTTGGTCTTATACAATGAGGTCATTGGACGCTGGTCTTATACAATGAGGTCATTGGACGCTGGTTTTATACAATGAGGTCATTGGACGCTGGTTTTACTTGTAGTATGGGTAACTGGATGATGGTTTTCTTTGAACGAGGGGTCTTCTGTAGAGCCCAGAACCTTTCAAAACCCATTACGAACACATGTTTCAAAGATTTTGAAACCATTTTCCACTACATACAATATCATTCCACAACACAACATGTTATCACAACAAACTCAGCTCAAATCATTAAAAACATTAAGAAAGCAAAATTATCATATCACAAAACAAGTCTTTAAAACAATCCAAACAGAAACAGAATTCAAATATACTACTACCAAATCATTTCAAACCAATATGAAGCTTCCCTTACCTAAATCTCTTGACTCAGACTCTGAAGAAAAGTTGGAAAGGAGAACTTTGAGGTTCTTGAGTGATCTGTCCTCAAGTTTTGTTACAGAATCTACTAGGAGACACCTAAATCAACATCAACATAAACTTAAAATCAAGATTTCTCTCATCTCTTAAAATATGACCAAGACCTATTTCTCATGTTCTTGGAAAGAGATGAGAAACTTACTTAGAAATCAAGAATAATGAAGAACTGGACTTACCAACTTAAAATCAACTAAGAAATCTCTAGGAAAGAAGTAATCAAACTTCAAGATGTGGCAGGAATCCAACTCTCACTCACGGCAAGAAAGACTTAAGGAAGAAGAAAGATAAGAATGAAGGATAAGAACATAGGAAATGGAAGATATAGGAAGCTTGGCACATTTATCAATGAGATTTGCATGAAATTTTGCTATTTGTCTCCACCCTTCCTCTAAGGACACCCCCTTCTCTTATTATTTTCTTCTACCACTTACGAAACTCGCGTAAAAATCTCGAAAATCTACCAACACATACTCTAATTCCAACAACTCTTGAAAACCTACAAATAATACCACAGCACATAACACAACGTAGAACTTAAGTTAATCATTATATTAATTCAACATGATTTAAATTTAATTTCCTCTTGCATTATTAGTCAAACACTTACTCATACAGTTAGGAAAACCCACAACATTACAGAGTGCCTTTGTAGGTACTTCCCCTCATCGGCCTTATCACGAAGATTGAAGGAATAATGTGACAAAGGTTGGACGAGAAGCTATCGGTATGACGAAGAGAAAAAAAGTACCTAAACACCCTACGCAAGTACATTTTGGTGCTCACCGTGGGGCTCAAACTCACAACCACTAGGTTAAGAGCCTTGTGATCTACCACATCGTTGAAGGGAGTAACATTAAGTTGGTTCACAAGGCTACCCCCAATTATTATTTTTACACATGTAATTAACCATGTACGATAAAATTCCAAAAAAGTCACTAAGCTAAGTCACTGAGATTCTGCATTAGAAGCCTATGATAGAATTCCAAAAAGTGATGTTTAGATATTTCTTAGAGTTAGCTATGATAGTTTGGATGCTAATGAGAAGGAAATATTTCTTGACATAGCTTGCTTCTTCAAAGGATGAACTCTGTGATATGTTACGAATATGCTTGAGGGAAGAGGTTTTCATCCAAAATTTGGTATGAGAGTGTTGAGAAAAATCTCTCATTAAAATGGATAGATATGATGGTAAATTTGTGCATAATGGTTAAATTGTGATAATGCATGACTTGATTCAATAAATGGGAAAAGAAATAGTTAGAGAACAATCAAAGTGGCCTCAGAAATGGAGTAGGTTGTGGTTTTATAAGGACATTGTTTGCGTTTTGGAGAAGAATACGGTACGTAAGAATCATTTACCTGTGCCTTTCCATCTCTTTCATTACATCATTAGTTGAATTTGTAGTGTATATAATGATTCTTAAGCCTTATTAATAAGAACCAAATCAGAAATATTATAATTTGTAACTTCTAAGTTTTGTGGTTCCTTGCTTTTGGCTTTAAAGTAAAATGATGAAATTGAAGCCATGATGTTGGACATGCCAGAAGATTAAGAAGTGCAATGGAATCCAAAGGTGTTTGGAAAAATGAAAAACCTACAGATGATTCTTATAAAAAAGAATCCTAGCTTTTTAAGAATCCCTAAAGATCTCCCAAATTGATTAAGAGTGCTGGAATGGTGGAGACATCCGGTAGCTTCATTACCATCTAATTTTCATTATAAGAATCTTGTCATACTCGACTTGTCATACAGTTGCTTTAAATGTGACAAACCTCTTCAGGTATGTGCAATTAATTATAAGTGATGGAACATTTATTTACTTTTTGGTTATTAAACACACTACAATTGACTCTTAAAATTATTAATGTATAGTCATTATTTTGCAGAATTCAAAGGTTTTGAGACACTTGATTCTCATAAGTTATAAGAAAATAAGACGTATACCTGACATGTCTGTTTTCCAGAATTTGACAGAATTGTGTGTTTGTGAATGCACAAATTTGATTAAGATTCATGATTTTGTTGGGTATTTACATAATCTTCAAAGGTTTTGTGCTGAAGGATGTACCAAGCTCAAGATTGGTCCATATATGTGACATAAAGTTAACATCTCTAGAGCATTTTTGTCTTTTGGACTACAGCAGTCTTGTTATGTTTCCAGAAATATTGGCACAAAGCACATTTGATATGCAACAACTTTAGTCAACCCCAAAATCCCATTAGGCTTGGAAATTGCGAAACAACCTCTGAATTATGTGTATAGCAGTTCAGATTCGCAAGAACAGGCATGCACTATTGATTGCTCGAATGAGCAAGGTAAAATGTCTTTAATCCTTCTTCTTTGTCATTTTTGCTCAGTTTAGTTTTGCTTCTATCAATATTATATGCTTTGGTCTAGGTGAAGCATTTCTAGATCAACAAGCAATGGTTCCAAGTTTTGCTGAGATGGAAAATGTTAAGGTCCAAGAAGAAGCGCGGACATTGATATCAGAAGTTGCAATGGACTATGGAGTTCACTCATCAGAGTATAGACTACACTACAGTACATTGGAGCAAATATGAAAATTGAGTCTGCAACATCCGAGTGGTATAGAGTTGATGAAGTAGAAGCATGTTTGGAAACTAAGAGGAACCAGTTCAGCAAAGCATTGGCAAAGTCAACCAGGATGAAGAAGATTGCTGCAGAGTGAGAAGGAGAGCAATTCAAGTAGAATTTCTTTGCACCTTGTCTATGATACATGAAAGTAAAATTATTTTCAATTGAAATTGTTGTTGCATTAGGTCTCATTTTCAGTATTTATTATGTTACTATAAGTCACTTGTGAATATACACACATAACTATGGAGTAATTGGGATTTTAGAGACTTGATTTACGTTATTGTGATCTCATTTTCCAATTTAAACAACTATCCTTTTGGACTGGTTCAACATTGATCTAGCCACCTTTCTCAGTTCTCACTTATGCAATTCATGTTTCACACTAGACTCCCTACCCATCACTTTGTTAATTACTTAATTTTATTTAAATAATAACCTTCCATCAGTAAGCTTTCATTACTCTCATTCAGTACACGTGATTACTCAACTCTCTTTGCTCTTCTTTTAGTCATGGTGTTTCCTCCGTCTTCTATGTTTCACCTACCCAATACATGATGAAAAATTAATAATGAATCATGCACAATCATGGCATGTTCATAATAAATAATAACAATTGTAAAAGGATTAGAAAATGTGTACCTGAAGCTGAGATGAAATTCATCTTTATTACCTCAATTGAAATCACGAACATCGAATGAGGGAGATACTACTCTCTATCTGGCGGTTAGGGTTTCCTACACAATGTTGTATCATGATAAAATTGTTTAATGAGGCAATAGTTTTATAACCACCAGACGAGAGCAAAGACCCCTTATTTGGGCATCGAGTGAGGGCCCAACCCATCATAGGCACCCTCAAATATAATAAGCCCAAGTAACTAATATCCATCAATTAATATACCATATATTTTATTTGCATAAATTGATATTAAAAATCCAAAATTTAATCCAATAATTAAACAATGTTATTCCACAAAATTCCAACAATCTCACACTTGGATAACATTAGTTTAAGTATTGGAGACAAAAGATTATTAAAACGAAATATCAATTATGTCCAAAGAAATAATGAGCTATTAACAATGCAAAAAATTATATCCGTAGGGACAAACATCATACATGTCAATAACTCACATTTCGCTCAAGTATCTTCCCAAGGTATTTAATACCAAAAACAATATTGGGACAAACACAAACTTTAGCCTAAAGTTATAAAAAGCATAAGCATATTCGACACATTATATATCTCAATTATTTCTCTATCATTATGAGGACATTAAAACTTAGATGATTTCTCTCCTTTCTAAAGAAGCACACCAAGCATGGAGCCAAAATACAAATTAAATCGTTTGATTCTTCTTTGATACTATTGATACTATCCAAGAGTGTCACATGACCTATCACAAAAGGGATGCCTAAAATATCTTAAAGCATCACTTAGGTCTTTCATCAAAGTGACTACTCAAAATATAGTTAGTCTTAGTCAAAATCAATCAACCGATATCATTAACATATAGGACGAATACTGGAGATACTTTTTTTTTTAAATTTGAGGGTTGTTATTGATGTTACTTGATAAAGAAATGTAATTGCAATTTTTGTAGTTTTGCCTTGTACCTTTTTGTTATCGGTTGATAAAGAAATTATTTACTTTTGTTATTGTTAATTCAAGTTATTATCTTTGAATTATTTTACTTATTTATGATATGATTTTGCATCTTTTTGAGATTGAGTTATTATCAAGTTCTTGATTTTTTTGGTTAATTTATATTATTTAATTGTTGATCAAAATAATATAAGTGAGTTAGGTAGTCCATAGAGTGGGCTAAGAAGTCTATATAGTGGGTTGGCTTACCCTATGGACCAAGCTAATTAATTTAAAAGGTAGGTCAAATTGTTAAAATTTAAGGTCCTTGGGCTAATCCTAATCCACAAGGCCATGCAGGCTTTTTAACCATAATGTGGGCCTTTTGGCCCTGCAAGTTTTTTTTTTTTTGCCTAGCCAACACAAGCCAAGGCTGAGCCATTTTGACGGCTCTACTTCCCTCTTGGTATTATTTCTATGTTCATAATTCTTTATCCAATTGATTACAGATGACGTGTCACTACTAGAAAAATCAAAATTAGTGGCGAAGTTTTGTGACAAAATATAATACCTCGCTATTAGTGATGACCTTTGTGACGAATTTATAAAATTTGTGACAGACATAAATTTAAGTCAATTTGTGACGGATTGAGTGATGAATATTTTCCCTATCTAAAAAATCCGTCACATATAGCGTCACTGAATTTATAAATGTATGTTAGTGATGGATAATGTGACAGAATTATTCCCTATCTAATTACTCCGTCACAAAGCTCGTCACAAAATAAATATGAAATATTTAGCGAGACTATTTGTGAAGGATTTTTATCCCTCACAGATTATCCATCACAAAGTCCGTCACAGAATTTTCAAATTATTTTGTGGGATAAATCCCCCCACTAAATCTTTTGGTCACACATTTTATGACAATCAATTTGAAAATATATTTTATTTAGCTTTATGACTAATTATATATATATTTGAAAATTTTTGTGTCTTAAAATTATATAGAAACCATTAATTATTATAATCGTTGACCTTTTTTTACCAAGATATATAATAATATTAGTTAAGATAATATTATAGTTAATTTGTAATATTTTAATTTAATATTTACCACAAAAAGCACATAGAACTATATAACATAAAAATAATAAATGGAAAATAGGAAGCATTTAAAATATAATTAATTGAAGAAATGGTTTATTATTGGTGTTGAAAAAAATTCCAAAAATTAATGGTAAAAATAAGACTTAAATAAAAAAATCATTTTTTGTCTTTTTCATCATTTCGTGCAATTAGATTTTCAAGTCAACTGATTCTTCTATAAACATAAGTATGAATTAATTAATTTGGAGTTTTAAATTTTGATAATTAAGTAACTAGTAATTTTCTAATAACTATAAGCTCAAATTGAACTAGTAGCTTCAAGTAGTGATTCAATAACTCTTCCTATATAAGTTTAGGCAATGATTCATTCTTCACATGGTTTGATGTCTACCTGTGTCTAGAGCCATCAATTAACCAACCTGCCCTGGCCAAAAAATTCTCAGAGGTCGTGTTTTTCTTGCCCTCGCCTGACCCATCGGGCCAGGCCAAATTGGCCTATTTATTTATTTTTCTTAAAATTATACTTATTTTAAAAGAAAAAATAAAACAAATTTTGGGCCAAATAGGCTTGATAGTGTTTAGGCGCTTGATAGTATTTAGGCCAAGAATTTACCAGCCCATTTGGCCCATTAGGTCGGACCAAAATGGATTGATTCTTTTTAGGCCAACCTCTTTACAGCTCGCCTTGACCTGACCTAAACTAATAGACCATTGGGGTGGGCCGTCGAGTTGGGTCAATTTTGACAACTCTACATATTTTAACAAATTTAAAATAGTGTATAAATTATTAAAATTTTGAAAATAACAAATTTAAACAAATTACAAATATAAAAATATTTTTACCCTTATATCACATGGGTACTAAATCTAGTTTAATATTATGTGTATATTTTATGTTATATTCTAAATTATAATGACAAAATAATTAATAAATTAAAAATCTCTTTAATTTTTTTAAATATTTTTATTTCAATTTTGAAATACATAATCTTTACATATTTTTTAAATTTATAAAAAATATTAAAAATGAATATTACCTTTAGCTGAAATTGAACCCATTAGCTGAATAAAATGAAGATTACCTAATATACTCTTAAAAATATACTTTTATAAATAAGTAATCTTCACCAATTATTAATTAACACTGAATAAGTATTTTAATTATAAATAAGTATTTTAATTCAGTATAATTCAGTATAATTTAATAAGCAATCTTCACATATTAATTAACACTGAATAAGTATTTTAATTATAAATTATAAATTATTAAAAATAAACTAATTATACTTATTCAGCTAAACTTATTATATTTAAATTATAAATTATAATAACACTAATATACTTTTATAAATAAGTTTAAATAATTAAATAATAAAATTACATTACCTACTACACACTTACTCTTTTTACAATTTCACTATTTACTCTTCACGTTTCACTTTCATAGACTCACTTTCACCCACCTTCACAAAACCTAGAGTCATACAGCACAACCAGGGTGCGTCACTGCCCGCCACCGCCCGCCACCATCCGCCACCGCCACTGTGAGTTCATGTTTCACCTTAATCGTTATTTGTTTATCTTTTTACCGCAATGGTGGAGAGGAGGAAGAAAAACATGAACTAGCCTCCGTAAGGGTGAAAAAAAGAGGCGAGATTCTTGTCGGAGAGTTGGTATTTGATAATGGTGAGAAGCGGGGTGGGGTTTGAGTCATGGAAGGCCGCCGTGAAGCCCTCTGACCTCATACACGAGGGTTTGAGTGCTGCGGCGCAAAAATGAAGGGACAAGTTGTAACGACCCAACTTCATTACAGATTTGTTATACTAAACATTCAACTAATTACTATTATCATATGAAGTATGTATAAAATTTTCACATTTCAATACATGTATATGTACCTACTTTTCTATATAAAATATCCATCATCACATCATAAAAGTGTAATATACAAAATTACAATTTGCATATACGCCGACACATATAATGTCAAACAAAAGATCACCTTACAGAGGACATTCACCACAATCCAAATATAGATACATTACTCCTAAGCTGGTCCCCATAATATATATACATGTAAACTAGAACAAAAGGTCGTAGAACAGGGGGATCGTCCAATCTTAGGATCGTCCAATCCCAAGAAAAGAAGGGTCGTCCAATCTTTAATCGTGGCTAGCATGAGAGCCTGTACCATCACTGCTACCTGCTCTCGTGTCAACCACGCGATCATTGCAGTAATACAATACGAACACAAATTGCAAGGGTAAGATTCTTTTAAAGAAAAAGATAGAATATACACAAAATACAATCAACATCATTCACACTAAACATTCAGTTCATGGCATATGTCATTCCATACATCAATATCATTATGAACTATTATGCTGACTCGACTCCATGGAGATTTCAACAACTTTTGGGCGGTCCCCATAAGCCCCATCCCCTACCATAGTCTCCACTTAGACCATTCAAGGAGTCCCTTGAGCTATCATGTGGAGGAAGTGTGGATTTAATCGAATATAGACAAGTGTGGGTATTGGCTTACCTCTGTCAGGTTTGCAAAACCTTCCATCTATAGGAATTCGCCCACTTGTCTATTCTGTATGCCCACCATTGGCCTCCACAAAATCCTCCAGCACTAGGTTGAGAGCCTAACTAGCACCCTCAACTTACGTGCCTACCCACATGCAATATCATGCACAAACAAACAAATCTGATTGCCACACATTCCCTCTATGTTATAAATTCACCATTTTTCTCAAACTACACTTATGAACCCCTCTGGCAATTCAATAGGCACAAATAAGGCATTATCACACCTCGAGTCATTAATCATAACTCAACATCAACTTTAACCAAAAATGTGAATTTCCTAACATAGTTCTAGAATCAAAGTAGTGGCATATCCAACATCATCATTCGTAACAGGACTAGGTTCTGGTCTTCTGCAAATCACACCCTCAGTATTTTACAACCATCGTGAATGGACGTCAGACTTTACTCAACCTAAGGTACCGCTGGACGTGGTCATTAGACACTGGGTCATTAGAAGTTGGTCACTTGACACTGAGTCATTGGATGTTGGTCTTATACAATGAGGTCATTGGACGCTGGTCTTATACAATGAGGTCATTGAATGCTGGTTTTATACAATGAGGTCATTGGACGCTGGTTTTACTTGTAGTATGGGTTACTGGACGATGGTTTTCTTTGAAAGAGGGGTCTTTTGTAGAGCCCAGAACCTTTCAAAACCCATTACGAACACATGTTTCAAAGATTTTGAAACCATTTTCCAATACATACGATATCATTCCACAACACAACAACATGTTATCACAACAAACTCAGCTCAAATCATTAAAAACATCAAGAAAGCAAAATTATCACATCACAAAACAAGTCTTTAAAACAATCCAAACAGAAACAGAGTTCAAATATACTACTACCAAATCATTTCAAACCAATATGAAGCTTCCCTTACCTAAAGCTCTTGACTCAAACTGTGAAGAAAAGTTGGAAAGGAGAACTTTGAGGTTCTTGAGTGATCTATCCTCAAGTTTTGTTATAGAATCTACTAGGAGACACCTAAATCAACATCAACATAAACTTAAAATCAAGATTTCTCTCATATCTTAAAATCTGACCAAGACCTATTTCTCATGTTCTTGGAAAGAGATGAGAAACTTACTTAGAAATCAAGAATAATAAAGAACTGGACTTACCAACTTAAAATCAACTAAGAAATCTCTAGGAAAGAAGTAATCAAACTTCAAGATGTGGCAGGAATCCAACTCTCACTCACGACAAGGAAGACTTAAGGAAGAAGAAAGATAAGAATGAAGGATAAGAACGTAGGAAATGGAAGATATAGGAAGCTTGGCACGTTTATCAATGATATTTGCATGAAATTTTGCTATTTGTCTCCACTCTTCCTCTTAGGACATCCCCTTCTCTTATTATTTTCTTCTACCACTTACGAAACTCACGTAAAAATCTCGAAAATCTACCAACACATACTCTAATTCCAACAACTCTTGAAAACCTACAAATAATACCATAGCACATAACACAACGTAGAACTTATGTTAATTATTATATTAATTCAACATGATTTAAATTTAATTTCCTCTTGCATTATTAGTCAAACACTTACTCATACAATTAGGAAAACCCACAACGTTACACAAGTGTGTGCCTTTTTTTCTTCTGTGTGCGAATTAGGAACCCCTTTTTGAAACTGAAGCACTGATTTTGTTCTCTTTGTTGCTGTTTGTGCTTCGTTCTTTTTTATTTCTTTGTTAGGTTTTGAAATTTGATTTTGTGTTTTTGGGAGGTGTCGGGGGTGTGTGCCTATCCCGTGCAGCAATTGGAGATATAAGGGATGTGTATGTTTATGAAATTGGGAGAAGTGGTGGTGTGTTGGGCGAGCTACATGCTGGAGTTATAAGGAAAAGTTCACTTTGGGAGGTGGCAGTGTTAGTGTGCTTCAAGTTGGGGAGTCATAAGGCAATTGAATTTATATGCTTTTTTTTTATATAATGAATTTATATGTTTTTAAAAGAAAAGGATGGAAGGTTGGATGATGGGTATTGGGTGGTGGTAGTTTTATTTGTATAATATAATATATGTATGTATTATAAAGTTTGATACTATGGTTGAAATTGAATGTATGGATCATGAGTTGCTGCAATTAAAAGGAACAGGATTATGCAAAGAAAAGAGATATGATTTTGATTCTAATCCTCTTTTGGCTGACGTATTGTTATGGCAATATTTTAATATTGTATCAATTGCATGGTGCAACATAGGTTCGGGGTGCAATTTGGAGTGCTAGATTCTTTGATTTACATTAGCAGGTTTGGTTAGGATATAGTTGTAAATTGAAGCAGTTGTATTTCTGTTGGCTTTTGCTTTTGTAGCTGCTGTCTTAGGAGATGCAATTTTGTAATCTGCTACTTTTCTTTGTTCAAGCACTTCTTGTGCTTAGAACAACTTTTAATATTATTTGCCTCTTAGCTTTAAAAAAAAAAAATAATGATGGTTGATTAAAAATTGAAATGAAATGGAATTTAGGTGGTATAATGATGTTAGCAATTTAGGGACAATAGAAATAAGAATTAGGTGTAATTTTAACTTTTCTAAATTTTAATTTCAAATTGTTTTATGCATACATTTTATACATGCATTTATTTTTCATTTTTAATTTAGTTTGTTTGAAGCTCAATTAACTAGAACTTTTGTAAAGTCAACACATACCATGTCTCTCTCTCTCTCTCTCTCTCTCCTGTAATTCTAGTGGCAGTGTGAAAAAGTAATTTAGGATAAAAAAGGCAATAGAGAGAGTGACCCTCTTATTATGTTACCTTTTATTCAAGCTTGAGTGGATTGCTTTATTAGCTTCTCATCCTTTAACTATTAGGAAAAAAAAAGAAAAGCTTCATGAGCCTTATGTCTGCATAATTAGTCCCCAATAAGTGATCAAGGCAAGGTGGGGTTGAGTGTGGGACATAGCTGTGTGATACAATGCTAGGACAACTCTCTTTTTTTCCGGTAGTATATGAGAAATGATACTAGTGGTCCTCAATATTTGATCTTTATATGTTTTGAATCCATTGATTGATTAGGTGTGGGTGTGGCATTTTGGGTGAAGGAGCTCTTTCACTAAATCATAATTGGTCAGACAAAGGAAAAACAACTGGTGATCGAGAAGGTAATTTTCCATTATAATATTTTTATTTCCTTTTTTCTAGTGATTGAGATACCAAGTAGTATTTACTATAGTTTAATAAGGTTTTTGAATACGTATTTTATCTTGTAATAAGCCTTTTACATGTGTGGAGATCCTATTAAGTTTTTGGTGCAATCTTGATGTTATTTTATCACTAACTTTTTTTTTACTGGTTGATACAAAAGTTAATGTGTCAAGGATATAATTCAATTTTATTGTTTGGCAAGTAGTTACTAGTTTAATACTTATCTTGATTATGTCTTTGTGCAAGGCAACTACTAGTTGGTAAGGCAAGGCAACTAGTGCTTGAAACATGAAAAATGTGGTTTGAAGAATTTGAGGTACAAAGAGGAACAACAATGCTTGGAAAAATAAAGCAAAAACTAATGCTAACAATAGGAATTCCTCTGATGGTTCATTTCATACATGAGGATCAATTCCTACAATCTAAGCATTTTAAGAGGCTAGTAAGTAATAATTATATATACTTTTATATTTGTTAGGAAGAACTAGGCCTGTTCATAGTTTAGTTCAGGAGCAAAAACTGAATTGAAGATGGTTTTGAGGAAAACCAAACTGAACCATTTATTTTTCATTCTGAGCTGAACTGAACTATTTATATAGTTCAGTGAATTGGTTCTTTGTTAAGAAAACTAAACTAAACTGTTACATGCTCAAAATTTTTATTTTTAATTTTTTAAATTGATCTCTGTTGCAAATTTTCTTTTGACAGGATTGCTGAAGGTTCCTACAACATAATAACAGCAAATTTTCTGCTGACAGCATTGCTACATATTTTTATTTTTAGTTTAGTTTTGAATTAGTTTGGTTCAAAATAGCTTTTTGGACACCCGTAGGAAGAACATTATAAGTTACACTAATTTACATATTTTATTTTCAGAAAAAATCTACACATATGACTCCAACTTGCTGGGAGCTATTTCAAAAGACCCATAAGACTGCTAAGGGTGATACATGGGTGTCCTCTAAGGCACAGATGATTGCTGTAAGTTACTTAATTGTTTCTATGATAATTTATGGAACTAAAGGGTGTAAAAGTCACTACTCTTATTTTAAAAAAGTTATATGTGCTACTGTCTATTTGGCTTCCCATCAATTCTTTTAAATTGTCAAAGTTTATTAAATTTTTTCAACTTAAGCCATTTATGATCATGTAGATAAAACTATGATTTGGCAATAATAATAACCATTTGAATTGTTTTCTGTCTTTAAATTTCTGATTAGGAATAGAATGTTAACCGTTTAGGCAAGGATGTTAAAGATGGGATGTTTAATGTGAAAATTTGTTTGATGGAATGTGATATATTAGGTCATGTTCTAATGTTCTATTGACTATCACATTATTGTAATATTTGACTTTTATTGTTGTGTGATATATGAAGCTGTGTGTTTCCATATTTGTCCTTTTGCTCTATGTGACCATGATTCTGCCACATGAATTTGGAGCACTTTTTAGTTAAATTCTGCCATATCTCCCTAATTATATGGACTGTTAGTGTAAGGGAAACATAATATTGATACCCTTATGCAGAAATTATTTGCTGAATTTGATCATATTGTGTAAAGGTTGACGCTTTGTTTCCTACTTTGGTTTAGCCAACAATGTAGATATTTGGTAGTAATTCTTTATTTTATCTTGTTTCTTTCCCTCAATAGATATCCATATGATGCTGTCCTAAAATGTTCTACATTTGTTAAAATGTCCATGTAAATGTCTTTTTGGTATTTCTCAACTTGATTGTTGTATATGATGTGAATTTTTGTTCTATTTTCCTTCTATTGATTATGTTATGAGATTTGTATATATTGACTGTATATATCTGAATTACGATGGATTGGTTCACACATCCTATTTTGGTTACTTAACATAATGATATCATTTGCATTAATTATACATGATTTGTTAGTCTAATACAAACTTGTTATTATTTTTTTTTTTTTTGCAGAATGAGTATGAAAGACGCATTTTAGAGAGAGACTCACAGGACATAGAAAAAATGTTCAATAGTTGTTATTTAGAGATTTTCAATGTTTGACAAAACTTTGAATACTATTTTATTTATTATATTTTATTTTAATTTATTCTAGTTACTTGCAAATTTGCATAGAAAAAATGATCACTTACTGTTACGTTATTGTAAAATAGAAAATAAAAAAATCACTTAATTTATCACTTGAATGTTTGATCTTCATTATAAAAAAAAATTAAAAATCACTACTTAATTTGTGAGGGAGTGAATTCGTCACAGGGATAGTATGTCCGTCACAAATAGTGGCGGATTAGGTGTGATGAACAAGTCATTTTCTGTTGCTTGTGACAGACAAAAAGTCTTCACAATTTGTGAGGGATGATTCGTCCGTCACAGCCAACGACAGATTATTTGTGACGAACTTACAAATTCTCACTATCTGTGATGGCCAAAATCCTGCACAATTTGTGAGGGATTTTTGTCCGTCACATTTAGTGAAGGAAAATCATATAAAAGTTGATCATTTACTTTCATAAGTTGTGACGGGATTTTTAAATTATGTGACAGAGTAAACTCCATCATTCTTTGTGACGGGACAAAAGAATTCCTCTCTAAAGTGTTTGTGATGCCGGATTCTGTGAGGACTTTTTGTCCGTCACAATTCCC
This sequence comes from Pueraria montana var. lobata, assembly GCA_026413185.1. Lineage (NCBI taxonomy): Eukaryota > Viridiplantae > Streptophyta > Magnoliopsida > Fabales > Fabaceae > Pueraria > Pueraria montana. The sequence continues at coordinate 56,576,625 of CM048654.1, forward strand.
GTCACTGATTCACTTTGTGACAGATTTTTGTTTATTTGGTGACGGATTATACCCCTCTCTAATATTGATTTTTCTAGTAGTGTGTCTTGTAGTGATGCAATTATTGTTTCCATTGGATCAATCACTTTGTTACTGTGAATAGTGATCTGATGTTGTTCTCATGGTCTTTTGGTGCCACAATTTTGTTGTTTTTGTTATTTGGTATTGTAAATATTGTGACACAAGTGGAAGATGATATTTGACAAGCTCATTTGGGTTGAATTGGTTATGTTTTGCAGTGTTGTAGATGCAACAATTGTCACTTTTGCTTACGGGTTGCTTAATTAGAATGTGTTGAAACTAATAACCTTGTGTGCGCCACCAGAACGCAACTTTTTTGTGTACGATCATTGCCTAGTGTCCTCATAGATGGCTCAAAAACTACTTCCTTAATTTGAACATCATCAGAACATGCAAAGCATTACTCTCTCTCTCTCTCTCTCTCTCTCTCTCTCTCTCTCTATTGTGAAAAGAAGAAAAAGACGAAGAACATGTGGGAGGAAGGGGGTGTGGTTCATATATGGCAATACCGCAATAAAGGGGAGAAGGAGATAAGGGTATAAGGGAAATTATTTTTTATAATAAAAGGGAAGAGGATAAAAAAAAGTAAAAAAAAAAAAAAGTGTAAATAGTAATAGCCTAAAATAACAGTCACATTTAATTGAGATTGGGCCAGGCCCAATTACGAGCAGTTTTAATTAATTTTGCTTTAAGTTTCTCCTCGTTTCAACTCACAGATTTCACAAGTCTCTTTTTGAATTTTTTTTCCCAAATTTTTTGAAACCCCTTAATCCTTTAATGGTTATAAACTAACTAGGTCAATCTGATTATTCTTTTTTTTTTTTTGCCTTTGACAGTGACCTTGATTTTGGGGAAATAAGAAAATGAAAAAAAGGGATTGCAGTGGTTGAAGGCATGGCTATAGAGGGAAGCAATACGTATAGGAAGCAACATTAATATATTTTTTTGTACTTTTATTATGTTTTAATCTATATATTTTTCATGTAATTTCATGTTGTTATTATTATTTTTTTTTTGGTATTGGACTAGACACTTATTTTAAATGGGCTCAAGAAGTTTAATATTTTGATTTGGTCTTGATTGTTACTCTCTTTTTTATATTCCCACCCCTCAATTTTCTTTTTGTAAAATCCTTAAACTACCCCAATCCCTTCACCTCTCTCCTCCCCTTTTAAACCCTTTCTCCGTTGCAACCCTTCTGTCGTCGTACCTCCATCCCACCCTCTTCCTTTCTCTTCTTCGCAAGTGAGCTCCCCTTTCCACTACCTGTTTCATCTTTTTTTTTTTTTTAAAATTATAATTTTGGCCCCCCTTTAATTCTTGATATGTGATTTTGGTTCCTTTATTTTTTTTTTCACGATTTTAGTCCCATATTTTAGAAAATTTGTAACTTTGGTTTGATCGTCAATTGAACCCTAGATTTAACAAATTCATTTATGATATCATCAAAAAATAATTTAATTAATTAAAATGTAAAAGATAAAAGAAATAAACCTATGTAAAATTAAAGATTTGATCAAAATTATGAATTTTCTAAAATGTGGAGACTAAAATCACGGGAAAAAAATAGGAGAACAAAAATTGTGGATCAAGAATTAAAGGAGGACCAAAATTACAATTTAACCTTTTTTTCTATTTTTGTTGATGCTACAAAAACTTGTTTCCATTGTGTATCAAGACAAGATACACAACAAAAACATGTTTTCATTGTGTATCTAGTCTTGATACACAAAGGAAACTTGTTTTCATTTTTTTTTTCTATTTTTGTTGATGCTAAAAAACTTGTTTCCATTGTGTATCAAGACAAGATACAAAAAAAAAAAAAAAAAAACATTTTTCTCATTGTGTTTCTAGCCTTGATACACAAAGGAAACTTGTTTTCATTTTTTTTTTCTATTTTTGTTGATGCTACAAAAACTTGTTTCCATTGTGTATCAAGACAAGATACACAAAAAAAACAAAACAAAAAAAAAACATTTTTCTCATTGTGTTTCTAGCCTTGATACACAAAGGAAACTTATTTTCATTGTGTACTTTATTTTTTTATTTACTTTTAGGGTTTAATATCTTTTTAGTCCCTAAATTTTTTGGATTTTTACTTTTAATCCCTAAATAAAGATTTTAGCGTTTTTAGTTCGTAAATTTGTCCTTTGTTGACAGTTATAGTTCCTACTGTCAAGTAACAATGTTTTTTTTTTTAAATGTCAAGTAATAATGTTAATTGATAATGTGACAACAACGGTGGCATCTTAGTGACTTGTCACGTCATTAAGGAGTCTAATGGGGTAGTCAAGTATAATTTTTTTTTATAAATTGTATTTTTAATCCCCTGTCAATTTATCTAAGGTTAAATGTTACTTTTGGTCCTTTATGTTTTAGCGTTTTTTCATTTTGATACATTAAGTTTTAAAAGTTTCATTTTGGTCCATTATGTTTTCGAAAGATTCATTTTGATCATTTTTCTCTATTTTCCGTTAAAAACATTAATATTTCATTAATTTTTAAATTTTGAAATAATTAATTTAAAATAATGGCAGCTAAAAACTGCCACTACATATAAATAATAATTATACTAATTAATTTGAAGATTGTGGCGGCTTTTAGCCGCCTCAATTTTTTATTAAATTTTTGAAAAAATTTAAACGGATGAAAGTCCCCTAGTTTACTTTTTCTACCACTACAAAGTAGCCAAAAGCTAAAACCCAGGAATATCATTTCATCAAACTTCTACCAACTTTTCAAATCCCTTTGAAAGAAAAGTATCAACGCAGAATAAATGTTACACCACCCATTTTGATGTTTCAAATCACCTAAGCCATTAGTGGAGGTTTCTGTGTTTTCCTTATGCTTATCGTTATACTTTGCAGTTTGCAATTAAGCACATAAAAATACGCTCCCACACTAACATTATTCAATGCACCAACAAAGTTTGAAAAGGAGGTGTAGTGTGTTCTGCGGGTACAAATTCATGCGACCATTTTAATCTAGTTCCATGCATGGGGCTATATAGCAAGCATATTCGTTGCAAATTCATGATAAACACACAAAAGGTTTGACCTTGAAATCGTAAACCAGCACAGTAACTCACCAATTAAGCAACCAATTTAGCCCCAAAAGAAACCCCTTCTCTAAACCTAGAAAACAAAATAAAAAACCTCATTCCAGAAATGGGTACTCGCAAAATGAAAACCACATAGAGCGAACACATGTATTAGAGGAGACAGAAAGGGTCACCATCGTCAGTTTTGTGTTTTGGCTTCTTCACGTCATCGGTGGATCTCAACGGGGACCACAACTACTTCCTTGGTTCGTTTTCATCTTTCCAGATCTAAGATTTGTTGCGTCTAGTTCTCTCAATGTCAAAATCACAAACATGTTGTTACGTCCAAATCTCCCAAAGGCGGTCTCAAAGTAATTATAGATCTAAAGATCTATAGATTTGGGTTTGGGGCTGCAAGGGGTTGGGGTTGGGTTGAGACTGCACGGTTTCAATTTGGAGATCTGGAGGAGATCACGATGTTAAATTTCAGTGGTTTATAATTTTTAAAATAAAACAAAGATAGTAGTAGCAGTTTTTAGCAGTCACTATATTAAATTAATTATTTCAAAATTTAAAAGTTAATGAAACACTAACGTTTTTAACGGAAAATGAAATAAATGACCAAAATAAAACTTTCAAAAACATAAAGGACCGAAATGAAACTTTTAAAACTTAATGTACCAAAACGAAAAAATGCTAAAACATAAAGGATCAAAAGTAACATTTAGTCTTAATGTAACTTTTTTGTTTGCTCCTCTCCAGAATGATCTTGCTTTTAGGCCCTCCAAGTTCTGGGAAAACCACACTATTGTTGGCCTTGGCGGGAAAACTTGATCCAAAATTAAAGGTTAGAACATTGAAGAGAAATATATTTATTTTGTTTAACATGATTTCGTGTTTTTATCTCTATTTTCTTATCTCAAATCTCTAGCTAATATAGCACGACTTCTTGATCAGTTCTCTGGAAAGGTAACCAGGACCAGTCCTAATATTTTATAAGTCCAGGGCAAAATGATAAATAAAGGCCCTTATGTAACACCGTGATTTTTCTAATCTATGATGAAGTGATTGAAAATAATAACAAGAGATAATTAAATTTAATTTCATGAGAAAATATAATTAATAAACATGTGTGATTTTTTCTGTGTAAGTTTTAGTGGAAAATTTGACTGAAAATAGGACTGTGTTGCACATCGACAGTGTAAGAATACACTGCGAAAGTGAGATAATAGTCCAGAAAAGTGAATGATTTAATTATAATTAATCTCTAATAAGTATAATTAGGTCCCTGTGAAATTTATATTTTATTACGTTACTAATGATTAAAATAATAATATTTTAAGGCGGTTCAAAGAGTGTAATTTTTAGAGACTTTTGAGAGTTAGAAAAAAAATAAATTCAATGTAACCCTCAATTTGTACCTACCATAGTACATGTCTAGCCTTCTTATTTCACACTTCAAGATTGCAACGATCTGTTCTCTTTGCATGTCAGGCAGCCGACAGTAACTAGGTAAATTCAAAAAGAAAATTTAATTTTTTTGCAAAACTTTCTATTTCAATTTTCAGCCTTCATTCTCCATCACTCAGATTCAATTTCAATTTCAATTTCCAAAACTTTCTATTTGCAATCGCTTTATCTCTATCTAAAGTCATTTTTCTTCTAGCACCCCTCACCGTTGAGTAATTCTACTTCTCAAAAAGTTCTCTTTCAAAATTTCTAAGTCCCAAGTTTTTATACTATGATCTGTTATTGGTTCATAGTGGTGGTTTAATATTCGTACTCCAGAAAACTAAAAATTCTTTCATTCCTCCATCATTCAAAGCTCTTATTTTAGCATCTCTTCGAGGTAAGGAAAATTTACAGTTTTCATGTATTTTTATTGATGTATGGATATGTTGTGATGTGTATTGATTTCTAAAAATAATGTTTTGATAATTTGTTTGTGATATAAATTGATTGAATGGAAGTATATAATAGCTGAAAACAAAGTGATTGCTGTCTAGTGCGTTGTTGTCTGAACATGTGTTAGTATTTTTGTAATAACTTTGGCTGTGATAAATGAAATTGGATTTCTTTTGTTGGAGATGAAAATAGACATCCAGGGCTACAGTTTTGGAACAAGAACTGCCTAAAAATATTGAAAATCGAAGGAGTTATGGCCCTCAAAAGTTGAGCATCCAGTCAGAAAAACGTGACTGAACATAGTATCTTGTTTTGCAATTCTGTATTTCTACAAAAATTGTATTTAAAAACGAGTTATATGGTTAGAAAATAGACATTTCAATATTTCTAAAGGTGTATGACATGCTTTCTAATTCATTATATTTCTATTTTAAAAGTTTCCTTGAAACTGACCCATGTGCAGTGAAGAAAATCTGTTGTCGAGATTTTTATATGTTTTTGGAAAATTTTGGTTCTCTTCATATAAGATGACTTAGTAATTATTATTTTCTTTCTTGAAAATATATTTCCAACTGGTTACAACATGAAATCAAGTTTTCTACAATATGTTTGAGATGAGTTGAAATTCTAAACATAAAAGTGGACAATTTTGTATTAAAGACAGTTTTGGCTTTTACTCACTAAAATGATTATTGCTGTTTTTGTAAATCTTTGATTTGCCTATGGTTTTATTCTTTTGAAAATATACTTGTTGGTGTTTTAATTTCAAAACCAGGAGATCATATTGTTATTTTATCTTTTAACTTCCTTTCAAAATCTTTTTAAAGTTTTAAAGATGATTTCTATAATTTCTATTATTTCGAATGTTTTTAAGAGATTTTAGAAAAACTCCAAAGCGTTCTAAAGAGTTTTAAAAGTTAAAAATTTAAAGGTTTTGACCAGCGTCCGGCTAACTTTGATATTTTCTTTAACTTTAAAACCACAGTGGATATGTTGTTGTTGACCACAGTGAATGATAGATGTGGATATATGTTGTTGATCACAATGGATGATGGCTGTGGATATGTTGTTGTCAACCACAGTGGACGATGATTGTGGATATGTTGTTGTGTTGGATTGTGTGTGCATACATAAGTCCACAGTGGATCGTGACTGTGGATATAAGTTGGCACGTAAGTTGAGGGTGGGAGTGTAGCCCTCAACTTAGTGTCGGAAAGATTGGTGGGGTCGAGTACATGGGCCTGGGGGATAGGATGGACGGGCGATTCCACATTGAGGCCAAGATTTCTGCAGATCTTGTGTTGTGGTGAGCCACTACCCACGTACGCCTATCCTGACAAAGCCACTAATTTATTTCCAAGACCAGTATCGGCGTTTCCCCCAATGGTTGGATTAGACTATGTTAAGGGATTTGACTGTGCTGGTTGCTCGACTAGTGAAAATCTCCATGGAGTCGTGTCTACATATAGTGCATAACTAGGACATATTCCTTGAGGATATGTTGGTGATTTACCTATTGAATTGGATTTTACTATATGTTGTTATTATTTAACTTTGTGAATATGTTAGTGAAAATCTAATGTTTTATTTGAAATGTATGTTTGTTCTGTAAGCTTATCCTTGTGTTGTTTGTTTGTATGTGTTTGACTGTGATGATTGCGATTCTTCGCGGAGCAGACGGTGAACTACCGGCGGATCAAGCTCTTCGCGGCTGAAGTCACAGGAGACCTACTTCATATATTCCTTATATTTTCTTATATCGTTATAGTTTCTAGCTAAGGGTAATATGTAGTTGTGAACAGCTAGTAGGGAATGGGTAATAATATGTAACTCTTATCTTTTGCTATATGTACTTACTAATGGGTACCTGTGTACTGGTACATACGTAGTACGAACCTTTTGAGATATATCAGACTTTTGGTATGTGATTGTATATGACCATATGACTTGGTACCTATACTTCTGATATATATGTATTTATGTATGGATGAATTTTGAGATGTAGTTATGTATGTGATATATATTTCTTAATGATGAATGTTATGAATGATTAGTGATGTTGCGAAAAAAATTTACACGTATTTTTATAAATAACTTACAATAAGTTTTTAATTAAATCTTTTCGCAATATAGTAGTTAAGTTGTCTTGTGACGATAGCGGGTCGTTACACCTTATGTTCCTGTCTGGGGTTGCAGGGGTGGTCTTCGTTATAGATGTCTTCCACTTGAAGGTCTTTTGTGGATGTCTAAATCCTTCGGTGCGAGTGACGTGGGGGGGTACCTGCAAAAGGCACTCCAACGCTCAAGTTATGTTTCGGCTCGAAGCATTTAATGTGTGTAATAAATGAAGGTCAAAAGCCCTTTACCTTGAGGGGTGCACCCCTCTTTTATACTTATCTTGTTAGGCCTAGGCTCTGATGGGCCCTGACTATTTCTTAATGACTTATCTATACTAATTAAGGTTGTTTAATTATCTCATAATCTTCAGTTTACCTCAATAATAACTTCTTAATGGGATTAGCAATATCCGAATACTATTCTTAGTATTCAGCCGTAATGATGCCGAGTACTCCTGTGGTGGTGTGCGGTAATATAGCTTAGTTGAGCGTAAGGAGCAAGAGTGTTCGGCCCGATTTAGGCCGAACACCTTCCTGTTGGTGCGGCCTACTCAGATGTTTTGGTGGGGGGTGTTCAGCTATATGAATAGTCAAATACCCTACCAGTATACATGCCCCCAGCCTCAAGTGAATAGATGTGACGAAGAGGCTTTGGGTTGAAGCACACGCCTCGTCCTCGTGTCATTTCAAATTCCATATTTATGGCTTAAAAAATCCGTTGAGGTGAAGGGATCGAAGCGTTGGGCACTTCTGGGCCGTTAGATCTAGATTGATCTAACGGTTACCAGCCTTTGGACCGTTGTGGGCTTGGGCCCTATAAATAGGGTGAGGGATGTCGTCTTTGCATCCTTTATTTACAGTCTCAATTCTTTCTTACTTCGCTCTCGGCCGAATACCCTTGTTTTGCTTTGTCTTTCTCATCTTAACCAAGGTACGAGAGTTTGGCTTTTGCTTTTTCTTTTTTCAGCATTATGAGTTCGTCTGGTCGTAAGCTTTCCAGGGAAACCGAGGTGGTTAAGATCCGATCGTCCACCTCGGTTAGTGGGGAGTCTTGTGAAGAGTCTTCGACTTCTTCGTCTTCATCTTCTACCTTTTCATCTTCTTCCCATTCGACTTCCCCTTCCCCACCCCCTGTTCGAGAAGGGGTAGGTGAAAACATGGTGTCCCCTTCGGCTGGAAGTGATACTTCCAGCCAAAAGTCGAAGCGTAAGCGACGGGTTACCCAGGGGAAGAGAGTGTTCCCGCCGATTACACTGGATGGGTACACATGGGTGAATGGGGAGGTCGGATCTTACTGGTCTCTGTACGATGATAAGCGTAGTGTAGCCAATTTTGTCAACTATGTAGATGTGTGTAGCATCCTTGAGGATGAGTTTTGCCCGATAGCATTGCAATGTTGTAGGCGTGAAACAGATGCCGAATTCGTTTTTATGGGGAAGGGTGAGTCCGAAAGGGACTTCTTTTACATGTACGATTGCGTATTCCGTGATTTACATGTAACGGTTCCCTTCGACGACTTTACCATGGGGGTGCTTCAGATTTTGAACGTGGCACCCTCCCAACTGCATTAATGGGTGGGCCGCGATCCAGGCCTTCCGTGCCCTTTGCTTTTTAAATTTTATAAAGCCTTCGGTGAGTGTGTTCTTGTACTATTTTTGTACTCAGCCTAACAGTGGATTGTGGGTATCCCTGATAAGGAGACCGAAGAGGCCCCTATTCCAATCTTTTATTTCTTCCTACAAAAATTTCAAAACCGGCTTCTTTAAAGTGATAATTAGGCCGAATAAGGGGGCTAACCACTTCTATGAAAGGGGTGGGAAGTCCTTATTTCCTTTTTATTGGGAGAGAACCCCTAGGCGTTATGACAAATTTCTGAAGTCTATGATGACCGAAACGGAACGCGAGGACCTCCTATTTCTTGAGTCCCTTCCCCAAAAGCTTCCTGCTAGACAGCTCGTGGCTTTATTTAATTCTTCAACTATTGTGGCCGATATGTGTGGTAAGGCCTCGATTCTTTCTTTCCTGTTTCTCTTATACTTGGTTCTCATGAATGACTAAGTGTTTTATGAAGTGTAGGTATTATGGCGGATGCCGGTGGTGATGTTCTTTCCTTTTGGAATGCCCGAAAGAACTGGGCTCAGGCTGTTGTGAACACTTCGGGTGTTGCCTCGGTACCCCCTGTAGTGAAACAGCCGACCCCCAGGCCGCCTCCGATGGATACCGCTCCCCTCTGGCCGGAGAGAAGAAAAACAAAGAAAAGGATAAGAAGAGGCATCGAAGCCGCGAGGCGTCGGAGGAGGAAAAGGGGAAAAGGGGAAGAAGTTGAAACAACAAACGTTGGACTTTTCAGCTTCAGGCTCCCTAGCCTCCATATCTGCCATGACTGCCAAGGGGTTCTTCTCAAAGGATTTTTGGCCGAAGAAAATGGTTACTTCTAGTGATATTTCAGAGACTGGGAAGAACATTTTGAATACGGCCGATGCTACCTCCAACTGGTCGGCCTAGTGTGAGTTTCAAGCTAGGGCTTCGGCCATTGCTTACCATATGATGATGAACCCGTTAAAGGAGGCCAAGAAGCTGAAGAAGAGCTTGAAGGAATCACGAGCTTCTACCCAACAGGCTCTGGATGCCAACGTAGCCTTGGTGGATGAGAACGCTCGTCTGAAGGACGAAGTGGGGCACCTGTCGGCTGAGCTTAATGCTAAGGTTGTGATGGCCGAGAAGGACGCCAAACTTCAGTCTGATGAGATTGAGCGTCTAAAGATGTTATTGGCGCGGGCCAAAGAGGAGAGGGACACTGAACGTGCTTTAAAGGAAAACGTCATTTCTTCGGCTCAAGGCAGGATTTATGCCAAACACGAAGCGGGATTTCTGCATGCTGTTCGGCAAATGCTGCATTTTTACGACGTCCAGAATCCTACCATTTTTTATATGGATAAGGATGTCTACCAAGGCCGGATGCTTTCCCTTGATGACATTCCTGAAGATGCGGTTCTTCAGAATCCTCTTCAGCAATTGGCTCTAGATGGTGATGGAGGCCTCGGCGGTACTAAGGTAGCTAGAGAGGAAGAGGGGGAGGTCGTGGCCCAAGAGGACCCGGCTGAATGAAATACTTGTATTCTTGGCCATTAGAGCCTTTTTTGTTTTTTGCGAAGAAACTTGTAAATCCCCATTTTGCGATTAATGAAATATAGTGTTTATCTTTCGGCATTCGCTTCTTAATTTAGACCAACTTACGTATGGCCGATGTGTTTGTAAGATTTTTTTTTTGTGAGACTCCGAATGGTGCGTCGCTAGCCGAGTAGAAGTGCTTAGGAGGGACACCATTTGAAGAGAAACCGAATGGTGCATCCTTAGCCTAGTAGAAGTACTCGGGAGGGACACCATTTAGTAGAAGTACTCGGGAGGGACACCATTTTGAAGAGAAACCGAATGATGCATCCTTAGCCTAGTAGAAGTACTCGGGAGGGAAACCATTTAGAAGAGAAACCGAATGGTGCATCCTTAGTCGAGTAGGAGTACTTGGGAGGGAACCATTTAAGGAGAAGTTCCGAATGGTGCATCCTTAGCAGAGTAGGAGTACTCGGGAGGGAACCATTTATGGAGAAGTAATGACTGTAAAAAGAAAAATAATCATAGATAGGTAGGAAAGACAGCTTCATTGATTCAATTGAATATGTGTGCCTCGTTAAAACCCTCTCGGCAAAAACCCTTTCACATTCTTTTAGGGATAAAAAGCCGAGTAAGGAAAAAGAGTATAGCACCCGTTTACATTCTCAACTAAAATAATACTTAAGGTGGGTTGAATTCCATGTTCTTGGCACCACCTTTCCTGAAAGTTCTTCTAGCTTGTATGCTCCATTGTTGAGGGTTTGCCGGATTCTGAATGGGCCATTCCAATTAGCTGCTAGCTTTCCTTCTCGAGTATCTCTCCGTGTATCACCTTGCACCCTTAGGACTAGGTCCCCTTCTTTGAACTCTCTCGGCTTCAGTTTTGAGTTGAACCTCCTGATCATTCTTTGTCTGCATGCTTCGGTGTTGAGGAGTGCTCGGTCGCGTACTTCTTCGATCAAGTCAAGTTCAAATCTCATGGACTTTTCATTTTCGGACACTTCAAAGTTTCGTCTCCGGAAAGAAGGTTTCCCTACTTCTACTGGAATAATAGCTTTGGTTCCATACACCATTCTGAAGGGTGTTTCCTTGATTGTTGATTGTGGGGTGCATCTGTATGCCTACAAAATTTTAGGTATCTCTTCGGCCCAGGCACCTTTAGCTGCGCCAATCTCTTTTTTAATTCACTCAAAATGACTTTGTTGGCAGACTCCGCTTACCCGTTTGTCTGTGGGTGTTCTACAAAGGTCACCCTGTGTTTTATTCCCAAGTCTTCCAAAAAAGCATTCAACTTTTTGTCCGTAAACTACAGGCCATTGTCGGTGACGATTACATATGAGATGCTGAAGCACGTGATTATGTTTTTCCATAAAAACTTTTGTACATTTTGGGCCGAAATGGTTGCCAGGGGCTCGGCTCCTATCCATTTTGTGAAGTAATTGACGGCTACTATCAAAAACTTGCATTGCCCTTTAGCTACAGGGAAGGATCCCAAGATATCGGTTCCCCATATAGCGAAAGGCCAAGGTGACGAAATAGCGTGTAGCTCATCGGCCGGCTGGTGGATAAGGTTGCCATGCCTTTGGCATTGGTTGCACTTTTTAACATATTCAGCACAGTCGGTTTTGAGGGTTGGCCAGTAGTACCCTCCTCTCAGTATGCGAGTGGCCATCGTTTAACCACCCGAATGCATGCCACAGATTCCTTCATGTAGCTCTTTTGTGACGTATTCGGCCTGATCCTTATCAAGGCATTTAAGTAGAGGTGTGGAGAATCCTCTTCTGTACAACTCCTTGGCAATCAGAACGTACCTTGCTGCACTAGTTTGCAATCTTTTGGCCTTATTTTTATCCTCCGGAAGGGTGCCTTGAGACAAGTATTGCTGGATTTCGGTTATCCAAAGGTCATTAGATGTTGAAACCTGCATGCATTCTTCAGCAGTTACACTTGGTTCTGGTAACATTTCCTGAATGGATGTTCTCAGTAGCCCCGGTTTCTGAGCACTAGCCAATTTAGCAAGCTGATCGGCTCTATCATTTTGTTCTCGGGCTAAGTGTTTTATTCGAACCTCGTCGAACTCTTGCTTCAGCTGCATGAAGGTATGATAATACTTCAATAGCTGTGGGTCTTTGACCTAAAAAACACCGTTGATCTGTTCAGCCGCGATTTGGGAATCGCTCCAACATTTTACTTTTCGAGCTCCCATCTCTTTTGCTAGCCTGAGTCCGGCTAATAAGGCTTCATACTCCGTTTGGTTGTTGGATGCTTTAAACCCGAATCAAATAGACTACTCTAGTCGTATCCAATTTGGTCCCTCCAGTATAACACCTGCTCCGCTTCCTCTTTGATTGGAGGAACCATCCACATGCACAACCCACCACTCGTCCTCAAAGTTCTCAATAGGATGCAGCTCATTGACGAAGTCCGCTAAACATTATGCCTTGATGAGACCTCTCGGCTCATACCGTATATCGAATTCTGACAGTTCTATCGACTAAGCCATCATCTGTCCGGCCAGCTCCGGTTTCTTCAATACCTTTGCAATGGGACAATCGATTTTGACTACCACTCGGTGTCCTTGGAAGTATTATCTCAGGTGCCTTACAGCGTTGACTAGTGCTAGGGCCGCCTTCTTCATTGTTTGGTATCTAGTCTCAGATTCCTGCAGTACTCGACTGATGAAATACACGGGCGCCTGTCCTTCTTCTTGTTCTTGGGCTAACACCGCGCTTACGGCTTCTTGTTATACCGAGATGTACAAAATTAGGTCTTTTTGAGGGTCCGATTTCTTGAGAATGGACGGTGCCAAAAGGGTCTTCTTCAACTCTTGGAATGCTTCTGCACACTGTTGGTTCCATGCAAAATTTTTAGTTGCCTTTAACAATTGCATGATGGGTTTTGCCTTCTCGGCTATTCTTGGTAGAAATCGTGATAGAAAGGCGATTCTTCCTGTTAGTCTCTGGACTTCCTTCGGGGTTCTTGGGCTTCTCATGGAAATGATGGCCTGACATTTGTTGGGGTTCGCCTCTATGCCTCGGCATGTTAACATGAACCCCAAAAATTTTCCTCCTTGAACGCAGAAGACACACTTTTCGGGGTTCAGGCGCATACTGCGCTTTCTGAGCTCAGCAAAGATTTCCTCTAGGTCCCTTGTGTGCATGTCGGCCTTGCGAGACTTGACGACCATATTGTCGACGTATACTTCAAGGTTTCGTCCGATCTGTCTTTGAAAGACTTTGTCCATTAGCCTTTGGTAAGTGGCTCTCGCATTCTTTAGGCCGAAAGGCATGACTTTATAGTAGTAGTTAGCAAACTCGGATATGAAAGTCGTCTTGTCTTCATCATGAGGGTACATTCGAATCTGATTGTACCCTGAGTATGCGTCCAAAAAACTGAGACAAGAGTTCTCGGCTGCCCTATCGACTAGTCGGTCGATGTTTGGTAGCGGATACGCATCCTTTGGGCATGCTTTGTTCAAGTCCGTGTAATCGATACACATCCGCCATTTGCCGTTCACCTTTTTTACCATGACCACATTGGCTAACTAGGTGGTGTATTTGACTTCCCGGATAAAGCTGGTTGTTATCAACTTAGATATCTCTTATTCCACGGCCATCCGCCTCTCTTCCCCCATTTTTCTCTTCTTCTGGGAAATTGGCCTTGCTTCTCGGCATATTGCCAATTTGTGACAGTGGTACTTGGGGTCAATGCCTGGCATGTCCGAGGCTTTCCAGGCAAAGAGGTCGGCGTTCTGCCTCACGACCCTTTGGATTTGTAGATTATCACTTTCCGACAGGTTGCTGCCGAGATACGTGATCTGGGACTTTGCTTGCCCAATTTGAAATGTGTCAATTTCTTCGTTCGGTTTGAGTCGCTTGTCCTCCTCAGTTCTGGGATCAAGATCCGGGGATTGAGTGCTGGGTTTGGTCGCCGAAACCAAGTGTACTGACGTGTATTCTTCTTCTTTTAGCTGAGTAACTTTGAGACTGGCTAGGTAGCACTCCCTAGCTGCCTTTTGGTCGGCATGGATTGTAATTTTCGTGCCTCGGCTGGACGGGAACTTCATGGCTAGATGTGGGGTGGATACTATTGCCGCAAGAGCATTCAAGGATGGACGTCCGAGCAGTATGTTGTACGAGGTGTTGATGTGCACTACTATATATCTAACTCTAATAGTCCTGTGCTCCTTTCCCCTGTATCCAAAAATTGTGTCCAACTCTATGCATCCCCTGGTGTTAACCCTTTCGCCTGAGAATCTGACCAGGGGTTCGTCATACGGCATGAGCTTCCCCTCTGGTATACCCAATTACTTGAAGGTATTCTAGTATAGGATGTCGGCCGAGCTTCCTTGATCTACCAGAGTTTTTCTGACTGTGCAGTCTGCTATGTCTATACTGATAACCATGGGGCCATCCTATGCGGGATCGGACCCCTGAAAGTCTGTGTTGGTGAACATGATGGGCAGCATTTTCAGCTTGCCTGTGACCGCCGTCATATTTGATCTGACTAACCAGAGGTGTTTCTTCCTAGCCTAAGATGTGCTTCCTCCTCCTGCAAATCCACTCGCTATGGTGTTAATGACCTTTTGTTGAGTAGACGGTTTTGCTTCGTGGTGCTCCCGGGACCTGCTTCTTTGCCTTCTAGGCCTTCTGTCATACTCTTAGCCGTAGTTGAAGTCCCTCCTGTAAGTTCTGCCATCATTCCTGTACTTTGTGGATTGAGGTTCTTCGATTCCGGTGTTGTGAACGAAATCTTTGAGGTGCCCTATCTTAAAGAGATCCTCGATCTTGTCCTTGAGAGCAGCGCACTCTTCGGTAGAATGACTTATGTTACGATGATACCGGCATTGTTTGCTATAGTCAGCTTTGGGGGGCGTATTGGCCCTCTTGGGCACAGTCAAAATCTCAGCCGCTAAAGCTTGTTTGAGTATCCGGGAACGGCTAGTGTTGAGCGAGGTGTAGGCCGGGTACCGAGAGCCTCGATACTCTCGCTCCTTGGGAAACTTCTCTTTGCCTTTCCCATGACTATCTTTTTCATTTTCCTTCCTTCCTGCACTGGTTTCAGCTCGAACTTGGTTCCAGTACTCGGATAACTCCTCCATCTGCATGTATTTTGCTGCTCTTCGGCGGAGATCGTCCATATCATGTGCTAGTTTTTTGCAGAGGCTATTGACAAATGCCCCTGGCTTAAGGGCCGTCACCAAATGATGCATGGCTACCACTGGATCAAGGTTACGAATGTTTAAGGCCACTTTACCGAACCTTTCCATGAACGTTCTAAGGGATTCTCTCTTTTCTTGCTGAATATTTACTAATGCGACTGAAGTCAAGTGGTGAGGCCTGCTTGTTGCAAACTGGTTACCGAATTTAGTCGCAAGGGTCTCGAAACTATCGACAGAGTTGGGCAGGAGCCGTGTGAACCAGTTAAGAGCTTGTCCCTTTAGAGACGTGGGGAAAACTCTGCATAGGATGGCGTCTTCGGCTGTGTAAAGGCTAACTTGGGTGACATAGACATCTATATGCTCATCCGAGTCAATACTACCATCATACCGGTCTAGGCTAAGGCTCTTCCAATTTGGAGGAAGAGCGGTTTCTGTAATTCTGGAAATGAAAGGATGCCTGCAAGGGTGGTGACTGGGTGTTAGTTGCCCTTTGGGAACCAAGATTGGCCGCCGACTCACCCTCATGTTGCTTGTCTGGGGCTTGATCCTCCGGTTTCCAAGATTAGTTCAAATTCCTCAGCTTGGCGTTCTCCTGTCGGAGAGCCGATATCTCCAGAGCGTGCTGCCTTCTTATTACCGATATGTCATCTCTCAGTTGTCTTAATTCCGAGGATAAATTCGTTTGGTCTTCCACGTGCCCTATGTTTTCGTCGATGAGATGCTGCCCTTGTACGTGTTGGTGCGTGGCTGGTGCCGATGGCTCAGGTATATCCATATGTGCGTGGCTTCGGGTAGTAACCATTCCTTAAAGGGCTGCGAGGTAAGTTTTACCAGGCCCCACGGTGGGCACCAAAATGTTCCTATCTAGGGTTGTAGGGGTGATTTTCCTTATAGACGTCTTCCACTTGAAGGTCTTTTGTGGATGTCCGAATCCTTCGGTGCGAGTGACGTGGGGGGTACCTGCAAAAGGCACTCCAACGCTCAAGTTAGGTTTCGGCTCGAAGCATTTAATGTGTGTAATAAATGAAGGTCAAAAGTCCTTTACCTTGAGGGATGCACCCCTCTTTTATACTTATCTTGTTAGGCCTAGGCTCTGATGGGCCCTGACTATTTCTTAATGACTTATCTATACTAATTAAGGTTGTTTAATTATCTCATAATCTTCAGTTTACCTCAATAATAACTTCTTAATGGGATTAGCAATATCCGAATACTATTCTTAGTATTCGGCCGTAATGATGCCGAGTACTCCTGTGGTGGTGTGCGGTAATATAGCTTAGTTGAGCGTAAGGAGCAAGAGTGTTCGGCCCGATTTAGGCCGAACACCTTCCTGTTGGTGAGGCCTACTCAGATGTTTTGGTGGGGGTATTTGGCTATATGAATAGTCGAATACCCTACCAGTATACCTTATATATAAACATTTTAAAATATAAACATATGTTAAATGAAATAAACACATAATTTTATTAAAAATTATATATTTTATTACATTAAACGAATAACATAGTTTTAACAAATCTAAAAAGAAAGATGTTTAGTAAGTTACAACAGTATATCTTGGAAATTTGTGGAGATGGAAACAGCTAGCAATTGGTTCATATTCTGTGGATTTAGCATATAATTTGATTATGAATATATGGGATATGAATACACACTGCTGGTGGAAGAAGGCAAGCAAAGAGGGATTTTAGAGTGTGCAGGGTGTGATTGTATTGGGTGTGGGAGAAGTATGGAGACTATATATAAGACACTTGTTTTTTGATTGTGAGTTTTTTTCTCATATTTGGCAAAGTTGTTTTGATTGGCTTGGGATTCAGACTTTCAACAGTTTCAGGGATTAATTCCGAATTATGCAGTGGATAAGGAAGGATGGCAGGTAATTTGGTTTTCGGTGATAAGAGCTATTTGGATAGCAAGGAAGCAAAAGGAGATTTCAACAAGAAATTTTTTAGGAGGATCGAGACTTATGTCATGGAAATGGTTACGAGCAAAAAAGAAAGGCTTTACTCAACCATTGGGTTGCGGGTAGGGGTGGCAAAATAGATGGATCAGATAAATTTTAATCCGGATCAAAATGGATCGGATCAAAACAATCCATTAATCCATTTGGATCCATTAAAAATTTATTTAAAAAATCCGATCCATTTGATAAAAATCCGATCCATTTGATAAAAATCCATCCAATCCATCCATTAACAAAATTTTCATGGATGGATATCCAGTCCATCCATAAAAATAATGGTTTTTTTTTTTAAATAATTATTTTTGATTTAGAAATAATATATTTTTAAAAATTAAGAACATATTTTAAAATAATAATAGCCTCAGCCGAGGTCGATCGAAAATAGCTCTAGACGATGAAGGCTGAAAGCTGCTCCGACCGATGTTGGCTGAAAAACAAACTTAGTTGATGGCGACCGAAAACCAAACCTAGCTTATAGCGGCCGAAAATAGCCATGATCGACGTCGATCGAATTCATCGCTGACCAACGTCAACCGAAAAATAGTCTGGCTGATGTTGGTCGAAAATAGTCCGAATCGATGTCGGCCAAAAATAGCCTTAATCGATGACAACTGAAAACTTCCCCACCGAAAACACAAACCTAGCCGAGATCAGCCAAAAATTACCCTGGTCGACATCGGCCGAAAAAACCCTAGTTGAGGTAGGCCAAAAACTACCCTTGTCGGCATCGTCTAAAAACTTCTGACTAATCTCGGCCAACATCGGCTGAAAAAAAAACCTAGCTAAGGTCGGCCCAAAAAAATTATGGTCGAGGTCGGCGGAAAACTGCCCTAGCCAACGTCGGCCGAAAAAAAACTTGGTTGAGGACGGCCAAAAAACAATATCGGTCAAAAAAACATTGGCCAACATCGGCCAAAAATTATCCTAGCCGAAGTCAGCCAAAAAAAAACCAATGGCGGCGGAAACAAAAACCCTAGCTGAGGTTGGCCAAAAAAAAATATGGTCGAGGTTAGCCGAAAATTGCCCTGGCCAACGTCGACCGAAAAAAAAGCCTAGTTGAGGTCGGCCAAAAAACAATATCGGCTGAAAAAAAGCTGGCCAAATGCGGCCAAAAATTGCCCTGGCCGATGGCAGCCGAAACAAAAACCCTAGCTGAGGTCGGCAAAAAAATCATGGTCTAGGTTGGCTGAAAATTACCCTGGCCGACATCAGCTGAAAAAAATCCTGGCAGACAACGACCGAAAGAAAAACCCTAGTTGAGTTCGGCCGAAAAAAATCATGGCCGAGGTCGATCGAAAACTACCTTGGCAGACGTCGGCCAAAAAAAAACTTTGTTGAGGTCGGCCAAAAAATAGTCTCGGCCAATGTCAACTGAAAAAATGCTGGTCGAGGTAGGCCAAAAATTGCCTTGGTCGACGGCCAAAAAAATCGGCTAAAAAAAAAACCCTAGTTGAGGTCGGCCAAAAAATAATATTGGCCAAAGAAAGCTAGTCAAGGTTGGCAAAAAATTGCCCTGGCCAACATCAGTCGAAAAAAATCCTAGCCGACAGCGGCCGAAACAAAAACCCTAACTGAGGTTGACCGAAAAAATCATGGCCGAGGTCGGCCGAAAACTACCCTGGCCGACGTCGGCCAGAAAAGACTTGGTTGAGGTGGGCCAAAAAATAGTCTCAGCCGATGTTGGCAGAAAAAATGTTGGTCGAGGTCGGCCAAAAATTGCCCTGGCCAACGTTGGCAAAAAAAAATCGGCTGAAAAAAAGACCCTAGTTAAGGTTTGTTGAAAATCAGCCCCGGCCGATGTCAGCCGAAAAAAATCATGGTCAAGGTTGGCCGAATGAAAACCCTGGCCGACGTCGGCCCAAAAGAACCTGGCTGAGGTCGGTCGAAAAATAGCCCCGATTGACATTGGCCGAAAAAAAACCCTGCTCGACATTGGTTGATAATTTTCCAGGTCGACGTCAGTCGAAAAATATATTTTTAAAATAATATTTAAAAATATTTTATAAATAAATTTTAAAATATAAATTTAAGAAAGATTTAAATATGAAAATATTTGTTGGATTAATTTTGATCCATTAGATATTGATTAGAGGATCCATTGGATTTTGAAAAATAGTGGATGGATCATTAACCATCCATGAAATTAAATGGATGGATGGATCCAATCCGTTTAGTTTTTATTTTTGTAATGGATGGATTGGATGGATTTACTAGTGGATGAATTGGATGGATGACGGATAAACGGATTGATTTGACATCCCTAGTTGCGAGATACTAAATCTATTGGTATGTTTAGGAGGATGAGGGGTATCTATATATTAAAATAGAGAAGTTCCAGTTTTTAAAGCTAGCTTGGTGTGAGGGTGGTTAGAACATAACAAGGTGATGTAAAGAGGATAGAAAATTAAGTAGAGAGTAGTTGACTGGTTTTGGATGGATAAGGGTATAATAAGATATCTGGTGGGAGGGTGTTTGTTTGCTAAGGTTCTGGGTGGGTAAGTGTGTGGTTTTGTGGTGAATGTAGAGCATTGTGTGTGAGTGTTTTTGTTGGGAGCGTTCTTCAATGGAGCAATAGAGATTTTTATATTGAAAGGGGGAATTCTTGTTTCTAGAATTATGGGTCTGTTTGGGTAAGCTTCTTCAGAAGCACTTTAAGAAGGAAAAAAATGAAATAAACTTTTTCATAAGCTAAAATTAGTTGATAATTGGCCGAAAAAAAACCCTGCTCGACATTGGTTGATAATTTTCCAGGTCGACGTCAGTCGAAAAATATATTTTTAAAATAATATTTAAAAATATTTTATAAATAAATTTTAAAATATAAATTTAAGAAAGATTTAAATATGAAAATATTTGTTGGATTAATTTTGATCCATTAGATATTGATTAGAGGATCCATTGGATTTTGAAAAATAGTGGATGGATCATTAACCATCCATGAAATTAAATGGATGGATGGATCCAATCCGTTTAGTTTTTATTTTTGTAATGGATGGATTGGATGGATTTACTAGTGGATGAATTGGATGGATGACGGATAAACGGATTGATTTGACATCCCTAGTTGCGAGATACTAAATCTATTGGTATGTTTAGGAGGATGAGGGGTATCTATATATTAAAATAGAGAAGTTCCAGTTTTTAAAGCTAGCTTGGTGTGAGGGTGGTTAGAACATAACAAGGTGATGTAAGGAGGATAGAAAATTAAGTAGAGAGTAGTTGACTGGTTTTGGATGGATAAGGGTATAATAAGATATCTGGTGGGAGGGTGTTTGTTTGCTAAGGTTCTGGGTGGGTAAGTGTGTGGTTTTGTGGTGAATGTAGAGCATTGTGTGTGAGTGTTTTTGTTGGGAGCGTTCTTCAATGGAGCAATAGAGATTTTTATATTGAAAGGGGGAATTCTTGTTTCTAGAATTATGGGTCTGTTTGGGTAAGCTTCTTCAGAAGCACTTTAAGAAGGAAAAAAATGAAATAAACTTTTTCATAAGCTAAAATTAGTTGATAATTGGCCGAAAAAAAACCCTGCTCGACATTGGTTGATAATTTTCCAGGTCGACGTCAGTCGAAAAATATATTTTTAAAATAATATTTAAAAATATTTTATAAATAAATTTTAAAATATAAATTTAAGAAAGATTTAAATATGAAAATATTTGTTGGATTAATTTTGATCCATTAGATATTGATTAGAGGATCCATTGGATTTTGAAAAATAGTGGATGGATCATTAACCATCCATGAAATTAAATGGATGGATGGATCCAATCCGTTTAGTTTTTATTTTTGTAATGGATGGATTGGATGGATTTACTAGTGGATGAATTGGATGGATGACGGATAAACGGATTGATTTGACATCCCTAGTTGCGAGATACTAAATCTATTGGTATGTTTAGGAGGATGAGGGGTATCTATATATTAAAATAGAGAAGTTCCAGTTTTTAAAGCTAGCTTGGTGTGAGGGTGGTTAGAACATAACAAGGTGATGTAAGGAGGATAGAAAATTAAGTAGAGAGTAGTTGACTGGTTTTGGATGGATAAGGGTATAATAAGATATCTGGTGGGAGGGTGTTTGTTTGCTAAGGTTCTGGGTGGGTAAGTGTGTGGTTTTGTGGTGAATGTAGAGCATTGTGTGTGAGTGTTTTTGTTGGGAGCGTTCTTCAATGGAGCAATAGAGATTTTTATATTGAAAGGGGGAATTCTTGTTTCTAGAATTATGGGTCTGTTTGGGTAAGCTTCTTCAGAAGCACTTTAAGAAGGAAAAAAATGAAATAAACTTTTTCATAAGCTAAAATTAGCTTATGCTTTAACTAATTTGTAGAAGCTATCTCATATAGCTTCTCTAAAAGATGAAAGAACTTTTACAAATTAGCTAATGCAAAAGCTAATTTTAACTTATGGAGAAGCTCATTTCATTTTTTCTTCTCCTATAAGTGTTTTTGGAGAAGCTTACCCAAACAATGTGAAGTGCAGTGTTTTTGGAGGGCTGTGTAGGTGTAGGAGGTTTAAAGGGTGGAATATAAGATTGGATATTGGAGTCTTTTTAGCTAAGTGTTTTTATGGTTTTGTGAGTACATGTTATTTATTTGTTTATGAACACTACTATGTAACTCTTCCTTTTGGTTTGTTCAGTTTTTGGCACATTTTGTGCTTTAAACTGTTGTATTAATAATACTAGCTTAATAATTTGTACCTTGCACGGGTGTTGAGTTTATAATTTTTAATTTTTAATGTATTTTTTAATTTTAAATTTTTTATATATGCATGTGTTAGTATATATATGTAAAGGATATATAAAATTAATTATGAATATTGATATATATTTAAATAATTTTATATTTACATATATCTTATATCGTTTTAATTTATATAAATATTTTTGGCTTAAATACCTTTTTCGTCCTTGCAATTTAACTTTTTTTGCTTTTCGTCCCTGCAATTTTTTTTTTTTGCTTTTAGTCCTTGCAAATTATTTTTTTTTCGTCCTTAAGGTGGTTTAGATAGCGCTTTTTTCACTGTTCAAAGTGCTATCTAAACCACTTTAAGGACGAAAAACAAAAAAAAAACATAATTTGCAAGGACTAAAAGCAAAAAAAAAAAATTGCAGGGACGAAAAGCAAAAAAAACGTTAAATTGCAAGGACTAAAAAGGTATTTAAACCAATATTTTTTTATAACACTATTATCTTTATAAAGATATTTGCATTTATATATAATTTAAATATATATACATAATTTTAATAAAAAACATTAATGATAACAAAATTTATAATATATTTTGTAATTATTAATTTTTATTTAAAAAATATATTTTCATCATAAAGAAGATAAATGTCTAAAGTTAATTATTAAAAAAAAAGATTTGTGGGAAATTGAACTTATAGATCAGTAGATTACAACAAAAATATTAATGATCAATACAAAAATAAGATAATACATATAATGATATTTTATTTAGGCAAATAATTGAGAGACTGTAAAAAAAAATTTAGTAATTTCAAGTAAGCATGACAAAGAGCCCCGAACCCGTAGGTACCGACCTGAATCCGACCTGACTTTGATGAGAATACCCACTTTGATTGGGTATAGATAGAGTACAGGTATTATCCGAATTTTTTTAATGGAGATGAGGGTGGATATCTAACTATTTAATTTAATTTAAATTATTCATTTTAATGACATGATTTTTAAATTTAAATTTGAATCAAAATATATATTAGTGATATTAATTAATTTGAATTAGAATATATAATTGCATTATCAATTAGAATGTTTAAATTGTGAATGATTAATTAACTAATCACCTTAATTACTATAATTGATGTATTTTTATGAATTAAAAATACAAAAAAATAGATGTGTGTGCTTAATATTTATAATAATAGTTTATATTTTAAAATGGAAATTTGGATTTAAATTCGTGTTATCAATTAATATGAATTAAATAATTTAAAATTTCAAAACATAAATATCTTAAAATATTGATCACGTTCAAATTTGAATATAAATATGAATTTAAATTAGTGTTATCAATTAATATGAATTAAACAATTTAAAATTTCAAATCATAAATATCTTAAAATATTGATCACGTTAAAATTTGAATATAAATATGAATTTAAATTAGTGTTATCAATTAATATGAATTAAACAATTTAAAATTTGAAATCCTAAATATCTTAAAATATTAATAATGTTCAAATTTTATTACCATCCACACATGTATATATAGATATTGTTTAAATTATCAATTATATATCTCCTTATATATATAAATGAGCAAGTCTATCTTTGCTCTCATTGCTCCACTCTCCCCACTCTCCCTCACATTCATTCTCATTTGAATACTCTCCTCTCATGAAGTGGTGTAAATTTCTGTAACTACTCACATTCACAATATTTTTATAACTACTTCCATTCACTTTTTTATCTAATGCTATCTTTGTTTTTAATATTTCTTTTATCAGTTTTTTTAACTATTTTTTAACTTCGAAGATTTCTTTCTTTCATCAATAATTTCAAATCCTTAATTCAATTACTTTTCAATTTTCAAAGATAATATTAAAAATTAAAATTACATCTTACATCTTCCCTTTTTTTTTTTTAATTTTATAGTTTCTAATTTCTTTTATAATTATCTCTTTTTTAAAATTTATTTCGATATGCTATATAATTCTTTTTTTTCTTTCAAATTTTATAGTCTCTAATCTTTTGGATATTTTTAAATATTTTTTTATCAGTTTTTCTAACTTTATTTTTTAATATCTTATCAATTTCTGTAGCTAACCAC
This sequence comes from Pueraria montana var. lobata, assembly GCA_026413185.1. Classification (NCBI taxonomy): domain Eukaryota; kingdom Viridiplantae; phylum Streptophyta; class Magnoliopsida; order Fabales; family Fabaceae; genus Pueraria; species Pueraria montana. The sequence goes on from CM048654.1 coordinate 56,600,771, forward strand.
ACTCATAATTTTCTATAACTACTTCTTTCATTCACTTCTTTATCTGATGCTATCTTTTTTTTTTAATATTTCTTTTATCAGTTTTTCTAACTCTATTTTTTAAAGATTTCTCAATGTGTTATATATATATTTTTTAACTAGTACGGTGTCCCATGCATTTCTTTAATCTCTTTAATACTTAATAAATTTTAATTTTAATTGATTGATTTTTAATTAATTCATTATTCTCTTATTTATTTTATTATCATTTATTATTTAAATTATTTGATCCTTTAATTATTATCGATCTAATAATTTGTATTTAAATTAATTTTTTTAATCATTTATTTTTATTTTTAATTAATTTCTATTGGTTGATTTCTTTACTTATCATATTTTCCTCTCAATTCCTTGCCATAATTTTTTAATTATTTACTTTAGTCTTTTAATTAATTTTAATTGATTGATTTCTTTTAATTACTGTAATATTTTCCCATTTATTTTATGATTTGTATCCTTAAAATCTTTTGATCCATTAATATTATTGATCCTTTAATTTAAATTTAAATTTATTTAAATTAATGATAACAATAATTTATAGTGATTTTAATTTCTTTTATTATTTAATTTTTATTTTAATTAATTTTAATTGGTAGTTTTTTGTTTATCACAATTTTCTCTTAATTTCTTACAGCAAATTTTTTAATTTTAGTTGATTGATTTCTTTTTCTTATATGAATCTTCTCTCATTTATCTTTTGGTTCTTTATCATTTAAATTCTTTTTTTCCTTTAATTAATATTTATCCTTTAATTTAAATTGATTCAATTTAAATTGATGATAATAATAATGATAATTGATTTCTTTTGTTTTTATTTCTTTTAATTATTTCCTTTTTAATCTATGATGATATAGATTATAATAACCTATATATTGAGCCAAAACATTGTTTAAGGTAGTAAGATTGATACAAAAATGATGAATCTATTCCATGTTTTTTTAAGAAATTATTATTTTTACGTATGCTAGGAATTCTTTTTTTTTTTTTTTCAAGTTATCATACCATATGAATTAAAAAAATTCTCTAAAAATTTCTCACTCGATAAGATTTTTCAGCTCAAACTTTTTTACTTTTATCTATATATAGAATCTTTAACATATTTTGTTATAGTCAATTACTTAACTTTAATCAATTAATTCAATACTTTAATTTAATTTAATGGAAAATATTTATAAATTTCTGCTTTAATTACTTATAAAAATTATTAACAAATTATTTATTTATTTATACAAATTTACCCATAATATGATTACTCCAATTTTGAATTATTGCGTTAATAAATATTTAGTTTAACTTAAAAAATTAAATGGTTGGGATTGAATTAATTTACATAAGTTTAATTTATATAAGTTAAAAAATTTCTCTTAAAAAAAAGTTAAAAAAAATTTTACATTAAAAATTATTTGCTATAAATTGCAATTGAATACTTTATGTCCGTAAATAAGTATTAAAGTAATAATTTGATAATTACTATTAAATTTGATATGAACTAATTTAATTATTTTGCATAAATTTAGTTAAGTATTTATTTAAAAAATTTAACTAAATTTGTATTGTTTGAAAATTTATATTGTAAATTTAATTTAATTATAGAAGTATTTTATAGAGAATAGACATAAATTGATTTTGCTGAAATAATTGATGACCGTTAATTTCTTAATTAATGGGGCTTTCAATGGTGCTAATTTTATGCTTATTAAAAAAATGGTGCTAATTTTATGAGTGGTAATAATTAATGTCACGTTTTTTGTCACAGTGATCCCTGCAAAATATTGTTCTGCTATTTGACCCAACGATGCACCCACTACTATGAAACTACAATAAATAGAGCTAATTTAGTTTGTTTTTTTTTCATTATATGAATATAAAACAATTCAAAGTTTGATTTATATCTTCAGCATCCTTATCTAGATGCGTGAAACTAAGCACCTGAAACAATTTTTTTTTTTAAAAGTAAAACAATTATTTTAATACTTATCATAAAATAACATAAGCATTAATGCTAGCTAGTCGCTAGTTGTAAGACTATTATCATAAAACGAATAATACTTTAAAATATAGATTTAAACATGCAATTAGAATAAATATATTGAAAATGCTTGACTCTATCATTTAAAGTTTCATTGCTAGCTACTTGCCTTGGTATAGCATCTGACACACTTAAACATCCTCTGTAAAAACATTTTACAATTTTATAAGCATGAAAGCATTATATTATCAATTGGAATCAAGGCTTCACAATGATAATATGTATATTAGACTCCAAGACTGTACTGCAACTTGTTTAAAGTAAATCTTCCCACATGCATAAAAACTATCAAGGTAGCATCACACTAAAAAATAGACAGACCTACATTGCAGGTTCAAATAGTTACTTTTTAAGTATACTAATGTAGCAGCAATTAAGAAAAAAAATATTATTAAGAAAAAAAACATTTTTTTAAAAGATAAGAAAAAAGTATAATCTTTTGTTACGGGAGTAATATTTTTTTAGAAAAGGATACTTTTTTTAGAAAACAAATTGTATATGAAGGAGTAAAAAGAAAATTTATCAACAAAACACAAATTACATTGCAAGAACGAAAAAATAGTTTTCTTTTTGCCATTGTAGCAACAATTAACAAAAAAAAAGAATATTTTATTAAGAAAAAAACTTTTTTTAGAAGAGAAGCAAAAAGTAGAATACTTGATTACAGGAGTAGATTTTTTTTTTTTGAAAAAAAAAATACTTTTTTTTAGAAAAGAAATTGTATATACAGGAGTAAGAACAAAATTTATCAACAAAACATAAAAATTAGCATCACACCTAATATTTAATATATATTTGGCTTGAAGCATACCCTTTTTTTTTTCCGTTACAAACGCACGAACCTTGAATACAAAATGAAAAAAGAAATTAAAAGAAATGATAAAAATATAGAAAAGGTTTACATGAGAAAAAGCAAAGCATACCTTTTTGCATTACCAATAGATGAGGAATTCCCAATTGCTTTCCTGATTGTTCTAGCAACCATATAGAAGTGTTCAAAGAAATCAAAACAACAATAAAAATAAACATAGGAAATGATTAAGTGAAAAGAAGCAAACACAACTCATTTCATAAAATGGAGGATGATCATTAAGATTTGATACATGTATATATAAGGTATGAACATTTAAATATGTCTAAAAGGAAACAATTAGTTAGAATTATTTAAATTCAAATTTTAAATTTGTATCAAATCAAATAATGATATTAAAATTGATAAATTTGAATGAATTCACCATGTTATAATTTTAAATGATTGTTTTGGCCAATTGAAAGAGGGTAAAATATGGTAAATTAGAATTAATGTGCTAGATTCATCTAATAATTGTAATAAAACATGTAAAAGGTATATCTCATTATGTATCTACGTAAAATTAGGTGCATTTAATGTCTCTTTATATGTATTTAAAATTTAAAATATGTTACGAATAAGACTGTAGTACTGTTGCAAAAAAAATGCAGTAAAAAAAATCACTGTTGCAAAATATTACTACTAAATGACATTTTAAAGGAAATATCAGGATTGCAAAATTATAGGAATTTATAATATCCAACACGGTAAGTTTAAGGCTTCCCAAGACAATGCATGCAAATGTGACGGGTTGAAATGTTACTTTTTTGCCTAAAAAAATATATATTATGTATGCTCATATATATGTTTTTAGAGTTTAATGGTAATGCACTGACGGTGTAACATAGTTTTATAGTCATTTAACTACAAATCACTATTGGTATAACTTTTAAAATGATTTTATAAAAGTAAGTTGACAGTGTAAAACTATTTTATACTGTGAGTGTATAATCTTTTTTCTCATGTTTTTAAGTTTTTTTTTTTTTTGAAAACATTTTAAGTCGATTTTAGGTGCATATATTTCCCCGCAATTTGATTAAAAAATTGCGAATTGTAGGTGCCAAAGGTTTGCAATTTAATTTGATATTTATTAATTTTAGATGTTCAAGATATTATTACCAAATACAGGATATAAATATACTAAATTTTCTATTACTTGGTGGCAAATGCATTTAAAATTTCAAAAATAAAGTGGCTGTTTTAAAATGCATTTAAAATTTGACATCTTTACTTTCTTTTTAATTTATTTTGAAAATTAATGATTTTTTAATGCATTTAAATTACAAAATTAACCTTTAAACTTTTGGGGGGAAATTTTTTTCTCCAAGTGCATATTTCTTTAAGTAATAAAGGATTTCTTTCTATTAACTATATAAATAAGGTAATAAAAATTTGAATAAGTTCGTGCATTGCGCGGGCTAAAATGGTAGTTTGCATTATAAAATTATGAGATAAAAAATCTAATTGCACGATTTCTTTATTTTAATTTGTTATAATTTTGAATTTGTATATGAATTTGAATTTAAATTAGTGTTATCAATTAATATGAATTAAACAATTTCAAATTTCAAATCATAAATGTCTTAAAATATTGATCAAGTTAAGATTTCAATATGAATACGAATTTAAATTATTGTTATCAATTAAATATTAATTAAACAATTTAAAATTTAAAATTTAAAATTACCATAAAAATAAAATCGTTTTCATTTCGACGGAAAAAAAATCAATATGGTGTTGTCATGTGACATCAACCTACGTGACAAAACCTTCTTTTATATATATTTTTTTTGGTGAATTCCTTCTTTTATATAATATAATTGATTATTTTTTCCTTAAAAAAAAAAACAAAGACAGAGTTTATTCACATGGGTTTATTGAATTTGAAAAAATGGAGGCTCAAATTTCAAACAAAAAATACAGCTCATTATTTTAGTTATACTAAATGAGGAGTAAATTTAAAACAAGAACATGGATTAATTAAGTGTATATTTATCTTATTTTAAATTCAGTGTTTCTGTGTGGGTACTGTGGGAGAAAAGGGATTACGTTCCCTGCACGTGTTTTTAGTGTTTCAACATTTTAAGGTTTACGTTCCATTATTTGAGGATGGAGGTTGTGAGTTCGAATCATTCCAGTGATAAAAATTAACAATTAATGATTAATATTTGTTGATAAAAAAAAAAGTTCCATTATTTGAAAGGACTACAAATAAAATTACAATTCTATGGAGATTAATTTGGGAATTTGAAGGAAAAAGGATTAGTTCAGTATATACGTCTGTGCTTGTTTACATGAAGAAGACGGAAGCACGTTCTATTATGAACAGTAGTATCTTTATCTTTATATATATAAAAGTAGTAGTCATAGGCAAAATGTGTAATTTTAATTTTCTCGCTCTTTTTAAGGTCAAAATAGTAATTATATAAATCATTTTTATTAATTATAAAAAGATATATTACCTCAAATATTTTATGGTAATTAATTTATAGTACTAATTTAATAGTTATTAATGTTCGCACTAATTATGCAGTTTGAGTTAATACTTTTCATCTTCGGTTTCTCTCTTCTATGCATTAATTAGTTAATTGGATTCAAATTTCAAATATTTCAAAATTTTTATTAAATTCTCTTTTTTTTTTTTTTTTTTTTTTGCTGAATTGGTCTCTTCCTCTTATATTCTATGTATTATAAAAAAAAATTATTAAATTTTTTATTAATGTGTCTAATATCATGAAGAACATTAAAAAAATTAAAAAGTGAGACAAGCTTGAATAGATTAAAACAAAATAAGAGTGAGAAAAGTTATTTTTATAACCTACGGATATATGTATATATATATATCTTTTTTTCTTTGTCATCAAAAGGTATGTTTGACTTAATTATTTTTTTTAGTTTAAAGTATTTTTAAGCTAAAACTCTAAATAAGAAATAAAGTAAAATATAAATTATTTGACAATCTTAATTTTTTTAATTTAAAAGAGATGAAATAAGAAATAAAGTAAAATAAAAATTATTTGACAATCTTAATCTTTTTTAACTTAAAAGAGATTACTGGAGAAAAAAATGGTGGACAGATGTAGCAGAGTGAAAATCTTCATTTTCTTAAAAGTTTATAAAATTTGAAAAAAAATGGTTAGTTATTAACAAAAATGAATTTTATAACAATTGCTTTAAAAAATATTTTATTGTCAATTGATAGATTTTTAAAATTCAACAAAATTGTCAAGTATTAACAAAGATCAAGCTTAAAACTATCTTTTACAAAAGAAAATGATTTGTTATTAATTAGTCGTTAGTATTTTAAAATTTGAAAAAAAAAATGGTTAGTTATTAAGAAAGATCAATGTTACGATACTCAATTTTTTTTTTAAAAAATGATTTATTGTTAAGTTTTACACTTTTAAAATTGAAAATTGAAATTAATTATCAATATTAATTGTTATTTTATTAAATGGATACCTAAAAGCATTCGGGCATATTAGAGTTAAGAGATATGAATAAAAAGTTAATTATGTATATTGAACCCAATTTGATAAATAAAAAAAAACAAAAAACTACAATTTTTAAAAAAACTGAAAAAATTCAATAAATGAAAACAATTATAAGAGTCGTTGACTAGATAATAGAAATATTAGTGTAACATAATATATTATCAATATATTGGTAAAAAAATTATTATCAATATAGATGAACAAAATCAAAATAGAAATAAAAGTTATAACAATCATTTAAAAAAATTGATAGAAAAAGTTTTGTTTATTGTTATTCATTAGATTTTAAAAATTGATAATTAAAATTAATTATCTGTATTACTCTTTATTTGGTTAAATGGTGACCTAAAGGCAAAACGACATATTGGTGTTAAGACATATGAAAAGAAAAACTTAAGTGTATATTAAACTCAATTTCAGAAATAAATAACTACAGAAATTTGTTTAAAAACCTTAAAAATATTTGGTGAATTAAAACAATTGCAATGCGATTTTAAGATCTTATTATTTGTAAATATCATGATACTATTACTATTTAATAATTATTATTTTTTTACCAGCTAATAATAAATATTTTATTCACATTTCTATTAGTATTCATTATAATATAGTAATTACAGTAATCAATTTTTTTCATTTTAATTCATAAAAGTATATAATTTTATGTTGTGCTAATTCATATTTATATCTAGGGACAGAGGCAGAACTTGATATCAGGGGGGTCAAATTAAAAATTAAAAATTATCTTTATAACATATAATAAATTTATAAAAATATATAAGTATTAATTTATTCAAAATATTTATAATTATATGTTTTTAAAATAATTTAAGAACATATAATCTAAAATATATTTACACAGAAAAATTAAACATCTTTTCTTTTTTTTAAAACTCAATATTATTACACATGCTAATAAGGTTTGCTTTCCAATATCTAATTTATTTTTCCAAAGTTTACACATTAATCTGTAGTACGCTCAATGTTAGAAACATGTTGAAACCTCACAAATAATAATAATAAAAGGAAAAAATATTTGTTAATGTAGTTCATTGGCAAATGTTAATAATAGCTTTTAATTGTCAAATCAATTATAATCAAATTAATATAAAAGAAAGACTAATAATATTATTTGATTACAAATACTATTATTTATATCCTTTAAAATAGTAATAATATATTATAAAAGGAAACAACCACTAAAAAAATGATACTAAAATATTTTGTCTAAAGAAGAAAAAAAAATATAATATCTCTACAATAAAACTATAAAAGAATATAATATTAGCCTAAGAAAAAGAAATCATTATCTTCATAAAGATATTATAAAAAAGATAATTGATTATTTTATTAAAAAATGAAAAAAAAATAATACATAATATTATTATTTTTATAATCAAACTTTCAAATAAAAAAATTATATTTTTTAAAAATATCATATATATTAAAAAAAATAAAACTCAAAAAATTGGGGGGGGGGGGGGGGGGGGGGGGGGGGGCAACACCCCTCTTAAGCATATATGTACATCTTTCCCTGTTTATATTCATATTCTGCACGGATAATCATATTAGGGCAAATTCATTGGGATGATGTGATTTTTTTTATATATAATCATGGTCTTTTTTATGTTAAGAGACTCATAGATATTTATGTTTAAAATTAATATATACAACTTTTATATGAATGATGTTTAAATTTCTTTTATATCAAAATATCCTTCATTTTTTTTTTAATTTGAAAGTACAAAAAATATATTTTAAAACTATTATATATTCTACTTATGTTGCGCTAATCCATATTTATATCCATCTATCACACAGGTATCGATATTAGGGCAAATCCTTTTGGGTGACTTTTTTTTTATAATCATTGGTTTATTATGTCAAGAGACTCTTATATATTTATATTTAATTTTAATGTATACAACTTTTATATGAATGCTGTTTAAATATCTTTTTATATCAAAACATCCTTCATTTTTTCAATTTGAAAGTATTAAAAATATATTTATAAACAATTATATATATATATATATATATATATATATATATATATATATATATTCTATTTATGTTGCGCTAATCCATATTTATATTCATCTATCGCATGGGTATCCATACTACGATAAATCCATTTGGGTGATTTTTTTATATAATCATTGGTTTTTTCATTTCAAGAAACTCTTATATATTTATATTTAAATTTAAGGTATGCAACTTTTATATGAATGATGTTTATAATTTTTTTTATATCAAAACATCCTTAATTTTTTTTTAATTTGAATGTATAAAACATTATATTGTTTAAACTATTATATATTCTATGTTGCACTAATCCATATTTATATCCACCAATCACATGGGTAATCATACTAGGCAAATCCATTGGGATGATTTTTTTTTAATCAATTATTTTTTATGTTTAGAGATTCTTAGATATTTATATTTGAATTTAATGTATACAACTTTTATATGAATGATATTTAAATTTATTTTTATATCAAAATACCCTTCATTTTTATAATTTGAAAGTATAAAAATTATATTTTTAAAATTATTATATATTATATTTATGTTACGTTAATGCATATTTATATCCATTTGTCATACAGGTATCCATATTATGACAAATCTATTTGGGTGATTTTTTTGTTTTGTTTTACAATCATTAATGGGTTTTTTTTTTTATATCAAGAGACTCTTAGATATTTATATTTAAGTTTTATGTACACAACTTTTATATGGATGATGTTTATATTTCTTTTTATATCAAAACATTCTTCATTTTTTTAATTTGCAAGTATAAAAATTATATTTTTTAAACTATGATATTCTATTTATGTTGCTTCAATGCATATTTATATTCATCCGTCACATGGGTAACCATATTAGGACAAATCCATTGGGATAATCAATTTTCTTCTTTTTTTATAATCATAGGTTTTTTAATGTTAAAAGACTCTTAGATATTTATATTTAAATTTAATGTATACAACTTTTATAAAGTTAATGTTTAAATTTCTTTTTATATCAAAATATTCTTCATTCTTTTTTAATTTGAAAGTATAAAAATTATATTTTTAAAACTATTATATATTCTATTTATGTTGTGCTATTCCGTATTTATATCCATTTGTCGCACAGTATTCATACTATAGCAAATCTATTTAGGTGATTTTTTTTATAATCATTAGTTTTTTGATATCAAGAGACTCTTAGATATTTATATTAAAATTTAATGCATAAAACTTTTATATGAATGATGTTTAAAATTTTTTATAACAACATTCTTATTTTTTTTAATTTGATAGTATAAAAAATTATATTTTTTAAACTATTATATATTCTATTTATATTGTGCTAATCCATATTTATATTTGTGCATGTACGAGTAACCATACTAGGATTAATCGATTTTGGTAATCATTCTTTTTTATAATCATAGATTTTTTGAAGTCAAGAGAGTATTCCATTTTATCTATGTATGAAAAAAAAAACCCTAAAGAATGATTTAGCTAAAATTCACAAGTCTAAAAAGTAATTTTTTTTTTTTATAAAAGTAGTAGTTATAAGAGTAACTATAAGATAAATATATTCAAATACACTCTTTTTATTGACCCAAAATTTCATATGTGCTCATAAAAAATGTGGCAACTTTATAACATATATGAGGTAATTTGTTTCATGAGGTTTTTGCTTCATGAGGTTTTGCTTCCAGGCATATAAATATGGACATTTAATCATGGCCAAAAAAGAAAAAAATAATTAATGAAGTCTTTTTTCCAAAACTCTTATGAGTCAAAATTCATAAAAAAGTTAATCTTGAAAAAAAATGTTAACCATTTTTTAAATATATATTTAATATTTATTTTAAAAATATTAAAAATTGTATATTACTGCATTTGTTCCTATATATATAAAATAAATGGTAGAATTTTTTTCCTAATTACAAATAACATATGACCACTTACAAATGTATTAATTTCTAATTTCCTTTAATACTTCCAATTTATTGTAAAGTCTATTAGCGAAATATCATCATTTCTTATAAAAGTGGATGCAATTATTAAACTATTAACAATATGACTCATATTCATTGGTAGAAGAAATTATTCCGTAAATTATGAGTAGTGTTATTATATCTAACCACGACTTAAACCAATTAATTCTATGGATATTTTTTAAATAAAATATAAATTTATGACAATATTATTAATTAAAATGAACTAATTTAACTATTTTTATTGGTCTTGATGAATTAAGTATTTGTTTCTTATATATAAAAATGGGGGTAATATTGTTAATTATTAATACAAATAATATTTAATTCAATCATTATAATAATATTATTAATATTATTTGTCACATTGTTGGCAAGAAGTCTATGTCTATTGTAACGTTGTGGGTTTTCCTAATTGTATGAGTAAGTGTTTGACTAATATTGCAAGAAGAAATTAAATTTAAATCATGTTGATTTAATATAACAATTAACTTAAGTTCTACGTTGTGTTATGTGTTGTGGTATTATTTGTAGGTTTTCAAGAGTTGTTGGAATTAGAGTATGTGTTGGTAGATTTTCGAGATTTTTATGTGAGTTTCGTAAGTGGTAGAAGAAAATAATAGAAGGGGGTGTCCTTAGAGGAAGAGTGGAGACAAATAGAAAAATTTCATGCAAATATCATTGATAAACATGCCAAGCTTCCTATATCTTCCATTTCCTACGTTCTTATCCTTCATTCTTATCTTTCTTCTTCCTTAAGTCTTCCTTGCCGTGAGTGAGAGTTGGATTCCTGCCACATCTTGAAGTTTGATTACTTCTTTCCTAGAGATTTCTTAGTTGATTTTAAGTTGGTAAGTCCAGTTCTTCATTATTCTTGATTTCTAAGTAACTTTCTCATCTCTTTCCAAGAACATGAGAAATAGGTCTTGGTCAGATTTTAAGAGATGAGAGAAATCTTGATTTTAAGTTTATGTTGATGTTGATTTAGGTGTCTCGTAGTAGATTTTGTAACAAAACTTAAGGACAGACCACTCAAGAACCTCAAAGTTCTCCTTTCCAACTTTTCTTCACAGTTTGAGTCAAGCGCTTTAGGTAAGGGAAGCTTCATATTGTTTTGAAATGATTTGGTAGTAGTATATTTGAATTCTATTTCTGTTTGGATTGTTTTAAAGACTTGTTTTGTGATGTGATAATTTTGTTTTCTTGATGTTTTTAATGATTTGAGTTGAGTTTGTTGTGATAACATGTTGTTGTGCTGTGGAATGATATTGTATGTATTGGAAAATGGTTTCAAAATCTTTGAAACATGTGTTCGTAATGGATTTTGAAAGGTTCTGGGCTCTACAGAAGACCCCTCGTTCAAAGAAAACCACCGTCCAGTTACCTATACTACAAGTAAAACCAGCGTCCAATGACCTCATTGTATAAGACCAACATCCAATGACCTCATTGTATAAGACCAACATCCAATGACTCAGTGTCAAGTGACCAACGTCTAATGACCCAGTGTCTAATGACCGCGTCCAGCGGTACCTTTGGTCCAGTAAAGTCTGACGTCCAGTCACGATGATTGTAAAATGCTGAGGGTGTGATTTGCAGAAGACCAGAACCTAGTCCTGTTACAAATGATGATGTTGGATATGCCACTACTTTGATTCTAGAACTATGTTAGGAAATTCATATTTTTGGTTAAAGTTGATGTTGAGTTATGAGTAATGACTCGAGGTGTGAGAATGCCTTACTTGTGCTTACTGAACTGCCAAAGGGGTTCATAAGCATAGTTTGAGAAAAAAATGGTGAATTTATAACATAGAGGGAATGTGTGGCAATCAGATTTGTTTGGTTTATGCATGATATTGCATGTGGGTAGGCACGTAAGTTGAGGGTGCTAGTTAGGCTCTCAACCTAGTGCTGGAGGATTTCATGGTGGCCAATGGTGGGCATATAAAATAGACAAGTGGGCGAATTCCTATAGATGGAAGGTTTTGCAAACCTGATAGAGGTAAGCCAATACCCACACTTGTCTATATTCGATTAAATCCACACTTCCTCCACATGGTAGGTCAAAGGACCCCTTGAATAGTCAAAGGTGAGACTATGGTAGGGGATGGGGCCTATGAGGACCGCTCAAAAGTTGTAGAAATCTCCATGGAGTCGAGTCAGCACGACATTGCATAATGAAATTGTATATGAGATTGATGTATGATGTTATCTGATTTACTATTATTGATTTATTCTAGTTTTCCTTTAAGTAAATCTTATACCTTTATATATCTATGATCGTTTTATAAATAAGCATACCCTTGCAATATTTGTGTTTGTATTGTATTACTGCAATGATTGTGTGGTTGACACGGGAGCAGGTAGCAGTGATGGTACAGGCTCTCATGCTAGCCACGATTGAAGATTGGACGACCCTTCTATTCTTTGGATTGGACGATCCTAAGATTGGACGATCCCCCTGTTCTGCGAAATTTTGTTTTAGTTTACATGTATATATATTATGGGGACCAGCTTAGGAGTAATGTATCTATGTTTGGATTGTGGAGAATGTTCTCTGTAAGGTGATCTTTTGGTTTGACATTATATGTACCTGCATATATGCAATTTGTAATTTTGTATATTACACTTTTATGATGTGATGATGGATATTTTATATAAAAAGGTAGGTACATATACATGTATTGAAATGTGAAAAATTTATACGTACTTCATATGATAATATCAATTAGTTGAATGTTTAGTATAACAAATTTGTAACGAAGTTGGGCCGTTACATCTATTTTCATGATTGGTTAAATCACATCAGAAACTAAAAAATTTCAAAATAAACATACTCATACACTTTGTTTACCCCGTATTGTTATATTAGAGAGAATTTTTATTTTTATTTTTTGTCACACTCTTTGGCAATTATCTATGCCTATTTTTAAACTTAGGCAAATCATACTTCTATAGCAAAGGTTAAATATTACACTTCAATTTTATTATGTATTAATCCTGTTGTGGTTTTGCATATTTCAAACAAATTCTTAGTAAATGTTACTTAATTGTTCATTTCCATTAAACAAAGACAATAACATTCAAGATAAAATTGTGGTGTTAGTTGGATACAAAAAATAAAATTAAAGTAAAATTTTTCACAATCTTTGACAATTGTCTATGCCTATTTTCACACTTGGACAAATCACATTGGATGAATAACACGAGTTAAATAATATGCTTGATATATTAATCCTATTGTGATTTTGCATATTTCAGACGTATTCTTAGTAAACGTTGTTTAATAGTTCATTTTCATTAAATAAAGACAATCACATTTAAGATAAAATTGTGGCGTTAATTGGATACAAAAAATAAAATTCAAGTAAAATTTATCACACTATTTGACAATTGTTTATGCTTATTATCACACTTTGGTAATCACATTGAGTGAATGACACATGTTAAAAAAACAATTAGATTTTATTATGTATGTTTATGCACATGTTAAATACTATAATTACTGTATTAATTCTATGGTGGTTTTGTGTAACGTTGTGGTTTTCCTAATTGTATGATTAAGGGTTTGATTAATAATGCAAGAGCAAATTAAATTTAAATTATGTTGAATTAATATAATAATTAACTTAAGTTCTATGTTTTGTAATGTGCCATAGTGTTATTGTGAGATTTTTGGAACTTTTACGTAAGTTCCGTGAGTTGTAGAAGAAAAAAAAATAAGAAAAGGAGGTGTCCTGATAGGAATGGTAGGGGCAAATAGCAAGATTTCATGCAAATCTCAAATATTAACGTGTCATGCTTCCTGATTCTTCTATTTTCTTTCGTTCTTATATTTCTTCCTTTCTAAGGCTCTTTCTTCTTATCTTTCTTCTTCTCTGAGTATCTTCTTTCCATGAATGGAAGTTGGATTCCTACACCATATTGAAGTTTGATTTCTCTTTCCCTAGAGCTTTCTTAGTTGATTCTAAGTTGGTAAGTCCAGTCCCTTCTTATTTCGATGTCTTAGTATCTTTCTCATCTCTTCCAAGAAACATGAGAAATGGGTCTTGGTTAGATTTTAAGAGAGAAGAGAAATCCTGATTTTTGAGTTTATGTTGATATTGATTTAGGTGTCTCCTAGTAGATTCTGTAACAAAACTTGGGGACAGATCACTCAAGAACTTCAAAGTTCTCCTTTCCAACTTTTCTTCATAATTTGAGTCAAGAGCTTTAGGTAAGGGAAGTTTCATATTGGTTTGAAATCATCTGGTAGTAGTATATTTGGAATTCTGTTTCTGGTTGGATTGTTTTAAAGACTTGTTTTGTGATGTGGTGATTTTGCTTTCTTGATGTTTTGATGATTTGAGCTGAGTTTGTTGTGATAACATGTCGTTGTACTGTGGAATGATATCGTAAGTATTGGAAATGGTTTCAAAATCTTTGAAACATCTGTTCGTAATGGGTTTTGAAAGGTTCTGGGCTCTGCAGAAGACCCCTCGTTCAAAGAAAACCATTGTCCAGTTACCTATAAGACAAGTAAAACCAGCGTCCAATGACTTCATTGCATAAGACCAGCGTCCAATAACCCAGTGTCAAGTGACCAGCGTCCAATGACCCTGTGTCTAATGACTGCATCCAACGGCACCTTAGGTCCAGTGAAGTCTGACGTCCAGTCACGATGGTTGTAAAATGCTGAGGGTGTGATTTGCAGGAGACCAGAACCTAGTCCTGTTACGAATGAGGATGTTGGATAAACCACCAATCTGGTTCTAGAATTATGTTAGAAATTCACCTTTGGTTTAAGTTGGTGTGGTGTTGTGAGTAAGGATTCAAGGTGTTAGAATACCTTACTTAAGCTTATTGAACTGCTGGACGGGTTCATAAGCATAATCTAAGAAAAATGGTGAATTTATATCATAGAGAGAACTGGTGGCAATCAAAATTGTTTGGCTTGTTACATGACATTGCATATGGGTAGGCTCTCAACCTAGTGCCGGAGGTTTTCGTGGTGGCCAACGGTGGGCCTATAGAATAGCCAAGTGGGCGAATTCCTATAGATGTAAGGTTTTGCAAGCCTTACAGAGGTAAGGCAATACCACACTTGTCTATATTCGATTACATCCACACTTCCTCCACAAGGTAGCTCAAGGGACTCCCTGAATGGTCAAAGGTGAGACTATGGTAGGGGATGGGGCCTATGGGGACCGCCCAAAAGTTGTTGAAATCTCCATGGAGTCGAGTCAGCATAATAGTTCAAAATGATATTGATGTATGAAATGACATATGAAATGAACTGAATGTTTAGTGTGAATGATGTTGTTTGTATTTTGTGTATATTCTATCTTTCTCTTTAAAAGAAGCTTACCCTTGCAAATTGTGTTTGTATTGTATTACTGCAATGATCGTGTGATTGATACGGGAGCAGGAAGCAGTGATGGTGTAGGCTCTCATGCTAGCCACGATTGAAGATTGGACGACCCTTCTATTCTTGGGATTGGACGATCCTAAGATTGGACGATTCCTCTGTTCTGCGGAATTTAGTTTCTAGTTTACATGTATATATATTATGGGGACCAGCTTAGGAGTAATGTACCTATATTTGAATTGTGGAGAATGTCCTCTGTAAGATGATCTTTTGTTTGACATTATATGTACCTGCGTATATGAAATTGTAATTTTGTATATTACACTTTTATGATGTAATGATGTACATTATATATAGGAAAGTAGGTACATATATATGTATTAAATGTGAAAAATTTCATGGTAGTTTTATATAATAATATTTAGCAAAATATTTTAGTACAACAAATCTGTAACGAAGATGGGTCATTACATTTTGCATATTTCAAATATTTTCTTAGTAAATATTGTTCAATTGGCCAATTCCATTAAATAAAAGTAAATACATTTAAGATAAAATTGTGACATTAGTTAGATACAAAAAACAAACAAGTAAAAGTTGTCATATTCTTTGACAAACATCTATACCCATTTTAATAGTTAAATAAAAAAAATAAAATTTAAATAAAACATTCGAACTCTCTATTTATCCTGTGCATCGCACGGGTAAAAAACTAGTAAAAATAAATATAAACATCATTCAAATAAAAGTTGTATACTTTAAATTTAAATATAAATATATAAGAGTCTCTTGACTATAAAAAAAAAAAATTAATCACCCAAATGTATTTGTCCTAGTATAGTTACCCATGTGATGGATGAATATAAATATGAATTAGTGCAAGATAAATAGAATATATAATGGTTTAAAAATATAACTTTTTATAATTTCAAATTAAAAAAAAAAAGATGGACGTTTTGATATAAAAAGAAATTTAAAAATATTCAAATAAAAGTTGTATACATTAAATTTAAATATAAATATCTAAGTGTCTCTTAACATAAAAAAATCATTAATTATAAAAAAAATTAAAGACCCAAATGGATTTGCCATAGTATGGTTACCGGTGCGACGAATGAATATAAAAATGGATAAGCGCAAAATAAATAAAATATATAATTGCTTAAAAATATAATTTTTAAACTTTCAAATTAAAAGAATGAAGGATATTTCATTATAAAAAGAAATATAAACATCATTTATATAAAAGATGTATACATTAAAATTAAATATAAATATCTAAGACTCGTTTCACATAAAAAAAAAAACTAATGATTAAACATTCCAATGGATTTGCCCAAGTATGGTTACCTGTATAACGGATGGATATAAAGATGGATTAGCACAACATAAATAGAATATATAATATTTTAAAAAAAATAATCATTTGTAATTTCAAATTTAAAAAAATGAAGGAAGTACATTTTGATATAAAAAGAAATTAAAAAATCATTTATATAAAAGTTGTGCATATTAAATTTAAATATAAATATCTAAGAGTCTCTTAACATAAAAAAAAACCAATGATTATAAAAAAAATGTTAATCATCCTAATGGATTTGTCTTAGTGTGGTTACTCGTGTAACAGATGGATATAAAGATAGATTAGCGCAATATAAATATATATAATATATAATTTTATAAAAAATATGATTTATAATACTTCCAAATTAAAAAAAAATGAAGGATATTTTGGTATAAAAAAAATACAAACATCATTCATATAAAAGTTTTATACATTAAATTTAAATATGAATATCTAAGAGTCTCTTAACATTAAAAAACCTAGGATTATAAAAAAAAATTAATCATCCCAATAGATTTGTCCTAGTATGGTTACCCATGTGACAAATGGATATAAAGATGGATTAGGCAACATAAATAGAATATTAATTGTATAAAAATATAATTTTTAAAACTTCCAAATTAAAAAATGAAGGATGTTTTGATATAAAAAAAAATATAAATATCATTCATATAAAAGTTGTATACATTAAATTTAAATATTAATATCTAAGAGTTTCTTAGCATCAAAAAACCAATGATTATATAAAAAATAATCACCAAAATGGATTTGTCCTATCATAGTTACCTGTGCTACGGAAGTATATAAATATGGATTAACGCAACGTAAATAGAATATATAAGATTTTAAAAAATATAATTTTTAAGTCTTTTAATTTAAAAAAAATGAAGGGTATTTTGACATAAAAAGGAATTTAAACATTATTCATATAAAGTTTTATACATTAAATTTAAATATAAATATCCAAGAGTCTCTTAACATAAAAAAACTAATAATTAGTGTAAAATAAATAAAACATAATTGCTTAAAAATATAATTTTTAAACTTTCAAATTAAAAGAATGAAGGATATTTTGTTATAAAAAGAAATATAAACATCATTTATATAAAATATGTATACATTAAATTTAAATATAAATATCTAAGTCTCTTAAAATAAAAAAAGCCAATGATTATTTAAAAAAAAAAGTTTAAAAGTTGTATACTTTATAATATGATTTATAATACTTCCAAATTAAAAAAAAAAATGAAGGATGTTTTGGTATAAAAAAAATACAAACATCATCCATATAAAAGTTGTATACATTAAGTTTAAATATAAATATCTAAAGTGTCTCTTAACATCAAAAATCAATGATTATAAAAAAAAAAAGAGTTAATTATTCCACTGGATTTGCCCTAGTATAATTACCGTGTGACAAATGAATATAAAAATGGATTACCGCTACATAAATAGAATATTTAATTGTATAAAAATATAATTTTTAATACTTCCATATTAAAAAAATGAAGGATGTTTTGATATAAAAAGAAATATAAAAGTTGTACACATTAAATTTAAATATAAATATCTAAGATTTTCTTGACATCAAAAAATCAATGATAATAAAAAAAAATAATCACCCAAATGGATTTGTCCTAGTATGATTAACCGTGCGACAAATGAATATATATATATATGGATCGAATATAAATATAAAGCAATTGTTATAAAATTCATTTTTGTTAATAACTAACCATTTTTTTTAATTTTATAAACTTTTAAAAAAATGAAGGTTTTCACTCTGTTGCATCTATCCTCCCATTTTTTTCTCAAGTAATCTCTTTTAAGTTAAAAAAAATTGTCAAATAATTTCTATTTTATTTTAATTCTTATTTTGAGTTTTAGCTTAAAAATACTTTTAATTCAAAAAAAAAGTTATGTCAAACATACGTTTTGATGACAAAGAAAAAAAAAAGAAAAATATATATATCCGTAGGTTATAAAAACAACTTTTCTCACTCATATTTTGTTTTAATCTATTAAAGCTCATCTCACTTTTTAAATTTTTTTATGTTCTTCATGATATTAGACACATTAATAAAAATATTTTTTTTATAATACATAAAAAGAAGATGACAGGAAGAGGCTAATTCAGCGGAAAAAAAAAAAGATGACAAGAAGAGAATTTAATAAAAAAAATTTGAAATATTTAAAATTTGAATCCAATTAACGAATTAATGCATAGGAGAGAGAAGCCTAAAATGGAAAGATGGAAAACAATAACTGAATAATTAGTGAAAACATTTATACCTATTAAATTAATACTATAAATTAATTATTATAAAATATTTGAGGTAACATATCTTTATATAATTAATAAAAATGATTTATATAATTACTCTTTTAACCTTAGAAAGAGCGGGAAAAGTAAAATTACAAATTTATCCATGACAACTACTTATATATATATAAAGATATAAAACTTACTAGTTCATATATAAATAAATAAATAAACTTATTCATTTATATACTTGCTTTTGATATTTTTTGTAGCAGGTGTGCTTTGGAGCCTGAAACTTTATTTCATCTGTTAAGGGACTGTGATAACTCGCAGAGGATTTGGAGGAAGTTGAATATGAACCAAGCTCTGCAAGGGTCAGACGCTGATATCGAAGGGTGGATTCGGTCACAGTTAGCTCAATTGGTGTACCAGGGATGCATTGGCATAAGACTTAAGAGTGGAGGGTCTTGTCTGGGGAGGGCAAAAACCCCACGTCCACGAGGGGGAGATCATGAGTGACGGCTAGAGGCAGTGAGGGCACAGGCCCAAGACACATCCATGGCACAGGCTGAGCTGTTACAGAAAACATGTTAACTAATTTTAATTTTTCCAAAAAATTGTGAAGTTAATAAAACATATATCGAAAGTTTACTAAGTTTTTAAAGCTTTTGATTGATTAATTTCGAAAGTTACGTATCATCGCCTCAATTGTAAATATACATTTAAAAGTGAATAAAACAGAATAAATAAAGTAAATTGCTCTGACTATAAAATATACATATATACATGAAATAAAGATTTTCATATCCCAAATATTTTTCGGGATAATAATAATATGTACATTCCCAAAGTGTATACCAAATACATAGGGTAATATAGTACGAAAGCTGAATTTACATACCAAAAATCTGAAACCTAAGTCTACCCATATTCAAATACATAAAAAGGGAAAACCTAATCTTAGAGCAGTCATCTTTAAACCCAATCTGCATGTTAGACCAACCTCCGAACGAAAAGTGACAAAGCTGATGAAGATAACATCTTTATGACATCCATAGATACTGCCACAAGTTCCTAAAAGAAAAAGAAAACAGAGGGTGAACTCTCTGCTTCATCAAGCAGTACACATAGAATGACTTGATAGTCACATACACAATCCTACTAACCACCATAATGTGGTTTTCTAACGGTCTCAACAGAAACCTATTCGTTTCCACAGCTATTCTTGTAAATTATTTCACATTGGCCAGCTGCCACTGGAATTTCCAGAACTCAGTGGTCTTACACACATTTTTGAGTTGGATGATTGTTGGGAGTGCACCCTTCAGCATGGTACAATGGCGGGTTCTCACCAACTGATGATGTCTCGTATTTTTGTCAGGGTGGCCAAGTTAGCTATGTGATCTATCGTCACAACCCAGTACCTTACCCTCCAAGAACAACCTGTGTTACGATCATCTCCTAGGTACCAACTGTGGTCATCCATTACTCTAAGGACTGACTCCTCAACACTCTCCTCACAGAGTTTATTTTCTTTCTTCGTCGCCTGTGGGTTTCCCGCTACACATGGTACAGGCGCGGACGAATTGACGCCAAGCTAAAGGTACCACCTCTATGCTCACATATGCATATATAAATAATAATTTTACCTTTATCGCTACATCCTAATGATCTCATCACCCCAGGTGATGCGTCATTCGCAATCCGACTTTGGTTCACAGATAACTCACAACTGAAATATCCCACGCGACCTTCTTGCCATCTTGCAATTCCAGCAATCTTCCGTACACTCGTATCATCCTTGTATGACTCTCAACTCAACATGATTCACCACGCGTAGACAATTTTATTATGTTTTATGTATTTCCTTGCTCTCTCAAAAACTTTACAATTTTATAAATGTTAACTTACCATTTATTCTTCCACACAAAGGTGCTAAATTCTTTCTATGTCCAATGCATAAAACAAAGAGTTCATTAATTAATTTCTATTTAATAAAAATAAAATAAATCTTTTAGCCTAATTAATTGTGCTCAGTGTTCAAGTTTCATCTATCTGTTACATAGCAATTTAGCCACAAACACTAGAACATAGTTCTAGTCCTCACAAGTACTCGCAACCGATTCTTGTGAACAACACATCAAACAGACAAACAACTTTATCACAAAGTTCAACCTATAGTCCAAAGGACTGTATCACAAAATCATACAAAACCATACTTTCAAAGATTAAGTATCCAAGATTCCCATCTCTGGGACTTAAACCCAAAACAAAATAGGTCAATGGATATTACATATCCACTACCTTACAAAATCACAATTAATAATTATAATTGCCACAATTCAAAATAACACACATATAGTAACAAAATTAACTAAAAAGGCAGATTTCTCTTTGGCAGTACTGAATGTGAGCTCTACTGATACAAACAAATGACATCAGAATTTAAAACATTTTATATCAAATCGAAGCTCTTGAAATCTATTTTACAGAAAGATATCCCACTTATAAAATCAACATCTAGAAAATTTTCAAAGTCAGCAGCCCTGAATTTTGAGAGCTCACTGAACATAGCTCAAAGAAATGTAAATTTCTTCCAATTCCCAAACTCGTTTTGAGCTGAAATTTTTACAGTAGAAAGGTAACATCTTTATCTTTCTAAAAAGGTAATCCTTGCCCCCAAAATTCTTTCCCTACTGTTCCCAGTAAATTTATTTCTAACAGCCTAAATTTCAGATTCAAAACAGAGCTCAAAAACCCTTACCCTGTTTCTTTTTAAAAAGTTAATTTAGAAATTGACATGATAATTTTAGTAGTTTATGTGGTTAAAAATATTGTTTTGTCTAGTTTTTAATGGTGCAAAAAAGAAAAAGAAACATTAAGCACACAGGTGGAAATTTGAGAAAAACCGAGACATATTCCAACAGGACAAGAAAACAGAACCTCCACTTTGTGGGTCACGGATGAACCTCAAAACGAAGTTATCTTACCAAAGTGTTAAAATAAAGTTGTCACATTTTGTATCTATTTTCATTCAAAGTAAATTTCATGAAAAACTAACGGTTAGATCTTTAGATATCGTCAAAACAATGGATGTTGTCTAGAGCTGAATGAACCAACAGTCACTGCCACTTTTATTTTTGGGGTGAATCTCACATTGAAAACCTTGTCAAACAATTTTAATAAAATTTGGGCATGGTCTCCTTTGTTTTAGGAGCCTTCCCAATTAATTTAGAGAGTCAAAAACAAAAATAATCAATCCATA
This sequence comes from Pueraria montana var. lobata, assembly GCA_026413185.1. Lineage (NCBI taxonomy): Eukaryota > Viridiplantae > Streptophyta > Magnoliopsida > Fabales > Fabaceae > Pueraria > Pueraria montana. Next base: position 56,623,403 of record CM048654.1, read on the forward strand.
CACACTCACACAGCCACTGCCAGGAGAATCAAATACCCATTTTTCATCAATTTCAAACTCAAACACCACATAATCAAGCTTAAAGAGGCATTCATGCATGTTGTGGTTGAGACTCCTAACTCTCAACCACATTTCAACAGAAAGTAATTGATTCCACAAAGAGTCCCCCTTACCTTGATTGATGCTTAGCCACGGAAGGAAGAGGAGAGGAAGGGGATGAAGAGAGTTTGATGCTGGAAGGATGGGGGAGATGATAGCCTAGCTTGCATACAAGGTTCAGCACACAGCCATGGTTCCTTTTCTTCAATGGGGGGTTTCAGCCAGAGGAGAGAAGACAAGGTAGAGAGGATGTTGGGGGCAACACTAGGCTTGCGTGCAAAGCTTCTAAGTTTTCAACAATGGCCTCCTCCTCCATTGTAGGGTGCCTCGGCAGGAGAAGAAAAGAGAGAGAAGAGAGCTTGGGAGGAAGGAAGAAGAATGAAGGAAAGTGGAAGAAACTTGAAGCTTTGAACGTTTGAGATTGGGATAAATTTGAAATTTTACTATTAACACCTATTTTCCTCTAAAGGCACCCCCTTCTCTTATTATTTTTTTTACAACTCACGGAACTCACGGAACTCACGTAAAAATCTCAATAACAACCTTATCCTCTAAGCCCAAGCATACATGAAAATTGATCAACAACACTATAGCACGTAACAAAACAATCTATTTATTAGGTCTTTTATACATATTATAAATTTAAATTTAATTTCCTCTTGCATTATTAATCAAACACTTATATTATTTACTTTCCTTCATTTCTCTTCATCACTCAATTAATTACTAACTATATTTTAATTACTCAAACATATCTTTTCTTATTTAAAAGAAATAAATTCCAATTAAATCATAATTCAATCACACAAATACATATTTATTGAGTTGTAATTTTTTAGGGTGTTACACATGGGGCAGGAACACTATTCAGGTGTTAACCAGATTTTATTTATTATGGATAGCAACAAATTATTGTATGGCGCATACTTTTATCACATTAGATTTTTTTCGATGTTCTTATGGTGTACAATCTTATGATAAATTTAGTCACGTATTATAATGGAGCCAAACAGAAGCAAGCTATTATAAATAAATTTCTTTTGTTTCCACAAAATAGAAACTACTTTTAACAATAAATTACTAAAACAGGATGTAGTAAGTGAAAGAGTTCTACTTATAACTAGTAACTAATGTAGTTTAAAATGAATCCGATATACCTGTCCATAGATGTTTAGAGTGAAGGAATAAACGTAAAATCTAATCATTCCTATATTCCAGAATAGAACCCATTCAAATGCTTTGGTCTTTCCATGATATTTTGAGATTCGCAGCACCATCCACAGGAAGGATTTGCGTGTTTGAATTGAATAACTCGCGTTAAGGAATAAACTATAGTGAATCAAATCATAAATTTAACATATTCGGTACCATCAAGAAATAATTAATTAATGAAAATGTAAAAAATAAAATAAATAAAAGTATATAAAATTAAAAAATTAAATTGAAATTATAAAATTTCTAAAGACAAATGTTAATCAGTATTCTTAGGACACTGGTTAAGGAATTGTTATCTCCATTAAGTAAAATTTTCTAAGTATAAAAAGTGTTATTTTCGATACACCTAGTTCTGATAAAAATGTTGGCTTCCAGATGGAACTTTGTCGAAAGATAGTAGGGTAGCCATCTACTATATTAATTTCATCGAAATATGTTGTCGATTAAAATTCTATTGAAAATATTATGTAAGTCATCTATCATATTAATCTCGTCAAAATATGTTTTCGATTAGAACTTGTCGAAAATAATAACGTTGAAAATCCTACTGTCACTACGGAAGTCTTTTCGACAGAAGTTGATTACATGTGTTGATTTGCTGACGTGTTTGAAGATGGTTTGAAGAATTTTAAATTCAAAAGGAGCAGTTTGTAGCAGTTATGACGAAATTCAAAAGAAGCAGTTTGTAGCAATTATGACGAAAACGAAAACAAGACAAGTGTCACTGTTAGAAATAGGAAGTTATTTAACTGTCTATACATGTGTCAAAAATCTAGAATTTGTCCGTTAGTGTTTGAAATTTATAAATAAGGTTTCTGATAGCCAATTTTCCTTGGATTGAATCACTACCACTCAAATCCTGTCAACACCACGTCGTAAACACAAATGGCTATTGGTTACAAGGTTGCAGTGTATGTATTCATCCCACTTTTAGTGAAATTGCTTTTCATTTAATTTATTTTTCTGCAATTCTCTTCTTCTACCTTTTTTCTCCAAACTCTATCTCTTTCCAATTTTCATTTCTTCTCGAAACTCTACTTTTATCCAATCACCATTTCTCACTACTTATATCGAAAAACCCAAAATATTATATGTTATCACTATGAATACTACCATTGTTATCAAAATCTTGATTGTATTGTTTTCTACTAGTATCTAATGAATTCCTCTCAAGTTGAAAGACAATAATTGTTTGTTCGACGAAAAAGAACTTACAATTGAATTATGGATTCCATGGTCTCACAAACTAAAAATTTATTTGTTAAAAGAATCTAACGTGAAAAGTCTAGTCTTTAGATCAAAATCTTTTCGAAAACAGTTTGACGATTTTCATGATTAATAGGAACTAAAAGGAGAAAGATTTTTATTAGGAGACAGAAAATTGTGCGGTCTATAATTTTTTTTACACTCTCCTATGAATTCTACATTAAATACTAAGCGCAGACCCTTTTTCTAAAATGTAAAAACTAAAATTGCAAAACATAAAAAACCAAAATTATGAATAAAAAATTAAAAAAATCAAAATTACGATTTAACCTTTCTTATTTGATATTCTCTTAGCTAGTTGAAATGGAAGAATAGATCTCAAAAACTACTGCGACTCTGCAAGTCTGCAAAGGCAACAAAATACAAACGATGCCCTTAATAACCTCATTGAGGCCTTTACTTGGTGTATCATGCAATCATGACCATGTCATTTTTATTTATTTATTATAAAATAAAGACTTTGGTAAGGTTCTGAAAATATATGCCAAAGTTAATTATAAAATAAGAAGTCATACACGGCGGTCTCCTTTTTTTTTTTTTCTTCAAATAAACGAGAAAATATTGCGCTAGTTTTTTTTTTTCCTAAGCAAAAGATATATTATTAAAATACAATCAAAGCACAATTGTGTATCACAATTACAAAGAAATCCGAGAGCAAAAGCTCCCACATATATATCTTAGAATCTGATCACATCTGAATATAAATGACCATGCTAACATAACATATCGTTCTCCAATTTCAACATGATTTCGAGTCACTATCAATTTCAGGAAACAAGTCTCACGAATGAACTCCAAGAAGCCAATTTAAGCCAATCTCCTCTCTAAATATCTCTATCTTGAAATTGGGAGAGGCACGAAAATTTACCCATAAGGCAGCCGTTTCTTCGTCACAGATCACATTTATTTTCTGTTGTAATTGTACAAAATTATCGACCGAGTATGGCAATCCACTCAGTTGTGAGCAACCCTTCATGTATAGCTTCTTAAGCTTCTTCAACTCACCAATGTCATCTGGTAATTGGGTAAGACTTACACAGTCCGAGATGTCAAGACAGCTTAGCTTGTTAAGCCCTTTAACAGAACCAGGCATCCCTACCAAAGCAGAGCAGCAACATAGCCTTAGGACTTCCAAATTCTCCAGTTCTGCAATATCTTGTGGAAGTGCAGAAAGCTTGTGGCAGTTAGTGATACTAAGCTTCTTCAATGGGGTAATCTTACACAGCCCATTAGGCAATTTAACCAGATCACTGCAATAGTCAATGCTCATCTCCACAAGATTTGGCATTGCATCTGAGATTTGGATAGAACCGCTTTCAAAAGCCTGCCTTGTACTACACATATGAAGGGACAATTTTAGCAGGTTCTTCAATATGCACAGCGAAGGGACTGAAACCTTTTCCAATCTGACTCTTTTCAAGTTAGGTAAAGAACCAAGTAGCTTAAACTTGTTTAATTCAGAGCGATGGAAACCATAATTTGTGACTATCAGAACTTTGAGTTTACTCATCTTCTTTGTGAACCGTGGTAATGAGTATTCGCTAGAGCGAAGATTTAAAATAAGAACCTCAGCTTTGTAAGGTTGCATGTCACACCAATTTGAATTAAACGTTTCATCTGCAAAAGCATCATATTTGACATCAACAATGGAAGATGAAGTGTGACACAGCGCAAGTGTATTTCTTATTGGTCCCTCCGTTTTCAAAATAATTGTGACTTTAAAAAGTTTTTTCTTTATTCAACTAAGAAGGCATTAGTTACCTTTTCCATCTAACATTCTAACAAAAACTAACAACTAACATTGACTGATAAAAAAAAAAAAAATAGAATGAGAGCACCTTAAATCATTAACAGAGCAAAATGATAATACAGTCAAATGACTTGTTAATCATTGCCTAAAACTTCAAGGGTATATTTGAGAGTAAGGTTTTAGCGGAGAATGAAAGAGCAAAATTTTCATTTCTAATAAAAATTTCCCAATTTGATGATATTTTAAAATAAAAGAAATAAAATGATAGATAACATAAACCTAATATCTTAATCTTTTGTTTATTTTATTAAACATTACGTCCTAGAAGACAATTTTTTTGTAACTTGGAGTAGCCTTTCTCATTTATGTATGTGCATTCCCTATAATTTGGACAGAGAGAAACATACCAGTTGAAATAGACAATATGCGGGCAGCAACCTTTAGGTGTTTCTGCATTCTGGGGCAGAATGAGAACTTTCGGCCGATGATTCCTTGCTGATTTTGCCCTACCCACCATTCAGGATGAGCATCTCCCGTTAAGTCAATAGTTAGTCTTTCTCTCTGTTCAAATGGTTCCCCTCTGCTTTGATCGATTGCTAGCTCTCTAAGGAGATCATGCAGAATGACGAAGTGGTTATTGTAGTACATGTCTTCATCCTTTGCAACTTTCCTAGACAACGAGGGAAGAACAAAAATGTCAACAAGATGAACAATTTTACTTTTTTGCTCCATATAAATCCATACATTCTTTACTTTTTGAATTTAAACCACTAAATTTATCTCAATTATATCAAGTGCGCGCGACATATATATATGATTATGATTAAATGCCTCATTTTTTTTTTTCCACATATTATAGTAAGAAAATGTTGTGGCCGTTTATGATTAAATGACCAACAGCGATGGCAAGTAGTACAGTACAGTACAGTACCTTGTAACTATGAAATTAATGAAATTCCTGTCGGTTAAATTATGGACTATGGCCATTGCGTTGCTACCATCATCATTAAGGTTATGCAGTTCTGCCCACATATCAATGAGGGCAGGAACAGGGATCCTTTGGTCTTCAGGAAATAGCCCCAGATCCTTGAAGCACACCTTTTCGTTGACGGGGAAGTCATCCTCCAACATGTCTAAACTTTGTTGAAGGCGACAAAGCAAATCAGTATTAATGGTTTGACTTTGTAAACGCTGCTGCATATTTTTCCATATCTCAAAAGGCCGCCGACAGAGTGATCCAGCAGTGACCTTAAGCGCCAATGGTGAACCCATACAAAGTTTCACAATCTGCATTAGTAATTTCAGTGATAAGATAAAAAGAAGGCTTGCAGAAGGATGAACTTGACAAACAAACAAATTTCTGTATGTCTCACTAGTGTGAATGATTCTGGAGAAGTAGAAGAGTAAGCAGAACCTGGTCTAAAAGATCTTCTTCAGGCATGTATGAGCTGTTGTTGTCATTTAGTTTAGCATAGTGACTGAAAAGGTCTACTGCTTGATTGTGATCAAGTTGACCCAACTGGAAGGCGATGCCAACTTTTGGCAATGCAACCCTTGAAGTCACCAAGATCTTATAATTAGGTATCCGGATATTAAACGCCTCAACAAGGGCTTCCGACTCTGTGCTAGGCCAAACATCATCCAAGACCAACAATATTGGATTTTCATTTCCCCCCACACTCCACAGCAGATCTTTCAATTGGATAGTTGCATCGCCATTGCTTTGAAACTGGGGCACCGGACGTCCAAAGCGTTTAAACAGTGTCCCTACAATGGTCTTCAAGTTGGGCTTTTCGGAGACGGTGACAAAGAAGATGTTTACCCCGAACTTGCCTAGTCAAAGCAAAAAAAAAAAATATATATATATATAGCTTTCTAAACCAACGAGAATCGGAGACACTATTCCACAATGCATGCCATACGAGTTAGATCAATAAGATGTGTAACAATTTTCATTCCCTTGTTAAGATAAAAATAATTAACGGAACAGAATGAAATAAATAAATTGTATTAATTTTAATTTTCGTTATAGGAATCCAAAGATGTAGAAGGAGAGAGTAATAAGGGAATTGAAGGCAGTTAGTTAGTTACCTTTGATTTGAGGGTCATAACAGATCTTCTTAGCCAGTGTGGTTTTGCCGGATCCACCCAAACCAGTCAAGACAAGGACCGATACATCATCCTTGAGAAGGTTATTTTTTAACTTGTGCAAATGCTCATCCATTCCAATGCATTCTGGTTCTTCGATTGCTCCACATATATTCTCCTCCTTCATAAGCAGAGTCTGGAGACTATTTTCGATTTTGAACCGGATCATCAACAATTCACGTCTAAGCAGAACCGGCTCGACCATAGTCAAGTGTCTCTTCAGAGCTTTATCCTTGGCCTCAAGCCTGCACTGGTAACAAGGGAAGCAGGGAAATCTCCACCAATTATTAATTTTGGAGTACTTGTCAACACGCTCCTTAGCATCTCGCACAAGAGTCTCCAACCTTTCTGTCTCCTCTGTGGGGCGATCCAACTTCGCGTTCAATTTTTTAATCTTTTCCACTTCAGTAGTCAGACAGTTCAAGGTTTCTTTGACTTCTTCGAGGGTGGAACCGAACTGGTAACCCTTGAGAAAGATTTCAAGAGCCCCTTTCAACACCACCTCCATCCCCACTTCCAAAGCAGCTCCACTGAACGGATCTGCCATAACTAGTCATACCCAGATGGCGAACGGATGCCGGATGCCGGATGCAACTGTCCGTTGTGTGTGTGAATGGGATGAAATGAAAACAAGAATGAGTTGTCTCGGAGAACAGACGAAAATGGGAGGAATATGTACTACCGATAACACACACCAAACCCGCGTTTTTCCGTTGACGATGAATGGGTACCTGTACTTGTCTTTGTTTATTCTCTTCACAGCTAAGCATACACTACACTTCCCCGTCTTTTCTCTTTTCCCACCAATACGTGTGTGTTGGGATTACGGTTACAAAGTTAAGTTGAGTTAAATTTGACTCTATAAATTTAATTTTAGTTAAAAGTAAAAGTTTAATCTAACTTGATTTATGTTTTGTTATTTTTATTTTAAAAATATTTTTATTAAAATAAAAATTTATTTGGATGATAACAATGAAAAACACTTTCAAATATATAATTATTAAAATGGATATGAATTTTATAATGTAAAATTAATATTATTTATTTCATGATATTTTAAGATCACTAATACCAATTTGACTTTAACTCCACCGTAAACCCACTTTGCACATATCCAAGTACACCACCAAAAGCCCATGCCTCCACTGCCAAGCCATGCTCTACCATTGAAGAGCTCCTCCAACAACCGAAAAACAAAGTTGCCGCACCCAAATCAAACACAAACACCCCCTTCCTCTGCATCCACAGTCGCAAGTTTTAGCACAATATGAATATCTAAATTGCAAGACTCAAATCTCAGTTCTCTTCTAGCCTTTTCCAAAACCCCTTTCCAAATCGTAGGCTCTAATTTCCTGGGGCTCTGATTTGCAGTTATTATGTGGGATTCATAAACTTTGCGGGCATGATTGGGTATCGTGGCAAAAGATTGGGGGCAAGTTTGATCAGCAACAAGTTGAGGACATTGGGATTGGGTGACCATGGCACGGAGGAGAGGTCATATACGGTAAAGGGTAATGGTGTCCTTTACTGGTTGTTGAAATTTAAAGCATGCAAACCATAACCGCTGTGCGTTTCCATCTAAATCATGTTGAACTTAACGGGAAACTAGATTCCCAAACATGTGGGTGTGGCGTTCCACAAAGGGTGAACGGCCATTTAGGGTCCCAAACGGAAAACCAAACACACCCTATATCTATATTCTGTCCATTTGCATTGGCGCTGGCTAAGGTGGAGAAGTTGGAAAAATTGTCCACCATGGACAAGTTTTTTTTTATAACCGTTACATTTGAAAATTCTTAAATCAACAACTAATTTTTTTCCTTTTTTTTCTTTTTCTTTTCTCTTTTATCTTCTCTCTTGCCTAGTTTACTTCTAGATTTTAATTCATGTGTTACACAGGATAAACAAAATATTTAAAAACTTTTATTTAGATTTTATATCATATGTAATGTAATTATTATATTATTGTATTTTTCTCTTCATAATTTTGTAAGAAAATATTCATCTTTATTTATTATTATTATTTTCATATTTTCTATGTTCATTAAATAAAACATTTAATAAATTATTTAAACCACAAAAGAGAAAGCCATAAAAAAGATACATTTAAAATAAAATTATTATAATAAAATTATATAATTTCATCGTAATATTTTACATATTAATGTGAATTCAGGTAAATTATTCATCCCTATGAATTAAGTAAAAATTTGTGACTTGCATTTAAAAAAAAAAACATTCATCCCTATGTGTTATATTTAATATGTAATTTTTATTTTAATATATATATATATATAAGAAAATTCAAATTTGTTACGAATTATTTATTTAAGTAAGAATATAATAAATAAAAAATTAATCATTTGCTTAGAAATTAATTTTAGACACTAATTTTACATGGAGAAAATAATAGTGATTATGTTGATTTAATTTGATTTTTGTTATATAATTAAATATATATTAATTATGTAAGATAAATTATAATTTTGATTGGACAAAAATCTTTAGTAAAAAATTTTATCCCCGTGAATTCAATGTAATTTTTCTTACTTTTTTTATAAAAAAATATTCATTCCCATGTAGTATATTTTATATATCTAATCTAGTAACTTAAGTCTAAATTTTTCTTCATACATTCATTAAAAATATGCATCCCTGTTTGTTATTTTTTTTCATACTTTCTATGTTTGTAAAATAAATCATTCAATAAATTTTTTTCAGTTAGGAAAGAGACAACCATAAAAAAATAAATTAAAATTAAAATTATTATAATAAAAATTACAATTTGACGATAATAATTTACATATTAATGTGATTTTAAGAAAATTGTTCATTCCCGTAAATTAAGTGAAAATTTTCTACTTGCTTTTATATATTGGCATATACATATCAATAGATAAAAGAAAATAAAATTTTCTCTAGGAAGAAGAAATTTTGAATAATTTATTTAAGTGAGAATATAATAAATATAAATAAATAAATATTTGCTTAAAAATTAATTTTAGACACTAATTTTGTTTGGAGAAAATAATAGTGATTATGTTGATTTAATTTTATTTTGTCATGTAATTAAATATATATTAATTATATAATAGAAATTTTAATTTTGATTGAACGAAAATTTTTAATAAAAAAGTTTATTCCCGTGAATTCAGTGTAAATTTTTCTACTTGTTTTTATATGAAAAAATATGTTTATCCACATGTGTTATAATTTATATATCTAATATGGTAAGTTAAGTCTAAATTCCTCTTCACAGTTTCTTGACAAATGTTCATCTTCATTTGTTATATTTTTTCATACTTGTATGTTTGTAAAATAAATCATTCAATAAATTATTTAGGTTAAGAAAGAGACAACCATAAAAATACATTTAAATTAAAATTATTATACTAAAAATATTATTTCACCATCAAATTTAGATATTAATGTAATTTCAAGTAATTTATTAATCCCGTGAATTAAGTGAGAATTTTCTACTTGCTTTTATAAAACAAAATATTCATTCATATGTGTTATATTTTATATATAATTTTTATTTTAATATATCAGCATGTACATATCAATGTATAAAAGTAAAACAAAGCTTGTCCAGGTAGAAGAAAATTATTAATAATTTATTTAAGTGAGGATATAATAAATAAAAATGAATAATTATTTGTTTTAAAATTAATTTTAGACACTAATTTTGCATATAGAAAATAATAGTAATTATGTTTATTTAATTTTATTTTTGTTATGTAATTAAATATATATTAAACATATAAAAAAATCATAATTTTGATTAGACAAAAATCTTTAGTAAAAAAGTTTATCCCCATGAATTCAATGTAAAATTTGTCTACTTATTTTAATAAATAAAAGTCTGTCCATATGTGTTATATTTTATATATTTAATATAGTAAGTTAAGTTTAAATTTCTCTTCATAGTTTCTTGAAAAATGATCATCCCCATTTGTGATATTTTTGCCTATATTTTTCATACTTTGTATGTTTGTAAAATAAAATATTCAATAAATTATTTGAGTCAGAAAAGAGACAATCATAAAAATACATTTAAATTAAAATTGTTATAATAAAAAATATTATTTCACCATAATAATTTAGATATTAATGTGATTTCAAGTAATTTGTTCATTCCAGTGAATTAAGTGAAATTTTTATACTTGTTTTTATAAAAAATAAATATTCATCCTTGTGTGTTATTTTTTATATATAATTTTTATTTTAATATATTGACATATACATATCAATGTATAAAAGAAAATAATTTTTTTTCCAGATAGAAGAAATCTTGAATTATTTATTTAAGTGACATGATAATAAATAAAAATGAATAATTATTTACTTAAAAATTAATTTTACACACTAATTTTGTGTGGAGAAATAACAGTGATTATATTGATTTAATTTGATTTTTGTATGTAATTAAATATATATTAATTATGAATAAAAATTTTAATTTTGATTGGACAAAATTCTTTAGTAAAAAAGGTTTATCCCCATGAATTAATTGTAAATTTTTCTACTTGTTTTTTTAAAAAAATAAAAATAAAAATGTCCATCCTCATGTGTTATCTTACGTTCCCGTGAATTTAGCATAAATTTTTCTACTTATTTTTATATATAAAAAAAAAGTTGATTCCCGTGAGTTATTTGATATATCTAATATGGTAAGTTAAGTTTGAATTTAAAAACATGTGTATGGTTTCTTTTAAAAAAAGACTGTAATTTATAAAACCCAATTTAAAAAGGCTGAGTTTAAAAAAATAATTTAAAACAATTTAATTTGGTAGATTTGAATAAATTAACTAATTTAAATACATTTTTATCAACATAAAAAATTATTTTTTATTAAGCTCATTGTTGTGTATTTACTATAATTACTATGGGTAACGTAAAAATGATCTTACATTCCCTTGTCCAATCATCCTAGAAAAGTCAATAAATTTTAATAGATTAAATCAAAGAAACCTTTAATAGTAGACAATAAACAAAATGATTTTCATTAATTTCATCATTTTTTATTTAATTATATTATAGTCATAAGTTAATATTTTAATTTTTACTTTTTTCATCAATTTAATTATATATTTAAATTATCTTAATATTTATATTAAAATATTTATATTAGACTTATTATTTTATAATATTTTAATTACACTCAATTTTTAATCGTATAATTTTGTTAATTTAATTATATTTTATCATAAGTTAATATTTAAATTTTTACATATGTTTTCGGTAATTTAATTATATAGTCATAAGTGAATATTTTATTTTTTTTTATAATTCTTATATGTTTATGTAATTGTTGATAGATTTTTTTTCATTTTTATATAAAAATAAAAAAAATATATATATAATATTATACTATATACACGTATATACATAATGTAATATTTATATATCTTTATATAGTATCTTTATATAATATATAAATTCTTTTTAATGTAATTGGAATATTGACATAAAATTAAAAATACAAAAACACCCTTTTTTTGAGGTGACATAACATATTGAAATATTGACATAACATAAAAATATATATAAAAAAAAAAGTCTCTCTTTTGAGCAGAAAAATATTTTCTTTTTAAGATGCAAAAAATATAACTTTTATATATATATAAAGATAAAGATAAAGATTTATTTTAATTGTAAAATTTATTGGCCAAATGAATGCGTCCAATCAATTGTGGAATTAATTACATTCAATTCTTCCAATCAATTTGAATCACTACGAAAAACTATGTGTAATAGTTAAAAATAAGGAAATCATTAAATGCATTCCACAAATCTAGCATAAATAAGCAGTTAATGAAAAAGAAAAATGTTTTTTTCTTAAAAATGTGAGACGGTATAATTACATACTTAACCTTAAAATGAGCGGGAAACTTAAATTTACTAAATTATCCCGACTCTTATCTTTTATATATATCAATATATAAAAGTTATTAATCATCGATTAACAACTAGATTTTGACCATAAAAGTTAATCATCGATTAACATTAGTCCATAAATAATAATAATAATAATAATAATAATAATAATAATAATAATAATAATAATGATGATGATAAAATAAGATAATGTTTAATTGTTTTATAACATAAGAGCTATTTTAGTGCAATATGTGCATTAGAGTAACTTATAGAGTAAGGAATCATAAAATCAATATATATATACATACATATATACACACACACACACACACACACACACACACACACACACACACACACACATATATATATATATATATATATATATATATATATATATATATATATATATACCCAAACCCTTCTCTCCCACACTTAACACACACAAACACAGAAACTTAGAGAGAGAAAGAAGAGAAGAGAAGAGAGAAGGAGGAGAAAAGAGAAGAAAGGAAGAGAAGAAGAAGAAGGAAGCTAGGGAATCAAAAACACCCACTCAACATCCTTAGTCCAAAGGTCCTTCGTGAGTGCTTCCCCCTAGTCCTTTCCTATCCCCTTGATTTGTATGTTTTCCCCTTTTTCTCTTTTGAGCCTTGGGTTTGGAGGTTTTGGATTTTTGATGATTTTGATTGATTAAGGGGTTTTTTGGGTAAATCAATCGGTTAGAAATGTAATAGAAGTGTTTAAGATTTGATTTTGTATGATTGGGATGAGTGGGTATACCATTAATAGCCATGGAGCTCATAGGTCGTTGCTCATTTTCGTTTGGGCCCAGCCAAAATTTGGTTTAGCTAGGCCGGAATGTGTTAGAAAGGAGAAAATAAGCTTCAGGGGAGTTTCGGCCCAACCAAAACGTGGTGCAGTTGGGCCGAAATGTGGCAGAGGAGAAATTAGCTCCAGGGGAGTTTCGGCCTAGCCGAAACTTAGTGCAGTTGGGCCAAAATGTGACAGAGAGGACAAAATAAATTTAGGGGAGCTCCGGCTGGGCCGCGATTTTGGCCGGCTGGGCTAGAATTTTATTTTTAAAATTCTTTTTAAATATTTCCCTTTTTGAATATTTAAATGATTTTAAATATTTATATAGATGTAGTATGTTTAATTATAAGATGATTATGTGTTCTTGAGGTGTTTATATTATGGCAAAGTAGTTGTATTATTGTTGTAATAATCATGTTTTGATGCGATGACGATATATGTGAATAAGGGAGGATAACAACCCCTTCAATATTACATCACGTAGAAATGTCTTAATAAGAAAGATGCTTGTAATAAGTTTTGAGATACCCTCTTTGGATGATGGGAGGGGTTCCGTCACTTTCCATCCCCAAGGATGTGGTAAAGGCCCCTCGGACTGGAGGGGGATATAAATACGAGGTCATGGCATAAAAACAATGGGGACGCTCCTTGGAAGTTTCAGCTCAATACTTGCCATAGGACGGAAATTACAAAGAAAGAAGTAATGTTAAGTAAGTAATGGTTGATGCCTAAGTTTATGTTTATGATATGTCTATAGGTCATATAAGTATCTTATTGCATGTTTAGCACTTACTGAGACCTTGTCTCGTTAGTTTAGTTTCCATGTTCCAAATTGAGCAGGTTATGGAAAACGAAGACACTTGGTCTTGAAGATGTTTTGTTATGTATATTAATATCTTTTGGCTTATTACTTTTGAGATATTTGGTTATGTAACTAGGGTTTCGTACATTTGGGAAATGCCCTTTGATATGTATACGATGAGGTTACTTGAGAATGATGTATGACTTTTAACATTGAAATTCTTGAGTAATGATATCATATATGTTTCATTTTTATTATCCGCGTTTGATGGTTAAAATGTAAAGTTAAGGGTAATACCCGCGGTGTTACACTATGCCTATTTCACACTTGGACAAATCACATTGGATGAATAACACGGGTTAAATACTATACTTGATATATTAATCCTATTGTGATTTTGCATATTTCAAACGTATTCTTAGTAAACGTTCTTCAATAGTTCATTTTCATTAAATAAAGACAATCACATTTAAGATAAAATTGTGGCGTTAATTGGATACAAAAAATAAAATTCAAGTACAATTTATCACACTATTTGACAATTGTTTATGCCTATTTTCACACTTCGGTAATCACATCGAGTGAATAACACATGTTAAAAAAAACAATTAGATTTTATTATGTATGTTTATGCGCATGTTAAATACTACAATTACTGTATTAATTCTATGGTGGTTTTGCATATTTCAAATATTTTCTTAGTAAATATTGTTCAATTGGTCAATTTCATTAAATAAAAGTAAATACATTTAAGATAAAATTGTAACATTAGTTAGATACAAAAAACAAATAAGTAAAAGTTGTCATATTCTTTGACAAACATCTATACCCATTTTAATAGTTAAATAAAAAAAATAAAATTTAAATAAAAACATTCGAACTCTCTATTTATCCTGTGCATCGCACGGGTAAAAAACTAGTATACCCTAATAGGAAATGTTCTTGTTTTGAATTCTCCCTTTTCCCAAACAGTAGAAATCAATCAAATCAAATTGCTGCATTAATTTTGGGTATAAGTCCTCAAATATTGGCTAATTTTTTTTTATACCAGAATTTACAATAACTCACACACTCTGCTCAACCAACTAATATCCCCTTATCAAATATGGGCTAATTAATATATCAATTATCCAATTTTAAATTTAAACCATTGATATCTTGTTCGGGATATAATTTTATTTGAGCCGGATTTTAAATTTTAAAATATCACTATTTCGATTGTTTGATTTCTCGATGTCAAATTTAAGTAGATTCTTGCATTCGGATATAATTTGTCAAATGTCTTTTTCTTTTTCTTTTTTTTAACTAGAGGTATTTGGGAATGGCTTTTGCTATATCCATTTCTTTTTTGCTAAATACACTCCCATTAAATTTTTTCTATTATTTTTTACCTTATATAACCTTTATACACATAACATTTATATAAAATTATTATTCAAGAATGTACTTTCCGAAACAATGTTTTGATTTTAACATTCTGAAAAGTACTTTTCGGATATACTATTTGTCGTTATAGAAAGTACTTTCCAGAACGTTAAAAAAATAAAATTGTGTTCCAAAAAGTATTTTCTAGAATGTTAAGAAAAACATCTAAAAAAATTCAAACAGAACACTAGAACTATTAAAAGTCTCATATAAAGGTAAAATTGTACAATAGTAAAGTAATTGAAGTGGAGAAAACATACAATTGATATTGGTCCTTTTATCTGAACGACTCTAAGAGGCATTTCGCTGCAACAACCCGAAGTTTGGAGGATGAAAAAACTCTAATGCTAAAGCAAGAGGGTAAGCAAGGAAACAAAGAAAGACTAGAGCAAGAGATCAAAGGGATGAAGAGAGGGAAAGAGATGAGGGAGTGTGATGAAAGAGAAGATAATGTGTTGTTACTATGAAAAAAGAGAGTGTATTGTTGTGCTGAAAAGGATAGTATGTGAGGGAGATAAGAAGGTTTGAAGGGGGAAGGTTATTTAAGTAATTTTATTTTAGAAAAAAGGAAGGGGAGTGTACTTAGGGAAAAGGGTAGTGGATATAGCAATAGCATTAGAGGTTTAATTTGATTTTTTTTTCTTTCTTTTAAGAATTCTAATTTCATTTTGGGCTTTAAATGGATCACTTCAATTTCCAGAAGTGAGGAAATGAGAAAAATAAATAAAATCCATTTAATGAGCTAGAACAATTTTAAAGAAACTAACAAGAAAGGAAAGATATAATAAATACAGAAAAAGAGAAAACAAAACAAAAAAACATAGAATGAAAATAAGTGGCACTGGTTTAAGCAAAGAAAATAATATAATGTCCACTTCTATTTTTTGAGTGTCAAATAAACATAGATAAAAGAGAAATAGTATACTTAAATAATAAAATAAAAATAAATAATATAAGCGGACAAAATTAGGTATTCAGTACGAATTTTCCTCAGAAAAATAAAAAAAGGTTATGGACAAAATGTGACACGTGGGCTCCATCGAATATTTTGATAGAAAAGTTCAAATGAACATAAGTGAATAAACTAAGACGACTTCTAGCGTGCTATACTGTGCTTAGGTCCTGCACCGTGCACCATGTACAAATAGTGGATAGTGTACATTTAACATTGCTATTCGCACCTCCAAAATTTCTATTCACACTTCCACGTGCTTAATTTTTTTTTTTTACCAAAAATACCATGTCCACGTAATCATGATTTCGTTGTATAAAATGTACAACAGAATTATAATTCTGTTGTGTACCTGGGGGTGCAAAAAAAATACGAACTGGAATCATGATTCTTTGGGCAAAATACGAAACGGAATCGTCATTCCGTTGATAAAATACACAACGGAATCATGATTTCGTTGTGTATTTTTTTTGCACCGCCAAGTACACAACAAAATCATGATTCCATAGTGTATTTTGCCATGGAATCATGATTTCGTGGAAATGATATTTTCCTGAAATAAAAATAATTCAGAGTACTACCAGGGCTTGGACGTAATTTCGGTGCTTTAAAATAAAAAAAGTAACCTGTTAAATTAAATATATATTTTTGCTACAGTAAATTACCGGGACTTGAACATAATTTAGCTGCTTTAAAATAAAAAAAGTAACCCATTAAGTTATATAAAAAGTAACCCATTAAGTTATATATATATATATATATATATATATATATATATATATATATATATATATATATATATATATATATATATATTACTACAGTAAAAAAAACCTACGTACAGTAAAAAAAAATTAAACACATGGAGATGTGAATAGCAATTTTGGGGGTGCAAATAACAATGCTAAATCTACAGTCTCCACTATTTGTGCATGGTGCACGGTGCAGGACCTAAGCAGTATGACACACTAGAAGTCGTCATAAACTAAATATAATGTACTGCCCTGCGATAGAATGATCAAGTCAATTATTATAGAAAAATCATCGAGTTAATTATAGTAGGCTTGTAGCCAAATAATTGAGTCAATTATTGTAACCAAATTCGATACTACTGTAGTTATATTCAATTGAGGGTAAAGTTACAGTTCCTTTAATTATTTATTATTATTTTTTTTTTTTTTACAATGGTCGTATTGAGTTTCGAACTTGTACAGGGGGTATTTGGCTATATGGTTAGCCGAACACCCCCAATCACTAGCAGTCGAATACATCCCGCAGACAGGTAAGTGTTCGGCGTAATGTTGGCCGAACACTCTACTCCTCACTTGACTAGCTATATCACCTATTACCATTGTCGGGGTATTCGGCATCATTACAGTCGAATACTATGGACAGTGTTCGGACAAGGTAAGTTCTTGTAGGAGGTTATTGTCAAAGTAAACCAAAGATTAAGGGGTAATTAAGTCACTATTAATTAGTACAGGTTGGTCATTAAGAGATGGTCAGGGCCCATAAGGGCCCAGGCCTAACAAGATAAGTATAAAAGGAAATGCACCCCTCAAGGTAAAGGATTCTGAACCCATATTTATTACTCACATTAAATGCTCAGAGCCAAATCCTGACTTGAGCGTTGGAGTGCATTTTGTAAGTACCCCCCCCCCCTTCTTTGTTGTTCGTACGGAAGGATTTTGGCAGTTATCCAAAGACCTCAAACAGGAAGCAGCATCAGGAGATCGACCCGCTGCCCTCAGACAGGAACAGAACCTATGACTTCATACATTCTACCCCAACCCCACCACTAGACAGACTCTAGTGGGTTAGTTACAGTCCCTTTATGATTCTCTTTCTAGTGCATGTGTAAATAATTTTATCTTACATTAAAAAAAATCCTTTTTTCACTAAAAAGATACTTGTTGTGAACATTTTATATAATAAATATTTTATCAATTTTGTTAACATCAATCTTAAAATTGATATTAAGGATAAAATAGTAAAAAAATTATTGACAAAGAAATGAATTAACAAATGACTCAATTTTTTATTTAGTAAATATTTTTTCTTAATGAAAATTTTCTACTTCTATATTTTTAACATTAATTTTAAGAAATAGAATAGAATTTTTAAAAGCCAAGTTAGCTAGCTAATTTCGTTCCTAGTAGTTATTTTTTACTCACTCTCATGGTTTATTCTGAATATATTGCATGTTTGGTAAGGTATATATACCACACGAAATTAGTTGTTCTACTGTATAAGAATTTATTCCTTCCTTCTTGTATAACGCCGTTTTGGCAGTCAGTTGTTCTACCATGTTTCCTCGCGGTTTTTAGTGTTTTTGGAGTCTTTCCCCCTTTTATTCAAAAAAAAAAAAAGCACACGAAATCAACTTCAAATTCACACCCAAATAACCGAGTGGGTCTAGCTCAGTTGGTTGGGGAGGGTGCGTGAGTTATTGTAAGTACCCGGTACCTGTTTTCGATTCCTACGGATAAAAAAAAATTCACATCCAAATAGAAAAACTACTTTCTAATTTCACGTAAACTTTACCTCAAAAAAAAAAAAAAAAACTTAAACTTATGCATGTCAAATGTAACGGATGTATTAAGTTAAGATGTGAACATATATTGATTCATTTTGCCCCTCTAGTATTGAGACAGGAGGAGAAAATTATATATAAAATGTCGGCAGTAAACAAGTTTTTGTATTTTTTTTTTTCAAGAGAAGTCTTTTGCAAAATGTAAACAAGTATATATAAAATGTCGGCAGTAAACAAGTCGTGAATAAAGACATTTTTGTAGCTTTTGTATCAAGTCTTCGGCTTTGTCGTTTTGGAAAGGTTAAATGTTTATGTTCATTTCCATATTCCTATTTGTCAAATTTTTCTTTTCCTCTTCACGCATATAAAATTTCACTAGTTGACTATAGGAAGGGAATTGTAAAATATTTGTTTGAAACTTAGTTCAATAATAGTGAAGAAAATTTAAGTTAGCTTGATTACATGGATTTTATCTACACAAGGTTCAAATCCAAGACATTTAAGGATAATTACGTATGTGTTACTTGGATCAAACACTTGTTATTATTAATTTAGGATCTGTTTTTTTATCCGATTTGTTTAGATCCATTTGAAGTGCTTTTTAGTTATAAGTTTTAAAAATTTTAAAAATTTTAAAAATTATTGTAACAGCCGTGGGCTATTCTTTGTTGGGCTTCTCTCTCAAGAGCCTTCTCACGCACTGCCACTCATGATCTTCCCCAAGGACAAACGCGGTTTTTGCCCTCCCCAGGAATCGAACCCAAGACCCTAGTCCCCTAAGTCTTAAGTTCGTGGATTCCTACTACACCAATTGAGTCAATTGTAATAACCCCTAAAAACTCTCCAGACTCCACCTTTCGAAAAGCCTCTCCAGACTTCACGCAAGTATTCTTTCAAAAAGTCTCTCCATGTTTCACCTAAGTATTCTTTCGAAAAGACTCTTCAGACTTCCCTCCAATATTTTATAGGTCTCTGTAGGGTCTACCCAAGTATTCTTTCAAAAAGCCTCTATAGGCTCCAAACCCAAAGTAGCAACTACTACTTGACTCATATAGCATCTGTTGTGTTCACTCTGAACTTCAGAAGCAGCAATCCCCTGACTACTCTTCTGAGTTCTTCCCTTTAATCCTAGGGGATGGACACTACACCTTATGGAATGCCTTCTACTAAGGCTTATCGTATGAAGGTGTTTACAGACACTCCTATAGATTTAGCTCTACTTGGCTCCACCTAGAATGCTTTTGGCTAAGGAAGTTCCTTCTTGTAACACCCCAAAAATTACAACTCAGTAAGTAGAAAAGTGAGCGATTTAATTAGGAATTGATGAGAGTTAATTGTTTGTTTTAAATAAGAAAAAGATATGTTTTGAGTAATTAAATATAGGTAGTGATTAATTGAGTAAATAAGAAAAACGATGGAAAGTAAAACAATATGAGTATTTCCTTATAATGGTCAAGTAGAAAAATTTATAAAATCGAAGATATGAAAACTTATGTGAGTAACTCTTTGTAATTAATTCTCTAGAATTAATTCTCTGTAATTATTTTTCTATGCAAATTGTCTGTAAGTTCTGTGTAATTAAATTGTCTATGTTATTTTATTTAACTAGTAAGTTGCAGTGTAGTACATATTAAATACTCAAAATTGTCTGTGATTGATTGTCTGAAATATCTGCTAGTAATTAATTGAGCTGTTATTAATTACTAGTAGTAAATATTTAAAATATTTATTGCTAAGTATTAATTATATTGGTTGCAAACTAGTTTTAGTTATTTTAATTATTTTAAATTCTAGTAACTTGCACATCAAGTTACCTCTTATAAAATTTATCTGTTAATAATTTTTTTTACAGAGAAAATTTTATTTGAGTAACTAGCATTTATTTTAAGACACAGTTTTATAAGATTTCTAGAATTAAAGTTTTTATCTTCTAAGATTTCAAGAGCATAACTTTATAATAACACGGTGTAAAATTACACTATGTAAACTAAACTTTGGTACCAAAAGTCCCAAATTACCTAAACCTAACACCTAGCACATGCACACAAGCTCCCTAAACAACACCTACTCTCTCCCTAACCACATCATCTCCACACGTCCCTCTCTCTCTCTTAGTCACTCACTTTATGCAAGCTAAATGTTTAACACCTAAACTCACCCTTAATCAACACCTCACCCTACCTAGACAACACAAGACCCACGTCTCTCTCTATTTCTCACTCCCTATTCTCCACTTAATTTCCTTCTCCCACACTCCACTCCCTCCCTTCTCACACAAGACACCACACAAACTTGGCAAGCAAGTAGAAGAAAAATATCTCTCCTCTCACCACAACACAACCCCACGGACACAACACACACACACACCCCCACAAAACCTCATTCTCTCACTCATTCACTCACAAAACCCAACAACTTAGCAACTAAGTTTCCATTAGAAATCTCTATTCTCTCTCCTCCTCTTCTCTTGGCCGAGAGCTCCTAGCTAGGTTTCCATTGTGAAATTCAACCCACAAAATAAGTGGCAATGGCTGTTGGGTTCGTCTAGCCTTGGACAACCCCTACTATTTTGTGATCTTTGAAAGATCTAACCGTTGGTTATTCATGAAACTTGTTTTAAATGAAAATAGACATAAAATGTGACAACTTTCATTTTGGCACCTTGGAGAGAAAATGTCATGTCGGGGTTCATCCATGACACACAAGGTGGCTGTCTTGTTTTCATGCCTTGTTGGAACATGCCTCGATTTTTCCCCAATTTTATACTTGTGTACTTATCTTTTCTTTTTTGTGTTCACACCTTTAAAAACTAGACAAAACAAGCTTTTTAACCATATATGTTATAAAAATTATCATTTACATTTACTAAATTTACTAATTCGATTTATACAAAGCAGTGAGTATCAACTCTGTTTTTGGGCCTGGCAGCTAGTCTGTAAAGAAATAATTACTAGGAACAATTAGGGAAGAATCTGAGGGCATGGGGTATCATTTTAGAAAGATCAATGTGTTATCTTTCTACTGTTAAAATCTCAGCTTAAAACGGGTTTTCTGTGAGAATTAAGCCAACCTACCAACTTGTAGAATTTTTAGTAATTTTTATAGATTTTTGCTAATTAAGTGGAATACCATTATGAAAAATAGAGTTCAAGGGCTTTTTATCCATATAAAAATTTTCTAATTGCAAGGTCATTTAATACAATCAAATTGATCTCATATTCAGTACTGCAAAAAGGAAATTTCCCTTATTTGATCAATTTTATAAATTGATTGTGGGATATATGTTTTGTGGTATATGTATATGTATATTTGTGAATTTGAGGGGTAAGGGATACCTTATATCCCCTGTACCCTTTTTGTTTGTGTTAAGTCCCAGAAAGTAAAATTATTGGACAATTACAGTATTGAGTGCCTTGGTGATATAGTCATTTACTGTAGAGTAAACATTTTGATAATGTTGTTTATCTTTGTGAAGTGTTTCACAAGACTCGAGCATAAGCGCTTGTGAAGACTAGAACTCTGTTCTAGTGATTATGGCGATCCTGCCATTTAAAGACACTACTACAAAATACACTTTTAACATCGGTTTAGAACCGATGTTGAACCGAACGACGTTGAAAGTAGGCAACTTTTAACATCAGTTCCCCAACCGATGTTAAAAAGCACCTTCTACATCGGTTCTTGAGACAATTGATGTAAAGAAAAATAACTGACACATTACATCGGTTCTACTTAGAACCGATGTAAAAAGTGCATTTTCTACATCGGTTTTTGTAAGAACCGATGTTAAAAGTGTACATTTTACATCGTTTGTGTTTACAACCGATGTAGAAAGTCAATTTTTTTAAAAAAAAAATCATATATATGATTTGTTTTCTTTTATTTCTCTTCTTGTAAATACAACTATTATAAATGTTTGTTTTACTTAAAACTAGATGTGCTCAAAATTTATAATTCAAATCAATTGTAATTTACAAACTATAATCTAAAATCCATAATATCCTAGAAGTATTTTTGTACTCAATGGACTTATAAACACTATAGACATTGCTAGCAGTATATGAGTCTTGCATCCAAAGGTGAATATGGCTCACTTGCAACATCAATTCCCTGAAACAATAAAAGAAAACACTTAAGAACTTCATAAATCCAAAAATTAGAAGGCTTAAGATTAGACACTTCTAAGAAATAAGGCATTAAAATCTAAACAGAGTAATATAATAATAATTTTTTTACTTTATAATCGGACACAATATTACTTTATCATTATTAATTAAAGCATAACTATGAAAATAGAGAAATAAATTTTTAAATTTATTAAACTAGAAATTATATCAATTACAAATTAAAAAATCAAACCAATTCTTAATACTTGTCAAGGTTCACGACATAACTCTCATCTACCCTAATTATCAACAGAATATAATATAATAATTATGATAATCAAAATTTATATATTAACTATTAATAAGAATAAAAATACAAAACTAAAGTGACATATTAAAGCATATATATATATATATATATTAAGACGTTGCCAAATTCCTAGAAAGCATCCATTTACAATAGCATTAATATAAAAATAGTAATTGTATACATGCCATGCCAGCTAATAGATATATAAGCAACACTACTAGTGTATGAACGTGACTCTATTCTTACTATGCTGTAAAAAGATGGCAAATATCCACCTAGTATCTACATAAAGCATATAAGGTTGCATGTAGTACTACAGAAGAGTACTCTCACATGATAAAGTCCATAAAACCAGAATGGAAAGAATAGCATAAAAGCATAGACTGTTAGTATTACAAGTTATCAAGCAACTAAAATTATAATGAATGTAAGTTCCCAATGTCAATCTTAACATTTTGAGAAAGAAGGAAGCACCTGGCTGGCTGTTCTTATTTAAAGTAACCCTTTTTATTCAAATTATTATTGTTAGCTAAAAAACATGTCAAGTTTTGATTAAACAAAGTAAATAAACACATATGGGCTTTAACAAATTAACTAAAATAAACAAATGAAAGAAACGAAAACAAAAAAAAAAAAAAAAAAACAAAAACAAACTAGGAGTTGCATTTGACTTACGTATACACATGTAGGCCTAGTTTAAATGTCTGCCTAAATAAAAACAAGACAACTAAATAAAAAATAAGGTGGTTCACATGGAAATAGTCCACCACACAGCATTTGTTTTTGTCTATCATAAGTCAGAAACTAATAAATCAATATTGTCAAATTCAAGCTTCTTGTGACACAAAAAGTAATATCAATAATTCCATACATATATGTAGAAATCATACCAGGTATTTTAATCTACTAAGAGAAAATCCTTTGGTGGGTTTTAGGTGATCTAACACTCGACCAGAAGTCCGAACCTGCAAAAGTATGAATTCAACATAAATAATAAACAAAATATATAATTAAGGTAGTATTTGTATCTAAAGCACATAAACAAAATATATCTAAAAGCACATATCTCTCCAGGTATATTTGTATCCAAGGTAGTAATTTAAGAAAATAAGAACACTAACCAATCCTATCACTGTGCAAGAGAAATCATATAATTAACACAACGTTCATTAAAAGTTCTGATCAATAATGATTTAGATAAGCCAGTAATTTATAATTGGTCTCTGCATCCTATTCAATGCATCAATTGATTCTATTTGTCAATGCAGAGTATATGACAACAATCATGCACAGTGGTTCTGTTTTAACGTCGTGCATAGGTCCATCTTGTATGGTGTCGCTGTTTTGGTTACATGACAGATGTAATTTGATACTTTTGCAGAAGTTATAGTTATCATTGTGAAAACAGGAACTTCACTTTGGTTTCATTTTGGGTGTTGGGGTTAGTACGTTTTGGAAAATTTGAGCTGGGGTCTTTAGATTAGAAAAGGGATATACAAGACTTCTACTGGTTGGACAGAATTATAGATGTAAAGCCTCATATGGCTTCTTGGCTTGTGTAAGGTTCCGCTGGTACCATTCTTTATTTAAATGTAACTTTAAATTTACAAAAAAAAATTAGATCTAATCCCTATTCTACTTCTTTCATTTATTATTATTCATTAACATTAAAAGCTTAAGGTAGCTTCTGACACCCTCACTGCTGTCCATCCATGCCACAAAAATTCATAAGCTTTGCCCATTTAGATCAATTCATCTGGTTCTAAACTCATCTCAGCCGAGGCCTACTGCAAGAAGAGGGTGAGAAATTTTTGGTTCAAAGTTGGCTTTATAAACTATCAATTTAAAATCAAATTTTGATGTAACATTCAAGGGTTTAATTAACAAAATTCCCAGCCACTTCAACTTACTTATCAAAGTGAATTACACATTCATTAGCCCATGTTTTTCCTCTCAGCTGAGAGCTACAGGGCAGCAACTACTACCTCAAATTTTCCCACTTGTTGCAAGTGATTATCAATCAAAACTCACATATTAATTTGTCCCTACTGTCACGGTTATAAAACTAAACCACATATCCATATTTCAGTCAACTACACATCAATTAATTTAAGAACTTAAACAACCAAGATTAGATTAATCATTAAAAGCAATAAATTACTCATTAAAAGCAATGAAAATTTCCATAACTACAACCAAATGAGAGGAAGCCTTAAGTGAGCATACCTTAGGTGAGTGTGTTCATAACCTTTGGATCGCAAGTAGCATGCCTTAGGTGAGTGTGTTCATAACCTTTGGCATGTTCCACGATGATTGAATCAAAACTCTCTCCGGAGATTCTCCTTGTTTCGATATGTTGAGCAAGTGGAAGAAGTTCTCTTACGTGCTTTTGGTGCTTCATGTTGGCACATTGACGGGGAAGATTAGCAATTGCTTCAGCAACCATTCTAAGAATCTGAGGATCTTCGACATTGGCTGCTGCTATTGACAGTACATTAATGCTTTCTTAACACAATAAGATTTTGATTAGTTTCTATTAATACACCAAATAAGGTTGCAGATACCAGGGAAATAAAGAGAGAGATGTCTCAGTAGAAGTAGCATTTTTTTAATTAAGTTACTAGTAGGAAAGAACAGGGTGTGGAAATTTACCATTCATTGCCAAATTTGCTTTGGCGCTGGCTGCAACTCTGTGTGGTTTCATCTTGTGAGTTCTTAAGCAGGGATGCAAGTTCACCTACTTCTTCTGATTTGTTTCTGCAACATCGCAGTTGATAGACGTTATTGCTAATTTTGTTATAATATCAATTTCAACAAAGCAACAAATAAACATTCAGGTTATATCATGGCAAGATTAAGAGAAGGTTTGGTATGATATTGTGATTACTTTTCTTTAACATACATCCAAAAAACAGAATTAGGAAGTAAACGCATAATTAAACTCAATGAAAACTTCCTAAATAGGCGGTGGAAATTTGCACAAGAATCAACTCTAGGACAAGCAGCCTCCACTTTGGTTTTAATGTCATCAATTACCTCAAAACCTCTCAGAGAATTCACATTTGCACCAGCTGACTTCTCTCCAATAAAGGTCAAAGTGTCATCCAACAGAATGGAAGCATCACATCCCTACAAGTTAAATCTGTAACAAATTAATTAATAACATAAAAAAAGTTAAAAATGCAGTTAATTTAATATGCCTCTCATACTTCTAATCTGCATTAAACGCATAATTAGCTATATTTTCATGATAACTCGAAGATGTAAAGAAATACTTTTAACTAATCTAAAAACTTAAGCTAATTAATTTGACAAAACAGTACCCTTTCTTTTTTACAGCCCTGTTCCCAATTTGGATTAATGGCAATGTCGAGAGTAGATAATTATTCTAATTTCTATGACCAAGGAGCTTTTTAATGGCGCGCTTGCATCCCTGTTCCTTGTCCCCTGATGTTTCAATAGAGGTCTCTCATGATACAACAAAGCAAAAGTATATCCTTCACAAGGGAACCTTTTAAAGTGAACTAGGCGTTATTAAGAATAGTAAAAGTAGATAAAATGTTGTTCGGACGAGGATTGGATTTAAGTGTCAAATCATAAATTTATCACTATTTGAACTAATAATTAGGTAGAAGAAAAAGCATAATAAGAGTTCACAAACAGAAACATAAAATTATTGCTTACCAGAAAAAGAATTGAAGAATAGCTAACACATTTCAGTACCTCAAGGAAGAAATTGAGGAAAAAAGGCGTCTTTATCTTCTCTTCCATCGAAATCACTCCCAAACTGGTCCAGAAGAAGGCGTCACGGTGGGACGAGGCGCTACCGTTGTCGTAGAGATCGTAGATCTGGCGCTTCTGTGAATCGCCCATGACGGTGTCGTTTCGAGGCTTCGGTGCGGTGGTGTAGATGTCGTCAACGTCGCGGAAGGGTTCTTGCAGTGGTGGAAGGCGAGGACTACAGCTGATAATGGGAACTGGCCACATTTGAGAGACTCCTCACCATAGAGATGGTAGATCTAGCGCTTTTGTAGGTCCCCCATGATTGCGGCTCTGTGCGATGGCGGCGGGGGAAGGGAGAAGAGCGTGCACGTGCAATGGGTTGGAATTGGGCCGACTGTGGTGACGGAGCGGTGTGACCTGATAATGAGTGAGTGGAGATGGGACTGTGAACTCAACGTGGAGAAACCCTTATACATAACGTAAAACTTTTTCCAATAAGTAGCGTGGGATATTCCGACAGTAAAATACCTATATCAAAAGGCAGAGTGTGAATGATGCAGTTACCACGCTGTAGTGAAGTAGGCAATGACCTCGTATATTTTTATGTTGTGAGCAGAGGCGGTGTCCCAAGGCTCAGCATCAATTCGTTCATCCAGTATCGTGTACAGCAGAAACCCACGACGACAAAGAAATAAAATCTCTATGAGGATAATGGTTGAGGAGTCAGTCCCCAGAGCAGTAGATGACTACAGTTAGTACCTGGGAGATGATCCTAAGGTTGTGAGACCTTAGGGGTATTGGCACTGAGTTGTGATGATAGAGCTCATAGCCGACTTGGCAACCCCAACAAAAATGTGAGTTATCATCGGTTAGTAAGAGCCCGCCATTGTACCATGGTGAAGGGTGTACTCCCAACACTTATCTAGCTAAATTTGTGTAAGACCACTGAGTTCTGGGAGTTCCGGTGGCAGCTGGCCAATGAGAAAGAATTTACAGAATTAGTAATGAAAACGAATAGGCTTCGAGTGTGATCATTAGATAACCATATCGTAATGGTTAGTAGAATGTGCATGTAACTTTGTAAGTCTTTTTTGTTTGCCTGTTGACAAAGCAAAGAGTTCACCCTTACATTTTTATTTTAGGAGCGAATGGCAGCACCTGCGGAGGTCATAGGAATAACGTCCTCATCATCTTCGTCACCCTCAACTTTCTCTCTCTCTTTCAAAGTCTTTTGGAAGGGTCCAGTTGTACCTGTTACTGTTCCAAATGCCACACCATTCGAGGAGCTCAAGCTTGGTCTGACGCTTCCTACCTTTCGTCGAATCATTTTATGTCAAGAATTTGAGATGTGATTGGGTGAGTGCCCATTAGGGGGATCTGCTGCTAGTTATAAACTTAGGGGACAGTAAATCGAAGGTTTCGAAGGGGGATTCTCGAGGAGGATTCTGAGGAGAAATACGGTGGATAATGGCCACGAGATTTCTTCTCATGGACCTTGCTAGGGATCGTCCGTCGTCATCTTTGTTTGGAAGTTAGTCTAACATGCAAGGTTGGGTTTAGTGATGACTGCTATGAATCCTAGGATCTTCTTTTCTTTTTCATGTATTTGATGTGGGTAGACCTAGCTTCACCTTTTGACATATGTATATTCAGTCACCTTACTTTCACTCAGGGAAACATCTATGTTATGACTCTCTTTACTTCAAGTATATATATATATATATATATATATATATATATATATATATATATATATATATATATTGTAACCAGAGAATATCTCGCTTTATTTATTCTATTTTACTCACTATAAACGTATGTTTTACACTTTAGACAATGCTAAGTTTTCTTCTTTAGAATTTCAAGCGACTGCATTTTCATAATTAACGATTAGAGTATTTTAAAAATTCCCAATCTATGATTTCTAAACCTCACAGCTTTGGCAAAATCAAATTAATTAGCATGCTTTAGAAAAGGATAAAGAACCTTTAATGCATACTCGAAAAGTAATTGGCTTAATGATCAGAATTAAAAAGTTTTAATTTTCCACCAAATTTACTTAACATTTCAAGGATCTTTTCTCTTCCTTTAAGAAAATCAAACGAAGTTATGTGCTTATTAAATTTAAAATAAGTTTAAAATGTTGATTATATGTAAACCCAAATTTAAGGTATTACACTTCTGATAAGGGGTGTTCTAGATTTACTCTTTTCTAACCTTATTCTCTTTTTTTGGAACTCCTTCCTTGCAATGAACTCCTTCGAATTTCATCAATTTATAGAACTCTTAGAGCTAGTCATTTGTGGCTATTGGAGGTAGAATTCGAACTTCGAATTGTTGCATGAGTTGTCCATGTTCATACAGTTGGCTCCTCTTCATCTCCTTCTCCTCCAAGTTTTCTGCAACTCTTCTTGAGTTGTTGTCTTCATCTTTGTTCTTCTCCACTGTCACAACAGCTTGCACATTTCAAATTTGAAATGTTTCCATTGAGTGCTAGCTGTTGGTCTTAGTGGTTCATCATGGTTTTTCAAATTTTGAACCATGGGAAGTCTTCTGAAGATTGTTCTACAACATGTCTTTTGTAGGTGTCGTTGTAACTACATGCAATGTGCTTCAATCTTCATTCTACTGCTTGCTTGTTCTTTGACTAGGAGATGTTGTCTTCTTTGAGTTCCTTTGGTTGAAAATCTTCAAGGATAGTGAGGAACTCACAGCTACAGAATCAGTGCTTCAAAACACTAATGCATGTCTTCAATTGGTGTGTGCTTCTGGATGGTGAGACATGTTTGTCTTCATAAACAATCTTGCAACGTAACTTCTGATGATCCCTTAGTCATATGTAGCTTTTTATATCTACCCCTTGACTAAAGCTGCCCCAGCATCATGCCTCTAATCATACATAACTTCTAATATCTGCACTTTAACCTAGAAAACATGACTGCCTTTCCAACTTATGAATCACTCTCCTTCTGGTAGTCCTACTTCTGGATGCAAAATATATGTCTTGAAGAGCCTCCTTTATAGGCCTATGCTTCACACCTTCTCCATGCTTCTGAAGTAGTCATGTCTTATTTAGGAACACTTAAAGCAACAATTAATAGCTAAGTTCATAATACTTTGAGTTTTGCTTCTTGATGGTTTGCTATCATTAAAACATTTGCTTCTAGAAGGACTTTGTTTCAACAATCCTATCATGTTTGGAGAGACTTTGGTCACAAAGCCGCTCCTGGCTTTCTCAAACTAAAATGTTTGAAAGATTTACAAAGAAATCAACTCACAATGTGAGGATATGAAATTACAGCACAAAAGAAATAACTTTGCACAACAAAGAATTGATCTTTGTTCAGAGTTGTCTAGTAACTTTGAGAGCTTGTTAGCATAGTGATAATATTTTATTGCTTTCTTGTTCATTCGTCTTTCTTCAAAGCTTCAATCTTGGAATATATAGGCTTCACTTGGAAAGGTGACCGTTGTGAGAGTGTGAGCCCGTTGGTATTTTCCTGTTTAGAGACATAACACATGTTGCTTTTGACGTGTCCATTTTTGGTGAAGAGAGAGAAACCAATG
This sequence comes from Pueraria montana var. lobata, assembly GCA_026413185.1. NCBI lineage: Eukaryota > Viridiplantae > Streptophyta > Magnoliopsida > Fabales > Fabaceae > Pueraria > Pueraria montana. Next base: position 56,653,998 of record CM048654.1, read on the forward strand.
TACTATCCTTTTTCTGAGCAACGTTCATCTTGTCTCCACTATTGGTACAAAAACGACTTGCAACAGTACATATTCTTCAGGGCTGTGCTTATCTTGCCTTACAACAGATGCTTGAAATTCAAATAATAAGGTAATTCATAGAAATAGAGGGAACACAAAACTTATGAAACTTTTGGGTGAATCATCATAGGTTAGAGAGCATCCCACGTAAGCAACTTTTGGATGAAGAAAACCTAAGTGTAAATATAAATAAGATACAAGTTTTCTTAGTTAAGGTTGGACGAAAGCAAACAACTCATTGGACATTGAGTTTTCAATAAAGCTTTGGAAGTTACTTTGTTAGTGTCGCATTGGACGCAATGTGTATTTATCAAATGTTGGATGATATCCATTTTAAGTGCGCATTAGATGTAGTTCAGTTAAAACAAATTTTTGTCTAAGGTAAGGAATACAATACCTTTTCCATTGGACGCATAAAAATCTATAACACTTAATAAACTTCATTAGTGCATCAAAGTTTAATATATCTTTGTTATCATCAAAACTATGAGAGTTTTTTAGGGATTAAACATCTTCCATGTCTTTGGTTCTAACAATCTTCCCCCTTTTTTTAATAATGACAAACCATATTAAATTTTGATCACAACATAGCATAATCATGTAAAGATATATCAGAGCAAGAAACATGATATGTTATGTAGCAGGTTTATCAAAGCTAAGGTATCAGAGTAATAATAAAGCAATCAGACTCTCCTTGAGTCCAATATACTTTATTATGCATATATATATATATATATATATATATATATATATATATATCAGAACAAAAATTAGGGCAAATATATTGAAGCAAACTTAAGATATATCATATCAAAGCAATAGAATCATAGATAAAAAGGTATCAATGCTAAAAAGAGATATCATATATCAGAAGCAACCACTTATGCATAAACTTTTTCAAATAGCCAATAATTGTCAACAAATATCAAAATTTCTCCCTATCTCCCCCTTTTGGCATCACCAAAAAGATAAAGGAAATATTAAGACATTGTCAAGATTAGGGAGGTGGCTGAGGTGGTTGATTTTCTTGTTGCTCTTGGTTTGAATCTTGTGAAGGTGGTGGTGGTTGTTGCTTTTGTGGAATATGAGGCAGAATACTTTGTAGCAAGGCCACCATTGGTGCGAATTCAGCATCGATCTTCTAATCAAATCTTGTGTCCAAGGTCTAAATTTGACTAGCCACTTGTTCAGTCAGATGAGCATTGTGTTTTTCAAGATGAGCCTTGATCTTGTAATCAACTAAGGACTACTCTTGAGCAAGAGTAAGCATTGGCTCAGAAGTTGTTGGTTCAGCAGGTGTAGCAACATATATTGGTTGAACAAAAGTAGGTTTGGAGTTTGGACACATCAGGTTGAGAAGTTTCAAAAAAGGTATTACTATTGAAGAAACGAAAATCTGAGTAGTAGCAACTTGATCAATAATCAATTGTTCGTCCACAACTTCGTCAGCAGTTGAATTTAGCTACCTTATCACTTTGCATAACCTCTTCATGAACTGGTTCAACATTGGACGTCATAGGAGGTTCTTGGATAACTTCATCAGCATTAAGAGCAATAACAATTGATTCATTGGACGCAACAACAACTTCATTAGCAGGTGAAGGAGGGGCATAAGCTTTAGCATAAGTTTCACTGAGTATTGCAGTGTCAATATCAGTGAGAACATTATCTATCACCATATTCACAAACAACGTTAACTCTTCATCTTTGATTTGACCTTCTACCACAATGTGATATGAAACAGTAGGAACAAGTGCATAGATGATTTCAATCTTAGTTCCAAGAAGTGGACTAAAATCCTTCCTTGGCAGCCATGTTGTGGTGTCATCAAAGTTGTACACCCTTGATGGACGCAGAACACTTAGAGTGTTAGATGCAATCTCAATTTCTCCCTTTTCAATCTTAGTGAGATTGGAGGTTGAAGCTTCCTTCTCCATGTCCCACATATATTGTTGCCAAAACTTTTTGGTATCATCTTCATAGAAAGTTGTAGTTAGCCACCTGTTGTACCAAATATTTTCAAGCATATCTAGAAATTTTCATTTTTAAAAAGTTTTAAGGAAAAGATCCATAGTCCAATTCACCACACCTGTAAAAATATTCTTAGGGAAACTTTCTTTTTTATCAAGTATAGATATAGGTATAATGTACTGCCCTGCGATAGAATGATCAATTAAGTCAATTATTGCAGCCAATTAAATGATCGACTCACTTGTTGTAGGCTTGTGGCCAAATGATCGAGTCAATTACTGTTGTCAGATTCAATACTACTGTAGTTATATTCGTTATAATTAAGAATTATTTAGAGGTTAAATTTGGCATTTGCAATTTGATGCTCTTTTGGTCATACATAACTAGACTATCAGATTGAGTTACAGTCTCTTTATAATGCTCTTTTTAGTGCATATGTAAATAATTTTATCTTACATTAAAAAAATCCTTTTTAACTAAAAAGTATCTGTTTTGAACAATTTTTTTTATAATAAATATTTTATCAATTTTGTTAACATCAATCTTAAAAAGTCATGTTAAGGATAAAATCGTAAAAACACTTTACTGAGAAAGAAATAAAATAAATGACTTATTTTCCATTTAGTAAATATTTGTTTCTTAATAAAAAATTTCTACTTCGATATTTTTAACATTAGTTTTAAGAAACAGAATTGAGTTTTTAAAAGCCTAGTTAGCTAAGCTAATTTTCGTCCTAGTAGTTATTTTTTGCTCACTCTCATGTTTATTAGTGCTTGTTTGGTACAATGCACTAAACTACTTCAAATTCAAATTTACCCGAAAAGCTACTTTTTATATTTTCTAAAATTCACTTAAATTTACGCAGGTCAAATGTGACGGATGCAAAACCAAACATGTGTTATGAGTTAAAGATAAGAACATATACCAATGCTCTGTTCTACCGGTATTGAGACTGGAGAAGAAAATTATATAAAAGACCCAAAATTCGGTGACCCAAAATTCGCTATAATGGAGAAGACGTTAGAAGTTGTAATGAAAAGGATATATAAAATGTAGGCAATAAACTAGAAATTTTTTGCATTTTTTTTTTGTCAACTCTTAGCAAAATGTGAAAACAATAAAGACGTTTTTGTAGCTTTTGTATCAAGTCTTATTGCAAGCCTTCGGCTTTGTCGTTTTGGATTGGTTAAATAGTTATAACTTTATGTTCCCTTTCATATTCCTATTTGTCAAATTTTTCTTTTCCTCTTCACAAATAAAATTTCATTAATTACTTGACAAGAATGTAATAGGAAGGAAATTTTAAAATTATTAAATTTAGTTCAATAACAGTAAAGAAAATTGAAGTTAGCTCGCTTAACTAGGATTTCACATATACACAAAGTTAAAATCCAAGACTTTATTTAAGGATAATTAAGTATGTGTTGCTTGAATCAAACACTTTTTAATATTAATTTAGGTGTTTGAAACTTCATTTTGTTTTATAAAGTTATAGATAAACTAGTATTTTAGTATGTGAATTACACAGAATAAATGTTTATTTATATAACTAAAATTTATAATTTATAATAAATAAATATTACTAAATATATAAATTATTTTATAATTAAAATCTGTAATAAATAAATATTTTGAACTATAAATTATATTTTAGATTTATGATAACAAATTTATGTTGGGATATATTGTTGTTTTTAATTATTGATAATTTATTTTAAAAAATATATATTCAAACTCACTTTAGAACTAAAGATATTGAAAATGATAAATTGAAATAGATAAGAAATTACTTAAACTATTCAATTGATGTTAAAAGCATAAGATAATATATCATAAGTATATTAGAAGCATATTTGAATTTTAAAGATAATATATATATATATATATATATATATATATATATATATATCAGTGAGTTATTAAATTAAAAATTATTAAATGGTGTAAGTTATATCAGTGAGAGTGAAATTCACCATTCCATGAGAGAAAAATATTCAAATGAGAGTAAATGTGAGAGAGAGTGAAGACTTGAGAAAGCATATAACCTTACATGTTTATATATATATATAGGGGATTAATAACATGATCTTCAAAATTAACTATCAATGATTTTGAAATTTTAGATGAAAGAAAAATTGTTTGCCCAAAGCGTATTTGTATTTAGGAGCATATATAAAATGGTGTAATAGTTGATGTAAGTTATATTGTGAGAGTGAAATTTACCATTTCCTAAGAGAAAAATATTCAAATGAGAGTGAATGTGATGGAGAGTGAAGACTTGAGAAAGTATATAGCCTTACATGTTCATATATATAGGGGATTAATAACATGATCTTCAAAATTAACTATCAATGATTTTGAAATTTTAGATAAAAGAAAAATGGTTCGCCCAAAGTTTACTCATAGTTGCTTATTATCAAGAAAAAAAAACATCTTTTAAGAAAAACAATGTTTAATTTATCATGGACACCTTAGTTTTATAAAAGCTAAAATGTAGTTTTGGTTATCCTATTTTTTTCCATGTAATTTTGACCCTCTATTAAAAAACAGAGACATTTAATTAGTTTTTGAAAATCAGGAAATTTGGTTCTACCATCTAATTTAATGCTTTGACTGTTAAGTTTTTAATGTTGACTTCCATCAGACACTATTTATTAGTTTATCTAACGAGACATTTGATTTTTTTTTTTTTCGATGGTCATGATTTTATTAGTTAATTTATTTGTCCATGGTCATAATTTTTCAAAATGAAAATTGGAAAAACAATAAAAATTTTATATTTTTAAATAATTATTTATTAAATTAAATTATCCAGTCATCAATAAATAAATTCTAAAAATATAATTATTATACTGACATGTCACTTAAGACATGATCAATGTTAATATCATAATGGTTAGTACATTGATTTAGATGGTAGGATCAAATTTCTTGATTTTTTTATTATAAAAATTGGGGATTAAATATCTTTATTTTTTAATAGGGGGGCCAAAATTATGAATTGAAAAAAATAGGAGGAGCAAAGTTATATTTTAACCTTTTCTAAATTAAAATCATGTGGCATGATCCTCCATTATTGTTAAAGTTTTTTTTTTCTTTTTTTTGGAAAGGCATGCAGGAGTCTAGATAGGCATGTGAAATCCCAACTATGTTAAAGTCATATTAGTCCTTCAATAATAATTAATGATATTAATTTTATATTCTAAGCATAAAATTGACGGGTGCTCGAATAGTATATAAACACAATTTTTTTCTTAAGAGGGATTTATATATCTCTCTCTCTATATATATATATCCTACTTTCCATCCAATCCTCACATATTGCAGAGCAATCTAAAGTTTGAATATATATATATATATATATATATATATATATATATACACACACACACACTTTAGCTTTGCATACTTTTTTTCCTTTTAAGATGGCTTACTTTAAGAAGCTTGCCAAAAACATGATTTTGCTAATTGTGATTCTCTTATCAATGAATCTTGCAAACTATCATCCCTACAACAAATTATTAAATCTTTGAAATTGAACTAATTAATGTTTCTGACGTATCAAAGAATCAAGAATGAGTGCTTCAAGTTTCCATTTTTTTTTTTTTCTGATAATCTATAATTTCATTATTTGTATTTTTTGTTTGTTTGAATATTATATATGGGTTACTGATTATTCAATTCCAATATTGTTTGGGAACCTTTAAGATGGACGCCTCCTTGATGATCATGGCTTTAAGAGTTATTTTCCAAATCCACCAGGAAAACCAAAGGCTCATAATTATCCAATAGGCTACAATTATCGTCCATGAGGAGTGAGGAGCCAATTAATAGTGCTGGCAAAAGCAAGTTGAATACGTACCAACACATAATCAAACCAGACCGAGGGTTTCATGGAGAAAAGCTGCTGTGGAGAAACAAATATAATGGCATATATATTAATAAATTATATTATTAGTTTGTTTTGGAATTACGATTTCCTTTTATTATTTTTAAAAGTAGTGTTAAGAAAAAAAAAAAAAAAAGTCGTGTTCGTGCCTTTGGGCTTTGGTACCTATCATATTTGTACTAAATATTATCGCTCCAATAAAAATTAAACTGCACTGTGTTATTATTCTAAATTTTTCTTTTGGTTTTGATCGTATCATCAGCCATCATCATTTTCGTTTTATCACTCATTATTTAGCTTCAACTTCTTACACCCATCCAATGGAATATATCCAAATTCGTGTTGTTACTTGAAAAGTTTTCGTGACTCCACACGAGCGCGCGGAGAGATTATTATTATTATTTTACTGAAGTGGTGGGGGCAACAGCTCCACAACAAGAAATTTATTTATACCCTTGATGGGTTATAGAAACATAAATATCATGTGATACAGCCTGAGAGGCAAAGAACGGAATTGACGTAAAAATAGAATAAATACAAGAAGAATGTAAAGCATGTTGATCAAAGGAGTGCACTGCATGATTAGATTCCCTGGGAACATGTATAACAGTATAAGACTCGAGCTCATCTAACCTCCAACTAATTTCTTCAATAATCTGGCCATTTGAAACATCAAGGACCGTAGCATTATTTACCAAATCTACTGCTGTTTGGGAGTCCGACTCTATCATCAACTTTGTAAAACCATACTGATGTGCAAGCCGTGATCCATGTAAAATGGCCCAAGCATGGTTTTAAATTGCGGACCGCAACGCGCAATGCGGCCGCAATATTGCGGTTGCGGTCCTCCCCGCAACGGCATCAGGCCGCAATTGCGGAGTGATCTGAAATCACCCATAACGGCCGCAACGCAACGGCATTTCGACCGCAACACAGTGCATCAGCCACCGCAACAACTATTTGACAACAACAACTACCGTCCAACACCACTTCAAAGTCACGTTTTGTTTAGATCTTCAGTCAAAATAAAAATTTTCGGACCCCAAATGTTCCCAACAAATCAATTTCAGATATAGAGAGTGAAATTATAACCTTTATCCTCCAAATATTTCTCCTTTCTGACATTTCATCCTCTCTTTTTGTCTCTTTCAGTTTTCAAGCTTCTCCTCTGTCAAACTCTTGCGCCATCATCTTCCTTTCTTACTCTCGACTTTTTTTACGTATGGCAGAGGGGTTGCGCGCTGCCCTGGCCATGGGTGGCTGAAGCTAAATGGAGTGGGTGGGTGAAGAGGAAAGACGGGAGCAATCTGATTATGAAATGAAAGGGGAAAAGCTGAAAAGAAACTATGAATTGTAAATGACTGTTTCGTAAATCAAAAGGGGCAAAATAAGAAAAAGTAAAAGGGAAAACTTAATAAATTAGGCTATTAGCTATTTTATTTTTAATTTGTTTAATGGATTTGTTTAATATTTTTAATTTGTTTATTATTAGTTGCATCAGTATATGCTTTAAATTTTATTAGATTCTCAAATATTACTTTTAATTTGTTTAATAAATTTGCAAAAAATGAATTATTGCTTAAAACGTTAGTTGGAAGAAGAATATTAGATAATAATTGTAGTATAATAGATTTTAAAAGGTTTATCTATAATAACATTATTTTAATTATAATTAAATTTAAATTATTCATAAAGATTATAAAAAGTTTTAAAAATGAATAGAAGTTTATACAACATTGTAAATAAGATGTATATATAAAATTGTAATAATTATAATTTTTTTAGCATTTTGTGCAAAAATATAAAAATTTCACGCCGCAATGGCCGCAATCTGCATCGTAGCAGCCGCAATACCCGCAACCGCAGAAGCCGCAACCGCTACCGCAATCGCGACCGCAACCGCAATTTAAAACCATGGGCCCAAGTTTCAGCCATGTCAATAGTCCTGCTACTGAGCATTGTAGCATATCGCATATCCAACCATGAATCTACCCTGTTCATCTCGGAATAAACCACCACAAGCAGCTTTACCTTCTAGCACTCTGAAAGCAACATCACAATTCAATTTAATCGATCCTACAGGCGGGGGACTCCACGTGGCTCTATTAACATTTATGGTTGGCTGAAAATTTCTGCTAGCATATTCTCCATTTCAGAGGCTTTGGTGATATCACGGACCAACGCTATAGACTTGTGCCAAACTTCCAATTCTGTCATCATATGTTGTTTGAAAACAACATTATTCCTCCTCCACCAAATGCGGTCAACGATAGCTCCTAACAGTTGTATAACTCAGAAAAAGGATCATGCACGGGCTTAGTTTTACACCTTCATAAAATAAATAAATAATTTTTGTATTTCAAATAACAATAAATATCTTTTAGTAGAAACTTCTATTTTTCATTTTTTTAATCTCAGCCTTTTGAAGGAAAAAAAAACCCTTAACGTTAGCTCTAATTATATTAATTTTGAAAACCAAAATGTTAATAAAATTAAATTTTATGTAAAATTAAAATAAAGCAATTCTTTTTTTGGTAATGTAAAGTAAAGAAAACAAAACAAAGAAGAACTAGGCTCTAAGAATTGGGAGACTCATAGCATCTGCTACAAGAAGCCCAAGTGCATCCTTAGGAGGAGAAGCAATATCAGTTAACCCTGCACCAAAGTTTGGTCACTGGACCCTCCAATCTTCCTTCGTAAGGTCTTTGATGTCTTCCACAATAGTAGCATAGCGATGCCACTCCTGGCGAGGCTGGTTGATAATACCCAAAGCGTGTGATGAGTCTGACACACAGGATATCATCACAATTAAGTTCCCGTGCGATCTTCAACTTGTGGAAAATAGCTAGCAGCTTAGCCTTAGTAATGTCTTCTAAGCCTATGTCTACATAGAAACCATAAATCCATGACCCTTATGTTGTGTTTGGTTGAGGAAGAAAGAAGAGAATTGAAGGAGAAATAATGTGGGTCCCATGTGGGATCTATACCTCCTACACAACATCCAATAAGCCAAAGGAAAGAAAACTACAACAATTAGTCTGATGGGGAGAGAGTTCGACAGATATTGGTGGCAAGAGAGACAACCAGATAATGTGGGTAGATTTAGGGGGGAGTGGCAAGTGAAGCATTTGTATCGTCTTGATAGTAGGGATCGAAGGCTGGGAACGCTAACAAGTTTCTACTTTTCCCACTTTCCTAATGATTTTAAAGTTATTGACATGTAGAAAGTTTTTTGGAGATGGGGAAAGGTAAAGGAAGTGGTCATCTCACCAAGAGTGAACAAGGCGGGGGAGAGGCATGGTTTCGTGAGGTTTGCAGAGGTGGTGGATTCGAGTGGGCTAGCACGCAAGTTGGACAATATATTCATAGGGAGTCAGAAGTTGTTTGTTAATCTACCCAGGTTTGCAAAACCTATCGACAAAGGAAAAGGAATTTTAAGGGGTGGAGACCAACGTAATGATCAACAACGTTTGGAAAACGTGGGTAAAGAAATGATGGTGAGGGCACAAGGGTGTTGGGGGAAGTCTTATGCACAGGCAGTAGCTGACAAGGCAACACGAGCCACAAAGTGGGAGAAAAGAAATTTTAGAAAGGAGAGGAAGTACAAGATAGATGGAAGGCAAGTGGAGGAGTGTAACTTGGAATGGTTGAGTAAAAGCTTCATTGCTAGACTAATAGACTTAAGATAAATGCAGCAATCTCAAGATCTATTATTTCTGGAAGGATTAAAGACTGTGAATATGAGGTACCTGAGGGATAATAGATTGCTTCTGTCCGCGTCAGAAGAGGATGATCTACAGAAGTTGGTGAAGGGAGCAAAGGCGTGGTTAGGGGAAATGTTTGAATCAATTGTGGCATGGGCACCGGAAGATGGCTCAGGGTTTAGGATGATTTGGAGACGGATTGCTGGTATAACCCTGCATACTTGGAACAAGGCTTGTTTGGAACAACTAGTGGGGAAGATAGGGTGTCTCCTAGATGTAGATAAAGACACGATAAATATGTCCAATATTGAGTATGCTAGAGTTCTAGTTCGCACTTCCTTTCTGGGCCATTTGTGCGCAAGTCAGACAATCCAGATTAATGGGAGAGGCTATTTAATCACTATCATATGGAGGAATACTTATGTCATGAGCAAGGAAAATAGAGGCTGCAAGGTAGCTTTGAAGAAAACTCGAGCAGGTCTTCGGTTGTAGGGGTAGACATCATTAACATGTCAATTGCTCGAAATGTTCATCGAATGGTCGTGTTTAGGGAGGAACGGGGGAGAGAGATGGTGAACCGCCTTCTATAGAGTCACCGAAAAGTCAATAATGGGTCACAATGATAGGGGCATTTGCTTAATCACAGGAGACCACAAAGGCACTATGATCGAGGATGGTACATAATGTGGGGATGTAGAAGGGTTGGGGAAGGTGGCAGGGTATTGGGAACGGATGAGATGGGTTTTTCAAAAAATATGAACCATTCAGAATATTGTGATATCAAAGGTAAAGGGGGGAGCAGGTTGAAAGAAATGGTAAAGAAAAAGCATATGGAGGGGCTAAGGAAAAGACAGAGTGTGTGGAGCAGAGGAGTACGGTTGAGCAAAAAGATGAAGCACAAAAGGGGGATGAGTTAAAAGGGAAATGTGTTGTAGTGGATAGTGTCCTACAATGTGTCAAGACGTCTAAAGGTGTCCCAAAGAAGTTAGTGGGCTTGGGATTGGGCTAATGGGGCAAGCCCAGATACAATTACAAGCTGGGAAAGAGTAAGAAAAGGAATAATAAGAGAAGTCTTAGTGGTAATGGTGATGAGGACACAACTAAGGGCAAGGACCATGAAGCACTTGAAGGGCCCATGACCAGAGGCAGACTTAAAAAGGCCCAACACGTTGAAGAGACAAGGCTGGTCATTTGTATAGCTGCCATTGATGATGACTGAAGGCCCATGTCCCCATAATTTTTATTTTATTATTTAATTATTGCAATTTTTATTTTATTATTTAATTATTGGCAGTTATGTCCCCATGGTGAACTATATGTATTTTCGTCAAAAATGAATGGGGGACTTTTGGCAGTTTTCAAAATACGTGAGTATTCTGAGAGTTTCTCTCAAGGTTCCTGTTGAACCAAATTCTGACTTATCAAGGTTGATTCCTTGTGGCGTCACCGTGACTTATCTTCCATCTCTGGAAGTGGCGTCCCTCCCCGTCGGCAACCCTGTACCAAGCGGTCCGCCCCGTAAGGATCACGTCAAATAGGCATTGTCATCCTGCTAAAGGCAGAGAGGAGTGCATAATGAAAAAATAGGATATCCCTGCTGAGCCGTGTAACACCCCAAGGGGTGTGTACCTATTTCCTATTTATATTACTAAATTCCAAAAATTTAGAATATAAGGATATCAGAGTTTACTATGCGGAAAATAAAACTTAAAACTTATTTGATACAAAGCTCTTGGCACTTATGTGCCGTACAAAACCTGACCCAAAAGGGTACTTGAACATAAACTAACTCCCATACATTGGAAGATACACAACTATAATTATCTTCCTTCATGCGCTTGCTTCAAGCTTTTCCCTTGAGCTCGTCCATCTGCTAAACCTGTAAAAACATGAAACTAAAAGGGATGAGACATAATGTCTCAGTGAGTGCTCTAAGACTCTAGGTTGACTCTCTATTCTAGATATCCTTTTCTTAACTTTCATGGCTTCTCATTTCTTTTCTTAATACTCATACTCACAACTATAATATCGACATCTCTTCCTTTATCCCTAAGCTGGATAATACACATAGACAAATGCCAATCAAGGAAAAGGAAAGAAACTAAACTTTATATACTTTGAAAATACTGTATATAGTTACCATAATTTATAACAAAAACTCAGTTCATATTATTTATCAATAACCACCAACAAACAACAACATCATGAGTCACCCATCTCATAGTCCTAATAAAAATCCCTCAACTAACATCAATCAAATAATTACAAACACCAACATTCATCATCAAAATGATATAAGTCATTTCATACATGTACATCAATAAAACATCAATAGTCTCATCATAATTCCACCATCACCAACCATCATTACCATTGAAGTACACCAAAAGCCATTAGGCAACATCAAACATCAAACACTGACTCTACTCCATGGAGTTTTGACACCATATGAGCAGTCCTCACAGGCCTCATCCCTTACCATAGTCTCACCTTTGACCATTTAGGAAGTCCCTTGAGCTACCCTGTGAAGGAAGTGTTGATTTAATCAAATATAGACAAGTGTGGGTATTAGCTTACCTCTGTAAGGTTTGCAAAACCTTACATTTATAGGAATTCGCCCACTTGGCTATTCTATAGGTCCATCGTTGGCCACCACGAAAACCTTCGGCACTAGGTTGAGAGCCACCTAGCACCCTCAACTTATGTGCCTACCTATATGTTTGTGCACCAACTGTGCACACCTATTCACCAACTGTGCATACCTATACACCAACTGTGCATAACAACATTCAGAATATTTTTGTGCACCAACTGTGTGCACCCACCGTATTCCAACGACAAACATATTTGGAGTCCCTTACAGTATTATAACTGCACCTCCGTACCCGCCATCTCCAATGGCCCAACTTAAGGGTCCAAAAATATCTCATCAACATCAACAATTCTCAACCACTACAATAATTCATCCCCTATACACTAAAAGAGTCACTAAACCTCTTGGGAAGTAGTTTCTCAACACTCCAAAACGCCATTCGAAGTCAAAACATAGGGGTGGTACTTAGGAAGATATCCCACTAGGCGAGACCCCCGGGTCACTATAGTGTGCCGGAGTTCTGGCGTGAAACTCACCCTCCCAAGTATACCATTTTTCTATAAAAATCTTCCCAAAGGTCATAGCTAACTCCTTTTTAACATATAGGGACGGTTACAATACAAGATTATCATTCATCATCAAAACATAATTAATACAATAATAATGCAACTACCTTACCATAATATAAACACCTCAAGAACAACATAATCATCTTATAATTAAACATACTACATTTGTATAAATATTTAAAATCATTTAAATATTCAAAAAGGGAAATATTTAAAGAGAATTTTAAAAAAAATATAAATTCTAGCCCAGCAGGCCAAAATCGTGGCCCAGCCGGAGCTCCCCTGAAGTGGTTTTCTCCTCCCTGTCACATTTCGTCCCAGCTGCACCAAGTTTTAGGTAGGCCGAAACTTCCCTGGAGCTAATTTCTCCTCTGCCACATTTCAGCCCAATTGCACCAAGTTTCGGCTGGGCCGAAACTCCCCTGGGCCCAGCTGCACCAACTTTCGGCTGGGCCAAAACTCCCTTGAAGCTTATTGTTCTATTTTGAAGCATTTCGGCCTAGCTGAACCAAATTTTGACAGGGCCCAAACAAAAATAAGCTGCGACTTGCGAGCTCCATGGCTATCAATGGCATACCCACTCATCCCAATCATACAAAATCAAATCCTAAACACTTCTATTACATTTCCATCCGATTGATTTATCCGAAAATCCCCTTAATCAATCAAAATCAACAAAAACCCAAAATCTCCAAACCTAAGGTTCAAAAGAGAAAAAGGGGGAAGCATACAAATCAAGGGGATAGGAAAGGACTAGGGGGAAGCACTCACCTCCCGAGACACGTAGAGATGATCTCCGAGCTTTGGGTCTTCAGATCTCTGCGCCATCTCCTTCTTCCTCTTCTTCCTCTTCTTCTCCTCCTTCTCTCTACCTTTCTTTTTCTTTCTTTCTCTAGCTCTCCCTCTCATTTTCTATATAAAGTGTTTGATGTGTGTGGGCTAAGTGGGCTTCGGCTCACCTTGGGCCTTGGCTCCCCATCTAGATTCTATTATCTCATTCCTGACAACTCCTATAAAAAGTAATTATTATTAATAATACCTAAGGGTATCCTTTAACCATTAAATATAAAGGCTATTCCATAAAAAAAATGTCTCTTTATTATTTATTTTTAAGGTCCGTAAATTAAGGATATTACAAGTCGTGTGGGAGAAATCTTTTGAAGCTGGAACGAGTATCTTTAGGTCAGCCTGCTATCGACTTAGTGCACATAGGTGAATAGGATGATATAAAGGAAAGGCCTAATACAGTAAACTTGGGGGTTACTCTACCCGAAGGTAATTGGTAGCTTGCACAATCTGTGATGAACATCATTTGTCTGAGAAATAAGGATGATGTTGTGGGTCAACCAAAGAGTGTTATAGTTGGAGGTGTAGATCCTGGCGACAGGGAGTATGGTGATCTCTCAGGAAACTAAATGCTACTACTATCTCAACCACCTATTTCAGGGCAAAGAATGGAGAATGCAATGGCTAGCATAGGCAAGGGGAGAAGAAAGCAAGGGTCACACCTACCTTCGATATCTACAACAGGGTCAAGGAGTACTCACAGTAAGGGTGTTGTCATTTTGAAGGATGAGGAAGCTGAGTCTAGAAAGATATAGCAAATGGGAAAAATGATGGGTGTAACTTTTGGAAGGGATGATGATGACATGGCGAAGAAAATCCTGGAGCTGGAGACAAGGGACATTAAGGAGAAAAAGATCAAGGATGGTCAAGATGGGAGGGGCACGAGTAGGGTGGTCAAATGATTATCTTAAGCCATAATGTGGGGGGGTTGGGAGCCAAAGTGAAATGAAGATTGATTAGAAAGGAAATTGTCTCTCATGGTGTCGATTTTGTATGCCTCCAGGAAACAAAAAATGGAAGGGATTTCTAAGTTGGTGTGTTCAGCCTTGTAGGGTGATGTGGAGGTAGAATAAAGGGAACTTCCAGTAGTCAATTCAGTGGGAGGGCTTTAGATGTGGAGGTTGCTTTTTCATATATGGGCTTTTTTGGTGTTAAAGGGATATGGAGGAAAGGGAATATTATGTGTGTTATTATTAATGTTTATGCACCAACGGATACTTTGGGAAAGAAAAGACTTTGGGATCAACTTGTGGCCATCAGGAATCATAGCTTGGAGGACATTTTGTGTGTGGTTGGGGATTTCAATGTGGTTAGATTTTTACATAAGAGACGTGATGTGAACAATCTACCAGTTGGAAGAAGGGACACGAAGGAATATAACAAATTCATTTCTGATGTGGAGATTGATGATATTCCTCTGGTTGGTGGCAAATATACTTGGTATAGGATGAATGGGCACTCTAAGAGCAGGTTAGATAGATTCTTAGTCTCACAAGGGTGGATGCAAACATGGCTGAGGAGTACTTAGTATGTCCTTCTGGGGAGTTTCTTTGACCACTGTCCTATTTTGTTGAAGAACTCAGAGGTGGATTGGGGGCCTAAACCCTTTAAAGCCCTTAATTGTTGGTTTTTGGAGAAAGGGTTTATGAGTTTTGTGGAGGAGAAGTGGAGCCAGTAAGTGGTTACAAGCACGACTTTTATCTTAAAGAAGAAGCTTAAATTATTGAAACTTGACCTGAAGAAGTGGAACCGTGAGTGTTTTGGGGATCTGGACAAGAAATGTTGCCTGTTGGTGGATGACATCAGTGCTTTGGATTCTAAGGATGGGGAGGATGGGCTTCGAGCATATGAGATACTAAGGAGGAGGAATCTGCTAAATGAATTTTGGAGATTATCAAGGAAGAATGAGTCATTGTTGCACTAGAAGGCTCGATCAAAATGGGTCAGAGAAGGTGATAGTAACACTAAATTTTTTCACGGATTGATCAATTAGACGAAAAAGGTTAATGTTATTAGAGGTTTGGAGGTGGATGCAACTTAGGTTGAAAATCCGTGTATAGTAAAAACGGGGGTTAAGGACTTCTTCCATAAAAGATTCCTTGAACCCGTGGGCCAAAGACCGCTTCTTGATGGGGTGCCTTTCGGTCAGATTGAGGTTGAAGACAATTACATGTTGTGTCAAAATTTTTATAAGGAGGAGGTGAATGGGGCTATTTGGGAATGTGGGGGAGACAAAAGTCTGGGGCCTGACAGGTTTAACTTTCATTTCATAAAGAAGAGTTGGGAGGTTTTGAAGTTTGATATTATGAATATGATGGAGGAGTTTTGGGTGAGTGGAAAGATTCCCCGGGGTGGTAACTCATCTTTTATTGCTTTAATTCCTAAAAAGGACAATCCCTAGGGCCTTGAGGAGTTTCGGCCTATATCCCTTAATGGGTGTGTTTATAAGACCATTGCCAAAGTTCTATTCATTAGAAAGAAAAAGGTTCTAGCAAAGATTATTGATGACAGACAGTATGCTTTTGTTGGGGGGAAGGTCTTTATTGGATGAGGGTACTTGTAGTTAATGAGGTTGTGGAGGATGCGAAAAGGAAAAAAGAAGGGATGTCTACTGTTTAAGGTTGACTTTGAGAAGGCTTACGACTCGATAAGTTGAGATTTTCTCCTTTATATGTTGGGAAGGCTGGGGTTCTCTGAGAAATGGATTTTATGAATTAAGGGTGGGTTGATGTCGGCTATAGTATCGATCCTCGTTAATTGGAGCCATACTGTATAATTTGTTCCATCAAGAGGACTAAGGTAGGGGGATCCTATTGCCCCTTTCCTCTTCTTGGTAGTTGCAGAAGGCCTTAGTGGAATGATGAGGAAGGTGTTGGCTACTGGGTTGTATTCGGGGTATGAGGTGGTTGAAGTTTCCCTCATGCAATTTGCTGATGACACTATGTTCTTTGGGGAACATACTCCGAGTAATGTGTTATCTATGAAAGCCATGATGAGGTGCTTTGAACTAGTATCTGGCTTAAGGGTAAATTTTTAAAAGAGTAGCTTGGCGGGTATTGGAATGGATTGTGGTGTGAGCTACAATTTTGTAGGTTTGCTCAGCTGCTTTATGATGGGTGTCCCATTCTCCTATCTACTGGGGTTACCTATTAGTGCCAACCCTAGGCGAGAAGCCATATGGGAGCTTATCATTAGAAAGTTTCACAGTAAACTTGACTCTTGGAATTATTGTACTCTTTCCTTGGGTGGGAGGGTCACCTTGATTAACCATGTTCTCTCTTCTCTCCCTTTTTTTTCTTTTCCTTTTTTAGGGTACCTATTGGGGTTCTTAAGAGGTTAGAGCGGCTTCAGAGGGAGTTCATGTGGGGTGGGGTTAAGGGTGAAAGGAGGAAGGTCTCATGGGTTAAGTGGGCGGATGTATGCAGGTGGAAAGTGGATAGCAGGTTGGGGGTCAAGGATCTAAGGTGTTTCAATGATGCATCATTAGGTAAATGGAGGTGGAGGCTAGTAAATGAACACTGGGTTTATGGAAAATTATTCTTTTTGCTAAATATGGAGAGTAAAATAGCAAAGCTTTCAGGAGATGCTCAGGGCGGGATTGTATTCGGTGGCATGATGTGGTTGCTGTATGTGGGGGTGTAGAGGAAAGATCTTGGTTTGAGTCTAATTCGACATGGAAAGTGGGTGATGGCAAGCAGGTATCCTTTTGGGGTCAGGCCTAGGTGGGAGAGAGAAGCCTAGCTCATAAGTATAGTAGGTTGTTTACGAATTCCTTACAACAGGATGGTTATGTTGGTGAAATGGGGAGTTGGGAGGAGGGGAGGTGGAAATGGTGTTTACAGTGGAGGCATGACTGGTTTGCCTGGGAACAACATCTGGTGGATGAGTTTTTGTATGATATTAATACTGTGCAGATCAAACAGGGGGAACATGACATACTAATGTGGTATAGGCATTCATTTGGCTGCTATATAGTCAATTCTGTATATAATCTTTTGATTGGGGATGTGACATCCGATGATGGGCACTTCTATAAGAAGTTGTGGGGGTTGAGCATTCCTTCAAATGTTAAGGCGTTAGTGTGGCAGATGTCCAGAAATAGAGTGGCAACTAAAGACAATCTGATTAGGAGGGGAATGGAATCACAATTGTTAGGGGTATCTTGTGTTTTCTGTAACCAAGTGGATGAATCTTTGGATCATTTGCTCCTTCTCTGTCCTTTCGCGATATCTGTTTGGAAACGTGTATACTCTTGGGTAAGTGCTGTTACGGTATAACATTCTCAGTTAATGACTCATTTTCAACAACATTATTGTTTCTAGATAAGTAAAAGGGGGGACTGCTGCCAGGTGGGCTATATGGTGGGTGGTAGTTTGGGAGTTATGGAATCATAGGAATGCGGTGGTTTTCAATAATGTGGCTCTAGATGGGGAATATGTGTTTGATTTGATTGTTTTTAAGTCTTGGTTATGGTGCTCAAGTAAGCTGGATGGTTTTGAGTTCTCTTTTTATGACTGGTCTATATCACCAAATTTATGCATGAAAAACTAGTAGGGGTTGTGATGGTATCCTTTTTGTGTCTGCAAGAACTGATTATGTATCAGGGTGGTGGATATAGGGTAACCATGCAAGCTTTGGTTGGTGTACCTTTTGGATAGTCTTTGTATATACAGGGGTATAGCTTATACCTTTTATTAATAAAATCTTCTTTGCTGACCAAAAAAAAAACCTATAACTCCTACATTATACTTTAATTCAAATATTTGTCTCTTATTTCTATTCTTTCTATTTTCATCCTCTCAACCAAACACAACATTAACATTAAAGTCCCGCAGCAGCCCTCTAAATCTGGCGGGGCCTGATTCCCACAGCACTTTAGGGCATTGTGCCCTAACTACCAAAGAAACAACTTAATATTCTCCGACAGATTTTCCAAATAGAATTCCAACACCGGTATGCCCTCAAGAATTTTGATGCACCATTCACCAATACCCAGACATGGCAGAACACTCACTTGACATCTCTCCTCTCCATACAACAATATCCTATATACTAGGGTGGAAGCTAAATCTCAATGCCATGATTTTATGCATGGTCTCAACAGGAATCATCGTATACAAATTCATCAAATTCCACTCCTCCTCATTAACCACATCACGCAACCTGAGCTCTGACTCTGAATCACTAATGTGCACAAAAGACGTACACTTTCGAGGCTAAAGTTTCACCTTCTAACCAGGGATCAAACACAAACTGCAATCGAAAGCCATGTTGAAGGTAAAATAGTGTAGCGGGTTACCCGCGGGTATACCCGAACCTGATAAAACCCAACAAGGATGGGTATTAAAATTTTAAACTTGTATCTTTTATACCTGAACCTAAACCTGTACCCGTCCTGCCTTGTGCAGGGACGAGACTGGGAGAGCCAAAACCATCCCCAACCCGCCCCATTATCATCCTTAGCTCCAACATTTCTTCCAAGTCATCCGAAGCATACTTATGAATCACAAGCAAGACCCATAACTTCTTATCAAGGTGGTGCAAGATGTCCCAAATGAGCTTGCCAAACAAAGAAGTGTTTTGGTATATATCTTGATATACAAACTCCAAGCTCTCCATCCTTTCTCCTCTGGACCAGGGTTTCCCATTTAATGAGATGAACTCTTCTATCTATGCTACCACTCCAAATAAACCCCTGGCCATCCTATCAAGAGTGTCACAAGTTCGTTGAGAGAGCCATATTGCAATTGCCTAGTGTTGGAGTACAAGTGTGAAGGTGAAGTCCCACATTAGGTAGGAATGGGCAAGTTAAGCAACATATAAGTGAATAGACCCGCAAACCTAACGCCTTAAGGTTTTGGGTTGAAGGTGGTGTCAGGTTCACTTGTGTGGTGTGCTCGTGGCCTATTGGTGTAAATATCCCCGGTGTTTCCTCCCCCTCGGATGTTCAACAATTGGGATCATAGTCGATGGTTCAACCAGATGACCAGCTCAGATGAATTTGATGGACTGGCGATGGATCCAGGCATGGACATAGGGATCCTTTGTATCGAAAGTCTTCCTGGCAGTGGATTCATACATGGAGGCCAGGCAGTATGTCCCGTGGCCGTGAAACGGTAGAGCGCGGCGATGCAAGGTACTAGAGCATGGTGGCAGCCATGGTTAAGTTCTAAAAGCACCATCATTAGATACTCGTGGTGAAAAAGCTTCCGCTTGAGGGGGAGCTACCATGTGGAAGAGACTCACACTTGAGGGGGAGATTGTTGGAGTACAATTGTGAAGGTGAAGCCCCACATTGGGTAGGAAAGGGCAAGTTGAGCAACATATAAATGAATGGACCCGCAAACCTAACGCCTTAAGGTTTTGGGTTGAAGGTAGTGTCAGGTTCACTTATGTGGTGTGCTTGTGGCGGCCCACAGGTGAAGATCTCCCCGGTGTTTCTCCCCCTCCGATGCATAACACATGGTGCACGTGGGAATAGAGGTAAAAACTGAATTCACCAAAATAACAATCCCTACTCCTATTAAGTAAGCAACCTTTCCAAACCGCCAATCTCCTCTGATTCTTCTCCATAAGAAAATCAAAGTGATTACTCGTACCCAACCATGCATCATATTATGCCTTATTTCCCATTTAGTAAATATTTGTTTCTTAATTAATAAAAAATTTATACTTTTATATTTTTAACATTAGTTTGAAGAAACATAATTGAGTTTTTAAAACCCGAGTTAGCAAAGCTAATTTTGTCCTAGCAGTTAATTTTTGCTCACACCCTCATGTCCGTTAGTGCATGTTTGGAAATATGTCTACAATGCACTAAACAACTTCAAATATGTCTACAATGCCCACACCCTCATGTCCATTAGTGCATGCTAACTTTTATAGTTTCTAAATTTCTCTTAAATTTACACAGGTCAAATGTGTGACTGATGCAAAACCAAACGTGTTATAAGTTAAGAACAGAACATATATCAATGCTCTGTCCATCTGGTATTGAAACTGGAGAAGACAATTATATAATTGACCCAAAATATGGTGCTATAATAGAGATGTTAGAAGTTGCAATGAAAAGGATATATAAAATGTGGGCAATAAACAAGAAATTTTTTTGCATTTTTGTTGTTGTCAAGTCTTAGCAAAATGTGAAAACATAAGGACGTTTTTGTAGCTTTTGTATCAAGTCTTACTACAAGTCTTCGGCTTTGTCATTTTGGATAGGTTAAATATGTATGTTCCTTTCCACATTCCTATTTGTCAAAATTTTCTTTTCCTCTTCACACATAAAATTTCATTAGTTGACAAGAATGTAATAGGAAGGAAATTTTAAAATCATTAAATTTAGTTCAATAATAGTAAAGAAAATTGAAGTTAGCTCTCTTAACAAGGATTTTACATGCACAAAGTTCAAATCCAATACTTTTATTTAAGGATAATTAAGTATGTGTTGCTTGAATCAAACACTTGTTAATATTAATTTAGGTCTATCACAAAAAAAATTAATTTAGGTCTTTGAAACTTCATTTTGTTTTATAAAGTTATAGGTAAATTAATAACATGATTGTAACCAAAAAATTAATAACATGATCTTCAAAAATAACTATCAACGATTTTGAAATCTATCTATACTATATGCAAAGTAATCCCATGTTAGAGTCTCCATTTGCCACATGTCAATCATTCAAGCACAATTTACCACATGTCAAATGGATAATTAATTATGAAAAAAATCTATATATAATGATATATATTTTAGGGAACAATCCAAGTTAAAATGAGAATAATCAAAATAAAATTAAATACATAATCAAATATATAATCTTCATTTAATTATAGAAATAATTTAAATCAATCTTTGATATGGCAATTTTATTCTAATTTTGGCAATATACAAATTATATTTTCTTTTTTTCTTAAAAAGAATGTATTTCTCTTTATTATTAGTAGCTAAATCAGTGGACTCCATCATTACGATATTTATATTTAAATACCTCTTGCCCACAATTGTTTTCATAATTTTTGTAGTGACATTATTGTGTAGCAACAGGTGATTTTTCCTAAAAGGGAAAATTTGACAGTTAAGAAATCGACCTATAAAGTATGTGGTAATTGCATTTTATACTTACCTTTTTTGTACACATTAGTGCAATTATTTCATCTATCCCTTATTTAAATCGTTGTTTCTACCTCTTTTTAGTTCAAAAAGATTTAGTTTTTAGATATATGTTTAGTTATGTAAATTTGGAATTTAGTCTCATGGTTTAGTATTTTTTTGATGCATAGAAATTGGAGATGGGTTTTGGAATAGCTTAAGATCAATGTTAAGGAAGAAAGTTCTCTTCCACCCAGCTGAAACGTTGGCCAGCCCAACTCAGAAACTAACAGAGAGCACCTACTTTTGAAAAAAGAAGTTCAGCCCAGCCGAACTAGTTGGTGAGCCCAGTCGAGCTTGTCCTAGTGAGCATTATTGAAGTTTCGGTCCAGTTGAAACATAATTTCAGCTGGGATGAAAATGTCGCGCTGGCACTTTTTGGGTAAAAACAAAGCTATTAAAAGGGTTTTTTTGCAAGGGAAAATAGCATTCTTCTTGGATCTAGGTTTTGGAACGTGGGAAGCTTTGTCGGACTCTCTCATTCCTCCATCTTTCATCTTCTTCTTTCCTTCACCATTTTGGATGCTCCTCTCAACCATGAGTAGCTGAGCTCCCCTTCATCGGGGTTTGATGTAACTAAACCCAAACTCATGTATATCTTTTGAGTTATTAATACATGTTTATTATTCACCGTTATGTGTTTTCTCCTTTGCTTAATGCTTGCTTGTGGCTTGATCAACCCTTGTATGATTTTTTATGGTTTAAATGCGATTGAAAAATGTATTTGAACTATGAACTGGAGAAAAGCACCTAATGGGTCTTGTATCTAGGAATAGAGCAAAGTCCATTAGTCACCTTTGACTCCTTTTCTTAAAGCAAGTAACTTGGCTAAGATATGCAAGGGATTGGTAGTTTAGTCAAGGGACTTGGGCTCTTCTTATAAGGAATTAGTGATTGAGCATTTTTATGAGTTGATGATAACAAACGGATGATAAACATTGATTAATAGATTGTGTATGTATGAGGGAGTGGTGTAGTGAAGCCGACCCCAACACCCATCATCATCGTTTCTCACAACTCCTTTTCACAATCTAGATCTTTGAGAATCAAAACCCCTGTTTATTAGTTTTATTTCCAAGTTACTATCTTTATCTTTGCTCTTAACCATTGTCATTTCAAGTTCTCTTTAGATTTTGCTTAGTAAGTAAAAAGTGTGTAAATTGCCAAATATTGAACAAGTCCCTATGGATACGATACTTGAACTTCCATTTTACACTACTTGTATGACTTGGTACACTTGCTAATGACGTAACAAGTTTTTGGAGCCGCTGTCGGGGACTTGTGTCTCAATAGTTGGTAATTTTGCATTTTCTATTTACCTAGGCTTCATTCTTTTATTCTTTCATGTTAATTTTGTTTTAGTTTATTAGTTTGTGTTAACTTTTGTACTCTAGTCCTTTGTGTTTCTTTGGAGTCTATGCATGCATGATAGAACCTTTGAACAACTCTTAATGATCTAAAGGGGACCCTTGGAGTATTCTGCTCACACAATAGGGGCTTATTAGTATCCAACTAGAGATGTTGTCTGAGCATCTTGAAATCATGCAGCTGAGGGCCATTCACCCACAACCTATCTATTGTGATTTTTGTGAAGGAGAGCATTTAAATGGTGATTACCATCTTTACTCCATGGAAACTTCTTGGTGGGAGCAAGAGTCATGCCCTCATAATCAACTTGAAGAAAACAGACTCTCAAATCTTGAGAATGTGCTTATGCAATTCATGGAAGCTTCCCAAGCTAGCTTCGAAGCCAATCAAAAGTCAATTCAAAATCTTGAGATTCAAGTTGGTGAGCTAGCGAAGCAAATGGTTGAAATGCCTTGTATGGTTCTAAGGGAAGAAAATTTAGCAAAAGTTGAACCACATGAGGAGAGTCTTGAAGAAGTGCATGATTCAAGAGAAAAGGATGAAGAAAAAGATGAGGAGAGAACACAAAAATAGTGGGAGAAGTGCTCACAAATAGAAATTCAACAAGAAAGACTCCCTCAAGTCAATATATCTCTCCGCCAACTAATTGACAAGGAAGAAAGGCATGAAGAACATGATAAATATGCCTTCTTTGCCTTGTTCACCAACACTTCCCCTGCAGTGATTTGGAAGTCGCTTCATGGATATATGATTTTCATGGAGTTCCTAACTAAGAAGCGGAAGAACAAGGGGGATGTGTTCTTTTTGACATTCATGCCACCTTGAACAACACCATTTCGTCAAGCTAATGACGTTAAAGAAGCGCTTATTGTGAGGCAACCCAATTTTATAACCTTTACTTTTAATTTATGTGGTGTGTTTTTTTAGTTTAGTTTATAGTTTCCTTGATGACTTTTTTGTTCAATTGTTGTGTTTTGACATGTTTTGTTCTTAGCATTTTGTGGTTTGATTTGTTTTTAGTTTATCTTAGCATGCACGCCATTTTTTCAATTTTTTTGTTTGTTTGTTTAGTTGTTGTTTTGCATAGTCTAGGGGATCTCTGTTACACTTTCCTTTTAATTTAATTTATGTGTTTTAACTTAGTTTGTGTTTTCTTTGTTGTTTTGTGTGTTTTTTGGTTGTAAAATTTTATGTTTAGTTCTTTATATTTAGTTGTTTGATTTGTCCTTAGTTAGCTTTGCGTGCTTAGGTTTATCCATGTATTTTGTTGTCTGTTTGTTTCCATGTTTAATTTCAAGAAAGCTCTCTGCTACTGTTCGAGCCCAGCCAAAACCTTGTCTAGCTGGGCTAGACCATAAAGCTTCATAATTTTATGTTTCTGCATAATTTTCAGCCCAGCTCACCTATGTTTCAGCTGAGCCGGATGGTTTCAGCCCAGCTCAGTTACCCTTCAGCTGGGCCGAAAAGCCCCTGGGACAAACTTTGCTCTTTGCCAAGTTTTCAGCTGAGCTTGACACTTTTTGAGCCCAACTGAAAATTTTAGTAAAAAAAAAAAATTGCTTTCTTTATTGATGTGTTTTTTCTATTCTCTTTATGTTATTTTATTTTCTTTTCACCTTTCCTTTCTTCCATAGTTGCCTTATTTCTTCTTTTCTTTCTAATGTTAGTTATCAATTTTATTTCTTTTAACTTGCTTTTTGTATTTTTCTTGTTTTGGTGTTGTGTTTTGTTTTTAATTGTAGAAGGCTCCTCCTAAAGACAACGAGTACCATTTCAAGCCCCAAACAAGAAAAATGAGTCAATCTTATGCCTCTGCTCCTAAAAAGAAAAGGCCAGCACCATATTGACCAACTGTCCTACTTACTTGGCCTCGGGACCAGTCCTCTTTTCTTAGAGGAGGAGGAGTTGTGAGAAGCTATTAGTGCTGGAGATGCTACTACACATGATAGAGGATATGATATAAAGGGCTAGTTGGAGCCTCTTTCTGCAAATTTTTGTTTTTATTTTTTTTGTTTCAGGACCTTGTTTATGATTTCAATCTTTATGTTTTTAGTTATTTATTTTCAATACTTTTCTAGTGTATGTTTCGTACTGCTTGTGTTGATACTTTGTTTTGTATGTGTGTGCAACTTTGGGTTGTTTATATTTTGCATCATTTCACTTCTTATGTATATTTTGTTAATTGTGTGCAAAGTTTAGGAAATGTTGTAGTTTATGCTTCAATTGTATGCTTGTGGTTGTCCACTTTGTTATTAGCTTGTTGCAAGTAGTGTGTTAGGGTTACTAAGTTTGGCATGTCTTGATTGAGGACTCTTGAATTCGTTGCATTTTGCCATGTGAGTTGAGCCTTAGTGTTGATTCTTGTGAGAGCCACTATTGTTTTCATGCACCTAATTTTGCTTAATTCTTGTGGGTTATACTTTGCACATGCATGCTTGGAAATGATCAAGGCTATTTTTGTGCTTGTGGTGTTAGCCACTTAGCCAAAAAATCTCACCCAAGATGAAAATTTCTTTTCCTTTGTTAGCCTCTTTGAACCATACAATGATTTAATCTTGTCCTTGAACCCTTGAGCCACAAAGAAAAACAAAATGCTTCCCACACCCTAGGGAGAGGAGAGCAACTAGTATGATAGGGTCTCACACAGGTTTGGTGGATTGGGTTTCATAAAGATAAGGAATTTGTTTGAGGGTACCTTTTATGGTTGGTAATAGTGGTTATTATGTTGTGTAAAAAAAGTGAAAAAAAAAGAAAGAAAAAAAATCACAAAAAGAAATGTTTTCTTTGTCCTTGTTATCATTGTTGTAAAAGAATTGGGATTACTCTGATTGGTTTTGTCAAGTTGAGAGAAAAAAGGCAATTTGGAAGAGTTGGTTTGATCCTTAGAGGTTGCTCTCTTATTCTCTTGGTGTTAATTTGTTTATCCAGAAAAACCAAAATTTTCTTATAAGCCCAGCCAAGTTACAACCCAATAAAGTCCTTAGTGATCTTTGCATGTGTGTGTGAGTGTGTGATTTGAATTGAGATGATGAGCAAAGTTGGTGTCTGTGGTTCCGATAAGTGGCATCGAGAGAAACACTCACCTTCACAACAATTATTGAGTGATACACCTTTCCTGTGAGGAGCAAAGTGTTCTTGGGTCTCTCAAGATTGTTCAGTGTCATTCTTGTTAATCTCTTGTCACTTTTGTATCTTGCTAAATTTCTCTATGGACACCTTAGTATAAGGTTGGACATTATCTACATGTTTTGTCTTGTTGGAGAATGATATCATGAGAAGTGTTAGGATGTAGATATTTTCAATCCATGGCTTGTATATTGTTGTCGGTCATCTTAGGAGTAATTATAGCTTTCTTTTGTTTGAGGACAAACAAATATTTAAGTTTGGGGGAGTTTGATAATTGCATTTTATACTTACCTTTTTGGTACACATAAGTGCAATTATTTCATCTATCCCTTATTTAAATCCTTGTTTCTACCTCTTTTTAGTTCAAAAAGATTTAGTTTTTAGATATATGTTTAGTTATGTAAATTTAATTTGGAATTTAGTCTCTTGTTTTATCATTTTTTTATGCATAGAAATTGGAGATGAGTTTTGGAATAGCTTAAGATCAAGGTCAAGGAAGAAAGTTCTCTTCGGCTCAGCTAAAATATTGGCCAGCCCAGCTCAGAAACTGACAGAGAGCACCTAATTTTAAAAAAGGAAGTTCAACCCAGCCGAACCAGTTGGTGAGCACAGCCGAGCTTGTCCCAGTGAGCATTATTGAAGTTTCGGCCCAGCTGAAACATAATTTCAGCAAGGTCCAAAATGTCGCGCTGGCACTTTTTGGGTAAAAACAAAGCTATTAAAAGGGCTTTTTGCAAGGGAAAAGAGCATTCTTCATGGATCTAGGTTTTGGAACGTGGGAAGCTCCGTGGGACTCTCTCATTCCTCCATTTTTCATCTTCTTCTTTCCTTCACCATTTTGGATGCTCCTCTCAACCATGAGTAGTTGAGCTCCCCTTCATTGGGGTTTGATGTAACTAAACCCAAACGCATGTATATCTTTGAGTTATTAATACGTGTTTATTATTCACCGTTATGTGTTTTCTCCTTTGCTTAATGCTTGCTTGTGGCTTGATCAACCGTTGTATGATTTTTTATGGTTTAAATGCGATTGAAAAATGTATTTGAACTATGAACCGGAGAAAAACACCTAGTGGGTCTTGTATCTAGGAATAGAGCAAAGTCCATTAGTCACCTTTGACTCTTTTTCCTAAAGCAAGTAACTTGGCTAAGCTATGCAAGGGATTGGTAGTTTTGTCAAGGGACTTAGGCTCTTCTTGTAAGGAATTAGGGATTGGGCATTTTTATGAGTTGGTGATAACAAACGGATAATAAACATTGATTAATAGCTTGCGTATGTATGAGGGAGTGGTTTAGTGAAATCGAACCCTAACACTCATCATCATCATTTCTTGTAACTCCTTTCTACAATCTAGATCTTTGATAATCAAAATCCCCTTTTATTAGTTTTATTTCCAAGCTTCTATCTTTATCTTTGCTCTTAACCATTGTCATTTTAAGTTCTCTTTATATTTTGCTTAGTAAGTAAAAAGTGTGTAAATTGCCAAATATTGAACAAGTTCCTGTGGATATGATACTTGGACTTCCATTTTATACTACTTATACGACTTTGTACACTTGCTAATGACGTAACAGTATGCCGCTTTGAGGATTACATGCCGAGAGAAGATGGCCACAGCCAAAGCTAACTGCAGTGTTAGCTTTTTGGAATGACAGTTTAATGGTTATTAGTATAAGTAGGATATTAAAATTGGATTACGTAAGGGTCCATTTTACACTCCAATTATAATAAGTGGGTAATAGTGTATGTTTTTCTTATATTGCTTTGTAAAATGCATGGTTGAGTACCCCTTTGAATATATTCCTTCTTTGGTTGGTAAAAATTTTTTAGTGTAAGGCCGAACAATGACAATTATTGTACTACACGCCTCCAATACAAGATATCATTTAAAAGTCAAATTAATAAAAAGGGTAAAATATGTTTTTGGTCTCTCATTTTATCTTGATTTCTGTTTTTAATCCCTCATAAAAAAATTTACTGTTTTTAGTCCCTCATAAATTGTTTTGTTTTGTTTTTAGTCCCTAACGTTAACTTCAACTGTTAAGTGATGACATGACTAACATAAACTGTATGTGTGAAAATTTTTAATTAAGTTTCTAGTGACTTTTAACCACTACAAATTTTTTGGTGGTCAGAAATGTTTACTTTTGTAATATTTCTTGTGATTTCAGAAAATCTGGCATTTGAAGTTTTGATTTTTTTATTATTTTTTTAACATTTCTGGCAATTTTAGTTTGTCCGAAAATTTGCAGTAGTTAAAAACCTCTAGAAACTTAAACAAAAAATTTTCAAGCACAAATTATGCTTGTCACAACATCACTTAACAGTTAAAATTAATGTCAGGGACTAAAAACACAGAAAATTTTTATAAGAGACTAAAAATAGAAATTTAGATAAAATGAGGGACCAAAAATATATTTTACCCTAATAAAAAGTAATACAATTTCATCTAATTTTTTTTTACACTCCACCTGCTGATGTTTCCTCGTGTCATTATATATTATACAGTGTAGATGCTAATTATAATTTGTAAATATTTATTATTATTATTATTATTATTATTAAGGTAATTGTTCATAATTATTATATGTAATTTAAGTTTTATTAAATGGAATAATTAAAATTACTGGCAGTTTTTACTAATGCAATAACTAAAGTAATTAAAGTAATTATTAAATATATAATTAAAATAACTACACCTAAACGTTAGTTATTTTATTTTTCTTTTAAAATTTAATTTATTATTTCTTAAAATAATTACACAGCGTTTTCATGCATTTCGTGCCATGAATCTAAGTACTTTTTTTTTTACATAACCATGAATCTAAGTACTATATAGTATTGTTCTTGAACAATATAATAGAAGTTAATTTCGACCACTCGCGATTATATATGTCCCACATTTACAAATGATCAAATTTTAATTAAAAGTTAATTTTTATTCACTGTTAATATAAATTTAATCAATCAACTAATTAGATTAGAAAGAATTTTAACAATGAAAATTTATAATCAATCTTTACATTAATGTGCATTCTAAATTTAAAAGTTAAAAGTTAAACAACCATGTGCGCTTATACACCTATATGAGATAAAGAGAAATTTGAATTTATATAAATTATGACCAGGGTGAATAGAATGAATAATTAACAGGCTGTTATTTAATCATTTATATATGAATTTGGATTGAATTCAAAGTACTATACCAGATTAGAATATAAGAAAAAAATGTATACCTAATTTCCTTTTTAATAAATATAATTATGAATATTTATAAAAAAATGCTATTATTATTTATAAAAATATATAATCATATTAATTACGTAATTAGGACTAACATATATTGTGATTTGAATTAATTACGATAATTATGACCAATATATATTTTAATTAAGGTAATGGAAATTATTTCAGAAATTAATTAGATTATTTTAAATTAAATGATTAAAATAATCCATACTATATACAAAAAATCTCTATTTAGAATTTTCATTCGTCACATGTTAACTTCTTGGCGTATTTCAATCTAAAAATATCTTATGTGTCATCTTTTTTATACTCTAATTTGCATTTTAATTAAATTATCGATTGACATTAGAGTATAAAAAATTTGACACATAAGATATTGTTTAATTAAAATGCAAATTAGAGTATAAAAAAGATGACACATAAGTAGGAATATAAAAAAGTAGGAATTTGCGTTTGTTTCACGGAATTTCATTGGATTCCCGGGAATGTAAATATGGGAATATATATTCCCATGTTTGTTAGAGGGTAATCAAAAAATATTTCTAGGGCATAATTCATTCCCAGGATTCCATATTGTACATATTTCTCCATCTTCCTATTCCCATGTAAAAGGGTGAAAATCTTATATTCTCATGGGAATGTTTAAAATAAATTCCCACTTCCCTTTTATTCTACCTCATTTATTTATTTATTTAATATTTTTGTTTTTAAATTAAAATAAATTTAAAAACATTTCCAAGAATTATAAGTATTTACCAAACACTTTTGATGGGAATAACATTCTCAGTAATAGCATTTCCAAGAATATGATTCCCTGGAATATAATCAAATCCGTGAAACAAACGCCACATAAGATTTAAGCAATGATTAACATTGAGGTTTCTTGATTACATGTATAATTAATGTAATTTTTTTAGGGATAATTAATGTAATTTTAAATTAAATATAATTAACGTAATTAGCTGTAATTATTATTATTTATTTAAATTACATGTCTTTTTAACCTAAAATTACAAACAAAAATGTTTTAAAAATAGAAAGCTACATGTGGCATTCGCTGGAGTTCCACGAAAAGCTACATGTAGTCCTATAATTTTTACAAACAATTCTTAATGCCAGCCTCATTTCGAATTAAAAATTACAATTTTAATTGAAATCATAGATAATATAATAAATTTTTTATCACATAAGATAACAGCTTTATATTTTGAGAATTTTAATGAGAGTTTTATATTATAATAATAATAATAATAATAATAATATAAATATTTGTATTCAATTTATTTTAATGAGAATTATTTGATAATATATTATTAAATGTATTTACTCTTAAAAAAGAGAAACGCAATGCAAGATAATGCATTTAATAAATATTAAAATTATATATATTCAGTAATTATTGTAAATATTGAAAATTTTATTGGTTAAAATAAGTTTTTCTTATCGTATAACAGAGGTATTTTATGGTCTAAAAAAATTAAGAAAACAAATAAATCATTAGTTAAAATACTTATTTAAAAATTAACTTATCGTCAAATCCCTTTTTGAATTAAAATCTACAATTAAAATATATGGTTAAAATTCTTATTAATTTAATAAATATAATTACCTTATTTGAAGGGTATTTTATTGGTAAAAATTATTAAACGTCAATTTGTACATGTTACCTCATGACATAATCGATAACTTTTTCATCAACCGTATTCTATGTAGAAAATAAATTGAGTAACCTTTTTTTAATTTGAGATTTACATGCGTTAGAAATCATAACTTTTCTCATCAACTATATTCTTTGTAGAAAATAATTAAAAATTAGCTCATAATTCTTTAACGCAGGTTACTTCATTAGTTACCATATTGAGAAATATATTTTAATCTTCATAATTATTTTAATCAAAGTCTAAAATTTTATCCTATGACATTTTATTGAGAAATATCCTATTTTATTGATAATTATGACATATTTATAATTACCTTATAAATTGGGCCTAAACAAATTGAGAATCTTTATAAATAAATATTGTTATATTATTTTATTTGACTGAAATAAATTTTATTTAATTAAATATATAATGAATAACAATATTCTTTCAACAAACAAATAACATTTTAATATAACTAAATATTTTAAATTGTTTCTAATAAATATAGTTATTGAATATATAAATCAATCAAGAACTCTCACTTTAAATTAATTGAAATATTTTTATTTTTAATTTTTTTTATTAAGAAACCAACTTATATGTCGTGAATGTTATTTTTAAATTTTTTTTATTGAAATTAAGAACTCTCACTTTAGATTGATTGAAATATTAGTTCGTAATAATTGTTTAAATAGTACCCTACTTAACATATAATTAATTTTTACTTCTATTATAATTGTATTTTAAAAATCATAGTCTCCGACGGGGTTTAGTCATTGCTTTCGATTATGAATAATTCGTACTAATACCACAACAACAAAAAAAGATATATAATCAGCTATTGATAATAGACAACAATAGTGTGTTTTTTTTTTAAGAATAGACAACAATAGTTAATAACTATAAATGTTATACTTTAAAATTCATGGTTAAAGTAAAATAATGCTTACCCATCCATGGCACGGGTCACTGCACTCTAGTTTTAGACAAAAGAAAAATTGTTCGCCCAAAGCTCGCTTATAGTTGCTTATTTATCAACAAATAAAAAAAAACATCCTTTAAGAAAAAAATGTGAAATTTACCATGGACACGTTAGTTTTCTAAAGGCTAAAATATAATTTTGGTGTCCTTATTTTTTTCAATCCACAATTTTGGTTTCCTATTAAAAAAATAGAAATATTTAGTCTTCAGTTTTCAAAAATAAGGAAATCTGGTCCTACCATTCAATTTAATGCTTTGACAGTTAAGTTTTTAACTTTAACTTTCCAGCTAACAGTTTATCTTACGTGATATTTGATTATTATTTTTTCTTAATGGTCATGATTTTTCAAAATGAAAATTACAAAAATTAATAAAATTTGTATATTTTTAAATAATTATACTAACATTTCACTTAAGGCATAATCCATGTTAGTAACTTAATGGTCAATGCACTGATTTAGACGGTAGAACCAAATTTCTTGATTATTTTATGAAAATTGGGAAACTTGGTATCTTTATTTTTAATAGAGAGACAAAAAGCGAATTGAAAAAAGAAAAAAAAAAGACCAAAGTTATATTTTATTCTTTTCCAAATTATTAAAATCATGTGGCATGAGCCTCCATTATTGTTAAAATATTAGTCCTTCAATAATAATTAATGATATTAATTTTATATTCTAAGCATAATATTGACAGTTGCTCGAATAGTATACACAATTTTTTTCTTATGAGGGATTAATCTCTCTCTCTCTCTCTCTTTATATTTATGTATCCTACTTTGCATTCAATCCTCACATATTACAGAGCAATCTATAGTGTGAATATATATACACTTTAGCTTCGTATACTTTTTTCCTTTTAAGATGGCTTACTTTAAGAAGGTTGTCATAAACATGGTTTTGCTATTTGTGTTTCTCTTATCAATGAAACTGGGCACAGCAAGGATGCCCCTTTGGACATCAGAGCCTCACAAAGCACGTAAGTGACCTAACATCCCTACAACAAATTATTAAATCTTTAAAATTGAACAAATTAATGTTTCCGATGTAGCAAAGAATAAGAATGAGTGCTTCAAGTTTTCATTTTTTTTCTTTCTGAAAATCTATAATTTCATTATTGTATTTTTTTTGTTTGAATATTATATATGGATTACTGATTATTCAATTCCAATATTGTTTGGGAACCTTTAAGATGGACGCCTCCTTGATGATCATTGTGTTGGGCGTTATGTAAATGCACCACCAACAAACGAAAAGCTAGCGTAATAATCCAATAGACCACAATTATCGTCCATGAGGAGTGAGGACCCAATAAATTGTGCTGGCAAAAGCAAGTTGAATACCAACACATAATCAAACCAAACAAATGATTATACAGCATATCGAAAGAAATTTTAAAAAAGATATAATTATAAAAGAAATTAAAAACTATAAAATTAAAAAAAAAAGATAAGAAAAGATAGAACAATGTAACTTTAATTTTTTTAATATTAATTTTGAAAATTGAAAAACAAATTGAATTAAGGATTTGAAATTATGGATGAAAGAGATAAATTTTTGAAATTAAAAAATAGAATTAGAAAAATTGATAAAAGAAATATTTTTTTTTATTTAATACTTTCTTTACAAAGTAATACGAAAATTTGTTAGAATTATATAACATTACGAGTCATAATAAAATCACCTTAATAAAATAAATAAATAATTTTTGTATTTCAAATAACAATAAATATCTTTTAATAGAAACTTCTATTTTTCATTTTTTTTAATCTCAGCCTTCTGGAAAAAAAAAAAAAAAAACCCTTAACATTAGCTGTAATTGTATTAATTTTGAAAACGATAATGTTAATAAAATTCAATTTTATGTAAAATTAAAATAAAGTATCGTAGACTTGCTGCAAGCTAAATTAATCTCAACACCGTGATTTTATGCATGGTCTCAACAGGAATCACCATAGACAAGTTCGTCAAATTCCATCCCTCCTCATTAACCACATCGCGCAACCTGAGCTCTGAATCAATAAACAAGAATTTTTTTTTTTTGTCAAGTCTTAGCAATATGTGAAAACATAAGGACGTTTTTGTAGCTTTTGTATCAAGTCTTATTGCAAGTCTTCGGCTTTGTCATATTGGATAGGTTAAATATGTATGTTTCTTTCTACATTCATATTTGTGAAATTTTTCTTTTCCTCTTCACACATATAAAATTTCATTAGTTGACAAGAATGTAATAGGAAGGAAATTTTAAATTCATTAAATTTAGCTCAACACGAGTAAAGAAAATTGAAGTTAGCTCCCTTAACATGCACAAAGTTCAAATCCAAGGCTTTATTTAAGGATAATTAAGTATGTGTTGCTTGAATCAAACACTTGTTAATATTAATTAATTTAGGTCTTTGAAACTTCATTTTGTTTTATAAAGTTATAGGTAAATTAGTAACATGATGTTCAAAAATAACTATCAACGATTTTGAAATTTTAGATAAAAGAAAAATTGTTCGCCCAAAGCTCGCTCATAGTTGCTTATTATCAACAAAGAAAAAAAACTTCTTTTAAGAAAAAAAATGCGTAATTTACCATGGCCACATTATTTTTCTAAAGGCTAAAATATAATTTTGGCCTTCCTATTTTTTTTTAACTGTAATTTTGGTTTCCTATTAAAAAAATAGAAATATTTAGTCCTCAATTTTCAAAAATAAGGAAATTTAATCATACCATTCAATTTAATGCTTTGACCGTTAAGTTTTTAACGTTAACATTCGGCAGACAATTTATCTTACATGATATTTGATTATTATTTTCTCAATGGTCATTATTATCTTACGTGATAAAATTTTTATATTTATAAATAATTATTTATTAAATTAAATTATCCAGTCATCAATAAACAAATTAAAAAAATATAATTGTTATACTGACATGTCACTTAAGACAAATCAATGTTAGTAATTTAATGGTTAGTACACTAATTTAAAAGGTAGGACCAAATTTTCTCATTTTTTATGAAAATTGAGAACTAAATATCTCTGTTTTTTTTTAATAAGGTGACTAAAATTACAAATGAAAAAAAATACGAGGACGAAAGTTATATTTTAACCTTTTCTAAATTAAAATCATGTGGCATGATCCTCCATTATTGTCAAAGTCATATTAGTTCTTGAATAATAATTAATGATATTAATTTTATATTCTAAGCATAAAATTGACAGTTGCTCGAATAGTATACACAATTTTTTTTTCTTAGGAGGGATTTATCTCTCTCTGTCTATATATGTATCCTACTTTCCATCCAATCCTCACATATTGCAGAGCAATCTATAAGATGGCTTACTTTAAGAAGGTTGTCATGAACATGATTTTGCTATTTGTGTTTCTCTTATCAATGAATCTCGCAACAGCAAGGATGCCCCTTTGGATATCAGAGCCTCACAAAGCACGTAAGTGACCTAGCATCCCTACAACAAATTAAATTATTAAATCTTTGAAATTGAACTAATTAATGTTTCAGGTGTAGCAAAGAATCAAGAATGAGTGCTTCAAGTTTCCATTTTTTTTTTTTCTGAAAATCTATAATTTCGTTATTGTGATTTTTCTTTTGTTTGAATATTATATATGGGTTACTCATTATTCAATTCCAATATTGTTTGGGAACCTTTAAGATGGACGCCTCCTTGATGATCATGGTTATTGGAGTTTTTCAAATCCACCACAAATGAAACCGCTAAATTTACCAAAAGGCCACAATTATCGTCCATGAGGAGTGAGGAGCCAATTAACAGTGCTGACAAAAGCAAGTTGAATACCAACAAATAATCAAACCAGACTCAGGGTTTCATGGAGAAAAGCAGCTGTGGAGAAACAGATATAATTGCATATGTATTAATAAATTATATTAGTTTGTTTTGGAATTACGATTTTCTTTTATTATTTTAAAAAGTAATGTTAAGAAAAAAAAATTTCATGTTCGTGCCTTTGGTACCTATCATATTTGTACTAAATATTATCGCTCTAATAAAATTAAACTGCTCTGTGTTATTTCCAATTTTTTTCTTTTGGTTTTTATCATATCATCAACCATTACCATTTTCGTTTTATCACTCGTTATTTAGCTTCAACTTCTTACACCCATCCAATGCAATAGATCCAAATTTGTGTTGTTACTTAAAAAGTTTTATATTTCTAAGACATTAATTAGATGCTTTACTTTTTTATTTAATACTTTCTTTACTAGATAATAAGAAAAATTGTTGGAATTATATAACATTACCCATAATAAAATCATCTTAATAAAATGAATAAATAACTTTTGTATATCAAATAACAATAAATATCTTTTAATAGAAACTTCTATTTTTCATTTTTTTTTAATCTCAGCCTTCTGCAAAAAAAAAAAAAATCCTTAACATTAGCTCTGATTTTATTAATTTTGAAAATGATAATGTTAGTAAAATTCAATTTTATGTAAAATTAAACTAAACCAAGTATTAGTGTTGTTGCCTATAAAACGAATTAGATTTCTATTGATACTTTTTATAAACTTTTTCAAAAGTAAGAGAGAGAAAGAGAAGAAAAGTAAAAAAAAAACAATTACAAAACTATATTATAAGAATAAGGCTTAAATGCAATTTTGGTCCCCCTATTTTTCAAAAGATGCAATTTTGGACCTCCTATTTTAAAATAGAGACATTTAGTCCTCCTATTTTTCAAAATCTGCAATTTTAGTCCCCCTATTTTAAAATAGAGACATGTAGTCCTCCAATTTTGTAAAATCCAAAATTTTGGTCATTCCATCAAATTTGAAGCGTTGACCGATAAGGGATTAACTTGATTTAACCCAAATTTAGTAATATGGCACGAGATTATTTGTTTAAATGTTAATCTATTAACAGTCAAGGCTTTTAGTTTGACGGAAAGATCAAAATCGCAGATTTTAAAAAATTGAGGGACTAAATGTTTTTATTTTAAAACAGGGGACCAAAATTGTGGAATTTGGAAAATATGGGGACTAAATGTCTCTATTTTAAAATAGATGGTCCAAAATTACATATTTTGAAAAATAGGGAGACCAAAATTGCATTTTAGCCTAAGATTAATATTACTCTAAATAAAGTCATTCAACATTGCTTATTGATACGAAACAAAAACAAGCAACAGTTTGAACCAATTATGCAATGAGAAACATGAGTTGGATAACAATACATGAGTATAATTAAAAGGTAGAGTGAGGGTGAAACACTAAATGCATGTTTAGATAAACGTTGACAAAATTGATTTTGAATGAGATTAGTTTTGCAAATTAGTTGATTTTGGTTAAAATTAATTTTAAAGTAATGTGATTTACGTCTAGATGGTTTTATTATAAAAGCAAGTTAGAAATAAAACTCAATATAATTTTTTTTATCCAATACGCAAAAGCTACCTAAAATTGTTTCAATTTTGAATCAATTTTTCAACGTGGAACTAAACAATTTTTCAACGTGGAACTAAACATGTAAAATTTTACCTAAAATCACGTTAATTGATATTTAAATGCGATTTTAAATAATCCAACATGAAACCAAATATGCACTAAATCTAGATTGGAAACAAACTAGTATGTAATAACTAAGGAGACGTTTGTTTTAAGTTATGAAGGAAGATTTTTCTAGGAATATGGACTTGAGAATATCACATTCTCATGTTTGCTACGAGTTTTGTAAAAATATTCTTAGGAATAGTTGATTCCTAAAAATATAAAATACACATGTTTGTGTTACTTCTTACTCTTATGCTAAGAGGTGGGTATTTGCATTCTCATAGGAATGAAAGTTATTCTCTATAATAACTATCAATCCCCAATTCTTTCTTCACATTTCTTATTTTACTTTTATTTTTTAAATTTTTTAATTAAATAATTTTTTTTCTTCTAAAATTCCTAATAACAATCAAACATGTTTATGAGAATAATATTCTCACGCATAACATTTAGGAATATAATTCTTAGGAATATAATTTTACAGCTTGAAACTAACGTCTCCTAAAATAAAATGAAGGTGAACCCATCAACCCATTTAAAAACTAATGTCTTGCAAAACCCAATAAGAAAAGTTAGCTTCGAGCAAGTAGTTAGCTCATTAACTTAGGGAAAATGTTTTGGACCAACATTCAAGGCCCAAAATCTTTTATTTTTACACTTCAAATAGATATTTCCTGACTATCAAAGAAGCATTGAGCCAATACGTCCATAAAACAATAAATCAAGGTCAAAAATATCAAATAATGACCTCTTGTACAGGGGTGTTTATAAATCGATTCAATCTATTAAAAACCAAAAAAATCAATTCAAAAAATTAAAAATCAAATAAGCCAAAAATCGAATGAATCAAAAATTTGAAAAATCAAAATATTTTAATGGAATGGATCGAATTTAGGATTTTATTTTAAAAGCCAATCCAATCCAATCTAAATCAAAATTGTACATATGTATATATTTTTATTCATAATATTTTACTAACTATGAGTTAATATGCATGAATATATTTACTAACTATTTATGTATATTTATTTTTGATATGGTATATACTTAAAAAGTTATACTATTATGAGTTATATAATGACATATTAATAAAATATTTAATATTTTAAATTATTTTTATTATATTTATTATATATGTTACCGTTTATTTAATACTTTTAAAAAAAAAGTAAGATTAAAATAAAAAATTGATTCAATCCAAACCGCTTTAAATTGAATCGGATCGGATTAAAATTTTGAACCAAACTGATTGGATGACAAATTAAAAAAACTAAATTGATTGGATTGAATGGTTTTTCTCTTTAAAATCAATCAATCCAATCTGCGAACAACCCAGTCTTGCAAGTCACATGAGGCAGAAAATGTATCATACAAATACCAACGAAATTGATATTAGCAGCGTATAGGAGAAGCTTCATATAAAGAGTAAGACGTGAAAGCACTATGTATGATTTCTCTTATTTTTTCACCTCTTGACTTCTCTCTTACTAATTTAAGTGTCAAAATCCTTATAAGTGACACTACATCTATTGAAATATAAAGAAGCTACATGCAGCCAAGGTCATTTCTAAGAATAGTTATATATAGAGTTTCAAATTCAATTCCTTGGGCTGGAGCTAATTAACACTATCAAAATTAATTTTACTCAATTTTAAAATAAATTAAACCAACCCTCTAACATGAGTTCCAAATAAAGAAAGGTGCAAAAAAAAACCGTTATTTGGCAAATTCTACATTAGGCTTCTATGACATGGAAAGTTTGAAGAGGACAAGAGTTTTAAGTTTCAACACAGATATCTCATGTCATAACTGTGATACTTGAGTTGTGTGTGAACATTTTTCCTTAACATTCAATTATAAGCTCACCAACCCCAACAAATAATCGACTAACAAAACAACGCATGCATAAGTAATTTGTCAATTTAGACTACAATTAACATCAATCTTAAAATTGATATTAAGGATAAAATAGTATAAAAAAATTATTGAGAAAGAAATGAATTAACAAATGACTCATTTTTTATTTAGTAATGAAAATTTTCTACTTCTATATTTTTAACATTAATTTTAAGAAATAGAATTGAATTTTTAAAAGCCAAGTTAGCTAGCTAATTTCGTTCCTAGTAGTAATTTTTGCTCACTCTCATGGTTTATTCTAAATATAGTGCATGTTTGGTAAGGTGTATACAGCACACGAAATTAGTTGTTCTACCGTATAAGAATTTATTCCTTCGTTCTTGTATAATGCCGTTTTGGCGGTTAGTTGTGTTCTACTGTGTTTCCTCGCGGTTTTTAGTATTCCTGGGTCTTTCCCCTTTTATTCGCCAAAAAAAAAAAAACATGAAATCAACTTCAAATTCACATCCAAATAATTGAGGGGGTCTAGTTGAGTTGATTGAGCAGGGTGCGTGAGTTATTATAAATCCTCGGTATCTGTCTTCGACGGATAAAAAAAAAATTCACATCCAAATAGAAAAACTACTTTCTAATTTCACGTAAACTTTACCTCAAAAAAAAAAAAATTACGTAAACTTATGCATGTCAAATGTAACGGATGTATTAAGTTTTTTTTATTTTTTGACAGAGATGTATTAAGTTAAGATGTGAACATATATTGATTCATTTTGTCCCTCTAGTATTAAGACAGGAGGAGAAAATTATATATAAAATATCGGCAGTAAACAAGTTTTTGTATTTTTTTTTTTAAAGTGAAGTCTTTTGCAAAAATGTAAACAAGTATATATAAAATGTCGGCAGTAAACAAGTCGTGAATATAGACATTTTTGTAGCTTTTGTATCAAGTCTTATTTCAAGTCTTCGGCTTTGTCGTTTTGGATAGGTTAAATGTGTATGTTCATTTCCATATTCCTATTTGTCAAATTTTTCTTTTCCTCTTCACGCATATAAAATTTCACTAGTTGACTATAGGAAGGGAATTGTAAAATATTTGTTTGAAACTTAGTTCAATAATAGTAAAGAAAATTTAAGTTAGCTGGATTACATGGATTTTATCTGCACAAAGTTCAAATCCAAGACATTTAAGGATAATTACGTATGTGTTACTTGAATCAAACACTTGTTATTATTAATTTAGGATCCCTTTTTTTATCCGATTTGTTTAGATCCGTTTGAAGTGCTTTTTAGTTATAAGTTTTAAAAAAATTTAAAAATTACAATTTACAACTATTTTCAGTTTTGAAAAATTAGTTTTAGTTTTTTATCCCTCTAATTTTTTAAAATTTCTTATCTTATTAAAATTAGATTAAGGGTTCATTTGTGTGGTGACGATGACAATGATGATAGAGATAACAATGTGCAATGGTGATGACAATAATGATGCCAATGATAGTGATGGTAGTGACCGTGATGACAACAACAACATTGGTAATAATAGTGGTGGCAATGATGTTGACAACGGTAAAGGTCTTTTGTAACAAAATACAAAACTTTTTGAACTCCATTTTAGTCAAACAAGTTTTATTTTGAAATATGCATTAAAAAACCAAAAATTCGAAACTCACAACTAGGTGTGGGCAAACGGACGGGCCCGCCCGTTTAGCCCGTAACCCGTTTGGCCCGCGGCCCGTTTAGCCCGCATTGTAAACGGGCTCTGAATTTTCAAGCCCGGGACCGGTCCGTTTAGTCCGCGGGCTAAACGGGCTGGCCCGTTTAACAGAAAAAAATAAAAAAAAATTTAAATTTTTAAAACTAAAATTTAAGCTTTTTTTACACCTTTTTTTTAAAAAAAAATCCAAAAAAAATTATAATGTGCAGCAGCACCTATGACAAAATATTGTGTCATCAACCATTTTGAAAATTAAATTTTTTAAACTAAAATTTAACCATTTTTTAAATCTTTCTTTTTTTAAAAAAAAGCCAAAAAAATTTATATACATATGCAGCGGCACCTATCACAAAATCAATATCAAAGGTTTTGATATACACAAATCAATTAATACTCAAGCACTACTCAATCAATTAATACTCAAACACTACTCAATCAATTAATACTCAAGCACTACTCAATCAATAATAAATCAAAATAATATATCATCAACCATATAAAAAGTACTTAATTTGCAAGTGTATCAAGTCTAGATCCAAACAAGTCAAGTGCAAATTTTAAATGCACACAAATATAATACACATAGATACTTCATTTAATATTTAAATAACATCCTAAAATTAAAAAAAAAAAAAGCCTGCGGACTACCCGTTTAGCCCGCGGTTAAAACCCGTTTAGCCCGCGGGTTAAACGGGCCGGGCTAAAAAGCCCGCATTTTAAACGGACTCGAAAAAATGGAGTCCGTATACCGTACAGGTTACGGGTTAGTCCGCGGGCCCGGGTCCGTTTGCCCACCTCTACTCACAACCACTCCAAACGAACCCTTAGAGAGCGTTTGTTTCAATGATTATTTCTTTAGTCCTAGGAATACTATTTCAAGGAATTTTTTTGTCCTTGGTCAAAGACCACATGTGTCTCCTAACCTACTAGGTCAGAGACTAATCCCGCTCACGGTACGTGGTTGTCGCTGGCTCAAGAAAATTTTGCATACGGAGAGAATCGAACACGGGTTCTCTGCTAAATAGATCGTTTCCCCACATGTGAATGCAGTGAGATCTTATACCACTACACCAACCTTATGGGTTACTATTCTAGGGAATATAAGATAGGAAGGTTATTCTTGGATATTTCAAAAAAATGTCTGATATATCCGGCAATAATTATTAATTATTTTATTACCTCATAACAAACGTGAGAATAAATTTTCCCAACCCCATATTTCCAAGAATAAACAAATAATTCGTGAAACAAACACTATTAATTTTATAAAGATTACGAATAATTCGTAAAATTATTATTTTATAAAGATTTCCATTAAACGTGTTTGAAACTTTATTTTATTTTATAAAATTATAGATAGATAAATTAATGACACGATCTTCAAAATTAGCTATCCATGATTTTGAAATTTGTAGATAAGAGAAAAAATGTTCGCCCAAAGCTCACTCATAGTTGCTTATTATCAGGAAAAAAAATGTACATCTCTTAAGAAAAAAGTGTAATTTACCATGGACAGGCTAGTTTACTAAATTAAAAGCATATCGCATGATCCTCCATTAATGTTAAAGTAATATTAGTCATTCAATAATAATTAATGGAATTAATTTTATATTCTAAGGATAAAATTGACACGTTGCTCAAGTGTACATAAGATTTTGAGGCAAAAAAAAAATAGTGTACATAAGGATTTTTCTTAAGGGATTTATCTCTCTCTCTCTCTCTCTCTCTCTCTCTCTCTCTCTCTCTCTCTCTCTCTCTCTCTCTCTCTCTCTCTCTCTATATATATATATATATATATATATATATATATATATATATATATATATATATCCTACATTCTATCATTCCATCCAATAATCCTCACATTACAGATATACACACTGCTAAAGCGTATATATACTTTTTCCTTTTAAGATGGGTTACATGAAGAAGGTTGTGATAAACATGGTTTTGCTATTTGTGCTTCTCTTATCAATGAATCTCGCAACAGCAAGGGTGCCCCTTTGGATTTCAGAGCATCACAAACCACGTAAGTGACCTAGCATCCCCACAATAAAATATTAAATCGATGAAATGGAACTAATTAATGTTTCTGATATAGCAAGAATCAAGAATGAGTGCTTCAAGTTTCGATTGCTCTTTTTTTTTTTTTTTTTAAATTCTAAAAATCTTTAATTTCATTATTTGTATTTTTTTGTATCAATATTTTATGTGCATTATTACTGATTATTCATTTCCAATATTGTTTTGGAACCATTTAGATGGACGCCTCCTTTCAGGCGGTGACCCATTCGGCCACAATTATCCTAAGCATCCTCCAAATCCATGAGGAGTGAGGCAGAGCACTTGGGTTTCAAGGAGAAGATCTGCTGCATGTGGAGAAGCAGATACAACTCCATATATTTTAATATTAATATATTAATAAATTACATAAGTATGTTTTGGAATTACGATTTCCTTTAAGTGTCATTAATTATTATATTAATAAATTACACTGCACTGTGTTAATTTCTACAAATTATTCTTTTGGTTTCTATCGTACCGTACCATTTTCGTTTTATCTCTAAGGTGTGCTCATTAATCTTCAACTTCTTATAATTTCACACCCATCCAATGGAATATATCCAAATTTGTGTTGTTTCTTGAAATGTTGTACGTGACTGTACTCGACCTTCTAGGTCATCTTGTAGTAATTTCACATTGTAGTAACCCGTCGACCCGTGAGCGTCACGGAAACTTACTCACGGAAACTTAGAATATGTGGGTGTTTATAAGTTTCAACCATTTCAATTCCAGCATTTTACTGTTTTTGTAGAGTCATTTTATTTGCTTTCATTTACTTTTACTGCACTTCTTCTCATCCCCTTCTCTTTTTTTATAACATTTTTCTCTTTTCGATAACATATTATTTTACTTAACACGTATCAGTAATTTGTTCGATGATGCTTGTAATCATATATTTTCGATCGAACTTAACATAAAAATTTAACACATTGACCCATGGCAAATGACCTACCAAGGAGGATAAAAGGCTTGTAAAGGAATAATTGTCCAATTTCTCGAATCTATATTGTGGACTATGTTTGTTGACAAATAGCCGCAAAATTTCACTGTCAATACCTTCAGAACAAGTTTGATCTCTTTTAGGAGGTTCCAATTGTTTACTCGATCGTGACTGCATTTCGAGTACAATAATGTATAGAATGACCAAAGTGATATTTAGCCAACTAAATATAATGTACTGCCCTG
This sequence comes from Pueraria montana var. lobata, assembly GCA_026413185.1. Taxonomy (NCBI): domain Eukaryota; kingdom Viridiplantae; phylum Streptophyta; class Magnoliopsida; order Fabales; family Fabaceae; genus Pueraria; species Pueraria montana. The sequence continues at coordinate 56,698,475 of CM048654.1, forward strand.
CGATAGAATGATCAAGTCAATTATTGTAGCAAAATGGTCGAGTCAATTATTGTAGGCTTGTAGTCAAAATAATCGAGCCAATTATTGTAACCAAATTCGATACTACTGTAGTTATATTCATTGTGATTAAGAATTATTTAGTGGTTAAATTACCTGCAATACCTTTTGGATGTTCTTTTGACATGCATAACTAGAATATCTTGCAGTAAAAAAAAAAACAAATAGAATATCTTATTGAGGGCAAAGTTAGAGTCCCTTTATGATTCTCTTTCTAGTGCATGTGTAAATAATTTTATCTTACATTAAAAAAATCCTTTTTCACTAAAAAGTTATTTGTTTTGAACATTTTCTATAATAAATATCTTATCAATTTTGTTAACGTCAATCTTAAAATTGATATTAAGGATAAAACAGTAAAAACATTTTATTGAGAAAGAAATAAAACAAATGACTCATTTTTTATTTAGTAAATATTTTTTCTTAATAAAAATTTTCTACTTTTATATTTTTAACATTAATTTTATGAAACATAATTGAGTTTTTAAAAGCCAAGTTAGCTAGCTAATTTCGTTCCTAGTAGTTATTTTTAACTCACTCTCTTGGTTTATTCCAAATATAGTGCATGTGTTGGTAAGGTGTATGCAGCACACGAAAACAAATTCAAATTAATTCACATTCAAATAGAAAAGCTACTTTCTAAATTCACATAAATTTTTACGCATGTCAAATGTAACGGATGTATAAAGTTAAGATAAGAACATATATTGATTCTTTGTCCCCTCTAGTATTGAGACGTACAGGAAGAGAAAATTATATACACAACTAGTAAGATACTTATGCATTTGCACAGGTTGTGGATATCATTTTCACACATGTTTAAAATATATTTTTTTATAAAATTAAAATTTTACATTTAGATAAACATAATTAACTGTTTAAGTTCTTTAAAAAAAGTAAAAAGAGTGAGAGTATTATTTGAATAGAGAAAATATATTTGGTGTTTAAAATATTTATAAAATTGTATGAGATGGCGTTCAAAATTTAAAAAGTATTCAACTTATGTTAAATTTAAATATTTTTGTAAATTTGAAATGTGAAATGATAAAATAATTTATTTATTTTATAATTATATTGTAAATAAAAAATTATTAATTTTATAATATTTAAGTTTATAAATAATATTTTAAAAATTTTAAAATGTAAAACTAATTAAATTTGATGCAAACTATTGAAATTAAATATTACTTAAAATAAATTATTATTTTAATTTCTAATAGACAAGTTATATTTCATTAGTACTTATATAGAATGAGTTGCTATAGGTGTTTAGTAATTAGTATTATCTTTGTCTTGTGAGAAGAAAATATACTAAGTTATAAACTATTAAAATTAGAAATAGTTTTATAAAAAAAATAATATTATAAAAATAAAAAATTAAATTTATTTTTTAATTATTTTACAAAGTTAATATACTCATTGAAATGATCTTCGTATAATTTTTTTACTTCAAATATGTATTTAATATATAAAATACTTCAGTGATTTAAAATGTAGAATAATTCTAATTTTAAATAAGAATTTATTTAGGGAGGAAAAAGTAGGAAAATATATAAAAAAAATATTTATTATAGGTGATCATTAAAATATATTATTATGAACTTATAAAGTTTTCAAATAGGCATGACAACGGGATGAAGTGGGAATGAGTTTGGCTCTTTCCATCCCTATCTTTGCAAAAGGAGAAGGGGGGAAGCGGGTTCAAGTTTAAAATTTTAATACTTATCCCCATTTTTGTTGGGTTTTATTGGGTTTAGGAAAATTGGTAGGTAACCGCCACAATATTTTTTATAATTTTAATTTATTTTTACATTTTTTAAATAAATTATATATTAAGTTATTAATTCTATTTTAATTCAAACAATATACAAAAATAATAAATGACAAAAAAAATTAAAATAAAAAAATAAGAATAAATTATATTTTTAGTTAAATATAAAATTTTAAATTTTTATTTAATTATTATTAGAATTTAAATTATTTAACTAATAAACTAATCAATTTGTATTTTTAAATATTATAAAAATAAAAGTATAACAATAAAATCTTTTATATATATATATATATATATATATTACATTGTGTCATATATATATATATATATATATATATATATATATATATATATATAATAATAAAAATATTGTTAAAAAAAGTAATGAGGCAGGACAAGTATAGGACAGGTAGTTATATAATCATCCTCGTCCTGTCTCCGTTTAAAAAAAATTAGATAATACCCTTACTCGGTCAAAGCGATTATTCTCTATCAAATTTGAGACGGGTTTGGGTGGGTACCCAAGGATTTAGAGTTCTTTGGCATTCCTATTTTCAAACTCCAGAGGTTTTAATATTAAATATTAAATTTGAATTAATAGTACTTTTACAAACAAATTATTGATTATATAATTGAAATGTTTATTTATTAAGAGAGAAAGATTAAAAAAACTGTTATACATAAAAAATACATATTTAAATTAATCACTAAAAGTATCATTTTAATTATGATAGTCTTTAAAAAATAAATTTATGTTCATTTTTTTAAGTATATTTCCTCACTTACATTAATCTTTATATTAAATTTTTTCAAAAAATATTTTAATTAACCAAATATTTATAAACGAATTTGGCCCTATGATATTATTCATATAGCGAAACAACATTCAAATTTTTTTAAATATTTTTTATTATTCAAAATTAATAATAATTTTTTTTTCTTTTTAAAAAATGTTAAATAGGTAAGCAATTTTTTTTTATTCAAATAATTTTTATAAACATTCAATTAACAAATGAATTAAATTTAGGCTTAAATATGTTTTTATTCCCTCAAATTCGGATCATTTTTTTGTCCTCCAAATTTAAAGTTGTTTTTTTTAATCCCTAGAATTTGCATAATATTTTTTTTAGTTCCTCTCCATATGTGTGTCAAATAAGGAATAAGGGATTCGTAATTTGTGACGGCTTTTGACTGCTAGAAATTGATTTTCTATTTTGAATTTTAAAGTATGATTTCTAGTGATTTTAAACCGTCAAAATCAAGTCAATAAAAAAATTAAAATAATTTTTAAAGCGGTTAATGGATTTTTAATTTTTTTATTGACTTGATTCTAGCGGTTAAAAAACAGCCAGAAATTGGACTTTAAAATATAAAATAGAAAATCAAAATCTAACAGTCAAAAGTCGCCACAAATTACGAATCTCTTATTCCCCTTTGGCTTATACTATGGAGAGGGGCTAAAAAAAGCATTATGTAGATTCCAGGGATTAAAAAAAACAACTTCAAATTTGGAGGACAAAAAAATAATGACCCAAATATGAGAGACTAAATATATTTAAGCCTTAAATTTATGATTTTATTAAAATTATTTATTAATTTTTTTATAATGTCTAATATTTTATTCATATATGTTTCGTACATACATTCAAATATGCAATAGAAAATAATAGGAAACTAATATATAATCATTTGTTAAAATAAATTAATATTATCAAGTGTAAAAGTTTTATTATGATTGTAAAAAAAATTAAAATACTAATAATTATTATGGAGTCATATTTAGAAAATAGTAAAAAGTCAAAAATTAAATAATCAATAATAAAATTGAAATTAAAATCATATTATGAGTGTAATAATAATATAAAAAAAGATAAATATAATATAAATAATTCAAAAGTAAAGTTTAAAATTAATAGTGAGATAATAAAATTATAAAAGTGTTATTGAAATAAACATATTTATAAAAATAACAAAGTAAGAATAATATTAAATGATATAGATATTACAAAAATAAAAAAATATTATAAAAAATAATTGTGTAAATCACAACTAAGAAAAATATGTTGTTGAAATAGCAGAAAAATATACATATATTATTTAAAAATAAAAAATTCAATATATGATATATGATAAAAAAAAATTAAAAAATTAAATATTATAAAAAGAAAGAAGAATGGAACTTAAAAAAAGAAATGAAAAATGTCAAACTTAAAAGTTTGACATGTGGTCCAAAGGACCTTCTTTTCTAAGATAGTACATAGATGTAGGCTGTAAACAACTTTTTGCATTTTTTTTAAGTCAAGTGTTTGCAAAATGTTAAAACGTGGATAAAGACGTTTTTGTAGCTTTTGTATCAAGTCTTATTGCAAGTCTTCGGCCTTGTCGTTTTGGATAGGTTAAATATGTATGTTCCTTCCCATATTCCAACTTGTCAAATTTTTCTTTTCCCCTTCACGCATATAAAATTTCCCTAGTCGACAATAGGAAGGGAATTGTAAAATTATTTTGTTGAAACTTAGTTCAATAATAATAAAGAATATTAAAGTTAGCTCTTAATTAACAGCGATTTTACCTTCTCAATGTTCAAATCAAGACTTTTAAGGATAATTACGTATGTGTCACTAGAATCAAACACTTGTTAATATTAATTTAGGATCCGTTTAGAGTGATTTTTAGTCGTAAGTTTTAAAAATTTTAAAAATTATAACCATTTTTAGTTTTTAAAAATTAGTTTTTTTTTTCTTTTTTTTTCTAATTTTTAGTTTCAAAATAAACTTACTTTGAAAATTTCTTATCCTCTTAAAATTAGTTTAAGAGTATATTTGTATGGTGACGGCAACAATAATGGTGGTGACAACAGTGCGCAATGGTGATGATAACAGTAGCTCCAACGATACTAGCGGCAACGGGTTGTGCTCTTGGTGTGCTAGGTAGGGCGGGTTGTGGCGCCATTTTTCGTAATCATAGAGCTGAGATCTTGGGCTATTTTGCTCTCAATTTGGGAATTAAAAATGCTCTTTACGCAGAAATCATGGTTGCTATTAACGCTATTGAAATAGCTGTTAAAAAGGGCTGGTCTAATTTGTGGCTGGAATGCGACTCCATGTTGGTGGTTGAAGCTTTTAAAAAGCCGCACATTGTCCCTTGGAAGATTAGAAATAGATGGATCAACACTGTGCAGATTACTAAATCTATGAATTTTTTGGTTGGGCACATATATCGTGAGGCAAATACTTGTGCAGATAGGCTAGCTTCTCACGATATCTCTTTAGAAGTATTTTGTTGGTGGGACAATGTCCCCCCTTTCATCTCTCTTCATTTTGTAAATGATAGACAGTCTCTCCCTGCTTACAGGTTTAGATAGAATTGTTTGCTGCATGGGTTTGGTTTTTTGTCCCCCCATGATTTGTACTTGGCCCTTGCCTTCTTTTTATTTATTTATTGGTGTGCAACAAGCTGGCAGTTGTGTTGGTGGTGCCAACGTAGTTGGGATCACGTCCGCAACTGTTTAGTTACGTCTTGCCCCTTTTTCTAGGTAAAAAAATACTAGCGGCAGTGGCATAAGCAGTGGTGTTGACGACGGTGACAACATTGGTGATAGTTATGCTGACAACTGTAAAGGTGTTTTGAAGCTAAATATAAACCATTTCAACTACATTTTAGCCACACAAGTTTATATTTTGAAATTTGTATTTGAAAATAAAAAATCAGAAACTTGCCATCACCTCAAACTGACCCTTAGGTGTTTGAAACTTCATTTTATTTTATAAAATTATAGATAAATTAATGACATGATCTTAAAAATTAAATATCCATGACTTTGAAATCTGTAGATATAAAGAAAAATTGTTTGCCCAGAGCTCACTCATAGTTGCTTATTATCAAGAAAACAAGATGTACATATCTTAAGAAAAAAAGTGTAATTTTTTTATTCATAGGAATCGAAAATAAGTACCAGGAGATTTATAATAAGTCACACACTCTGCTCAATCAATGAGCTAGACCTCCTTAATTACAAGTGAGGGGGGCGTTTACTTGTACTTTTATTTCCTGTTTTCACTTCTTAGTTATAAAAATGTTACCTTATTTTCAATATGTTTTCTGTTTTCAAGAATTTGTACATGGACAGAGAAAACTAACAAAAGTTGTTTTCAATATTTTCTGTACAAATCTTTAAAAATAAGAAATAAATTAAAAACAAGATGGCATTTTTGTAATTAAAAAGATAAAAATAAAAAATAAAAACAGAAAATAAAAATGCAAGTGAACGCCCCTTAGTTTTCTAAATTAAAAGCATATGGTATGATCCTCCATTAGTGTTAAATCCACATTTGTCTTTCAATAATAATTAATATATTCTAAGGACAATATTGACATTTGCTCGAACATAAGATTTTTCTTAAGACGGATTTATCTCTATATATATATCCCACTTTCCAACCAATCCTCACATATTGTAGAGCAATCTAAAGTTTGAATATATACGCTTTAGCATTGTATACTTTTTGCTTTTAAGATGGCTTACTTTAAGAAGGTTGTCATAAGCATGGTTTTACTATTTGTGCTTCTCTTGTCAATGAATCTGGCAACAGCAAGGGTGCCCCTTTGGATATCAGAGCCTCTCAAAGCACGTAAGTGACCCAGCACCCTTACAACAAATTATTAAATCTTTGAAATAGAATTAATTAATGTTTCTAATGTAGCAAGAGTCAAGATTGAGTGCTTCAAGTTTCAATTGCTTTTTTTTTTTTTATTATTTATTCTAAAAATCTTTAATTTCATTAATTATTTGTATTCTTTTGTTTAAATAATATTTTATGTGGGTTACTGATTATTGAGTTTTAATATTGTTTGGGAACCATTAAGATGGACGCCTCCTTCTTAGTGAAGCTGCTCCACGAGGCCACAATTATATAAATAATCCATGAGGAGTGAAGACCCGATTAATCGTGGTGGCAAAAGCAAGTTGAATACCAAAACATAATCAAACCAGACAGAGGCAGAGCACTTGGGTTTCATGGAGAAAACGTGTTGTGTAGAAGCAGATATAACAACTGCATATATATTATTAAGTTTTATTAGTTTGTTTGGGAATGACGATTTCCTTTGAGTGTCATTAGTTATATTATTAAATTAAACTGCACTGCCTTATAGTATTTCATAAATTTTTCTTTCGGTTTCTATGTATCACAGCCGTTACCATACCATTTTCGTTTTATCTCTAATAATAAGGTGTGCTCATTAATCTTCAACTTCTTATAATTACACCCATCCAATGGAATATATCCAAATTTGTGTTGTTACTTGAAATGTTGTACGTGACTGCACTCGATCTTTTAAGTGTTGATGGCAGAAATTTGTTTTAAGAATCGAAGTGTTTTTGATTCACGAATAGATGAATTTTTACTAACAAATATATTTTATTCATGAGATTTTTTTTTGAAAAGCTAAAAGATTATTAATAAAGAGCATAAGACATGCCCATTAAGCAATGAAATTACAAAACGTTCCAGGGCATATCAGATCAACACATGAATATAGCATCTCCATGCTTATATACATGTTACACCCATGTGCCATACAATTACTACCAAGCTTGATTTGATATAATACCTCACAACCAGATTCATAAGCCTCGTGCCTCCTCCATACTTTATTGAAAAATGCGTTCTTACTAACAAAATAACACGTGGATAAGCACCTTCTAGCTAGTGACTATCCCGAGATTGAATGTGCATGCCTTAAAATTTCTCCAAAGCTTGAATGTCTGCACTAGTATTCTCTGTCACTCGGGACATTGACATAGAGCACTTTGCTCCATTATCCGCATCTATACTTTACAACTACCTTCCATGTCCATACAATTAACCATACACCCACCTAGTGGTGGAACTACGTATGTTTCAAGGAGAGCACTTGTACTCCCTTACTTTTTAAAAACTACATATAAATATCTTAAATATGTATATTTTGTCCTTCCTAATTTTGTATATTGGAATCTCCTGACTTAATTTTCTGCTCCTTTCATACTAATAATTATTAATTCTTATTTTTTTAAATAGATTGTCTCCCTAACTTAGGGTCCTAGATCCACCACTGCACCCACCACGTACATTGCATAATTCCTCAATAGACATAAGCAACTTACCATCCCATCAACACCTATTTCTTTGCCGCCTCTGAATATATGCATTACCAGTAGTTAAATACAACTCGCACCAGCCTACACTCCACACGAGTCCCACCACACAATGTATTTCTGTACCCCACACTTCCATACACCCCACACAATATCATACTTTTTGGCCTTAATACTATTGCTTTCCTATATCCCAATACAACATTTCCATATTTTGTCAGGCCATCTCACACATTCAACGTACGCTGACCACACACGCCACCAAGTTCATGAGTATTTGGGCTAAGAGTGATGCATTACTGATTCTTGAATTGAATCAATTGGTCACTAAAAGGGGTTGAATCGTGACAAAACAACTAATCAGGCTATTTTCTGCACAAAGCATGTTTACTTCTCAAGTTTTTTCTTGCTTGGAAATTAGAAGATTTTGCGGAGTACTACTTTTGCTTCTTAAGTACTTAGATAAGAGAATAATACAAAGTAAAATCTTCAAGTAAACTTGTATATTGCTGCTTCAGAAGCTACTCATAAAAATCTCAGATTTTGTTACTTAACATATTTTGGTTTTCACTTTTCTTTAGATGTTGTTTCTGAATGATAAAATTGTTTTATAAAAACCTTTTGATAAAATATCATAATAAAGTTTTAACAAACAGGTTTTTCTAAAACAAAAATGCAGCAATAGAAATAATTGAGAATTAGTAAAGAAGGAAATAACACACCAAGGATTTATACTGGTTTACTCTAACATAGGATATGTCTAGTACCTACACCTGTAGGCTTTCTCCACTAAAACTAAGCACTCAACTATGGTATTCTTTCTTTCCTGAAGCCTCCACGGGCTCTTAGACAACTAGTATTATAAACCTCTGCAGGCTCCACACCAGTATTCTTTCGAAAAAAAACTCTCCAGACTTCACCCAAGTATTCTTTCAAAAAGCCTCTATAGGCTCCAAACCCAAAGTAGCAACTACTACTTGACTCATATAGCATATGTTGTGTTCACTCTAAACTTCAGAAGCAGCAATCCCCTGACTACTCTTCTAAGTTCTTCCCTTTAATCTTAGGGGATGGACACTACACCTTATGGAGTACCTTCTACTGAGGCTCATCGTATGAAGGTGTTTACAGACACTCCTACGAATTTAGCTCTACTTGGCTCCACCTAGAGTGTTTTTGGCTAAGGAAGTTCCTTCTTGTAACACCCCAAAAATTACAACCCAGTAAGTAGAAAAGTGAGCGATTTAATTAGGAATTGATGAGAGTTAATTGTTCGTTTTAAATAAGAAAAATATATGTTTTGAGTAATTAAATATAGTTAGTGATTAATTGAGTAAATAAAAAAAGATGGAAAATAAAACAATAAGAGTATTTCCTTATAATGGTCAAGTAGAAAAATTTATAAAATCAAAGATATAAAATTTTTTGTAGTTACTGCATCTGTGCAAATTGTCTGTAAGTTCTATGTAATTAAATTGTCTATGTTATTTTAGTTAACTAGTAAGTTGCAGTGTAGTACGTATTTAAATACTCAAAATTGTCTGTGATTGATTGTCTGAAATATCTGCTAGTAATTAATTGAGCTATGATTAATTACTAGTAGTAAATATTTAAAATATCTATTGCTAAGTATTAATTAATTTATTGGCTGCAAACTGGTTTTAATTATTTTAAATTCTAGTAACTTGCACATCAAGTTACTTCTTATAAAATTTATCTGTGAACAATTTCTTTACAGAGAAAATTTTATTTGAGCAACTAGCATTTATTTTAACACACAAAGTTTTATAATATTTCTAGAATTAAAGTTTTTATCTTCTAAGATTTCAAGAGCATAACTTTATAATAACACAGTGTAAAATTACACTGTGTAAACTAAACTCGGGTACTAAAACTCCCAAATTACCTAAACCTAACACCTAGCACATGCATGCAAGCTCCCTAAACAACACCTAATCTCTCCCTAACCACATCATCTCCACATGTCCCTCTCTCTCTCTTAGTCACTCACTTCATGCAAGCTAAATGTTTAACACCTAAACTCACCCTTAATCAACACCTCACCCTACCTAGACAACACAACATCCACGTCTCTCTCTCTTTCTCACTCCCTAATCTCCACTTAATTTCCTTCTCCCACACTCCACTCCTTCCCTTCTCACACAAGACACCACACAAACTTGGCAAGCAAGTAGAAGAAAAATATCTTTCCTTTCACCACAACACAACCCCACGGACACAACACACACATCCCCACAAAACCTCATTCTCTCACTCATTCACTCACAAAACCCAACAACTTAGCAACTAAGTTTCCATTAGAAACCTCTATTCTCTCTCCTCCCCTTCTCTTGGCCGAGAGCTCCTAGCTAGCATGGGAGGCCATTGTTGCTTTGTTTTGGAGCCTTGCATGTGACCATTGGAGGCTCCCTTCTCATCACCATCACATGGTCTTCCTTTCTTCTTCCTTTTCACCTTCATCTTCTCTTCCTCTCGACTGAACCAAAAATCAAAGGTAAGGGGGACTCTTTGTGAACTCACCTACCTTTATGTTGTAATGTGATTGAGGGTTGGGGATCTCAACCACAACATGTGTAACACTGTGATTTTTCGTAATGTATTATAAGTGATTTAATTAAAATGTAAGAGAAATTAAATTCAAATTTTGTCATGTAATGAGTTAATTAATAAATGGAATGAATTGTTATGTGCTGTTGGATGTTTAGTGAGTTTCAATGATTTTTAGATCTTATATACTTACTTCTATGTGAATTCTTGTAAAGAAGATTTGCAGAAATATAGTTTGAAAATCATTGGATAGTGTAGAAAATACACCGAGAAAAGTGACAGATGTATGAAAAAGAAATTAAATTTAAATCATGTTATTTAATGAACTATATAAATAAAATAGATTGTTTTGTTTATGTGATTATTGTGTGTTTAGTAGTTTTCGTGATAATTTATGCTTTACGTGAGTTTTTGTTATAGAAAAAGGGGGTGTGAGGTTAGAAAAATATGGGTACGAATAGCAAAAGTCAAAACTTTATCTTTCTGTCATTTCCTCATTTCTTCTTCTTATCTGATCCTTCCTTCTCCCCTCAGCTGAACAACACATAGCCACACCTCCATTGAAACTTCATTTCAAGCTCTTGGATGCATCACCTAGAGGCCCCAAATCAATAAGTTTGTTTGGAGATTCTTCACCCTCTCCTCTTCCTCTTTCACATGAGTTGCCTAGTGTGGTAAGGGGATTCTCTTTTGTGGACTCAAGGTGGCTGTTAGTTGGGGGTTTCAGCACCCATAGCATGTATGCCTCCATTGAACTGAAATATTGCTTTGGTTGTTTTGTTTTGGGCTGAAAATGGTGTTTTTGGGGGAAGGCATTCTCTTGGCTGGAACTGGGATCTTTGGGAAAGTTTATTCTAAATATCTTTTGCTTCAGATTTTTCGTGGGATGGCTCCTAATACAAAGGAGACCATGCCCAATTTTTGTTAGAAATTATAACTTAGCTTTTGCCAAAGTTTTGAACTCCAAATCGAAAGTGGCAGTGGCTGTTTGGTTCGTCCAACTCTGGACAACCCCCACAGTTTTGCGATTTTTGAGGTTGAGTCCCCTTAAGCAAAGTCTCAAGTTTGAGTCATGTGGATGAAAAAAATGTAATTGGGAGGGGAGACCTTACTAAAGGTGATCAGCCAGGTTCCTAGTAGAGATTAGTCATCAGCAATACTGGTGGATACTCCACACTATTGTCATGGTGAAAAACAAACACTTATTTTAAAAAAATGACATTGATTATTAATAACTGTTATGCAATAAAATGTATTTGACAATTTTAAAAATAAATATATTCATCATATTTTCTATTTTTAAACAGATAGCTTTTTTATGATTTGAAATTTAATTTTTTTTACATATTTTCCACATTTATGACATTATTTTTTTTTTCAAATCAAAATAGTTACTTTTAAGTTCTTTCACATTGAAATTTTTACTTTTTTTCCCCTCAAATCTCAACTTTTTATTCTTTTAAATTAACGTGATATATATTTAAAACTAAAAAAAAAAACTTTATTAGTGGCACTTATTTTCTAGCGGGCAACATAAATTGCCAAAAAATAATGTGGTTTCTAGCATATACATTAACCACCACAATTTGATCTTCTTTTTTACATGTCTTTTTAATGACTTCAATATTTTAAACTTAGTCTTGCTTAAGAGACTCGTATTTGTGCATACACCGAAATTTTGTCTTGAAATCCCTCTCGCTATATTTATGAAAAGAAAAATCCAATAACTCTAAAAAATTTGGAAACCCTATTTTCTCTTCTCTCTCTATCATCTTCTTCTTCTCTCTCTCACCCTCCCTCAGGTCAGCCGCCGCCATCGATTCCAGCCACCATAGTAATCGTTTTCTAGATCTAAACCGATAGAATCCCTCCTCTCGTTAATCTCTATTTAAGCCCTATGAAAATTTCCCCCAATAAAAGCCTTGACTGAGCCCTAGCTATAATCTTCATAAACATTTAGGCCACCACAATAAGCATCTTACAAATCTACTTCGATTAAAGCCTTCCTCGTGTTAACCGCAACAAAACCATATACTTTTATCTTATTTTGGAAGTTCCACTAAAGGCCTCACTGCATTTTTTCGGTAACTCCTCGATAAACTCTCCTCTATTTTCCATTTCTCTTGCAACCTCTTTCTTTGAGATCTATGTTTCATCTTATCCCTATTTGGTTATTTGTATACATTTCTCTTTGGTGATCGATAATTGTCATTAATGCATTAATTTCATGATTATATGATATATTCTTAGTTTGAAATGAATGTGTTTATGCTTTTGGAGGAAAAAAACTTTTCAAGATCTATGAATTTGGTAAGAAAAATGAAAAATCCACAAATAAATGTGCAAATAGACCTTAGGAATTGCTTCCCTAGAAGAATTGCACAAGGGTTTGGTCTCAAGTGAGAAAGATGTAAGTCGTGCCTCATATGCTTCAAGGTTTTACACTATAATCTTCATTTTTCATGTCTGCATTGGGTATATTTACCTATTCCTAATTTTAATTTTGCTTAGCTAGCAATTGGTAATTCAAATTGGCAAGTGATTTACAAACTAAAACAAAAAAGTAGGTTTTTTTTTTTCTTTCTCAACAAGTTTATCATTCGTAATAACAACCACTTTGGAGGAATCAACAAGTTTTTTGGGCCAAGTAGTAGTAATAACTACTCAATAGGAAATAACATTAGCACATCCTTTTGGGGATCTAAGAATAGCCAAGTTTCTCAAGTGAGAGATGAAGATTATTTTCCTCATGGGCAGATCCTGGATGTTCCAAAATTAAGAGCATTTAGTTTGGTAGAATTGAAGGCATCCACCAAAAAATTTAGAGCTGACATTGTGTTAGGAGAGGGGGTTGGTAAAGTATACAAGGGTTTGATTGAGGATAGAGCACCAAAAAAAAAAAAAAAGAGGTGAGGGGTTGACTATTGCCATCAATAAATTGAATTATGGAAACAAGCAAGGAGTTGCAGAATGGCAAGTATTGGAATTAATAACTCTTCAAAATTAGGATCCCACCTTTTATTGGTATGTGGCTTCTATTTTTGATATTTATATTGATACTTCTTCTTTTTTTTTTTGTACAATCATAGGTGAAATTCTTAGGCAGACTTTCTCATCCCAATCCTATTAGGTTGTTGGGATATGAGCGAGAGGATAGTGAATTGATCTTTGGTGCTTGACTTTATGCATCGTGGTAGCTTGGATAGCTACCTAGTTGGAAGCAAGAGTTGTAACTATTGATAGCAGAAAATTGTTAAATCCTGGGACACCCCCTAAAAAAGCACACCTTTCCCAGCTATCATGTTTAACAAATTGGGGAAATTGATTATTCATTTTCACTAATCTATGCTCTATTATATCGAATCTCTTCAGCGCCAAGTTGATATATTTAATTTGTTTCTAAGTTGCATTTCTTTTTACCTTTTAAAAAGTAAGTTATAAGTAAGTTCATGTCTCACAAAAGGTGCTATAGATCTAATTACCATCGCTATTGTCTGCAATCTCCTCAAAGGATAGGGTCAATATCACTTACATGTGAGCTTAAAGTAGTTTAAATCTTTCTTTTGTCTTTATTTTTAATTTACTTGGCATTATGGTAGTTAATTCCTCCCTTGCCTTCAAATACAACATATTTTAATCAATGAATGTACTTACCATTCTTTCCTTTCCTACCAAAATGTATAGGTGGTTTGTGGCATACACATGTTGTGATGCATGTGAAAGATTATTTATGAAAAGGAACTATTGGTCCTCTTTGTTCGAAGGTTTGCATCTCTTCCTAATCTTCTTTTAGTGAATGGTCCTTAAAATTATAGCATTAAATTATAAAGATACTGGCATTCTTTGTTGGTCCTTTGTATGATGAAGTGTGTAATATGTTGAATACTTTTTGGGGAACTTGGTTTATGTTAAAAATTTTGTATACTAGTGAGAAAGAGAGAAATTGTTTTCCATTCATATTTTCTCTTATTGAAGGAGTTGACCCTTTTACTGAATGACTAATCCTTCTGTTGTAAGAACCTAAGTTGTATTTATTCTTAAAAGTTTTGTAATTGTGACTTGGTTTTTTCATTAGTTGTGAAAGGAAAATATGACTTATCTAGTAAAAACTATATATAACTTAGGCAAATAGGAGAAAAACACATCATCAATCAAACATCCGTGATACATTAAGTTGTTAATAATAATGCTTCAATGTATTTACAACCCATTCAATTCGTAAAATAAAACTTAGAACATAAATCCTATTAGGGTCTAAGGCCAACTCCTCTACCCATGGCTAATGTCACACCCACGAGCAAGAGTTCCTACTCCCCCTTACCTTGAATGACGAAGATGCAACAACGATCAAAGCAACACTCCTCCGAATCACGACTCTGACGATGCTCTATGCGAAGGTTTTCCCAAAGGTCCTATGGTGATGACACAATTTTTCCAAGGAAGCGAGAAAAAAGTCTTAGATTTTAGGTTTGGAATAAAAAGGAGACAACTTTTAGCCTGTTAGGTTATAAGCACAAGACCCACTAAAGGGAGGAAAGACCCCATGTCACAAAATAGAGCCAACCATGATAATTAATAAAATGTACTCATTCTTAGCCCATTAAATTTATAAAACCCATTTTTAATACTCATACCCATATTTTTCAAATTATTTATTTAATTTATAAAAACATTTTCACACACAGACGCACGCACACACAATTATTGGAGTGTTATATATTGTCTCTGTAAAAACTATAGATAGCATTTAATATGTGAGTTGTGACTCGCTAAGAGTCCTTTCTTACTTGCAAGCACTTTCCACAATCAAGTGCAAGGTCCACGAGTACCATTGATGTTAATTAACAGTAACAATTGTAATTTGGATTTCAAGATATAGTTTTACTTTTTCCTCTTTTTGAGTGACTTGACACTAGCTTTTGACTAGACCTCAATTGTGGGATGAACCACTATTGCTTATGGTTAATAGATATGCCTTTGCTTTCGCAACTATTGCTCCCTTCACTTTTGTTCTCTAGAGGTACCTATTCCTTTGTTTCTTTATATTCCATTCTTATATGGTTGTGATTAATTAGTATCTTGAAATCCAAATTACAATTGTTATTAATAGTTAACATCAATGGCACTCGTGACCCTCGCGCTTGAGATTGTGGAAAGTGCTTGTGAGTAAGAAAGGACTCTTAGTGAGTGACAACTCACATATTGAATGCTATTTATAGTTTTTACAAAGACAATATATAACACTCTAATAATTGTGTGTGTGTGTACGCACGTGTGAGCATGTGCGTGTGCATGTGAAAATGTTTTTATAAATTTAATAAATAATAATTTAGAAAATATGGGTATGAGTATTAAAATTAGGTTTTATAAATTTAATGGGCTAAGAACGAGTATGTTTATTAATAATCATGGTTGGCCTTATCTTGTGACATGGAGCCTTTCTTCCCTTTAGTGGGCCTTGTGCTCATAACCCAATAGGTTAAACGTTGTCTGCTTTTTATTCCAAATCTAAAACCTAAGACTCTTTCTCACTTCCTTCAAAAAATTGTTCTGACACCATAGGACCTTTGGGAGAACTTTCGCACAAAGCATCCTTAGAGTCGTGATTCGGAGAAGTGTTGCTTCGGTCGTTGTTGCATCTTTGTCATTCAAGGTAAGGGGGACTGGGAACTCTTACTCGTAGGTGTGACATTAATTAGCCATGGGTAAATGAGTTGGCCCTAGACCCTAATAGAATTTATGTTTTGAGTTTTATTTTACGAATTGGATGAGTTTTGAACATGCTGAAACATTATTATTAATGGCTTGATGTATCATGAATGTTTGATTGATGATGTGTTTTCCCCCTTTTTACCTAAATTATGGATTTGATGGTTTTAGAGAAATTATGTATGATTAAAGAGTTTATAGAATAGATTATAGGGATTTTAGGGACAATTGTATGATTGACGAATTGATTTGGAATTATATATTCTTGCCTTGAAAAGGATTAGAAGCATGTTAAGAACTGATCTTAGACCCTTAGGAGTGATATTAAATATTTGGGGGATTAGAAGGCATTGAAAAACAAAGTCTGACACACACGCATGGATATGCTAGGCACTACCCCCTTCAAAAATGAAGTATGATGTGGTGTATAGGCATGTCAAGTCTGGCACGGGCATGCCATGTAACGCCCAACTACTTTCTAGATTGATGATTGTCCCCATAAACCAACACAAGAATTTTCAGCGTGCTTTGCCCTCACTCACAAGACTTCCTAGGAAAATTCCCATGAGGTCAAGCATTCCAAAATTGCTCCAAGTCAAGCACGCTTAACTGTGGAGTTCTTAAGTGATGGGCTACCAAAAAGTAAATGCATATTGCTAGTATAGGTAGTACTTATCAATTCCTTTAAGTCATCTTCAGTTGTACAGTCCTTTACCTACACAGTCTTTAGATCCCTTTCATTCTGGTGTATATTCGATTCATTCATGTATCCCTCCCGCTGGAAGACTGCTAGGAATCATTCCTTATTTGTGCCTCATATCTTTTACACTAGTAATCATTCCTCACCCTCGTTAGCACCCGGGATGTTATATGCCTTCCAGCTTTCGCTTGATTTGTCCTCAAACTGCACTATACTGGGAGAAAGGCCTTGCCCTGACACCACTTGTAATGCTCGACTACTTTTTGGATTGATGATTGTCGCCGCAAACTAACATAAGACTTTTCAATGTGCTTTGGCCACTCACACGCTTCCTAAGAAATTTTCCGAGAGGCCACCCATCTTGAAATTGCTCCAAGTGAAGCACGCTTAATTATAAGATTCTTAAGTGATAGACTACTGAAAAGTAAATGCATCTTGTTAGTATAAGTAGTACTTATCAATTCCTTTAACCTGTCCCCAATTGTATAATCCTATACCTGTATAACCTATGGATCCCTTTCATTCTGGTGTATATTCGATTCATTCATGCATCCCTCTTGTTGGAAGCCTACCAAGAGTCGCTCCTTGTCCATGCCTTATCTCTTTTTCACCAGTGATCAATCCCCCCTCGTCAGCGCTCGGGATGTTACATGCTAGGCAATGCCCCCTTCGAAAACAAAGTCTAACACAGGGCACGAATGTGCCTAGTCTCACATGGGCGTGCTAGGCTTTACCCTATGGTGCACGGGCATGCCCAATTTTTTTTTTTTTTTGCTTCAAGGAAGTTCCAAATGACTAGCCTAGTCCTCATTCAATCTTAGGTAGCATGTGTAACTTTTGGTTGAGCTTCTTATTCATGACTTTTCGTATCTTTCGACCCTTCTCTTGTTAGAGGACTTTCAATGACTTGTAAGCATTCTTCGGAGTTGTGCGTGTGTATTGATGTGTTGTATTGTTGAACTATGTTTATGTGCCAGTGATGATTATGATCAAATGTATAAAAGCCTAATACTTGGTGCAATTGTGTGCTTATGAAATGTATATTGCATGAGTCTTGTAATAAGAGATTAAGATTGGGATATAGCTGGATATCATTGAGATAGGTGACCTAGCCTACGAGATGGCAAGAATGGGCTTGGGTGGTAGTTCAATAGTGAGTGACCTAGCCTATAAGGGGTGAGAATGGGCTCACTTGTGTGTAACGAGAAGTCTAGTGGACTAGTGTTTGTTTGAGATATGACATGCATCATTGTATAGAGCTTGGAGTTAGTGTGACACGAGCTGGATTATGGAAGTCATGACAGTTTTTAGCATAGACCTTGAGGGTTTTAAAGACTTGGTGTGGAAACCCCAATGGCCTATGATGATCCCATAGGATTGAGGCGTACTTCAAAAGTTAGGTAACCTTAACTAGTCACTGAATGGATATTATTCTAGTGTGGTGTAATATATACCGAAGGCATCAATGTCATTGATATATACTTCTTATGGGTAGACATATGTGCTCCTAGATTATTTCAAGAGTTAGAGTTGGTACCACATGACATATGGAGTAAAGTTACGATGACATTGCATTACATGTGAATATGATGGTTGTACTAATATAGTCGAGGACCTCTCAACTAAGTAATAGATTATAAAGAATCCACGAACCTTAATAAGACCAAATACATGTCAGCCACTCGAGTATGTCTCGACCTTAATCTAATTTGTGAAGATTAAGGGGATTAGGTTATCTTAATCATCATCTTAGCACCATCAGGTAATCTTGGATTATATTCCCTTAATCAAAAGGTATAGCCAAAGGATTTTGAGGCCCTTAAATATGTACATACAAAGGGTTAGATTCTCGAGGTAACACACACTGTTCATTCTCATTTATTACTTCTTTTACTATATAAGGTATCCTATTGACTTGAGCGTCAGAGTGTGTAACGACCTAACTTCGTTACAGATTTGTTATACTAAACATTCAACTAATTACTATTATCATATGAAGTACGTATAAATTTTTCACATTTCAATACATGTATATGTACCTACTTTTCTATATAAAATATCCATCATCACATCATAAAAGTGTAATATACAAAATTACAATTTGCATATACGCAGGCACATATAATGTCAAACAAAAGATCACCTTACAGAGAATATTCTCCACAATCCAAATATAGATACATTACTCCTAAGCTGGTCCCCATAATATATATACATGTAAACTAGAACAAAAGTCCGTAGAACCGGGGGATTGCCCAATCTTAGGATCGTCCAATCCCAAGAACAGAAGGGTCGTCCAATCTTCAATCGTGGCTAGCATGAGAGCCTGTACCATCATTTCTACCTGCTCCCATGTCAACCACGCGATCATTGCAGTAATACAATACCAACACAAATTGCAAGGGTAAGCTTCTTTTAAAGAAAAAGATAGAATATACACAAAATACAATCAACATCATTCACACTAAACATTCAGTTCATGGCATATGTCATTCCAGACATCAATATCAATATGAACTATTATGTTGACTCGACTCCATGGAGATTTCAACAACTTTTGGGTGGTCCCCAAAGGCCCCATCCCCTACCATAGTCTCCACTTAGACCATTCAGGGAGTCCCTTGAGCTACCATGTGGAGGAAGTGTGGATTTAATCGAATATAGACAAGTGTGGGTATTGGCTTACCTCTGTCAAGTTTGCAAAACCTTCCATCTATAGGAATTCGCCCACTTGTCTATTCTATATGCCCACCATTGGCCACCACGAAACCCTCCAGTACTAGGTTGAGAGCCTAACTAGCACCCTCAACTTACGTGCCTACCCACATGCAATATCATGCACAAACAAACAAATCTGATTGCCACACATTCCCTCTATGTTATAAATTCACCATTTTTCTCAAACTACGCTTATGAACCCCTCTGGCAGTTCAATAAGCACAAATAAGGCATTCTCACACCTCAAGTCATTACTCATAACTCAACATCAACTTTAACCAAAAATGTGAATTTCCTAACATAGTTCTAGAATCAAAGTAGTGGCATATCCAACATCATCATTCGTAACAGGACTAGGTTCTGGTCTTTTGCAAATCACACCCTCAGCATTTTACAACCATCGTGACTGGACGTCAGACTTTACTCAACCTAAGGTACCGCTGGATGCGGTCATTAGACACTAGGTCATTAGATGTTGGTCACTTGACACTAAGTCATTGGATGTTGGTCTTATACAATGAGGTCATTGGACGCTGGTCTTATACAATGAGGTCATTGGACGCTGGTTTTATACAATGAGGTCATTGGACGCTGGTTTTACTTGTAGTATGGGTAACTGGATGATGGTTTTCTTTGAACGAGGGGTCTTCTGTAGAGCCCAGAACCTTTCAAAACCCATTACGAACACATGTTTCAAAGATTTTGAAACCATTTTCCACTACATACGATATCATTCCACAACACAACATGTTATCACAACAAACTCAGCTCAAATGATTAAAAACATTAAGAAAGCAAAATTATCACATCACAAAACAAGTCTTTAAAACAATCCAAACAGAAACAGAATTCAAATATACTACTACCAAATCATTTAAAACCAATATGAAGCTTCCCTTACCTAAATCTCTTGACTCAAACTGTGAAGAAAAGTTGGAAAGGAGAACTTTGAGGTTCTTGAGTGATCTGTCCTCAAGTTTTGTTACAGAATCTACTAGGAGACACCTAAATCAACATCAACATAAACTTAAAATCAAGATTTCTCTCATCTCTTAAAATCTGACTAAGACCTATTTCTCATGTTCTTGGAAAGAGATGAGAAACTTACTTAGATATCAAGAATAATGAAGAACTGGACTTACCAACTTAAAATCAACTAAGAAATCTCTAGGAAAGAAGTAATCAAACTTCAAGATGTGGCAGGAATCCAACTCTCACTCACGGCAAGAAAGACTTAAGGAAGAAGAAAGATAAGAATGAAGGATAAGAACATAGGAAATGGAAGATATAGGAAGCTTGGCACATTTATCAATGAGATTTGCATGAAATTTTGCTATTTGTCTCCACCCTTCCTCTAAGGACACCCCCTTCTCTTATTATTTTCTTCTACCACTTACGAAACTCGCGTAAAAATCTCGAAAATCTACCAACACATACTCTAATTCCAACAACTCTTGAAAACCTACAAATAATACCACAGCACATAACACAACGTAGAACTTAAGTTAATCATTATATTAATTCAACATGATTTAAATTTAATTTCCTCTTGCATTATTAGTCAAACACTTACTCATACAGTTAGGAAAACCCACAACATTACAGAGTGCCTTTGTAGGTACTTCCCCTCATCGGCCTTATCACGAAGATTGAAGGAATAATGTGACAACGGTTGGACGAGAAGCTATCGGTATGACGAAGAGAAAAAAAGTACCTAAACACCCTACGCAAGTACATTTTGGTGCTCACCGTGGGGCTCAAACTCACAACCACTAGGTTAAGAGCCTTGTGATCTACCACATCGTTGAAGGGAGTAACATTAAGTTGGTTCACAAGGCTACCCCCAATTATTATTTTTACACATGTAATTAACCATGTACGATAAAATTCCAAAAAAGTCACTAAGCTAAGTCACTGAGATTCTGCATTAGAAGCCTATGATAGAATTCCAAAAAGTGATGTTTAGATATTTCTTAGAGTTAGCTATGATAGTTTGGATGCTAATGAGAAGGAAATATTTCTTGACATAGCTTGCTTCTTCAAAGGATGAACTCTGTGATATGTTACGAATATGCTTGAGGGAAAAGGTTTTCATCCAAAATTTGGTATGAGAGTGTTGAGAAAAATCTCTCATTAAAATGGATAGATATGATGGTAAATTTGTGCATAATGGTTAAATTGTGATAATGCATGACTTGATTCAATAAATGGGAAAAGAAATAGTTAGAGAACAATCAAAGTGGCCTCAGAAATGGAGTAGGTTGTGGTTTTATAAGGACATTGTTTGCGTTTTGGAGAAGAATACGGTACGTAAGAATCATTTACCTGTGCCTTTCCATCTCTTTCATTACATCATTAGTTGAATTTGTAGTGTATATAATGATTCTTAAGCCTTATTAATAAGAACCAAATCAGAAATATTATAATTTGTAACTTCTAAGTTTTGTGGTTCCTTGCTTTTGGCTTTAAAGTAAAATGATGAAATTGAAGCCATGATGTTGGACATGCCAGAAGATTAAGAAGTGCAATGGAATCCAAAGGTGTTTGGAAAAATGAAAAACCTACAGATGATTCTTATAAAAAAGAATCCTAGCTTTTTAAGAATCCCTAAAGATCTCCCAAATTGATTAAGAGTGCTGGAATGGTGGAGACATCCGGTAGCTTCATTACCATCTAATTTTCATTATAAGAATCTTGTCATACTCGACTTGTCATACAGTTGCTTTAAATGTGACAAACCTCTTCAGGTATGTGCAATTAATTATAAGTGATGGAACATTTATTTACTTTTTGGTTATTAAACACACTACAATTGACTCTTAAAATTATTAATGTATAGTCATTATTTTGCAGAATTCAAAGGTTTTGAGACACTTGATTCTCATAAGTTGTAAGAAAATAAGACGTATACCTGACATGTCTGTTTTCCAGAATTTGACAGAATTGTGTGTTTGTGAATGCACAAATTTGATTAAGATTCATGATTTTGTTGGGTATTTACATAATCTTCAAAGGTTTTGTGCTGAAGGATGTACCAAGCTCAAGATTGGTCCATATATGTGACATAAAGTTAACATCTCTAGAGCATTTTTGTCTTTTGGACTACAGCAGTCTTGTTATGTTTCCAGAAATATTGGCACAAAGCACATTTGATATGCAACAACTTTAGTCAACCCCAAAATCCCATTAGGCTTGGAAATTGCGAAACAACCTCTGAATTATGTGTGTAGCAGTTCAGATTCGCAAGAACAGGCATGCACTATTGATTGCTCGAATGAGCAAGGTAAAATGTCTTTAATCCTTCTTCTCTGTCATTTTTGCTCAGTTTAGTTTTGCTTCTATCAATATTATATGCTTTGGTCTAGGTGAAGCATTTCTAGATCAACAAGCAATGGTTCCAAGTTTTGCTGAGATGGAAAATGTTAAGGTCCAAGAAGAAGCGCGGACATTGATATCAGAAGTTGCAATGGACTATGGAGTTCACTCATCAGAGTATAGACTACACTACAGTACATTGGAGCAAATATGAAAATTGAGTCTGCAACATCCGAGTGGTATAGAGTTGATGAAGTAGAAGCATGTTTGGAAACTAAGAGGAACCAGTTCAGCAAAGCGTTGGCAAAGTCAACCAGGATGAAGAAGATTGCTGCAGAGTGAGAAGGAGAGCAATTCAAGTAGAATTTCTTTGCACCTTGTCTATGATACATGAAAGTAAAATTATTTTCAATTGAAATTGTTGTTGCATTAGGTCTCATTTTCAGTATTTATTATGTTACTATAAGTCACTTGTGAATATACACACATAACTATGGAGTAATTGGGATTTTAGAGACTTGATTTACGTTATTGTGATCTCATTTTCCAATTTAAACAACTATCCTTTTGGACTAGTTCAACATTGATCTAGCCACCTTTCTCAGTTCTCACTTATGCAATTCATGTTTCACACTAGACTCCCTACCCATCACTTTGTTAATTACTTAATTTTATTTAAATAATAACCTTCCATCAGTAAGCTTTCATTACTCTCATTCAGTACACGTGATTACTCAACTCTCTTTGCTCTTCTTTTAGTCATGGTGTTTCCTCCGTCTTCTATGTTTCACCTACCCAATACATGATGAAAAATTAATAATGAATCATGCACAATCATGGCATGTTCATAATAAATAATAACAATTGTAAAAGGATTAGAAAATGTGTACCTGAAGCTGAGATGAAATTCATCTTTATTACCTCAATTGAAATCACGAACATCGAATGAGGGAGATACTACTATCTATCTGGCGGTTAGGGTTTCCTACACAATGTTGTATCATGATAAAATTGTTTAATGAGGCAATAGTTTTATAACCACCAGACGAGAGCAAAGACCCCTTATTTGGGCATCGAGTGAGGGCCCAACCCATCATAGGCACCCTCAAATATAATAAGCCCAAGTAACTAATATCCATCAATTAATATACCATATATTTTATTTGCATAAATTGATATTAAAAATCCAAAATTTAATCCAATAATTAAACAATGTTATTCCACAAAATTCCAACAATCTCACACTTGGATAACATTAGTTTAAGTATTGGAGACAAAAGATTATTAAAACGAAATATCAATTATGTCCAAAGAAATAATGAGCTATTAACAATGCAAAAAATTATATCCGTAGGGACAAACATCATACATGTCAATAACTCACATTTCGCTCAAGTATCTTCCCAAGGTATTTAATACCAAAAACAATATTGGGACAAACACAAACTTAAGCCTAAAGTTATAAAAAGCATAAGCATATTAGACACATTATATATCTCAATTATTTCTCTATCATTATGAGGACATCAAAACTTAGATGATTTCTCTCCTTTCTAAAGAAGCACACCAAGCATGGAGCCAAAATACAAATTAAATCGTTTGATTCTTCTTTGATACTATTGATACTATCCAAGAGTGTCACATGACCTATCACAAAAGGGATGCCTAAAATATCTTAAAGCATCACTTAGGTCTTTCATCAAAGTGACTACTCAAAATATAGTTAGTCTTAGTCAAAATCAATCAACCGATATCATTAACATATAGGACGAATACTGGAGATACTTTTTTTTTAAAATTTGAGGGTTGTTATTGATGTTACTTGATAAAGAAATGTAATTGCAATTTTTGTAGTTTTGCCTTGTACCTTTTTGTTATCGGTTGATAAAGAAATTATTTACTTTTGTTATTGTTAATTCAAGTTATTATCTTTGAATTATTTTACTTATTTATGATATGATTTTGCATCTTTTTGAGATTGAGTTATTATCAAGTTCTTGATTTTTTTGGTTAATTTATATTATTTAATTGTTGATCAAAATAATATAAGTGAGTTAGGTAGTCCATAAAGTGGGCTAAGAAGTCTATATAGTGGGTTGGCTTACCCTATGGACCAAGCTAATTAATTTAAAAGGTAGGTCAAATTGTTAAAATTTAAGGTCCTTGGGCTAATCCTAATCCATAAGGCCATGCAGGCTTTTTAACCATAATGTGGGCCTTTTGGCCCTGCAAGTTTTTTTTTTTTTTGCCTAGCCAACACAAGCCAAGGCTGAGCCATTTTGACGGCTCTACTTCCCTCTTGGTATTATTTCTATGTTCATAATTCTTTATCCAGTTGATTACAGATGACGTGTCACTACTAGAAAAATCAAAATTAGTGGCGAAGTTTTGTGACAAAATATAATACCTCGCTATTAGTGATGACCTTTGTGACGAATTTATAAAATTTGTGACAGACATAAATTTAAGTCAATTTGTGACGGATTGAGTGATGAATATTTTCCCTATCTAAAAAATCCGTCACAGATAGCGTCACTGAATTTATAAATGTATGTTAGTGATGGATAATGTGACAGAATTATTCCCTATCTAATTACTCCGTCACAAAGCTCGTCACAAAATAAATATGAAATATTTAGCGAGACTATTTGTGAAGGATTTTTATCCCTCACAGATTATCCATCACAAAGTCCGTCACAGAATTTTCAAATTATTTTGTGGGATAAATCCCCCCTCTAAATCTTTTGGTCACACATTTTATGACAATCAATTTGAAAATATATTTTATTTAGCTTTATGACTAATTATATATATATTTGAAAATTTTTGTATCTTAAAATTATATAGAAACCATTAATTATTATAATCGTTGACCTTTTTTTACCAAGATATATAATAATATTAGTTAAGATAATATTATAGTTAATTTGTAATATTTTAATTTAATATTTACCACAAAAAGCACATAGAACTATATAACATAAAAATAATAAATGGAAAATAGGAAGCATTTAAAATATAATTAATTGAAGAAATGGTTTATTATTGGTGTTGAAAAAAATTCCAAAAATTAATGGTAAAAATAAGACTTAAATAAAAAAAATCATTTTTTGTCTTTTTCATCATTTCGTGCAATTAGATTTTCAAGTCAACTGATTCTTCTATAAACATAAGTATGAATTAATTAATTTGGAGTTTTAAATTTTGATAATTAAGTAACTAGTAATTTTCTAATAACTATAAGCTCAAATTGAACTAGTAGCTTCAAGTAGTGATTCAATAACTCTTCCTATATAAGTTTAGGCAATGATTCATTCTTCACATGGTTTGATGTCTACTTGTGTCTAGAGCCATCAATTAACCAACCTGCCCTGGCCAAAAAATTCTCATAGGTCGTGTTTTTCTTGCCCTCGCCTGACCCATCGGGCCAGGCCAAATTGGCCTATTTATTTATTTTTCTTAAAATTATACTTATTTTAAAAGAAAAAATAAAACAAATTTTGGGCCAAATAGGCTTGATAGTGTTTAGGCGCTTGATAGTATTTAGGCCAAGAATTTACCAGCCCATTTGGCCCATTAGGTCGGACCAAAATGGATTGATTCTTTTTAGGCCAACCTCTTTACAGCTCGCCTTGACCTGACCTAAACTAATAGACCATTGGGGTGGGCCGTCGAGTTGGGTCAATTTTGACAACTCTACATATTTTAACAAATTTAAAATAGTGTATAAATTATTAAAATTTTGAAAATAACAAATTTAAACAAATTACAAATATAAAAATATTTTTACCCTTATATCACATGGGTACTAAATCTAGTTTAATATTATGTGTATATTTTATGTTATATTCTAAATTATAATGACAAAATAATTAATAAATTAAAAATCTCTTTAATTTTTTTAAATATTTTTATTTCAATTTTGAAATACATAATCTTTATATATTTTTTAAATTTATAAAAAATATTAAAAATGAATATTACCTTTAGCTGAAATTGAACCCATTAGCTGAATAAAATGAAGATTACCTAATATACTCTTAAAAATATACTTTTATAAATAAGTAATCTTCACCAATTATTAATTAACACTGAATAAGTATTTTAATTATAAATAAGTATTTTAATTCAGTATAATTCAGTATAATTTAATAAGCAATCTTCACATATTAATTAACACTGAATAAGTATTTTAATTATAAATTATAAATTATTAAAAATAAACTAATTATACTTATTCAGCTAAACTTATTATATTTAAATTATAAATTATAATAACACTAATATACTTTTATAAATAAGTTTAAATAATTAAATAATAAAATTACATTACCTACTACACACTTACTCTGTTTACAATTTCACTATTTACTCTTCACGTTTCACTTTCATAGACTCACTTTCACCCACCTTCACAAAACCTAGAGTCATACAGCACAACCAGGGCGCGTCACTGCCCGCCACCATCCGCCACCGCCATTGTGAGTTCATGTTTCACCTTAATCGTTATTTGTTTATCTTTTTACCGCAATGGTGGAGAGGAGGAAGAAAAACATGAACTAGCCTCCGTAAGGGTGAAAAAAAGAGGCGAGATTCTTGTCGGAGAGTTGGTATTTGATAATGGTGAGAAGCGGGGTGGGGTTTGAGTCATGGAAGGCCGCCGTGAAGCCCTCTGACCTCATACACGAGGGTTTGAGTGCTGCGACGCAAAAATGAAGGGACAAGTTGTAACGACCCAACTTCATTACAGATTTGTTATACTAAACATTCAACTAATTACTATTATCATATGAAGTATGTATAAAATTTTCACATTTCAATACATGTATATGTACCTACTTTTCTATATAAAATATCCATCATCACATCATAAAAGTGTAATATACAAAATTACAATTTGCATATACGCCGGCACATATAATATCAAACAAAAGATCACCTTACAGAGGACATTCACCACAATCCAAATATAGATACATTACTCCTAAGCTGGTCCCCATAATATATATACATGTAAACTAGAACAAAAGGTCATAGAACAGGGGGATCGTCCAATCTTAGGATCGTCCAATCCCAAGAAAAGAAGGGTCGTCCAATCTTTAATCGTGGCTAGCATGAGAGCCTGTACCATCATTGCTACCTGCTCTCGTGTCAACCACGCGATCATTGCAGTAATACAATACGAACACAAATTGCAAGGGTAAGATTCTTTTAAAGAAAAAGATAGAATATACACAAAATACAATC
Organism: Pueraria montana var. lobata; assembly: GCA_026413185.1. NCBI lineage: Eukaryota > Viridiplantae > Streptophyta > Magnoliopsida > Fabales > Fabaceae > Pueraria > Pueraria montana. The sequence goes on from CM048654.1 coordinate 56,726,702, forward strand.
AACATCATTCACACTAAACATTCAGTTCATGGCATATGTCATTCCATACATCAATATCATTATGAACTATTATGCTGACTCGACTCCATGGAGATTTCAACAATTTTTGGGCGGTCCCCATAAGCCCCATCCCCTACCATAGTCTCCACTTAGACCATTCAAGGAGTCCCTTGAGCTATCATGTGGAGGAAGTGTGGATTTAATCGAATATAGACAAGTGTGGGTATTGGCTTACCTCTGTCAGGTTTGCAAAACCTTCCATCTATAGGAATTCGCCCACTTGTCTATTCTATATGCCCACCATTGGCCACCACAAAATCCTCCAGCACTAGGTTGAGAGCCTAACTAGCACCCTCAACTTACGTGCCTACCCACATGCAATATCATGCACAAACAAATAAATCTGATTGCCACACATTCCCTCTATGTTATAAATTCACAATTTTTCTCAAACTACACTTATGAACCCCTCTGGCAATTCAATAAGCACAAATAAGGCATTATCACACCTCGAGTCATTAATCATAACTCAACATCAACTTTAACCAAAAATGTGAATTTCCTAACATAGTTCTAGAATCAAAGTAGTGGCATATCCAACATCATCATTCGTAACAGGACTAGGTTCTGGTCTTCTGCAAATCACACCCTCAGTATTTTACAACTATCGTGAATGGACGTCAGACTTTACTCAACCTAAGGTACCGCTGGACGTGGTCATTAGACACTGGGTCATTAGAAGTTGGTCACTTGACACTGAGTCATTGGATGTTGGTCTTATACAATGAGGTCATTGGACGCTGGTCTTATACAATGAGGTCATTGAATGCTGGTTTTATACAATGAGGTCATTGGACGCTGGTTTTACTTGTAGTATGGGTTACTGGACGATGGTTTTCTTTGAAAGAGGGGTCTTTTGTAGAGCCCAAAACCTTTCAAAACCCATTACGAACACATGTTTCAAAGATTTTGAAACCATTTTCCAATACATACGATATCATTCCACAACACAACAACATGTTATCACAACAAACTCAGCTCAAATCATTAAAAACATCAAGAAAGCAAAATTATCACATCACAAAACAAGTCTTTAAAACAATCCAAACAGAAACAGAGTTCAAATATACTACTACCAAATCATTTCAAACCAATATGAAGCTTCCCTTACCTAAAGCTCTTGACTCAAACTGTGAAGAAAAGTTGGAAAGGAGAACTTTGAGGTTCTTGAGTGATCTATCCTCAAGTTTTGTTATAGAATCTACTAGGAGACACCTAAATCAACATCAACATAAACTTAAAATCAAGATTTGTCTCATATCTTAAAATCTGACCAAGACCTATTTCTCATGTTCTTGGAAAGAGATGAGAAACTTACTTAGAAATCAAGAATAATAAAGAACTGGACTTACCAACTTAAAATCAACTAAGAAATCTCTAGGAAAGAAGTAATCAAACTTCAAGATGTGGCAGGAATCCAACTTTCACTCACGACAAGGAAGACTTAAGGAAGAAGAAAGATAAGAATGAAGGATAAGAACGTAGGAAATGGAAGATATAGGAAGCTTGGCACGTTTATCAATGATATTTGCATGAAATTTTGCTATTTGTCTCCACTCTTCCTCTTAGGACATCCCCTTCTCTTATTATTTTCTTCTACCACTTACGAAACTCACGTAAAAATCTCGAAAATCTACCAACACATACTCTAATTCCAACAACTCTTGAAAACCTACAAAAAATACCACAGCACATAACACAACGTAGAACTTATGTTAATTATTATATTAATTCAACATGATTTAAATTTAATTTCCTCTTGCATTATTAGTCAAACACTTACTCATACAATTAGGAAAACCCACAACGTTACACAAATGTGTGCCTTTTTTTCTTCTGTGTGCGAATTAGGAACCCCTTTTTGAAACTGAAGCACTGATTTTGTTCTCTTTGTTGCTGTTTGTTCTTCGTTCTTTTTTATTTCTTTGTTAGGTTTTGAAATTTGATTTTGGGTTTTTGGGAGGTGTCGGTGGTGTGTGCCTATCCCGTGCAGCAATTGGAGATATAAGGGATGTGTATGTTTATGAAATTGGGAGAAGTGGTGGTGTGTTGGGCGAGCTACATGCTGGAGTTATAAGGAAAAGTTCACTTTGGGAGGTGGCAGTGTTAGTGTGCTTCAAGTTGGGGAGTCATAAGGCAATTGAATTTATATGCTTTTTTTTTTTTTTTTTTTTATATATAATGAATTTATATGTTTTTAAAAGAAAAGGATGGAAGGTTGGATGATGGGTATTGGGTGGTGGTAGTTTTATTTGTATAATATAATATATGTATGTATTATAAAGTTTGATACTATGGTTGAAATTGAATGTATGGATCATGAGTTGCTGCAATTAAAAGGAACAGGATTATGCAAAGAAAAGAGATATGATTTTGATTCTAATCCTCTTTTGGCTGACGTATTGTTATGGCAATATTTTAATATTGTATCAATTGCATGGTGCAACATAGGTTCGGGGTGCAATTTGGAGTGCTAGATTCTTTGATTTACATTAGCAGGTTTGGTTAGGATATAGTTGTAAATTGAAGCAGTTGTATTTCTGTTGGCTTTTGCTTTTGTAGCTGCTGTCTTAGGAGATGCAATTTTGTAATCTGCTACTTTTCTTTGTTCAAGCACTTCTTGTGCTTAGAACAACTTTTAATATTATTTGCCTCTTAGCTTTAAAAAAAATAATAATGATGGTTGATTAAAAATTGAAATGAAATGGAATTTAGGTGGTATAATGATGTTAGCAATTTAGGGACAATAGAAATAAGAATTAGGTGTAATTTTAACTTTTCTAAATTTTAATTTCAAATTGTTTTATGCATACATTTTATACATGCATTTATTTTTCATTTTTAATTTAGTTTGTTTGAAGCTCAATTAACTAGAACTTTTGTAAAGTCAACACATACCATGTCTCTCTCTCTCTCTCTCTCTCCTGTAATTCTAGTGGCAGTGTGAAAAAGTAATTTAGGATAAAAAAGGCAATAGAGAGAGTGACCCTCTTATTATGTTACCTTTTATTCAAGCTTGAGTGGATTGCTTTATTAGCTTCTCATCCTTTAACTATTAGGAAAAAAAAAGAAAAGCTTCATGAGCCTTATGTCTGCATAATTAGTCCCCAATAAGTGATCAAGGCAAGGTGGGGTTGAGTGTGGGACATAGCTGTGTGATACAATGCTAGGACAACTCTCTTTTTTTCCGGTAGTATATGAGAAATGATACTAGTGGTCCTCAATATTTGATCTTTATATGTTTTGAATCCATTGATTGATTAGGTGTGGGTGTGGCATTTTGGGTGAAGGAGCTCTTTCACTAAATCATAATTGGTCAGACAAAGGAAAAGCAACTGGTGATCGAGAAGGTAATTTTCCATTATAATATTTTTATTTCCTTTTTTCTAGTGATTGAGATACCAAGTAGTATTTACTATAGTTTAATAAGGTTTTTGAATACGTATTTTATCTTGTAATAAGCCTTTTACATGTGTGGAGATCCTATTAAGTTTTTGGTGCAATCTTGATGTTATTTTATCACTAACTTTTTTTTTACTGGTTGATACAAAAGTTAATGTGTCAAGGATATAATTCAATTTTATTGTTTGGCAAGTAGTTACTAGTTTAATACTTATCTTGATTATGTCTTTGTGCAAGGCAACTACTAGTTGGTAAGGCAAGGCAACTAGTGCTTGAAACATGAAAAATGTGGTTTGAAGAATTTGAGGTACAAAGAGGAACAACAATGCTTGGAAAAATAAAGCAAAAACTAATGCTAACAATAGGAATTCCTCTGATGGTTCATTTCATACATGAGGATCAATTCCTACAATCTAAGCATTTTAAGAGGCTAGTAAGTAATAATTATATATACTTTTATATTTGTTAGGAAGAACTAGGCCTGTTCATAGTTTAGTTCAGGAGCAAAAACTGAATTGAAGATGGTTTTGAGGAAAACCAAACTGAACCATTTATTTTTCATTCTGAGCTGAACTGAACTATTTATATAGTTCAGTGAATTGGTTCTTTGTTAAGAAAACTAAACTAAACTGTTACATGCTCAAAATTTTTATTTTTAATTTTCTAAATTGATCTCTGTTGCAAATTTTCTTTTGACAGGATTGCTGAAGGTTCCTACAACATAATAACAGCAAATTTTCTGCTGACAGCATTGCTGCATATTTTTATTTTTAGTTTAGTTTTGAATTAGTTTGGTTCAAAATAGCTTTTTGGACACCCCTAGGAAGAACATTATAAGTTACACTAATTTACATATTTTATTTTCAGAAAAAATCTACACATATGACTCCAACTTGCTGGGAGCTATTTCAAAAGACCCATAAGACTGCTAAGGGTGATACATGGGTGTCCTCTAAGGCACAGATGATTGCTGTAAGTTACTTAATTGTTTCTATGATAATTTATGGAACTAAAGGGTGTAAAAGTCACTACTCTTATTTTAAAAAAGTTATATGTGCTATTGTCTATTTGGCTTCCCATCAATTCTTTTAAATTGTCAAAGTTTATTAAATTTTTTCAACTTAAGCCATTTATGATCATGTAGATAAAACTATGATTTGGCAATAATAATAACCATTTGAATTGTTTTCTGTCTTTAAATTTCTGATTAGGAATAGAATGTTAACCGTTTAGGCAAGGATGTTAAAGATGGGATGTTTAATGTGAAAATTTGTTTGATGGAATGTGATATATTAGGTCATGTTCTAATGTTCTATTGACTATCACATTATTGTAATATTTGACTTTTATTGTTGTGTGATATATGAAGCTGTGTGTTTCCATATTTGTCCTTTTGCTCTATGTGACCATGATTCTGCCACATGAATTTGGAGCACTTTTTAGTTAAATTCTGCCATATCTCCCTAATTATATGGACTGTTAGTGTAAGGGAAACATAATATTGATACCCTTATGCAGAAATTATTTGCTGAATTTGATCATATTGTGTAAAGGTTGACGCTTTGTTTCCTACTTTGGTTTAGCCAACAATGTAGATATTTGGTAGTAATTCTTTATTTTATCTTGTTTCTTTCCCTCAATAGATATCCATATGATGCTGTCCTAAAATGTTCTACATTTGTTAAAATGTCCATGTAAATGTCTTTTTGGTATTTCTCAACTTGATTGTTGTATATGATGTGAATTTTTGTTCTATTTTCCTTCTATTGATTATGTTATGAGATTTGTATATATTGACTGTATATATCTGAATTACGATGGATTGGTTCACACATCCTATTTTGGTTACTTAACATAATGATATCATTTGCATTAATTATACATGATTTGTTAGTCTAATACAAACTTGTTATTTTTTTTTTTTGCAGAATGAGTATGAAAGACGCATTTTAGAGAGAGACTCACAGGACATAGAAAAAATGTTCAATAGTTGTTATTTAGAGATTTTCAATGTTTGACAAAACTTTGAATACTATTTTATTTATTATATTTTATTTTAATTTATTCTAGTTACTTGCAAATTTGCATAGAAAAAATGATCACTTATTGTTACGTTATTGTAAAATAGAAAATAAAAAAATCACTTAATTTATCACTTGAATGTTTGATCTTCATTATAAAAAAAAAAATTAAAAATCACTACTTAATTTGTGAGGGAGTGAATTCGTCACAGGGATAGTATGTCCGTCACAAATAGTGGCGGATTAGGTGTGATGAACAAGTCATTTTCTGTTGCTTGTGACAGACAAAAAGTCTTCACAATTTGTGAGGGATGATTCGTCCGTCACAGCCAACGACAGATTATTTGTGACGAACTTACAAATTCTCACTATCTGTGACGGCCAAAATCCTGCACAATTTGTGAGGGATTTTTGTCCGTCACATTTAGTGAAGGAAAATCATATAAAAGTTGATCATTTACTTTCATAAGTTGTGACGGGATTTTTAAATTATGTGACAGAGTAAACTCCATCATTCTTTGTGACGGGACAAAAGAATTCCTGTCTAAAGTGTTTGTGATGCCGGATTCTGTGAGGACTTTTTGTCCGTCACAATTCCCGTCACTGATTCACTTTGTGACAGATTTTTGTTTATTTGGTGACGGATTATACCCCTCTCTAATATTGATTTTTCTAGTAGTGTGTCTTGTAGTGATGCAATTATTGTTTCCATTGGATCAATCACTTTGTTACTGTGAATAGTGACCTGATGTTGTTCTCATGGTCTTTTGGTGCCACAATTTTGTTGTTTTTGTTATTTGGTATTGTAAATATTGTGACACAAGTGGAAGATGATATTTGACAAGCTCATTTGGGTTGAATTGGTTATGTTTTGCAGTGTTGTAGATGCAACAATTGTCACTTTTGCTTATGGGTTGCTTAATTAGAATGTGTTGAAACTAATAACCTTGTGTGTGCCACCAGAACGCAACTTTTTTGTGTACGATCATTGCCTAGTGTCCTCATAGATGGCTCAAAAACTACTTCCTTAATTTGAACATCATCAGAACATGCAAAGCATTACTCTCTCTCTCTCTCTCTCTCTCTCTCTCTCTCTCTATCTATCTATCTATCTATTGTGAAAAGAAGAAAAAGACGAAGAACATGTGGGAGGAAGGGGGTGTGGTTCATATATGGCAATACCGCAATAAAGGGGAGAAGGAGATAAGGGTATAAGGGAAATTATTTTTTATAATAAAAGGGAAGAGGATAAAAAAAATTAAAACAAAAAAAAAGTGTAAATAGTAATAGCCTTAAATAACAGTCACATTTAATTGAGATTGGGCCAGGCCCAATTACGAGCAGTTTTAATTAATTTTGCTTTAAGTTTCTCCTCGTTTCAACTCACAGATTTCACAAGTCTCTTTTTGAATTTTTTTTCCCAAATTTTTTGAAACCCCTTAATCCTTTAATGGTTATAAACTAACTAGGTCAATCTGATTATTCTTTTTTTTTTTTTGCCTTTGACAGTGACCTTGATTTTGGGGAAATAAGAAAATGAAAAAAAGGGATTGCAGTGGTTGAAGGCATGGCTATAGAGGGAAGCAATACGTATAGGAAGCAACATGAATATATTTTTTTGTACTTTTATTATGTTTTAATCTATATATTTTTCATGTAATTTCATGTTGTTATTATTATTTTTTTTTTGGTATTGGACTAGACACTTATTTTAAATGGGCTCAAGAAGTTTAATATTTTGATTTGGTCTTGATTGTTACTCTCTTTTTTATATTCCCACCCCTCAATTTTCTTTTTGTAAAATCCTTAAACTACCCCAATCCCTTCACCTCTCTCCTCCCCTTTTAAACCCTTTCTCCGTTGCAACCCTTCTGTCGTCGTACCTCCATCCCACCCTCTTCCTTTCTCTTCTTCGCAAGTGAGCTCCCCTTTCCACTACCTGTTTCATCTTTTTTTTTTTTTTTTTTAAATTATAATTTTGGCCCCCCTTTAATTCTTGATATGTGATTTTGGTTCCTTTATTTTTTTTTTTCACGATTTTAGTCCCATATTTTAGAAAATTTGTAACTTTGGTTTGATCGTCAATTGAACCCTAGATTTAACAAATTCATTTATGATATCATCAAAAAATAATTTAATTAATTAAAATGTAAAAGATAAAAGAAATAAACCTATGTAAAATTAAAGATTTGATCAAAATTATGAATTTTCTAAAATGTGGAGACTAAAATCACGGGAAAAAAATAGGAGGACAAAAATTGTGGATCAAGAATTAAAGGAGGACCAAAATTACAATTTAACCTTTTTTTCTATTTTTGTTGATGCTACAAAAACTTGTTTCCATTGTGTATCAAGACAAGATACACAACAAAAACATGTTTTCATTGTGTATCTAGTCTTGATACACAAAGGAAACTTGTTTTCATTTTTTTTTCTATTTTTGTTGATGCTAAAAAACTTGTTTCCATTGTGTATCAAGACAAGATACACACACAAAAAAAAAAAAAAACATTTTTCTCATTGTGTTTCTAGCCTTGATACACAAAGGAAACTTGTTTTCATTTTTTTTCTTCTATTTTTGTTGATGCTACAAAAACTTGTTTCCATTGTGTATCAAGACAAGATACACAAAAAAAAAAAACAAAAAAAAAACATTTTTCTCATTGTGTTTCTAGCTTGATACACAAAGGAAACTTATTTTCATTGTGTACTTTATTTTTTTATTTACTTTTAGGGTTTAATATCTTTTTAGTCCCTAAATTTTTTGGATTTTTACTTTTAATCCCTAAATAAAGATTTTAGCGTTTTTAGTTCATAAATTTGTCCTTTGTTGACAGTTATAGTTCCTACTGTCAAGTAACAATGTTTTTTTTTTTAAATGTCAAGTAATAATGTTAATTGATAATGTGACAACGACGGTGGCATCTTAGTGACTTGTCACGTCATTAAGGAGTCTAATGGGGTAGTCAAGTATAATTTTTTTTTTATAAATTGTATTTTTAATCCCCTGTCAATTTATCTAAGGTTAAATGTTACTTTTGGTCCTTTATGTTTTAGCGTTTTTTCATTTTGATACATTAAGTTTTAAAAGTTTCATTTTGGTCCATTATGTTTTCGAAAGATTCATTTTGATCATTTTTCTCTATTTTCCGTTAAAAACGTTAATATTTCATTAATTTTTAAATTTTGAAATAATTAATTTAAAATAATGGCAGCTAAAAACTGCCACTACATATAAATAATAATTATACTAATTAATTTGAAGATTGTGGCGGCTTTTAGCCGCCTCAATTTTTTATTAAATTTTTGAAAAAATTTAAACGGATGAAAGTCCCCTAGTTTACTTTTTCTACCACTACAAAGTAGCCAAAAGCTAAAACCCAGGAATATCATTTCATCAAACTTCTACCAACTTTTCAAATCCCTTTGAAAGAAAAGTATCAACGCAGAATAAATGTTACACCACCCATTTTGATGTTTCAAATCACCTAAGCCATTAGTGGAGGTTTCTGTGTTTTCCTTATGCTTATCGTTATACTTTGCAGTTTGCAATTAAGCACATAAAAGTACGCTCCCACACTAACATTATTCAATGCACCAACAAAGTTTGAAAAGGAGGTGTAGTGTGTTCTGCGGGTACAAATTCATGCGACCATTTTAATCTAGTTCCATGCATGGGGCTATATGGCAAGCATATTCGTTGCAAATTCATGATAAACACACAAAAGGTTTGACCTTGAAATCGTAAACCAGCACAGTAACTCACCAATTAAGCAACCAATTTAGCCCCAAAAGAAACCCCTTCTCTAAACCTAGAAAACAAAATAAAAAACCTCATTCCAGAAATGGGTACTCGCAAAATGAAAACCACATAGAGCGAACACATGTATTAGAGGAGACAGAAAGGGTCACCATCGTCAGTTTTGTGTTTTGGCTTCTTCACGTCATCGGTGGATCTCAACGGGGACCACAACTGCTTCCTTGGTTCTTTCCAGATCTAAGATCTGTTGCGTCTAGTTCTCTCAATGTCAAAATCACAAACATGTTGTTACGTCCAAATCTCCCAAAGGCGGTCTCAAAGTAATTATAGATCTAAAGATCTATAGATTTGGGTTTGGGGCTGCAAGGGGTTGGGGTGGGACTGCACGGTTTCAATTTGGAGATCTGGAGGAGATGACGATGTTAAATTTCAGTGGTTTATAATTTTTAAAATAAAACAAAGATAATGGCGATTTTTAGCAGCCACTATATTAAATTAATTATTTCAAAATTTAAAAGTTAATGAAACACGAACGTTTTTAACGGAAAATGGAATAAATGACCAAAATGAAACTTTCAAAAACATAAAGGACCGAAATGAAACTTTTAAAACTTCATGTACCAAAACGAAAAAATGCTAAAACATAAAGGGTCAAAAGTAACATTTAGTCTTAATGTAACTTTTTTGTTTGCTCCTCTCCAGAATGATCTTGCTTTTAGGCCCTCCAAGTTCTGGGAAAACCACACTATTGTTGGCCTTGGCGGGAAAACTTGATCCAAAATTAAAGGTTAGAACATTGAAGAGAAATATATTTATTTTGTTTAACATGATTTCGTGTTTTTATCTCTATTTTCTTATCTCAAATCTCTAGCTAATATAGCACGACTTCTTGATCAGTTCTCTGGAAAGGTAACCAGGACCAGTCCTAATATTTTATAAGTCCAGGGCAAAATGATAAATAAAGGCCCTTATGTAACACCGTGATTTTTCTAATCTATGATGAAGTGATTGAAAATAATAACAAGAGATAATTAAATTTAATTTCATGAGAAAATATAATTAATAAACATGTGTGATTTTTTCTGTGTAAGTTTTAGTGGAAAATTTGACTGAAAATAGGACTGTGTTGCACATCGACAATGTAAGAATACACTGCGAAAGTGAGATAATAGTCCAGAAAAGTGAATGATTTAATTATAATTAATCTCTAATAAGTATAATTAGGTCCCTGTGAAATTTATATTTTATTACGTTACTGATGATTAAAATAATAATATTTTAAGGCAGTTAAAAGAGTGTAATTTTTAAAGACTTTTGAGAGTTAGAAAAAAAAATTCAATGTAACCCTCAATTTGTACCTACCATAGTACATGTCTAGCCTTCTTATTTCACACTTCAAGATTTGCAACGATCTGTTCTCTTTGCATGTCAGACAGCCGACAGTAACTAGGTAAATTCAAAAAGAAAATTTAATTTTTTTGACTTACCGTGTGAATGAAAGAAAAATTGTTTCGTGAACCTTGATTATATTGATATCAAGGAAAGTTACGTACGTCTATAAATTGGTTTTCCCTCTTCTTCATTGTGAATCAGCCTTCATTCTCCGTCAGTCAGATTCAATTTCAATTTCCAAAACTTTCTATTTGCAACCCCTTTATCTCTATCTAAAGTCATTTTTCTTCTAGCACCCCTCACCGTTGAGTAATTCTACTTCTCAAAAAGTTCTCCTTCAAAATTTCTAAGTCCCAAGTTTTTATACTATGATCTGTTGTTGGTTCACAGTGGTGGTTTAATATTCGTACTCCAGAAAACTAAAAGTTCTTTCATTCCTCCATCATTCAAAGCTCTTATTTTAGCATCTCTTCGAGGTAAGGAAAATTTACAGTTTTCATGTATTTTTATTGATGTATGGATATGTTATGATGTGTATTGATTTCTAAAAATAATGTTTTGATAATTTGTTTGTGATATAAATTGATTGAATGGAAGTATATAATAGCTGAAAACAAAGTGATTGCTGTCTAGTGTGTTGTTGTCTGAACATGTGTTAGTATTTTTGTAATAACTTTGGCTGTGATAAATGAAATTGGATTTCTTTTGTTGGAGATGAAAATAGACATCCGGGGCTACAGTTTTGGTACAAGAACTGCCTAAAAATATTGAAAATCGAAGGAGTTATGGCCCTCAAAAGTTGAGCGTCCAGTCAGAAAAACGTGACTGAACATAGTATCTTGTTTTGCAATTCTGTATTTCTACAAAAATTGTATTTAAAAACGAGTTATATGGTTAGAAAATAGACATTTCAAGATTTCTAAAGGTGTATGATATGCTTTCTAATTCATTATATTTCTATTTTAAAAGTTTCCTTGAAACTGACCCATGTGCAGTGAAGAAAATCTGTTGTCGAGATTTTTATATGTTTTTGGAAATTTTTGGTTCTCTTCATATAAGATGACTTAGTAATTATTATTTTCTTTCTTGAAAATATATTTCCAACTGGTTACAACATGAAATCAAGTTTTCTACAATATGTTTGAGATGAGTTGAAATTCTAAACATAAAAGTGGACTGTTTTGTATTAAAGACAGTTTTGGCTTTTACTCACTAAAATGATTATTGCTGTTTTTGTAAATCTTTGATTTGCCTATGGTTTTATTCTTTTGAAAATATACTTGTTGGTGTTTTGATTTCAAAACCAGGAGATCATATTGTTATTTTATCTTTTAACTTCCTTTCAAAATCTTTTTAAAGTTTTAAAGATGATTTCTATAATTTCTATTATTTCGAATGTTTTTAAGAGATTTTAGAAAAACTCCAAAGCGTTCTAAACAGTTTTAAAAGTTAAAACTTTTAAGGTTTTGACCAGCGTCCAGTTAACTTTGATGTTTTTTTTAACTTTGAAACCACAGTGGATATGTTGTTGTTGACCACAGTGGATGATAGATGTGGATATATGTTGTTGATCACAATGGATGATGGCTGTGGATATGTTGTTGTCGACCACAGTGGACGATGATTGTGGATATGTTGTTGTGTTGGATTGTGTGTGCATACATAAGTCCACAGTGGATCGTGACTGTGGATACAAGTTGGCACGTAAGTTGAGGGTGGGAGTGTAGCCCTCAACTTAGTGTCGGAAAGATTGGTGGGGTCGAGTACATGGGCCTGGGGGATAGGATGGACGGGCGATTCCACATTGAGGCCAAGATTTCTGCAGATCTTGTGTTGTGGTGAGACACTACCCACATACGCCTATCCTGACAAAGCCACTAATTTATTTCCAAGACCAGTATCGGCGTTTCCCCCAATGGTTGGATTAGACTATGTTAAGGGATTTGACTGTGCTGGCTGCTCGACTAGTGAAAATCTCCATGGAGTCGTGTCTACATATAGTGCATAACTAGGACATATTCCTTGAGGATATGTTGGTGATTTACCTATTGAATTGGATTTTACTGTATGTTGTTATTATTTAACTTTGTGAATATGTTAGTGAAAATCTAATGTTTTATTTGAAATGTATGTTTGTTCTGTAAGCTTATCCTTGTGTTGTTTGTTTGTATGTGTTTGACTATGATGATTGCGATTCTTCGCGGAGAAGACGGTGAACTACCGGCGGATCAAGCTCTTCGCGGCTGAAGTCACAGGAGACCTACTTCATCTATTCCTTATATTTTCTTATATCGTCATAGTTTCTAGCTAAGGGTAATATGTAGTTGTGACCAGCTAGTAGGGAATGGGTAATAATATGTAACTCTTATCTTTTGCTATATGTACTTACTAATGGGTACCTGTGTACTGGTACATACGTAGTACGAACCTTTTGAGATATATCAGACTTTTGGTATGTGATTGTATATGACCATATGACTTGGTACCTATACTTCTGATATATATGTATTTATGTATGGATGAATTTTCAGATGTAGTTATGTATGTGATATATATTTCTTAATGATGAATGTTATGAATGATTAGTGATGTTGCGAAAAAAATTTACACGTATTTTTATAAATAATAAGTTTTTAATTAAATCTTTTCGCAATATAGTAGTTAAGTTGTCTTGTGACGACAGCGAGTTGTTACACCTTATGTTCCTGTCTGGGGTTGCAGGGGTGGTCTTCGTTATAGATGTCTTCCACTTGAAGGTCTTTTGTGGATGTCCGAATCCTTCGGTGCGAGTGACGTGGGGGGGTACCTGCAAAAGGCACTCCAACGCTCAAGTTATGTTTCGGCTCGGAGCATTTAATGTGTGTAATAAATGAAGGTCAAAAGCCCTTTACCTTGAGGGGTGCACCCCTCTTTTATACTTATCTTGTTGGGCCTGGGCTCTGATGGGCCCTGACTATTTCTTAATGACTGATCTATACTAATTAAGGTTGTTTAATTATCTCATAATCTTCAGTTTACCTCAATAATAACTTCTTAATGGGATTAGCAATATCCGAATACTATTCTTAGTATTCGGCCGTAATGATGCCGAGTACTCCTGTGGTGGTGTGCGGTAATATAGCTTAGTTGAGCGTAAGGAGCAAGAGTGTTCGGCCCGATTTAGGCCGAACACCTTCCTGTTGGTGAGGCCTACTCAGATGTTTTGGTGGGGGGTGTTCAGCTATATGAATAGTCAAATACCCTACCAGTATACATGCCCCCAGCCTCGAGTGAACAGATGTGACGAAGAGGCTTTGGGTTGAAGCACACGCCTCGTCCTCGTGTCATTTCAAATTCCATATTTATGGCTTAAAAAATCCGTTGAGGTGAAAGGATCGAAGCGTTGGGCACTTCTGGGCCGTTAGATCTAGATTGATCTAACGGTTACCAGCCTTTGGACCGTTGTGGGCTTGGGCCCTATAAATAGGGTGAGGGATGTCGTCTTTGCATCCTTTATCTACAGTCTCAATTCTTTCTTACTTCGCTCTCGGCCGAATACCCTTGTTTTGCTTTGTCTTTCTCGTCTTAACCAAGGTACGAGAGTTTGGCTTTTGCTTTTTCTTTTTTCAGCATTATGAGTTCGTCTGGTCGTAAGCTTTCTAGGGAAACCGAGGTGGTTAATATCCGATCGTCCACCTCGGTTAGTGGGGAGTCTTGTGAAAAGTCTTCGACTTCTTCGTCTTCGTCTTCTACCTTTTCATCTTCTTCCCATTCGACTTCCCCTTCCCCACCCCCTGTTCGAGAAGGGGTGGGTGAAAACATGGTGTCCCATTAGGCTGGAAGTGATACTTCCAGCCAAAAGCCGAAGCGTAAGCGACGGGTTACCCAGGGGAAGAGAGTGTTCCCGCCGATTACACTGGATGGGTACACATGGGTGAATGGGGAGGTCGGATCTCACTGGTCTCTGTACGATGATAAGCGTAGTGTAGCCAATTTTGTCAACTATGTAGATGTGTGTAGCATCCTTGAGGATGAGTTTTTCCCGATAGCATTGCAATGTTGTAGGCGTGAAACAGATGCCGAATTCATTTTTATGAGGAAGGGTGAGTCCGAAAGGGACTTCTTTTACATGTACGATTGCGTATTCCGTGATTTACATGTAACGGTTCCCTTCGACGACTTTACCATGGGGTGCTTCAGATTTCGAACGTGGCACCCTCCCAACTGCATCCGAATGGGTGGGCCGCGATCCAGGCCTTCCGTGCCCTTTGCTTTTTTAATTTTATAGAGCCTTCGGTGAGTGTGTTCTTGTACTATTTTTGTACTCAGCCTAAGAGTGGATTGTGGGTATCCCTGATAAGGAAACCGAAGAGGCCCCTATTCCAATCTTTTATTTCTTCCTACAAAAATTTCAAAACCGGCGTCTTTAAAGTGATAATTAGGCCGAATAAGGGGGCTAACCACTTCTATGATAGGGGTGGGAAGTCCTTATTTCCTTTTTATTGGGAGAGAACCCCTAGGCGTTATGACAAATTTCTGAAGTCTATGATGACTGAAACGGAACGCGAGGACCTCCTCTTTCTTGAGTCCCTTCCCCAAAAGCTTCCTGCTAGACAGCTCGTGGCTTTATTTAATTCTTCAACTATTGTGGCCGATATGTGTGGTAAGGCCTCGATTCTTTCTTTCCTGTTTCTCTTATACTTGGTTCTCATGAATGACTAAGTGTTTTATGAAGTGTAGGTATTATGGCGGATGCCGATGGTGATGTTCTTTCCTTTTGGAATGCCCGAAAGAACTGGGCTCAGGCTGTTGTGAACACTTCGGGTGTTGCCTCGGTACCCCCTGTAGTGAAACAGCCGACCCCCAGGCCACCTCCGATGGATACCGCCCCCCTCTGGCCGGAGAGAAGAAAAACAAAGAAAAGGATAAGAAGAGGCACCGAAGCCGCGAGGCGTCGGAGGAGGAAAAGGGGAAAAGGGGAAGAAGTTGAAACAACAAACGTTGGACTTTTCAGCTTCAGGCTCCCTAGCCTCCATATCTGCCATGATTGCCGAGGGGTTCTTCTCAAAGGATTTTTGGCCGAAGAAAATGGTTACTTCCAGTGATATTTCAGAGACTGGGAAGAACATTTTGAATACGGCCGATGCTACCTCCAACTGGTCGGCCTACTGTGAGTTTCAAGCTAGGGCTTCAGCCATTGCTTACCATATGATGATGAACCCGCTGAAGGAGGCCAAGAAGCTGAAGAAGAGCTTGAAGGAATCACGAGCTTCTACCCAACAGGCTCTGGATGCCAACGTAGCCTTGGTGGATGAAAACGTTCGTCTGAAGGACGAAGTGGGGCACCTGTCGGCTGAGCTTAATGCTAAGGTTGTGATGGCCGAGAAGGACGCCAAACTTCAGTCTGATGAGATTGAGCGTCTAAAGATGTTATTGGCGCGGGCCGAAGAGGAGAGGGACACTGAACATGCTTTAAAGGAAAACGTCATTTCTTCAGCTCAAGGCAGGATTTATGCCGAACACGAAGCGGGATTTCTGCATGCTGTTCGGCAAATGCTGCATTTTTACGACGTCCAGTGTAACGACCCATCTTCGTTACAGATTTGTTATACTAAAACATTTATTAATTATTATCATATTATATGTACCTACTTTCCTACTGATAACGTACATCATCACATCATAAAAGTGTTAAGTCTGGCTTTACAAAACTTACATATATATATACATACATACAATACCAATATAGTCTTCTTTTAAAGGACATTCATAGCAAGCTAAATATTTATACATATTTCCTAAGCTGGTCCCCATACTATGTACATATATACTAGAACATAATCAGCAGAACAGGAGGATCGTCCAATCTTTAGATCGTCCAATCCAAAGGAACAAAAGGATCGTCCAATCTTCAACCTTGACTATCGTGAGAGCCTGCGCCATCACTATTACCTGCTCCCGTGTCAATACACGATCATTGCAGTAATACGATACAAACACAAATTGCAAGGGTAAGCTTCTTATAAAAAGAATGATAGATTATACACAAAATTTCAATCAATATCATTCACACTAAATATTCAGTTCATTTCATATGTCACTTCATACATCAATATCATCATGCAATATTATGCTGACTCGACTCCATGGAGATTTCAACAAATTTCGGGCGATCCCCATAGGCCCCATCCCCTACCATTAGTCTCTTCTTAGACCATTCAGGGAGTCCCTTGAGCCACCATGTGGAGGAAGTGTGGATTTAATCGAATATAGACAAGTGTTGGTATTGGCTTACCTCTGTCAGGTTTGCAAAACCTTCCACCTAAAGGAATTCGCCCACTTGTCTATTCTATAGGCCCACCGTTGGCCACCACGAAAACCTCCGGCACTAGGTTGAGAGCCTACCTAGCACTCTCAACTTACGTACCTACCCACATGCAATGTCATGTAACAAGCCAAACAATTTTGATACCACATGTTCCCTCTATGTTATAAATTCACCATTTTTCTCAAATCACGCTTATGAACCCAATCTAGCAGTTCAGTAAGCACAAGTAAGGCATTCTCACACCTCGAATCCTTACTCACAACACAACACTAAATTTAACTAAGGGTGAATTTCCTAACATAGTTCTAGAACCAAAGTGGTGGCATATCCAACATTCTCATTCAATATTTCCAAATCTACACTCACAATTATATTACACATCTCAACGAATGTCAATCGCACATTTAAAATAATCATTTATATAAGAAAATGAATATATATCACATTCATAACAAAACTGGGTCCTGGACTCAAAGCTGAACAAAAGCACCAGAGTTGACCAGAGTTGATTGGACGCTGGTCACTGGACGCTGGGTGGGTCATTGGACGCTGGTTGGCTGAGTGGGTCATTGGACGCTGGGTGAGTCATTGGACGTTGGTTGACTGAGTGGGTCATTGGACGCTGGGTGAGTCATTGGACGCTGGTTGACTGAGTGGGTCATTGGACGCTGAGTGAGTTACTGGACGCTGGTTCTGCAGAATCGGACTCTCACAAAATTTTCTACTAAAAGAACATCGAAACAAGAATTTCTGCAGAATCCAGGGCTTCCCAAAGGATCCCAAGCATCCAAAAACATGCCTCAAAGGTTTAGGGACAATTCACAACACTTGCAAGACCATTTCAAATCAAAACAACACATCATGATATTATATTAACTTCAAATTAAATCACAATTTCAATCAACTCATCAAGAACACAAGTACCAAACACCACCAAATCAGTCAAACAAGTTTAAAGCTTCCCTTACCTAAACTTCTTGACTCAAACCGTGAAGAAAACTAGAGAGGAGAACTTTGGATTTCTTGAGTGATCTGTCCTCAAGTTTTGTTACAAAATCAACTAGGAGACACCTAAATCAACATCAAAGTAAACTCAAAAATTAAGATTTCTCTCATCTCTTAAAATCTAACCAAGACCCATTTCTCATGTTCTTGGGAGGAGATGACAAAGATACGTAGAAATCAAAAATAGGAAGGAACTTGACTTACCAACTTAAAATCAGCTAAGAAATCTCTAGGAAAGAAGAAATAAATCTTCAAGTTAAGATAGAAAATAGCTCTCTCACTCACGGTAAGGAAACTTATAGAAAAGAAGGATAAGAATGAATGAGAATGGAAGAAACAGGAAGCTTGACACGTTCATATTAAGAGATTTGCATGAAATTTTGCTAGTAACACCCCTATTTCCTCTAAAAGCACCCCCTTTTCTTATTTTTTTTCTTTTTTTACAACTTACGAAATTTACGTAAAATTCCTAACAACAACCTTACCTTCTAAGCTCGACCGTACATGAAATATTATCAACAACATTATAGCACATAACAAATCAATCTATTTATTAATTCTTTTATATATAATATAGCTTTAAATTTAATTTCCTCTTGTATTATCAATCAAACACTTGATCATACACTTAAAAAAATCACGACATTACAATTCTCCCCAACAAGA
The DNA here is from genome assembly GCA_026413185.1 of Pueraria montana var. lobata. Lineage (NCBI taxonomy): Eukaryota > Viridiplantae > Streptophyta > Magnoliopsida > Fabales > Fabaceae > Pueraria > Pueraria montana. The sequence goes on from CM048654.1 coordinate 56,745,315, forward strand.
AAATTTTCGTCCTCGAAAATTCGCTTACCTGAGAAGAGATAAGGATATTGTTCACGCATTTTATCTTCAAGTTCCCATGTAGCATCACCCGTAGTATCACTCCATATAACTTTAACCAAACTAATAGCTTTACCCCTAAGCTGTTTAGTCTCTTGATCCTCAATCCTGACTGGACGAGTCTCAAGCGTCCAGTCCTCTCGTACTTGTATCACATCTGGCTCAAGGATATGAGTAGGATCAGAAACATATTTCCTCAATTGAGACACATGTAATACATTGTGCAAGTTGGCTAGAGTAGGTGGCAAAGCCATTTCATAAGCCACTGGACCTATGCGTCTAAGGATTTGATAGGGTCCAATAAACTTAGGTGTAAGCTTCTTCGACTTAATTGATCGTCCAATACCCGTAGTTGGTGTAACCTTTAGAAACACATGATCGCCCGCTTCAAACTCAAGTGGCCTTCTACGTTTGTCCGCATAAGATTTCTGTCTACTTTGTGAGGCCTTCATCCTTTCTTGAATTAACTTAATCTTTTTTGTAGTCTGTTGTAACATCTCTGGCCCTACTACCATATTCGTTCCATCTTGGTACCAACAAAGAGGTGTTCTACACCTTCTACCATACAAAGCTTCAAATGGTGTCATACCAATACTAGCATGAAAACTGTTGTTGTAGGTGAATTCTACCAAAGGTAAAACTTCATCCCAACTTCCAAGATGATCCAAAACACATGCCCGCAACAGATCTTCTAGTGATTGGATCGTTCTCTCAGATTGTCCATCAGTCTGTGGGTGATAAGCAAAACTAAATCTTAACTTAGTTCCTAAGGCTTTTTGCAAACTTTGCCAAAATCTTGAAGTAAATCTTGGGTCTCTGTCAGAAATGATACTAGATGGCACTCCATGCAATCTTACTATCTCTCTGATATACAATTGAGTGAACTTCTCCAAAGAATACTTCATGTTAACAGGTAAGAAATGAGCACACTTTGTTAATCTGTCAATTATCACCCATATGGCATCACAACCTCTAGTTGTCCTAGGCAAACTGGATACAAAATCCATGGTAATACTGTCCCATTTCCACTCTGGAATCTCCATTGCTTGCAACAAACCACCAGGCCTCTGATGTTCTACTTTAGCCTTCTGACAAGTTAAACATACTGCTACATATTGTACCACATCTCTCTTCATACCGGACCACCAAAACATCTTCCTCAAATCTTGATACATCTTAGTCATACCGGGATGTAGACTAAGTTTACTTTTATGACCTTCGTCCAATATGAGTCTTTTTAACTCAATGTCTTGTGGTACACAAATTCTACCTTTGAATCTCAAAATTCCATCATCACTCAAACTAAATCTATTGCTTTATCCGTACCCAACAACTCCATTGTTCTACTCAAGCTAGGATCCAATAACTGTTTCTCCTTAATCATTCCCAGAAAATTATTAGTCACAGTTAACATACCACAACTAAGGTGATCGTAGGTCACTTCAACATACAAGTTCAAATCTCTAAACTTCTCCACCAATTCTAACTCTTTCACCATCAAAGTGGACATCTGGACGGTCCTTCTGCTAAGGGCATCAGCTACCACGTTAGCTTTACCCGGATGGTACATCAATTGAAAATCATAATCCTTCAAAAACTCCATCCATCGCCTTTGTCTCATATTGAGTTCCTTCTGATCAAACAAGTATTTTAAACTCTTGTGATCACTAAATACATCGAATTTAGCTCCATAAAGATAATGTCTCCATATTTTCAAGGAAAACACCACTGCTGCTAATTCCAAATCATGAGTGGGATAGTTCCTCTCATAAGTCTTCAACTGTCTTGAGGCATAAGCTACAACTTTCCTTCCTTGCATCAACACACAACCCAATCCTTGATGAGAAGCATCACAATAAACTTCAAAAGGTTCACTAGTATCAGGTATTACAAGGACAGGAGAAGAAGTCAACCTTTGCTTCAATTCTAGAAAACTCTGTTCACAAGCTTCAGTCCATGCAAATGGTTGGTCCTTGCGAGTAAGTTGGGTCAATGGTGTTACTATCTTAGAGAATCCTTCTATGAATCTCCGATAGTATCCAGCTAATCCAACAAAACTTCTAATCTCTGTGGCTGTCTTTGGATGTTCCCATTGCAAAACTGCTTCTACTTTTGAAGGATCCACTGCAATCCCTTCAGCTGAGATCACATGACCCAAGAACTTCACTTCCTCTAGCCAAAACTCACACTTGGAGAGTCTTGCATACAATTGCTTTTCTCTCAAAATCTCCAATACAACTCTTAAATGATCTTCATGCTCTTCACGAGTACGGGAATAGATAAGAATGTCGTCGATGAACACCACAACAAACTTATCCAAGAATGGACGAAAGATCCTATTCATGTAATCCATGAATATAGCAGGAGCATTCGTCACTCCAAAAGGCATGACCACATACTCATAATGTCCATACCGAGTCCGAAAAGCTGTTTTCGGTATATCCTCATCTTTCACCCTTATCTGATGATACCCTGACTTCAAATCAATTTTTGAGAAAATCTTCGCTCCACGCAACTGGTCCATCAAATCATCTATCCTTGGCAAAGGATATTTATTCTTGATAGTGAGCTTATTCAGTTGACGATAGTCAACACATAGTCTAGAACCACCATCTTTCTTCTTGACCAGTAACACAGGTGCTCCCCAAGGAGAAACACTAGGTCTGATCATTTCCTTCTCCAACAAATCTTTAATTTGTTTCTTCAGTTCAGCTAATTCAGCGGGTGCCATCCTATAAGGAGTTATTGACACTGGTCCCACACCTGGAACTAGTTCGATAGCAAACTCAACCTCTCTTTGTGGAGGCAAGCCAGGTACTTCTTCTGGAAAGACTTCAGAAAAATCTCTAACAACTGCTATAGAATTCAAGTCAAGATCACCCTTGACTTCCAAGAAAGAAAAGACCACAAAACACGAAGCTCCTTCCTTCAAAGAAACTTGTGCTTGCTTTGCAGAAATAAATTCAAGATCTTCATGATCAGGGAATACAAGAGTCTTTTGAGCACAATCTATAAGAATACGATTGGAGGACAACCAATCCATTCCTAAGATTATGTCCAAATCCATCAAAGGAAGGCAAATCAAGTTAACCTTGTACTTGCGTCCATTAACTAAAACAGGACACCCCACGCATACTAAAGAAGTCACCACAGGGGTGGCTGTAGGAGTAGAGACATGCAAATCAAACAACAAAGGACATGTAGACAATTTCAATCTTTTCACACAATCATTAGAAATGAAGGAATGTGTAGCTCCAGAATCAAACAAAACAGATAAAGAGTTACCGTCCACTTCACACACACCTTGCACAAGATCATCAGATTTGGACGCTTCCGCTGCGTTCATAGCAAAAACCCTTCCAGCTACCTTAGGCTTCTCAACCTTTTGTGCATTTCTTGCTGGTGCAGCTCTATCATTAACTTGGCAATCTCTTGCTATATGCCCGGGCTTCTGACATTTGAAATAAATCATCTCCTTATAAGTACAATGAGTGCTGTAGTGTGGACCACCACACCTGAAGCATCTAATGCCTTGAGCTCCTGATTGAGCTACAACTAGACTTCCCCGAGGCTGTTGGGGTCTAAGATAAGGTTTCTTCTGAAAACTCCCCTTCCTACTACCTGAGGATCCATCACCATGAGTCCTTATTACTCTATTACCACCCTCTAGGCGTTCCACAGTCTTCGCCTTCTCTACTAATGCAGGAAACTCCCTAATAGCCATAGGGACAATCATCCGCTTCACCTCTTGCTTCAAGCCTTCTTCAAATTTTCTACACCTCCAAGCTTCAGTAGTAGCTTGAGAATAAAAACGAGCTAAGTGTTCAAACTTAGTCGCATATTCATGAACTGTTAGGTTGCCTTGCTCTAACTTCATGAATTCAACTTCCTTGGCATATTTAGCACTATCTGGAAAATACCTCTCCAGAAAGCGCTCCCTGAAATTTCCCCAAGTGAGGGATTCTCCACGTACTTCCATCATCTGTCGAGTTCCATGCCACCAGAACTCTGCTTCATCAGTTAACATATATGTGGCATAAGTAACCTTTCTATCTTCAGGACATGCCATGGCCCTAAAGATCTTCTCCAGCTCCCTAATCCAGTGATCAGCTACATCTGGGTTAGAGTCTCCTTTAAACTGTGGAGGATAATTCTTCCTGAATTCAGCTAGCCCTTGATATTCAGGTGGAATTGCTGCTTGAGCTGCTTGGGCAGCAACTCGAGTGGCCTCAAGTTGTGCCAAAGCTGCTTGATGTTGGTGAACCATGGTGGCACTCTGCTGTTGCATTGCAGCTTCCATCACCTCTATAGCATGGGCCATTTGGGCCATATCAGATGGAGGAGGAGGAACAAGAGGTCTAGGTGGTCTCACCATCCTAACAGAAGACCAAACCAAGTTAGAGAATAACATTGGTTAAAGCCTTCTACTCATCATGTCAATCACACACAGCAAAAACATAATAGACCTATCCCCATAGGTTCATCCAAAAGATACGACCAGCTCTGATACCACTATATTGTAACGACCCATCTTCGTTACAGATTTGTTATACTAAAACATTTATTAATTATTATCATATTATATGTACCTACTTTCCTACTGATAACGTACATCATCACATCATAAAAGTGTTAAGTCTGGCTTTACAAAACTTACATATATATATACATACATACAATACCAATATAGTCTTCTTTTAAAGGACATTCATAGCAAGCTAAATATTTATACATATTTCCTAAGCTGGTCCCCATACTATGTACATATATACTAGAACATAATCAGCAGAACAGGAGGATCGTCCAATCTTTAGATCGTCCAATCCAAAGGAACAAAAGGATCGTCCAATCTTCAACCTTGACTATCGTGAGAGCCTGCGCCATCACTATTACCTGCTCCCGTGTCAATACACGATCATTGCAGTAATACGATACAAACACAAATTGCAAGGGTAAGCTTCTTATAAAAAGAATGATAGATTATACACAAAATTTCAATCAATATCATTCACACTAAATATTCAGTTCATTTCACATGTCACTTCATACATCAATATCATCATGCAATATTATGCTGACTCGACTCCATGGAGATTTCAACAAATTTCGGACGGTCCCCATACGCCCCATCCCCTACCATTAGTCTCTTCTTAGACCATTCAGGGAGTCCCTTGAGCCACCATGTGGAGGAAGTGTGGATTTAATCGAATATAGACAAGTGTTGGTATTGGCTTACCTCTGTCAGGTTTGCAAAACCTTCCATCTATAGGAATTCGCCCACTTGTCTATTCTATAGGCCCACCGTTGACCACCACGAAAACCTCCGGCACTAGGTTGAGAGCCTACCTAGCACTCTCAACTTACGTACCTACCCACATGCAATGTCATGTAACAAGCCAAACAATTTTGATACCACATGTTCCCTCTATGTTATAAATTCACCATTTTTCTCAAATCATGCTTATGAACCCACTCTAGCAGTTCAGTAAGCACAAGTAAGGCATTCTCACACCTCGAATCCTTACTCACAACACAACACTAAATTTAACTAAGGGTGAATTTCCTAACATAGTTCTAGAACCAAAGTGGTGGCATATCCAACATTCTCATTCAATATTTCCAAATCTACACTCACAATTATATTACACATCTCAACGAATGTCAATCGCACATTTAAAATAATCATTTATATAAGAAAATGAATATATATCACATTCATAACAAAACTGGGTCCTGGACTCAAAGCTGAACAAAACCACCAGAGTTGACCAGAGTTGACTGGACGCTGGTCACTGGACGCTGGGTGGGTCATTGGACGCTGGTTGGCTGAGTGGGTCATTGGACGCTGGGTGAGTCATTGGACGCTGGTTGACTGAGTGGGTCATTGGACGCTGAGTGAGTTACTGGACGCTGGTTCTGCAGAATCGGACTCTCACAAAATTTTCTACTAAAAGAACATCGAAACAAGAATTTCTGCAGAATCCAGGGCTTCCCAAAGGATCCCAAGCATCCAAAAACATGCCTCAAAGGTTTAGGGACAATTCACAACACTTGCAAGACCATTTCAAATCAAAACAACACATCATGATATTATATTAACTTCAAATTAAATCACAATTTCAATCAACTCATCAAGAACACAAGTACCAAACACCACCAAATCAGTCAAACAAGTTTAAAGCTTCCCTTACCTAAACTTCTTGACTCAAACCGTGAAGAAAACTAGAGAGGAGAACTTTGGATTTCTTGAGTGATCTGTCCTCAAGTTTTGTTACAAAATCAACTAGGAGACACCTAAATCAACATCAAAGTAAACTCAAAAATTAAGATTTCTCTCATCTCTTAAAATCTAACCAAGACCCATTTCTCATGTTCTTGGGAGGAGATGACAAAGATACGTAGAAATCAAAAATAGGAAGGAACTTGACTTACCAACTTAAAATCAGCTAAGAAATCTCTAGGAAAGAAGAAATAAATCTTCAAGTTAAGGTAGAAAATAGCTCTCTCACTCACGGTAAGGAAACTTATAGAAAAGAAGGATAAGAATGAATGAGAATGGAAGAAACAGGAAGCTTGACACGTTCATATTAAGAGATTTGCATGAAATTTTGCTAGTAACACCCCTATTTCCTCTAAAAGCACCCCCTTTTCTTATTTTTTTTCTTTTTTTACAACTTACGAAATTTACGTAAAATTCCTAACAACAACCTTACCTTCTAAGCTCGACCGTACATGAAATATTATCGACAACATTATAGCACATAACAAATCAATCTATTTATTAATTCTTTTTATATATAATATAGCTTTAAATTTAATTTCCTCTTGTATTATCAATCAAACACTTGATCATACACTTAAAAAAATCACGACATTACATCCAGAATCCTACCACTTTTTATATGGATAAGGATGTCTACCAAGGCCGGATGCTTTCCCTTGATGACATTCCTGAAGATGCGGTTCTTCATAATCCTCTTCAGCAATTGGCTCTAGATGGTGATGGAGGCCTCGGCGGTACTAAGGTAGCTAGAGAGGAAGAGGGGGAGGTCGTGGCCCAAGAGGACCCGGCTGAATGAAATACTTGTATTCTTGGCCGTTATAGCCTTTTTTGTTTTTTGCGAAGAAACTTGTAAATCCCCTTTTTGCGATTAATGAAATATAGTGTTTATCTTTCGGCATTCGCTTCTTAATTTAGACCAACTTACGTATGGCCGATGTGTTTGTAAGATTTTTTTTTTGTGACTCCGAATGGTGCGTCGCTAGCCGAGTAGAAGTACTCAGGAGGGACACCATTTGAAGAGAAACCGAATGGTGCATCCTTAGCCTAGTAGAAGTACTCGGGAGGGACACCATTTTGAAGAGAAACCGAATGGTGCATCCTTAGCCGAGTAGAAGTACTCGGGAGGGAAACCATTTAGAAGAGAAACCGAATGGTGCATCCTTAGTCGAGTAGGAGTACTCGGGAGGGAACCATTTATGGAGAAGTTCCGAATGGTGCATCCTTAGCAGAGTAGGAGTACTCGGGAGGGAACCATTTATGGAGAAGTAATGACTGTAAAAAGAAAAATAATCATAGATAGGTAGGAAAGACAACTTCATTGATTCAATTGAATAGGTGTGCCTCGTTAAAACCCTCTCGGCAAAAACCCTTTCACATTCTTTTAGGGATAAAAAGCCGAGTAAGGAAAAAGAGTATAGCACCCGTTTACATTCTCAACTAAAATAATACTTAAGGTGGGTTGAATTCCATGTTCTTGGCACCACCTTTCCTGAAAGTTCTTCTAGCTTGTATGCTCCATTGTTGAGGGTTTGTCGGATTCTAAATGGGCCATTCCAATTAGCTGCTAGCTTTCCTTCTCGAGTATCTCTCCGTGTATCACCTTGCATCCTTAGGACTAGGTCCCCTTCTTTGAACTCTCTCGGCTTCAGTTTTGAGTTGAACCTCCTGGTCATTCTTTGTCTGCATGCTTCGGTGTTGAGGAGTGCTCGGTCGCGTACTTCTTCGATCAAGTCAAGTTCAAATCTCATGGACTTTTCATTTTCGGACACTTCAAAGTTTTGTCTCCGGAAAGAAGGTTTCCCTACTTCTACCGGAATAATAGCTTCGGTTCCATACACCATTCTGAAGGGTGTTTCCTTGATTGTTGATTGCGGGGTGCATCTGTATGCCTACAAAATTTCAGGTATCTCTTCTGCCCAGGCACCTTTAGCTGCGCCCAATCTCTTTTTTAATTCACTCAAAATGACTTTGTTGGCGGACTCCGCTTACCCGTTTGTCTCTGTGGGTGTTCTACAAAGGTCACCTTGTGTTTTATTCCCAAGTCTTCCAAAAAAGCATTCAACTTTTTGTCCGTAAACTGCAGGCCATTGTCGGTGACGATTACATATGGGATGCCGAAGCGCATGATTATGTTTTTCCATAAAAACTTTTGTACATTTTGGGCCGAAATGGTTGCCAGGGGCTCGGCTTCTATCCATTTTGTGAAGTAATTGATGGCTACTATCAAAAACTTGCATTGCCCTTTAGCTACAGGGAAGGATCCCAAGATATCGGTTCCCCATATAGCGAAAGGCCAAGGTGACGAAATAGCGTGTAGCTCATTGGCCGACTGGTGGATAAGGTTGCCATGCCTTTGGCATTGGTTGCACTTTTTAACATATTCAGCACAGTCAGTTTTGAGGCTTGGCCAATAGTACCCTGCTCTCAGTATGCGAGTGGCCATCGTTTAACCACCCGAATGCGTGTCACAGATTCCTTCATGTAGCTCTTTTGTGACGTATTCGGCCTGATCCTTATCAAGGCATTTAAGTAGAGGTGTGGAGAATCCTCTTCTGTACAACTCCTCGGCAATCAGAACGTACCTTGCTGCACTAGTTTGCAATCTTTTGGCCTTATTTTTATCCTCGGGAAGGGTGCCTTGAGACAAGTATTGCTGGATTTCGATTATCCAAAGGTCATTAGATGTTGAAACCTGCATGCATTCTTCAGCAGTTACACTTGGTTCTGATAACATTTCCTGAATGGATGTTCTCAGTTGCCCGGGTTTCTGAGCACTAGCCAATTTAGCAAGCTGATCAGCTCTATCATTTTGTTCTCGGGCTAAGTGTTTTATTCAAACCTCGTCGAACTCTTGCTTCAGCTGCATGAAGGTATGATAATACTTCAATAGCTGTGGGTCTTTGACCTAAAAAACACCGTTGATCTGTTCGGCCGCGATTTGGGAATCGCTCCAACATTTTACTTTCCGAGCTCCCATCTCTTTTGCTAACCTGAGTCCGGCTAATAAGGTTTCATACTCCGTTTGGTTGTTGGATGCTTTAAACCCTAATCAAATAGACTACTCTAGTCGTATTCAATTTGGTCCCTCCAGTATAACACCTGCTTCGCTTCCTCTTTGATTGGAGGAACCATCCACATGCACAACCCACCACTCGTCCTCAAAGTTCTCAACAGGATGCAGCTCATTGACGAAGTCCGCTAAACATTATGCCTTGATGAGACCTCTCGGCTCATACCATATATCGAATTCTGACAGTTCTATCGACTAAGCCATCATCTGTCCGGCCAGCTCTGGTTTCTTCAATACCTTTGCAATGGGACAATCGGTTTTGACTACCACTCGGTGTCCTTGGAAGTATTGTCTCAGGTGCCTTACAGCGTTGACTAGTGCTAGGGCCGCCTTCTCTATTGTTTGGTATCTGGTCTCAAATTCCTGCAGTACTCGACTGATGAAATACACAGGCACCTGTCCTTCTTCTTGTTCTTGGGCTAACACCGCGCTTACGGCTTCTTGTGATACCGAGATGTACAAAATTAGGTCTTTTTGAGGGTCCGGTTTCTTGAGAATGGACGGTGCCAAAAGGGTCTTCTTCAACTCTTGGAATGCTTCTGCACACTGTTGGTTCCATGCAAAATTTTTAGTTGCCTTTAACAATTGCATGATGGGTTTTGCCTTCTCGGCTATTCTTGGTAGAAATCGTGATAGAGAGGCGATTCTTCCTGTTAGTCTCTGGACTTCCTTCGGGGTTCTTGGGCTTCTCATGGAAATGACGGCCTGACATTTGTTGGGGTTCGCCTCTATGCCTCGGCATGTTAACATGAACCCCAAAAATTTTCCTCCTTGAACGCAGAAGACACACTTTTCGGGGTTCAGGCGCATACTGCGCTTTTTGAGCTCAACAAAGATTTCCTCTAGGTCCCTTGTGTGCATGTCCACCTTGCGAGACTTGACGACCATATCATCGACGTATACTTCAAGGTTTCGTCCGATCTGTCTTTGAAAGACTTTGTCCATTAGCCTTTGGTAAGTGGCTCCCGCATTCTTTAGGCCGAAAGGCATGACTTTATAGTAGTAGTTAGCAGACTTGGTTATGAAAGCTGTCTTGTCTTCGTCATGAGGGTACATTCGAATCTGATTGTACCCTGAGTATGCGTCCAAAAAACTGAGACAAGAGTTCTCGGCTGCCCCATCGACTAGTCGGTCGATGTTTGGTAGCGGATACGCATCCTTTGGGCATGCTTTGTTCAAGTCCGTGTAATCGATACACATCCGCCATTTGTCGTTCGCCTTTTTTACCATGACCACATTGGCTAACTAGGTGGTGTATTTGACTTCCCGGATAAAGCTGGTTGTTATCAACTTAGATATCTCTTATTCCACGGCCATCCGCCTCTCTTCCCCCATTTTTCTCTTCTTCTGGGAAATTGGCCTTGCTTCTCGGCATATTGCCAATTTGTGACAGTGGTACTTGGGGTCAATGCTTGGCATGTCCGAGGCTTTCCAGGCAAAGAGGTCGGCGTTCTGCCTCACGACCCTTTGGATTTGTAGATTATCACTTTCCGACAGGTTGCTGCCGAGATACGTGATCTGGGACTTTGCTTGCCCAATTTGAAATGCGTCAATTTCTTCGTTCGGTTTGAGTCGCTTGTCCTCCTCAGTTCTGGGATCAAGATCCAGGGATTGAGTGATGGGTTCGGCCGCCGAAACCAAGTGTACTGACGTGTACTCTTCTTCTTTTAGCTGAGTAACTTTGAGACTGGCTAGGTAGCACTCCCTAACTGCCTTTTGGTCGGCATGGATTGTAATTTTTGTGCCTCGGCTGGACGGGAACTTCATGGCTAGATGTGGGGTGGATACTATTGCCCCAAGAGCATTCAAGGATGGACGTCCGAGTAGTATGTTGTACGAGGTGTTGACGTGCACTACTATATATCTAACTCTAATAGTCCTGTGCTCCTTTCCCCCGTATCCAAAAATTGTGTCCAACTCTATGCATCCCCTGGTGTTAACCCTTTCGCCTGAGAATCCGACCAGGGGTTCATCATACGGCATGAGCTTCCCCTCTGGTATACCCAATTACTTGAAGGTATTCCAGTATAGGATGTCGGCCGAGCTTCCTTGATCTACCAGAGTTTTTTCTGACTGTGCAGTCTGCTATGTCTATACTGATAACCATGGGGTCATCCTATGCGGGATCGGACCCCTGAAAGTCTGTGTCGGTGAACGTGATGGGCGGCATTTTCAGCTTGCCTGTGATCGCCGTCATATTTGATCTGACTAACCAGAGGTGTTTCTTCCTAGCCTAAGATGTCCTTCCTCCTCCTGCAAATCCACTCGCTATGGTGTTAATGACCTTTCGTTGAGTAGACGGTTTTGCTTCGTGGTGCTCCCGGGACTTGCTTCTTTGCCTTCTAGGCCTTCTGTCATGCTCTTAGCCGTAGTTGAAGTCCCTCTTGTAAGTTCTGCCATCATTCCTGTACTTTGTGGATTGAGGTTCTTCGATTCCGGTGTTGTGAACGAAATCTTTGAGGTGCCCTATCTTAAAGAGATCCTCGATCTTGTCCTTGAGAGCAGCGCACTCTTCGGTAGAATGACTTTTGTTACGATGATACCGGCATTGTTTGCTATAGTCAGCTTTGGGGGGCGTATTGGCCCTCTTGGGCACAGTCAAAATCTCAGCCGCTAAAGCTTGTTTGAGTATCCGGGAACGGCTAGTGTTGAGCGAGGTATAGGCCGGGTACCGGGAGCCTCGATACTCTCGCTCCTTGGGAAACTTCTCTTTGCCTTTCCCATGACTATCTTTTTCATTTTCCTTCCTTCCTGCACTGGTTTCAGCTCGAACTTGGTTCCAGTACTCGGATAACTCCTCCATCTGCATGTATTTTGCTGCTCTTCGGCAGAGATCGTCCATATCATGTGCTAGTTTTTTGCAGAGGCTATTGACAAATGCCCCTGGCTTAAGGGCCATCACCAAATGATGCATGGCTACCACTGGATCAAGGTTACGAATGTTTAAGGCCACTTTACCGAACTTTTCCATGAACGTTCTAAGGGATTCTCTCTTTTCTTGCCGAATATTTACTAATGCGACTGAAGTCAAGTGGTGAGGCCTGCTTGTTGCAAACTGGTTACCGAATTTAGTCGCAAGGGTCTCGAAACTATCGACGGAGTTGGGCAGGACCCGTGTGAACTAGTTAAGAGCTTGTCTCTTTAGAGACGTGGGGAATACTCTGCATAGGATGGCGTCTTCGGCAGTGTAAAGGCTAACTTGGGTGACATAGACATCTATATGCTCATCCGAGTCAATACTACCATCATACCGGTCTAGGCTAAGGCTCTTCCAATTTGGAGGAAGAGGGGTTTCTGTAATTCTGGAAATGAAAGGATGCCTGCAAGGGTGGTGACTGGGTGTTAGTTGCCCTTTGGGAACCAAGATTGGCCGCCGACTCACCCTCATGTTGCTTGTCTGGGGCTTGATCCTCCGATTTCCAAGATTAGTTCAAATTCCTCAGCTTGGTGTTCTCCTGTCGGAGAGCCGATATCTCCAGAGCGTGCTGCCTTCTTATTACCGATATGTCATCTCTCAGTTGTCTTAATTCCGAGGATAAATTCGTTTGGTCTTCCACGTGCCCTATGTTTTCGTCGATGAGATGCTGCCCTTGTACGTGTTGGTGCATGGCTGGTGCCGATGGCTCAGGTATATCCATATGTGCGTGGCTTCGGGTAGTAACCATTCCTTGAGGGGCTGCGAGGTAAGTTTTACCAGGCCCCACGGTGGGCACCAAAATGTTCCTATCTGGGGTTGCAGGGGTGGTTTTCCTTATAGACGTCTTCCACTTGAAGGTCTTTTGTGGATGTCCGAATCCTTCAGTGCGAGTGACGTGGGGGGTACCTGCAAAAGGCACTCCAACGCTCAAGTTAGGTTTCGGCTCGGAGCATTTAATGTGTGTAATAAATGAAGGTCAAAAGTCCTTTACCTTGAGGGGTGCATCCCTCTTTTATACTTATCTTGTTAGGCCTAGGCTCTGATGGGCCCTGACTATTTCTTAATGACTGATCTATACTAATTAAGGTTGTTTAATTATCTCATAATCCTCAGTTTACCTCAATAATAACTTCTTAATGGGATTAGCAATATCCGAATACTATTCTTAGTATTCGGCCGTAATGATGCCGAGTACTCCTGTGGTGGTGTGCGGTAATATAGCTTAGTTGAGCGTAAGGAGCAAGACTGTTTGGCCCGATTTAGGCCGAACACCTTCCTATTGGTGAGGCCTACTCAGATGTTTTGGTGGGGGGTATTTGGCTATATGAATAGTCGAATACCCTACCAGTATACCTTATATATAAACATTTTAAAATATAAACATATGTTAAATGAAATAAACACATAATTTTATTAAAAATTATATATTTTATTACATTAAACGAATAACATAGTTTTAACAAATCTAAAAAGAAAGATGTTTAGTAAGTTACAACAGTATATCTTGGAAATTTGTGGAGATGGAAACAGCTAGCAATTGGTTCATATTCTGTGGATTTAGCATATAATTTGATTATGAATATATGGGATATGAATACACACTGCTGGTGGAAGAAGGCAAGCAAAGAGGGATTTTAGAGTGTGCAGGGTGTGATTGTATTGGGTGTGGGAGAAGTATGGAGACTATATATAAGACACTTGTTTTTTGAGTGTGAGTTTTTTTTCTCATATTTGGCAAAGTTGTTTTGATTGGCTTGGGATTCAGACTTTCAACAGTTTCAGGGATTAATTCCGAATTATGCAGTGGATAAGGAAGGATGGCAGGTAATTTGGTTTTCGGTAATAAGAGCTATTTGGATAGCAAGGAAGCAAAAGGAGATTTCAACAAGAAATTTTTTAGGAGGATCGAGACTTATGTCATGGAAATGGTTACGAGCAAAAAAGAAAGGCTTTACTCAGCCATTGGGTTGCGGGTAGGGGTGGCAAAATAGATGGATCAGATAAATTTTAATCCGGATCAAAATGGATCGGATCAAAACAATCCATTAATCCATTTGGATCCATTAAAAATTTATTTAAAAAATCCGATCCATTTGATAAAAATCCATCCAATCCATCCATTAACAAAATTTTCATGGATGGATATCCAGTCCATCCATAAAAATAATGGTTTTTTTTTAAAATAATTATTTTTGATTTAGAAATAACATATTTTTAAAAATTAAGAACATATTTTAAAATAATAATAGCCTCAGCCGAGGTCGATCAAAAACAGCTCTAGACGATGAAGGCTGAAAGCTGCTCCGACCGATGTTGGCTGAAAAACAAACTTAGTTGATGGCGACCGAAAACCAAACCTAGCTTATAGCGGCCGAAAATAGCCATGATCGACGTCGATCGAATTCATCGCTGACCAACGTCAACCGAAAAATAGTCTGGCTGATGTTGGTCGAAAATAGTCCGAATCGATGTCGGCCAAAAATAGCCCTAACCGATGACAACTGAAAACTTCCCCGCCGAAAACACAAACCTAGCCGAGATCAGCCGAAAATTACCCTGGTCGACATCGGCCGAAAAAACCCTAGTTGAGGTAGGCCAAAAACTACCCTTGTCGACATCGTCTAAAAACTTCTGGCTAATCTCGGCCAACAACGGCTGGAAAAAAAAACCTAGCTAAGGTCGGCCCAAAAAAATTATGGTCGAGGTCGGCGGAAAACTGCCCTAGCCAACGTCGACCGAAAAAAAACTTGGTTGAGGACGGCCAAAAAACAATATCAGTCAAAAAAACGCTGGCCAACATCGGCCAAAAATTATCCTAGCCGACGTCAACCAAAAAAAAAACCAATGGCGGCGGAAACAAAAATCCTAGCTGAGGTTGGCCAAAAAAAATATGGTCGAGGTTGGCCGAAAATTGCCCTGGCCAACGTCGACCGAAAAAAAAGCCTAGTTGAGGTCGGCCAAAAAACAATATCGGCTGAAAAAAAGCTGGCCAAATGCGGCCAAAAATTGCCCTGGCCGATGGCAGCCGAAACAAAAACCCTAGCTGAGGTCGGCAAAAAAATCATGGTCTAGGTTGGCCGAAAATTGCCCTGGCCGACATCAGCCGAAAAAAATCCTGGCAGACAACGGCCGAAAGAAAAACCCTAGTTGAGTTCGGCCGAAAAAATCATGGCCGAGGTCGATCGAAAACTACCTTGGCAGACGTCGGCCAAAAAAAAACTTTGTTGAGGTCGGCCAAAAAATAGTCTCGGCCGATGTCGGCTGAAAAAACGTAGGTCGAGGTAGGCCAAAAATTGCCTTGGTCGACGGCCAAAAAAATCGGCTGAAAAAAAAACCCTAGTTGAGGTCGGCCAAAAAACAATATTGGCCAAAGAAAGCTAGTCAAGGTTGGCAAAAAATTGCCCTGGCCAACATCAGCCGAAAAAAATCCTAGCCGACAGCGGCCGAAACAAAAACCCTAACTAAGGTCGACCGAAAAAATCATGGCCGAGGTCGGCCGAAAACTACCCTGGCCGACGTCGGCCAGAAAAAACTTGGTTGAGGTGGGCCAAAAAATAGTCTCAGCCGATGTTGGCAGAAAAAATGTTGGTCGAGGTCGGCCAAAAATTGCCCTGGCCAACGTTGGCCGAAAAAAATCGGCTGAAAAAAAAACCCTAGTTGAGGTTTGCTGAAAATCAGCCCCGGCCGATGTTAGCCGAAAAAAATCATGGTCAAGGTTGGCCGAATGAAAACCCTGGCCGACGTCGGCCCAAAAGAACCTGGCTGAGGTCGGTCGAAAAATAGCCCCGATTGACATTGGCCGAAAAAAAACCCTGCTCGACATTGGTTGATAATTTTCCAAGTCAACGTCAGTCGAAAAATATATTTTTAAAATAATATTTAAAAATATTTTATAAATAAATTTTAAAATATAAATTTAAGAAAGATTTAAATATGAAAATATTTGTTGGATTAATTTTTATCCATTAGATATTGATTAGAGGATCCATTGGATTTTGAAAAATAGTGGATGGATCA
The DNA here is from genome assembly GCA_026413185.1 of Pueraria montana var. lobata. Lineage (NCBI taxonomy): Eukaryota > Viridiplantae > Streptophyta > Magnoliopsida > Fabales > Fabaceae > Pueraria > Pueraria montana. The sequence goes on from CM048654.1 coordinate 56,761,659, forward strand.
TTAATCATCCATGAAATTAAATGGATGGATGGATCCAATCCGTTTAGTTTTTATTTTTGTAATGGATGGATTGGATGGATTTACTAGTGGATGAATTGGATGGATTAATAATGCAAGAGCAAATTAAATTTAAATTATGTTGAATTAATATAATTAACTTAAGTTCTATGTTTTGTAATGTGTCATAGTGTTATTGTGAGATTTTCGGAACTTTTACGTAAGTTTCGTGAGTTGTAGAAGAAAAAAAAATAAGAGAAGGAGGTGTCCTGATAGGAATGGTAGGGGCAAATAGCAAGATTTCATGCAAATCTCAAATATTAACGTGTCATGCTTCCTGATTCTTCTATTTTCTTTCATTCTTATATTTCTTCCTTTCTAAGTCTCTTTCTTCTTATCTTTCTTCTTCTCTGAGTATCTTCTTTCCATGAATGGAAGTTGGATTCCTACACCATATTGAAGTTTGATTTCTCTTTCCCTAGAGCTTTCTTAGTTGATTCTAAGTTGGTAAGTCTAGTCCCTTCTTATTTCGATGTCTTAGTATCTTTCTCATCTCTTCCAAGAAACATGAGAAATGGGTCTTGGTTAGATTTTAAGAGAGAAGAGAAATCCTGATTTTTGAGTTTATGTTGATATTGATTTAGGTGTCTCCTAGTAGATTCTGTAACAAAACTTGGGGACAGATCACTCAAGAACTTCAAAGTTCTCCTTTCCAACTTTTCTTCATAATTTGAGTCAAGAGCTTTAGGTAAGGGAAGTTTCATATTGGTTTGAAATCATCTGGTAGTAGTATATTTGGAATTCTGTTTCTAGTTGGATTGTTTTAAAGACTTATTTTGTGATGTGGTGATTTTGCTTTCTTGATGTTTTGATGATTTGAGCTGAGTTTGTTGTGATAACATGTCGTTGTACTGTGGAATGATATCGTAAGTATTGGAAATGGTTTCAAAATCTTTGAAACATTTGTTCGTAATGGGTTTTGAAAGGTTCTGGGCTCTGCAGAAGACCCCTCGTTCAAAGAAAACCATTGTCCAGTTACCTATAAGACAAGTAAAACCAGCGTCCAATGACTTCATTACATAAGACCAGCGTCCAATAACCCAGTGTCAAGTGACCAGCGTCCAATGACCCTGTGTCTAATGACTGCATCCAACGGCACCTTAGGTCCAGTGATGTCTGACGTCCAGTCACGATGGTTGTAAAATGCTGAGGTGTGATTTGCAGGAGACCAGAACCTAGTCCTGTTACGAATAAGGATGTTGGATAAACCACCAATCTGGTTCTAGAATTATGTTAGAAATTCACCTTTGGTTTAAGTTGGTGTGGTGTTGTGAGTAAGGATTCAAGGTGTTAGAATACCTTACTTAAGCTTATTGAATTGCTGGACGGGTTCATAAGCATAATCTAAGAAAAATGGTGAATTTATATCATAAAGAGAACTGGTGGCAATCAAAATTATTTGGCTTGTTACATGACATTACATATGGGTAGGCACGTAAGTTGAGGGTGCTAGGTAGGCTCTCAACCTAGTGCCGGAGGTTTTCGTAGTGGCCAACGGTGGGCCTATAGAATAGCCAAGTGGGCGAATTCCTATAGATGTAAGGTTTTGCAAGCCTTACAGAGGTAAGCCAATACCACACTTGTCTATATTCGATTACATCCACACTTCCTCCACAAGGTAGCTCAAGGGACTCCCTGAATGGTCAAAGGTGAGACTATGGTAGGGGATGGGGCCTATGGGGACCGCCCAAAAGTTGTTGAAATCTCCATGGAGTCGAGTCAGCATAATAGTTCAAAATGATATTGATGTATGAAATGACATATGAAATGAACTGAATATTTAGTGTGAATGATGTTGTTTGTATTTTGTGTATATTCTATCTTTCTCTTTAAAAAAAGCTTACCCTTGCAACTTGTGTTTGTATTGTATTACTGCAATGATCGTGTGATTGATACGGGAGCAGGAAGCAGTGATGGTGTAGGCTCTCATGCTAGCCACGATTGAAGATTGGACGACCCTTCTATTCTTGGGATTGGACGATCCTAAGATTGGACGATTCCTCTGTTCTGCGGAATTTAGTTTCTAGTTTACATGTATATATATTATGGGGACCAGCTTAGGAGTAATGTACCTATATTTGAATTGTGGAGAATGTCCTCTGTAAGATGATCTTTTGTTTGACATTATATGTACCTGCGTATATGAAATTGTAATTTTGTATATTACACTTTTATGATGTAATGATGTACATTATATATAGGAAAGTAGGTACATATATATGTATTAAATGTGAAAATTTTCATGGTAGTTTTATATAATAATATTTAGCAAAATATTTTAGTACAACAAATCTGTAACGAAGATAGGTCGTTACATTTTGCATATTTCAAATATTTTCTTAGTAAATATTGTTCAATTGGCCAATTCCATTAAATAAAAGTAAATACATTTAAGATAAAATTGTGACATTAGTTAGATACAAAAAACAAACAAGTAAAAGTTGTCATATTCTTTGACAAACATCTATACCCATTTTAATAGTTAAATAAAAAAAATAAAATTTAAATAAAACATTCGAACTCTCTATTTATCTTGTGCATCGCACGGGTAAAAAACTAGTAAAAAGAAATATAAACATCATTCAAATAAAAGTTGTATACTTTAAATTTAAATATAAATATATAAGAGTCTCTTGACTATAAAAAAAAAAATTAATCACCCAAATGTATTTGTCCTAGTATAGTTACCCATGTGATGGATGAATATAAATATGAATTAGTGCAAGATAAATAGAATATATAATGGTTTAAAAATATAACTTTTTATAATTTCAAATTAAAAAAAAGATGGACGTTTTGATATAAAAAGAAATTTAAAAATATTCAAATAAAAGTTTTATACATTAAATTTAAATATAAATATCTAAGTGTCTCTTAACATAAAAAAATCATTAATTATAAAAAAAATTAAAGACCCAAATGGATTTGTCATAGTATGGTTACCGGTGCGACGAATGAATATAAAAATGGATAAGCGCAAAATAAATAAAATATATAATTGCTTAAAAATATAATTTTTAAACTTTCAAATTAAAAGAATGAAGGATATTTCATTATAAAAAGAAATATAAACATCATTTATATAAAAGATGTATACATTAAAATTAAATATAAATATCTAAGACTCCTTTCACATAAAAAAAACTAATGATTAAACATTCCAATGGATTTGCCCAAGTATGGTTACCTGTATGACAGATGGATATAAAGATGGATTAGCACAACATAAATAGAATATATAATATTTTAAAAAAAATAATCATTTGTAATTTCAAATTAAAAAAAATGAAGGAAGTACATTTTGATATAAAAAGAAATTAAAAAATCATTTATATAAAAGTTGTGCATATTAAATTTAAATATAAATATCTAAGAGTCTCTTAACATAAAAAAAAAAAACCAATGATTATAAAAAAAAATGTTAATCATCCTAATGGGTTTGTCTTAGTGTGGTTACTCGTGTAACAGATGGATATAAAGATAGATTAGCGCAACATAAATATATATAATATATAATTTTATAAAAAATATGATTTATAATACTTCCAAATTAAAAAAAATGAAGGATACTTTGGTATAAAAAAAATACAAACATCATTCATATAAAAGTTTTATACATTAAATTTAAATATGAATATCTAAGAGTCTCTTAACATTAAAAAACCTAGGATTATAAAAAAAAAATTAATCATCCCAATAGATTTGTCCTAGTATGGTTACCCATGTGACAAATGGATATAAAGATTAGGCAACATAAATAGAATATTAATTGTATAAAAATATAATTTTCAAAACTTCCAAATTAAAAAATGAAGGATGTTTTGATATAAAAAAAAATATAAATATCATTCATATAAAAGTTGTATACATTAAATTTAAATATTAATATCTAAGAGTTTCTTAGCATCAAAAAATCAATGATTATATAAAAAATAATCACCAAAATGGATTTGTCCTATCATAGTTACCTGTGCTATGGAAGTATATAAATATGGATTAACGCAACGTAAATAGAATATATAAGATTTTAAAAAATATAATTTTTAAGTCTTTTAATTTAAAAAAAAATGAAGGGTATTTTGACATAAAAAGGAATTTAAACATTATTCATATAAAGTTTTATACATTAAATTTAAATATAAATATCCAAGAGTCTCTTAACATAAAAAAACTAATAATTAGTGTAAAATAAATAAAATATAATTGCTTAAAAATATAATTTTTAAACTTTCAAATTAAAAGAATGAAGGATATTTTATTATAAAAAGAAATATAAACATCATTTATATAAAAGATGTATACATTAAATTTAAATATAAATATCTAAGTCTCTTAAAATAAAAAAAGCCAATGATTATTTAAAAAACAAGTTTAAAAGTTGTATACTTTATAATATGATTTATAATACTTCCAAATTAAAAAAAAAATGAAGGATGTTTTGGTATAAAAAAAATACAAACATCATCCATATAAAAGTTGTATACATTAAGTTTAAATATAAATATCTAAAGTGTCTCTTAACATCAAAAATCAATGATTATAAAAAAAAAAAGAGTTAATTATTCCACTGGATTTGCCCTAGTATAATTACCGTGTGACAAATGAATATAAAAATGGATTACCGCTACATAAATAGAATATTTAATTGTATAAAAATATAATTTTTAATACTTCCATATTAAAAAAATGAAGGATGTTTTGATATAAAAAGAAAAATAAAAGTTGTATACATTAAATTTAAATATAAATATCTAAGATTTTCTTGACATCAAAAAATCAATGATTATAAAAAAAAAATAATCACCCAAATGGATTTGTCCTAGTATGATTAACCGTGCGACAAATGAATATATATATATATATATATATATATATATATATATATATATATATATATGGATCGAATATAAATATAAAGCAATTGTTATAAAATTCATTTTTGTTAATAACTAACCATTTTTTTTTAATTTTATAAACTTTTAAAAAAAATGAAGGTTTTCACTCTGTTGCATCTATCCTCCCATTTTTTTTCTCAAGTAATCTCTTTTAAGTTAAAAAAAATTGTCAAATAATTTCTATTTTATTTTAATTCTTATTTTGAGTTTTAGCTTAAAAATACTTTTAATTCAAAAAAAAAAGTTATGTCAAACATACGTTTTGATGACAAAGAAAAAAAAAAGAAAAATATATATATCCGTAGGTTATAAAAACAACTTTTCTCACTCTTATTTTGTTTTAATCTATTAAAGCTCATCTCACTTTTAAAATTTTTTTATGTTCTTCATGATATTAGACACATTAATAAAAATATTTTTTTTATAATACATAAAAAGAAGATGACAGGAAGAGGCTAATTCAGCGGGAAAAAAAAAGATGACAGGAAGAGAATTTAATAAAAAAATTTGAAATATTTAAAATTTGAATCCAATTAACGAATTAATGCATAGGAGAGAGAAGCCTAAAATGGAAAGATGGAAAACAATAACTGAATAATTAGTGAAAACATTTATACCTATTAAATTAATACTATAAATTAATTATTATAAAATATTTGAGGTAACATATCTTTATATAATTAATAAAAATGATTTATATAATTACTCTTTTAACCTTAGAAAGAGCGGGAAAAGTAAAATTACAAATTTATCAATGACAACTACTTTTATATATATAAAGATATAAAACTTACTAGTTCATATATAAATAAATAAATAAACTTATTCATTTATATACTTGCTTTTGATATTTTTTGTAGCAGGTGTGCTTTGGAGCCTGAAACTTTATTTCATCTGTTAAGGGACTGTGATAACTCGCGGAGGATTTGGAGGAAGTTGAATATGAACCAAGCTCTGCAAGGGTCAGACGCTGATATCAAAGGGTGGATTCGGTCACAGCTAGCTCAACTGGTGTACCAGGGATGCATTGGCATAAGACTTAAGCGTGGAGGGTCTTGTCTGGGGAGGGCAAAAACCCCACGTCCACGAGGGGGAGATCATGAGTGACGACTAGAGGCGGTGAGGGCACAGGCCCAAGACACATCCACGGCACAGGCTGAGCTGTTACAGAAAACATGTTAACTAATTTTAATTTTTCCAAAAAATTGTGAAGTTAATAAAACATATATCGAAAGTTTACTAAGTTTTTAAAGCTTTTGATTGATTAATTTCGAAAGTTGCGTATCATTGCCTCAATTGTAAATATACATTTAAAAGTGAATAAAACAGAATAAATAAAGTAAATTGCTCTAACTATAAAATATACATATATACATGAAATAAAGATTTTCATATCCCAAATATTTTTCGGGATAATAATAATATGTACATTCCCAAAGTGTATACCAAATACATAGGGTAATATAGTACGAAAGCTGAATTTACATACCAAAAATCTGAAACCTAAGTCTACCCATATTCAAATACATAAAAAGGGAAAACCTAATCTTAGAGCAGTCATCTTTAAACCCAATCTGCATGTTAGACCAACCTCCGAACGAAAAGTGACAAAGCTGATGAAGATAACATCTTTATGACATCCATAGATACTGCCACAAGTTCCTAAAAGAAAAAGAAAACAGAGGGTGAACTCTCTGCTTCATCAAGCAGTACATACAGAACGACTTGATAGTCACATACACAATCCTACTAACCACCATAATGTGGTTCTCTAACGGTCTCAACAGAAACCTATTCGTTTCCACAACTATTCTTGTAAATTATTTCACATTGGCCAGCTGCCACTGGAACTTCCAGAACTCAGTGGTCTTACACACATTTTTGAGTTGGATGATTGTTGGGAATGCACCCTTCAGCATGGTACAATGGCGGGTTCTCACCAACTGATGATGTCTCGTATTTTTGTCAGGGTGGCCAAGTCAGCTATGTGATCTATCGTCACAACCCAGTGCCTTACCCTCCAAGAACAACCTGTGTTACGATCATCTCCCAGGTACCAACTGTGGTCATCCATTACTCTAAGGACTGACTCCTCAACACTCTCCTCACAGAGTTTATTTTCTTTCTTCGTCGCCTGTGGGTTTCCCGCTACACATGGTACAGGTGCGGACGAATTGACGCCAAGCTAAAGGTACCACCTCTACGCTCACATATGCATATATAAATAATGATTTTACCTTTATCGCTACATCGTAACGATCTCATCACCCCAGGTGATGCGTCATTCGCAATCCGACTTTGGTTCACAGATAACTCACAGCTGAAATATCCCACGCGACCTTCTTGCCATCTTGCAATTCCAGCAATCTTCCGTACACTCGTATCATCCTTGTATGACTCTCAACTCAACATGATTCACTACGCGTAGACAATTTTATTATGTTTATGTATTTCCTTGCTCTCTCAAAAACTTTACAATTTTATAAATGTTAACTTACCATTTATTCTTCCACACAAAGGTGCTAAATTCTTTCTATGTCCAATGCATAAAACAAAGAGTTCATTAATTAATTTCTATTTAATAAAAATAAAATAAATCTTTTAGCCTAATTAATTGTGCTCACTGTTCAAGTTTCATCTATCTGTTACATAGCAATTTAGCCACAAACACTAGAACATAGTTCTAGTCCTCACAAGTACTCGCAACCGATTCTTGTGAACAACACATCAAACAGACAAACAACTTTATCACAAAGTTCAACCTATAGTCCAAAGGACTGTATCACAAAATCATACAAAACCATACTTTCAAAGATTAAGTATCTAAGATTCCCATCTCTTGGACTTAAACCCAAAACAAAATAGGTCAATGGATATTACATATCCACTACCTTACAAAATCACAATTAATAATTATAATTGCCACAATTCAAAATAACACACATAGTAACAAAATTAACTAAAAAGGCAGATTTCTCTTTGGCAGTACTGAATGTGAGCTCTACTGATACAAACAAATGACATCAGAATTTAAAACCTTTTATATCAAATCGAAGCTCTTGAAATCTATTTTACAGAAAGATATCCCACTTATAAAATCAACATCTAGAAAAATTTTATAAAAATTTTCAAAGTCAGCAGCCCTGAATTTTGAGAGCTCACTGAACATAGCTCAAAGAAATGTAAATTTCTTCCAATTACCAAACTCGTTTTGAGCTGAAATTTTTACAGTAGAAAGGTAACATTTTTATCTTTCTAAAAAGGTAATCCTTGCCCCCAAAATTCTTTCCCTACTGTTCCCAGTAAATTTATTTCTAACAGCCTAAATTTCAGACTCAAAACAAAGCTCAAAAACCCTTACCCTGTTTCTTTTTAAAAAGTTAATTTAGAAATTGACATGATAATTTTTGTAGTTTATATGGTTAAAAAGCTTGTTTTGTCTAGTTTTTAATGGTGCAAAAAAGAAAAAGAAACATTAAGCACACAGGTGGAAATTTGAGAAAAACCGAGACATGTTCCAACAAGACAAGAAAACAGAACCTCCACTTTGTGGGTCACGGATGAACCTCAAAATGAAGTTATCTTACCAAAGTGTTAAAATAAAGTTGTCACATTTTGTGTCTATTTTCATTCAAAGTAAATTTCCTGAAAAACTAACGGTTAGATCTTTAGATATCGTCAAAACAATGGATGTTGTCTAGAGCTGAATGAACCAACAGCCACTGCCACTTTTATTTTTAGGGTGAATCTCACATTGAAAACCTTGTCAAACAATTTTAATAAAATTTGGGCATGGTCTCCTTTGTTTTAGGAGCCTTCCCAATTAATTTAGAGAGTCAAAAACAAAAATAATCAATCCATACACACTCACACAGCCACTGTCAGGAGAATCAAATACCCATTTTTCATCAATTTCAAACTCAAACACCACATAATCAAGCTTAAAGAGGCATTCATGCATGTTGTGGTTGAGACTCCTAACCCTCAACCACATTTCAACAGAAAGTAATTGATTCCACAAAGAGTCCCCCTTACCTTGATTGATGCTTAGCCACGGAAGGAAGAGGAGAGGAAGGGGATGAAGAGAGTTTGATGCTGGAAGGATGGGGGACATGATAGCCTAGCTTGCATACAAGGTTCAGCACACAGCCATGGTTCCTTTTCTTCAATGGGGGGTTTCAGCCAGAGGAGAGAAGACAAGGTAGAGAGGATGTTGGGAGCAACACTAGGCTTGCGTGCAAAGCTTCTAAGTTTTCAACAATGGCCTCCTCCTCCCTTGTAGGGTGCCTTGGCAGGAGAAGAAAAGAGAGAGAAGAGAGCTTGGGAGGAAAGAAGAAGAATGAAGGAAATTGGAAGAAACTTGAAGCTTTGAACGTTTGAGATTGGGATAAATTTGAAATTTTACTATTAACACCTATTTTCCTCTAAAGGCACCCTCTTCTCTTATTATTTTTTTTACAACTCACGGAACTCACGTAAAAATCCCAATAACAACCTTATCCTCTAAGCCCAAGCATACATGAAAATTGATCAACAACACTATAGCACGTAACAAAACAATCTATTTATTAGTTCTTTTATACATATTATAAATTTAAATTTAATTTCCTCTTGCATTATTAATCAAACACTTATATTATTTACTTTCCTTCATTTCTCTTCATCACTCAATTAATTACTAACTATATTTTAATTACTCAAACATATCTTTTCTTATTTAAAAGAAATAAATTCCAATTAAATCATAATTCAATCACACAAATACATATTTATTGAGTTGTAATTTTTTAGGGTGTTACACATGGGGCAGGAACACTATTCAGGTGTTAACCAGATTTTATTATATTATGGATAGCAACAAATTAGTGTATGGCGCATACTTTTATCACATTAGATTTTTTTCGATGTTCTTATGGTGTACAATCTTATGATAAATTTAGTCACGTATTATAATGGAGCCAAACAGAAGCAAGCTATTATAAATAAATTTCTTTTGTTTCCACAAAATAGAAACTACTTTTAACAATAAATTACTAAAACAGGATGTAGTAAGTGAAAGAGTTCTACTTATAACTAGTAACTAATCTAGTTTAAAATGAATCCGATAGACCTATCCATAGATGTTTAGAGTGAAGGAATAAACGTAAAATCTAATCATTCCTATATTCCATAATAGAACCCATTCAAATGCTTTGGTCTTTCCATGATATTTTGAGATTCGCAACACCATCCACAGGAAGGATTTTCGTGTTTGAATTGAATAACTCGCGTTAAGGAATAAACTATAGTGAATCAAATCATAAATTTAACATATTCGGTACCATCAAGAAATAATTAATTAATGAAAATGTAAAAAATAAAATAAATAAAAGTATATAAAATTAAAAAATTAAATTGAAATTATAAAATTTCTAAAGACAAATGCTAATCAGTATTCTTAGGACACTGGTTAAGGAATTGTTATCTCCATTAAGTAAAATTTTCTAAGTATAAAAAGTGTTATTTTCGATACACCTAGTTCTGATAAAAATGTTGGCTTCCAGATGGAACTTTGTCGAAAGATAGTAGGGGAGCCATCTACTATATTAATTTCATCGAAATATGTTGTCGATTAAAATTCTATTGAAAATATTATGTAAGTCATCTATCGTATTAATCTCGTCAAAATATGTTTTCGATTAGAACTTGTCGAAAATAATAATGTTGAAAATCCTATTGTCACTACGGAAGTCTTTTCGACAGAAGTTGATTACATGTGTTGATTTGCTGACGTGTTTGAAGATGGTTTGAAGAATTTCAAATTCAAAAGGAGCAGTTATGACGAAATTCAAAAGAAGCAGTTTGTAGCAGTTATGACGAAAACGAAAACAAGACAAGTGTCACTGTTAGAAATAGGAAGTTATTTAACTGTCTATACACGTGTCAAAAATCTAGAATTTGTCCGTTAGTGTTTGAAATTTATAAATAAGGTTTCTGATAGCCAATTTTCCTTGGATTGAATCACTACCACTCAAATCCTGTCAACACCACGTCGTAAACACAAATGGCTATTGGTTACAAGGTTGCAGTGTATGTATTCATCCCACTTTTAGTGAAATTGCTTTTCATTTAATTTATTTTTCTGCAATTCTCTTCTTCTACCTTTTTTCTCCAAACTCTATCTCTTTCCAATTTTCATTTCTTCTCGAAACTCTACTTTTATCCAATCACCATTTCTCACTACTTATATCGAAAAACCCAAAATATTATATGTTATCACTATGAATACTACCATTGTTATCAAAATCTTGATTGTATTGTTTTCGACTAGTATCTAATGAATTCCTCTCAAGTTGAAAGACAATAATTGTTTGTTCGACGAAAAAGAACTTACAATTGAATTATGGATTCCATGGTCTCACAAACTAAAAATTTATTTGTTAAAAGAATCTAACGGTAAAAGTCTAGTCTTTAGATCAAAATCTTTTCGAAAACAGTTTGACAATTTTCACGATTAATAGGAATTAAAAGGAGAAAGATTTTTATTAGGAGACGGAAAATTGTGCGGTCTATAATTTTTTTTACACTCTCCTATAAATTCTACATTAAATACTAAGCGCAGACCCTTTTCTAAAATGTAAAAACTAAAATTGCAAAACATAAAAAACCAAAATTATGAATCAAAAATTAAAAAAATCAAAATTACGATTTAACCTTTCTTATTTGATATTCTCTTAGCTAGTTGAAATGGAAGAATAGATCTCAAAAACTACTGCGACTCTGCAAGTCTGCAAAGGCAACAAAATACAAACGATGCCCTTAATAACCTCATTGAGGCCTTTACTTGGTGTATCATGCAATCATGACCATGTCATTTTTATTTATTTATTATAAAATAAAGACTTTGGTAAGGTTCTGAAAATATATGCCAAAGTTAATTATAAAATAAGATGTCATACACGGCGGTCTCCTTTTTTTTTTTTCAAATAAACGAGAAAATATTGCGCTAGTTTTTTTTTTTTTTTTCCTAAGCAAAAGATATATTATTAAAATACAATCAAAGCACAAGATGTGCCTCAATTGTGTATCACAATTACAAAGAAATCCGAGAGCAAAAGCTCCCACATATATATCTTAGAATCTGATCACATCTGAATATAAATGACCATGCTAACATAACATATCGTTCTCCAATTTCAACATGATTTCGAGTCACTATCAATTTCAGGAAACAAGTCTCACAAATGAACTCCAAGAAGCCAATTTAAGCCAATCTCCTCTCTAAATATCTCTATCTTGAAATTGGGAGAGGCACGAAAATTTACCCATAAGGCAGCCGTTTCTTCGTCACAGATCACATTTATTTTCTGTTGTAATTGTACAAAATTATCGACCGAGTATGGCAATCCACTCAGTTGTGAGCAACCCTTCATGTATAGCTTCTTAAGCTTCTTCAACTCACCAATGTCATCTGGTAATTGGGTAAGACTTACACAGTCCGAGATGTCAAGACAGCTTAGCTTGTTAAGCCCTTTAACAGAACTTGGCATCCCTACCAAAGCAGAGCAGCAACATAGCCTTAGGACTTCCAAATTCTCCAGTTCTGCAATATCTTGTGGAAGTGCAGAAAGCTTGTGGCAGTTAGTGATACTAAGCTTCTTCAATGGGGTAATCTTACACAGCCCATTAGGCAATTTAACCAGATCACTGCAATAGTCAATGCTCATCTCCACAAGATTTGGCATTGCATCTGAGATTTGGATAGAACCGCTTTCAAAAGCCTGCGTTGTACTACACATATGAAGGGACAATTTTAGCAGGTTCTTCAATATGCACAGCGAAGGGACTGAAACCTTTTCCAATCTGACTCTTTTCAAGTTAGGTAAAGAACCAAGTAGCTTAAAATTGTTTAATTCAGAGCGATGGAAACCATAATTTGTGACTATCAGAGCTTTGAGTTTACTCATCTTCTTTGTGAACCGTGGTAATGAGTATTGGCTAGAGCGAAGATTTAAAATCAGAACCTCAGCTTTGTAAGGTTGCATGTCAAACCAATCTGAATCAAACGTTTCATCTGCAAAAGCATCATATTTGACATCAACAATGGAAGATGAAGTGTGACACAGCGCAAGTGTATTTCTTATTAGTCCCTCCGTTTTCAAAATAATTGTGACTTTAAAAAGTTTTTTCTTTATTCAACTAAGAAGGCATTAGTTACCTTTTCCATCTAACATTGACTGATAAAAAAAAAAATTAGAATGAGAGCACCTTAAATCATTAACAGAGCAAAATGATAATACAGTCAAATGACTTGTTAATCATTGCCTAAAACTTCAAGGGTATATTTGAGAGTAAGGTTTTAGCGGAGAAAGAAAGAGCAAAATTTTCATTTCTAATAAAAATTTCCCAATTTGATGATATTTTAAAATAAAAGAAATAAAATGATAGATAACATAAACCTAATATCTTAATCTTTTGTTTATTTTATTAAACATTACGTCCTAGAAGACAATTTTTTTGTAACTTGGAGTAGCCTTTCTCATTTATGTATGTGCATTCCCTATAATTTGGACAGAGAGAAACATACCAGTTGAAATAGACAATATGCGGGCAGCAACCTTTAGGTGTTTCTGCATTCTGGGGCAGAATGAGAACTTTCGGCCGATGATTCCTTGCTGATTTTGCCCTACCCACCATTCAGGATGAGCATCTCCCGTTAAGTCAATAGTTAGTCTTTCTCTCTGTTCAAATGGTTCCCCTCTGCTTTGATCGATTGCTAGCTCTCTAAGGAGATCATGCAGAATGACGAAGTGGTTATTGTAGTACATGTCTTCATCCTTTGCAACTTTCCTAGACAACGAGGGAAGAACAAAAATGTCAACAAGATGAACAATTTTACTTTTCTGCTCCATATAAATCCATACATTCTTTACTTTTTGAATTTAAACCACTAAATTTATCTCAATTATATCAAGTGCGCGCGACATATATATATGATTATGATTAAATGCCTCATTTTTTTTTTCCACATATTATAGTAAGAAAATGTTGTGGGCGTTTATGATTAAATGACCAACAGCGATGGCAAGTAGTACAGTACAGTACAGTACCTTGTAACTATGAAATTAATGAAATTCCTGTCGGTTAAATTATGGACTATGGCCATTGCGTTGCTACCATCATTATTAAGGTTATGCAGTTCTGCCCACATATCAATGAGGGCAGGAACAGGGATCCTTTGGTCTTCAGGAAATAGCCCCAGATCCTTGAAGCACACCTTTTCGTTGACGGGGAAGGCATCCTCCAACATGTCTAAACTTTGTCGAAGGCGACAAAGCAAATCAGTATTAATGGTTTGACTTTGTAAACGCTGCTGCATATTTTTCCATATCTCAAAAGGCCGCCGACAGAGTGATCCAGCAGTGACCTTAAGCGCCAATGGTGAACCCATACAAAGTCTCACAATCTGCATTAGTAATTTCAGTGATAAGATAAAAAGAAGGCTTGCAGAAGGATGAACTTGACAAACAAACAAATTTCTGTATGTCTCACTAGTGTGAATGATTCTGGAGAAGTAGAAGAGTAAGCAGAACCTGGTCTAAAAGATCTTCTTCAGGCATGTATGAGCTGTTGTTGTCATTTAGTTTAGCATAGTGACTGAAAAGGTCTACTGCTTGATTGTGATCAAGTTGACCCAACTGGAAGGCGATGCCAACTTTTGGCAATGCAACCCTTGAAGTCACCAAGATCTTATAATTAGGTATCCGGATATTAAACGCCTCAACAAGGGCTTCCGACTCTGTGCTAGGCCAAACATCATCCAAGACCAACAATATTGGATTTTCATTTCCCCCCACACTCCGCAGCAGATCTCTCAATTGGATAGTTGCATCGCCATTGCTTTGAAACTCGGGCACCGGACGTCCAAAGCGTTTAAACAGTGTCCCTACAATGGTCTTCAAGTTGGGCTTTTCGGAGACGGTGACAAAGAAGATGTTTACCCCGAACTTGCCTAGTCAAAGCAAAAAAAAAAAAATATATATATATATATATATATATATATAGCTTTCTAAACCAACGAGAATCGGAGACACTATTCCACAATGCATGCCATACGAGTTAGATCAATAAGATGTGTAACAATTTTCATTCCCTTGTTAAGATAAAAATAATTAACGGAACAGAATGAAATAAATAAATTGTATTAATTTTAATTTTCGTTATAGGAATCCAAAGACGTAGAAGGAGAGAGTAATAAGGGAATTGAAGGCAGTTAGTTAGTTACCTTTGATTTGAGGGTCATAACAGATCTTCTTAGCCAGTGTGGTTTTGCCGGATCCACCCAAACCAGTCAAGACAAGGACCGATACATCATCCTTGAGGAGGTTATTTTTTAACTTGTGCAAATGCTCATCCATTCCAATGCATTCTGGTTCTTCGATTGCTCCACATATATTCTCCTCCTTCATAAGCAGAGTCTGGAGACTATTTTCGATTTTGAACCGGATCATCAACAATTCACGTCTAAGCAGAACCGGCTCGACCATAGTCAAGTGTCTCTTCAGAGCTTTATCCTTGGCCTCAAGCCTGCACTGGTAACAAGGGAAGCAGGGAAATCTCCACCAATTATTAATTTTGGAGTACTTGTCAACAAGCTCCTTAGCATCTCGCACAAGAGTCTCCAACCTTTCTGTCTCCTCTGTGGGGCGATCCAACTTCGCGTTCAATTTTTTAATCTTTTCCACTTCAGTAGTCAGACAGTTCAAGGTTTCTTTGACTTCTTCGAGGGTGGAACCGAACTGGTAACCCTTGAGAAAGATTTCAAGAGCCCCTTTCAACACCACCTCCATCCCCACTTCCAAAGCAGCTCCACTGAACGGATCTGCCATAACTAGTCACACCCAGATGGCGAACGGATGCCGGATGCCGGATGCAACTGTCCGTTGTGTGTGTGAATGGGATGAAATGAAAACAAGAATGAGTTGTCTCGGAGAACAGACGAAAATGGGAGGAATATGTACTACCGATAACACACACCAAACCCGCGTTTTTCCGTTGACCATGAATGGGTACCTGTACTTGTCTTTCTTTATTCTCTTCACATCTAAGCATACACTACACTTCCCCGTCTTTTCTCTTTTCCCACCAATACGTGTGTGTTGGGATTACGGTTACAAAGTTAAGTTGAGTTAAATTTGAAAACAAGAATGAGTTGTCTCGGAGAACAGACGAAAATGGGAGGAATATGTACTACCGATAACACACACCAAACCCGCGTTTTTCCGTTGACGATGAATGGGTACCTGTACTTGTCTTTGTTTATTCTCTTCACAGCTAAGCATACACTACACTTCCCCGTCTTTTCTCTTTTCCCACCAAATTACCAATACGTGTGTGTTGGGATTACGGTTACAAAGTTAAGTTGAGTTAAATTTGACTCTATAAATTTAATTTTAGTTAAAAGTAAAAGTTTAATCTAACTTGATTTATGTTTTGATATTTTTATTTTAAAAATATTTTTATTAAAATAAAAATTTATTTGGATGATAACAATGAAAAACACTTTCAAATATATAATTATTAAAATGGGTATGAATTTTATAATGTAAAATTAATATTATTTATTTCATGATATTTTAAGATCACTAATACCAATTTGACTTTAACTCCACCGTAAACCCACTTTGCACATATCCAAGTACACCACCAAAAGCCCATGCCTCCTCTGCCAAGCCATGCTCTACCATTGAAGAGCTCCTCCAACAACCAAAAAACAAAGTTGCCGCACCCAAATCAAACACAAACACCCCCTTCCTCTGCATCCACAGTCGCAAGTTTTAGCACAATATGAATATCTAAATTGCAAGACTCAAATCTCAGTTCTCTTCTAGCCTTTTCCAAAACCCCTTTCCAAATCGTAGGCTCTAATTTCCTGGGGCTCTGATTTGCAGTTATTATGTGGGATTCATAAACTTTGCGGGCATGATTGGGTATCGTGGCAAAAGATTGGAGGCAAGTTTGATCAGCAACAAGTTGAGGACATTGGGATTGGGTGACCATGGCACGGAGGAGAGGTCATATACGGTAAAGGGTAATGGTGTCCTTTACTGGTTGTTGAAATTTAAAGCATGCAAACCATAACCGCTGTGCGTTTCCATCTAAATCATGTTGAACTTAACGGGAAACTAGATTCCCAAACATGTGGGTGTGGCGTTCCACAAAGGGTGAACGACCGTTTAGGACCCCAAACGGAAAACCAAACACACCCTATATCTATATTCTGTCCATTTGCATTGGCGCTGGCTGAGGTGGAGAAGTTGGAAAAATTGTCCACCATGGACAAGTTTTTTTTTATAACCGTTACATTTGAAAATTCTTAAATCAACAACTAATTTTTTTCCTTTTTTTTCTTTTTCTTTTCTCTTTTATCTTCTCTCTTGCTTAGTTTACTTCTAGATTTTAATTCATGTGTTACTCAGGATAAACAAAATATTTAAAAACTTTTATTTAGATTTTATATCATATGTAATGTAATTATTATATTATTGTATTTTTCTCTTCATAATTTTGTAAGAAAATATTCATCTTTATTTATTATTATTATTTTCATATTTTCTATGTTCATTAAATAAAACATTTAATAAATTATTTAAACCACAAAAGAGAAAGCCATAAAAAAGATACATTTAAAATAAAATTATTATAATAAAATTATATAATTTCATCGTAATATTTTACATATTAATGTGAATTCAGGTAAATTATTCATCCCTCTGAATTAAGTAAAAATTTGTGACTTGCATTTTAAAAAAAAAACATTCATCCCTATGTGTTATATTTAATATGTAATTTTTATTTTAATATATATATATATATATATATAAGAAAATTCAAATTTGTTACGAATTATTTATTTAAGTAAGAATGTAATAAATAAAAAATTAATCATTTTCTTAGAAATTAATTTTAGACACTAATTTTACATGGAGAAAATAATAGTGATTATGTTGATTTAATTTGATTTTTGTTATATAATTAAATATATATTAATTATGTAAGATAAATTATAATTTTGATTGGACAAAAATCTTTAGTAAAAAATTTTATCCCCGTGAATTCAATGTAATTTTTCTTACTTTTTTTATAAAAAAATATTCATTCCCATGTGGTATATTTTATATATCTAATCTGGTAACTTAAGTCTAAATTTTTCTTCATACATTCATTAAAAATATGCATCCCTGTTTGTTATTTTTTTTCATACTTTCTATGTTTGTAAAATAAATCATTCAATAAAAATTTTTCAGTTAGGAAAGAGACAACCATAAAAAAATAAATTAAAATTAAAATTATTATAATAAAAATTACAATTTGACGATAATAATTTACATATTAATGTGATTTTAAGAAAATTGTTCATTCCCGTAAATTAAGTGAAAATTTTCTACTTGCTTTTATATATTGGCATATACATATCAATATATAAAAGAAAATAAAATTTTCTCTAGGAAGAAGAAATTTTGAATAATTTATTTAAGTGAGAATATAATAAATATAAATAAATAAATATTTGCTTAAAAATTAATTTTAGACACTAATTTTGTTTGGAGAAAATAATAGTGATTATGTTGATTTAATTTTATTTTGTCATGTAATTAAATATATATTAATTATATAATAGAAATTTTAATTTTGATTGAACGAAAATTTTTAATAAAAAAGTTTATTCCCGTGAATTCAGTGTAAATTTTTCTACTTGTTTTTATATGAAAAAATATGTTTATCCACATGTGTTATAATTTATATATCTAATATGGTAAGTTAAGTCTAAATTCCTCTTCACAGTTTCTTGACAAATGTTCATCTTCATTTGTTATATTTTTTCATACTTGTATGTTTGTAAAATAAATCATTCAATAAATTATTTAGGTTAAGAAAGAGACAACCATAAAAATACATTTAAATTAAAATTATTATACTAAAAATATTATTTCACCATCAAATTTAGATATTAATGTAATTTCAAGTAATTTATTAATCCCGTGAATTAAGTGAGAATTTTCTACTTGCTTTTATAAAACAAAATATTCATTCATATGTGTTATATTTTATATATAATTTTTATTTTAATATATCAGCATGTACATATCAATGTATAAAAGTAAAACAAAGCTTGTCCAGGTAGAAGAAAATCATTAATAATTTATTTAAGTGAGGATATAATAAATAAAAATGAATAATTATTTGTTTTAAAATTAATTTTAGACACTAATTTTGCATATAGAAAATAATAGTAATTATGTTTATTTAATTTTATTTTTGTTATGTAATTAAATATATATTAAACATATAAAAAAAATCATAATTTTGATTAGACAAAAATCTTTAGTAAAAAAGTTTATCCCCATGAATTCAATGTAAAATTTGTCTACTTATTTTAATAAATAAAAGTCTGTCCATATGTGTTATATTTTATATATTTAATATAGTAAGTTAAGTTTAAATTTCTCTTCATAGTTTCTTGAAAAATGATCATCCCCATTTGTGATATTTTTGCTTATATTTTTCATACTTTGTATGTTTGTAAAATAAAATATTCAATAAATTATTTGAGTCAAAAAAGAGACAATCATAAAAATACATTTAAATTAAAATTGTTATAATAAAAAATATTATTTCACCACAATAATTTAGATATTAATGTGATTTCAAGTAATTTGTTCATTCCAGTGAATTAAGTGAAATTTTTATACTTGTTTTTATAAAAAATAAATATTCATCCTTGTGTGTTATTTTTTATATATAATTTTTATTTTAATATATTGACATATACATATCAATGTATAAAAGAAAATAATTTTTTTTCCAGATAGAAGAAATTTTGAATTATTTATTTAAGTGACATGATAATAAATAAAAATGAATAATTATTTACTTAAAAATTAATTTTAGACACTAATTTTGTGTGGAGAAATAACAGTGATTATATTGATTTAATTTGATTTTTGTATGTAATTAAATATATATTAATTATGAATAAAAATTTTAATTTTGATTGGACAAAATTCTTTAGTAAAAAAGGTTTATCCCCATGAATTAATTGTAAATTTTTCTACTTGTTTTTTTAAAAAATAAAAATAAAAATGTCCATCCTCATGTGTTATCTTACGTTCCCGTGAATTTAGCATAAATTTTTCTACTTATTTTTATATATAAAAAAAAAGTTGATTCCCGTGAGTTATATTTGATATATCTAATATGGTAAGTTAAGTTTGAATTTAAAAACATGTGTTGGTAGATTTTCGAGATTTTTATGTGAGTTTCATAAGTGGTAGAAGAAAATAATAGAAGGGGGTGTCCTTAGAGGAAGAGTGGAGACAAATAGCAAAATTTCATGCAAATCTCATTGATAAACATGCCAAGTTTCCTATATCTTCAATTTCCTACGTTCTTATCCTTCATTCTTATCTTTCTTCTTCCTTAAGTCTTCCTTGCCGTGAGTGAGAGTTGGATTCCTGCCACATCTTGAAGTTTGATTACTTCTTTCCTAGAGATTTCTTAGTTGATTTTAAGTTGGTAAGTCTAGTTCTTCATTATTCTTGATTTCTACGTAACTTTCTCATCTCTTTCCAAGAACATGAGAAATAGGTCTTGGTCAGATTTTAAGAGATGAGAGAAATCTTGATTTTAAGTTTATGTTGATGTTGATTTAGGTGTCTCGTAGTAGATTTTGTAACAAAACTTAAGGACAGATCACTCAAAAACCTCAAAGTTCTCCTTTCCAACTTTTCTTCACAGTTTGAGTCAAGAGCTTTAGGTAAGGAAAGCTTCATATTGTTTTGAAATGATTTGGTAGTAGTATATTTGAATTCTATTTCTGTTTGGATTGTTTTAAAGACTTGTTTTGTGATGTGATAATTTTGTTTTCTTGATGTTTTTAATTATTTGAGCTGAGTTTGTTGTGATAACATGTTGTTGTGCTGTGGAATGATATTGTATGTATTGGAAAATGGTTTCAAAATCTTTGAAACATGTGTTCGTAATGGGTTTTGAAAGGTTCTGGGCTCTACAGAAGACCCCTCGTTCAAAGAAAACCATCGTCCAGTTACCTATACTATAAGTAAAACCAGCATCCAATGACCTCATTGTATAAGACCAACGTCCAATGACTAAGTGTCAAGTGACCAACGTCTAATGACCCAGTGTCTAATGACCGCGTCCAGCGGTACCTTTGGTCCAGTAAAGTCTGACGTCCAGTCACGATGATTGTAAAATGCTGAGGGTGTGATTTGCAGAAGACCAGAACCTAGTCTTGTTACAAATGATGATGTTGGATATGCCACTACTTTGATTCTAGAACTATGTTAGGAAATTCACATTTTTGGTTAAAGTTGATGTTGAGTTATGAGTAATGACTCGAGGTGTGAGAATGCCTTACTTGTGCTTACTGAACTGCCAGAGGGGTTCATAAGCATAGTTTGAGAAAAAAAAATGGTGAATTTATAACATAGAGGGAATGTGTGGCAATCAGATTTGTTTGGTTTATTCATGATATTGCATGTGGGTAGGCACGTAAGTTGAGGGTGCTAGTTAGGCTCTCAACCTAGTGCTGGAGGATTTCATGGTGGCCAATGGTGGGCATATAGAATAGACAAGTGGACGAATTCCTATAGATGAAAGGTTTTGCAAACCTTACAAAGGTAAGCCAATACCCACACTTGTCTATATTTGATTAAATCCACACTTCCTCCACGTGGTAGGTCAAGGGACTCCCTGAATGGTCAAAGGTGAGACTATGGTAGGGGATGGGGCCTATAAGGACCGCTCAAAAGTTGTAGAAATCTCCATAGAGTCGAGTCAGCACGACATTGCATAATGAAATTGTATATGAGATTGATGTATGATGTTATCTGATTTACTATTATTGATTTATTCTAGTTTTCCTTTAAGTAAATCTTATACCTTTATATATCTATGATCGTTTTATAAATAAGCATACCCTTACAATATTTGTGTTTGTATTGTATTACTGCAATGATCGTGTGGTTGACATTGGAGCAGGTAGCAGTGATGGTACAGGCTCTCATGCTAGCCACAATTGAAGATTGGACGGCCCTTCTATTCTTTGGATTGGATGATCCTAAGATTGGACGATCCCCCTGTTCTACGAAATTTTGTTTTAGTTTACATGTATATATATTATGGGGACCAGCTTAGGAGTAATGTATCTATGTTTGGATTGTGGAGAATGTTCTCTGTAAGGTGATCTTTTGGTTTGACATTATATGTACCTGCGTATATGCAATTTGTAATTTTGTATATTACACTTTTATGATGTGATGATGGATATTTTATATAAAAAGGTAGGTACATATACATGTATTGAAATGTGAAAAATTTATACGTACTTCATATGATAATATCAATTAGTTGAATGTTTAGTATAACAAATCTGTAACGAAGTTGGGCCGTTACATCTATTTTCATGATTGGTTAAATCACATCAGAAACTAAAAAATTTCAAAATAAACATACTCATACACTTTGTTTACCCCGTATTGTTATATTAGAGAGATTTTTTATTTTTATTTTTTGTCACACTCTTTGGCAATTATCTATGCCTATTTTTAAACTTAGGCAAATCATACTTCTATAGCAAAGGTTAAATATTACACTTCAATTTTATTATGTATTAATCCTGTTGTGGTTTTGCATATTTCAAACAAATTCTTAGTAAATGTTACTTAATTGTTCATTTCCATTAAACAAAGACAATAACATTCAAGATAAAATTGTGGTGTTAGTTGGATACAAAAAATAAAATTAAAGTAAAATTTGTCACAATCTTTGACAATTGTCTATGCCTATTTTCACACTTGGACAAATCACATTGGATGAATAACACGAGTTAAATAATATGCTTGATATATTAATCCTATTGTGATTTTGCATATTTCAAACGTATTCTTAGTCAACGTTGTTTAATAGTTCATTTTCATTAAATAAAGACAATCACATTTAAGATAAAATTGTGGCGTTAATTGGATACAAAAAATAAAATTCAAGTAAAATTTATCACACTATTTGACAATTGTTTATGCCTATTATCACACTTTGGTAATCACATTGAGTGAATAACACATGTTAAAAAAACAATTAGATTTTATTATGTATGTTTATGCACATGTTAAATACTATAATTACTGTATTAATTCTATGGTGGTTTTGTGTAACGTTGTGGTTTTCCTAATTGTATGATTAAGGGTTTGATTAATAATGCAAGAGCAAATTAAATTTAAATTATGTTGAATTAATATAATAATTAACTTAAGTTCTATGTTTTGTAATGTGCCATAGTGTTATTGTGAGATTTTCGGAACTTTTACGTAAGTTCCGTGAGTTGTAGAAGAAGAAAAAATAAGAGAAGGAGGTGTCCTGATTGGAATGGTAGGGGCAAATAGCAAGATTTCATGCAAATCTCAAATATTAACGTGTCATGCTTCCTGATTCTTCTATTTTCTTTCGTTCTTATATTTCTTCCTTTCTAAGTCTCTTTCTTCTTATCTTTCTTCTTCTCTGAGTATCTTCTTTCCATGAATGGAAGTTGGATTCCTACACCATATTGAAGTTTGATTTCTCTTTCCCTAGAGCTTTCTTAGTTGATTCTAAGTTGGTAAGTCCAGTCCCTTCTTATTTCGATGTCTTAGTATCTTTCTCATCTCTTCCAAGAAACATGAGAAATGGGTCTTGGTTAGATTTTAAGAGAGAAGAGAAATCCTGATTTTTGAGTTTATGTTGATATTGATTTAGGTGTCTCCTAGTAGATTCTGTAACAAAACTTGGGGACAAATCACTCAAGAACTTCAAAGTTCTCCTTTCCAACTTTTCTTCATAATTTGAGTCAAGAGCTTTAGATAAGGGAAGTTTCATATTGGTTTGAAATCATCTGGTAGTAGTATATTTGGAATTCTGTTTCTGGTTGGATTGTTTTAAAGACTTGTTTTGTGATGTGGTGATTTTGCTTTCTTGATGTTTTGATGATTTGAGCTGAGTTTGTTGTGATAACATGTCGTTGTGCTGTGGAATGATATCGTAAGTATTGGAAATGGTTTCAAAATCTTTGAAACATCTGTTCGTAATGGGTTTTGAAAGGTTCTGGGCTCTGCAGAAGACCCCTCGTTCAAAGAAAACCATTGTCCAGTTACCTATAAGACAAGTAAAACCAGCGTCCAATGACTTCATTGCATAAGACCAGCGTCCAATAACCCAGTGTCAAGTGACCAGCGTCCAATGACCCTGTGTCTAATGACTGCATCCAACGGCACCTTAGGTCCAGTGAAGTCTGACGTCCAGTCACGATGGTTGTAAAATGCTGAGGGTGTGATTTGCAGGAGACCAGAACCTAGTCCTGTTACGAATGAGGATGTTGGATAAACCACCAATCTGGTTCTAGAATTATGTTAGAAATTCACCTTTGGTTTAAGTTGGTGTGGTGTTGTGAGTAAGGATTCAAGGTGTTAGAATACCTTACTTAAGCTTATTGAACTGCTGGACGGGTTCATAAGCATAATCTAAGAAAAATGGTGAATTTATATCATAGAGAGAATTGGTGGCAATCAAAATTGTTTGGCTTGTTACATGACATTGCATATGGGTAGGCACGTAAGTTGAAGGTGCTAGGTAGGCTCTCAACCTAGTGCCAGAGGTTTTCGTGATGGCCAACGGTGGGCCTATAGAATAGCCAAGTGGGCGAATTCCTATAGATGTAAGGTTTTGCAAGCCTTACAGAGGTAAGCCAATACCACACTTGTCTATATTCGATTACATCCACACTTCCTCCACAAGGTAGCTCAAGGGACTCCCTGAATGGTCAAAGGTGAGACTATGGTAGGGGATGGGGCCTATGGGGACTGCCCAAAAGTTGTTGAAATCTCCATGGAGTCGAGTCAGCATAATAGTTCAAAATGATATTGATGTATGAAATGACATATGAAATGAACTGAATGTTTAGTGTGAATGATGTTGTTTGTATTTTGTGTATATTCTATCTTTCTCTTTAAAAGAAGCTTACCCTTGCAACTTGTGTTTGTATTGTATTACTGCAATGATCGTGTGATTGACACGGGAGCAGGAAGCAGTGATGGTGTAGGCTCTCATGCTAGCCACGATTAAAGATTGGACAACCCTTCTATTCTTGGGATTGGACGATTCCTCTGTTCTGCGGAATTTAGTTTCTAGTTTACATGTATATATATTATGGGGACCAGCTTAGGAGTAATGTACCTATATTTGAATTGTGGAGAATGTCCTCTGTAAGATGATCTTTTGTTTGACATTATATGTACCTGCGTATATGAAATTGTAATTTTGTATATTACACTCTTATGATGTAATGATGTACATTATATATAGGAAAGTAGGTACATATATATGTATTAAATGTGAAAAATTTCATGGTAGTTTTATATAATAATATTTAGCAAAATATTTTAGTACAACAAATCTGTAACGAAGATGGGTCGTTACATTTTGCATATTTCAAATATTTTCTTAGTAAATATTGTTCAATTGGCCAATTCCATTAAATAAAAGTAAATACATTTAAGATAAAATTGTGACATTAGTTAGATACAAAAAACAAACAAGTAAAAGTTGTCATATTCTTTGACAAACATCTATACCCATTTTAATAGTTAAATAAAAAAAATAAAATTTAAATAAAACATTCGAACTCTTTATTTATCCTGTGCATCGCACGGGTAAAAAACTAGTAAAAAGAAATATAAACATCATTCAAATAAAAGTTGTATACTTTAAATTTAAATATAAATATATAAGAGTCTCTTGACTATAAAAAAAAAATTAATCACCCAAATGTATTTGTCCTAGTATAGTTACCCATGTGATGGATGAATATAAATATGAATTAGTGCAAGATAAATAGAATATATAATGGTTTAAAAATATAACTTTTTATAATTTCAAATTAAAAAAAAAAGATGGACGTTTTGATATAAAAAGAAATTTAAAAATATTCAAATAAAAGTTGTTTACATTAAATTTAAATATAAATATCTAAGTGTCTCTTAACATAAAAAAATCATTAATTATAAAAAAAATTAAAGACCCAAATGGATTTGCCATAGTATGGTTACCGGTGCGACGAATGAATATAAAAATGGATAAGCGCAAAATAAATAAAATATATAATTGCTTAAAAATATAATTTTTAAACTTTCAAATTAAAAGAATGAAGGATATTTCATTATAAAAAGAAATATAAACATCATTTATATAAAAGATGTATACATTAAAATTAAATATAAATATCTAAGACTCGTTTCACATAAAAAAAAACTAATGATTAAACATTCCAATGGATTTGCCCAAGTATGGTTACCTGTATGACGGATGGATATAAAGATGGATTAGCACAACATAAATAGAATATATAATATTTTAAAAAAAATAATCATTTGTAATTTCAAATTAAAAAAAAAATGAAGGAAGTACATTTTAATATAAAAAGAAATTAAAAAATCATTTATATAAAAGTTGTGCATATTAAATTTAAATATAAATATCTAAGAGTCTCTTAACATAAAAAAAACCAATGATTATAAAAAAAATGTTAATCATCCTAATGGATTTGTCTTAGTTTGGTTACTCGTGTAACAGATGGATATAAAGATAGATTAGCGCAACATAAATATATATAATATATAATTTTATAAAAAATATGATTTATAATACTTCCAAATTAAAAAAAATGAAGGATATTTTGGTATAAAAAAAATACAAACATCATTCATATAAAAGTTTTATACATTAAATTTAAATATGAATATCTAAGAGTCTCTTAACATTAAAAAACCTAGGATTATAAAAAAAAATTAATCATCCCAATAGATTTGTCCTAGTATGGTTACCCATGTGACAAATGGATATAAAGATGGATTAGGCAACATAAATAGAATATTAATTGTATAAAAATATAATTTTTAAAACTTCCAAATTAAAAAATGAAGGATGTTTTGATATAAAAAAAAATATAAATATCATTCATATAAAAGTTGTATACATTAAATTTAAATATTAATATCTAAGAGTTTCTTAGCATCAAAAAACCAATGATTATATAAAAAATAATCACCAAAATGGATTTGTCCTATCATAGTTACCTGTGCTACGGAAGTATATAAATATGGATTAACGCAACGTAAATAGAATATATAAGATTTTAAAAAATATAATTTTTAAGTCTTTTAATTTAAAAAAAAATGAAGGGTATTTTGACATAAAAAGGAATTTAAACATTATTCATATAAAGTTGTATACATTAAATTTAAATATAAATATCCAAGAGTCTCTTAACATAAAAAAAACTAATAATTAGTGTAAAATAAATAAAATATAATTGCTTAAAAATATAATTTTTAAACGTTCAAATTAAAAGAATGAAGGATATTTTGTTATAAAAAGAAATATAAACATCATTTATATAAAAGATGTATACATTAAATTTAAATATAAATATCTAAGTCTCTTAAAATAAAAAAAAGCCAATGATTATTTAAAAAAAAAAGTTTAAAAGTTGTATACTTTATAATATGATTTATAATACTTCCAAATTAAAAAAAAAATGAAGGATGTTTTGGTATAAAAAAAATACAAACATCATCCATATAAAAGTTGTATACATTAAGTTTAAATATAAATATCTAAAGTGTCTCTTAACATCAAAAATCAATGATTATAAAAAAAAGAGTTAATTATTCCACTGGATTTGCCCTAGTATAATTACCGTGTGACAAATGAATATAAAAATGGATTACCGCTACATAAATAGAATATTTAATTGTATAAAAATATAATTTTTAATACTTCCATATTAAAAAAATGAAGGATGTTTTGATATAAAAAGAAATATAAAAGTTGTATACATTAAATTTAAATATAAATATCTAAGATTTTCTTGACATCAAAAAATCAATGATTATAAAAAAAAATAATCACCCAAATGGATTTGTCCTAGTATGATTAACCGTGCGACAAATGAATATATATATGGATCGAATATAAATATAAAGCAATTGTTATAAAATTCATTTTTGTTAATAACTAACCATTTTTTTTAATTTTATAAACTTTTAAAAAAATGAAGGTTTTCACTCTGTTGCATCTATCCTCCCATTTTTTTTCTCAAGTAATCTCTTTTAAGTTAAAAAAAATTGTCAAATAATTTCTATTTTATTTTAATTCTTATTTTGAGTTTTAGCTTAAAAATACTTTTAATTAAAAAAAAAGTTATGTCAAACATACGTTTTGATGACAAAGAAAAAAAAAAGAAAAATATATATATCCGTAGGTTATAAAAACAACTTTTCTCACTCTTATTTTGTTTTAATCTATTAAAGTTCATCTCACTTTTTAAATTTTTTTATGTTCTTCATGATATTAGACACATTAATAAAAATATTTTTTTTATAATACATAAAAAGAAGATGACAGGAAGAGGCTAATTCAGCGGGGGAAAAAAAAGATGACAGGAAGAGAATTTAATAAAAAAATTTGAAATATTTAAAATTTGAATCCAATTAACGAATTAATGCATAGGAGAGAGAAGCCTAAAATGGAAAGATGGAAAACAATAACTGAATAATTAGTGAAAACATTTATACCTATTAAATTAATACTATAAATTAATTATTATAAAATATTTGAGGTAACATATCTTTATATAATTAATAAAAATGATTTATATAATTACTCTTTTAACCTTAGAAAGAGCGGGAAAAGTAAAATTACAAATTTATCCATGACAACTACTTTTATATATATAAAGATATAAAACTTACTAGTTCATATATAAATAAATAAATAAATAAACTTATTCATTTATATACTTGCTTTTGATATTTTTTGTAGCAGGTGTGCTTTGGAGCCTGAAACTTTATTTCATCTGTTAAGGGACTGTGATAACTCGCGGAGGATTTGGAGGAAGTTGAATATGAACCAAGCTCTGCAAGGGTCAGACGCTGATATCAAAGGGTGGATTCGGTCACAGCTAGCTCAATTGGTGTACCAGGGATGCATTGGCATAAGACTTAAGCGTGGAGGGTCTTGTCTGGGGAGGGCAAAAACCCCACGTCCACGAGGGGGAGATCATGAGTGACGGCTAGAGGCGGTGAGGGCACAGGCCCAAGACACATCCACGGCACAGGCTGAGCTGTTACAGAAAACATGTTAACTAATTTTAATTTTTCCAAAAAATTGTGAAGTTAATAAAACATATATCAAAAGTTTACTAAGTTTTTAAAGCTTTTGATTGATTAATTTCGAAAATTGCGTATCATCGCCTCAATTGTAAATATACATTTAAAAGTGAATAAAATAGAATAAATAAAGTAAATTGCTCTGACTATAAAATATACATATATACATGAAATAAAGATTTTCATATCCCAAATATTTTTCGGGATAATAATAATATGTACATTCCCAAAGTGTATACCAAATACATAGGGTAATATAGTACGAAAGCTGAATTTACATACCAAAAATCTGAAACCTAAGTCTACCCATATTCAAATACATAAAAAGGGAAAACCTAATCTTAGAGCAGTCATCTTTAAACCCAATCTGCATGTTAGACCAACCTCCGAACGAAAAGTGACAAAGCTGATGAAGATAACATCTTTATGACATCCATAGATACTGCCACAAGTTCCTAAAAGAAAAAGAAAACAGAGGGTGAACTCTCTGCTTCATCAAGCAGTACACACAGAACGACTTGATAGTCACATACACAATCCTACTAACCACCATAATGTGGTTCTCTAACGGTCTCAATAGAAACCTATTCGTTTCCACAGCTATTCTTGTAAATTATTTCACATTGGCCAGCTGCCACTGGAACTTCCAGAACTCAGTGGTCTTACACACATTTTTGAGTTGGATGATTGTTGGGAGTGCACCCTTCAGCATGGTACAATGGCGGGTTCTCACCAACTGATGATGTCTCGTATTTTTGTCAGGGTGGCCAAGTCAGCTATGTGATCTATCGTCACAACCCAGTGCCTTACCCTCCAAGAACAACCTGTGTTACGATCATCTCCCAGGTACCAACTGTGGTCATCCATTACTCTAAGGACTAACTCCTCAACACTCTCCTCACAGAGTTTATTTTCTTTCTTCGTCGCCTGTGGGTTTCCCGCTACACATGGTACAGGTGCGGACGAATTGATGCCAAGCTAAAGGTACCACCTCTACGCTCACATATGCATATATAAATAATGATTTTACCTTTATCTCTACATCGTAACGATCTCATCACCCCAGGTGATGCATCATTCGCAATCCGACTTTGGTTCACAGATAACTCACAGCTGAAATATCCCACGCGACCTTCTTGCCATCTTGCAATTCTAGCAATCTTCCGTACACTCGTATCATCCTTGTATGACTCTCAACTCAACATGATTCACCACGCGTAGACAATTTTATTATGTTTTATGTATTTCCTTGCTCTCTCAAAAACTTTACAATTTTATAAAGGTTAACTTACCATTTATTCTTCCACACAAAGGTGCTAAATTCTTTCTATGTCCAATGCATAAAACAAAGAGTTCATTAATTAATTTCTATTTAATAAAAATAAAATAAATCTTTTAGCCTAATTAATTGTGCTCACTGTTCAAGTTTCATCTATCTGTTACATAGCAATTTAGCCACAAACACTAGAACATAGTTCTAGTCCTCATAAGTACTCGCAACCGATTCTTGTGAACAACACATCAAACAGACAAACAACTTTATCACAAAGTTCAACCTATAGTCCAAAGGACTATATCACAAAATCATACAAAACCATACTTTCAAAGATTAAGTATCCAAGATTCCCATATCTGGGACTTAAACCCAAAACAAAATAGGTCAATGGATATTACATATCCACTACCTTACAAAATCACAATTAATAATTATAATTGCCACAATTCAAAATAAGACACATATAGTAACAAAATTAACTAAAAAGGCAGATTTGTCTTTGGCAGTACTGAATGTGAGCTCTACTGATACAAACAAATGACATCAGAATTTAAAACCTTTTATATCAAATCGAAGCTCTTGAAATCTATTTTACAGAAAGATATCCCACTTATAAAATCAACATCTAGAAAATTTTATAAAAATTTTCAAAGTCAGCTGCCCTGAATTTTGAGAGCTCACTGAACATAGCTCAAAGAAATGTAATTTCTTCCAATTCCCAAACTCGTTTTGAGCTGAAATTTTTACAGTAGAAAGGTAACATCTTTATCTTTCTAAAAAGGTAATCCTTGCCCCAAAATTCTTTCCCTACTGTTCCCAGTAAATTTATTTCTAACAGCCTAAATTTCAGACTCAAAACAGAGCTCAAAAACCCTTATCCTGTTTCTTTTTAAAAAGTTAATTTAGAAATTGACATGATAATTTTTTTATTTTATATGGTTAAAAAGCTTGTTTTGTCTAGTTTTTAATGGTGCAAAAAAGAAAAAGAAAAATTAAGCACACAGGTGGAAATTTGAGAAAAACCGAGACATGTTCCAACAGGACAAGAAAACAGAACCTCCACTTTGTGGGTCACGGATGAACCTCAAAACGAAGTTATCTTACCAAAGTATTAAAATAAAGTTGTCACATTTTTTGTCTATTTTCATTCAAAGTAAATTTCATGAAAAACTAACGGTTAGATCTTTAGATATCGTCAAAACAATGGATGTTGTCTAGAGCTGAATGAACCAACAGCCACTGCCACTTTTATTTTTGGGGTGAATCTCACATTGAAAACCTTGTCAAACAATTTTAATAAAATTTGGGCATGGTCTCCTTTGTTTTAGGAGCCTTCCCAATTAATTTAGAGAGTCAAAAACAAAAATAATCAATCCATACACACTCACACAGCCACTGCCAGGAGAATCAAATACCCATTTTTCATCAATTTCAAACTCAAACACCACATAATCAAGCTTAAAGAGGCATTCATGCATGTTGTGGTTGAGACTCCTAATCCTCAACCACATTTCAACAGAAAATAATTGATTCCACAAAGAGTCCCCCTTACCTTGATTGATGCTTAGCCACGGAAGGAAGAGGAGAGGAAGGGGATGAAGAGAGTTTGATGCTGGAAGGATGGGAGAGATGATAGCCTAGCTTGCATACAAGGTTCAGCACACAGCCATGGTTCCTTTTCTTCAATGGGGGGTTTCAGCCAGAGGAGAGAAGACAAGGTAGAGAGGATGTTGGGGGCAACACTAGGCTTGCGTGCAAAGCTTCTAAGTTTTCAACAATGGCCTCCTCCTCCCTTGTAGGGTGCCTCGGCAGGAGAAGAAAAGAGAGAGAAGAGAGCTTGGGAGGAAGGAAGAAGAATGAAGGAAATTGGAAGAAACTTGAAGCTTTGAATGTGGATAAATTTGAAATTTTACTATTAACACCTATTTTCCTCTAAAGGCACCCCCTTCTCTTATTATTTTTTTTACAACTCACGGAACTCACGTAAAAATCCCAATAACAACCTTATCCTCTAAGCCCAAGCATACATGAAAATTGATCAACAACACTATAGCACGTAACAAAACAATTTATTTATTAGTTCTTTTATACATATTATAAATTTAAATTTAATTTCCTCTTGCATTATTAATCAAACACTTATATTATTTACTTTCCTTCATTTCTCTTCATCACTCAATTAATTACTAACTATATTTTAATTACTCAAACATATCTTTTCTTATTTAAAAGAAATAAATTCCAATTAAATCATAATTCAATCACACAAATACATATTTATTGAGTTGTAATTTTTTAGGGTGTTACACATGGGGCAGGAACATTATTCAGGTGTTAACCAGATTTTATTATATTATGGATAGCAACAAATTATTGTATGGCGCATACTTTTATCACATTAGATTTTTTTCGATGTTCTTATGGTGTACAATCTTATGATAAATTTAGTCACGTATTATAATGGAGCCAAACAGAAGCAAGCTATTATAAATAAATTTCTTTTGTTTCCACAAAATAGAAACTACTTTTAACAATAAATTACTAAAACAGGATGTAGTAAGTGAAAGAGTTCTACTTATAACTAGTAACTAATGTAGTTTAAAATGAATCCGATAGACCTGTCCATAGATGTTTAGAGTGAAGGAATAAACGTAAAATCTAATCATTCCTATATTCCAGAATAGAACCCATTCAAATGCTTTGGTCTTTCCATGATATTTTGAGATTCGCAGCACCATCCACAGGAAGGATTTGCGTGTTTGAATTGAATAACTCGCGTTAAGGAATAAACTATAGTGAATCAAATCATAAATTTAACATATTCGGTACCATCAAGAAATAATTAATTAATGAAAATGTAAAAAATAAAATAAATAAAAGTATATAAAATTAAAAAATTAAATTGAAATTATAAAATTTCTAAAGACAAATGCTAATCAGTATTCTTAGGACACTGGTTAAGGAATTGTTATCTCCATTAAGTAAAATTTTCTAAGTATAAAAAGTGTTATTTTCGATACACGTAGTTCTGATAAAAATGTTGGCTTCCAGATGGAACTTTGTCGAAAGATAGTAGGGTAGCCATCTACTATATTAATTTCATCGAAATATGTTGTCGATTAAAATTCTATTGAAAATATTATGTAAGTCATCTATCATATTAATCTCGTCAAAATATGTTTTCGATTAGAACTTGTCGAAAATAATAACATTGAAAATTCTACTGTCACTACGGAAGTCTTTTCGACAGAAGTTGATTACATGTGTTGATTTGCTGACGTGTTTGAAGATGGTTTGAAGAATTTTAAATTCAAAAGGAGCAGTTTGTAGCAGTTATGACGAAATTCAAAAGAAGCAGTTTGTATCAATTATGACGAAAACGAAAACAAGATAAGTGTCACTGTTAGAAATAGGAAGTTATTTAACTGTCTATACACGTGTCAAAAATCTAGAATTTGTCCGTTAGTGTTTGAAATTTATAAATAAGGTTTCTGATAGCCAATTTTCCTTGGATTGAATCACTACCACTCAAATCCTGTCAACACCACGTCGTAAACACAAATGGCTATTGGTTACAAGGTTGCAGTGTATGTATTCATCCCACTTTTAGTGAAATTGCTTTTCATTTAATTTATTTTTCTGCAA
The DNA here is from genome assembly GCA_026413185.1 of Pueraria montana var. lobata. Classification (NCBI taxonomy): domain Eukaryota; kingdom Viridiplantae; phylum Streptophyta; class Magnoliopsida; order Fabales; family Fabaceae; genus Pueraria; species Pueraria montana. Next base: position 56,795,786 of record CM048654.1, read on the forward strand.
TTCTCTTCTTCTACCTTTTTTCTCCAAACTCTATCTCTTTCCAATTTTCATTTCTTCTAGAAACTCTACTTTTATCCAATCACCATTTCTCACTACTTATATCGAAAAACCCAAAATATTATATGTTATCACTATGAATACTACCATTGTTATCAAAATCTTGATTGTATTGTTTTCTACTAGTATCTAATGAATTCCTCTCAAGTTGAAAGACAATAATTGTTTGTTCGACGAAAAAGAACTTACAATTGAATTATGGATTCCATGGTCTCACAAACTAAAAATTTATTTGTTAAAAGAATCTAACGTGAAAAGTCTAGTCTTTAGATTTAGATCAAAATCTTTTCGAAAACAGTTTGACAATTTTCACGATTAATAGGAACTAAAAGGAGAAAGATTTTTATTAGGAGACGGAAAATTGTGCGGTCTATAATTTTTTTTACACTCTCCTATGAATTCTACATTAAATACTAAGCGCAGACCCTTTTCTAAAATGTAAAAACTAAAATTGCAAAACATAAAAAACCAAAATTATGAATAAAAAATTAAAAAAAATCAAAATTACGATTTAACCTTTCTTATTTGATATTCTCTTAGCTAGTTGAAATGGAAGAATAGATCTCAAAAACTACTGCGACTCTGCAAGTCTGCAAAGGCAACAAAATACAAACGATGCCCTTAATAACCTCATTGAGGCCTTTACTTGGTGTATCATGCAATCATGACCATGTCATTTTTATTTATTTATTATAAAATAAAGACTTTGGTAAGGTTCTGAAAATATATGCCAAAGTTAATTATAAAATAAGATGTCATACACGGCGGTCTCCTTTTTTTTTTTTTTTTCAAATAAACGAGAAAATATTGCGCTAGTTTTTTTTTTTTTTTTTCCTAAGCAAAAGATATATTATTAAAATACAATCAAAGCACAATTGTGTATCACAGTTACAAAGAAATCCGAGAGCAAAAGCTCCCACATATATATCTTAGAATCTGATCACATCTGAATATAAATGACCATGCTAACATAACATATCGTTCTCCAATTTCAACATGATTTCGAGTCACTATCAATTTCAGGAAACAAGTCTCACGAATGAACTCCAAGAAGCCAATTTAAGCCAATCTCCTCTCTAAATATCTCTATCTTGAAATTGGGAGAGGCACGAAAATTTACCCATAAGGCAGCCGTTTCTTCGTCACAGATCACATTTATTTTCTGTTGTAATTGTACAAAATTATCGACCGAGTATGGCAATCCACTCAGTTGTGAGCAACCCTTCATGTATAGCTTCTTAAGCTTCTTCAACTCACCAATGTCATCTGGTAATTGGGTAAGACTTACACAGTCCGAGATGTCAAGACAGCTTAGCTTGTTAAGCCCTTTAACAGAACCTGGCATCCCTACCAAAGCAGAGCAGCAACATAGCCTTAGGACTTCCAAATTCTCCAGTTCTGCAATATCTTGTGGAAGTGCAGAAAGCTTGTGGCAGTTAGTGATACTAAGCTTCTTCAATGGGGTAATCTTACACAGCCCATTAGGCAATTTAACCAGATCACTGCAATAGTCAATGCTCATCTCCACAAGATTTGGCATTGCATCTGAGATTTGGATAGAACCGCTTTCAAAAGCCTGCCTTGTACTACACATACGAAGGGACAATTTTAGCAGGTTCTTCAATATGCACAGCGAAGGGACTGAAACCTTTTCCAATCTGACTCTTTTCAAGTTAGGTAAAGAACCAAGTAGCTTAAAACTGTTTAATTTAGAGCGATGGAAACCATAATTTCTGACTATCAGAACTTTGAGTTTACTCATCTTCTTTGTGAACCGTGGTAATGAGTATTGGCTAGAGCGAACATTTAAAATCAGAACCTCAGCTTTGTAAGGTTGCATGTCACACCAATCTGAATTAAACGTTTCATCTGCAAAAGCATCATATTTGACATCAACAATGGAAGATGAAGTGTGACACAGCGCAAGTGTATTTCTTATTAGTCCCTCCGTTTTCAAAATAATTGTGACTTTAAAAAGTTTTTTCTTTATTCAACTAAGAAGGCATTAGTTACCTTTTCCATCTAACATTGACTGATAAAAAAAAAAAATTAGAATGAGAGCACCTTAAATCATTAACAGAGCAAAATGATAATACAGTCAAATGACTTGTTAATCATTGCCTAAAACTTCAAGGGTATATTTGAGAGTAAGGTTTTAGCGGAGAAAGAAAGAGCAAAATTTTCATTTCTAATAAAAATTTCCCAATTTGATGATATTTTAAAATAAAAGAAATAAAATGATAGATAACATAAACCTAATATCTTAATCTTTTGTTTATTTTATTAAACATTACGTCCTAGAAGACAATTTTTTTGTAACTTGGAGTAGCCTTTCTCATTTATGTATGTGCATTCCCTATAATTTGGACAGAGAGAAACATACCAGTTGAAATAGACAATATGCGGGCAGCAACCTTTAGGTGTTTCTGCATTCTGGGGCAGAATGAGAACATTCGGCCGATGATTCCTTGCTGATTTTGCCCTACCCACCATTCAGGACGAGCATCTCCTGTTAAGTCAATAGTTAGTCTTTCTCTCTGTTCAAATGGTTCCCCTCTGCTTTGATCGATTGCTAGCTCTCTAAGGAGATCATGCAGAATGACGAAGTGGTTATTGTAGTACATGTCTTCATCCTTTGCAACTTTCCTAGACAACGAGGGAAGAACAAAAATGTCAACAAGATGAACAATTTTACTTTTTTGCTCCATATAAATCCATACATTCTTTACTTTTTGAATTTAAACCACTAAATTTATCTCAATTATATCAAGTGCGCGCGACATATATATATGATTATGATTAAATGCCTCATTTTTTTTTTTCCACATATTATAGTAAGAAAATGTTGTGGGCGTTTATGATTAAATGACCAACAGCGATGGCAAGTAGTACAGTACAGTACAGTACCTTGTAACTATGAAATTAATGAAATTCCTGTCGGTTAAATTATGGACTATGGCCATTGCGTTGCTACCATCATCATTAAGGTTATGCAGTTCTGCCCACATATCAATGAGGGCAGGAACAGGGATCCTTTGGTCTTCAGGAAATAGCCCCAGATCCTTGAAGCACACCTTTTCGTTGACGGGGAAGTCATCCTCCAACATGTCTAAACTTTGTTGAAGGCGACAAAGCAAATCAGTATTAATGGTTTGACTTTGTAAACGCTGCTGCATATTTTTCCATATCTCAAAAGGCCGCCGACAGAGTGATCCAGCAGTGACCTTAAGCGCCAATGGTGAACCCATACAAAGTCTCACAATCTGCATTAGTAATTTCAGTGATAAGATAAAAAGAAGGCTTGCAGAAGGATGAACTTGACAAACAAACAAATTTCTGTATGTCTCACTAGTGTGAATGATTCTGGAGAAGTAGAAGAGTAAGCAGAACCTGGTCTAAAAGATCTTCTTCAGGCATGTATTTCTTCGAGGGTGGAACCGAACTGGTAACCCTTGAGAAAGATTTTAAGAGCCCCTTTCAACACCACCCCCATCCCCACTTCCAAAGCAGCTCCACTGAACGGATCTGCCATAACTAGTCACACCCAGATGGCGAACGGATGCCTGATGCCGGATGCAACTGTCCGTTGTGTGTGTGAGTGGGATGAAATGAAAACAAGAATGAGTTGTCTCGGAGAACAGACGAAAATGGGAGGAATATGTACTACCGATAACACACACCAAACCCGCGTTTTTCCGTTGACGATGAATGGGTACCTGTACTTGTCTTTGTTTATTCTCTTCACAGCTAAGCATACACTACACTTCCCCGTCTTTTCTCTTTTCCCACCAATACGTGTGTGTTGGGATTACGGTTACAAAGTTAAGTTGAGTTAAATTTGACTCTATAAATTTAATTTTAGTTAAAAGTAAGTTTAATCTAATTTGATTTATGTTTTGATATTTTTATTAAAATAAAAACTTTTTTGGATGATAACAATGAAAAACACTTTTAAATATATAATTATTAAAATGGGTATGAATTTTATAATGTAAAATTAATATTATTTATTTCATGATATTTTAAGATCACTAATACCAATTTGACTTTAACTCCACCGTAAACCCACTTTGCACATATCCAAGTACACCACCAAAAGCCCATGCCTCCTCTGCCAAGCCATGCTCTACCATTGAAGAGCTCCTCCAACAACCAAAAAACAAAGTTGCCGCACCCAAATCAAACACAAACACCCCCTTCCTCTGCATCCACAGTCGCAAGTTTTAGCACAATATGAATATCTAAATTGCAAGACTCAAATCTCAGTTCTCTTCTAGCCTTTTCCAAAACCCCTTTCCAAATCGTAGGCTCTAATTTCCTGGGGCTCTGATTTGCAGTTATTATGTGGGATTCATAAACTTTGCGGGCATGATTGGGTATCGTGGCAAAAGATTGGAGGCAAGTTTGATCAGCAACAAGTTGAGGACATTGGGATTGGGTGACCATGGCACGGAGGAGAGGTCATATACGGTAAAGGGTAATGGTGTCCTTTACTGGTTGTTGAAATTTAAAGCATGCGAACCATAACCGCTGTGCGTTTCCATCTAAATCATGTTGAACTTAACGGGAAACTAGATTCCCAAACATGTGGGTGTGGCGTTCCACAAAGGGTGAACGGCCATTTAGGGTCCCAAACGGAAAACCAAACACACCCTATATCTATATTCTGTCCATTTGCATTGGCGTTGGCTAAGGTGGAGAAGTTGGAAAAATTGTCCACCATGGACAAGTTTTTTTTTATAACCGTTACATTTGAAAATTCTTAAATCAACAGCTAATTTTTTTCCTTTTTTTTCTTTTTCTTTTCTCTTTTATCTTCTCTCTTGCCCAATTTACTTCTAGATTTTAATTCATGTGTTACACGGGATAAACAAAATATTTAAAAACTTTTATTTAGATTTTATATCATATGTAATGTAATTATTATAATATTGTATTTTTCTCTTCATAATTTTGTAAGAAAATATTCATCTTTATTTATTATTATTATTTTCATATTTTCTATGTTCATTAAATAAAACATTTAATAAATTATTTAAACCACAAAAGAGAAAGCCATAAAAAAGATACATTTAAAATAAAATTATTATAATAAAATTATATAATTTCATCGTAATATTTTACATATTAATGTGATTTCAGGTAAATTATTCATCCCTATGAATTAAGTAAAAATTTGTGACTTGCTTTTAAAAAAAAACACTCATCCCTATGTGTTATATTTAATATGTAATTTTTATTTTAATATATATATATATATATATATATATATATAAGAAAATTCAAATTTGTTACGAATTATTTATTTAAGTAAGAATATAATAAATAAAAAATTAATCATTTGCTTAGAAATTAATTTTAGACACTAATTTTACATGGAGAAAATAATAGTGATTATGTTGATTTAATTTGATTTTTGTTATATAATTAAATATATATTAATTATGTAAGATAAATTATAATTTTGATTGGACAAAAATCTTTAGTAAAAAATTTTATCCCCGTGAATTCAATGTAATTTTTCTTACTTTTTTTATAAAAAAATATTCATTCCCATGTGGTATATTTTATATATCTAATCTGGTAAGTTAAGTCTAAATTTTTCTTCATACATTCATTAAAAATATGCATCCCTGTTTGTTATTTTTTTCATACTTTCTATGTTTGTAAAATAAATCATTCAATAAATTTTTTTCAGTTAGGAAAGAGACAACCATAAAAAATAAATTAAAATTAAAATTATTATAATAAAAATTACAATTTGACGATAATAATTTACATATTAATGTGATTTTAAGAAAATTGTTCATTCCCGTAAATTAAGTGAAAATTTTCTACTTGCTTTTATATATTGGCATATACATATCAATATATAAAAGAAAATAAAATTTTATCTAGGAAGAAGAAATTTTGAATAATTTATTTAAGTGAGAATATAATAAATAAAAATAAATAAATATTTGCTTAAAAATTAATTTTAGACACTAATTTTGTTTGGAGAAAATAATAGTGATTATGTTGATTTAATTTTATTTTGTCATGTAATTAAATATATATTAATTATATAATAGAAATTTTAATTTTGATTGAACGAAAATTTTTAATAAAAAAGTTTATTCCCGTGAATTCAGTGTAAATTTTTCTACTTGTTTTTATATGAAAAAATATGTTTATCTACATGTGTTATAATTTATATATCTAATATGGTAAGTTAAGTATAAATTCCTCTTTACAGTTTCTTGACAAATGTTCATCTTCATTTGTTACATTTTTTCATACTTGTATGTTTGTAAAATAAATCATTCAATAAATTATTTAGGTTAGGAAAGAGACAACCATAAAAATACATTTAAATTAAAATTATTATACTAAAAATATTATTTCACCATCAAATTTAGATATTAATGTAATTTCAAGTAATTTATTAATCCCGTGAATTAAGTGAGAATTTTCTACTTGCTTTTATAAAACAAAATATTCATTCATATGTGTTATATTTTATATATAATTTTTATTTTAATATATCAGCATGTACATATCAATGTATAAAAGTAAAACAAAGCTTGTCCAGGTAGAAGAAAATTATTAATAATTTATTTAAGTGAGGATATAATAAATAAAAATGAATAATTATTTGTTTTAAAATTAATTTTAGACACTAATTTTGCATATAGAAAATTATAGTAATTATGTTTATTTAATTTTATTTTTGTTATGTAATTAAATATATATTAAACATATAAAAAAATCATAATTTTGATTAGACAAAAATCTTTAGTAAAAAAGTTTATCCCCATGAATTCAATGTAAAATTTGTCTACTTATTTTAATAAATAAAAGTCTGTCCATATGTGTTATATTTTATATATTTAATATAGTAAGTTAAGTTTAAATTTCTCTTCATAGTTTCTTGAAAAATGATCATCCCCATTTGTGATATTTTTGCCTATATTTTTCATACTTTGTATGTTTGTAAAATAAAATATTCAATAAATTATTTGAGTCAGAAAAGAGACAATCATAAAAATACATTTAAATTAAAATTGTTATAATAAAAAATATTATTTCACCACAATAATTTAGATATTAATGTGATTTCAAGTAATTTGTTCATTCCAGTGAATTAAGTGAAAATTTTATACTTGTTTTTATAAAAAATAAATATTCATCCTTGTGTGTTATTTTTTATATATAATTTTTATTTTAATATATTGACATATACATATCAATGTATAAAAGAAAATAATTTTTTTTCCAGATAGAAGAAATCTTGAATTATTTATTTAAGTGACATGATAATAAATAAAAATGAATAATTATTTGCTTAAAAATTAATTTTAGACACTAATTTTGTGTGGAGAAATAACAGTGATTATATTGATTTAATTTGATTTTGTATGTAATTAAATATATATTAATTATGAATAAAAAATTTAATTTTGATTGGACAAAATTCTTTAGTAAAAAAGGTTTATCCCCATGAATTAATTGTAAATTTTTCTACTTGTTTTTTTAAAAAATAAAAATAAAAATGTCCATCCTCATGTGTTATCTTACGTTCCCGTGAATTTAGCATAAATTTTTCTACCTATTTTTATATAAAAAAAAAAGTTGATTCCCGTGAGTTATATTTGATATATCTAATATGGTAAGTTAAGTTTGAATTTAAAAACATGTGTATGGTTTCTTTTAAAAAATGACTGTAATTTATAAAACCCAATTTAAAAAGGCTGAGTTTAAAAAAATAATTTAAAACAATTTAATTTGGTAGATTTGAATAAATTAACTAATTTAAATACATTTTTATCAACATAAAAAATTATTTTTTATGAAGCTCATTGTTGTGTATTTACTATAATTACTATGGGTAACGTAAAAATGATCTTACATTCCCTTGTCCAATCATCCTAGAAAAGTCAATAAATTTTAATAGATTAAGTCAAAGAAACCTTTAATAGTAGACAATAAACAAAATGATTTTCATTAATTTCATTAATTTTTATTTAATTATATTATAGTCATAAGTTAATATTTTAATTTTTACTTTTTTCATCAATTTAATTATATATTTAAATTATCTTAATATTTATATTAAAATCTTTATATTAGACTTATTATTTTATAATATTTTAATTACACTCAATTTTTAATCGTATAATTTTGTTAATTTAATTATATTTTATCATAAGTTAATATTTAAATTTTTACATACGTTTTCGGTAATTTAATTATATAGTCATAAGTGAATATTTTTTTTTTTATAATTCTTATATGTTTATGTAATTGTTGATAGATTTTTTTCATTTTTATATAAAAATAAAAAAATATATATATAATATTATATTATATACACGTATATACATAATGTAATATTTATATATCTTTATATAGTATCTTTATATAATATATAAATTCTTTTTAATGTAATTGGAATATTGACATAAAATTAAAAATACATAAACACCCTTTTTTTGAGGTGACATAACATATTGAAATATTGACATAACATAAAAATATATAAAAAAAAAAAAGTCTCTCTTTTGAGCAGAAAAATATTTTCTTTTTAAGATGCAAAAAATATAACTTATATATATATATATATATATATATATATATATATATATATATATACCCAAACCCTTCCCTCCCACACTTAACACACACAAACACAGAAACTTAGAGAGAGAAAGAAGAGAAGGAGGAGAAAAGAGAAGAAAGGAAGAGAAGAAGAAGAAGGAAGCTAGGGAATCCAAAACACCCACTCAACATCCTTAGTCCAAAGGTCCTTCGTGAGTGCTTCCCCCTAGTCCTTTCCTATCCCCTTGATTTGTATGTTTTCCCCTTTTTCTCTTTTGAGCCTTGGGTTTGGAGGTTTTGGATTTTTGATGATTTTGATTGATTAAGGGGTTTTTCGGGTAAATCAATCGGTTGGAAATGTAATAGAAGTGTTTAGGATTTGATTTTGTATGATTGGGATGAGTGGGTATACCATTAATAGCCATGGAGCTCGCAGGTCGTTGCTCATTTTCGTTTGGGCCCAGCCAAAATTTGGTTTAGCTAGGTCGGAATGTGTTAGAAAGGAGAAAATAAGCTTCAGGGGAGTTTCGGCCCAGCCAAAACGTGGTGCAGTTGGGCCGAAATGTGGCAGAGGAGAAATTAGCTCCAGGGGAGTTTCGGCCCAGCCGAAACTTAGTGCAGTTGGGCCGAAATGTGACAGAGAGGACAAAATAAATTTAGGGGAGCTCCGGCTGGGCCGCGATTTTGGCCGGCTGGGCTAGAATTTTATTTTTTAAAATTCTTTTTAAATATTTCCCTTTTTGAATATTTAAATGATTTTAAATATTTATATAGATGTAGTATGTTTAATTATAAGATGATTATGTGTTCTTGAGGTGTTTATATTATGGCAAAGTAGTTGTATTATTGTTGTAATAATCATGTTTTGATGAGATGACGATATATGTGAATAAGGGAGGATAACAACCCCTTCAATATTACATCATGTAGAAATGTCTTAATAAGAAAGATGCTTGTAATAAGTTTTGAGATACCCTCTTTGGATGATGGGAGGGGTTCCGTCACTTTCCATCCCCAAGGATGTGGTAAAGGCCCCTCGGACTGGAGGGGGATATAAATACGAGGTCATGGCATAAAAACAATGGGGACGCTCCTTGGAAGTTTGAGCTCAATACTTGCCATAGGACGGAAATTACAAAGAAAGAAGTAATGTTAAGTAAGTAATGGTTGATGCCTAAGTTTATGTTTATGATATGTCTATGGGTCATATAAGTATCTTATTGCATGTTTAGCACTTACTGAGACCTTGTCTCGTTAGTTTAGTTTCCATGTTCCAAATTGAGCAGGTTATGGAAAACGAAGACACTTGGTCATGAAGATGTTTTGTTATGTATATTAATATCTTTTGGCTTATTACTTTTGAGATATTTGGTTATGTAACTAGGGTTTCGTACATTTGGGAAATGCCCTTTGATATGTATACGATGAGGTTACTTGAGAATGATGTATGACTTTTAACATTGAAATTCTTGAGTAATGATATCATATATGTTTCATTTTTATTATCCGCATTTGATGGTTAAAATGTAAAGTTAAGGGTACCCGCGGTGTTACACTATGCCTATTTCACACTTGGACAAATCACATTGGATGAATAACACGGGTTAAATACTATACTTGATATATTAATCCTATTGTGATTTTGCATATTTCAAACGTATTCTTAGTAAACGTTCTTCAATAGTTCATTTTCATTAAATAAAGACAATCACATTTAAGATAAAATTGTGGCGTTAATTGGATACAAAAAATAAAATTCAAGTAAAATTTATCACACTATTTGACAATTGTTTATGCCTATTTTCACACTTCGGTAATCACATCGAGTGAATAACACACGTTAAAAAAAACAATTAGATTTTATTATGTATGTTTATGCGCATGTTAAATACTACAATTACTGTATTAATTCTATGGTGGTTTTGCATATTTCAAATATTTTCTTAGTAAATATTGTTCAATTAGTCAATTCCATTAAATAAAAGTAAATACATTTAAGATAAAATTGTGACATTAGTTAGATACAAAAAACAAATAAGTAAAAGTTGTCATATTCTTTGACAAACATCTATACCCATTTTAATAGTTAAATAAAAAAAATTTAAATAAAAACATTCGAACTCTCTATTTATCCTGTGCGTCGCACGGATAAAAAACTAGTATACCCTAATAGGAAATGTTCTTGTTTTGAATTCTCCCTTTTCCCAAACAGTAGAAATCAATCAAATCAAATTGCTGCATTAATTTTGGGTATAAGTCCTCAAATATTGGCTAATTTTTTTTTATACCGGGATTTACAATAACTCACACACTCTGCTCAACCAACTAATATCCCCTTATCAAATATGGGCTAATTAATATATCAATTATCCAATTTTAAATTTAAACCATTGATATCTTGTTCGGGATATAATTTTATTTGAGCCGGATTTTAAATTTTAAAATATCACTATTTCGATTGTTTGATTTCTCGATGTCAAATTTAAGTAGATTCTTGCATTCGGATATAATTTGTCAAATGTCTTTTTCTTTTTCTTTTTTTTAACTAGAGGTATTTGGGAATGGCTTTTGCTATATCCATTTCTTTTTTGCTAAATACACTCCCATTAAATTTTTTCTATTATTTTTTACCTTATATAACCTTTATACACATAACATTTATATAAAATTATTATTCAAGAATGTACTTTCCGAAACAATGTTTTGATTTTAACATTCTGAAAAGTACTTTTCGGAAATACTATTTGTCGTTATAGAAAGTACTTTCCAGAATGTTAAAAAAATAAAATTGTGTTCCAAAAAGTATTTTCTAGAATGTTAAGAAAAACATCTAAAAAAATTCAAACAGAACACTAGAACTATTAAAAGTCTCATATAAAGGTAAAATTGTACAATAGTAAAGTAATTGAAGTGGAGAAAACATACAATTGATATTGGTCCTTTTATCTGAACGACTCTAAGAGGCATTTCGCTGCAACAACCCGAAGTTTGGAGGATGAAAAAACTCTAATGCTAAAGCAAGAGGGTAAGCAAGGAAATAAAGGAAGACTAGAGCAAGAGATCAAAGGGATGAAGGGAGGGAAAGAGATGAGGGAGTGTGATGAAAGAGAAGATAATGTGTTGTTACTATGAAAAAAGAGAGTGTATTGTTGTGCTGAAAAGGATAGTATGTGAGGGAGATAAGAAGGTTTGAAGGGGGAAGATTATTTAAGTAATTTTATTTTAGAAAAAAGGAAGGGGAGTGTACTTAGGGAAAAGCGTAGTGGATATAGCAATAGCATTAGAGGTTTAATTTGATTTTTTTCTTTCTTTCTTTTAAGAATTCTAATTTCATTTTGGGCTTTAAATGGATCACTTCAATTTCCAGAAGTGAGGAAATGAGAAAAATAAATAAAATCCATTTAATGAGCTAGAACAATTTTAAAGAAACTAACAAGAAAGGAAAGATATAATAAATACAGAAAAAGAGAAAACAAAACAAAAAAACATAGAATGAAAATAAGTGGCACTGGTTTAAGCAAAGAAAATAATATAAGGTCCACTTCTATTTTTTGAGTGTCAAATAAACATAGATAAAAGAGAAATAGTATACTTAAATAATAAAATAAAAATAAATAATATAAGCGGACAAAATTAGGTATTCAGTACGAATTTTCCTCAGAAAAATAAAAAAAGGTTATGGACAAAATGTGACACGTGGGCTCCATCGAATATTTTGATAGAAAAGTTCAAATGAACATAAGTGAATAAACTAAGACGACATCTACCGTGCCATACTGCTTAGGTCCTGCACCGTGCACCATGTACAAAGGATACTGTAGATTTAACATTGCTATTCGCATCCCCAAAATTGCTATTCACACTTCCACGTGCTTAATTTTTTTTTTACCAAAAATACCATTTCCACGTAATCATGATTCTGTTGTATAAAATGTACAACAGAATCATAATTCTGTTGTGTACCTGGGGGTGCAAAAAAAATACGAACTGGAATCATGATTCTTTGGGCAAAATACGAAACGGAATCGTCATTCCGTTGATAAAATACACAACGGAATCATGATTTCGTTGTGTATTTTTTTTGCACCTCCAAGTACACAACAGAATCATGATTCCATAGTGTATTTTGCCATGGAATCATGATTTCGTGGAAAGGATATTTTCCTGAAATAAAAATAATTCAGAGTACTACCGGGGCTTGGACGTAATTTCGGTGCTTTAAAATAAAAAAAGTAACCTGTTAAATTAAATATATATTTTTGCTACAGTAAATTACCGGGGCTTGAACATAATTTAGCTGCTTTAAAATAAAAAAGTAACCCATTAAGTTATATATATATATATATATATATATATATATATATATATATATAGTAAAAAACCTATGTACAGTAAAAAAAATTAAACACATGGAGATGTGAATAGCAATTTTGGGGGTGCAAATAGCAATGCTAAATCTACAGTCTCCACTGTTTGTGCATGGTGCACGGTGCAGGACCTAAGCAGTATGGCACACTAGAAGTCGTCATAAACTAAATATAATGTACTGCCCTGCGATAGAATGATCAAGTCAATTATTATAGCAAAATCATCGAGTTAATTATAGTAGGCTTGTAGCCAAATAATTGAGTCAATTATTGTAACCAAATTCGATACTACTGTAGTTATATTCAATTGAGGGTAAAGTTACAGTCCCTTTAATTATTTATTTATTTATTTATTTTTACAATGGTCGTATTGAGGTTCGAACATGTACAGGGGGGTATTTGGCTATATGGTTAGCCGAACACCCCCAATCACTAGCAGTCGAATACATCCTGCAGACAGGTAAGTGTTCGGCGTAATGTTGGCCGAACACTCTACTCCTCACTTGACTAGCTATATTACCTATTACCATTGTCGGGGTATTCGGCATCATTACAGTCGAATACTATGGACAGTGTTCGGACAAGGTAAGTTCTTGTAGGAGGTTATTGTCAAAGTAAACCAAAGATTAAGGGGTAATTAAGTCACTATTAATTAGTACAGGTTGGTCATTAAGAGATGGTCAAGGCCGATAAGGGCCCAGGCCTAACAAGATAAGTATAAAAGGAAATGCACCCCTCAAGGTAAAGGATTCTGAACCCATATTTATTACCCACATTAAATGCTCCGAGCCGAATCCTGACTTGAGCGTTGGAGTGCATTTTGTAAGTACCCCCCTTCTTTGTAGTTCGTACGGAAGGATTTTGGCAGTTACCCAAAGACCACAAACAGGAAGCAGCATCAGGAGATCGACCCGTTGCCCTCAGACAGGAACAGAACCTATGACTTCATACATTCTACCCCAACCCCACCACTAGACAGACTCTAGTGGGTTAGTTACAGTCCCTTTATGATTCTCTTTCTAGTGCATGTGTAAATAATTTTATCTTACATTAAAAAAAATCCTTTTTTCACTAAAAAGATACCTGTTGTGAACATTTTCTATAATAAATATTTTATCAATTTTGTTAACATCAATCTTAAAATTGATATTAAGGATAAAATAGTAAAAAAATTATTGAGAAAGAAATGAATTAACAAATGACTCATTTTTTATTTAGTAAATATTTTTCCTTAATGAAAATTTTCTACTTCTATATTTTTAACATTAATTTTAAGAAATAGAATTGAATTTTTAAAAGCCAAGTTAGCTAGCTAATTTCGTTCCTAGTAGTTATTTTTTACTCACTCTCATGGTTTATTCTGAATATATTGCATGTTTGGTAAGGAATATATACCACACGAAATTAGTTGTTCTACTGTATAAGAATTTATTCCTTCCTTCTTGTATAACGCCGTTTTGGCAGTCAGTTGTTCTACCATGTTTCCTCACGGTTTTTACTGTTTTTGGGGTCTTTCCCCCTTTTATTCAAAAAAAAAAAAAAAGCACACGAAATCAACTTCAAATTCACACCCAAATAACCGAGTGGGTCTAGCTCAGTTGGTTGGGAAGGGTGCGTGAGTTATTGTAAATTCCCGGTACCTGTTTTCGATTCCTACGGATAAAAAAAAATTCACATCCAAATAGAAAAACTACTTTCTAATTTCACGTAAACTTTACCTCAAAAAAAAAAAAAAAAAACTTAAACTTATGCATGTCAAATGTAACGGATGTATTAAGTTAAGATGTGAACATATATTGATTCATTTTGCCCCTCTAGTATTGAGACAGGAGGAGAAAATTATATATAAAATATCGGCAGTAAACAAGTTTTTGTATTTTTTTTTTTTCAAGAGAAGTCTTTTGCAAAATGTAAACAAGTATATATAAAATGTCGGCAGTAAACAAGTCGTGAATAAAGACATTTTTGTAGCTTTTGTATCAAGTCTTCGGCTTTGTCGTTTTGGAAAGGTTAAATGTTTATGTTCATTTCCATATTCCTATTTGTCAAAATTTTCTTTTCCTCTTCACGCATATAAAATTTCACTAGTTGACTATAGGAAGGGAATTGTAAAATATTTGTTTGAAACTTAGTTCAATAATAGTGAAGAAAATTTAAGTTAGCTTGATTACATGGATTTTATCTACACAAAGTTCAAATCCAAGACATTTAAGGATAATTACGTATGTGTTACTTGGATCAAACACTTGTTATTATTAATTTAGGATCTGTTTTTTTATCCGATTTGTTTAGATCCATTTGAAGTGCTTTTTAGTTAGGCTTAATTACCAATTTGGTCCTCAAATTTATTTATTAACGTCAATTTGGTCCCATATTTTTAAAAACATCAATTTGGTCCCCAAGTTTTTACAAATGTGTCAATTTGGTCCCTACCGTCAGATTCCGTTAATTTGACTGACGGAGATATGTGACGTGGCACTGATGTGACTTTATTTAATGGGGACCAAATTGACACATTTTTAAAAACTTGGTGGCCAAATTGATGTTTTTAAAAATTTGGGGACCAAATTGACATATTTTTAAAAACTTGGTGACCAAATTGACGTTTTTAAAAATATGGGGACCAAATTGACGTTAATAAATAAATTTGAGGACCAAATTGGTAATTAAGCCTTTTAGTTATAAGTTTTAAAAATTTTAAAAATTACTGTAACAGCCGTGGGCTATTCTTTGTTGGGCTTCTCTCTCAAGAGCCTTCTCACGCACTGCCACTCATGATCTTCCCCAAGGACAAACGGGGTTTTTGCCCTCCCCAGGAATCGAACCCAAGACCCTAGTCCCCTAAGTCTTAAGTTCGTGGATTCCTGCTACACCAATTGAGTCAATTGTAATAACCCCTAAAAACTCTCCTGACTTCACCTTTCGAAAAGCCTCTCCAGACTTCACCTAAGTATTCTTTTGAAAAGACTCTTCAGACTTCCCTCCAATATTTTATAGGTCTCTGTAGGGTCTACCCAAGTATTCTTTCAAAAAGTCTCTATAGGCTCCAAACCCAAAGTAGCAACTACTACTTGACTCATATAGCATCTGTTGTGTTCACTCTGAACTTCAGAAGCAGCAATCCCCTGACTACTCTTCTGAGTTCTTCCCTTTAATCCTAGGGGATGGACACTACACCTTATGGAATACCTTCTACTAAGGCTCATCGTATGAAGGTGTTTACAGACACTCCTATAGATTTAGCTCTACTTGGCTCCACCTAGAATGCTTTTGGCTAAGGAAGTTCCTTCTTGTAACACCCAAAAATTACAACTCAGTAAGTAGAAAAGTGAGCAATTTAATTAGGAATTGATGAGAGTTAATTGTTTGTTTTAAATAAGAAAAACATATGTTTTGAGTAATTAAATATAGGTAGTGATTAATTGAGTAAATAAGAAAAACGATGGAAAGTAAAACAATATGAGTATTTCCTTATAATGGTCAAGTAGAAAAATTTATAAAATCAAAGATATGAAAATTTATGTGAGTAACTCTTTGTAATTAATTCTCTAGAATTAATTCTCTGTAATTATTTTTCTATGCAAATTGTCTGTAAGTTCTGTAAAATTAAATTGTCTGTGTTATTTTATTTAACTAGTAAGTTGCAGTGTAGTACATATTTAAATACTCAAAATTGTCTGTGATTGATTGTCTGAAATATCTACTAGTAATTAATTGAGCTGTTATTAATTACTAGTAGTAAATATTTAAAATATCTATTGCTAAGTATTAATTATATTGGTTGCAAACTAGTTTTAGTTATTTTAATTATTTTAAATTCTAGTAACTTGCACATCAAGTTACCTCTTATAAAATTTATCTGTTAACAATTTTTTTTACTGAGAAAATTTTATTTGAGTAACTAGCATTTATTTTAACACACGGTTTTATAAGATTTCTAGAATTAAAGTTTTTATCTTCTAAGATTTCAAGAGCATAACTTTATAATAACACGGTGTAAAATTACACTATGTAAACTAAACTTTGGTACCAAAAGTCCCAAATTACCTAAACCTAACACCTAGCACATGCACACAAGCTCCCTAAACAACACCTACTCTCTCCCTAACCACATCATCTCCACACGTCCCTCTCTCTCTCTTAGTCACTCACTTTATGCAAGCTAAATGTTTAACACCTAAACTCACCCTTAATCAACACCTCACCCTACCTAGGCAACACAAGACCCACGTCTCTCTCTATTTCTCACTCCCTATTCTCCACTTAATTTCCTTCTCCCACACTCCACTCCCTCCCTTCTCACACAAGACACCACACAAACTTGGCAAGCAAGTAGAAGAAAAATATCTCTCCTCTCACCACAACACAACCCCACGGACACAACACACACACACACCCCCACAAAACCTCATTCTCTCACTCATTCACTCACAAAACCCAACAACTTAGCAACTAAGTTTCCATTAGAAATCTCTATTCTCTCTCCTCCTCTTCTCTTGGCCGAGAGCTCCTAGCTAGGTTTCCATTGTGAAATTCAACCCACAAAATAAGTGGCAATGGCTGTTGGGTTCGTCTGGCCTTGGACAACCCCTACTATTTTGTGATCTTTGAAAGATCTAACCGTTGGTTATTCATGAAACTTGTTTTAAATGAAAATAGACATAAAATGTGACAACTTTAATTTTGGCACCTTGGAGAGAAAATGTCATGTCGGGGTTCATCCATGACACACAAGGTGGCTGTCTTGTTTTCATGTCTTGTTGGAACATGCCTCGATTTTCCCCCAATTTTATACTTGTGTACTTATCTTTTCTTTTTTGTGTTCACACCTTTAAAAACTAGACAAAACAAGCTTTTTAACCATATATGTTATAAAAATTATCATTTGCATTTACTAAATTTACTAATTCGATTTATACAAAGCAGTGAGTATCAACTCTGTTTTTGGGCCTGACAGCTAGTCTGTAAAGAAATAATTACTGGGAACAATTGGGGAAGAATCTGAGGGCATGGGGTATCATTTTAGAAAGATCAATGTGTTATCTTTCTACTGTTAAAATCTCAGCTTAAAACAGGTTTTCTGTGAGAATTAAGCTAACCTACCAACTTGTAGAATTTTTAGTAATTTTTATAGATTTTTGCTATTTAAGTGGAATACCATTATGAAAAATAGAGTTCAAGGGCTTTTTATCCATATAAAAATTTTCTAATTCCAAGGTCATTTAATACAATCAATTTGATCTCATATTCAGTACTGTAAAAAGGGAATTTCCCTTATTTAATCAATTTTATAAATTGATTGTGGGATATGTGTTTTGTTGTATATGTATATGTATATTTGTGAATTTGAGGGGTAAGGGATACCTTATATCCCCTGTACTCTTTTTGTTTATGTTAAGTCCCAGAAAGTAAAATTATTGGACAATTACAGTATTGAGTGCCTTGGTGATATAGTCCTTTACTGTAGAGTAAACATTTTGATAATGTTGTCTGTCTCTGTGAAGTGTTTCACAAGACTCGAGCATAAGCGCTTGTGAAGACTAGAACTCTGTTCTAGTGATTATGGCGATCCTGCCATTTAAAGACACTACTACAAAATACACTTTTAACATCGGTTTAGAATCGATGTTGAATCGAACGACGTTGAAAGTAGGTAACTTTTAACATCAGTTCCTCAACCGATGTTAAAAAGCACCTTCTACATCAGTTCTTGAGACAATTGATGTAGACAGCATTGCCTTAAAAGAAAAATAACTGACACATTACATCGGTTCTACTTAGAACCGATGTAAAAAGTGTACATTTTACATCGTTTGTGTTTACAACCGATGTAGAAAGTCAATTTTTTTAAAAAAAAATCATATATATGATTTGTTTTCTTTTATTTCTCTTCTTGTAAATACAACTATTATAAATGTTTGTTTTACTTAAAACTAGATGTGCTCAAAATTTATAATTCAAATCAATTGTAATTTACAAACTATAATCTAAAATCCATAATATCCTAGAAGTATTTTTGTACTCAATGGACTTATAAACACTATAGACATTGCTAGCAGTAGATGAGTCTTGCATCCAAAGGTGAATATGGCTCACTTGCAACATCAATTCCCTGAAACAATAAAAGAAAACACTTAAGAACTTCATAAATCCAAAAATTAGAAGGCTTAAGATTAGACACTTCTAAGAAATAAGGCATTAAAATCTAAAAAGAGTAATATAATAATAATTTTTTTACTTTATAATCGGACACAATATTATTTTATCATTATTAATTAAAGCATAACTATGAAAATAGAGAAATAAATTTTTAAATTTATTAAACTAGAAATTATATCAATTACAAATTAAAAAATTAAACCAATTCTTAATACTTGTCAAGGTTCACGACATAACTCTCATCTACCCTAATTATCAACAGAATATAATATAATAATTATGATAATCAAAATTTATATATTAACTATTAATAAGAATAAAAATACAAAACTAAAGTGACATATATATATATATATATATATATATTAAGACGTTGCCAGATTCCTAGAAAGCATCCATTTACAATAGCATTAATATAAAAATAGTAATTGTATACATGCCATGCCAGCTAATAGATATATAAGCAACACTACTAGTGTATGAACGTGACTCTATTCTTACTATGCTGTAAAAAGATTGCAAATATCCACCTAGTATCTACATAAAGCATATAAGGTAGCATGTAGTACTACAGAAGAGTACTCTCACATGATAAAGTCCATAAAACCAGAATGGAAAGAATAGCATAAAAGCATAGACTGTTAGTATTACAAGTTATCAAGCAACTAAAATTATAATGTTAACTCCTATTTTTTTTTTTTTTACAATGTTAACTCTTAAATTATAATGAATGTAAGTTCCCAATGTCAATCTTAACATTTTGAAAAAGAAGGAAGCACCTGGCTGGCTGTTCTTATTTAAAGTAACCCTTTTTATTCAAATTATTATTGTTAGCTAAAAAACATGTCAAGTTTTGATTAAACAAAGTAAATAAACACATATGGGCTTTAACAAATTAACTAAAATAAACTAATGAAAGAAACGAAAACAAAAACAAAAAAAACTAGGAGTGGCATTTGACTTACGTATACACATGTAGGCCTAGTTTAAATGTCTGCCTAAATAAAAACAAGACAACTAAATAAAAAATAAGGTGGTTCACATGGAAATAGTCCACCACACAGCATTTTTTTTTGTCTATCATAAGTCAGAAACTAATAAATCAATATTGTCAAATTCAAGCTTCTTGTGACACAAAAAGTAATATCAATAATTCCATACATATATGTAGAAATCATACCAGGTATTTTAATCTACTAAGAGAAAATCCTTTGGTGGGTTTTAGGTGATCTAACACTCGACCAGAAGTCCGAACCTGCAAAAGTATGAATTCAACATAAATAATAAACAAAATATATAATTAAGGTAGTATTTGTATCTAAAGCACATAAACAAAATATATCTAAAAGCACATATCTCTCCAGGTATATTTGTATCCAAGGTAGTAATTTAAGAAAATAAGAACACTAACCAATCCTATCACTGTGCAAGAGAAATCATATAATTAACACAACGTTCATTAAAAGTTCTGATCAATAATGATTTAGATAAGCCAGTAATTTATAATTGGTCTCTGCATCCTATTCAATGCATCAATTGATTCTATTTGTCAATGCAGAGTATATGACAACAATCATGCACAGTGGTTCTGTTTTAACGTCGTGCATAGGTCCATCTTGTATGGTGTCGCTGTTTTGGTTACATGACAGATGTAATTTGATACTTTTGCAGAAGTTATAGTTATCATTGTGAAAACAGGAACTTCACTTTGGTTTCATTTTGGGTGTTGGGGTTAGTACGTTTTGGAAAATTTGAGCTGGGGTCTTTAGATTAGAAAAGGGATATACAAGACTTCTACTGGTTGGACAGAATTATAGATGTAAAGCCTCATATGGCTTCTTGGCTTGTGTAAGGTTCCGCTGGTACCATTCTTTATTTAAATGTAACTTTAAATTTACAAAAAAAAATTAGATCTACTCACTATTCTACTTCTTTCATTTATTATTATTCATTAACATTAAAAGCTTAAGGTAGCTTCTGACACCCTCACTGCTGTCCATCCATGCCACAAAAATTCATAAGCTTTGCCCATTTAGATTAATCTTCCTAGAAATTAATATTCTATATATGCTGCCCCTCTCACACATAGGTTGCCCATTTAGATCAATTCATCTGGTTCTAAACTCATCTCAGCCGAAGCCTACTGCAAGAAGAGGGTGAGAAATTTTTGGTTCAAAGTTGGCTTTATAAACTATCAATTTAAAATCAAATTTTGATGTAACATTCAGGGGTTTAATTAACAAAATTCCCAGCCACTTCAACTTACTTATCAAAGTGAATTACACATTCATTAGCCCATGTTTTTCCTCTCAGCTGAGAGCTACAGGGCAGCAACTACTACCTCAAATTTTCCCACTTGTTGCAAGTGATTATCAATCAAAACTCACATATTAATTTGTCCCTACTGTCACGGTTATAAAACTAAACCACATATCCATATTTCAGTCAACTACACATCAATTAATTTAAGAACTTAAACAACCAAGATTAGATTAATCATTAAAAGCAATAAATTACTCATTAAAAGCAATGAAAATTTCCATAACTACAACCAAATGAGGAAGCCTTAAGTGAGCATACCTTAGGTGAGTGTGTTCATAACCTTTGGATCGCAAGTAGCATGCCTTAGGTGAGTGTGTTCATAACCTTTGGCATGTTCCACGATGATTGAATCAAAACTCTCTCCGGAGATTCTCCTTGTTTCGATATGTTGAGCAAGTGGAAGAAGTTCTCTTACGTGCTTTTGGTGCTTCATGTTGGCACATTGACGGGGAAGATTAGCAATTGCTTCAGCAACCATTCTAAGAATCTGAGGATCTTCGACATTGGCTGCTGCTATTGACAGTACATTAATGCTTTCTTAACACAATAAGATTTTGATTAGTTTCTATTAATACACCAAATAAGGTTGCAGATACCAGGGAAATAAAGAGAGAGATGTCTCAGTAGAAGTAGCATTTTTTTAATTTACTAGTAGGAAAGAACAGGGTGTGGAAATTTACCATTCATAGCCAAATTTGCTTTGGCGCTGGCTGCAACTCTGTGTGGTTTCATCTTGTGAGTTCTTAAGCAGGGATGCAAGTTCACCTACTTCTTCTGATTTGTTTCTGCAACATCGCAGTTGATAGACGTTATTGCTAATTTTGTTATAATATCAATTTCAACAAAGCAACAAATAAACATTCAGGTTATATCATGGCAAGATTAAGAGAAGGTTTGGTATGATATTGTGATTACTTTTCTTTAACATACATCCAAAAAACAGAATTAGGAAGTAAACGCATAATTAAACTCAATGAAAACTTCCTAAATAGGCGGAGGAAATTTGCACAAGAATCAACTCTAGGACAAGCAGCCTCCACTTTGGTTTTAATGTCATCAATTACCTCAAAACCTCTCAGAGAATTCACATTTGCACCAGCTGACTTCTCTCCAATAAAGGTCAAAGTGTCATCCAACAGAATGGAAGCATCACATCCCTACAAGTTAAATCTGTAACAAATTAATTAATAACATAAAAAAAGTTAAAAATGCAGTTAATTTAATATGCCTCTCATACTTCTAATCTGCATTAAACGCATAATTAGCTATATTTTCATGATAACTCGAAGATGTAAAGAAATACTTTTAACTAATCTAAAAACTTAAGCTAATTAATTTGACAAAACAGTACCCTTTCTTTTTTACAGCCCTGTTCCCAATTTGGATTAATGGCAATGTCGAGAGTAGATAATTATTCTAATTTCTATGACCAAGGAGCTTTTTAATGGCGCGCTTGCATCCCTGTTCCTTGTCCCCTGATGTTTCAATAGAGGTCTCTCATGATACAACAAAGCAAAAGTATATCCTTCACAAGGAAACCTTTTAAAGTGAACTAGGCGTTATTAAGAATAGTAAAAGTAGATAAAATGTTGTTCGGACGAGGATTGGATTTAAGTGTCAAATCATAAATTTATCACTATTTGAACTAATAATTAGGTAGAAGAAAAAGCATAATAAGAGTTCACAAACAGAAACATAAAATTATTGCTTACCAGAAAAAGAATTGAAGAATAGCTAACACATTTCAGTACCTCAAGGAAGAAATTGAGGAAAAAAGGCGTCTTTATCTTCTCTTCCATCGAAATCACTCCCAAACTGGTCCAGAAGAAGGCGTCACGGTGGGACGAGGCGCTACCGTTGTCGTAGAGATCGTAGATCTGGCGCTTCTGTGAATCGCCCATGACGGTGTCGTTTCGAGGCTTCGGTGCGGTGGTGTAGATGTCGTCAACGTCGCGGAAGGGTTCTTGCAGTGGTGGAAGGCGAGGACTACAGCTGATAATGGGAACTGGCCACATTTGAGAGACTCCTCACCATAGAGATGGTAGATCTAGCGCTTTTGTAGGTCCCCCATGATTGCGGCTCTGTGCGATGGCGGCGGGGGAAGGGAGAAGAACGTGCACGTGCAATGGGTTGGAATTGGGCCGACTGTGGTGACGGAGCGGTGTGACCTGATAATGAGTGAGTGGAGATGGGACTGTGAACTCAACGTGGAGAAACCCTTAGACATAACGTAAAACTTTTTCCAATAAGTAGCGTGGGATATTCCGACAGTAAAACACCTATATCAAAAGGCAGAGTGTGAATGATGCAGTTACCACGCTGTACTGAAGGAGGCAATGACCTCGTATATTTTTATGTTGTGAGCAGAGGCGGTGTCCCAAGGCTCAGCATCAATTCGTTCATCCAGTATGTGTACAGCAGAAACCCACGACGACAAAGAAATAAAATCTCTATGAAGAGAATGGTTGAAGAGTCAGTCCCCAGAACAGTAGATGACCACAGTTAGTACCTGGGAGATGATCCTAAGGTTGTGAGACCTTATGGGGTATTGGCACTGAGTTGTGATGATAGAGCTCATAACCGACTTGGCAACCCCAACAAAAATGTGAGTTATCATCGGTTAGTGAGAGCCCGCCATTGTACCATGGTGAAGGGTGTACTCCCAACACTTATCTAGCTAAATTTGTGTAAGACCACTGAGTTCTGGGAGTTCCGGTGGCAGCTCGCCAATGAGAAAGAATTTACAGAATTAGTAATGGAAAAGAATAGGCTTCGAGTGTGATCATTAGATAACCATATCGTAATGGTTAGTAGAATGTGCATGTAACTTTGTAAGTGTTTTTTGTTTCCCTGTTGACAAAGCAAAGAGTTCACCCTTACATTTTTATTTTAGGAGCGAATGGCAGCACCTGCGGAGGTCATAGGAATAACGTCCTCATCATCTTCGTCACCCTCAACTTTCTCTCTCTCTTTCAAAGTCTTTTCGAAGGGTCCAGTTGTACCTGTTACTGTTCCAAATGCCACACCATTCGAGGAGCTCAAGCTTGGTCTGACGCTTCCTACCTTTCGCCGAATCCTTTTATGTCAAGAATTCGAGATGTGATTGGGTGAGTGCCCGTTAGGGGGATCTACTGCTAGTTATAAACTTAGGGGACAGTGAATCGAAGGTTTCGGAGGGGGATTCTCGAGGAGGATTCTGAGGAGAAATACGGTGGATAATGGCCACGAGATTTCTTCTCATGGACCTTGCTAGGGATCGTCCGTCGTCATCTTTGTTTGGAAGTTAGTCTAACATGCAAGGTTGGGTTTAGTGATGACTGCTCTGAATCCTAGGATCTTCTTTTCTTTTTCATGTATTTGATGTGGGTAGACCTAGCTTCACCTTTTGACATATGTATATTCAGTCACCTTACTTTCACTCAGGGAAACATCTATGTTATGACTCTCTTTACTTCAAGTATATATATATATATATTGTAACCAGAGAATATCTCGCTTTATTTATTCTATTTTACTCACTATAAACGTATGTTTTACACTTTAGACAATGCTAAGTTTTCTTCTTTAGAATTTCAAGCGACTGCATTTTCATAATTAACGATTAGAGTATTTTAAAAATTCCCAATCTATGATTTCTAAACCTCACAGCTTTGGCAAAATCAAATTAATTAGCATGCTTTAGAAAAGGATAAAGAACCTTTAATGCATACTCGAAAAGTAATTGGCTTAATCAAATTAATTAACATTTCAAGGATCTTTTCTCTTCCTTTAAGAAAATCAAACGAAGTTATGTGCTTATTAAATTTAAAATAAGTTTAAAATGTTGATTATATGTAAACCCAAATTTAAGGTATTACACTTCTGATAAGGGGTGTTCTAGATTTACTCTTTTCTAACCTTATTCTCTTTTTTTGGAACTCCTTCCTTGCAATGAACTCCTTCGAATTTCATCAATTTATAGAACTCTTAGAGCTAGTCATTTGTGGCTATTGGAGGTAGAATTCGAACTTCGAATTGTTGCATGAGTTGTCCATGTTCATACAGTTGGCTCCTCTTCATCTCCTTCTCCTCCAAGTTTTCTGCAACTCTTCTTGAGTTGTTGTCTTCATCTTTGTTCTTCTCCACTGTCACAACAGCTTGCACATTTCAAATTTGAAATGTTTCCATTGAGTGCTAGCTGTTGGTCTTAGTGGTTCATCATGGTTTTTCAAATTTTGAACCATGGGAAGTCTTCTGAAGATTGTTCTACAACATGTCTTTTGTAGGTGTCGTTGTAACTACATGCAATGTGCTTCAATCTTCATTCTACTGCTTGCTTGTTCTTTGACTAGGAGATGTTGTCTTCTTTGAGTTCCTTTGGTTGAAAATCTTCAAGGATAGTGAGGAACTCACAGCTACAGAATTAGTGCTTCAAAACACTAATGCATGTCTTCAATTGGTGTGTGCTTCTGGATGGTGAGACATGTTTGTCTTCATAAACAATCTTGCAACGTAACTTCTGATGATCCCTTAGTCATATGTAGCTTTTTATATCTACCCCTTGACTAAAGCTGCCCCAGCATCATGCCTCTAATCATACATAACTTCTAATATCTGCACTTTAACCTAGAAAACATGACTGCCTTTCCAACTTATGAATCACTCTCCTTCTGGTAGTCCTACTTCTGGATGCAAAATATATGTCTTGAAGAGCCTCCTTTATAGGCCTATGCTTCACACCTTCTCCATGCTTCTGAAGTAGTCATGTCTTATTTAGGAACACTTAAAGCAACAATTAATAGCTAAGTTCATAATACTTTGAGTTTTGCTTCTTGATGGTTTGCTATCATTAAAACATTTGCTTCTAGAAGGACTTTGTTTCAACAATCCTATCATGTTTGGAGAGACTTTGGTCACAAAGCCGCTCCTGGCTTTCTCAAACGAAAATGTTTGAAAGATTTACAAAGAAATCAACTCACAATGTGAGGATATGAAATTACAGCACAAAAGAAATAACTTTGCACAACAAAGAATTGATCTTTGTTCAGAGTTGTCTAGTAACTTTGAGAGCTTGTTAGCATAGTGATAATATTTTATTGCTTTCTTGTTCATTCGTCTTTCTTCAAAGCTTCAATCTTGGAATATATAGGCTTCACTTGGAAAGGTGACCGTTGTGAGAGTGTGAGCCCGTTGGTATTTTCCTGTTTAGAGACATAACACATGTTGCTTTTGACGTGTCCATTTTTGGTGAAGAGAGAGAAACCAATGTACTATCCTTTTTATGAGCAACGTTCATCTTGTCTCCACTATTGGTACAAAAACGACTTGCAACAGTACATATTCTTCAGGGCTGTGCTTATCTTGCCTTACAACAGATGCTTGAAATTCAAATAATAAGGTAATTCATAGAAATAGAGGGAACACAAAACTTATGAAACTTTTGGGTGAATCATCATAGGTTAGAGAGCATCCCACGTAAGCAACTTTTGGATGAAGAAAACCTAAGTGTAAATATAAATAAGATACAAGTTTTCTTAGTTAAGGTTGGACGAAAGCAAACAACTCATTGGACGTTGAGTTTTCAATAAAGCTTTGGAAGTTACTTTGTTAGTGTCGCATTGGACGCAATGTGTATTTATCAAATGTTGGATGATATCCATTTTAAGTGCGCATTAGATGTAGTTCAGTTAAAACAAATTTTTGTCTAAGGTAAGGAATACAATACCTTTTCCATTGGACGCATAAAAATCTATAACACTTAATAAACTTTATTAGTGCATCAAAGTTTAATATATCTTTGTTATCATCAAAACTATGAGAGTTTTTTAGGGATTAAACATCTTCCATGTCTTTGGTTCTAACAATCTTCCCCCTTTTTTTAATAATGACAAACCATATTAAATTTTGATCACAACATAGCATAATCATATAAAGATATATCAGAGCAAGAAACATGATATGTTATGTAGCAGGTTTATCAAAGCTAAGGTATCAGAGTAATAATAAAGCAATCAGACTCTCCTTGAGTCCAATATACTTTATTATATATATATATATATATATATATATATATATATATATATATATATATATATATATATATATATATATATCAGAACAAAAATTAGGGCAAATATATTGAAGCAAACTTAAGATATATCATATCAAAGCAATAGAATCATAGATAAAAAGGTATCAGTGCTAAAAAGAGATATCATATATCCAGAAGCAACCACTTATGCATAAACTTTTTCAAATAGCCAATAATTGTCAACAAATATCAAAATTTCTCCCTATCTTCCCCTTTTGGCATCGCCAAAAAGATAAAGGAAATATTAAGACATTGTCAAGATTAGGGAGGTGGCTGAGGTGGTTGATTTTCTTGTTGCTCTTGGTTTGAATCTTGTGAAGGTGGTGGTGGTTGTTGCTTTTGTGGAATATGAGGCAGAATACTTTGTAGCAAGGCCACCATTGGTGCGAATTCAGCATCGATCTTCTAATCAAATCTTGTGTCCAAGGTCTAAATTTGACTAGCCACTTGTTCAGTCAGATGAGCATTGTGTTTTTCAAGATGAGCCTTGATCTTGTAATCAACTAAGGACTACTCTTGAGCAAGAGTAAGCATTGGCTCAGAAGTTGTTGGTTCAGCAGGTGTAGCAACATATATTGGTTGAACAAAAGTAGGTTTGGAGTTTGGACACATCAGGTTGAGAAGTTTCAAAAAAGGTATTACTATTGAAGAAACGAAAATCTGAGTAGTAGCAACTTGATCAATAATCAATTGTTCGTCCACAACTTCGTCAGCAGTTGAATTTAGCTACCTTATCACTTTGCATAACCTCTTCATGAACTGGTTCAACATTGGACGTCATAGGAGGTTCTTGGATAACTTCATCAGCATTAAGAGCAATAACAATTGATTCATTGGACGCAACAACAACTTCATTAGCAGGTGAAGGAGGGGCATAAGCTTTAGCATAAGTTTCACTGAGTATTGCAGTGTCAATATCAGTGAGAACATTATCTATCACCATATTCACAAACAACGTTAACTCTTCATCTTTGATTTGACCTTCTACCACAATGTGATATGAAACAGTAGGAACAAGTGCATAGATGATTTCAATCGTAGTTCCAAGAAGTGGATTAAAATCCTTCCTTAGCAGCCATGTTGTGGTGTCATCAAAGTTGTACACCCTTGATGGACGCAGAACACTTAGAGTGTTAGATGCAATCTCAATTTCTCCCTTTTCAACCTTAGTGAGATTGGAGGTTGAAGCTTCCTTCTCCATGTCCCACATATATTGTTGCCAAAACTTTTTGGTATCATCTTCATAGAAAGTTGTAGTTAGCCACCTGTTGTACCAAATATTTTCAAGCATATCTAGAAAATTTCATTTTTAAAAAGTTTTAAGGAAAAGATCCATAGTCCAATTCACCACACCTGTAAAAATATTCTTAGGGAAACTTTCTTTTTTATCAAGTATAGATATAGGTATAATGTACTGCCCTGCGATAGAATGATCAATTAAGTCAATTATTGCAGCCAATTAAATGATCGACTCACTTGTTGTAGGCTTGTGGCCAAATGATCGAGTCAATTATTGTTGTCAGATTCAATACTACTGTAGTTATATTCGTTATAATTAAGAATTATTTAGAGGTTAAATTTGGCATTTGCAATTTGATGCTCTTTTGGTCATACATAACTAGACTATCAGATTGAGTTACAGTCTCTTTATAATGCTCTTTTTAGTGCATATGTAAATAATTTTATCTTACATTAAAAAAATCCTTTTTAACTAAAAAGTATCTGTTTTGAACAATTTTTTTATAATAAATATTTTATCAATTTTGTTAACATCAATCTTAAAAAGTCATGTTAAGGATAAAATCGTAAAAACATTTTACTGAGAAAGAAATAAAATAAATGACTTATTTTCCATTTAGTAATATTTGTTTCTTAATAAAAAATTTCTACTTCGATATTTTTAACATTAGTTTTAAGAAACAGAATTGAGTTTTTAAAAGCCTAGTTAGCTAAGCTAATTTTCGTCCTAGTAGTTATTTTTTGCTCACTCTCATGTTTATTAGTGCTTGTTTGGTACAATGCACTAAACTACTTCAAATTCAAATTTACCCGAAAAGCTACTTTTTATATTTTCTAAAATTCACTTAAATTTACGCAGGTCAAATGTGACGGATGCAAAACCAAACATGTGTTATAAGTTAAAGATAAGAACATATACCAATGCTCTGTTCTACCGGTATTGAGACTGGAGAAGAAAATTATATAAAAGACCCAAAATTCGGTGACCCAAAATTCGCTATAATGGAGAAGATGTTAGAAGTTGTAATGAAAAGGATATATAAAATGTAGGCAATAAACTAGAAATTTTTTGCATTTTTTTTTTTTGTCAAGTCTTAGCAAAATGTGAAAACAATAAAGACGTTTTTGTAGCTTTTGTATCAAGTCTTATTGCAAGCCTTCGGCTTTGTCGTTTTGGATTGGTTAAATAGTTATAACTTTATGTTCCCTTTCATATTCCTATTTGTCAAATTTTTCTTTTCCTCTTCACAAATAAAATTTCATTAATTACTTGACAAGAATGTAATAGGAAGGAAATTTTAAAATTATTAAATTTAGTTCAATAACAGTAAAGAAAATTGAAGTTAGCTCGCTTAACTAGGATTTCACATATACACAAAGTTAAAATCCAAGACTTTATTTAAGGATAATTAAGTATGTGTTGCTTGAATCAAACACTTTTTAATATTAATTTAGGTGTTTGAAACTTCATTTTGTTTTATAAAGTTATAGATAAACTAGTATTTTAGTATGTGAATTACACAGAATAAATGTTTATTTATATAACTAAAATTTATAATTTATAATAAATAAATATTACTAAATATATAAATTATTTTATAATTAAAATCTGTAATAAATAAATATTTTTGAACTATAAATTATATTTTAGATTTATGATAACAAATTTATGTTGGGATATATTGTTGTTTTTAATTATCGATAATTTATTTTTAAAAAAATATATTCAAACTCACTTTAGAACTAAAGATATTGAAAATGATAAATTGAAATAGATAAGAAATTACTTAAACTATTCAATTGATGTTAAAAGCATAAGATGATATATCATAAGTATATTAGAAGCGTATTTGAATTTTAAAGATAATATATATATATATATATATATATATATATATATATATATATGTATATATATATATATCAGTGAGTTATTAAATTGAAATTATTAAATGGTGTAAGTTATATCAGTGAGAGTGAAATTCACCATTCCATGAGAGAAAAATATTCAAATGAGAGTAAATGTGAGAGAGAGTGAAGACTTGAGAAAGCATATAACCTTACATGTTTATATATATATAGGGGATTAATAACATGATCTTCAAAATTAACTATCAATGATTTTGAAATTTTAGATGAAAGAAAAATTGTTTGCCCAAAGCGTATTTGTATTTAGGAGCATATATAAAATGGTGTAATAGTTGATGTAAGTTATATTGGTGAGAGTGAAGTTTACCATTTCCTAAGAGAAAAATATTCAAATGAGAGTGAATATGATGGAGAGTGAAGACTTGAGAAAGTATATAGCCTTACATGTTCATATATATAGGGGATTAATAACATGATCTTCAAAATTAACTATCAATGATTTTGAAATTTTAGATAAAAGAAAAATGGTTCGCCCAAAGTTTACTCATAGTTGCTTATTATCAAGAAAAAAAAAACATCTTTTAAGAAAAACAATGTTTAATTTATCATGGACACCTTAGTTTTATAAAAGCTAAAATGTAATTTTGGTTATCCTATTTTTTCCATGTAATTTTGATCCTCTATTAAAAAACAGAGACATTTAATTCCTTAGTTTTTGAAAATCAGGAAATTTGGTTCTACCATCCAATTTAATGCTTTGACCGTTAAGTTTTTAATGTTGACTTCCATCAGACACTATTTATTAGTTTATCTTACGAGACATTTGATTATTATTTTTTTTTCGATGGTCATGATTTTATTAGTTAATTTATTTGTCCATGGTCATAATTTTTCAAAATGAAAATTGGAAAAACAATAAAAATTTTATATTTTTAAATAATTATTTATTAAATTAAATTATCCAGTCATCAATAAATAAATTCTAAAAATATAATTATTATACTGACATGTCACTTAAGACATGATCAATGTTAATATCATAATGGTTAGTACATTGATTTAGATGGTAGGACCAAATTTCTTGATTTTTTTATTATAAAAATTGGGGATTAAATATCTTTATTTTTTAATAGGGGGACCAAAATTATGAATTGAAAAAAATAGGAGGAGCAAAGTTATATTTTAACCTTTTCTAAATTAAAATCATGTGGCATGATCCTCCATTATTGTTAAAGTTTTTTTTTTCTTTTTTTTTGGAAAGGCATGCAGGAGTCTAGATAGGCATGTGAAATCCCAACTATGTTAAAGTCATATTAGTCCTTCAATAATAATTAATGATATTAATTTTATATTCTAAGCATAAAATTGACGGGTGCTCGAATAGTATATAAACACAATTTTTTTCTTAAGAGGGATTTATATATATCTCTCTCTCTCTATATATATATATATATCCTACTTTCCATCCAATCCTCACATATTGCAGAGCAATCTAAAGTTTGAATATATATATATATATATATATATATATATATATATATATATATATATATATATATATATATATATATATATATATATATATATATACACACTTTAGCTTTACATACTTTTTTTCCTTTTAAGATGGCTTACTTTAAGAAGCTTGCCAAAAACATGATTTTGCTAATTGTGATTCTCTTATCAATGAATCTTGCAAACTATCATCCCTACAACAAATTATTAAATCTTTGAAATTGAACTAATTAATGTTTCTGACGTATCAAAGAATCAAGAATGAGTGCTTCAAGTTTCCATTTTTTTTTTCTGAAAATCTATAATTTCATTATTTGTATTTTTTGTTTGTTTGAATATTATATATGGGTTACTGATTATTCAATTCCAATATTTGCAAACTATTTATTGGGAATCATTCAAAAGAGTACCATGTGTTATCATTGGAACAAGCCTTTATAGGGCCATTCAGAAGTGGAGAGTTTGGAGAGGGTCCAGTCAAGGTGTGGAGATGGAGGTAATGGAAGGCAATATATCATGCAAGTTTATTAAATGAAAGCTTCAAACAAAGTTAACATTAGTTCACAAATATTGCTCCGCTAAACCTAATAATCAAAAGAGATTAGACCATTGGGTCTCCGAGGACTTCGTGTTGCAA
The DNA here is from genome assembly GCA_026413185.1 of Pueraria montana var. lobata. Taxonomy (NCBI): domain Eukaryota; kingdom Viridiplantae; phylum Streptophyta; class Magnoliopsida; order Fabales; family Fabaceae; genus Pueraria; species Pueraria montana. Next base: position 56,828,598 of record CM048654.1, read on the forward strand.
AACGGTTGAGAATCATGGCCTATTCCTCAAAATTGGATATGAGTTATAGGCAATACCCTCATTATTTTCCTTCTTTTTTCCTTCTTTTTTTTTCTTTTTTCTTTTCCCTCATTTTACTCTTTCCCTTTCTGGATTCAATTGAGTTTGCAAAGAATTTATGATTTGACAAATTTGATTTTTTTTTCAAGGAAAAACAATCAATTCAAGAGTTTTATCTTATTTTGCTTTTTTTTTTCATTCAATGAGTTTTTTTTTTTGCTGAAATGTATGAATGAAATGCAATGCATCAAATGAAATGGCGGCTAATATGCATAAACAAATGCTAAAAGTTGCCTAGATGATGCAAACTAACATGTTGAACATAGAGAAAATTATGTCCTAAATGCTTGCTCTTTTTTTTTTTAACGTGATGCATGATGTATGCAGAAGGAGATCCAAGTATTTTGTGCAATGCTAAGATGATCTTTCTGCATGACAAATGCTTGGTTTATTTTTCTTTTCTTTTCTTTTCTTTTTGCATGCAAAATGCTAAGAAAATCATGTTGTCCATGAAAATATTGACTTAAAGCTAGAATGATGTGAATGCAACCAATGAGACATTTTATTTCATGTTATGCATGGACGGAATGTAATCACTAATGCAAATGTGTAATGCAAGCTTTTTATGCATGACATGTGGTCACCAAACATATATGAAATGCGAACAGGACAATGTTTTTTATGCCGTCAACAATGTGGCCATGAAATGCAAATATGCCATTTTTTTTTTGAAATGCAGTCAGTAATGTAACTGTGAGATGCAAGTGTTTTTTCATTACATGAAATGCAACCACGAACATAGACATGAAAAACAAATATGACAACATTTCTCTATGCATGTAACGCATGCAAACTTAGTCTAGAAAGGAAAGGGAATTTGATGAATTTTCACAAATAAATTTCCCTAAATGCAAGACATACGAGGATGGATGATGCACAATTATTTTGATGAACACATGACTATGACATTTTTTCTAATGCAATTTTTCATGCCCCCATTTTTTTACAATTTGACTTTTGTTCTCATTCTCTCTCTCTCTCTCTCTCTCTCTCTCTCTCTCTCTCTCTCTCTCTCTCCTTTTTTTTTTTTGCCTTTTTCTTTTTACCAAGCATGCATGATATGAGAATGGATACAATATGCAAATGTAGCAAAATATCTTCTACCATGTCAATGAATGGGGGATGCATATGCATGATAGAGGAAAGTCACTAGTATATGATGCAAAATGCAAACTTGATAATATTTTTTCCCTTTTTTTTTTGTCATCATTCATCATTTTTTTGCCAGGAAAATCACGTGTCAAAAGAGAAAATTTATCCAGAAAATTTTATTTTGTTATTGAAATGAGAATGCACATGCTAATGATGATGTAATGAGGTACAATGCAGATGAAAATATGACCCTAATTTTGCCATCTTTTTTTTTCATGGGATGAAGCATGAGCATCTTTTGCATGATATGTATGCATGTATTATGGGATGTAGAGATGTAACTAAAGACTTTATACTACACATGAGATGAGATGTGATGCATGAAAGAAAATAATTACAAGTGAATACTATGCATGGTGCAAATGCAAATGCATCCTATTTTCCTTTTTTGACATATAGCATGAACTTTTTTTTTTTTTTGCATGAATTATGAAATGAAGATGCGTAGCAAAGACTATAGGCTAGCATTGCCGTTATTTGTTTTCATCATTTTTTCATGAGGGATAAATGCTAATGCATGAAATGAGATGTCTATGAGAGAATGATAGCCCAATCTATGGATGCAAGACATGAACACATGATGAACACCTTTATTTTTAAGGATGCTATGAAAGACTTTTTTTCTTTTTCATTTTCTTTGTTAAATTTTTTTTAATGCGAAATGGCATGAAATGAATTATGCATTTAAAAAGGTGATTTAACCTATTTATTTTGAACTAAATGCATTGCTTGAAAAAGAAAAAAGAATGAATATATTTTTTGATGTTTTTTTTTTTACAAACAATTTTTTCTAAATGCAAGAACTAAATACTAAAATCTAATTTCCTTACTCAATGATAATGCAAAATGACAAATTATGCATAGTAAAGATACATGAATGCAAAATGTATGACTATTTTTATTTTTGCTTTTTGAAATTTAAGAGATAAGAAAAAGATGAATTATTGGGTGACCAACTCATTTTATTTTTCAAAGAAAAAGATTTTTTTTTATGTATGAACATGAACCTGCAAAGGATAAAGCAGAATGCCCCCTTTGTGCCTTAATTTGGACCACCTAAAGTGCTATCCTAAGGATCTAAGGTCATCTATCCATGCATACTCACAGAGGGTGGCTTTATTATCTCACCAAAAGGTCCCTAGAGCCAAGGATCCTCTCTTGGAATATTGATCACGACAATAGGTAAACTATTAGAAGTGATAATACCCTTAAAAAGATCAAACTCTAGGCAAGGCCTTCATGATAACCAAGCAGGATGCACATCCAGAAGGTTACCACTACTCACCTCTTACTCATCCTAAGCAGCGCTCAGGCCCGGGTATAGGACCCAACTCTCAAAGTGTGTGAAGAAGTGTAAGCAAGTGTAGTGTGTGAAGGGAGCACAACCTAGAACTACCCAAACCCACACCTGCAAAAAAGCCAGAAAAGTGCCACACAACATATAACAATGGTCTTCTACCCTAAGGTTTAATGAACAAATAATATTTTCAACCACAATAATCAAGAAAACAAATAGACAAATAAATATACAACGACAAATGAAAAGAAAGTAAGGGGTAGCATAAATAAAGAAAAAGTTATATTAATTTTGCACATTTAATTAATTAGGCTTGACTCTTTTAAAAAAATATCCCCAGTGGAGTTGCCATCTGTCGCAACCAAAGTCGCGGCGGGACGGCGAAAAATAAATTTAAAAACAGAGGAGTCGCCACCATAGTTTATTAAGGAAAACTATGGGAAAAACCTTTAAAAGAAAATGGTCTTGAAAACCAGATTTTGGATTCGGGAGTCGATTACGCGTAGGGAAGGTATTAGCACCCTACGACACCCGTCCGAAGAGAGTTACCTCTAATTAAATATGCAAATTTTAATAACTTTTAAAATTATTTATTTTACCCCTTAAAATAAAACAAGAATATTTTTGGATATTTTATTTATTGTTATTAGCATGAAAATATTATTTAAAAGAGAAGTTTATTATTATGAAAAGAGAGAATTATTATTATATTTTATCTTTTTAGCTCGACAGGAGTGGTCCCTGCTCCTACGTATCTCCAGGTGCAATGGAGAATTCATAGTTACGTAGTTCTTTGGGGTAGAAAATATTTGCGTGTTGATATATCTTTTTTTTTACTCTTATTTTTTTTTATTTACGTATCTCCAGGTGCAATGGAGAATTCATAGTTACGTAGTTCTTTGGGGTAGAAAATATTTGCGTGTTGATATATCTTTTTTTTTACTCTTATGTTTTTTTATTTAGGATTTCTGAACTGTCACAACTCATACGTCTTAAAAATATAAGACTGACAGAGGTGTACACCCAAGTCAATCTATTTAAAAAATTAATTCTTAATTGAAGCAAACAAATTTCGTGTTAATATTTTTTTAGAGAAGAATTTTGAGATATCAAGCTATCACAACTTGTACCTCAAAATCTCAATATTAAGAGAATGTCACATCCAATTAATCTTTTTTTTCTATTAAACTTTATTTATTTATTTATTTATTATTATTATTATTATTATTATTATTATTATTATTATTATTATTATTATTATTATTCTTCTTCTTCTTCTTCTTCTTCTTCTTCTTCTTCTTCTTCTTCTTCTTCTTCTTCTTACTATTATTATTATAAAGATGAGGCATTAATAAAAAAAGGCACGTGAAATTTAAGATGGGATTTTCTTACTAAATTAGATTTTATTTTTATTATTCTTTTTTTCTACCATATTTATTTGCTCCTGCACATTAAAACAAACAAAAGAAAAGGCAATAGAAAGAGATACTAGACAATAACTCACAAAAATCTTATTTCACGGCAATTTACATTCAATATTTCAAATAAATAAAATGAAACATATTAAGTTGAAAACATGAAACATGGAATAATTTGAAAAGATAAATGACGAATAGCAGGAACACACAAATCACAAAACGCTAACAAAATATAATGGTAAACATATGCTAACAACGTGTGCAGTTAACTAGTGGGCTAAAGAACTAACTTAATGGAGAACAAACAAATAATAAGGGAAAAAGACGAAAATGTAATATCCTAGAAGTGTTGTATCAGTTCCACCAGCTGCCAAGTGATGAACCCACAGATAAACAGCGCAATGGAGCCCCGTCAATTGTTCCCAAATTAAGAGTGAATTCGGAACAGCAATGTCACGAGATGCCAAAAAGAAGTATACAATTAAAATTAAAATTTCTCAGTTTCTCGCTTCATAAATTCCAATATAAACAAAAAAAAACATTCAAATTCAACATTTTCATTTCATTCAGATCCAAAATTAACCAATCAATCCATCAACTCACCTGAACAAGTTCATCGGAGCTTAACGCGCAAGGAGGCAAACGGTCATCCTTGAGGATCCGGATCTGCGCGCCAGTTTCGCTTCGTGTATTCTGCACGATCTGGCCTCCTTTTTCGATCACGCATCCGATCTGGTCGGATGGCACGAGAAGCTTCGCAGTCACGTGATTCCTCTCATCATCCTCGTCATCACGTGCGTCCTCCGCAATCACGCACTGGTGGACCCTGAACAGCACATCCTGCGCGAGCGAGACGGGATCGTCGGGGTCGTTGATGTGGTTGGTCTCCTCGGAGGGGCTGTGGATGGTGACCACGAGCTCGTCGCAATCGGGGAACGCGTCGCCGATGGGGGATCTTAGCCTTGATGTCAGCTCAGAGCTGCTTGACGAGGTCGCCGCCGCGGTCGATGACGCTGCCGATCTTGCAGACAGGGCAGAGGTAGCATAAGACGGTGTTGTCGTCGTCGGTGGTGATGAGGGAGGACTCGTCAGCGACGGGGTTGCAGCGCTTGTTTTCGGAGCCGGCGTCGGAATCCGAGCGGGAGTGGGAGAAGGTCCTCCTCCTTGAGTCCGGATCTGTGTCCGTCTTTTGAAGCCCAAAAGGAAGAGAGACCAGATCCAATTTTTGGGGATAAAAAGCCTGTAACCTTGTCTGAAATTCGAGGATAGGTGCGGCTCAACAAAGGTTATGAGTAAGAGGGTGGAGCTCTGGATAAAAGTGAGGAGGCTACGGATCAGAGGAAGATTTTTCAGAGATCTACTTCCTCTCTTTTCTTTTTTTTTAATTATTTTTTGTTTCTTTTTCTTCATTTTTCTTTTTGGAGCTGAGTTGCATTTTGAATTTTAGGAAGCAACTTTAAATTGACTTGTTTACTAGTTTTTTGTTATTTTTATTTTTCAAATTTTTTTTTGTATTTATTTGTATTTACCCGGACAAAATTAGGTGCTGACACCTGGGAACATGTATAATAGTATAAGACTCGAGCTCATCTAACCTCCAACTAATTTCTTCAATAATCTGGCCATTTGAAACATCAAGGACCGTAGCATTATTTACCAAATCTACTGCTGTTTGGGAGTCCGACTCTATCATCAACTTTGTAAAACCATACTGATGTGCAAGCCATAATCCATGTAAAATGGCCCAAGTTTCAGCCATGTCAACAGTCCTGCTACTGAGCATTGTAGCATATCGCATATCCAACCATGAATCTACCCTGTTCATCTCGGAATAAACCACCACAAGCAGCTTTACCTTCTAGCACTCTGAAAGCAACATCACAATTCAATTTAATCGATCCTACAGGCGGGGGACTCCACGTGGCTCTATTAACATTTATGGTTGGCTGCAAATTTCTGCTAGCATATTCTCCATTTCAGAGGCTTTGGTGATATCACAGACCAACGCTATAGACTTGTGCCAAACTTCCAATTCTATCATCATATGTTGTTTGAAAACAACATTATTCCTCCTCCACCAAATGCGGTCAACGATAGCTCCTAACAGTTGTATAATTCAGAAAAAGGATCATGCACGGGCTTAGTTTTACACCTTCATAAAATAAATAAATAATTTTTGTATTTCAAATAACAATAAATATCTTTTAGTAGAAACTTCTATTTTTCATTTTTTTAATCTCAGCCTTTTGAAGGAAAAAAAACCCTTAACGTTAGCTCTAATTATATTAATTTTGAAAACCAAAATGTTAATAAAATTAAATTTTTATGTAAAATTAAAATAAAGCAATTTTTTTTTTTGGTAATGTAAAGTAAAGAAAACAAAACAAAGAAGAACTAGGCTCTAAGAACTGGGAGACTCATAGCATCTGCTACAAGAAGCCCAAGTGTATCCTTAGGAGGAGAAGCAATATCAGTTAACCCTGCACCAAAGTTCGGTCACTGGACCCTCCAATCTTCCTTCGTAAGGTCTTTGATGTCTTCCACAATAGTAGCATAGCGATGCCACTCCTGGCGAGGCTGGTTGATAATACCCAAAGCGTGTGATGAGTCTGACACTAGGGATGGCAAAATGTACCCGGACCCTACGGGTACCCGCAAAAATATCCGCAAGCGGGTCGGGTAAATACCCGCTTATTGGGGCTGGGGCCGGGGCCGGGTATTTACCCGCAATTTTTTGCGGGTGCGGGTACGGGTACGGGTACTATAGTACCCGCCCCGCCCCGCCCCGCACCTACTATATATATATATATATAATTAAAATAACTTAAATAAATAATTATGTTATATATATACTTTTCTGTAAAAAAAATAATTTTATACTTTCCATAAACTAACATTAATAGTAAAAGATTTATGTTATAACTTACAATAATGTTATATTTTATATTTTTAATATTATGTGTGGATGTTTTTAATGTTAAGTTTGAATTATTTAAGCGTGAATTTTCAATTTATTTGTAATAATATTTTTAATTAATATTTGTATAGCTTAAATAAAATTTTGGTTAATCTATTTTGCACAATCCACAATTTTGGCCCCCCTATTTTAAAATAGAGGCATTTAGTCTCCCAATTTTGTAAAATATGTAATTTTGGTCTTTCCATCAAATTGAAAGCGTTGACTGTTAAGAGATTAACGTTAATCTTAACGTGGTCCAAATTTAGTGACGTGACACGAGATTATTTATTTAGTTTTTAATTATTTTAAATACTGAATAGAATAATTGATGAAAAATATATTTTAAAAAAAAGGTAATATCATTTATTTGACTACGACGTGCCATGTACTTCAACATTGTAGAACTAGTTTAAAATAAATGATTAAGACTTGTGATTTCTATTTTAGGACTCACGACTACCCTAACCATTAAAATTGACGTGACATGTGCTTTAGTGATGTAGATAAACATATACTATTACTCAGTATTTAAAATAATTAATAAATAAATAAATAATCTTATGTCACATCACTATATTTGGGTCACGTCAAGGTCAACGTTAATTTTTTTACTATCAATGCTTTCAATTTGATGAAATAACCAAAATTATGGATTTTACAAAATTGGGGGACTAAATGTCTCTATAGAGGGACCAAGATTGCTGATTGTGCAAAATAGGAGGACAAAATATCTCTATTTTAAAATAGGATAACTAAAATTGCGGATTGTGCAAAATAGGGGGACCAAAATTACATTTAAACCTATTTTTTATTGATTTATTAAATTCATACATAAGTAAAGTGCGGGTAGCGGGTGCGGGTATGGGTATATAGGTACCCAGCGGGTACGGGGATGGAGATTAAAGTTGCTACCCGCGCGGGGATGGGGCCGGGTACGGGTATTTTTTTTAAACGCGGGTATGGGGACGGGTACTATAGGACCCTACCCAGACCCTACCCATTGCCATCCCTATCTGACACACAGGATATCATCACAATTAAGTTCCCGTGCGATCTTCAACTTGTGGAAAATAGCTAGCAACTTAGCCTTAGTAATGTCTTCTAAGCCTATGTCTACATAGAAACCATAAATCCATGACCCTTATGTTGTGTTTGGTTGAGGAAGAAAGAAGAGAAATGAAGGAGAAATAATGTGGGTCCCATGTGGGATCTATGCCTCCTACACAACATCCAATAAGCCAAAGGAAAGAAAACTACAACAATGAGTCTGATGGGGAGAGAGTTCGACAGATATTGGTGGCAAGAGAGACAACCAGTTAATGTGGGTAGATTTAGGGGGAGTGGCAAGTGAAGCATTTGTATCGTCTTGATAGTAGGGATCGAAGGCTGGGAACGCTAACAAGTTTCTACTTTTCCCATTTTCCTAATGATTTTAAAGTTATTGACATGTAGAAAGTTTTTTGGAGATGGGGAAAGGTAAAGGAAGTGTTCATCTCACCAAGAGTGAACAAGGCAGGGGAGAGGTATGGTTTCGTGAGGTTTGCAGAGGTGGTGGATTCGAGTGGGCTAGCACGCAAGTTGGACAATATATTCATAGGGAGTCAGAAGTTGTTTGTTAATCTACCCAGGTTTGCAAAACCTATCGACAAAGGAAAAGGAATTTTAAGGGGTGGAGACCAACGTAATGATCAACAACGTTTGGAAAATATGGGTAAAGAAACGATGGTGAGGGCACAAGGGTGTTGGGGGAAGTCTTATGCACAGGCAGTAGCTGACAAGGCAACACGAGCCACAAAGTGGGAGAAAAGAAATTTTCAGAAAGGAGAGGAAGCACAAGATAGATGGAAGGGTCCGATTATACAAGTGGAGGAATGTAACTTGGAATGGTTGAGTAAAAGCTTCATTGCTAGACTAATAGACTTAAGATAAATGCAGCAATCTCAAGATCTATTATTTCTGGAAGGATTAAAGACTGTGAATATGAGGTACCTGAGGGATAATAGATTGCTTCTGTCCGCATCAGAAGAGGATGATCTACAGAAGTTGGTGAAGGGAGCGAAGGCGTGGTTAGGGGAAATGTTTGAATCAATTGTGGCATGGGCACCGAAAGATGGCTCAAGGTTTAGGATGATTTGGAGACGGATTGCTGATATAACCATGCATACTTGGAACAAGGCTTGTTTGGAACAACTAGTGGGGAAGATAGGGTGTCTCCTAGATGTAGATAAAGACACGATAAATATGTCCAATATTGAGTATGCTAGAGTTCTAGTTCGCACTTCCTTTCTGGGCCATTTGTGCGCAAGTCAGACAATCCAGATTAATGGGAGAGGCTATTTAATCACTATCATATGGAGGAATACTTATGTCATGAGTAAGGAAAATAGAGGCTGCAAGGTAGCTTTGAAGAAAACTCGAGCAGGTCTTCGGTTGTAGGGGTAGACATCATTAACATGTCAATTGCTCGAAATGTTCATCGAATGGTCGTGTTTAGGGAGGAACGGGGGAGAGGGATGGTGAACCGCCTTCTATAGAGGTCACCGAAAAGTCAATAATGGGTCACAATGATAGGGGCATTTGCTTAATCACAGGAGACCACAAAGGCACTATGATCGAGGATGGTACATAATGTGGGGATGTAGAAGGGTTGGGGGAAGGTGGCAGGGTATTGGGAACGGATGAGATGGGTTTTTCAAAAAATATGAACCATTCATAATATTGTGATATCAAAGGTAAGGGGGGAGCAGGTTGAAAGAAATGGTAAAGAAAAAGCATATGGAAGGGCTAAGGAAAAGACAGAGTGTGTGGAGCAGAGGAGTACGGTTGAGCAAAAAGATGAAGCACAAAAGGGGGATGAGTTAAAAGGGAAATGTGTTGTAGTGGATAGTGTCCTACGATGTGTCAAGACGTCTAAAGGTGTCCCAAAGAAGTTAGTGGGCTTGGGATTGGGCTAATGGGGCAAGCCCAGATACAATTACAAGCTGGGAAAGAGTAAGAAAAGGAATAATAAGAGAAGTCTTAGTGGTAATAGGCCTTGTCATCCTGCTGAAGGCAGAGAGGAGTGCATAATGAAAAAATAGGATATCCCTGCTGAGCCGTGTAACACCCCAAGGGGTGTGTACCTATTTCCTATTTATATTACTAAATTCCAAAAATTTAGAATATAAGGATATCAGAGTTTACTATGCGGAAAATAAAACTTAAAACTTATTTGATACAAAGCTCTTGGCACTTATGTGTCGTACAAAACCTGACCCAAAAGGGTACTTGAACATAAACTAACTCCCATACATTGGAAGATACACAACTATAATTATCTTCCTTCATGTGCTTGCTTCAAGCTTTTCCCTTGAGCTCGTCCATCTGCTAAACCTGTAAAAACATGAAACTAAAAGGGATGAGACATAATGTCTCAGTGAGTGCTCTAAGACTCTAGGTTGACTCTCTATTCTAGATATCCTTTTCTTAACTTTCATGGCTTCTCATTTCTTTTCTTAATACTCATACTCACAACTATAATATCAACATCTCTTCCTTTATCCCTAAGCTGGATAATTCTATACATACACATAGACAAATGCCAATCAAGGAAAAGGAAAGAAACTAAACTTTATATACTTTGAAAATACTGTATATAGTTACCATAATTTATAACAAAAACTCAGTTCATATTATTTATCAATAACCACCAACAAACAACAACATCATGAGTCACCCATCTCATAGTCATAATAAAAATCCCTCAACTAACATCAATCAAATAATTACAAACACCAACATTCATCATCAAAATGATATAAGTCATTTCATACATGTACATCAATAAAACATCAATAGTCTCATCATAATTCCACCATCACCAACCATCATTACCATTGAAGTACACCAAAAGCCATTAGGCAACATCAAACATCAAACACTGACTCTACTCCATGGAGTTTCGACACCATATGAGCGGTCCTCACAGGCCTCATCCCTTACCATAGTCTCACCTTTGACCATTTAGGGAGTCCCTTGAGCTACCCTGTGAAGGAAGTGTTGATTTAATCAAATATAGACAAGTGTGGGTATTGGCTTACCTCTGTAAGGTTTGCAAAACCTTACATTTATAGGAATTCGCCCACTTGGATATTCTATAGGTCCATCGTTGGCCACCACGAAAACCTCCGACACTAGGTTGAGAGCCTACCTAGCACCCTCAACTTATGTGCCTACCTATATGTTTGTGCACCAACTGTGCACACCTATGCACCAACTGTGCATACCTATGCACCAACTGTGCATATACAACATTCGGAATATTTCTGTGCACCAACTGTGTGTACCCACCGTATTCCAACGACAAACATATTTGGAGTCCCTTATAGTATTATAACTGCACCTCCGTACCCGCCATCTCCAATGGCCCGACTTAAGGGTCCAAAAATATCTCAACAACATCAACAATTCTCAACCACTACAATAATTCATCCCCTATACACTAAAAGAGTCACTAAACCTCTTGGGAAGTAGTTTCTCAACACTCCAAAACGCCATTTGAAGTCAAAACATAGGGGTGGTACTTAGGAAGATATCCCACTAGGCGAGACCCCCGGGTCACTTTAGTGTGCCGGAGTTCTGGCGTGAAACTCACCCTCCTAAGTATACCATTTTTCTATAAAATTTTTCCCAAAGGTCATAGCTAACTCCTTTTTAACATATAGGGACGGTTACAATACAAGATTATCATTCATCATCAACATCATCTCATCAATAATTCACATACACACCAATAATAATACATCCACCTCATCAAAACATAATTAATACAATAATAATGCAACAACCTTACCATAATATAAACACCCCAAGAACAACATAATCATCTTATAATTAAACATACTACATTTGTATAAATATTTAAAATCATTTAAATATTCAAAAAGGGAAATATTTAAAGAGAATTTTTAAAAAAATATAAATTCTAGCCCAGCAGGCCAAAATCGCGGCCCAGCCGGAGCTCCCCTGAAGTGGTTTTCTCCTCCCTGTCACATTTTGTCCCAGCTGCACCAAGTTTTAGGTAGGCCGAAACTCCCCTGGAGCTAATTTCTCCTCTGCCACATTTCGGCCCAATTGCACCAAGTTTCGGCTGGGCCGAAACTCCCCTGGGCCCAGCTGCACCAACTTTCGGCTGGGCCAAAACTCCCTTGAAGCTTATTTTTCTATTTTGACGCATTTCGGCCTAGCTGAACCAAATTTCGACTGGGCCCAAACGAAAATAGGCTGCGACTTGCGAGCTCCATGGCTATCAATGGCATACCCACTCATCCCAATCATACAAAATCAAATCCTAAACACTTCTATTACATTTCCATCCGATTGATTTATCCGAAAATCCCCTTAATCAATCAAAATCACCAAAAACCCAAAATCTCCAAAACTAAGGTTCAAAAGAGAAAAAGGGGGAAGCATACAAATCAAGGGGATAGGAAAGGACTAGGGGGAAGCACTCACCTCCCAAGACATGTAGAGATGATCTCCGAGCATTGGGTCTTCAGATCTCTGCGCCATCTCCTTCTCCTTCTTCTTCCTCTTCTTCTCCTCCTTCTCTCTACCTTTCTTTTTCTTTCTTTCTCTAGCTCTCCCTCTCATTTTCTATATAAAGTGTTTGATGTGTGTGGGCTAAGTGGGCTTCGGCTCACCTTGGGCCTTGGCTCCCCATCTAGATTCTATTATCTCATTCCTGACAACTCCTCTAAAAGTAATTATTATTAATAATACCTAAGGGTATCCTTTAACCATTAAATATAAAGGCTATTCCATAAAAAAATGTCTCTTTATTATTTATTTTTAAGGTCCGTAAATTAAGGATATTACAAGTCGTGTGGGAGAAATCTTTTGAAGCTGGAACGAGTATCTTTAGGTCAGCCTGCTATCGACTTAGCGCACGTAGGTGAATAGGATGATATAAAGGAAAGGCCTGATACAGTAAACTTGGGGGTTACTCTACCCGAAGGTAATTGGTAGCTTGCACAATCTGTGATGAACGTCATTTGTCTGAGAAATAAGGATGGTGTTGTGGGTCAACCAAAGAGTGTTATAGTTGGAGGTGTAGATCCTGGCGACAGGGAGTATGGTGATCTCTCAGGAAACTGAATGCTACTACTATCTCAACGACCTATTTCAGGGCAAAGAATGGAGCATGCAATGGCTAGCATAGGCAAGGGGAGAAGAAAGCAAGGGTCACACCTACCTTTGATATCTACAACAGGGTCAAGGAGTACTCACAGTAAGGGTGTTGTCATTTTGAAGGATGAGGAAGCTGAGGCTAGAAAGATATAGCAAATGGGATAAATGATGGGTGTAACTTTTGGAAGGGATGATGATGACATGGCAAAGAAAATCTTGGAGCTGGAGACAAGGGACATTAAGGAGAAAAAGATCAAGGATGGTCAAGATGGGAGGGGCATGAGTAGGGTGGTCAAATGATTATCTTAAGCCATAATGTTGGGGGGTTGGGAGCCAAAGTGAAATGAAGATTGATTAGAAAGGCAATTGTCTCTCATGGTGTCGATTTTGTATGCCTCCAGGAAACAAAAAACGGAAGGGATTTCTAAGTTGGTGTGTTCAGCCTTGTAGGGTGATGTGGAGGTAGAATAAAGGGAACTTCCAGTAGTCAATTCAGTGGGATGGCTTTAGATGCGGAGGTTGCTTTTTCATATATGGGCTTTTTTGGTGTTAAAGGGATATGGAGGAAAGGGAATATTAGGTGTGTTATTATTAATGTTTATGCACCAACGGATACTTTGGGAAAGAAAAGACTTTGGGATCAACTTGTGGCCATCAGGAATCATAGCTTGGAGGGCATTTTGTGTGTGGTTGGGGATTTCAATGCGGTTAGTTTTTACAGAAGAGACGTGATGTGAACAATCTACCAGTTGGAAGAAGGGACACGGAGGAATATAACAAATTCATTTCTGATGTGGAGATTGATGATATTCCTCTGGTTGGTGGCAAATATACTTGGTATAGGATGAATAGGCACTCTAAGAGCAGGTTAGATAGACTCTTAGTCTCACAAGGGTGGATGCAAACATGGCCGGGGAGTACTTAGTATGTCTTTCCGAGGAGTTTCTTTGACCACTGTCCTATTTTGTTGAAGAACTCAGAGGTGGATTGGGGGCCTAAACCCTTTAAAGCCCTTAATTGTTGGTTTTTGGAGAAAGGGTTTATGAGTTTTGTGGAGGAGAAGTGGAGCCAGTAAGTGGTTACAAGCACGACTTTTATCTTAAAGAAGAAGCTTAAATTATTGAAACTTGACCTGAAGAAGTGGAACCGTGAGTGTTTTGGGGATCTGGACAAGAAATGTAGCCTGTTGGTGGATGACATCAGTGCTTTGGATTCTAAGGATGGGGAGGATGGGCTTCGAGCATATGAGATACTAAGGAGGAGGAATCTGCTAAATGAATTTTGGAGATTATCAAGGAAGAATGAGTCATTGTTGCACCAGAAGGCTCGATCAAAATAGGTCAGAGAAGGTGACAGTAACACTAAATTTTTTCACGGATTGATCAATTAGAGGAAAAAGGTTAATGTTATTAGAGGTTTGGAGGTGGATGCGTCTTAGGTTGAAAATTCGTGTATAGTAAAAACGGGGGTTAAGGACTTCTTCCATAAAAGATTCCTTGAACCCGTGGGCCAAAGACCGCTTCTTGATGGGGTGCCTTTCGGTCAGATTGAGGTTGAAGACAATTACATGTTGTGTCAAAATTTTTATAAGGAGGAGGTGAATGGGGCTATTTGGGAATGTGGGGGAGACAAAAGTCCGGGGCCTGACAGGTTTAACTTTCATTTCATAAAGAAGAGTTGGGAGGTTTTGAAGTTTGATATTATGAATATGATGGAGGAGTTTTGGGTGAGTGGAAAGATTCCCCGGGGTGGTAACTCATCTTTTATTGCTTTAATTCCTAAAAAGGACAATCCCTAGGGCCTTGAGGAGTTTTGGCCTATATCCCTTAATGGGTGTGTCTATAAGATCATTGCCAAAGTTCTATTCATTAGAAAGAAAAAGGTTCTAGCAAAGATTATTGATGACAGACAGTATGCTTTTGTTGGGGGGAAGGTCTTTACTGGATGAGGGTACTTGTAGTTAATGAGGTTGTGGAGGATGCGAAAAGGAAAAAGAAGGGATGTCTACTGTTTAAGGTTGACTTTGAGAAGGCTTACAACTCGATAAGTTGAGATTTTCTCCTTTACATGTTGGGAAGGCTGGGGTTCTCTGAGAAATGGATTTTATGGATTAAGGGTGGGTTGATGTCGGCTATAGTATCGATCCTCGTTAATTGGAGCCATACTGTATAATTTGTTCCATCAAGAGGACTAAGGTAGGGGGATCCTCTTGCCCCTTTCCTCTTCTTGGTAGTTGCAGAAGGCCTTAGTGGAATGATGAGGAAGGTGTTGGCTACTGGGTTGTATTTGGGGTATGAGGTGGTTGAAGTTTCCCTCATGCAATTTGCTGATGACACTATGTTCTTTGGGGAACCTACTCCGAGTAATGTGTTATCTATGAAAGCCATGATGAGGTGCTTTGAACTAGTGTCTGGCTTAAGGGTAAATTTTTAGAAGAGTAGCTTGGCGGGTATTGGAATGGATTGTGGTGTGAGCTACAATTTTGTAGGTTTGCTCAGCTACTTTATGATGGGTGTCCCATTCTCCTATCTACTGGGGTTACCTATTAGTGCCAACCCTAGGCGAGAAGCCATATGGGAGCTTATCATTAGAAAGTTTCACAGTAAACTTGCCTCTTGGAATTATTGTACTCTTTCCTTGGGTGGGAGGGTCACCTTGATTAACCATGTTCTCTCTTCTCTCCCTTTTTTTTCTTTTCCTTTTTTAGGGTACCTATTGGGGTTCTTAAGAGGTTAGAGCAGCTTCAGAGGGAGTTCATGTGGGGTGGGGTTAAGGGTGAAAGGAGGAAGGTCTCATGGGTCAAGTGGGCGGATGTATGCAGGTGGAAAGTGGATAGCGGGTTGGGGGTCAAGGATCTAAGGTGTTTCAATTATGCATCATTAGGTAAGTGGAGGTGGAGGCTGGTAAATGAACACTGGGTTTATGGAAAATTATTCTTTTTGCTAAATATGGAGAGTAAAATAGCAAAGCTTTCAGGAGATGCTCAGGGCGGGATTGTATTCGGTGGCATGATGTGGTTGCTGTATGTGGGGGTGTAGAGGAAAGATCTTGGTTTGAGTCTAATTCGACATGGAAAGTGGGTGATGGCAAGCAGGTATCCTTTTGGGGTCAGGCCTAGGTGGGAGAGAGAAGCCTAGCTCATAAGTATAGTAGGTTGTTTACGAATTCCTTACAACAGGATGGTTATGTTGGTGAAATGGGGAGTTGGGAGGAGGGGAGGTGGAAATGGTGTTTACAGTGGAGGCATGACTGGTTTGCCTGGGAACAACATCTGGTGGACGAGTTTTTGTATGATATTAATATTGTGCAGATCAAACAGGGGGAACATGACATACTAATGTGGTCTAGGCATTCATTTGGCTGCTATATAGTCAATTCTGTATATAATCTTCTGATTAGGGATGTGACATCCGATGATGGGCACTTCTATAAGAAGTTGTGGGGGTTGAGCATTCCCTCAAATGTTAAGGCGTTAGTGTGGCAGATGTCCAGAAATAGAGTGGCAACTAAAGACAATCTGATTAGGAGGGGAATGGAATCACAATTGTTAGGGGTATCTTGTGTTTTCTGTAACCAAGTGGATGAATCTTTGGATCATTTGCTCCTTCTCTGTCCTTTCGTGATATCTGTTTGGAAACATGTATACTCTTGGGTAGGTGCTGTTACGGTATAACATTCTCAGTTAATGACTCATTTTCAACAACATTATTGTTTCTAGATAAGTAAAAAGGGGACTACTGCCTGGTGGGCTATATGGTGGGTGGTAGTTTGGGAGTTATGGAATCATAGGAATGCGGTGGTTTTCAACAATGTGGCTCTAGATGGGGAATATGTGTTTGATTTGATTGTTTTTAAGTCTTGGTTATGGTGCTCAAGTAAGCTAGATGGTTTTGAGTTCTCTTTTTATGACTGGTCTACATCACCAAATTTATGCATGAAAAACTAGTAGGGGTTGTGATGGTATCCTTTTTGCGTCTGCAAGAACTGATTATGTATCAGGGTGGTGGATATAGGGTAACCATGCAGGCTTTGGTTGGTGTACCTTTTGGATAGTCTTTGTATATACAGGGGTATAGCTTATACCTTTTATTAATAAAATCTTCTTTGCTGACCAAAAAAAAAAACCTATAACTCCTACATTATACTTTAATTCAAATATTTGTCTCTTATTTCTATTCTTTCTATTTTCATCCTCTCAACCAAACACAACATTAAAATTAAAGTCCCGTAGCAGCCCTCTAAATCCGGCGGGGCCTGATTCCCACAACACTTTAGGGCATTGTGCCCTAACTACCAAAGAAACAACCTAATATTCTCCGACAGATTTTCCAAATAGAATTCCAACACCTGTATGCCCTCAAGAATTTTGATGCACCATTCACCAATACCCATACATGGCAGAATACTCACCTGACATCTCTCCTCTCCATACAACAATATCCTATATACTAGGGTGGAAGCTAAATCTCAATGCCATGATTTTATGCATGGTCTCAACAGGAATCATCGTATACAAATTCATCAAATTCCACTCCTCCTCATTAACCACATCGCGCAACCTGAGCTCTGACTCTGAATCACTAATGTGCACAAAAGACGTACACTTTCGAGGCTAAAGTTTCACCTTCTAACCAGGGATCAAACACAAACTGCAATCGAAAGCCATGTTGAAGGTAAAATAGTGTAGCGGGTTACCCGCGGGTATACCCGAACCTGATAAAACCCAACGGGGATGGGTATTAAAATTTTAAACTTGTATCTTTTATACCTGAACCTAAACCTGTACCCATCCTGCCTTGTGCGGGGACGAGACTGGGAGACCCAAAATCGTCCCGAACCAGCCCCATTATCATCCTTAGCTCCAACATTTCTTCCAAGTCATCCGAAGCATACTTATGAATCACAAGCAAGACCTATAACTTCTTATCAAGGTGGTGCAAGATGTCCCAAATGAGCTTGCCAAACAAAGAAGTGTTTTGGTATATATCTTGATATACAAACTCCAAGCCCTCCATCCTTTCTCCTCTGGACCAGGGTTTCCCATTTAATGAGATGAACTCTCCTATCCATGCTACCACTCCAAATAAACCCCTGGCCATCCTATCAAGAGTGTCACAAGTTCGTTGAGAGAGCCATATTGCAATTGCCTAGTGTTGGAGTACAAGCGTGAAGGTGAAGTCCCACATTAGGTAGGAATGGGCAAGTTGAGCAACATATAAGTGAATAGACCCGCAAACCTAACGCCTTAAGGTTTTGGGTTGAAGGTGGTGTCAGGTTCACTTGTGTGATGTGCTCGTGGCCCATTGGTGTAAATATCCCCGGTGTTTCCTCCCCCTCGGATGTTCAACAATTGGTATCATGGCCGATGGTTCAACCAGATGACCAGCTCAGATGAATTTGATGGACTGGCGATGGATCCAGGCATGGACATAGGGATCCTTTGCATTGAAAGTCTTCCTGGCAGTGGTTTCATACAAGGAGGCCAGGCAGCATGTCCCGTGGCCGTGAAACGGTAGAGCGCGGCGGTGCAAGGTACTAGAGCGTGGTGGCAGGCATGGTTAAGCTCTAAAAGTACCATCATTAGATACTCGTGGTGAAAAAGCTTCCGCTTGAGGGGGAGCTACCATGTGGAAGAGACTCACACTTGAGGGGGAGATTGTTGGAGTACAATTGTGAAGGTGAAGCCCCACATTGGGTAGGAATGGGCAAGTTGAGCAACATATAAATGAATGGACCCACAAACCTAACGCCTTAAGGTTTTGGGTTAAAGGTAGTGTGAGGTTCACTTATGTGGTGTGCTTGTGGCCCACAGGTGAAGATCTCCCCGGTGTTTCTCCCCCTCCGATGCACAACACATGGTGTACGTGGGAATAGAGGTAAAAATTGAATTCACCAAAATAACAATCCCTACTCCTATTAAGTAAGCAACCTTTCCAAACCGCCAATCTCCTCTGATTCTTCTCCACAAGAAAATCAAAGTGATTACTCGTACCCAACCATGCATCATATTATGCCTTATTTCCCATTTAGTAAATATTTGTTTCTTAATTAATAAAAAATTTATACTTTTATATTTTTAACATTAGTTTGAAGAAACATAATTGAGTTTTTAAAATCCGAGTTAGCAAAGCTAATTTCGTCCTAGCAGTTAATTTTTGCCCACACCCGCATGTCCATTAGTGCATGTTTGGAAATATGTCTACAATGCACTAAACAACCTCAAATATGTCTACAATGCCCACACCCTCATGTCCATTAGTGCATGCTAACTTTTATAGTTTCTAAAATTCACTTAAATTTACACAGGTCAAATGTGTGACTGATGCAAAACCAAACGTGTTATAAGTTAAGAACAGAACATATATCAATGCTCTGTCCGTCTGGTATTGAAACTGGAGAAGACAATTATATAATTGACCCAAAATATGGTGCTATAACAGAGATGTTAGAAGTTGCAATGAAAAGGATATATAAAATGTGGGCAATAAAAAAGAAAATTTTTTGCATTTTTTTTTGTCAAGTCTTAGCAAAATGTGAAAACATAAGGACGTTTTTGTAGCTTTTGTATCAAGTCTTACTACAAGTCTTCGGCTTTGTCATTTTGGATAGGTTAAATATGTATGTTCCTTTCCACATTCCTATTTGTCAAAATTTTCTTTTCCTCTTCACACATAAAATTTCATTAGTTGACAAGAATGTAATAGGAAGGAAATTTTAAAATCATTAAATTTAGTTCAATAATAGTAAAGAAAATTGAAGTTAGCTCTCTTAACAAGGATTTTACATGCACAAAGTTCAAATCCAATACTTTTATTTAAGGATAATTAAGTATGTGTTGCTTGAATCAAACACTTGTTAATATTAATTTAGGTCTATCACAAAAAAAAATATTAATTTAGGTCTTTGAAACTTCATTTTGTTTTATAAAGTTATAGGTAAATTAATAACATGATTGTAACCAAAAAATTAATAACATGATCTTCAAAAATAACTATCAACGATTTTGAAATCTATCTATACTATATGCAAAGTAATCCCATGTTAGAGTCTCCATTTGCCACATGTCAATCATTCAAGCACAATTTGCCACATGTCAAATGGATAATTAATTATGAAAAAAATCTATCTATAATGATATATATTTTAGGGAACAATTCAAGTTAAAATGAGAATAATCAAAATAAAATTAAATACAGAATCAAATATATAATCTTCATTTAATTATAGAAATAATTTAAATCAATCTTTGATATGGCAATTTTATTCTAATTTTGGCAATATACAAATTATATTTTCTTTTTTTCTTAAAAAGAATGTATTTCTCTTTATTATTAGTAGCTAAATCAGTGGACTCCATCATTACGATATTTATATTTAAATACCTCTTGCCCACAATTGTTTTCATAATTTTTGCAGTGACATTATTGTGTAGCAACAGGTGATTTTTCCTAAAAGGGAAAATTTGACAGTTAAGAAATCGACCTATAAAGTATGTGGTAATTGCATTTTATACTTACCTTTTTGGTACACATTAGTGCAATTATTTCATCTATCCCTTATTTAAATCCTTGTTTCTACCTCTTTTTAGTTCAAAAAGATTTAGTTTTTAGATATATGTTTAGTTATGTAAATTTGGAATTTAGTCTCATGGTTTAGTATTTTTTTGATGCATAGAAATTGGAGATGGGTTTTGGAATAGCTTAAGATCAAGGTTAAGGAAGAAAGTTCTCTTCGGTCCAGCTGAAACGTTGGCCAGCCCAACTCAGAAACTAACAGAGAGCACCTAATTTTGAAAAAAGAAGTTCAGCCCAGCCGAGCTTGTCCTAGTGAGCATTATTGAAGTTTCGGTCCAGTTGAAACATAATTTCAGTTGGGACGAAAATGTCGCGCTGGCACTTTTTGGGTAAAAACAAAGCTATTAAAAGGGTTTTTTGCAAGGGAAAAGAGCATTCTTCTTGGATCTAGGTTTTGGAACGTGGGAAGCTTTGTCAGACTCTCTCATTCCTCCATCTTTCATCTTCTTCTTTCCTTCACCATTTTGGATGCTCCTCTCAACCATGAGTAGCTGAGCTCCCCTTCATCGGGGTTTGATGTAACTAAACCCAAATTCATGTATATCTTTTGAGTTATTAATACATGTTTATTATTCACCGTTACGTGTTTTCTCCTTTGCTTAATGCTTGCTTGTGGCTTGATCAACCCTTGTATGATTTTTTATGGTTTAAATGCGATTGAAAAATGTATTTGAACTATGAACTGGAGAAAAGCACCTAATGGGTCTTGTATCTAGGAATAGAGCAAAGTCCATTAGTCACCTTTGACTCCTTTTCTTAAAGCAAGTAACTTGGCTAAGCTATGCAAGGGATTGGTAGTTTAGTCAAGGGACTTAGGCTCTTCTTATAAGGAATTAGGGATTGAGAATTTTTATGAGTTGATGATAACAAACGGATGATAAACATTGATTAATAGATTGTGTATGTATGAGGGAGTGGTGTAGTGAAGCCGAACCCCAACACCCATCATCATCGTTTCTCGCAACTCCTTTTCACAATCTAGATCTTTGAGAATCAAAACCCCTTTTTATTAGTTTTATTTCCAAGTTACTATCTTTATCTTTGCTCTTAACCATTGTCATTTCAAGTTCTCTTTAGATTTTGCTTAGTAAGTAAAAAGTGTGTAAATTGTCAAATATTGAACAAGTCCCTATGGATACGATACTTGAACTTCCATTTTATACTACTTGTACGACTTGGTACACTTGCTAATGACGTAACAAGTTTTTGGCGCTGTTGTCGGGGACTTGTGTCTCAATAGTTGGTAATTTTGCATTTTCTATTTACCTAGGCTTCATTCTTTTATTCTTTCATGTTAATTTTGTTTTAGTTTATTAGTTTGTGTTAACTTTTGTACTCTAGTCCTTTGTGTTTCTTTGGAGTCTATGCATGCATGATAGAACCTTTGAACAACTCTTAATGATCTAAGGGGGACCCTTGGAGTATTCTGCTCACACAACAGGGGCTTATTAGTATCCAACTAGAGATGTTGTCTGAGCATCTTGAAATCATGCAGCTGAGGGCCATTCACCCACAACCTATCTATTGTGATTTTTGTGAAGGAGAGCATTTAAATGGTGATTACCATCTTTACTCCATGGAAACTTCTTGGTGGGAGCAAGAGTCATGCCCTCATAATCAACTTGAAGAAAACAGACTCTCAAATCTTGAAAATATGCTTATGCAATTCATGGAAGCTTCCCAAGCTAGCTTCAAAGCCAATCAAAAGTCAATTCAAAATCTTGAGATTCAAGTTGGTGAGCTAGCGAAGCAAATGGTTGAAATGCTTTCTATGGTTCTAAGGGAAGAAAATTTAGCAAAAGTTGAACCACATGAGGAGAGTCTTGAAGAAGTGCATGATTCAAGAGAAAAGGGTGAAGAAAAAGATGAGGAGAGAACACAAAAATAGTGGGAGAAGTGCTCACAAGTAGAAATTCAACAAGAAAGACTCCCTCAAGTCAATATATCTCTCCGCCAACTAATTGACAAGGAAGAAAGGCATGAAGAACATGATAAATATGCCTTCTTTGCCTTGTTCACCAACACTTCCCCTGCAGTGATTTGGAAGTCGCTTCATGGATATATGATTTTCATGGAGTTCCTAACTAAGAAGCGGAAGAGCAAGGGGGATGTGTTCTTTTTGACATTCATGCCACCTTGAACAACACCATCTCGTCAAGCTAATGATGTTAAAGAAGCGCTTATTGGGAGGCAACCCAATTTTATAACCTTTACTTTTAATTTATGTGGTGTGTTTTTTTAGTTTAGTTTATAGTTTCCTTGATGACTTTTTTGTTCAATTGTTGTGTTTTGACATGTTTTGTTCTTAGCATTTTGTGGTTTGGTTTGTTTTTAGTTTATCTTAGCATGCATGCCATTTTTTGAATTTTTTTGTTTGTTTGTTTAGTTGTTGTTTTGCATAGTCTAGGGGATCTCTGTTACACTTTCCTTTTAATTTAATTTATGTGTTTTAACTTAGTTTGTGTTTCCTTTGTTTTTTTGTGTGTTTTTTTGGTTGTAAAATGTTATGTTTAGTTCTTTATATTTAGTTGTTTGATTTGTTCTTAGTTAGCTTTGCATGCTTAGGTTTATCCATGTATTTTGTTGTTTGTTTGTTTCCATGTTTAATTTCAAGAAAGCTCTCTGCTACTGTTCGAGCCCAGCCAGAACCTTGTCTAGCTGGGCTAGACCATAAAGCTTCATAATTTTATGTTTCTGCATAATTTTCAGCCCAGCTCACCTATGTTTCAGCTGGGCCGGATGGTTTCAGCCCAGCCCAGTTACCCTTCAGCTGGGCCGAAAAGCCCCTGGGACAAACTTTGCTCTTTGCCAAGTTTTCAGCTGAGCTTGACACTTTTTGAGCCCAACTGAAAATTTTAGTAAAAAAAAAATTGCTTTCTTTATTGATGTGTATTTTCTATTCTCTTTATGTTATTTTATTTTCTTTTCACCTTTCCTTTCTTCCATAGTTGCCTTATTTCTTCTTTTCTTTCTAATGTTAGTTGTCAATTTTATTTCTTTTAACTTGCTTTTTGTATTTTTCTTGTTTTGGTGTTGTGTTTTGTTTTTAATTGTAGAAGGCTCCTCCTAAAGACAAGGAGTACCATTTCAAGCCCCAAACAAGAAAAAGGAGTCAATCTTATGCCTCTGCTCCTAAAAAGAAAAGGCCAGCACCATATTGACCAACTGTCCTACTTACTTGGCCTCGGGACCAGTCCTCTTTTGTTGGAGGAGGAGGAGTTGTGAGAAGCTATTGGTGCTGGAGATGCTACTACACATGATAGAGGATATGATATAGAGGGCTAGTTTGAGCCTCTTTCTGCGAATTTTTATTTTTATTTTTTTTTGTTTCAGGACCTTATTTATGATTTCAATCTTTATGTTTTTAGTTATTTATTTTCAATACTTTTCTAGTGTATGTTTCGTACTGCTTGTGTTGATACTTTGTTTTGTATGTGTGTGCAACTTTGGGTTGTTTATATTTTGCATCGTTTCACTTCTTATGCATATTTTGTTAATTGTGTGCAAAGTTTAGGAAATGTTGTAGTTTATGCTTCAATTGTATGCTTGTGGCTGTCCACTTTGTTATTAGCTTGTTGCAAGTAGTGTGTTAGGGTTACTAAGTTTGGCATGTCTTGATTGAGGACTCTTGAATTCGTTGCATTTTGCCATGCGAGTTGAGCCTTAGTGTTGATATCTTGTGAGAGCCACTATTGTTTTCATGCACCTAATTTTGCTTGATTCTTGTGGGTTATACTTTGCACATGCATGCTTGGAAATGATCAAGGCTATTTTTGTGCTTGTGGTGTTAGCCACTTAGCCAAAAATCTCACCCAAGATGAAATTTTCTTTTCCTTTGTTAGCCTCTTTGAACCATACAATGATTTAATCTTGTCCTTGAACCCTTGAGCCACAAAGAAAAACAAAATGCTTCCCACACCCTAGGGAGAGGAGAGCAACTAGTATGATAGGGTCTCACACAGGTTTGGTGGATTTGGTTTCATAAAGATAAGGAATTTGTTTGAGGGTACCTTTTATGGTTGGTAATAGTGGTTATTATGTTGTGTAAAAAAAAAGTGAAAAAAAAAGAAAGAAAAAAAATCAGAAAAAGAAATGTTTTCTTTGTCCTTGTTATCATTGTTGTAAAAGAATTGGGATTACTCTGATTGGTTTTGTCAAGTTGAGAGAAAAAAGGCAATTTGGAAGAGTTGGTTTGATCCTTAGAGGTTGCTCTTTTATTCTCTTGGTGTTAATTTGTTTACCCAGAAAAACCAAAATTTTCTTATAAGCCCAGCCAAGTTACAACCCAATAAAGTCCTTAGTGATCTTTGCATGTGTGTGCGAGTGTGTGATTTGAATTGAGATGATGAGCAAAGTTGGTGTCTGTGGTTCCAATAAGTGGCATCGAGAGAAACACTCACCTTCACAACAATTATTGAGTGATACACCTTTCCTGTGAGGAGCAAAGTGTTCTTGGGTCTCTCAAGATTGTTCAATGTCATTCTTGTTAATCTCTTGTCACTTTTGTATCTTGCTAAATTTCTCTATGGACACCATAGTATAAGGTTGGACATTATCTACATGTTTTGTCTCGTTGGAGAATGATATCATGAGAAGTGTTAGGATGTAGATATTTTCAATCCATGGCTTGTATATTGTTGTCAGTCATCTTAGGAGTAATTATAGCTTTCTTTTGTTTGAGGACAAACAAATATTTAAGTTTGGGGGAGTTTGATAATTGCATTTTATACTTACCTTTTTGGTACACATAAGTGCAATTATTTCATCTATCCCTTTATTTAAATCCTTGTTTCTACCTCTTTTTAGTTCAAAAAGATTTAGTTTTTAGATATATGTTTAGTTATGTAAATTTAATTTGGAATTTAGTCTCTTGTTTTATCATTTTTTTATGCATAGAAATTGGAGATGAGTTTTGGAATAGCTTAAGATCAAGGTCAAGGAAGAAAGTTCTCTTTGGCCCAGCTGAAATATTGGCCAGCCCAGCTCAGAAACTGACAGAGAGCACCTAATTTTGAAAAAGGAAGTTCAACCCAGCCGAACCAGTTGGTGAGCACAGCCGAGCTTGTCCCAGTGAGCATTATTGAAGTTTCGGCCCAGCTGAAACATAATTTCAGCAAGGTCGAAAATGTCGCGCTGGCACTTTTTGGGTAAAAACAAAGCTATTAAAAGGGCTTTTTGCAAGGGAAAAGAGCATTCTTCATGGATCTAGGTTTTGGAACGTGGGAAGCTCCATGGGACTCTCTCATTCCTCCATTTTTCATCTTCTTCTTTCCTTCACCATTTTGGATGCTCCTCTCAACCATGAGTAGTTGAGCTCCCCTTCATCGGGGTTTGATGTAACTAAACCCAAACTCATGTATATCTTTGAGTTATTAATACATGTTTATTATTCACCGTTATATGTTTTCTCCTTTGCTTAATGCTTGCTTGTGGCTTGATCAACCCTTGTATGATTTTTTATGGTTTAAATGCGATTGAAAAATGTATTTGAACTATGAACCGGAGAAAAGCACCTAGTGGGTCTTGTATCTAGGAATAGAGCAAAGTCCATTAGTCACCTTTGACTCTTTTTCCTAAAGCAAGTAACTTGGCTAAGCTATGCAAGGGATTGGTAGTTTAGTCAAGGGACTTAGGCTCTTCTTGTAAGGAATTAGGGATTGGGCATTTTTATGAGTTGGTGATAATAAACGAATGATAAACATTGATTAATAGCTTGTGTATGTATGAGGGAGTGGTTTAGTGAAGTCGAACCCCAACACTCATCATCATCATTTCTTGCAACTCCTTTCTACAATCTAGATCTTTGAGAATCAAAATCCCCTTTTATTAGTTTTATTTCCAAGTTTCTATCTTTATCTTTGCTCTTAACCATTGTCATTTGAAGTTCTCTTTATATTTTGCTTAGTAAGTAAAAAGTGTGTAAATTGCCAAATATTGAACAAGTCCATGTGGATATGATACTTGGACTTCCATTTTATACTACTTATACGACTTTGTACAATGACGTAACAGTATGCCGCTTTGAGGATTACATGCCGAGAGAAGATGGCCACAGCCAAAGCTAGCTGCAGTGTTAGCTTTTTGGAATGACAGTTTAATGGTTATTAGTATAAGTAGGATATTAAAATTGGATTACGTAAGGGTCCATTTTACACTCCAATTATAATAAGTGGGTAATAGTGTATGTTTTTCTTATATTGCTTTGTAAAATGCATGGTTGAGTACCCCTTTGAATATATTCCTTCTTTGGTTGGTAAAATTTTTTTAGTGTAGGGCCGAACAATGACAATTATTGTACTACACGCCTCCAATACAAGATATCATTTAAAAGTCAAATTAATAAAAAGGGTAAAATATGTTTTTGGTCTCTCATTTTATCTTGATTTCTGTTTTTAATCCCTCACAATTTTTTTTACTGTTTTTAGTCCCTCATAAATTATTTTGTTTTGTTTTTAGTCCCTGACGTTAACTTCAACTGTTAAGTGATGACATGACTAACATAAACTGTGTGTGTGAAAATTTTTAATTAAGTTTCTAGTGACTTTTAACCGCTACAAATTTTTTGGTGGTCAGAAATGTTTACTTTTGTAACATTTCTTGTGATTTCAGAAAATCTGGCATTTGAAGTTTTGATTTTTTATTATTTTTTTAACATTTCTGGCAATTTTAGTTTGTCAGAAAATTTGCAGTAGTTAAAAACCTCTAGAAACTTAAACAAAAAATTTTCAAGCACAAATTATGATTGTCACAACATCACTTAACAGTTAAAATTAATGTCAGGGACTAAAAACACAGAAAAAATTTATAAGAGACTAAAAATAGAAATTTAGATAAAATGAAGGACCAAAAATATATTTTACCCTAATAAAAAGTAATACAATTTCATCTAATTTTTTTTACACTCCACCTGCTGATGTTTTCTCGTGTCATTATATATTATACAGTGTAGATGCTAATTATAATTTGTAAATATTTATTATTATTATTATTATTATTATTATTATTATTATTATTATTATTATTATTATTATTATTATTATTATTAAGGTAATTGTTCATAATTATTATATGTAATTTAAGTTTTATTAAATGGAATAATTAAAATTACTGGCAGTTTTTACTAATGCAATAACTAAAGTAATTAAAGTAATTATTAAATATATAATTAAAATAACTACACCTAAACGTTAGTTATTTTATTTTTCTTTTAAAATTTAATTTATTATTTCTTAAAATAATTACACAGCGTTTTCATGCATTTCGTGCCATGAATCTAAGTACTTTTTTTTTGACATAACCATGAATCTAAGTACTATATAGTATTGTTCTTGAACAATATAATAGAAGTTAATTTCGACCACTCGCGATTATATATGTCCCACATTTACAAATGATCAAATTTTAATTAAAAGTTAATTTTTATTCACTGTTAATATAAATTTAATCAATCAACTAATTAGATTAGAAATAATTTTAACAATGAAAATTTATAATCAATCTTTACATTAATGTGCATTCTAAATTTAAAAGTTAAAAGTTAAACAACCATGTGCGCTTATACACCTATATGAGATAAAGAGAAATTTGAATTTATATAAATTATGACCAGGGTGATTAGAATGAATAATTAACAGGCTGTTATTTAATCATTTATATATGAATTTGGATTGAATTCAAAGTACTATACCAGATTAGAATATAAGAAAAAAATGTATACCTAATTTCCTTTTTAATAAATATAATTATGAATATTTATAAAAAAATGCTATTATTATTTATAAAAATATATAATCATATTAATTACGTAATTAGGACTAACATATATTGTGATTTGAATTAATTATAATAATTATGACCAATATATATTTTAATTAAGGTAATGAAAATTATTTCAGAAATTAATTAGATTATTTTAAATTAAATGATTAAAATAATCCATACTATATACAAAAAATCTCTATTTAGAATTTTCATTCGTCACATGTTAACTTCTTGGCGTATTTCAATCTAAAAATATCTTATGTGTCATCTTTTTTATACTCTAATTTGCATTTTAATTAAATTATCGATTGACATTAGAGTATAAAAAAGATGACACATAAGATATTGTTTAATTAAAATGCAAATTAGAGTATAAAAAAGATGACACATAAGTAGGAATATAAAAAAGTAGGAATTTGCGTTTATTTCACGGAATTTCATTGGATTCCCGGGAATGTAAATATGGGAATATATATTCCCATGTTTGTTAGAGGGTAATCAAAAACGGAAATATAAATATGGGAATATATATTCCCATGTTTGTTAGAGGGTAATCAAAAAATATTTCTAGGGCATAATTCATTCCTAGGATTCCATATTGTACATATTTCTCCATCTTTCTATTCCCATGTAAAAGGGTGGAAATCTTATATTCTCATGGGAATGTTTAAAATAAATTCCCACTTCCCTTTTATTCTACCTCATTTATTTATTATTTAATATTTTTGTTTTTAAATTAAAATAAATTTAAAAACATTTCCAAGAATTAGAAGTATTTACCAAACACCTTTGATGGGAATAACATTCTCAGTAATAGCATTTCCAAGAATATGATTCCTGGAATATAATCAAATCCGTGAAACAAACGCCACATAAGATTTAAGCAATGATTAACATTGAGGTTTCTTGATTACATGTATAATTAATGTAATTTTTTTAGGGATAATTAATGTAATTTTAAATTAAATATAATTAACGTAATTAGCTGTAATTATTATTATTTATTTAAATTACATGTCTTTTTAACCTAAAATTACAAACAAAAATGTTTTAAAAATAGAAAGCTACATGTGGCATTCGCTGGAGTTCCACGAAAAGCTACATGTAGTCCTATAATTTTTACAAACAATTCTTAATGCCAACCTCATTTCGAATTAAAAATTACAATTTTAATTGAAATCATAGATAATATAATAAAATTTTTATCACATAAGATAACAGCTTTATATTTTGAGAATTTTAATGAGAGTTTTATATTATAATAATAATAATAATAATATAAATATTTATATTCAATTTATTTTAATGAGAATTATTTGATAATATATTATTAAATGTATTTACTCTTAAAAAATAGAAACGCAATGCAAGATAATGCATTTAATAAATATTAAAATTATATATATTCAGTAATTATTGTAAATATTGAAAATTTTATTGGTTAAAATAAGTTTTTCTTATCGTATACCAGAGGTATTTTATGGTCTAAAAAAATTAAGAAAACAAATAAATCATTAGTTAAAATACTTCTTTAAAAATTAACTTATCGTCAAATCCCTTTTTGAATTAAAATCTACAATTAAAATATATGGTTAAAATTCTTATTAATTTAATAAATATAATTACCTTATTTGAAGGGTATTTTATTGGTAAAAATTATTAAACGTCAATTTGTACATGTTACCTCATGACATAATCAATAACTTTTTCATCAACCGTATTCTATGTAGAAAATAAATTGAGTAACCTTTTTTTAATTTGAGATTTACATGCGTTAGAAATCATAACTTTTCTCATCAACTATATTCTTTGTAGAAAATAATTAAAAATTACCTCATAATTCTTTAACGCAGGTTACTTCATTAGTTACCATATTGAGAAATATATTTTAATCTTCATAATTATTTTAATCAAAGTCTAAAATTTTATCCTATGACATTTTATTGAGAAATATCCTATTTTATTGATAATTATGACATATTTATAATTACCTTATAAATTGGGCCTAAACAAATTGAGAATCTTTATAAATAAATATTGTTATATTATTTTATTTGACTGAAATAAATTTTATTTAATTAAATATATAATGAATAACAATATTCTTTCAACAAACAAATAACATTTTAATATAACTAAATATTTTAAATTGTTTCTAATAAATATAGTTATTGAATATATAAATCAATCAAGAACTCTCACTTTAAATTAATTGAAATATTTTTATTTTTAATTTTTTTTATTAAGAAACCAACTTATATGTCGTGAATGTTATTTTTAAATTTTTTTTATTGAAATTAAGAACTCTCACTTTAGATTGATTGAAAAATTATTTCGTAATAATTGTTTAAATAGTACCCTACTTAACATATAATTAATTTTTACTTCTATTATAATTGTATTTTAAAAATCATAGTCTCCGACGAAGTTTAGTCATTGCTTTCGATTATGAATAATTCGTACTAATACCACAACAACAAAAAAAGATATATAATCAGCTATTGATAATAGACAACAATAGTGTTTTTTTTTTTAAGAATAGACAACAATAGTTAATAACTATAAATGTTATACTTTAAAATTCATGGTTAAAGTAAAATAATGCTTACCCATCCATGGCATGGGTCACTGCACTCTAGTTTTAGACAAAAGAAAAATTGTTCGCCCAAAGCTCGCTTATAGTTGCTTATTTATCAACAAATAAAAAAAAATCCTTTACGAAAAAAATGTGAAATTTACCATGGACACGTTAGTTTTCTAAAGGCTAAAATATAATTTTTGTGTCCTTATTTTTTTCAATCCACAATTTTGGTTTCCTATTAAAAAAATAGAAATATTTAGTCTTCAGTTTTCAAAAATAAGGAAATCTGGTCCTACCATTCAATTTAATGCTTTGACAGTTAAGTTTTTAACTTTAACTTTCCAGCTAACAGTTTATCTTACGTGATATTTGATTATTATTTTTTCTTAATGGTCATGATTTTTCAAAATGAAAATTACAAAAATTAATAAAATTTGTATATTTTTAAATAATTATACTAACATTTCACTTAAGGCATAATCAATGTTAGTAACTTAATGGTCAATGCACTGATTTAAGACGGTAGAACCAAATTTCTTGATTATTTTATGAAAATTGGGAAACTTAGTATCTTTATTTTTAATAGAGAGACAAAAAGCGGATTGAAAAAAAAAAAAAGAAGAAGACCAAAGTTATATTTTATTCTTTTCCAAATTATTAAAATCATGTGGCATGAGCCTCCATTATTGTTAAAATATTAGTCCTTCAATAATAATTAATGATATTAATTTTATATTCTAAGCATAATATTGACAGTTGCTCGAATAGTATACACAATTTTTTTCTTATGAGGGATTAATCTCTCTCTCTCTCTCTCTCTCTCTCTCTCTCTCTCTCTCTCTCTCTCTTATATATATGTATCCTACTTTCCATTCAATCCTCACATATTACAGAGCAATCTATAGTTTGAATATATATACACTTTAGCTTCGTATACTTTTTTCCTTTTAAGATGGCTTACTTTAAGAAGGTTGTCATAAACATGGTTTTGCTATTTGTGTTTCTCTTATCAATGAAACTGGGCACAGCAAGGATGCCCCTTTGGACATCAGAGCCTCACAAAGCACGTAAGTGACCTAACATCCCTACAACAAATTATTAAATCTTTAAAATTGAACAAATTAATGTTTCCGATGTAGCAAAGAATAAGAATGAGTGCTTCAAGTTTTCATTTTTTTTCTTTATGAAAATCTATAATTTCATTATTGTATTTTTTTTGTTTGAATATTATATATGGATTACTGATTATTCAATTCCAATATTGTTTGGGAACCTTTAAGATGGAAGCCTCCTTGATGATCATTGTGTTGGGCGTTATGTAAATGCACCACCAACAAACGAAAAACTAGCGTAATAATCCAATAGACCACAATTATGTCCATGAGGAGTGAGGACCCAATTAATTGTGCTGGCAAAAGCAAGTTGAATACCAACACATAATCAAACCAAACAAATGATTATACAGCATATCGAAAGAAATTTTAAAAAAGAGATAATTATAAAAGAAATTAGAAACTATAAAATTAAAAAAAAAAAAAAAAAAGATAAGAAAAGATATAACAATGTAACTTTAATTTTTTTAATATTAATTTTGAAAATTGAAAAACAAATTGAATTAAGGATTTGAAATTATGGATGAAAGAGATAAATTTTCGGAATTAAAAAATAGAGTTAGAAAAATGGATAAAAGAAATATTTTTTTTTATTTAATACTTTCTTTACAAAGTAATAAGAAAATTTGTTAGAATTATATAACATTACGAGTCATAATAAAATCACCTTAATAAAATAAATAAATAATTTTTGTATTTCAAATAACAATAAATATCTTTTAATAGAAACTTCTATTTTTCATTTTTTTTTTAATCTCAGCCTTCTGGAAAAAAAAAAAAAAAAACCCCTTAACATTAGCTGTAATTGTATTAATTTTGAAAACGATAATGTTAATAAAATTCAATTTTATGTAAAATTAAAATAAAGTATCGTAGACTTGCTGCAAGCTAAATTAATCTCAACACCGTGATTTTATGCATGGTCTCAACAGGAATCACCATAGACAAGTTCGTCAAATTCCATCCCTCCTCATTAACCACATCGCGCAACCTGAGCTCTGAATCAATAAACAAGAATTTTTTTTTTTGTCAAGTCTTAGCAATATGTGAAAACATAAGGACGTTTTTGTAGCTTTTGTATCAAGTCTTATTGCAAGTCTTCGGCTTTGTCATATTGGATAGGTTAAATATGTATGTTCCTTTCTACATTCCTATTTGTGAAATTTTTCTTTTCCTCTTCACACATATAAAATTTCATTAGTTGACAAGAATGTAATAGGAAGGAAATTTTAAATTCATTAAATTTAGCTCAATACGAGTAAAGAAAATTGAAGTTAGCTCCCTTAACAAGCACAAAGTTCAAATCCAAGGCTTTATTTAAGGATAATTAAGTATGTGTTGCTTGAATCAAACACTTGTTAATATTAATTAATTTAGGTCTTTGAAACTTCATTTTGTTTTATAAAGTTATAGGTAAATTAGTAACATGATGTTCAAAAATAACTATCAACGATTTTGAAATTTTAGATAAAAGAAAAATTGTTCGCCCAAAGCTCGCTCATAGTTGCTTATTATCAACAAAGAAAAAAAACTTCTTTTAAGAAAAAAAATGCGTAATTTACCATGGCCACATTATTTTTCTAAAGGCTAAAATATAATTTTGGCCTTCCTATTTTTTTTTAACTGTAATTTTGGTTTCCTATTAAAAAAATAGAAATATTTAGTCCTCAATTTTCAAAAATAAGGAAATTTAATCATACCATTCAATTTAATGCTTTGACCGTTAAGTTTTTAACGTTAACATTCGGCAGACAATTTATCTTACATGATATTTGATTATTATTTTCTCAATGGTCATTATTATCTTACGTGATAAAATTTTTATATTTATAAATAATTATTTATTAAATTAAATTATCCAGTCATCAATAAACAAATTAAAAAAATATAATTGTTATACTGACATGTCACTTAAGACAAATCAATGTTAGTAATTTAATGGTTAGTACACTAATTTAAAAGGTAGGACCAAATTTTCTCATTTTTTATGAAAATTGAGAACTAAATATCTCTATTTTTTTTTAATAAGGTGACTAAAATTACAAATGAAAAAAAATACGAGGACGAAAGTTATATTTTAACCTTTTCTAAATTAAAATCATGTGGCATGATCCTCCATTATTGTCAAAGTCATATTAGTTCTTGAATAATAATTAATGATATTAATTTTATATTCTAAGCATAAAATTGACAGTTGCTCGAATAGTATACACAATTTTTTTTTCTTAGGAGGGATTTATCTCTCTCTCTCTATATATGTATCCTACTTTCCATCCAATCCTCACATATTGCAGAGCAATCTATAAGATGGCTTACTTTAAGAAGGTTGTCATGAACATGATTTTGCTATTTGTGTTTCTCTTATCAATGAATCTGGCAACAGCAAGGATGCCCCTTTGGATATCAGAGCCTCACAAAGCACGTAAGTGACCTAGCATCCCTACAACAAATTAAATTATAAAATCTTTGAAATTGAAATAATTAATGTTTCAGGTGTAGCAAAGAATCAAGAATGAGTGCTTCAAGTTTCCATTTTTTTTTTTTTCTGAAAATCTATAATTTCGTTATTGTGATTTTTCTTTTGTTTGAATATTATATATGGGTTACTCATTATTCAATTCCAACATTGTTTGGGAACCTTTAAGATGGACGCCTCCTTGATGATCATGGTTATAGGAGTTTTTCAAATCCACCAAAAATGAAACCGCTAAATTTACCAAAAGGCCACAATTATCGTCCATGAGGAGTGAGGAGCCAATTAACAGTGCTGACAAAAGCAAGTTGAATACCAACAAATAATCAAACCAGACTCAGGGTTTCATGGAGAAAAGCAGCTGTGGAGAAACAGATATAATTGCATATGTATTAATAAATTATATTAGTTTGTTTTGGAATTACGATTTTCTTTTATTATTTTAAAAAGTAGTGTTAAGAAAAAAAAAAATTCATGTTCGTGCCTTTGGTACCTATCATATTTGTACTAAATATTATCGCTCTAATAAAATTAAACTGCTCTGTGTTATTTCCAATTTTTTTCTTTTGGTTTTTATCATATCATCAACCATTACCATTTTCGTTTTATCACTCGTTATTTAGCTTCAACTTCTTACACCCATCCAATGCAATAGATCCAAATTTGTGTTGTTACTTAAAAAATTAATTAGATGCTTTACTTTTTTATTTAATACTTTCTTTACTAGATAATAAGAAAAATTGTTGGAATTATATAACATTACCCATAATAAAATCATCTTAATAAAATGAATAAATAACTTTTGTATATCAAATAACAATAAATATCTTTTAATAGAAACTTCTATTTTTCATTTTTTTTAATCTCAGCCTTCTGCAAAAAAAAAAAAAAATCCTTAACATGAGCTCTAATTTTATTAATTTTGAAAATGATAATGTTAGTAAAATTCAATTTTATGTAAAATTAAACTAAACCAAGTATTAGTGTTGTTGCCTATAAAACGAATTAGATTTCTATTGATACTTTTTATAAACTTTTTCAAAAGTAAGAGAGAGAAAGAGAAGAAAAGTAAAAAAAAAAATAATTACAAAACTATATTATAAGAATAAGGCTTAAATGCAATTTTGGTCCCCCTATTTTTCAAAATATGCAATTTTGGACCTCCTATTTTAAAATAGAGACATTTAGTCCTCCTATTTTTCAAAATCTGTAATTTTAGTCCCCCTATTTTAAAATAGAGACATGTAGTTCTCCAATTTTGTAAAATCCAGAATTTTGGTCATTCCATCAAATTTGAAGCGTTGATCGATAAGGGATTAACTTGATTTAACCCAAATTTAGTAATATGGCACGAGATTATTTGTTTAATCCACATCATAGTCAATGTTAATCTATTAACAGTCAAGGCTTTTAGTTTGACGGAAGGATCAAAATCGCAGATTTTAAAAAATTGGGGGACTAAATGTTTTTATTTTAAAATAGGGGACCAAAATTGTGGAATTTGGAAAATATGGGGACTAAATGTCTCTATTTTAAAATAGATGGTCCAAAATTACATATTTTGAAAAATAGGGGGACCAAAATTGCATTTTAGCCTAAGATTAATATTACTCTAAATAAAGTCATTCAACATTGCTTATTGATACGAAACAAAAACAAGCAGCAGTTTGAACCAATTATGCAATGAGAAACATGAGTTGGATAACAATACATGAGTATAATTAAAAGGTAGAGTGAGGGTGAAACACTAAATGCATGTTTAGATAAACATTAGCAAAATTGATTTTGAATGAGATTAGTTTTGCAAATTAGTTGATTTTGGTTAAAATTAATTTTAAAGTAATGTGATTTACGTCTAGATGGTTTTATTATAAAAGCAAGTTAGAAATAAAACTCAATATAATTTTTTTTATCCGATACGCAAAAGCTATCTAAAATTGTTTCAATTTTGAATCAATTTTTCAACGTGGAACTAAACATGTAAAATTTTACCTAAAATCACGTTAATTGATATTTAAATGCGATTTTAAATAATCCAACATGAAACCAAATATGCACTAAATCTAGATTGGAAACAAACTAGTACGCAATAACTAAGGAGACGTTTGTTTTAAGTTATGAAGGAAGATTTTTCTAGGAATATGGACTTGAGAATATCACATTCTCATGTTTGCTACGAGTTTTGTAAAAATATTCTTAGGAATAGTTGATTCCTAAAAATATAAAATACACATGTTTGTGTTACTTCTTACTCTTATGCTAAGAGGTGGGTTTTTGCATTCTCATAGGAATGGAAGTTATTCTCTATAATAACTATCAATCCCCAATTCTTTCTTGACATTTCTTATTTTACTTTTATTTTTTTTAATTTTTTAATTAAATAATTTTTTTTCTTCTAAAATTCCTAATAACAATCAAACATGTTCATGAGAATAATATTTCCACGCATAACATTTAGGAATATAATTCTTAGGAATATAATTTTACAGCTTGAAACTAACGTCTCCTAAAATAAAATGAAGGTGAACCATCAACCCATTTAAAAACTAATGTCTTGCAAAACCCAATAAGAAAAGTTATCTTCGAGCAAGTAGTTAGCTCATTAACTTAGGGAAAATGTTTTGGACCAACATTCAAGGCCCAAAATCTTTTATTTTTACACTTCAAATAGATATTTCCTGACTATCAAAGAAGCATTGAGCCAATACGTCCATAAAACAATAAATCAAGGTCAAAAATATCAAATAACGACCTCTTGTACAGGGGTGTTTATAAATCGATTCAATCTATTAAAAACCAAAAAAATCAATCCAAAAAATCAAAAATCAAATAAGCCGAAAATCGAATGAATAAAAAATTTGAAAAATCAAAATATTTTAATGGAATGGATCGAATTTAGGATTTTATTTTAAAAGCCAATCCAATCCAATCTAAACCAAAATTGTACATATGTATATATTTTTATTCATAATATTTTACTAACTATGAGTTAATATGCATGAATATATTTACTAACTATTTATGTATATTTATTTTTGATATGGTATATACTTAAAAAGTTATACTATTATGAGTTATATAATGACATATTAATAAAATATTTAATATTTTAAATTATTTTTTATTATATTTATTATATATGTTACCGTTTATTTAATACTTTTAAAAAAAAAAAGTAAGATTAAAACAAAAAATTGATTCAATCCAAACCACTTTAAATTGAATCGGATCGGATTAAAATTTTGAACCAAACTGATTGGATGACAAATTAAAAAAACTAAATTGATTGGATTGGATGATTTTTCTCTTTAAAATCAATCCAATCCAATCTGCAAACAACCCAGTCTTGCAAGTCACATGAGGCAGGAAATGTATCATACAAATACCAACGAAATTGATATTAGCAGCGTATAGGAGAAGCTTCATATAAAGAGTAAGACGTGAAAGCACTATGTATGATTTCTCTTATTTTTTCACCTCTTGACTTCTCTCTTACTAATTTAAGTGTCAAAATCCTTATAAGTGACACTACATCTATTGAAATATAAAGAAGCTACATGCAGCCAAGGTCATTTCTAAGAATAGTTATATATAGAGTTTCAAATTCAATTCCTTGGGCTGGAGCTAATTAACACTATCAAAATTAATTTTACTCAATTTTAAAATAAATTAAACCAACCCTCTAACATGAGTTCCAAATAAAGTAAGGTGCAAAAAAAAAACCGTTATTTGGCAAATTCTACATTAGGCTTCTATGACATGGAAAGTTTGAAGAGGACAAGAGTTTTAAGTTTCAACACAGATATCTCATGTCATAACTGTGTTACTTGAGTTGTGTGTGAACATTTTTCCTTAACATTCAATTATAAGCGCACCAACCCCAACAAATAATCGACTAACAAAACAACGCATGCATAAGTAATTTGTCAATTTAGACTACAATTATCATCAATCTTAAAATTGATATTAAGGATAAAATAGTGTCGCAACCAGGGTCACGGCGGGACGGCAAAAAATACGTTCAAAAATAGAGGAGTCGCCACCAATATTTATTAAGGAAAACATTGAAAAAACCTTTAAAGAAAAAAAAATGGTCTTTGGAACCAAATATGAATTCGGGAGTTGATTACGCGTAGGGAAGGTATTAACACCCTACGACGTCCGTCCTAAAACGGTCACCTCTAATTGATTAAGCAAATTATTTATAACTTTAAAAATATTTATCTCACCACAAACTAAAAACAAAGGTTTATTTTATTATTTTTTATGAAGATTAATTTTATAATCATTATTACTATTATGAAAAAAAAGAAAAGTCAGTATTTATTAAATATTATTATTTTTAGCTCGACAGGAGTGGTCCCCTGCTCCTACGTATCCCCAGGTGCAATGGAGAATTCAGAGTTACGTAGTTCTTTGGGATAGAAAATATTTGCGTGTTGATATATTTTAATTTTTACTCCTGTTTTTAGATTTAGGATTTCTGAGTTGTCACAACTCATACGTCCTAAAATATAAGGCTGACAGAGGTGTACACCCAAATCAATCTATTTAAAAAAATTCTTGAAACAAACTAATTACGTATTAATATCTTATTTTAGAGAAGAATTTTAAGATATCAAGTTGTCACAACTTGTACCTCAAAATCTCAAGATTAAGAGGATGTCACATCCAATTAACCCTTTTTATATTAAATTTTACTTTATTAATTATTATTATTATTAACGAATTCAATAAGGGAAAGAAAAAAAAATCATAAGCCAATGATAGTTTATTTTATTATTTCATTATTAGCATTTGGATAGGAAGGCTTACGTTGATAATGTTCAGCAATTGTTTTATTTTGAACCACATAATTATCTTGAATGGATGAATTACGCTGGCTAACATGATGGGCTCAGGC
The DNA here is from genome assembly GCA_026413185.1 of Pueraria montana var. lobata. Lineage (NCBI taxonomy): Eukaryota > Viridiplantae > Streptophyta > Magnoliopsida > Fabales > Fabaceae > Pueraria > Pueraria montana. Next base: position 56,868,095 of record CM048654.1, read on the forward strand.
ACGTGTGAAAAGGAAAACGTGAGGAAGTACAAGCCTTTTTTCGTTTAAAAAAAAAGAAAGGGAAAGATCAGCAAAAGGAAAATGGGCAGTCACGAGAAAAAAGGGAAGAAGCTTCACGAGACTTCTTTCTTCTTCTCGAGCGTGAACCAAGAGAGGGCTTTTGCCCTGCGCTAAAAATGGCGCAACGGAAGAAAGGGAAGAGATCCCTTGCGATCGCACCTGCGCTACCGTCGACAGCGCGCTGGTGGCGTGACGCGACCGCGGCGGCCTCCGATTGGTCGCGGGGGGTGGTTTCAGAGGCATCGAGGGTAACGTAGATGGGTTTCAAGTGAAGGGCGAAGGTGTTTGTGGACGGCGGCGCCGTGGTGGCGCGCGCGGCAGAGGGTATGAATCGCGCGGTGCTGGGTTGTGCGTGCGACAGAGGGCGAAGACCACAGGAAGGTGATTCGCGCGACTAGATTCCGTGGTGGTGACGGGGTACTTTGGGGTTCCGATTTTCTATTTAGTCTTGTGATTTTTGGCTTGGTTTTGTTGCAGATCTGGCTGAAAGGTCTCTGGATTTGGAATTTGTGAATAGATGGGCTTGAGTTTGTGGTGTTGGGTTCATGGCTGCAGTAACGAGTACAAGTTCGACAGGTCTGGGATGGCCAAGGGAACCTTGTGGTGCTGTCCCTGTGGTGGGTCATTCTTTTTATTTTGTTTGTCTTTCTTCATTGTTATGTGATATTTTGAACTCGAAAATAAAACTCATATGCACATATAAAATCAGTTCAGTAATGATTCATTTACATCTGATTGACTATTCATCACATGATCACAACAGGTACAGAGCAAGAGGCAAATATAGCATGAACTATAAACGAAAATGCACAACAGAGGGAAAAAGAAACAGACATTGACAATGCTAGCATCAACAGAGCATCAAAGCCAGAAGAATGTATTAGACAAAAAAGTTACCCGCTTGTGGCAATGGAGCCACTCTGCTTAGAAGCTCCAAGTATTGAATTCTCAGCTCCTCACTTTGCCCTCTCCCTTCTCCGTAGAATTTTGGAATAGAGCCCACCCCCCCCCCCCCCCCCCCCCCCCCTTTTCATTCACAGTAGCAATATTTATAAGCTTATTCCTTTGCATTTTTTAATCACACTAGCCCAACCTACTGTGAAGCAGGTTTGTGCCTTTTGGGAACAAAATCCAGCAGATGCAAGATTTGTTGGTGGCTGTAGCTTGGAACTAGCTAGAGGAGGAGGACTGTGGTGCTTCAGCAGAGCTAGCAGCTTTAGAGCTAGCTGGGAAGAGCTCAATCGAGGCTGCCCTTCCCCTTTGCTCTTGTTTGTTTTTTATTTTATTTTTCCTTTTCTGTTTTTTCTTTGTTCTGTTTGTTTTTATTTTTGTTATGGTAGTGGCTGATTGTAGACATTTTGAGATTTGGGTTGTATTATTTTATATGGACATTGTGGACTTAGGCTGTTGGCCCAAACCATTTTTTTTTGTTGTGCATCTGAAGTGATCCAAATTTGGAAGTAAACATCAATTTTATTTATTTAAATTAAAACATAAATAATTAGAGAGATTGGACAAAATTGGGTGTTGACAGTTGCCCCTCTTTACTTACATTTTATTAGGTAATATGATGAACTAAACACTCTTCATATTATCATAATAAAAGGTAAGTAAAGATATAAACACCAATTTTGTTTTTTGTTTTGTTTTTTTTTTTTAGTCTTTTTTTTTTTATCTGGGATATAGAAAGGCGAGCGCGATGACTCGATACAAAGAAACAATTGGCACGGGAACCCGAAACGTAAAAAGCAACGGGCGTGAGGACCCGAAACATAAAAAGCAACGGGCGCGGGGACCCAAAACATAAAAGCAACGCGTACGAGGACCCAAAATATGAAAAGCAGTGGGCACGGGACCCTAAACATAAAAAGCAGCAGGTACGAGGACCTGAAACATGAAAAGCAGTGGGCACGGGACCCTAAACATAAAAAGCAGCAGGTATGAGGACCTGAAATATGAAAACAGCTGGTGTGGGGACCCAAAACGTAAAAAACAACGGGTGCAGGGGCCCGAAACATGAAAGCAGCGGGCGCGGGGACCCAAAACGTAAAAAACAACGGGTGCAGGGACCCGAAATAATAAAGCAGTGGGCACAGGGACCCAAAGTATAAAAGCAAAGGGCGCGGGGACCCAAAAAAAATATAAAAAAGTAGCAGGTACGGGGACCTGAAGCATAAAAGCAGCGGGCGCGGGGACCCAAGACGTATGCATGAAAGTTAAATGTTGACAACATGAATGTAAGATGATGAAATGTGTGCATGATATGCAATATGTAAGTGCTCTTAACCAAGGGGCGCTTTTATTTTTGTGCATTTTTCCAACCTTTGACACCGTTACGTTTTTAGTGCCTCAACATTCATGGAGGAATCACTATTTTTGGTAACATGTTAGGGACTATTTCAAGCATTGTCAATCATCAATCGGCTATTACCCATGTAAGCGTGGGCCCAAGAATCACCACGTTTCCCATGGCTTTTAAAAGTATTCATTGTAATTGTAATGATCTTCAATTGTTATTGCACGCTTTATTCTTGGCACATCATAAAATGAAATAACACGATGAAACAAAGAGTAATAGGATAAGATGAAAGTGTTTTACTGCTTTGGGAAGGAAATTGTAGATACAAGAGCGGGTTTTGCGTGAAAGCAAAATGATAAATTCAATAGAGTCATCACAACATGATAAACAAAAAGGAGTGACAAATGGAATGGAGTAACGATGTTAATTTCCATGTTTGCAACTTTGAGAAACCCATCTGCTAGCTTTTGAGGACTTTAGATGCTTTGACAAACTCATTGCCCATCCTTTCGAGTTATCCATGTACATCAACTTTCTGGGGTTTGCCCCACTCCCAAAAACTTTGATGCATTCATCAGGCCTCATACCCAGATGACAACTTCCCCCAATCTCAAGTCTTTCACTCTAATTTTTGCCTAGACCGCCTTCTCAGGTCTTCGGTCTAGCGAGTTTTTTTTTTCATATATAACCCTATCTTTTGCCTAGGCTGCTCTTTTCGAGTTTTCAACCTAGCAGGTTGCTCTAACTTTTTCCTAGACCGCCTTTTCAGGTTTTCAGCCTAGCGAGCTCTTTCTTTTTTTATTTTTCAAGTATAATACTTCTTGACTGCATCAGAGTTTACAGGAAGGGGTAAGTCTTCTCCATCCATATTCGAAAGGATTAATGCACCTCCTGAAAAGGCCTTCTTCACCACATAAGGCCCTTCGTAATTCGGGGTCCATTTCCCTCTATGATCTTTTTGGGTTGGTAGGATTTTCTTGAGCACCAATTCTCCTTCATGGAATTCCCGAGGACGAACCTTTTTATCATGAGCTCTTTTCATCCTCTTTTGATATAGTTGACCATGACATAATGCAATCAATCTCTTTTCTTCAATGAGGTTTAATTGGTCGTAACGAGCCTGAACCCAGTCAGCCTCCTCAAGCTCGGTTTCTGCCAATACTCTCAACAAAGGGATTTCTACTTCAATGGGGAGCACAACTTCCATTCCATACACCAACGAATAAGGAGTTGCCCCGGTCGAGGTGCGAACAGTGGTACGATAACCATGTAATGCAAAAGGGAGCATGTCATGCCAATCCCTATATGTTACCACCATCTTCTGGATTATCTTCTTGATATTCTTGTTTGCTGCCTCTACTGCCCCATTCATCTTTGGACGATACGGCGAAGAGTTGTGATGTTGAATTTTGAAATTCTCGCACAACTCTTTCATCATTTTGTTGTTCAAATTGGTCCCATTGTCAGTAATGATGTGGCTTGGCAAACCATATCGACAAATCAAATCCCTCTTGATGAATCTGACCACTACATTCCTTGTTACACTGGCATATGAGGCTGCCTCAACCCACTTGGTGAAGTAATCAATGGCAACAAAGATGAAGCGATGCCCATTCGATGCTTTGGGTTCAATTGGACCGATCACATCTATTCCCCACATTGAGAACGGCCATGGTGCAGCCAAGATATTCAAGGATGTTGATGGCGCATGGATATTATCAGCATATGCTTGACATTTGTGACACTTCCTTACATGGTTACAACAATCAGCCTCCATGGTTGACCAATAGTAGCCAGCCCTTAGAATCTTTCTTGCCATCACATGTCCATTTGCATGTGTTCCAAATGAGCCTTCATGGACCTCTTCCATTATCTTCTTAGCCTCAAGTGCATCAACACATCTGAGCAATACCATGTCATGGTTTCTCTTATAAAGCACATCATCATTCAAAAAGAATCCCATTGCCAATCTCCTTAAGGTCCTTTTATCATTTTCTGAAGCGCCGGGAGGACACTCTCTATATTTCATGTACCGCTTGATGTCATAAAACCATGGTTTCCCATCTGGCTCCTCTTCCACTGCTTGACAATAGGCTGGTTGACCCCAATTCTGAATTTTTATCAGCGGCACGTCCCCTCCTTGACTTATCTTAAACATCGATGATAAAGTGGCTAGAGCATCAGCCAATTGGTTATCTTCACGAGGGATGTGATGGAAAGTAATCTCGTTAAACTGTTCCATTAACCCCTTAATGTAAGAGTGGTACGGGATTAATTTTGCATCTCGAGTCTCCCATTCGCCTTTAAGCTGATGAATAACTAAAGCTGAGTCTCCAAACACCTCCAAAATTCTAGCCTTGAATTCAATGGCTGCTGAGATCCCCATTGCACATGCTTCATATTCTGCCACATTATTGGTACAGTCAAAACTCAATCTTGCAGTGAACGGAATGAATTGATTCGTAGGGGAAATTAACACTGCCCCGATTCCGTGCCCCAGTGCATTGGAAGCTCCATCAAATAACAGAGTCCATTTTCCTTCATCCATGGATTCTTTATCTTCGAACAATGCCATTATGTCTTCATCTGGGAACTCACATTGCATTGATTGGTAGTCTTCTATAGGATGGTGAGCCAAGTATTCTGCTAGGGCACTGCCTTTGATAGCTTTCTGGGTGACGTAGACAATATCATATTCTGACAATAACACTTGCCAGCGAGCGATTCGACCGGTGAGAGCAGGCTTCTCGAAAATATACTTAATTGGATCCATTTTGGAGACCAACCAAGTAGTATGACATAACATGTATTGCCTCAGCCTACGAGCAGCCCAAGCCAAGGCACAACAAGTCCGCTCCAACAGAGAGTACCTCATTTCACAATCTGTGGATTTCTTGCTCAAATAATAAATGGCATGCTCTTTCTTACCAGATTCATCGTGTTGCCCCAGAACACAACCCATAGATTCCTCAAGCACCGTCAGATACATGATGAAAGGTCTTCCTGGCACTGGTGGTACTAAGACTGGAGGTTTTTGCAAGTATTGCCTGATCTTTTCGAAGGCCTTTTGACAATCTTCATTCCACACCACTGTTTGATTTTTGCGCAACAACTTGAAGATTGGATTGCAAGTAGCAGTTAATTGGGATATGAACCTAGCAATGTAATTCAACCTCCCTAGGAACCCACAAACTTCCTTTTCTGTACTTGGGGCTGGCATCTCCAAGATTGCTCGCACTTTATCAGGATCAACCTCTATGCCTTTTTCGCTGACTATGAAACCCAACAATTTGCCCGACTTCACACCGAAGATGCACTTAGCAGGATTCAATCGAAGCTTGTATTTTTTCAAACGATCAAACAACTTTTGTAGGTTTGCAATATGTTCCTCCTCTGTTCTAGACTTGGCGATAATATCATCCACATACACTTCAATCTCTTTATGCATCATGTCATGGAACAAGGTCACCATCGCCCTCTGATACTTTGCCCCGGCATTTTTCAATCCGAATGACATCACCTTGTAGCAAAAGGTTCCCCACAATGTGATGAATGTGGTCTTTTCCATGTCTTCAGGCGCCATCTTAATTTGGTTGTATCCAGAGAACCCATCCATGAAGGAGAAGAAAGAATGTTGGGCAGTGTTATCTACCAGCATGTCTATGTGAGGCAATGGGAAATCATCCTTCGGACTAGCTTTATTCAGGTCCCGATAATCGACACACATTCTGACCTTCCCGTCTTTCTTTGGGACTGGCACTATATTGGCAACCCATTGGGGGTATTTAGCCACTGCTAGGAATCCTGCATCAAGTTGCTTTTTAACCTCCTCTTTGATCTTCAGCGACACCTCTGGCTTCATTCGTCTCAACTTTTGCTTTACTGGTGGGCAATCTGGCTTCAATGGTAATTTGTGTTCAACTATGCTAGGATCTAACCCAGGCATGTCCTGGTATGTCCATACAAAGATATCAACATAGTCAAATAGGAGCTTGAGCAACTGCTCTCGCACATTCCCCTTTATGGCAGTACCAACCTTAATTTCCTTCTTATCATTTTCATCCCCTAGATTGATCATTTCAATTTCCTCCTCATGGGGTTGAATTATTCGATCCCCCTGTTCCATTAACCTTTTCAACTCAGGTGGAGTTTCTAAATCATCATCACCCTCATCAGCTTGATAGATAGGATGATCAAAGTTGTAGCATGGGACATCAACATTGTTATTCTCAAGATGATTATTTTCAAATCTGCAATTTTGGGTTAACATGAAATAAAGGAAAATAAATAAAGGTTAAGGAGAAGGGACAAGAAATAAAGGGAATAATCGGAAAGCTGCATCATGCATTTCATTCATTCGATATACCAAAAAGTAACATGCAAGCCCATTTCAACAAAAAGTCATACTAAAGATATGGGCATAATTTTAGAGTTTGCATTACAATTACTTTGAAAGTGAATTAAAAACCACAGGAAATTCTTGGATCTTCCAGTTGTGTAGCTCTTCATTAGGGCCACATAGGTACACCAGGTTGTCCTGATTATCAGCATCTTGATCTTCTTTTGCCATGGCCACTTGACCTGCATACACCAGTCCTCCGCTTCTGAAGCTTTGGTAGAGGTCGCAAATGGGAATTCTCTCGGTCTCTGGCTCCCGGTTCTCCAGACGGGCCAACCTCATCTCTCTTTTTTCCTTTACCACTCTTCTTTTGTCATCCTTAGTGAACTTATATCCCAACCCACATCGATTATTGTTTTCTGGCAACTCTATCAACTTTGCGACACCACTTAAGCTCTTTCCCAATCCATGCCCTGGCCGATATCCTTCACTTAACATGATCTTTGCCACCATCACAGATGTTTTTGATAACTGCGAGTTCCTAGGAGGGGACTCCACATAAGCAGTACTAATCACCTCCAAAGATTGGAAATAGGTTTCAAGGGCTTCCTCAGTTGCTTCAATATAACGAGTAGGGGCTGGGCTACTCACCAACATATCCTCCTCTCCAGAAATGATCACTAGTTTATCATCTACCACAAATTTCAGCTTTTGGTGCAGGGTAGAAGGGACCACTCCAGCTGAGTGAATCCATGGTCTGCCTAACAAACAACTGTATGCCGGCTTGATATCCATGACTTGGAAGGTGATCTCGAAGGTGAAAGGACCAATCTGGATAGGGATCTCAATCTCTCCCATGACTTCCCTACGTGATCCATCAAATGCCCTCACAATCATAGAACTCGATTTCATATGAGTCCCATCACAAGGCAGCTTATCCAGAGTGGACTTAGGCATCACATTTAATGAAGACCCATTGTCAATCAACACCCTAGCTACAATGTGATCCAGACATTTCACTGAGATCTGTAAAGCCTTGTTATGGCCCCTTCCTTCTGTTGGAATCTCGTCATCTGTGAAGGTGAGGTAATTATTAGCAGTGATGTTGCCAATAATACCCCCAAACTTGTCCAGTGTAATGTCATGAGCCACATGCGCTTCATTCAAAATCTTCATCAACAACTTTCTGTGACTTTCTGAATTCATCAATAGAGATAGAAGAGACACCCTTGCTGGCATCCGATTCAACTGATCAATAAGCTTGTCCTCACTTTGTCGAATGAACTTGAGGAATTCTGATGCCTCTTCATCTGACACTTCTCTCTTCTTTTCTTTTTCATTTGTGACTTTCTCCTCAACGGGCTTTTTCCCTTTTGTGAATTCTCCTTCAGTGACCTCTCTTTCTTTCACCTTGGGGTTTTTCACTAAGTCTTCCCTCCTTAATTCCTCAGGAGCATAAACTCTACCACTGCGTGTCATCCCTCCTACCCCTGCAATATTTGTGACCACCGTTCCTCCAGTGTGAGAACTCATGTTGCCAATTTCTTGTACCTCTACACCATACTTCCATGGTACCGCCTTAGTGTCCTTGTAAGGAAAAGGAGCTGGAACTTGCACAACGATGGGTTTGGGAATCGGAGGTACAGGCAAAGACATATTTTTGGTGAAGCGAATTACTAACGGCTTCCGAGCAACTGCGTCTCGCTTTTCTTCTGATTGGGCCATTAGCACATTCTCTTCCTTCCACACGCGACCTATTTGGACCAAGTTGGAGTCCATCAACCTCTGTAGTATCTGCTTGAACTCAATACACTCCTCAATAGAGTGTTTGGCTTTCGGGTGAAGACCACACACTTCTCCTTCAAAAGCTTGCCCCTCAATCATCTTAAACTTGCACAATTCCGAGAAAAGGGTTGCCATAGGGGTTTTGACCTTCCTCACCTCCTTCACTAACTGACTTGACTGCCCTTCAATGGCGTTCACTGACGCACCACCATGACCTGGAAGCGGGTTACTCCCGACATTCGGTCCTTCTTCTTTAAAGCATAGCGACCCCTCTTCTATTAAGTCTTGCACTTTATGCTTCAAACCCCAACATCTTTCGGTGGAATGCCCTATGGTGCCTGCATGGTAATCACATTTGGCATTTGGGTCGAAGCCCTTGGGATACGGTGGTTCAACAGGTTTCAAGGGGAAAGGGACAATCAGAGAATTGCGAATCAAATGCGGCAAGAGTTCAGTGTAGGTCATGGGAATTGGGGTGATTGTTCTTTGTTGGTTACTTCTTTTCTTTGAAGTGTTAGTGCTATTAGGGTATGGAGCTCTTGGTTGGCTTGCTTGAGGCACTGAAGGTAATGAGGCTTGTGGTAAGGGTGGTTGGTAGGCTATTCTAGGTAGGTAAGGTTGTGGGTAAGGCAGTTGGGAAACTGATGCTATTTGTGGGTTATACACGAATGGAGGCCGGTAGTTAGGTACAAAAGGGATGGGGTTGTAACTAGGAATGACTGGTGCAGGTATTACCGCATTTGTTTCACCTCCCTTTTTCTTGTCAATGGTTGTTGGGAGTTTCTTCACATTTGTTGATCCTGTCGACGTAAGAGTAATCTTCCCACTTCTTACTCCCATCTCAACCCTCTCTCCAATGACGACTAGGTCCGAGAAATTCGATGATACGCTTCCAATCATCCTGTCATAGAAGGGTGATTGGAGCGTATCAACGAACATTGTGACCATCTCTTTTTCAGACAACGAGGGTTGTACCTGAGCAGCCACTCCTCTCCAACGTTGGGCGTACTCCTTAAAAGCTTCATTCTCCTTTTTCACCATGTTTTGCAACTGTGTTCGATCTGGTGCCATGTCCATGTTGTATCTGTATTGCTTCAAGAAAGCCTCCGCCAAGTCCCTCCAAGTATGTATTCAGCCTCGCTCCAAATTCATGTACCAATTCAGAGCGGCACCTATAAGGCTTTCTTGGAAGAAATGGATCAACAGTTTATCATCATAGGCGCATGAGGCCATCTTCCTACAGTACATTGTGAGATGGTTTCTTGGGCAGGTGTCTCCTCTATATTTATCAAATTCGGGGACTTTGAATTTGTGAGGAATTACGACATCTGGGACTAGACATAGATCAGTGGCATCGAAAGCATAATGACCAATCCCTTCAATGGCTCTCAACCTTTCTTCTAGAAACTGCAGTTTATCATTGGATTGAGAGTGTTCAGGTTGACTATGGCGTATCACAATAGTTGGAGTAAGGTTGGTATTTTGGTGATTTGAGGGGCCGCTAGGAAGGGCTGCGTCAGTTGGTGATGCGTGTGTAGGGACATAAGGTACGTAGGTGGACGGCTGGAGCAAAATTTGTGGGCTATTGGTTCCAAGGTTTGGGTCTCGGGTTTGTGTTTGGTCTGGAGGATTTGAGGTAGAGGTGTGGGGATTGCTTTCAGGGTTATTGGCCATATGTGGTGCGTAACCTGGAGGGGGGCCATATGAAGGATTTGTAGCAGACACGTGGTGGTTAGCCTCTTGAGCATTGGCTGCTATAGGTGGTGTGTAGCCAGGAGGGAGGCCATACGGAGGGAATGCCACCTGAACACTAGGATTGGCTTGCGGAGTAAACCCCGGAGGATGGGAGGGATTAGCTTGATGTTCTTCCGAAGAATTCCTATTCACGCCATTTTGCAGCATTTCTAAAATCTGGTCCATCTTTCTTTTCATCTGATTCATCTCCTCTTTCAACTCTTCATGTTGTTGCTCTAGGTCACCCACGACTCCTTCCATGATCTTTGTCTTGGCACGTGTCCCGTAAGGGTGTCGCAGGGATGCTTTCTTCGCTTCAATATTTACTCTCTTTTCTCTGTCGAAAAATGTCTTATGAGTATGGAGAAATGAAAATGCAACTACCCTATTTGTTTGTTTGTTTGTTGTTTTTTTTTTTGGGATGGAAGGTTGTTAGAGAACCATAAGTCGTACAACTGGCCGATGAACATTATTTTCTCAAGCATGTGGTTAGAAGCAACATGAACATTTTCTCTCAGACTTTTCCTCTAGAACGCCACGTTCTAAGTACTAGGCCTTAAAGAATATAGGACTTTAAAGCAGCTCATTACGTGAACATCTTCCTTTAGACTTTTCCTCTAGAACGTCACGTTCTAAGTACTGAGTCTCAAGGAATAAAGGTGTTATGAAGCCAAAATCATAGCAGAGAGCAAATAAACAACATCCTTCATTGATAATCAAAACAAAGTACATGCCATTAATGGGTGAAACAACGCAAAATACAAGGGACATTCTTCTACAACTTGACATAAAGTACAAATTATCATTCATCATTACTAGCCATATTTCTCATTTGGCTTATCATCCCTTTACAATACTCAATGAATTCATAAATCTCAACTGGTGTTGGAAGCGGGTCAGTCATCCCTTCAGCTCTTCGCAAGTAATATGAGGTCTCATTGAGCATTCGCTTGATCTGTAGCGCTCGACTCACAAAATTATGTGCCCAAAGCTTTTGTTGCCCCTGATAATCTTCAATAACTTCATTCAATTGCATTACATGGTCTTCCAACTTCTTCTTCTCATCTAATATGGCTTGATGTTCCAAAGCTAGATTTGCATTCAGTTGTTCCTCACTTTGGACCCTGCTCTTATATTCAGCCACCACCATTTTCAATTGTTGCTTCAGATCATCGAGTTGTCTTTGAGCACTTTTCTCGGCCATCTTGGATTCTTCCCATGCCTTCTTCCACTTTAGAGCATCAGCCCTAGCCTCATCTCGCTCTTTTCTTCGCATCCCTAACTCTGTGCTTGCGGCATCCAAACAACTTTTCGTATTGAGCTTCTTTTCTTCTTCTAGTCTTGCCCTCTTGTTGGCCTCGACAGCTGACTGCATCTTTTGCACACTTTCGCTTTGTGCCGCCTGGCATTCTCGACGAGCTTTTGCTAATTCCCTCTTCAATCTTTCTTTTTCTTCTTCAGATTTTACCAGTGCATCCTTAAGCCTTTCTATCTCTTCTGGGCTCATGGGGGGCTGTATCGGCACATCTTCCACAACTGGGGCTGAACTACGAAAGGGTAACTTGATCTTTTGAACCCTCTCTTCAAGCCATCGGCTATAACTTTTATCCGACATCCAACTTCCAACTCCTAGTCCTTTTCCTTTTCGAACGACTCGATTCCAAGCTTGCCTAACCCTATGGAGCATTTCCAAGTCCTGATTCAGCTCATAGACGATAAAAGGAGTCACTGACTCTTCAGTCGGCGGATTTCTTATCGGATAACCAAACTGCCTCAAAGCTAAGATAGGATTGTAATTGATGCACCCTTTGGTCCCCATAAGTGGTACATTAGGGAAGTCCCCACAATGACAAATCACGTCGATTCTCTCTAGACCTTGTGAGCACCAAGATATCGTCCTTCCACTCAGATTAGTAATGTCGCGAGCCCACTCACTTTTGCTTTTGATTTCCACCCATCCTCCCTTTTTAAACATGTGAGTCGTGAACCAAAGGTACAACACAGGCAGGCAACATAGGATGATTCCCCCTTTTTTCTCATGGTGCAGGGTGAGGGCATGATATGTATCTGCAAGGACGGCTGGCACTGGATTCTTCCTTCTATGCTTATAGGCCAAAAAGACATCGATTGCTGCAAAATCTATGAAGTTTTCTATATTCGGGAAGAGAACAATCCCATAAATGATGAGAGCGAGCATATCCATGAAACCATCCCATTCTTCTTTATCCGCAAGGTGTTTTGCATAGTTTTCCAAATGTTCCCTCGGAAAGCCCTCAACACCTCCTTTTGTATCCTTCCACTTTGCTAGCTCCCTCACATTAATATTCAAGGATGAGGCAATTTTGGGTAACGAAGGATAATGTCCCATGTATAGATAAGGCCCTTCATTACCTAAGGAATACCCCAATATCTGTTCGTACTCTTCTAGTGTCGGAGCTAATTGGAAGTCTTGAAAAGTGAAGCACCTTAAAGGAGGATCATAGAATTGGGCTAAAGCAGTGAGAGCCTTCTCTTGCACGTTTGCCTCTAACAGATCAAGAATATTTCCATATCTAGCAGCGAAAGTTCGACGCCGAATAATCTTCAACCTATCACTGAGGTCCCTCAAATTCTTCACATCAGGTTGCTTAACCCCCAATTGCAATGTTCGCCTGAAATCCTTTTCCATGCTCTTCGAAAAGTGTTCACAGCGAGTCTTAAGTCCTTATGGTACCCCTAACAACCTGGAAAATGATGTAACATGCCATGAAGGTCCTATCCTATGAGAATGCATTATGCTTTTTTTTTAACTTTTCTATCATGATGTCATCACTCTGCTTTATTCTTTTTTTTTTCCTTTCACTTTTCTCTTTTTTTTTCTTTTCTCTCTCCTTTTTTTTTTTTTTGGGGAAATGAAATGCATGATGTTTGTTATGAAATGATGAATAATAACACAGAGAAAACTACTAATTTTTGCATTATTTCTTTTTCTATACATATGTTATGCCATTTGAAATGCAAGGGTAAGGTACTGCTCCCATTGTATCCTACGAAGGTATCCTTAACAGTTGACCGCTCTACGGGCTACTCTAGTAATGCTCTTTCCCAACAGGTGGTTCTATGGTTCTAAGACGGTTCCTAGAGCCAAGGACCCTCTCTTGGAATATCGATCACAACCATAGGTAAACTATTAGAAGTGATAATACCCTTGAAAGGATCAAACTCTAGGTGAGGCCTTCATGATAACCAAGCAGGATGTACATCCAGAAGATTACCACTACTCAACCTCTCACTTATCCTAAGATGCACTCAGGCCCGGGTATAGGACCTCACTCATAAGTGTGTGAAAACTGTGTAAGTGAAGTGTGTGAAGGGAGCAATTACTAAACTACCCAATCTGCAAAACAAACGACACACATATAATATAGCAAAAGGTTTTCTATCCTACGGTTCAAGAAAATATAAGCATGTGTACATATGAAGCACAAATAGACCAAAACAAATAACGACGAAGACGAAGAAAAATAAATAAAATAAAATAAAATAAATGAAACAAATTTAACAAGGTGAGATAAATACAAAAAAAATACAAATATTTTGCTTAATTAATTATGACAGGCTTGACCCTCAAAATGTCCCCAGTGAAGTCGCCATCTATCGCAACCAGGGTCACGGCGGGACGGCAAAAAATACATTCAAAAATAGAGGAGTCGCCACCAATATTTATTAAGGAAAACATTGAAAAAACCTTTAAAGAAAAAAAAATGGTCTTTGGAACCAAATATGAATTCGGGAGTCGATTACGCGTAGGGAAGGTATTAGCACCCTACGACGTCCGTCCTAAAACGGTCACCTCTAATTGATTAAGCAAATTATTTATAACTTTAAAAATATTTATCTCACCACAAACTAAAAACAAAGGTTTATTTTATTATTTTTTATGAAGATTAATTTTATAATTATTATTACTATTATGAAAAAAAAAGAAAAGTCAGTATTTATTAAATATTATTTTTTTTAGCTCGACAGGAGTGGTCCCCTGCTCCTACGTATCCCCAGGTGCAATGGAGAATTCAGAGTTACGTAGTTCTTTGGGATAGAAAATATTTGCGTGTTGATATATTTTAATTTTTACTCCTGTTTTTAGATTTAGGATTTCTGAGTTGTCACAACTCATACGTCCTAAAATATAAGACTGACAGAGGTGTACACCCAAATCAATCTATTTAAAAAAATTCTTGAAACAAACTAATTACGTATTAATATCTTATTTTAGAGAAGAATTTTAAGATATCAAGTTGTCACAACTTGTACCTCAAAATCTCAAGATTAAGAGGATGTCACATCCAATTAACCCCTTTTTATATTAAATTTTACTTTATTAATTATTATTATTATTAACGAATTCAATAAGGAAAAGAAAAAAAATCATAAGCCAATGATAGTTTATTTTATTATTTCATTATTAGCATTTGGATAGGAAGGCTTACGTTGATAATGTTCAGCAATTGTTTTATTTTGAACCACATAATTATCTTGAATGGATGAATTACGCTGGCTAACATGATGGGCTCAGGCCCGTGTGAAAAGGAAAACGTGAGGAAGTACAAGCCTTTTTTCGTTTAAAAAAAAGAAAGGGAAAGATCAGCAAAAGGAAAATGGGCAGTCACGAGAAAAAAGGGAAGAAGCTTCACGAGACTTCTTTCTTCTTCTCGAGCGTGAACCAAGAGAGGGCTTTTGCCCTGCGCTCAAAATGGCGCAACGGAAGAAAGGGAAGAGATCCCTTGCGATCGCACCTGCGCTACCGTCGACAGCGCGCTGGTGGCGTGACGCGACCGCGGCGGCCTCCGATTGGTCGCGGGGGTGGTTTCAGAGGCATCGAGGGTAACGTAGATGGGTTTCAAGTGAAGGGCGAAGGTGTTTGCGGACGGCGGCACCGTGGTGGCGCGCGCGGCGGAGGGTATGAATCGCGCGGTGCTGGGTTGTGCGTGCGACAGAGGGCGAAGACCACAGGAAGGTGATTCGCGCGACTAGATTCTGTGGTGGTGACGGGGTACTTTGGGGTTCCGATTTTCTATTTAGTCTTGTGATTTTTGGCTTGGTTTTGTTGCAGATCTGGCTGAAAGGTCTCTGGATTTGGAATTTGTGAATAGATGGGCTTGAGTTTGTGGTGTTGGGTTCATGGCTGCAGTAACGAGTACAAGTTCGACGGGTCTGGGATGGCCAAGGGAACCTTGTGGTGCTGTCCCTGTGGTGGGTCATTCTTTTTATTTTGTTTGTCTTTCTTCATTGTTATGTGAACTCGAAAATAAAACTCATATGCACATATAAAATCAGTTCAGTAATGATTCATTTACATCTGATTGACTATTAATCACATGATCACAACAGGTACAGAGCAAGAGGCAAATATAGCATGAACTATAAACGAAAATGCACAAAAGAGGGAAAAAGAAACAGACATTGACAATGCTAGCATCAATAGAGCATCAAAGCCAGAAGAATGTATTAGACAAAAAAGTTACCCGCTTGTGGCAATGGAGCAACTATGCTTAGAAGCTCCAGGTATTGAATTCTCAGCTCCTCACTTTGCCCTCTCCCTTCTCCGTAGAATTTTGGAATAGAGCCCCCCCCCCCCCCCCCCCCCCCCCCCCCCACCCCCCTTTTCATTCACAGTAGCAATATTTATAAGCTTATTCCTTTGCATTTTTTAATCACACTAGCCCAACCTACTGTGAAGCAGGTTTGTGCCTTTTGGGAACAAAATCCAGCAGATGCAAGATTTGTTGGTGGCTGTAGCTTGGAACTAGCTAGAGGAGGAGGACTGTGGTGCTTCAGCAGAGCTAGCAGCTTCAGAGCTAGCTGGGAATAGCTCAATCGAGGCTGCCCTTCCCCTTTGCTCTTGTTTGTTTTTTATTTTATTTTTCCTTTTCTGTTTTTTCTTTGTTCTGTTTGTTTTTATTTTTGTTATGGTAGTGGCTGATTGTAGACATTTTGAGATTTGGGTTGTATTATTTTATATGGACATTGTGGACTTAGGCTGTTGGCCCAAACCATTTTTTTTGTTGTGCATCTGAAGTGATCCAAATTTGGAAGTAAACATCAATTTTATTTATTTAAATTAAAACATAAATAATTAGAGAGATGGGACAAAATTGGATGTTGACAAATAGTAAAAAAAAATTATTGAGAAAGAAATGAATTAACAAATGACTCATTTTTTATTTAGTAATGAAAATTTTCTACTTCTATATTTTTAACATTAATTTTAAGAAATAGAATTGAATTTTTAAAAGCCAAGTTAGCTAGCTAATTTCGTTCCTAGTAGTAATTTTTGCTCACTCTCATGGTTTATTCTAAATATAGTGCATGTTTGGTAAGGTGTATACAGCACACGAAATTAGTTGTTCTACCGTATAAGAATTTATTCCTTCGTTCTTGTATAATGCCGTTTTGGCGGTTAGTTGTGTTCTACTGTGTTTCCTCACGGTTTTTAGTGTTCCTGGGTCTTTCCCCTTTTATTTGCCCCAAAAAAAAAAAACATGAAATCAACTTCAAATTCACATCCAAATAATTGAGGGGGTCTAGTTGAGTTGATTGAGCAGGATGCGTGAGTTATTATAAATCCTCGGTATCTATCTTCGATGGATAAAAAAAAAAAATTCACATTCAAATAGAAAAACTACTTTCTAATTTCACGTAAACTTTACCTCCAAAAAAAAAAAAAATTACGTAAACTTATGCATGTCAAATGTAACGGATGTATTAAGTTTTTTTTTTTTTTGACAGAGATGTATTAAGTTAAGATGTGAACATATATTGATTCATTTTGTCCCTCTAGTATTAAGACAGGAGGAGAAAATTATATATAAAATATCGGCAGTAAACAAGTTTTTGTATTTTTTTTTTTTAAAGTGAAGTCTTTTGCAAAAATGTAAACAAGTATATATAAAATGTCGGCAGTAAACAAGTCGTGAATATAGACATTTTTGTAGCTTTTGTATCAAGTCTTATTTCAAGTCTTCGGCTTTGTCGTTTTGGATAGGTTAAATGTGTATGTTCATTTCCATATTCCTATTTGTCAAATTTTTCTTTTCCTCTTCACGCATATAAAATTTCACTAGTTGACTATAGGAAGGGAATTGTAAAATATTTGTTTGAAACTTAGTTCAATAATAGTAAAGAAAATTTAAGTTAGCTGGATTACATGGATTTTATCTGCACAAAGTTCAAATCCAAGACATTTAAGGATAATTACGTATGTGTTACTTGAATCAAACACTTGTTATTATTAATTTAGGATCCCTTTTTTTATCCGATTTGTTTAGATCCGTTTGAAGTGTTTTTTAGTTATAAGTTTTAAAAAAATTTAAAAATTACAATTTACAACTATTTTCAGTTTTGAAAAATTAGTTTTAGTTTTTTATCCCTCTAATTTTTTAAAATTTCTTATCTTATTAAAATTAGATTAAGGGTTCATTTGTGTGGTGACGATGACAATGACGATAGAGATAACAGTATGCAATGGTGATGATAATAGTGATGCCAATGATAGTGATAGTAGTGACCGTGATGACAACAACAACATTGGTAATAATAGTGGTGGCAATGATGTTGACAACCATAAAGGTCTTTTGTAACAGAATACAAAACTTTTTCAACTCCATTTTAGTCGAACAAGTTTTATTTTGAAATATGCATTAAAAAACCAAAAATTCGAAACTCACAACCACTCCAAACGAACCCTTAGAGAGCGTTTGTTTCAATGATTATTTCTTTAGTCCTAGGAATACTATTTCAAGGAAATTTTTTGTCCTTGGTCAAAGACCACATGTGTCTCCTAACCTACTAGGTCATAAACTAATCCCGCTCATGGTACGTGGTTGTCGCTGGCTCAAGGAAATTTTGCATACGGAGAGAATCGAACACGGGTTCTCTGCTAAATAGATCGTTTCCCCACATGTAAATGCAGTAGGATCTTATACCACTACACCAACCTTATGGGTTACTATTCTAGGGAATATAAGATAGGAAGGTTATTCCTGGATATTTCAAAAAAATGTCTGATATATTCGGCAATAATTATTAATTATTTTATTACCTCATAACAAATGTGAGAATAAATTTTCCCAACCCCATATTTCCAAGAATAAACAAATAATTCGTGAAACAAACACTATTAATTTTATAAAGATTACGAATAATTCGTAAAATTATTATTTTATAAAGATTTCCATTAAACGTGTTTGAAACTTTATTTTATTTTATAAAATTATAGATAGATAAATTAATGACACGATCTTCAAAATTAGCTATCCATGATTTTGAAATTTGTAGATAAAAGAAAAAATGTTCGCCCAAAGCTCACCCATAGTTGCTTATTATCAAGAAAAAAAATGTACATCTCTTAAGAAAAAAGTGTAATTTACCATGGACAGGCTAGTTTACTAAATTAAAAGCATATCGCATGATCCTCCATTAATGTTAAAGTAATATTAGTCATTCAATAATAATTAATGGAATTAATTTTATATTCTAAGGATAAAATTGACACGTTGATCAAGTGTACATAAGATTTTGAAGCAAAAAAAAAAAGTGTACATAAGGGTTTTTCTTAAGGGATCTCTCTCTCTCTCTCTCTCTCTCTCTCTCTCTCTCTCTCTCTCTCTCTCTCTCTCTCTCTATATATATATATATATATATATATATATATATATCCTCACATTACAGAGCAATCTAGAGTTTGAATATATATATATACACGCTTTAGCATTGTGTATACTTTTTCCTTTTAAGATGGGTTACATGAAGAAGGTTGTGATAAACATGGTTTTGCTATTTGTGCTTCTCTTATCAATGAATCTCGCAACAGCAAGGGTGCCCCTTTGGATTTCAGAGCATCACAAACCACGTAAGTGACCTAGCATCCCCACAATAAAATATTAAATCGATGAAATGGAACTAATTAATGTTTCTGATATAGCAAGAATCAAGAATGAGTGCTTCAAGTTTCGATTGCTCTTTTTTTTTTTTTTTTTTAAATTCTAAAAATCTTTAATTTCATTATTTGTATTTTTTTGTATCAATATTTTATGTGCATTATTACTGATTATTCATTTCCAATATTGTTTTGGAACCATTTAGATGGACGCCTCCTTACAGGTGGTGACCCATTCGGCCACAATTATCCAAAGCATCCTCCAAATCCATGAGGAGTGAGGCAGAGCACTTGGGTTTCAAGGAGAAGATCTGCTGCATGTGGAGAAGCAGATACAACTCCATATATTTTAATATTAATATATTAATAAATTACATAAGTATGTTTTGGAATTACGATTTCCTTTAAGTGTCATTAATTATTATATTAATAAATTACACTGCACTGTGTTAATTTCTACAAATTATTCTTTTGGTTTCTATCCTACCATACCATTTTCGTTTTATGTCTAAGATGTGCTCTTTAATCTTCAACTTCTTATAATTTCACACCCATCCACTGGAATATATCCAAATTTGTGTTGTTAGTTGAAATGTTGTACGTGACTGCACTCGATCTTCTAGGTCATCTTGTAGTAATTTCACATTGTAGTAATCTGTCGATCCGTGAGTGTCGCAGAAACTTAGAATATGTGGGTGTTTATAAGTTTCAACCATTTCAATTCCAGCATTTTACTGTTTTCATAGAGTCATTTTATTTGCTTTCATTTACTTTTACTGCACTTCTTCTCATCCCCTTCTCTTTTTTTATAACATTTTTCTCTTTTCGATAACATATTATTTTACTTAATACGTATCAGTAATTTGTTCGATGATGCTTGTAATCATATATTTTCGATCCAACTTAACATAAAAATTTAACACAAGGAGGATAAAAGGCTTGTAAAGGAATACTTGTCCAATTTCTCGAATCTATATTGTGGACTATGTTTGTTGACAAATAGCCGCAAAATTTCACCGTCAATACCTTCAGAACAAGTTTGATCTCTTTTAGGAGGTTCCAATTGTTCACTCGATCGTGACTACATTTCGAGTACAATAATGTGTAGAATACCAAAAGTGATATTTAGCCAACTAAATATAATGTACTGCCCTGCGATAGAATGATCAAGTCAATTATTGTAGCAAAATGGTCGAGTCAATTATTGTAGGCTTGTAGTCAAAATAATCGAGCCAATTATTGTAACCAAATTCGATACTACTGTAGTTATATTCATTGTGATTAAGAATTATTTAGTGGTTAAATTACCTCACTACAGCATTTTTTACTTTAGGCCACGCCAATCTTGTCCACAGTTAAAAAACCGTTGTCTAAAATTTTATGTCCCACGGTTTTCTAAATGTTGCCTATAATATACGTTTTCTTTGATTGCATTTCAATTTTCTTAGAACAAGCGTTGCCTATTTATATGAGGCAATGGGTAAAAAAGTGTTGACATTTATAGATCACATTTTTTAAACTGTTGAAATTTTAAACCACGGTTTTTCTAGTGTTGCCATTTAATTTTTAATAAACAACAATTTGATAAGTGTGGGCTAAAAGCAATAAAAAAAAATACCGCGAAAACAAAATACAGGAAAGGCACACAAAAGTTTCACCGGGAAAACTAAGGAAGAGAAACACTAATTCTCAAAACAATTGCCTTGCCACTTCTCAAAACACTGATACTCTGAAAAAGGCACTGCGTTCTCACATTTAGGGGATTTCTTCTTTCGCGTTTGTTTCCCATTCTGCAGCAGTGGGCCATTGAAGAAGAAAGAGCAAGAGTGTTCTCACGGTGTCCTCATTCCAGGTATCAATTGTTCTATTGATTTTTTGTTTCTTTTTCTTCTGCATCCTTCTTAAAATCTTGCGCTATCTATGGGTGGGGTGATGTTATTGGGTGGGGTTTGAGGATGGTGGTGAGGTTTCCATCATTATCGATGGGTGGGGTTTCTACACCTATGGTAGAGAATAATGAAGCTGAACCCCACAATGACAGGGAGGTTGAAGAAGAGTCCAATCGGTTAAGAGAGTGACGTTTTAAGGGGAAAAGGTTCTGGGAGTTTCTGGCTGAGGATGAGATTGATCTTTCAGGGTCATATATGTTTGCGTTTTCAGTGGATGATGCTTTTAGTGTTAGCAAAGAGGGTTTGGGGTAGTAGATGGTGGTTGATTTTGTCCAAGTTGAAGCATAAGTTGCCGGTGCATAAGGTGGGTCATGGGAGGTGGTTGTTGCCGTGGAGCTTGGGCGTTGGGGCAGAGGAGAAGGTTGAGGAGGAAAATCTTGTTGGGATTTTAATCTTTATCCCTTTCTTTAGTATTATTTATTCTTTATGCGGAAGCCAAAATTCACAGGTACATATTCCAGAACAATAATCCAAAAGCTCTAGGATCTACAACATGCTTGATTATTAAGGATTAGATAAAATACCTGGATCCATTGATGATTCCTTATCTAAGCGTTCTTGAATAATTGTTGCGGAATCACGAACAACCGATGAACAATGTAGCCGGCGGCTTTATGATTCTTCCTCAATCGGAGCCTCTTTATTCCTCAATGGGACCTTCGTAACTCTTCAGATGGGGAGAAGAGAAACTATTTGTGACGGCTCGGTATATTGGGGACCATAGCCTTCTTATAGTGTGTTAACCTAATAGGGTTCCCATTATCCCCTAATGGGCCAACACCGACATTTGCTCATTTAAACCCATATCACCTTATTTAGTAGTCTAATGGGCACACTTAATTTGACCACATAAAATAAAGCCCACTAATGATAAATAGCTAATATATTTGTCTTATAATATTAGCCCACATTAATTATTGGAACTTAAAATTCCAACAAAATCTGGTGGCAGAGGCAGAGGACACTGTTGAGGACCTAAGGATGAGAAGAAATAAAAAGAATTGAATGGTTTGACGATCATTACGGAGGTCCAGTGAATGGTTGAACCTGAACGCGCAGAAGAAATTTGTGGAATTTCTTGTTGAACCTGAACTACTCTTTCAATGATGAGTGGTTTTTTTCATGATAAATTTATTTTTTATTTTTTGTTATCTTTTACTTACATACACTAATTCTAAAGAAAACACATAGGGAATACTTGTTAGGAAGTGAGTGTTTCTATTGCTATGTGTGACAGTGAAATAACAAAAGGGTTAATTTGTTGTGATCATGGTATTCTGTTATAATGCCTGATTAATTTTGGAAATGCGCATGTAGTTTCAAGTGAATGTTATGCTGTATGCTTATTAGTGTCCTGGATTATGAGCTACGTGACTTGGAGATACCAACAATCATAGTTGTGGGGAAGCTAGTCAAGGAGGGAATGCTAGTATTGGTTTACAGGTAGGTACATGTTTGCATCCTTATGAAGTTAAAATTTTATTTTAGACCAAATGAGAATTTGTTATGGCCTTTATCATAAAAATAGAGTAGATGTAATTAGCTTTGAGAATGAATTCGTAATTCTTGTTTTGCAGTAGTGATCTGGATTCAATTATCCCACTAACTGGAAGTAGAACATTAGTACATTAATTGGCAAAAGAACTAGGATTGAAGACCACTGTGCCATACAGGGTGTGGTTTGAGAAGCAGCAGGTGAACCCTGTTCTGTTGAGTTTTGCTAAGATTATTGATCCTATTGAATTTAGTGTAAATATTGTTAGTCTTCTCCACTGCCTGCATCTCTAAAATGTGCAATTGTTTGATTGTTTGAATGAGAGTTGTCATGATTATGCATAACAGTAATAAAAGAGAATTAGTATAGTAGTATACACAGTAGGTACTTGAAATTTTGCATATTTTGGATTTTGGAGGATGTCATCATGTCACTTAAGCAAATTTTCACCAAATAAATCATTGAGAAGCATATCATAAAAGAACCCACCTATTTTTAATTTCAAATATTAATACTCTAACATTGAGTAGTTATTTAAATGAAATAGTTACACTGTCAAATTTATGCTCCTTTGTTACATTTTGAGCATAGCAAAATGGGAAGGCAATCTTGATAAAAGAATGACTGTCCTTATAGCTTAGTTTATATTTGTGTTATAACTTAAGTTCATAGGATTACAAAGCTTCTAAAGATTATATATGACAATGATCATGGAATATTAAAGTTGAGAAGCAAGTTTCACAACAACCTTAAGGCACTAGAGTAAGACTCACATTACTACTGCTTGTAGTAATACAACTAACCTAAACACATGTTAGACATAATTATTTTTCCAATACGTGTTGTTCAATAAAGTCTTAAAACTAATTTTAATTATGAATTAATGAGTGCAAATAGAAGTTGGCCATTAGGCTAATGAGTGCAGAGAGATACAAATTACATTTTGTTGGTTTCTGGAGAAGAATAAAAGGTTAAGAATAACACTACTAGTTCTGTTTCACTGTTTCTGGTTTCTGTTTTATATCACCAATTTCTGGTTTCTTATTCTTTGGCTTCAAATATTTGTTGTCCATTTTTCTTTGTATGCTAGCTGTACTTCTGTTTTGATCCTTTTCTTCCACTAAGAACAAGTAAAGTTGTCTATGCAAACTATCAGTTTAGTATCGATTTCAACATGAATTCCACTTTTGTCTTGCTATTGAGATACTTTCCTTTTGATTTGCTTCTTTCTTTACGTGTTGGCTTCTCTTTCATTATGTGCTTCTATAACTAACATAAAAAAATTTCAATTATGTTAGATAACATTTTGATTTCAAAAAGCAACAGGCAGCCAAAGAAACATAAATGGGGATAAAAAGCCTGATTTGTTAAAAGAGATTACTGACGAGAGATTGAGAAAATGACAATCATCTTTTACAGAAAAAACAGGAGGCTGGTTTACAGCCATGAGAAACTTTATTTGTTCACAGTAGAAGTAAAAGAGACTTCCACATCATGCACAATAAAATTAGCTAGTGAATGCCGAATGGTGACAATGTCAGAGTCCCCCTTTCCCTTTTTTCCCTCTTAATTAGAATCTCCTCGAGCATTGGCCATTTTTTTGGGCCCCAAAGAAAAATTAAAAGTTTTTTTTTTCTTTCTTCTTTTATATGCCCAAATGAAAAGGCATTTTTCACCACCAATGGTTCCATGAACTAAATAAAATAAAATCACTTGGAAGTCATATTTCCAATTTGTTCCCCATTCAATCCTTTCCAAAGCTTCACTAAATTTCCCTCTGAGATAATTTTTTATAACTAAAATTTTAGAGTTATAAGAGATGGTATTCCAATTCGATTAGGCACGTAAATTGATATGTGACCATATGTAAACACGTGGTACGTACATATCATAAAGGAATATGATAATGCGATTAACTATGGTGAGAATCTTAACAAGCCAACAATGGTAGGAGTATCATTTACAAAATCTTTGGTGCTTAAATAAGTGACAGTTAGAGTCAAGATGTGAAAATTGATTGAAAAAACATATTTTGATCAAGATTTTTTCCTATTTTATATACCTTGTTAACTTATGTTTATCTTTTTATGCTGATAGAGTGGATCCCAAAGGATGGAGAGTAATATTTGCCATAAGTTATGAGAGATTTCTTAGTTACATAGTTTGAATGTGATATTTGATGTCAAAAAAGAAAAGAAAAAAAATGTGATACTCTGATAATTAATTGAACTGATCTATCTTACGAACCCTTAAGATTTAGGCTAGTACAAAACAATCTTATTTCAAAAAAACAAAAACAAAAATCAAGTTTAGCACTCGTCAACTTTATTTTTCTCTGCTCTATTAATTTCTTGAAATTCAGTGTCTCACAATTTTAAATTTAATTACTTCCATCCTTACCCGATAATGCTAGTCACTACTAGTTTCCTATGTGCCTATGTAACTATATGTAGTTTTTATTCCTCATCATCCCATTTCTTCCCGGACCAAACAATGTGCTAAGGACAATTGCAGGATTTCTTGCATTCAATCCTCACCCTTTTTTCTCCCATGCATGGAGGCACAATATAGCTTGGGATAATTATGGCTACTTTAAAGGTTTTTCTAAATTTTAAATTTTATGGAATTGGTAAGATAATTATAATAGGTTATCAAAAAAAGATATTTTAGTTACATTTATTTTAAATGGAATGCTCTTGCATGTAGTTAAGTTAAAATGATAATTCACTGGTAGTGATCATTCTTGTAAGAGAGCCAAGATGGCCAAATGATCCTGATTGTATCCTTTTTAGGCATTGTCTTGGTTGTAACCTGTATAGTTTATTGTCTCTAATTATTATTTGTTTCTATATTTGTGAAGTCATATAAATGTATTACTGATTAGGACTTGGTATTTATAGTCTTTTCTGGTGTTAGTCTTTACATTCTCTCTGGTTTAAGTATCAGGTTTTTTTTATTTAATTATTATTATTAGTGACTAATATACAAACAATAGTTATAGCTTCCATGGTTAATATATATGTACTCAGATAAGTTCCTACTTCTGAATCTTTAAGCAGCCAAATGGTCCCTTAATTATGCAGATATGATATATTATATATTCTGCTACATTTTTTTTGGGAGGCTTATGATGTTGTTAATATAGGACAATATTACTCTTTGTAATTTTGCCATGTTTTTTGGAGGCTCATGACTTGTGTCTCCAATAGCTTTTACATATTTATAACCTGGAAGGAGCATCAATGAATGACCAAAATATGTGAGAAGTCAGGATCAAAAACTGAAGTGTATTGTTTAACTTTTTCCTGAACATCATACACTTGTGCATTGTATGGAGATATGATTCCTATGCTAAGTTTTCTTCTTGACCTCATAATGTCTGAAAAAAAAAATAGAAAAAAAAATCCAAAACGGTGACACATACTAATGTAATCTAAACTCTAAAGATGAATGATTTTTAATAAAAGACTGCCAATGTAGTAATGCAGTACACAATAAAGAGAAGCTCCACGACCAAAATGAGTGAAGTTTTGTGCTTAGTGTCATAAGAGTAAAGTATCACCAGTGAATTTATGAAAGACAAATGACCAGACACAATTTTAGTATAATTGTCCATGGTTCATTGCATTTAACTCTATTTTTGTTTTTAAGTACAAAATTCCTTTGTCTTCTTTTATTCAGCTGGTTTCATTATCATTTGGCTTCCGGAAAATTGTACCTAGTGCCTTAATTTTTACGTTTTGTACAAGTCTAATGAGCTGTTTGATAATTTGTTTTTTTTTTTTCAGATAATGAAAAAGGAAGCAGGCTTAAAACGGAAGATGAAAGCTCAAGGCAAGGTTCAAACGAGTGTTTCTAATTTGGAACTTCCTCAAGTAAAATCAAGCAAATAATTGCTTAGGAAGTTCCAGATCAAGCGTGAAAAAATAACAAGCAATGGATGTGGAACTATTGCACCTATTATTGCAGCTGAGAGACAATTCAACTTATCTAATTTTGAAGTAGGTGGCCAAACAAATTTGGATTCAAATAGGGAGCTTGATCCAACAAAAAGGAGTGATGTCATTGCAAGTATGGCTCAACCTAAGGTTCCTAGTCAAAAGAAAATAAGAATGGAAGCATCCATGGCTAAAAGCATAGGACATAGACAACTCCAAGATCCAAAAGGACAATTTAAGACACAGGACAAAGGACCTACACAAGCTCAAGATCAAAATAGTCAACTCAAGAAAAAGACAGCAGCTGAAAATGACCAGTCAAGGGCAAAGTTACAAGCCATTGAAAGAGCATTGACTGAAGTTAGTAATTCAAGTGCCAATCAACAACCAAGAAAAAAAGGAATGACACAAGAGGAGAATTTTAAGGAAAAGCAATTGCCCATGAAAAGAACAGTGGCTGAAGTTGACAATTCAAGGGAAAAAGAACAATATGCAAAAAGGACAAGAATGGAAGATGACAACTCAAGATCAATGGAGCAATCTAAGGAAGGGGTAGTGGTTGAAGATGATGAATCAATGACAGGGCAACAAAGTGTTATTAAGATGACACAGAGAACAAAATTGTGTCAATCAATGTTAATTGATCAATTTCTTAAAGAAAATGGAGAAGATAATGGAGGAGATGAAGAAGAAGAAGAAGAAGAAGATCTGCAAAATGAAAGTGAGGATGAAGGACAATATGTTGAAGAAGAAAATGCACACCAAGATGAAGGTGCTGAAATAAATGAACAACAAGAAGGTAAGTATTTTGTTATCTCATTTTAACGTGTTTTTTTTCTTCATATTTATGTGTCATTTTTTATATTTTATTTTACATGAGTTTAATGTTCAAAATAGGTACAAGTAATAAAAGAACACGAGGACCAACTCAATGTTTAAAAATACATGCAAGATCTCCTCAAGAACGTCAAGAAGTTATATTGGACAAAGATGGAGAACCTATTGGTCCTAGTGACAAAATTGTATCTGACTTGAGTTATTTCCTTGGCACAATTGCAAGGAATTCAGACTTTTGTCCATTGATTTACACAAATTCCAAAGCTTTGCTCAAAGATAACAAGGCTCGTATATGGAAATATGTTACGGTATGAAAAATAAACTTGAGATTGATTTAATTATCAAATATTTATCAAAATGCAATGATGTTGGTGTCTTTTTTACAGGATAAGTTCATTATTTCTGATAAAGGAGAGAAAGCAGTATTTACTCACATAAATGATGCATGGAGACGCTACAAGTGCTTTATCAAGAAAAGACATTTTTTAAAGTACTCCACATTGAAGTATCGGTTAAAACATCGTCCATTAATTGTCCATTTCTGAAGATCATTTCAAGCAATTGATGGCATATTGGAAAAATAGTACTATCCAGGTAAGATAATTTTATGGCTTATTACTTTAAAGTTACATTTTATTATCTAACTTTAATTTTTTTTTTTTACCACAATGTAGAGCATTAGTGAAAAAAATGTTGTCAATAGGGCTAAGCAAAAAGTATATGCATCGTATGGGACCAGTCAACTTTGCTAGAATTCATGCTGAATTGGTATTGTATTTCTGTTTGTGTCTCATTTTTTATATCTAATACAAAAAAATTCTAAGTAATATTTGATTATTAATTTTGAATCTTTAATTCATGTAGCGTGCAAAGAAAAAGGCAGGAGAAGAAGTCACCCGAGCTGAAATGTTTATTAAAACTCGTCAACGCCGACAAGGCCGGAAAGGAAAAGTAGTGGATGAAGAAACACAAGATGCTATTGTAAGCTTACAATTATTTATCAAGTACATCTAAAGTCTCCATTTTTTTTTTATCATTGACATTGATTTTATTTTATTAGACTAAGCTTCAAGGTTCCATTGAAAACTCAAGTGAATTTGCGGAACAAGCATTTCAATCATTGTTTGGAAAAGAAAAGCCCGGAAGAGTGCGTTGTTATGGAAGGACTATGACACCATCAATATTTAAAAAAAATGAAGAAATTGTTGTTATCAAGAAAGAACATGCAAATGAAATGAGTGGCATGGCAAAAAAAATTGAAGATCTAGAGGCAATGGTTAAATTTGTGGTAAAGCAACAAAATCCAGAATTAGATGAGGAGGATTTAAATAACATGATGGCACGTGTTTTAGGCAAAGAAAGTAGTGCAGCAATACCGCATTCGTCTGCATCAACCCATGTTCCTAATTATGAGCAGGTATATTTTAATAATTTAGCCTATTAGTTTGTGTATTTTATATGAATGTATATTTAGATATTCTGTCAGCTGAAACTTTGTAATTTTCTAAAAAATTGTCAAGTTTCTCATGTGCTTAAGCCTTTGTTAAGTTGCTGCCTGGCAGGATTAAAAAAATATGCTTGCTGAATGTTTTTAAGCAGCTGCCAAAATTGCTCTGTTTTGTCCCATTAAAGGAGTGGGTTTATAAAGTTCTCGTAAAAATTACTTTTTTCTATTTAATGATGCAAATGGTATGGCTTCAACAATTAATGAGAGCTTTCAACCTTGAGTTTTCATTTTATCTGCTTGGTTTGTGGAGATATAATTGCATGTAGATCATTAAATTGAATGTCAATTGTTTTCCTCTTTTGAATTAGACAATATGTGAGCACACACATTAGCAACTTTAGATGGGTTTAAAGTGATGTTGGAACTGTACCCAGGCAATTGACTATTTTATATTTTGTCCAGTGATGGCCATTTTTAAGTTGAGCAATGTTGTTAAATATATAAATTCTTTAATGAGTTTTTTGCATCAGCTAGTGAATACCTTTATGTGGTATTCTTCATGCGTATTAGTATAAATGGAGTTGATTATTTCAAACAATAGGAGTTAATTATTTGGTTATTTTATGCATCCTTGGTGAAAGGAATATGTGTCATTTTGTTTTTAGTTGGTTGAAGCAGTATGTTGTTAATATTGGTAGCAGTGATGGGTTCTTTGTCCATGGCACAAAAGCAAGGATGGGGGGTTTAGGGGATCTTTGGCTGAGAGGGAATTAAGTATATAAAGTATAGTTGTAATTGCTATTCTAATTTGTAGTTGCTTTATATAGGTGGGTGAAATTTTTTTTTACTCAGATGTTATGATCAAGTACAGGCACCACTTGTGATTAGAAATTGACTTTTAATATTACTTTGCCTTTTAAAAAAACTGAGAAATATTTTGGCTAAACTTGGTTCTAATAGTCATCTGTTGTTATCTTCAAATAAAAGGCTTTTATAATTATCTTGCTAACTGTTGAAAGTACTTTGGATTTAATTAAGGCATTGCTAATTATTTAAAGTACTTTGGTTTCTCTAGTTATCGTGTTATCTATTAATAGTACTTTGGTTTCAATTAGAATAGATTAACTTTTATTCTCATGTATCAAAATTGTTTTGAAGATGTGTTCAGAGAAAATTGACACTATCTTATCATTTTTTTGCAGCTTGGAGATGAAGAAGATAATCTTGAAGAATGAAATTATTGATACGTAGTGAAGAAACAATCCTGGATATGATGTTTTGTTAATTTTGAGTTTGTAGTTTCATTTAGAAAGGTTTATCCTTAAACATTATGACTTTATAAGCCAACTATTTTGATTATGTAGGTTGAACATTAAATGCCATTATATATAGAAGTGTTATACACTAATATTAGAAGTGTTATATATTACAATTTCAATTGTATTTATTTTATCTAACAATATGTCCTTAAAAGATTCCTATTAATGGTTTAATTATTGAGTGATAATGATCATTTATATTATCTCAAAATTGGAATAAATTGTCTTGTCATTAATAAAAGATAATTTTTGATAATTGTGACCTAAACAATATCTTTTAATTTAAATAACCACTGCCTAAATGTTGTAAATTATATCTTATTTTCACATTCAAAAAAATGTTGTCTAAAATGTGGTCCACGCTTAAAAATGTGTGGCCTAAACTGCATGATAGTGTGGTTTAAAGGTGTAGGCAACGGTTATATAGCTATTGTTTAAATCATGAATTCTTGCATGAGGAATCTGCCCACGATTAAAAATGTGTTGCCTAAAATACACTGCAACATTTTTATAAATGTGGCCTAAACCGCCAAAGGCAACACATAAATAACCGTCGTCTAAACCTTGTGAAAAAAACCGTGGCTTAAAAGTGGTTCGAAAAGTGTTGCTTATTGTCATATTTTAGGCAACGGTTTTTAAAAATGTGTGGGCTTAGTAAAAAAAAACCGTTGCCTATTAGAAAAGGCCACGCCACCTAGACCACAACTGGTAATCCGTTGCCTAAAGATTAGGTCACGGTTTTTTCATTTACGGCCACAGTTTTCGGTTGTTGCCTCAAGTTATTTTTGTTGTAGTGCCTGCAATACCTTTTGGATGTTCTTTTGACATGCATAACTAGAATATCTTGCAGTAAAAAAAAAACAAATAGAATATCTTATTGAGGGCAAAGTTAGAGTCCCTTTATGATTCTCTTTCTAGTGCATGTGTAAATAATTTTATCTTACATTAAAAAAATCCTTTTTCACTAAAAAGTTATTTGTTTTGAACATTTTCTATAATAAATATCTTATCAATTTTGTTAACGTCAATCTTAAAATTGATATTAAGGATAAAATAGTAAAAACATTTTATTGAGAAAGAAATAAAACAAATGACTCATTTTTTATTTAGTAAATATTTTTTCTTAATAAAAATTTTCTCCTTTTATATTTTTAACATTAATTTTACGAAACAGAATTGAGTTTTTAAAAGCCAAGTTAGCTAGCTAATTTCGTTCCTAGTAGTTATTTTTAACTCACTCTCTTGGTTTATTCCAAATATAGTGCATGTTTGGTAAGGTGTATGTAGCACACGAAAACAAATTCAAATTAATTCACATTCAAATAGAAAAGCTACTTTCTAAATTCACATAAATTTTTACGCATGTCAAATGTAACGGATGTATATATAAGTTAAGATAAGAACATATATTGATTCTTTGTCCCCTCTAGTATTGAGACGTACAGGAAGAGAAAATTATATATACAACTAGTAAGATACTTATGCATTTGCACAGGTTGTGATATCATTTTCACGCATGTTTAAAATATATTTTTTATAAAATTAAAATTTTGCATTTAGATAAACATAATTAACTGTTTAAGCTCTTTAAAAAAGTAAAAAGAGTGAGAGTATTATTTGAATAGAGAAAATATATTTGGTGTTTAAAATATTTATAAAATTGTATTAGATGTCGTTCAAAATTTAAAAAGTATTCAACTTATGTTAAATTTAAATATTTTTGTAAATTTGAAATGTGAAATGATAAAATATTTTATTTATTTTATAATTATATTGTAAATAAAAAATTATTAATTTTATAATATTTATAGTTTATAAATAATATTTTAAAAGATTTAAAATGTAAAATTAATTAAATTTGATGCAAAGTATTGAAATTAAATATTACTTAAAATATATTATTATTTTAATTTTAGTATACAAGTTATATTTCATTAGTACTTATATAGAATGAGTTGCTATAGGTGTTTAGTAATTAGTATTATCTTTGTCTTGTGAGAAGAAAATATACTAAGTTATAAACTATTAAAATTAGAAATAGTTTTATAAAAAAAATAATATTATAAAAATAAAAATAAAAAATTAAAATTATTTTTTAATTATTTTACAAAGTTAATATACTCATTGAAATGATCTTCGTATAATTTTTTTACTTCAAATATGTATTTAATATATAAAATACCTCAGTGATTTAAAATGTAGAATAATTCTAATTTTAAATAAGAATTTATTTAGTGAGGAAAAAGTAGGAAAATATATAAAAAATATTTATTATAGGTGATCATTAAAATATATTATTACAAACTTATAAAGTTTTCAAATAGGCATGACAACATGACGAAGTGGGAATGAGTTTGGCTCTTCCCATCCCTATCTTCACAAAAGGAGAAGGGGGGAGATGGGTTCAAGTTTAAAATTTTAATACTTATTCCCATTTTATCGTGTTTTATTGGGTTTGGGAAAATTGGTGGGTAACCGCCACAATATTTTTGTATAATTTTAATTTACTTTTACATTTTTAAATAAATTATATATTAAGTTATTAATTCTATTTTAATTCAAACAATATATAAAAATAATAAATGACAAAAAAAATTGAAAATAAAAAAATAAGTATAAATAATATTTTTAGTTAAATATATAATTTTAATTTTTTATTTAAATATTAAATTTGAATTAATAGTACTTTTACAAACAAATTATTGATTATATAATTGAATTGTTTATTTATTAAGAGAGAAAGATTAAAAAAACTGTTATACATAAAAAATACATATTTAAATTAATCACTAAAAGTATCCTTTTAATTATGATAGTCTTTAAAAAATAAAGTTATGTTCAT
Source organism: Pueraria montana var. lobata (assembly GCA_026413185.1). Classification (NCBI taxonomy): domain Eukaryota; kingdom Viridiplantae; phylum Streptophyta; class Magnoliopsida; order Fabales; family Fabaceae; genus Pueraria; species Pueraria montana. Next base: position 56,901,056 of record CM048654.1, read on the forward strand.
TTTTTTAGTATATTTCATCATTTACATTAATCTTTATATTAAATTTTTCAAAAAATATTTTAATTAACCAAATATATATTTATAAACGAATTTGGCCCTATGATATTATTCATATAGCGAAACAACATTCAAATATTTTGAAAGTATTTTTTAGTATTCAAAATTAATAATCATTTTTTTCTTGCTTTTTAAAAAATGTTAAATAGGTAAGCAATTTTTTTTATTCAAATAATTTTTATAAACATTCGATTAACAAATGAATTAAATTTAGGTTTAAATATGTTTTTAGTCCCTCAAATTTGGGTCATTTTTTTGTCTTCCAAATTTAAAGTTATTTTTTTTAGTCCATAGAATTCGCATAATATTTTTTTAGTCCCTCTCCATATGTGTGTCAAATAAGGAATAAGGGATTCATAATTTGTGGCGGCTTTTGACTGCTAGAAATTGATTTTCTATTTTAAATTTTAAAGTACGATTTCTAGTGGTTTTAAACCGTCAAAATCAAGTCAATAAAAAAATTAAAACAATTTTTAAAGTGGTTAATGAATTTTTAATTTTTTTTTATTAACTTGATTCTGGCTGTTAAAAACAGTCAGAAATTGGACTTTAAAATATAAAATAGAAAATCAAATTCTGACAGTCAAAAGTCGCCACAAATTACGAATCTCTTATTCCCCTTTGACTTATACTATGGAGAGGGGCTTAAAAGAAGATTATGTAGATTCCAGGGACTAAAAAAAACAACTTCAAATTTGGAGGACAAAAAAATAATGGCCCAAATATGAGAGACTAAAAACATATTTAAGCCTTAAATTTATGATTTTATTAAAAATTATTTATTAATTATTTTTATAATGTCTAATATTTTATTCATATATGTATCGTACATACATTCAAATATGCAATAGAAAATAATAGAAAACTAATATATAATCATTTATTAAAATAAATTAATATTATCAAGTGTAAAAGTTTTATTATGATTGTAAAAAAATTAAAATACTAATAATTATTATGGAGTCTTATTTAGAAAATAATAAAAATTAAAAATTAAATAATCAAAAATAAAATTGAAATTAAAATCATATTATGAGTGTAATAGTAATATAAAAAAAAGACAAATATAATATAAATGATTCTAAAGTAAAGTTTAAAAATAATAGTGAGATAATAAAATTATAAAAATATTATTGAAATAAATATTTTATAAAAATAACAATGTAAGAATAATATTAAATGATATAGATATTACAAAAATAAAAAATATTATAAAAATAATTGTGTAAATCACAACTAAGAAAAATATGTTGTTGAAATAGCAGAAAAAATATACATATATTATTTAAAAATAAAAAACAACAATATATGATATATGATAAAAAAAAATTAAAAAATTAAATATTAGAAAAAGAAAGAAGAATGGAACTTAAAAAAAGAAATGAAAAATGTCAAACTTAAAAGTTTGACATGTGGTCCAAAGGACCTTCTTTTTTAAGATAGTACATAGATGTCGGCTGTAAACAAGTTTTTGCATTTTTTTTTTAAGTCAAGTGTTTGCAAAATGTTAAAACGTGGATAAAGACGTTTTTGTAGCTTTTGTATCAAGTCTTATTGCAAGTCTTCGGCCTTGTCGTTTTGGATAGGTTAAATATGTATGTTCCTTCCCATATTCCAACTTGTCAAATTTTTCTTTTCCTCTTCACGCATATAAAATTTCCCTAGTAGACAATAGGAAGGGAATTGTAAAATTGTTTTGTTGAAACTTAGTTCAATAATAATAAAGAATATTGAAGTTAGCTCTTAATTAACAGAGATTTTACCTTCACAATGTTCAAATCAAGACTTTTAAGGATAATTACGTATGTGTCACTAGAATCAAACACTTGTTAATATTAACTTAGGATCCGTTTAGAGTGATTTTTAGTTGTAAGTTTTAAATTTTTTTTAAAATTATAACCATTTTTAGTTTTTAAAAATTAGTTTTTTTCTTCTTCTAATTTTTAGTTTCAAAATAAACTTACGTTGAAAATTTCTTATCCTCTTAAAATTAGTTTAAGGATATATTTGTATGGCGACGACAACAACAATGGTGGTGACAACAGTGCACAATGATGATGACAACAATAGCTCCAACGATACTAGCAGCAGCGGCATAAGCAGTGGTGTTGACGATGGTGACAACATTGGTATAATGACAATGGTGACAGTTATGCTGACAACTGTAAAGGTGTTTTGAAACTAAATACAAACCATTTCAACTACATTTTAGCCACACAAGTTTATATTTTGAAATTTGTATTTGAAAATAAAAAGTCAGAAACTTGCCATCACCTCAAACTGAGCCTTAGGTGTTTGAAACTTCATTTTATTTTATAAAATTATAGCTAAATTAATGACATGATCTTAAAAATTAACTATCCATGACTTTGAAATCTGTAGATATAAAGAAAAATTGTTTGCCTAGAGCTCACTCATAGTTGCTTATTATCAAGAAAACGAGATGTACATATCTTAAGAAAAAAATGTGTAATTTTTTATTCATAAGAATCGAAGATAAGTACATGAGGTTTATAATAATTCACACACTCTGCTCAACCAATTAGTTAGACGTCCTTAATTACAAGTGACGGGGACATTTACTTGTACTTTTATTTCCTGTTTTCACTTCTTAGTTATAAAAATGTTACGTTATTTTCAATATGTTTTCTGTTTTCAAGAATTTGTACATGAATAGAGAAAACTAACAAAAGTTGTTTTCAATATTTTTTGTACAAATCTTTAAAAATAAGAAATAAATTAAAAACAAGATGACAATTTTGTAATTAAAAACATAAAAATAAAAAATAAAAACAGAAAATAAAAATGCAAGTGAACGCCCCTTAGTTTTCTAAATTAAATGCATATGGTATGATCCTCCATTAGTGTTAGATCCACATTAGTCCTTCAATAATAAATAATATATTCTAAGGACAAAATTGACATTTGCTCGAACATAAGATTTTTCTTAAGAGGGATTTATCTCTATATATATCCCACTTTCCAACCAATCCTCACATATTGTAGAGCAATCTAAAGTTTGAATATATACGCTTTTAGCGCATTGTATACTTTTTCCTTTTAAGATGGCTTACTTTAAGAGTGTTGTCATAAACATGGTTCTGCTATTTGTGTTTCTCTTATCATTGAATCTGGCAACAGCAAGGGTGCCCCTTTGGATATCAGAGCCTCTCAAAGCACGTAAGTGACCTTCCATCCCTACAACAAATTATTAAATCTTTAAAATAGAATCAGTTAATGTTTCTGATGTAGCAAGAATCAAGAATGAGTTTCATTTGCTTTTTTATTTATTTATTATTATTATTATTATTATTATTATTTATTCTAAAAATCTATAATTTCATTATTTGTATTCTTTTGTTTCAATATTAATTTTATGTGGGTTACTGATTATTGAGTTTTAATATTGTTTGGGAACCATTAAGATGGACGCCTCCTTCTTAGTGAAGCTGCTCCACGAGGCCACAATTATATAAATAATCCATGAGGAGTTGAATACAAAAACATAATCAAACCAGACTGAGGCAGAGCACTTGGGTTTCAAGGCGAAAACGTGTTGTGGAGAAGCAGATATAACAACTGCATATATGTTATTAAGTTTTATTAGTTTGTTTGTTTTGGAATTACGATTTTCTTTGAGTGTCATTAGTAATATTATTAAATTAAACTGCACTGCCCTATAGTATTTCATATTTTTTTCTTTTGGTTTCTATGTATCATCAGCCGTTACCGTACCATTTTCGTTTTATCTCTAATAATAAGGTGTGCTCATTAATCTTCAACTTCTTATAATTATACCCATCCAATGGAATATATCCAAATTTGTGTTGTTACTTGAAATGTTGTACGTGACTGCACTCGATCTTTTAAGTGTTGATCGATGGCAGAAATTTGTTTTAACAATCGAAGTGTTTTTGATTCACGAATAGATGAATTTTTACTAACAAATATATTTTATTCATGAGATTTTTTTTTTGAAAAGCTAAAAGATTATTATTAATAAAGAGCATAAGACATGCCCATTAAGCAATGAAATTACAAAACGTTCCAGGGCATATCAGATCAACATATGAATATAGCATGTCCATGCTTATATACATGTTACACCCATATGCCATATAATTACTACCAAGCTTGATTTGGTATAATACCTCACAACCAGATTCATAAGCCTCGTGCCTCCTCCATACTTTATTGAAAAATGCGTTCTTACTAACAAACTAACACGTGGATAAGCTCCTTCTAGCTAGTGACTATCCCGAGATTGAATGTGCATGAATGTCTGCACTAGTATTCTCTGTCACTCGTGACATTGACATAGAGCACTTTGCTCCATTATCTGCACCTATACTTTACAACTACCTTCCATGTCCATACAATTAACCATACACCCACCACGTACATTGCATAATTCCTCAAAAGACATAAGCAACTTACCATCCCATCAACACCTATTTCTTAACATCTAACCCTGGACAGCCCCTACTGTTTTGTGATCTTTGAAAGATTTAATTGGTTTTTCATGAAACTTGTTTGAAATGAAAATAGACATAAAATGTGACAACTTTCATTTTGACACCTTGGTGAGAAAACCTCATATCGGGATTCATCCGTGACCCACAAGGTGGCTGTCCTGTTGGAACATGCCTCGGTTTTTCTCCAATTTTACATTTGTGTACTTATCTTTTCTTTTTCGTGTTTACACCTTTAAAAACTAGACAAAACAAGCTTTTTAACCATATATGTTACAAAAATTATTATTTACATTTACTAAATTTATTAATTTGATTTATACAAAGCAGTGAGTATCAACTCTGTTTTTGGGCTTGGCAGCTAGTCTGTAAAGAAATAATTACTAGGAACAATTGGGGAAGAATCTGAGGGAATGGGGTATCATTTTAGAAAGATAAATGTGTTATCTTTCTATTGTAAAAATCTCAGCTTAAAATTATTTTGGGAAGTGTTAGAAAATAAAATTTCTTTAAAACGGGTTTTCTGTGAGAATTAAGCCAACCTGCCAACTTGTAGAATTTTTAGTAATTTTTACAGATTTTTTCTAATTAAGTGGAATACCATTATGAAAAATATAGTTCAAGGGCTTTTTATCCATATAAAAATTTTCTAATTCCGAGGTCATTTAATGCAATCAATTTGATCTCACATTCAATACTCTAAAAAGGGAATTTCCCTTATTTTGTCAATTTTATAATTTGACTGTGGGATATGTGTTGTGTGGTATATGTATATGTATACGTATATTTGTGAATTTGAGGGGTAAGATATACCTTATATCCCCTGTACCCTTTTTGTTTATGTTAAGTCCCAGAAAGTAAAATTCTTGGGCAATTACAGTATTGAGTGCCTTTGTGATACAGTCCTTGACTACAAAGTGAACATTTTGATAGTGTTGTCTGTCTCTGTGAAGTGTTTCACAAGACTCGGGCGCGAGCACTTGTGAAGACTAGAACTCTATTCTAGTGATTATGACGATCCTACCATTTAAAGATAAGCGAAATTTTAACAGAGAGTACAACTAATTAGAGTACAAGATTTGTATTGATTGTTTTATTTTATTAAATAGAAATTAATTAATCAACTCTTTATTTTTATGCATTAGACATAGAAATAACTTAGGACCTTTGCATGGAGGAATAATTAGTAAGTAATTTTACTCATAAAAAATAATATAATTGAGAGAGTGAGGGATGCATAAAACATAATAAAATTGATATGCACTATGAATTGTACTCAGTTGAGTGTCGTGCAATGGAGATACGAGTGTACGGCAGATTGCTAGAAGTGCAAGATGGCAAGAAAGTTGCATGGGATATTCTGACTTTAAAATACCTATATCAAAAGGCGGAGTGCGAATGATGCAGTCACCACGGTGTGGTGAAGGAGGCAATGACCTCATATATTTTTATGTTGTGAGCAGAGGCGGTGTCCCAAGGCTCAGCATCAATTTGTCCATCCAGTACCGTGTACAGTGGAAACCCATGACAACAAAGAAATAAAATCCCTGTGAGGAGAATGGTTGAGGAGTCAGTCCTCAGAGCAGTAGATGGCCACAGTTGGTATCTGGGAGATGATCGTAAGGTTGTGAGACCTTGGGGGTATTGGCACTGAGTTGTGACGATAGATCACATAACCGACTTGGCAACCCCAACAAAAATGCGAGTCATCATCGGTTGGTGAGAGCCCGCCATTGTACCATGGTGAAGGGTGTGCTCCCAACAGTCATCTAGCTAAATTTGTGTAAGACCACTGAGTTATGAGAGTTCCAATGGTAGCTGGCCAGTGAGAAAGAATTTACATAATTAGTAATGGAAACAAATAGGCTTCGAGTGTGATCGTTAGATAACCATATCATAATGGTTAGTAGAATGTGCATGTGACTTTGTAAGTCCTTTTTGTGTGCCTATTGATGTAGCAGAGAGTTCACCCTCACATTTTTATTTTAGGAGCAAATGGCAACACCTGCGGAGGTCATAGGAATATCGTCCTCATCATCCGACTTTCTTTTTCTCTTTCTCTTTCAAAGTCTTTTCGGAGGGTCCAGTTGTACCTGTTACTGTTTCGGATGCCACACCATCCGAGGAGCTCACGCTTGGTCTGGTGCTTCCCACCTTTCGTCGAACCCTTTTATGTCAAGAATCTGAGACGTGATTGGGTACGTGAGTGCCTATTAGGGGTATTCGCTACTAGTCGTGAACTTAGGTGACAGTAAATCGAAGGTTTTGGAGGGAGATTCTCAAGGAGGATTTTGAAGAGAAATACGGTGGATAATGGCCATGGGATTTCTTCTCAAGGATCTGGCTAGGGATCCTTTGTCGTCATCTTTGTTTGGAGGTTAATCTAACATGCAAGGTTGGGTTTAGTGATGACTACTCTGAATCCTAGGATCTTCTTTTCTTTTTCATGTATTTGATGTGGGTAGACCTAGGCTTCAGCTTTTGACATATGTATATTCAGTCACCTTACTTTCACTCAGGGAAACATCTATATATGTTATATATATATATATATATATATATATATATATATATATATATATATATATATATATATATATATATATATATATATATTGTAACCAGAGAATATCTTGCTTTATTTATTCTACTTTACTCACTCTAAAACGTATGTTTTACACTTAAGACAATGCTAAGTTTTCTTCTTTAGAATTTCAAGCAACGTTGCATTTTCATAATTAACGATTAGAGTATTTTAAAAATTCCCAATCTATGATTTCTTAACCTCACAGCTTTGGCAAAATCAAATTAATTAGCATGCTTTAGAAAAAAGATAAAGAACCTTTAATGCATACTAGAAAAGTAATGGGCTTAATTATCAGAATTAAAAAGTTTTAATTTTCCACCAAATTTACTTAACGTTTCAAGGATCTTTTCTCTTCCTTTAAGAAAATCAAACGAAGTAACGTGCTTATTAAATTTAAAATAAGTTTAAAATGTTGATTATATATAAACCCGAATTTAGGGTGTTATACTTCTGATAAGGGGTGTTCTAGATAAACTCTCTTCTAACCTTACCCTTTCTTTTTGGAACTCCTTCCTTGCAATGAGCTCCTTTGAATTTCATAAATTTATAGAACTCTTGGAGCTAGTCATTTGTGGCTATTGGAGGTAGAATTCGAACTTCGAATTGTTGCATGAGTTGTCCATGTTCATACAGCTGACTCCTTTTCATTTCCTTCTCCTCCAAGTTTTCTGCAACTCTTCTTGAGCTACTGTCTTCATCTCTACTCTTCTCCACTGTCACAACAGCTTGCGCATTTCAAATTTGAAATGTTTCCGTTGAGTGCTAGCTGTTGGTCTTAGTGGTTCCTCATGGTTTTTCAAATTTTGAACCATGGGAAGTCTTTTGAAGATTGTTCTACAACATGTCTTTTGTAGGTGTCGTTGTAACTAAAATGCAATGTGCTTCAATCTTCATTCTACTGGTTGCTTGTTCTTTGACTAGGGCACGTTATCTTTTTTGAGTTCCTTTGGTTGAAAATCTTCAAGGATAGTGAGGAACTCATAGCTACAGAATTAGTGCTTCAAAACACTAATGCATGTCTTAAATTGGTGTGTGCTTCTGGATGGTGAGACATGTCTGTCTTCACGAACAATCTTGCTCTTGCAACGTAACTTTTGATGATCCCTTAGTCATGTGTAGCTTTTTATATCTACCCCTTGACTAAAGCTACCCCAGCATCATGCCTCTAATCATACACAACTTCTAATATCTGCACTTTGACTCGGAAAACATGATTGGCTTTCCAACTTCTGAATCACTCTCCTTCTGGTAGTCTTACTTCTGAATGCAAAATCTATGTCTTAAAGAGCTTCCTTTGTAGGCCTATGCTTCACACCTTCTCCATGCATCTGAAGTAGTCATGTCTTATTTAAGAACACTAAAATCAACCACTAATAGCTAAGTTAATAATACTTTGAGTTTTGCTTCTTAATGGTTTGTCATCATTAACACGTTTGCTTCTAGAGGGACTTTGTTTCAACAATTCTATCATGTTTGGAGGGACTTTGGTCACAAAGCCGCTCCTGGATTTCTCAAACGAAAATGTTTGAAAGATTTACAAAGAAATCAACTCACAATGTGAGGATATGAAATTACAGCACAAAAGAAATAACTTTGCAGAACAAAGGATTGATATTTGTTCAGAGCTGTCTAATAACTTTGAGAGCTTTTTAGCATAGTGATGATATTTTATTCCTTTCTTGTTCATTCGTTTTTCTTCAAAGCTTCAATCTTACAATATATAGGCTTCACTTGGAAAGGTGGCTGTTGTGAGAGTGTGAGCCTGTTGGTATTTTCCCGTTTAGAGACATAACACATGTTGCTTTTGACGTGTCCATTTTTGGTGAAGAGAGAGAAACAAATGTACTGTCCTTTTTCTGAGCAACATTCATCTTGTCTCCATTACTTGTACAAAAATGACTTGCAGCAGAGCATATTCTTCAGGGCTGTGCTTATCTTGCCTTACAACAGATACTTGAAATTCAAATAATAAGGAAATTCATAGAAATAGAAGGAACACAAAACTAATGAAACTTTTGGGTGAATCATCATAGGTTAGAGAGCATCCCACGTATACAACTTTTGGATGAAGAAAACCTAAGTGTAAATATAAATAAGATGTAAGTTTTCTTAGTTAAGGTTGGATGAAAGCAAACAACGCATTGGACGCTGAGTTTTCAATAAAGCTTTGGAAGTTACTTTGTTAATGTCACATTGGACGCAATGTGTATTTATCAAATGTTGGACGATATCCATTTTAAGTGCGCATTGGACGCAGTTCAGTTAAAACAAATTTTTGTCTAAGGTAAGGAATACCATACCTTTTCCATTGGACGCATAAAAATCTGTAACACTTAATAAACCTCATTAGTCCATCAAAGTTTAATATCTTTGTTATCATCAAAACTATGAGAGTTTTTTAGGGATTAAACATCTTCCATGTCTTTGGTTCTAACAATCATCTTTTTTTTTTTTTTTTTTATAATGACAAACCATATTAAATTTTGATCACAACATAGCATAATCATGTAAAGATATATCAGAGCAAGAAAGATGATATGTTATGTAACAGGTTTATCAAAGCTAAGGTATCAGAGTAAATAATATAGCAATCAGACTTCCCTTGAGTCCAATATACTTTATTATGCATATACATATATCAGAACAAAAATTAGGGCATTATATAATAAAGCTAACTTAAGATATATCATATCAGAGCAATAGAATCATAGATAAAAAGGTATCAGTGCTAGAGAGAGATATGATATATCAGAAGCGACCACTTATGCATAAACTTTTTCAAACAGCCAATAATTGTCAACAAATATCAAAATTTCTCCCTATCTCCTCCTTTTGGCATCACCAAAAAGATAAAGGAAATATTAAGACATTATCGTCAAGGTTAGGGAGGTGGCTGAGTAGGTTGATTTTGTGGTTGCTCTTGGTTTGAATCTTGTGAAGGTGGTGGTGATTGTTGCTTTTGTGGAATATGAGGCAGAATACTTTGTGGCAAGGCCACCATTGGTGCGAATTTAGCATCGATCTTCTGATCAAATCTTGTGTCCAAGGTCTAAATTTGACTGGCCACTTGTTCAGTCAAATGAGCATTCTGTTTTTCAAGATGAACCTTGATCTTGTAATCAACTAAGGACTCAACTTGAGCAAGAGTAAGCATTGGCTCAGAAGTTGTTGGTTCAGCAGGTGTAGCAACATATATTAGTTGAACAAAAGTAGGTTTCGACACATCAGGTTGAGAAGTTTCAAAAAAGGTGTTACTATTGAAGAAACGACAATCTGAATAGTAGCAACTTGATCAATAATCAATTGTTCCTCCACAACTTTGTCAGCAGTTGAATCTTTAGCTACCTTATCACTTTGCATAACCTCTTCAAGAACTGGTTCAACATTGGACGTCATAGGAGGTTCTTGGATAACTTCATCAGCATTAGGAGCAATAAAATTGATTCATTGGGCGCAACAACAACTTCATTAGCAGGTGTAGGAGGGGCATAAGCTTTAGCATAAGTTTCACTGAGTATTGCAGTGGCAACATCAGTGAGAACATTATCTATCACCATATTCACAAACAATTCTTCAGCTTTGATTTGACCTTCTACCACAGTGTGATGTGAAACAATAGCAACAAGTGCATAGATGATTTCAGTCTCAGTTCCAAAAAGTGGACTAAAATCCTTAGCGGGCATGTTATGGTGTTATCGAAGTTGTACACCTTTGATGGACACAAAACACTTACATGTTGGATGCAATCTCAGTTTCTTCTTTTTCAGCCTCAGTGAGATTGGAGGTTAAAGCTTCCTTATCCATGTCCCACATATGCTGTTGCCAAAACTTTTCGGCATCATCTTCATTGAAAGTTGTAGTTAGCCTCCTTTTGTACCAAACATCTTCAAACATATCCAAAAAATTCCATTTTTAAAAAGTCTTAAGAAGGAGATCCATAGTCCAATTCACCAGGTGATGACACATGTAAAAATATCCCTAGGGAAACTTTCTTTTTTTATTAAGTATAGATATAATGTATTGCTCTGCGATAGAATGGGCAATTAAATCAATTATTGTAGCCAATTAAATGATCGAGTTACTTGTTGTAGGCTTGTGTCCAAATAATCGAGTCAATTATTCTATTTTAAAAAAAAATTAATGCTTTTTTCTGTGATTAATATTTTTCTTTTGTTCATATATATATATATATATATATATATATATATATATATATATATATATCAAATAGGTTACTAATTTTTTTTTCCAGCAAAACTGGCATGCTCATGCATAACATGAAGCAGACCAGGGATATATCAAATAGGTTACTAATTGAATTGTAATTTAACAGCTTGAACTTTTTTCTTACCAAGGATGTTGAATAATCAATAAATTGAATAGAATAATATAAAATAATTATAAATACCTTTGTTGCTTTGCCTATATCATGCATAATTGATTTTTAGAATTCTCGATGTCAGCTGTTTGTGTTTTAAAAATAGTCTATCAACCTATGTCACGAGTGTTGTTAACACTAATACCCTAGGTGATGCAGTGATGGCAAAACAAGAGTGAAGCGAGTAATTTTGATTGAAACAAATTAGGTATATTTTGATACAAATAACACACACAAAAAAAAAAAAAACCACAACAAAGGCCCACTACTACCTGCATCCAGTATTTAAAATGTAAAAAAGATAAAATCTTATCTCTTTTTTTTTTTTCAACATAGGATAAAATCTTATCTATTAAATAAAATTTGATTTGATAAAATACACATCCAATATTTAAAGTATAAAAGTGAATAATTTTTTTTTAACGCAGGATAAATTCAGTCCACTAAGTGTAACTAAAAAAATCATATCTATTAAATAAAATTTGATAAAAATAAATAACTCAATAACTAAACAGATTTTATACTACTTATATAAACTATACAAATTTCAAAAAATTCAGGGGGGGCCCACCCCATAACATAAATCCGTCCCTGAATACTACTGTAGTTATATTCGATATATATAATTCAGAATTATTTAGAGGTTAAAGTTGGCATTTACAATTTGATGCTCTTTTGGTCATACATAACTAGACTATCAGATTGAGTTACAGTCTCTTTATAATGCTCTTTTTAGTGCATATGTAAATAATTTTATCTTACATTAAAAAAAATCCTTTTTAACTAAAAAGTTATCTGTTTTGAACATTTTTTTATAATAAATATTTTATGAATTTTTTTAACATCAATCTTAAAAAGTCATATTAAGGATAAAATAGTAAAAACACTTTATTGAGAAAGAAATAAAATAAATGACTTATTTTCCATTTAGTAAATATTTGTTTCATAATAAAAAATTTCTACTTTGATATTTTTAACATTAGTTTTAAGAAACAGAATTGAGTTTTTAAAAGCCAAGTTAGCTAGCTAATTTCTTCCTAGCAGTTATTTTTAGTCCACTCTCATGTTTATTAGCCCTAGACACTGCAATTTTAGCCGCCACAAATCACCACTTTTTTTTGTAGTGCACTAAACAACTTCAAATTCAAATTTACCCGACAAGCTACTTTTTACAGTTTCTAAAATTCACTTAAATATACACAGGTCAAATGTGACGGATGCAAAACCAAACATGTGTTATACGATAAGAACATATATCAATGCTCTGTCCGACTGGTATTGAGACTGGAGAAGAAAATTATATAAATGACCCAAAATTTGGTGCTATAATAGAGAAGATGTTAGAAGTTGAAATGAAAAGGATATATCAAATGTAGGCAATAAACGAGAATTTTTTTGCATTATTTTTTTTGGGTCAAGTCTTAGCAAAATGTGAAACATGGATAAGGACGTTTTTGTAGCTTTTGTATCAAGTCTTATGGCAAGTCTTCAGCTTTGTCGTTTTGGATTGGTTAAATATTTATGACTTTATGTTCCTTTTCATATTCCTATTTGTCAAATTTTTCTTTTCCTCTTCACACATAAAATTTCATTAGTTGACAAGAATGAAATAGGAAGGAAATTATTAAATTATTAAATTTAGTTCAATAACAGTAAAGAAAATTGAAGTTAGCTCTCTTAACAAGGATTTTACACACACGCACAAAGTTGAAATCCAAGAATTCGGGTCCGTTTGTTTAAACTTATTTGTTACAAAAAGTGCTTTTTTTAAAATAAAATATACAGTTTTTTTTAACTTTTTTTGGTGCGTTTGTTTAAATTACTTTTTCTTAAAAAAATATTTTTCTGCTGTTTAATTTTAAGAAGCAAATCCTATCTGTTTCTTAAAAAATCGCTTTTTTTAGAAGAGTTTTTTAATTTTAAACAAATGAGCCCTTTATTTAAGGATAAGTCGCTTGAATCAAATACTTGTTAATATTAATTTAGGTGTTTGAAACTTCATTTTGTTTTATAAAGTTATAGATAAACTAATATTTAGTATGTACATTTTGCACATAATAAATGTTTATTTTAAACAACTAAAATTTATAATTTATATTAAATAAATATTTCTAAATATATAAATTTTTATAATTAAAATATATAATAAATAAATATTTTTGAACTATAAATTATATTTTAGATTTATGATAACAAATTTATGTTGTGATATATTGTTATTTTAATTATTGATAATTTCTTTTAAAAAAATATTCAAACTCATGTTAGAACTAAAGATATTGAAAATGATAAATTGAAATCGATAAGAAATAAAGTTAAATTTTTTAGTTGATATTAAAAGTATAAGATGATATATTATAAGTATGTTAGGGATCAAATGACATCGGTGTAACTTACACTAACTATTACACCATTCGATAACTTTATTATCATGTTAATTTGATCGATCCAATCGTTGAATTATAATAATATATTTATGTCAAATTTTATGAAAATTGAACATCAATGAGAAGGTGATAAGATGATTTATATTTTAATATTAGGAAGGATCCACTTACTTCAAGAGTAAGTTCAAGAGAGTTACCCTAATCTTGACCATTCATTTTCTTTAAATCTAGTGGTTAAGATTAGTTACTTATTACAACTATTAGATTTCAAGAAAATGAATGGTTAGGATGAAGAGTAACTCTCTTATAATTACTCTTCGAGTAAGTCGATCCCTCGTCTTTTAATATATTTTGAAAAGTATATATTACGTCAATTTTGAATCTTTGATCTATATGAATGAGGTATCAAATAATTATATATTAATATAAATTATGGTAGATATGATCTACATGAAAAGAACTTCCAATCCAATGGTGAAATTTTGAGATAAAATTATTCAATTGAAAGTTATACAATAAGAATATATATCAATTCTCTGTCCGACTGATATTGAGACTGGAGAAGAAAATTATATAAATGACCCAAAATTTGGTGCTATAATAGAGAAGATGTTAGAAGTTGAAATGAAAAGGATATATCAAATGTAGGCAATAAACGAGATTTTTTTTTTTTTTGCATTTTTTTTTGGGTCAAGTCTTAGCAAAATATGAAACATGGATAAAGACTTTTTGTAGCTTTTGTATCAAGTCTTATGGCAAGTCTTCGGCTCTGTCATTTTGAATTGGTTAAATATTTATGAATTTATGTTCCTTTTCATATTCCTATTTGTCAAATTTTTCTTTTCCTCTTCACACATAAAATTTCATTAGTTGACAAGAATGTAACAGGAAGGAAATTATAAAATTATTAAATTTAGTTCAATAACAGTAAAGAAAATTGAAGTTAGTTCTCTTAACAAGGATTTTACACACACACACACACAAAGTTGAAATCCAAGAATTTGGGTCCGTTTGTTTAAACTTATTTGTTACAAAAAGTGCTTTTTTTTAAAAATAAAATATAGTTTTTTTTATAACTTTTTTGGTGTGTTTGTTTAAATTACTTTTGCTTAAAAAACTATTTTTCTGCTGTTTAATTTTAAGAAGCAAATCCTATATGTTTCTTAAAAAATCGCTTTTTTTAGAAGCGCTTTTTTTAATTTTAAACAAATGAGCCCTTTATTTAAGGATAAGTCGCTTGAATCAAATACTTGTTAATATTAATTTAGGTGTTTGAAACTTCATTTTGTTTTATAAAGTTATAGATAAACTAATATTTTAGTATGTGCATTGCACATAATAAATGATAATTTTATACAAGTAAAATTTATAATTTACATTAAATAAATTTTTCTAAATATATAATTTTTATAATTAAAATATATAATAAATAAATATTTTTGAACTATAAATTATATATTAGATTTATGATAACAAATTTATGTTGTGATATATTGTTATTTTAGTTATTGATAATTTCTTTTAAAAAATATTCAAACTCATGTTAGAACTAAAGATATTGAAAATGATAAATTGAAAAAGATAAGAAATAAAGCTAAATTGTTTAGGTGATATTAAAAATATAAGATGATATATTATAAGTATGTTAGGGATCAAATGACATCGGTGTAACTTACACCAACTATTACACATTTCAATAACTTTATTATCATGTGAATTTGATCGATCCAATCGTTGAATTATAATTATATATTTATGTCAAATTTTATGAAAATTGAACATCAATAAGAAGGTGATAAGATGATTTATATTTTAATATGAGGAGGGATCGACTTACTTCAAGAGTAAGTTCAAGAGAGTTACTCCTAATCTTGACCATTCATTTTCTTTAAATCTAATGGTTAAGATTAGTTACTTATTATAACCATTAGATTTCAAGAAAATGAATGATCATGATAAAGAGTAAGTCGCTTATACTCACTCTTGGAATAAGTCGATCCCTCATCTTTTAATATATTTTGAAAAGTATATATTACGTCGATTTTGAATCTTTGATCTATATGAATGAGGTATCAAATAATTTTATAATAATATAAATTATGGTAAATATGATCTACATGAAAAGAACGTCCAATCCAACGGTGAAATTTTGATATAAAAATATTCAATTGAAAGTTATACAATAAGAACACGTATCAATGCTCTGTCAGACTGGTATTGAGACTGGAGACGAAAATTATATATAATGACCCAAAATTTGGTGCTATAATAGAGAAGATTTTAGAAGTTGAAATGAAAAGGATATATTAAATGTAGGCAATAAACGAGATTTTTTTTTGCATTTTTTTTTTTGGGTCAAGTCTTAGCAAAATGTGAAACATGGATAAGGACGTTTTTGTAGCTTTTGTATCAAGTCTTATGGCAAGTCTTCGGCTTTGTCGTTTTGGATTGGTTAAATATTTATGACTTGATGTTCCTTTTCATATTCCTATTTGTCAAATTTTTCTTTTCCTCTTCACACATATAAAATTTCATTAGTTGACAAGAATGTAATAGGAAGGAAATTATAAAATTATTAAATTTAGTTCAATAACAGTAAAGAAAATTGAAGTTAGCTCTCTTAACAAGGATTTTACACACACACACACAAAGTTGAAATCCAAGAATTTGGGTCCGTTTGTTTAAACTTATTTGTTACAAAAAGTGCTTTTTCTTAAAATAAAATATACAGTTTTTTTTATAACTTTTTTGGTGTGTTTTTTAAATTACTTTTTCTTAAAAAAATATTTTTCTGCTGTTTAATTTTAAGAAGCAAATCCTATCTGTTTCTTAAAAAATCGCTTTTTTTTAGAAGCACTTTTTTTAATTTTAAACAAATGATCCCTTTATTTAAGGATAACTCGCTTGAATCAAATACTTGTTAATATTAATTTAGGTGTTTGAAACTTCATTTTGTTTTATAAATTTATAGATAAACTAATATTTTAGTATGTGCATTGCACATAATAAATGTTTATTTTATACAACTAAAATTTATAATTTGTATTAAAAAAATATTTCTTAATATATAAATTTTTATAATTAAAATATATAATAAATAAATATTTTTGAACTATAATTATATTTTAGATTTATGATAACAAATTTATGTTGTGATATATTGTTATTTTAATTATTGATAATTTCTTATAAAAAAATATTCAAACTCATGGTAGAACTAAAGATATTGAAAACGATAAATTGAAATAGATAAGAAATAAAGTTAAATTGTTTAGTTGATATTAAATGTATAAGATGATATATTATAAGTATGTTAGGGATCAAATGATATCGGTGTAACTTACACCAACTATTACACCGTTCAATAACTTTATTATCATGTGAATTTGATCGATCCAATCGTTGAATTATAATTATATATTTATGTCAAATTTTATGAAAATTGAACATCAATAAGAAGGTGATAAGATGATTTATATTTTAATATATATGAGGAGGGATCCACTTACTTCAAGAGTAAGTTCAAGAGAGTTACTCCTAATCTTGACCATTCATTTTCTTTAAATCTAATGGTTAAGATTAGTTACTTATTACAACCATTAGATTTCAAGAAAATGAATGGTCAATATGAAGAGTAACTCTCTTGTACTTACTTTTGGAGTAAGTCGATCCCTCATCTTTTAATATATTTTGAAAATTATATATTACGTCGATTTTGAATCTTTGATCTATATGAATGAGGTATCAAATAATTTTATATTAATATAAATTATGGTAGATATGATCTACATGAAAAGAACTTCCAATCCAATGGTGAAATTTTGATATAAAATTATTCAATTGAAAGTTATTAAATGATGTAATAGTTGGTGTGAGTTATATATTTAAAATTGGTTTTTGATATTCAGTAACAATATGCTAAAGTGTTCGGTTAACATTAAAAGCATAAGAGAATATAAAAAATGCATGTTAGGACAATGAAATTCACCTCTTCATGATATAGGAATATTTAAATGAAAATGAACATAAGGGAGAGTGGAGTCTTAAATAGCCTTATATATATATATATATATATATATATATATATATATATATATATATATATATATATATATATATATATATATATATAGAGGAGAGATCAAATTAAACTAGTGTAATTTTAAAAAAAAAGTTACACCACGCAAGCCCACACACTTCTTGCCCTGTTCCTCAGCTTTCACATAGTATATTGCGTCAATTCAACACGCTATAGTCTCGTTTTCTACCTTTTATATTTTTGAATTTGTTTCTAATCTCAATTTTTGATGACGCAACTTCTTTCTCCGCTACTCTATTTTTCGATTTCCCTCTAATTTCAATGATATGTTCCACCTATTCGGCTTAAAGCCTCTACTTCGTAAAAAATGCATAAGGTATTATTAATTACTATATCTAAAGTAGACTTGGCAGAAGATAAATAGGAATTTAGGATGGGTGCAATGCACAATACACAAATGAACTGTGAGTAAAATGTGTGTTTGATTTAGATGAGGGCAGACTGGGTTTTAATTCAGTTTTTATGGTCAATGAAAGGCTTTGATGGTGAAGGGTCCTGGAAGCGGAGTGTCGTGAAGGATGGATGAGTTGACGAGGGAAGAGGTGGGCTCGCTTAATAGAATTGAGATTAGAGAGATCAAATTTAAAAAGAGGGTGAAAGGTGATGCACTTAAGTGAAATTATTAGAAGCGTTGGATTAAAATAGAATGGATGTAGAATTGATATTAGAGAGATCAAATTTAAAAAGAGGGTGGAAGAAGTTGGATTAAAATAGAATGCATGGATAAGGAGGGGTGTAACTCATTTAGAGTTACACTGGTGTAATTTAACGTTGACTTCCAGCTGGCGCAGTTTATCTTACATGACAATTAATTATTATTTTCTTTCGATGGTCGTGATTTTATTAGTTTATTTAACGGTGGTCATAATTTTTCAAAATGTAAATTAGAAAAATTAATAAAATTTTTATTTTTTAAATAATTATTTATTATATTAAATTATCCAGTCATCCATAAACAAATTCAAAAAATATAATTGTTATACTGACATCTGACTTAAGACACGATCAATGTTAATAACTTAATAGTCAGTGCATTGATTTAAATGGTAGGATCAAATTTCCTCATTTTTTTAATGAAAATTGAGGATTAAATATCTCTATTTTTTTAATAAGGTGACCGAAATTACAAATTGAAAAAAATAGGAGGACGAAAGTTATATTTTAACCTTTTCTAAATTAAAATCATGTGGCATGATCCTCCATTATTGTCAAAAGTCATATTAGTCCTTGAATAATAATTAATGCTATTAATTTTATATTCTAAGCATAAAATTGACACTTGCTCGAATAGTATACACAATTTTTTTCTTAAGAGGGATTTATCTCTCTCTCTCTTTATATATATATGTATCCTACTTTCCATCCAATCCTCACATATTGCAGAACAATCTATAAGATGGCTTACTTTAAGAAGGTTGTCATAAACATGATTTTGCTATTTGTGTTTCTCTTATCAATGAATCTGGCAGCAGCAAGGATGCCCCTTTGGATATCAGATCCTCACAAAGCACGTAAGTGACCTAGCTAGCATCCCTTCAACAAATTATTAAATCATTGAAATTAAACTAATTAATGTTTTTTCCGATGTAGCAAAGAATCAAGAATGAGTTCTTCAATTTTCCATTTTTTTTTTCCTGAAAATCTATAATTTCAATATTGTATTTTTTGTTTGTTTGAATATTATATATATGGGTTACTGATTATTCAATTCCAATATTGTTTGGGAACCTTCAAGATGGACGCCTCCCTCATCATTCTCGTGAAGATCGTGTTAAGGTTAAGGGTTATTTTCCAATAGGCCACAGTTATCCTCCATGAGGAGTGAGGAGCCAATTAATAGTGCTGGCAAAAGCAAGTTGAATACCAACACATAATCAAACCAGACCATGGAGAAAATCTGCTGTGGAGAAACATATAATTGCATATACATATTAATAAGTTATATTAGTTTGTTTTGGAATTACGATTTCCTTTTATTATTTTAAAAAGTATTATTAAGCAAAAAAGTCCTTTTCATGCCTTTGGTATATCTATCATGTTCGTAATAAATATTATCGCTCTAATAAATTAAACTTCAGTGTGTTATTTTCACAAATTTTTCTTTTGTTTTGATCGTGTCATCAGCCATTACCATTTTCCTTTTATCACTCATTATTTAGCTTCAACTTCTTACACCCATCCAATGGAATATATCCAAATTTGTGTTGTTACTTAAAAAGTTATTCGTGACTGCACTCGAGCTCGCGAAGAGATTAATTGATTTACAGTACTATTGTAAAATTTAGCACTCTTAACTGCACCATTTAATTTACATGACTTTATTAAACATTGAAGAGTATTAGCATTGAGATTAAAAAAAAAAAAAAAGAGTATTAACAACACACTCTATTATTGGTTACAAAATCATGAGATAAAGTTATTAAATAAGATGTGTGACTCACAATTATTTGTAATTTCTAAGAAATTTCAACCAATAAAAGTGTGTGTTTAAAAGAGTATGCTAGAAAGTGTTTTGTTAACATTTCTCTTTAAAATTTGCTTTTAAAATTGATAATAAGGAGGAACATTCTATCATGGCGGCACTGCCAGTCTTATGCCCTTGGGCATTCCTGGTTTCCAACACTGAACCGGTATCCGCTCCCAAATCCCACTCGCAAACACCTCCTCAAACAAAATCCTTTGCCAAAGCTTTAGTTAATTCTTGCAATATCCCAATTAGTCAGCTGCCCAAACCATGTGTGAAGGGGGACTCAATTTCCATCAAAATTCCAGAAGAAGAGTATTAACAAGGTCTTTTAAGCTGCAAAAATAATCTACATGGCAGATTAGTACTTGCAAAGGGCTCAAACCCTATCAAAACAGAGGATCTGAGGAAGAAACTTGCAAGTCTATGGAGACCTATCGGGCATTGGAAAATGACTCCATTGGGTAGGGGTTTTTTTGAGTTTAGCTTCTCTTCTTTAGAAGACCTGCGCAGTGTGTGGGCAATAGGTTCTTGGAACTTACAACCAGGGATTTTGAGACTCTCCCAATGGACACAAGATTTCAATCCTTGCAACATCAGGCAGACCAATGCCCAATGTTGGGTAAGAATAAGGAACCTTCCTCTGGAATACTGGAGACCCAACATCCTTTTTGCCATCGCCGGAGGTGTGGGCACTCCATTAAATCTGGATGAGGCAACCAAGAACAAAGCCTATGGCCATTATGCGAGAGTATTGGTGGACGTGGATATTTCTGGTACACTTCCTTATGAAATATTGGTAGAACGTGATTCCTTTGCGTTCTTCGTTGGTATAGAATATGAGAAGTTACCCTCATTCTGTAAACATTGTTCTTCTATTGGCCACTTAGTTGCAGAATGTAAGAAGAAGTTGGTTTCAGATGCCCGCAAAGATAGAGTTGTGGCCCCAAAGGAGAAAGTGTTTGTAGCTACAAGGGATAAAGTCAACCATTTAGATAAACCGTCTTCTAGCAAAATGACATCACCAAATGGGGGTAATCAGCCTGAAGTGCAACTAGGTGACTTTGAGGGGGAGCTTCAGCCCACCAACTGTTTGAATAATGTCTTAACAGAAATAGAAGACCCAAACAGGGATGTCAACTATGACAATATTGAGAAGCATGTTCTGGATCAGGTAGCTGATTCCAATCTGTTGCCACAACATATCTCTAATCAGGATCTCAACCTCCACGTTGATGTCCAAATTCAGGGAAATAGCCCAATTCAGGGTATTTCTAATTTGGCTTCTTCAGACTCGGATGATTGCAATCACATCTCTCCCACCCAACTTTTCAGACCTGACCCTGATCTTCCCCACCAGTTTCCTGATCAGGTTACCAAGGATATGGCAGCTATTTCCACCCTATGGGGTGATGTTGTTGAAGAAGATTTTACTAGCGCTGCTCAACCTCAAGCTTGTGAAGCAAGTTTCACCACTGTTTTTTCTAAATCTCAATTGAAGAAAAACAAAAGTAAAGCCAAAAAGCTTATGGCCTCTGAGCAGATTAGCACCCGTTCCAGGGCTGGTACAGCCAACCCTCATTTATGAAAATCCTATTTTGGAATGTTAGGGGGTTAGCTAACCATGACTCCAAGCTAACCCTCAAAAAATTTTGTAACTCAAATCTTCCTGATTTTTTGCTTATCTCCGAACCGAAGATGAATATCCATGAGATGCCTCCTGCTTATTGGAATTCAATCAATCTAAAGCCTTTTGCTTTCAACTCTAGGGACTCTAGTCTCCCCAGTATCTGGTGTCATTGTGCTCCCCACCTAGACCCGCAGATTGTAGCTTCTTCCTCTCAATATGTGGCCTTCTCTATTATGTGGGATAATAAATTATTTTTTGTTGCAGCAATTTATGCATCTACTTCTTGCTTATTGCGTAAGGATTTATGGTCTCAGCTTGAAGTTTTGCAATCTCAGCACAATGGCTCGTGGTGCTTCTTGGGTGACTTCAATGCAGTTTTAGGTGCTCACGAAAAACGGGGGGGTCGCCCACCTCTCCAAGCATCGTGTGATCAGTTTAAACAATGGTCTGATTGTTGCGACCTTACTCACATTAATTCCTCGGGTGCTTTCTATACTTGGTCTAATGGGAGGAGGGGTGGAGCTCAAGTTGAATCTCGTTTGGACAGAGCTGTTTGCAACTAGAGCTGGTTGAATGCTTGGTCTTCCATTGCTTGTTGCACCTTGCCTCGACAAAACTCTGATCATCATCCGCTTTTTCTAGTGCTGAAAAATGGTTTTTCTCCTCATGCTTCCCCTTTCAAGTTTCTAAAGATGTGGTCAGAACATCCCACCTGTAAAAAGCTCATATCTGATTCTTGGTCTATTCCGATGGTGGGCTGCCCCATGTTTATCCTTGCTCAGAAACTTAGGAATCTTAAAGCTTATCTAAAAGTCTGGAACAAGGAAGTTTTTGGTGACGTAAACTCTAAGGTGGATTGTGCTCTATCTAATTTGGATAAAATCCAGCAGCTGATCCTTACGCAAGGCCCAACTGACATTTTGCTTGACCAAGAAAAATTGGCCCAATCAGATCTTCAACAGGCCCTCAGGTTGCAAGAGATATTCTGGAAAGAGAAATCCAGGATAGATTGGTATGCTAATGGTGATCGTAATACTGCTTTTTTTCACCGTGTTACTAAGATGAGACACTCCACAAAGCAGATCTCTTTGCTTAAGAAAGATGACGCAGTCCTTACTAATAGCTCAGACATTAATAATCATGCTCTTAGTTATTTTAAGGAGTTGTTTGCTGGTGAGAATAGTTGCTGCCATAATGACTTGATTGACAAGGTTATTCCCTCATTGGTTAGCCCAGAACAAAACAATATGCTAACGAACCTTCCATCTTTAGATGAGATTCGGGATGCTGTGTTTGCTATGAATAGTAATGGTTGTCCTGGGCCTGATGGTTTTGGTGGGTTTTTCTACCAACACTTCTGGGATATCATCCACGAAGATGTTTGTAATGCTACTCTCCAATTTTTTCATAAGGGATGGATTATGCCCAATCTTAATTCAAACATGGTGGTTCTTGTGCCTAAATCACACGGGGCTGAAAAGATAGAGCAATATAGGCCAATAGCTATTAATAACTTCCAATTTAAAATTATAACCAAGATTATGGCTGACAGGTTAGCAGAGGTGGCTCCTTCCATTGTATCTGAACAACAACGCGGGTTCATAAAGGGCAGACAAATTTTTGAGTGCGTCAATGTAGCTTCAGAGGCTGTTAATCTTCTCAACAAAAAGGCTTTTGGAGGTAATTTAGCAGTTAAAATTGATATCAGAAAAGCTTTTGATACCATTGACTGGAAGTTCCTCCTCCGGGTCCTCCATGCATTCGGATTTAATTCTACATTTTGCACTTGGGTTGATGTTATTTTACACTCAGCTAGGTTGTCAATCTCCATTAATGGTGAAGCTGTTGGGTTTTTCTCTTGTAATCGTGGAGTGAGGCAGGGTGATCCCTTATCTCCATTATTGTTTTGTCTTGCCGAGGAAGTTCTTAGTAGAGGTCTCTCTCTTTTGGTTGACGAGGGTAAAGTGATCCCTATGGCGAGTCCTAAAGAATTTCAGGTGCCCAGTCACGTTTTATATGCCGACGACATCCTCATTTTCTGTCGGGGTCTGCAAAAAAACTTGAAGCATGTTCAACAACTTTTTAATCTTTATGGTCAAGCTTCTGGTCAGATTATTAACTTTGAGAAATCTACATTTTATCATGGTTGCATCCAGCGCAGGAGGATAAAAGAGATCTCTGATTTTCTTGGCTTCAATCCTGGTGACCTTCCTTTTGTTTATCTTGGGATTCCTCTCTTCCAAGGAAAACCAAGAAAAGTCCACCTCCAGCCTATTGTGGACAGAATTAAGATCAAGCTTGCCTCTTGGAAGGGTAGACTTTTGTCTACTATGGGTCGTGTTGAGCTTGTTAGATCTGTAATTCATGGTATGATGTGCTATTCCTTCCACGTCTATACTTGGCCTTCTTCTCTCCTTTCCTTGGTGGACAAGTGGATTCGTAATTTCATTTGGACTGGCGACATTTGTGGTAGGAAGTGTGTTACAGTGGCTTGGCATAACCTTTGCAAACCCATTGATGAAGGGGGCCTTCGTCTTCGTTCTATTTCTTCCATTAATGCCGCAGCCATGTTTAAATTGGGTTGGGAATCTATTGCTTCAAGAAAAGACTGGGCTCTTCTTATCCGTGCCAGAATGCTTAAAAATGGTAAGCCCATTTTAGCTTTCCTGAGATCTTCTATTTGGCATGGTATTAAAAGATTCATTGGCCTTATTTTGGATAATACCACATGGCTCATTGGTGATGGTATGAGTATTAACTTTTGGCTGGACAACTGGATCACCCCTACTGTAGCGAATAGACTTTCTATTCCTCAATCTGTCCGTCATAAACTTCGAGCTCGTCTTGCTCACTTTTGGTCAAATGGCAGGTGGTCTTTCCCTCAAGCTTTTGCTGTTAACTTTCCTCAAGTGGCCTCGGATATCTCTCAAATTCAGATTCCTCTTGTTTCTTTCTCAGATGAGTTAGTTTGGATGAATACTGATTCGGGTACTCTTTCTTTTAAGGATGCCTATCTGCACCTTTATCCCAAAGGGCCAGTTCTGCATTGGGGAAAGCTAATTTGGAATCATTGCGTTCCCCCCTCCAAATCTTTCATTGCTTGGAGAGCTATCCTTGGTAAAATCCCAACTGATGACAAACTCTGGTCTAGGGGCTGTCATGTTGTTTCTATGTGCAGTTTGTGTGGCTGCCATTATGAAACCTCTCAACATTTATTCTTTCTTTGTCCTTTTGCCACGTATATCTGGAATTGGCTTAGCTCAACTGTGGGGAGCAGTTTTGACACTTCCTCACTTTGTAATCTTCTTAAAATCTGTCACAGAGACGGTTCTCCCCAGGTGCGTGATGTGATTTTAGCGGCTATCATTAATACAGTCACTTGCATTTGGTACTGTCGTAACCAAGTCAGATTTCATAACAATTTAGTCAGTCCTCAATCTGCCATCAACTTAATTCGGACTAACGTTAGAATGTCGGGCAACATCTCAAAAGGAAAAATGGCTAATTCTGTCAGTGAGTTCTGCATTTTGAAGGCTTTTGCTGTTTCTGTTCATCCGAGGAAAGCTCAAATTATTAAGACAGTGGAGTGGCATCCCCCTATCAACTGCTGGTTCAAGTGCAATTCTGATGGGGCTGCTCGGGGATCCCCTTCCTTAGCCTCTTGTGGTGGGATTTTTTGAAATAGGCATGCTGACTTTATTGGTGCTTTTGCTGTTAACATTGGCTACAACAGTGCTTTCCAGGCTGAGCTGATAGGCGCTATGTGGGCTATTGAAATTGCTTATAACAACGGGTGGCATTACCTATGGTTAGAATGTGATTCCTCTCTGGTAGTTCAGGCCTTTAAAAATCATTCGTTGGTCCCTTGGAGGCTAAAAAATAGATGGATCTCTTGTATAGAATTAACAAAAAACATGCAATTTATTGTTGGCCATATTTATAGGGAAGGTAACACTTGTGCTGATAGATTAGCCTTCCAAGGTTTCTCTATACAAGGTTTTTTTTGGTGGGAATTTGTCCCTTCTTTTATTAGGGATGATTTTCTTAGGAACAAGGCGGGTCTTCCGTCGTATAGGTTCAATTAGTTGTTTGCTCCATGGGCTTTGGTATGGCCTCCCATGCGTTTTGTATCTATTCCTCTTTTATATATATATATATATATATATATATATATATATATATATATATATATATATATATCCGCCTTGCTTTTTGGTAGAGGGTAGGATTCCCAATCTGTTGGGATATTACTCTTTTACCTTGGCATGCGGTCTTTGATGATAAAAAAAAAAATTGATAATAAGGATAAAATAAAAGAACCATTCTAAATCCTCCTACTAATCATTATGGTAGGTATTAAATATGTTTTATATATATTTCTAAGACATTAAATATTTTACTTTTTAAGGTAATAAAAAAATTTGTTGGAATTATATAACATTACTCATAATAAAATCATCTTAATAAAATAAATAAATAACTTTTGTATTTCAAATAACAATAAATATCTTTTACTAGAAACTTTTATATTTTTCGTTTGTTTTATCTCAGCCTTTTGAAAAAAAAAAAACCCTTAACATTAGCTCTAATTTTATTAATTTTGAAAATGATAATGTTAATAAAATTCAATTTTATGTAAAATTAAACTAAAGCAAATATTAAAGTTGTTGCCTTAAATAAAAGAAATTGTATTTCTAGTCATACTTTTATAATAACCTGCTAGACCCAAGAAACTCCTAATTTGGGTTATGGTCTATGGTCTCTCCCATTCTAATACTGCTCCTATTTTACTAGGATGTACAACTACCCCTTCATGAGATATCACGTGCCCCAAGAAGCTCACTTCCCTCAACCAAAACTCACATTTCTCAGGTTTTGCAAACAATCTCTTCTTCTTAAGGACTTGTAAAACTATCCTAAGATGTTCCTCATGTTCTTCTAAGGTACGAGAATGCACCAAAATGTCATCTATAAAGACAACAACAAACTTGTTTAGGAAGGGCCTAAAAATCCTATTCATGTAGTCCATGAACACCACGGGAGCATTGGTTAGTCCGAATGACATAACCAAGTACTCATAGTGTCCATATCTAGTCCTAAAGGCTGTTTTAGGAATATCTTCAGGCTTAATCCTAATTTGGTGGTACCTCGGCCTGAGATCAATCTTAGTGAAAATCGAAGCCCCTCTAAGTTGATCCAAAAGATCATCTATCCTAGGGAAAGGATACTTGTTCTTAACTGTCACTCGGTTTAGTTGCCTATAGTCTACACATAACTTCATGCTCCCATCTTTCTTCTTTACTAGAAGAACATGCACACCCCAAGGAGAAACACTAGGCCTAATGAACTGTTGGGATATCAAATTTTCTATTTGGCTCTTATGCTCACTAAGCTCTAGTGGTGACATCCTATAGGGTGCTATAGAATTTGGCCCCTCCCCAAGAACCAAATCTATAGAGAACTCCACTTCTCTCTTTGGGGGTAAGGTGGTAACTTCATCGGGAAACACATCCTCAAATTCCTTGACAACAGGAATAGATGCAAGTTCTAACTTAACCTCTACCTTTGAGGAAAGTAACAAAAGAAAAACTTGGCCCCCTTCCACTAAGCTTTGGGAGACTTGGGTGATACTTGAGAAAAGAAAAGGATTTGACTTTGGGATAGGGTAAACTTCATAGGTAAGCTCTATAGTGCGACTAAAACAATTCAACATGACTTGGTTGGTAGAAAGCCAATCCATACCAAGGATAACATGAAGTCTAGTCAAAGCCAAACAAATGCGCGTATTTAAGGTGTGTAGGTCGCGTGTTTGATTCCCGCGGAAGGTAAAAACCCTGTCGCACACCAGGGAAGACCATGACTACAATGCATGGGCCAACCCACAATAGGGATAACCCATGGTTGTTACAAAATCAACTCACAATGTGAGGATATGAAATTACAAAACAAAAGAAATAACTTTGCACAACAAAAGGATTGATCTTTGTTAAGAGCTGTCTAATAACTTTGAGAGCTTTTTAGCATAGTGATGATATTTTATTGCTTTCTTGTTCATTCATTTTTCTTCAAAGCTTCAATCATGGAATATATAGGCTTCACTTGGAAACGTGACCGTTGTGAGAGTGTGAGCCTGTTGGCATTTTTCCGTTTAGAGACATAACACATGTTGCTTTTGACGTGTCCATTTTTTGTGAAGAGAGAGAAACAAATGTACTATCCTTTTTCTGAGCAACGTTCATCTTGTCTCCACTACTTGTACAAAAATGACTTGCAGCAAAGCATATTCTTCATGACTGTGCTTACTTGCCTTACAACAGATACTTGAAATTCAAATAATAAGGCAATTCATTGAAATAGAGGGAACAAAAAACTAATGAAACTTTTGGGTGAATCATCATAGGTTAGAGAGCATCCCACGTATGCAACTTTTGGATGAAGAAAACCTAAGTGTAAATATAAATAAGATGTAAGTTTTCTTAGTTAAGGTTGGATGAAAGCAAGCAACGCATTGGACGCTGTGTTTTCAATAAAGCTTTGGAAGTTACTTTGTTAATGTCACATTGGACGCAATGTGTATTTATCAAATGTTAGACGATATCCATTTTAAGCACGCATTGGACGCAGTTCAATTAAAACAGATTTTTGTCTAAGGTAAGGAATACAACACCTTTTCCATTGGACGCATAAAAATTTGTAACACTTAATAAACCTCATTAGTCCATCAAAGTTTAATATCTTTGTTATCATCAAAACTATGAGAGTTTTTTAGGGATTAAACATCTTCCAAGTCTTTGGTTCTAACAATCATCTTTTTTTTTTTTTTTTTTATAATGACAAACCATATTAAATTTTGATCACAACATAGCCTAATCATGTAAAGATATATCAGAGCAAGAAACATGATATGTTATGTAGCAGGTTTATCAAAGCTAAGGTATAAGAGTAAATGATAAAGCAATCAGACTTCCCCTGAGTCCAATATACTTTATTATGCATATACATATATTAGAACAAAAATTAGGGCAAATATATTAAAGCAAACTTAAGATATATCATATCAGAGCAATAGAATCATAGATAAAAAGGTATCAGTGCTAAAAAGAGATATGATATATCGGAAGCAACCACTTATGCATAAACTTTTTCAAACAGCCAATAATTGTCAACAAATATCAAAATTTCTCCCTATCTCCTCCTTTTGGCATCAACAAAAAGATAAAGGAAATATTAAGACATTATCGTCAAGGTTAGGGAGGTGGTTGATTTTATGGTTGCTCTTGGTTTGAATCTTGTGAAAGTGGTGGTGGTTGTTGCTTTTGTGTAATATGATGCATAATACTTTGTAGCAAGGCCACTGATAATTGCCTAATATTACTATATTTTGTAGTGATTTTGTGGGCAATTAGTTGATATTTTCCATGCTTTTGAGCTTTGTTTATCTTCATTTTAGTTGAGTTTTAATAAAAGTTTAGTTTAGTTAGGAATTTCTTGTTTTTACCCTTTTATGCTTGATCTTGGGTTGTTTTCTTGTGTTTTTAGGAACTTATGTGAAGCTTAGATTAAGCAATGGGGATGTTCCATGAGAGATTTGATGCGTTGAAGATCATTTGGGCTAAAGTTTAGAGCTTTGGAAGTCTTGCAGAGGCAAAAAGAGCATTTTTGGAAGTCCTGGGAGCTTTGCACACCTGTGCAAACCAAATCACATGCCTGTGCAAGTTTTTAAAGTGTCTGAGAGCGTTGCACACCCGTGCACTCGGAGTGCACACCTGTGCATCGAGCTCTGCGAGATTTATCTCTATTTTTCTGTTTTGATCTCTTTTGGGCTTAAACCCTTGTTGGCCCATAGCTTTAAATAGGGTTTTTCTGTTCTAGCCTAGGCATCAAAAATACTTTGTACGTGAAAGAAACAAGAGGTCCGAGACGGGAGCTTAATGCGTTTGGCTTTCTCCATTCTTTCTCCATCTCTTGCTTCTTCCCCTATGGCTATGCGTAGCTAAGTTCTCTTTTCGTTGGGGTTTAATGTAGTTGGACCTAATTTCATGTAATTACACTCTTCTCTTTATTCAATTTTAGTATTGTTATTGTTCTTCTTCTACTCTTAATGCTTGTGTTTGGCCTGATCAACCAATTGCATGATTATATGATTTCAATTGTAATTGGAAAATTCTTTTGAATTGCGAACTGAAGAAGACAACCAATCGTTTTTATGCCTAGGGATAGGGTAAAGAGGATTGGTCATCACTAAAACCCTTTTTCTTAATGCAAATACCTTGGTTACACTAATTCAAGGGATTGATAGTGGAATCAAGGGATTTAGGCTCTTTTGCTTAAGGAATTAAGATTTGAGAAATTTGTGGGTTGATGATAACTAAAATTTAATTGAATAAGATTGAGTTGTGATTGCATGTTAGGAAGTCCAACGAAGTTAAACCCCGGCGATTTATTTTAATTGATTTAAACACATTTTCTGTGCACACCAAGTGTTTGCTAATTTTCTACAACCCAATTTCTTCCTTTTTACTCTTTAAATTTTATGCACTTGTCTTTAATTTTGGTTACTAAATTATTCTCAATTTCGTAGTCTATAAAATTTACTTTTAATTACCCAATTATCGTACAAGTCCCTGTGGATACGATACTTTACTTACCCTTTGTTACTTGAACGATTTGGTACACTTGCCAAAATTCCCAACAGCCACCATTGGTGCGAATTCAGCATCAATCTTCTAATCAAATCTTGTGTCCAAGGTCTAAATTTGACTGGCCACTTGTTCAGTCAGATGAGCATTCTGTTTTTCAAGATGAACCTTGATCTTGTAATCAACTAAGGACTACTCTTGAGCAAGAGTAAGCATTGGCTCAAAAGTTGTTGGTTCAGCAGGTGCAACAACATATATTGGTTGAGCAAAAGTAGGTTTGGACACATCAGGTTGAGAAATTTAAAAAAAAAAAAGGTGTTACTATTGAAGAAATGACAATCTGAGTAGTAGCAACTTGATCAATAATCAATTGTTTGTCCACAACTTCGTTAGCAGTTGAATCTTTAGCTACCTTATCACTTTGCATAACCTCTTCAAGAACTGGTTCAACATTGGACGTCATAGGAGGTTCTTGGATAACTTCATCAGCATTAAGAGCAATAACAATTGATTCATTGGACACAACAACAACTTCATTAGCAGGTGGAGGAGGGGCATAAGCTTTAGCATAAGTTTCACTGAGTATTGCAGTGTCAATATCAGTGAGAACATTATCTATCACCATATTCACAAACAACTCTTCATCTTTGATTTGACCTTCTACCATAGTGTGATATGAAACAGTAGCAACAAGTGCGTAGATGATTTCAATCTTAGTTCCAAGAAGTGGACTAAAATCCTTCCTTAGTAGGCATGTTGTGGTGTCATCAAAGTTGTACACCCTTGATGGACACAGAACACTTAGCTAGTGTTTGGTAGAGAGGTGTGAAAAGAAATGAAAGTGAATTGAGTTGAAAGTTTTGAATTAAAGTAGAGTGTAAAAGTGTGGATCCCACCTCATTTTACTGTTCGTTTAACTTCTTTTTTGTTCTCTTTCATCGCAACCAAACGGAGGGTTAGAGTGTTAGATGCAATCTCAATTTCTCCCTTTTCAACCTTAGTGAGATTGGAGGTTGAAGCTTCCTTCTCCATGTCATATATTGTTGCCAAAACTTTTTGGCATCATCTTCATAGAAAGTTGTAGTTAGCCTCCTCTTGTACCAAACATTTTCAAACATATCTAGAAAATTCCATTTTAAAAAAGTTTTAAGAAAAAGATCCATAGTTCAATTCACCACACCTGTAAAAATATTCCTAGGGAAACTTTCTTTTTTATCAAGTATAGATATAGATATAATGCACTGCCCTGCGAGAGAATGATCAATTAAGTCAAATATATTAGCTAATTAAATGATCGACTCACTTGTTGTAGGCTTGTGGCCAAATAATCGAGTCAATTATTGTTGTCAGATTCAATACTACTGTAGTTATATTCGTTATAATTAAGAATTATTTAGAGGTTAAATTTGGCATTTACAATTGGATGCTCTTTTGGTCATACATAACTAGACTATCAGATTGAGTTACAGTCTCTTTATAATACTCTTTTTAGTGCATATGTAAATAATTTTATCTTACATTAAAAAATCCTTTTTAACTAAAAAAGTATCTGTTTTGAACATTTTTTTTTTATCATAAATATTTTATCAATTTTGTTAACATCAATCTTAAAAAGTCATATTAAGGATAAAATAGTAAAAACATTTTATTGAGAAAGAAATAAAATAAGTGACTTATTTTCCATTTAGTAAATATTTGTTTCTTAATAAAAAATTTCTACTTTGATATTTTTAACATTAGTTTTAAGAAACAGAATTGAGTTTTTAAAAGCCAAGTTAGCTAAGCTAATTTTCGTCCTAGTAGTTATTTTTTGCCCACTCTCATGTTTATTAGTGCTTGTTTGGTACAATGCACTAAACAACTTCTAATTCAAATTTACCCGAAAAGCTACTTTTTATATTTTCTAAAATTCACTTAAATTTACGCTTACGCAGGTCAAATGTGACGGATGCAAAACCAAACATGTGTTATAAGTTAAGATAAGAACATATATCAATGCTCTGTTCTATTGGTATTGAGACTGGAGAAGAAAATTATATAAAAGACCCAAAATTCGGTGCTATAATAGAGAAGATGTTAGAAGTTGTAATGAAAAGGATATATAAAATGTAGGCAATAAGCTAGAAATTTTTTGCATTTTTTTTTTTTGTCAAGTCTTAGCAAAATGTGAAAACGATAACGACGTTTTTGTAGCTTTTGTATCAAGTCTTATTGCAAGTCTTCGGCTTTGTCGTTTTGGATTGGTTAAATATTTATGACTTTATGTTCCCTTTCATATTCCTATTTGTCAATTTTTTCTTTTTCTCTTCACACATAAAATGTCATTAATTACTTGACAAGAATGTAATAGGAAGGAAATTATAAAATTATTAAATTTAGTTCAATAACAGTAAAGAAAATTGAAGTTAGCTCACTTAACAAGGATTTTACATATACACAAAGTTCAAATCCAAGACTTTATTTAAGGATAATTAAGTATGTGTTGCTTGAATCAAACACTTTTTAATATTAATTTAGGTGTTTGAAACTTCATTTTGTTTTATAAAGTTATAGATAAACTAGTATTTTAGTATGTGAATTACACAAAATAAATGTTTATTTTATATAACTAAAATTTATAATTTATAATAAATAAATATTACTAAATATGTAAATTATTTTATAATTAAAATCTATTATAAATAAATATTTTTGAACTATAAATTATATTTTAGATTTATGATAACAAATTTATGTTGTGATATATTGTTGTTTTTAATTATCGATAATTTATTTCAAAAAAGATATATTCAAACTCACTTTAGAACTAAAGATATTGAAAATGATAAATTGAAATAGATAAGAAATTACTTAAACTATTCAATTGATATTAAAAGAATAAGATGATATATTATAAGTATATTAGAAGCGTATTTGAATTTTAAAGATAATATATATATATATATATATATATATATATATATATATATATATATCGGTTAGTTATTAAATTGAAAATTATTAAATGGTGTAAGTTATATCAGTGAGAGTGAAATTCACCATTTCATGAGAGAAAAATATTCAAATGAGAGTGAATGTGAGAGAGAGTGAAGACTTGAGAAAGCATATAACCTTACAGGTTTATATATATAGGGGATTAATTACATGATCTTCAAAATTAACTATCAATGATTTTGAAATTTTAGATGAAAGAAAAATTGATTGCCCAAAGCGTATTTGTATTTAGAAGCATATATAAAATGATGTAATAGTTGATGTAAGTTATATTGGTGAGAGTGAAATTTACCATTTCATGAGAGAAAAATATTCAAATGAGAGTGAATGTGAGGGAGAGTGAAGACCTGAGAAAGTATATAACCTTACATGTTTATATATATAGTGGATTAATAACATGATCTTCAAAATTAACTATCAATGATTTTGAAATTTTAGATAAAAGAAAAATGGTTCGCCCAAAGTTTACTCATAGTTGCTTATTATCAAGAAAAAAAAACATCTTTTAAGACAAAAAATGTGTAATTTACCATGGACACATTAGTTTTATAAAGGCTAAAATGTAATTTTGGTTATCCTATTTTTTCCAATCCGCAATTTTGGTCCTCAATTAAAAAGCAGAGACATTTAATCCTTAGTTTTTGAAAATCAGGAAATTTGGTTCTATCATCCAATTTAATGCTTTGATCGTTAAGTTTTTAACATTGATTTCCATCAGACACAGTTTATTAGTTTATCTTACGAGACATTTGATTTTTTTTTTTGATGGTCATGATTTTATTAGTTAATTTATTTTTCGTGGTCATAATTTTTCAAAATGAAAATTGGAAAAATAATAAAAATTTTACATTTTTAAATAATTATTTATTAAATTAAATTATCCAGTCATCAATAAATAAATTCAAAAAATATAGTTATTATACTGACATGTCACTTAAGGCATGATCAACGTTAATAACTTAATGGTCAGTACATTGATTTAGATGGTAGGACCAAATTTTAGAGCTGTCAAAACGGGCCAGCCCGGCCCACTGGGCCAGTCCGGCCCACCTCGACCCACCTAATAGGTGGGCCAACCCAACCCGGCTCACTTCTTGGTGAGCTGTAAAAATGCTGGCCCGGCCCGGCCCACCACGGGTTGGTGGGTAAACGGGTTGGCCCACCTAAAATAAAAAAAATTAAGAAAAATCAATTTTTTTTATATAAAAAAAAATCAGCTTTTATTTTCTTTTGTCATGTAAAAATAGCAACCAGAAGTTGCCAAAATACACCGAAAATAACACATTTTCAAATTCATTAACATTTTTAAATTCAGATTCACATATTCATTAACATCATACATCCCCTAACAAATTTGGATCTATCAAACATTATACATTCACTAACATTTTCAAATTCAGATTAATATATCATCAACCTCAAGGGAACTAAGACAATGTAAAATTTCCTAAGTGGTCTAGTGAGGCATGTGATGTATGTGAGGGATGGTATTTTTTTTTTTTTTAAATAAGTGGGCAACTTGCGGGCCAACCCAGCCCACCACGGGTTGACCCGTGGTGGGCCGGGTCAAATTTTTTAAATAATTGGAAGGCACATTTTTTTTTCAACCCGGCCCGGCCCAAACCCGTGGTGGGCCGGGTTGGCCCGCAGGTCATGGCCCATTTTGACAGCTCTACCAAATTTCTTGATTTTTTTTATAAAAATTGGGGATTAAATATCTTTATTTTTTAATAGGGGGACCAACATTATGAATTGAAAAAAAATAGGAGGAGCAAAGTTATATTTTAGCCTTTTCTAAATTAAAATCATGTAGCATGATCCTCCATTATTGTTAAAGTTTTTTTTTTCTTCTTTTTTTTGGAAAGGCATGCAGGAGTCTAGATAGGCATCTGAAATCCCAACTATGTTAAAGTCATATTAGTCCTTCAATAATAGTTAATGATATTAATTTTATATTCTAAGCATAAAATTGACGGGTGCTCGAATAGTATATAAACACAATTGTTTTCTTAAGAGGGATTTATCTCTCTCTCTATATATATATATCCTACTTTCCATCCAATCCTCACATATTGCAGAGCAATCTAAAGTTTGAATATATATATATATATATATATATATACACTTTAGCTTTGCATACTTTTTTCCTTTTAAGATGGCTTACTTTAAGAAGGTTGTCATAAACATGATTTTGCTATTTGTGATTCTCTTATCAATGAATCTCGCAACAGCAAGGATGCCCCTTTCGATATCTGAGTCTCACAAAGCACGTAAGTGACCTATCATCCCTACAACAAATTATTAAATCTTTGAAATTGAACTAATTAATGCTTCTGACGTAGCAAATAATCAAGAATGAGTGCTTCAAGTTTCCATTTTTTTTCTTTCTGAAAATCTATAATTTCATTATTTGTATTTTAGTTTTTTGCTTAAATATTATATATGGGTTACTGATTATTCAATTCCAATATTGTTTGGGAACCTTTAAGATGGACGCCTCCTTGATGATCATGGTTTTAAGAGTTATTTTCCAAATCCACCAGAAAAACCAAAGGCTCATAATTATCCAATAGGCCACAACTATCGTCCATGAGGAGTGAGGAGACAATTAATAGTGCTGGCAAAAGCAAGTTGAATACGTACCAACACATAATCAAACCAGACCGAGGGTTTCATGGAGAAAAGCTGCTGTGGAGAAACAAATACAATGGCATATATATTAATAAATTATATTATTAGTTTGTTTTGGAATTACGATTTCCTTTTATTATTTTAAAAAGTGGTGTTAAGAAAAAAAAAAGTCATGTTCGTGCCTTTGGGCTTTGGTACCTATCATATTTGTACTAAATATTATCGGTCCAATAAAAATTAAACTGCACTGTGTTATTATCCCAAATTTTTCTTTTGGTTTTGATCGTATCATCAGCCATTATCATTTTCGTTTTATCACTCATTATTTAGCTTCAACTTCTTACACCCATCCAATGGAATATATTCAAATTCGTGTTGTTACTTGAAAAATTTTCGTGACTGCACACGAGCGCGCGGAGAGATTAATTGATTTACAGTACTATGGTAAAATTGAGAAAAAGGATCATGTACTGGCTTAGTTTTACACTGTCAGTACATCACCATTAAATTATATAAAATTTAGCACTCTTAAATAATTACACCATTCAATTTACATACTTTATTAAACATTTGTATATTAAGGATATAATAAAAGAACCATTCTAAATCCTCCTACTAATCATTATGATAAGTATTAAATGCGTTTTATATTTTTAAGACATTAAATATTTTATCTTTTTTATTTAATAGTACTTTCTTTACAAAGTAATAAGAAAATTTGTTAGAATTGTATAACATTACTCATAATAAAACCACTTTAATAAAATAAATAAATAATTTTTGTATTTCAAATAACAATAAATATCTTTTAGTAGAAACTTCTATTTTTCATTTTTTTAATCTCAGCCTTCTGAAGAGAAAAAAACCTTAACTTTAGCTCTAATTGTATTAATTTTGAAAACCAAAATGTTAATAAAATTCAATTTTATGTAAAATTAAAATAAAGAATTTTTTTTTTGGTAATGTAAAGTAAAGAAAACAAAACAAAGAAGAACTAGGCTCTAAGAACAGGGATACTCATAGCATCTGCTACAAGCAGCCCAAGCGTATCCGTAGGAGGAGAAGCAATTTCAGTTAACCCTGCACCAAAGTTCGGTCACTGGACCCTCCAATCTTCCTTCATAAGGTGTTTGATGCCTTCCACAATAATAGAATAGCAATGCCACTCCTAGCAAGGATAGTTGACAATACCCAAAGCGTGTGATGAGTCTGACACACAGAGGATATCATCATAATTAAGTTCCTGTGCGATCTTCAACTTGTGGAAAATAGCTAGCAACTCAGCCTTAGTAATGTCCTCTAAGCCTATGTCTCCATAGAAACCATAAATCCATGACCCTTATGTTGTGTTTGGTTGACGAAGAGAGGAGAGGAATGAAGGAGAAATAATGTGGGTCCCATGTGGGGCAAATACCTCCTACACAACATCTAATAAGTCGAAGGAAAGAAAACTACAACAATGAGTTCGATGGTGAGAGAGTCTGACAGATATCGGTGGTGAGAGAGACAACCAAATAATGTGGGTAGATTTAGCGGGGAGTGGCAAGTGAAGTATCCGTATCGTTTTGATAATAGGGATCGAAGGCTGGTGATAATTGCATTTTATACTTACCTTTTTGGTACACATAAGTGCAATTATTTCATCTATCCCTTATTTAAACCTTTGTTTCTACCTCTTTTTAGTTAAAAAAGAATTAGTTTTTAGATATATATTTAGTTATGTAAATTTGGAATTTAGTCTCATGTTTTAGTATTTTTTGATACATAGAAATTGGAGATGGGTTTTGGAGTAGCTTAAGATCAAGGTCAAGGAAGAGAGTTCTCGTCGGCCCAGCTGAAACATTGTCTAGCCCAACTGAACACAAGTTAGAAAGCATCATTCTCTGGAAGAATTTTCAGCCCTACTAAAATTAGTGTCAGCTAGGCCAAAATCAAGTCAGTAACACCTCATTTGTTGAAGGCAATTTGGCCCAGCCGAAATGATAGGCTAGCCCAGCTCGGAAACTGACAAAGAGTGACCAATTTTAAGAAAGGAAGTTCAGCCCAGCCGAACTAGTTGGTGAGCCCAGCTGAAATTGTCCCAGTGAACATTACTGAAGTTTCTGCCCAGCTGAAACATAATTTCAGCTAGGCTAAAAATGTCGCGTTGACACTTTTTGGGTAAAAACAAAGCTATTAAAAGGGCTTTTTGCAAGGGAAAAGGGCATTCTTCTTTGACCTAGGTCGTGGCACAAGTGCAACTATGTGGAACACTCCCAAGACTCCATTTTTCATCTTCATCTCTTCTCCACCATTTTGATGCTCCTCTCACCCATGAGTAGCTGAGCTCCCCTTCATTGGGGTTTGATGTAAACCCAAACTCGTGTATATCTTTTGAGTTATTAATACATGTTTATTATTCACCGTTACGTGCTTTCTTCTTTGCTTAATGCTTGCTTTGGCTTGATCACCCTTTGCTTGATTTTATGGTTTAAATGCGATTGAAAAATGTATTTGAACTATGAACCAGAGAAGAGAACCTAATGGGTCTTGTATCTAGGGATAGAGCAAAGCCCATTAGTCACCTTTGACTCCTTGTAAGGGATTGGTAGTTTAGTCAAGGAACTTAGGCCCTTCTTGTAAGGAATTAGGGATTTAGCATTTTTATGAGTTGGTGATAGCAAACGAATGATAAACATTGATTAGTAGCTTGTGTATGCATGAGGAAGTGGTTTAGTGAAGTCAAACCCCAACACTCATCATCATCATTTCTCGCAACTCCTTTCCACAATCTAGATCTTTGACAATCAAAACCCCTTTTATTAGTTTTATTTCCAAGTTTCTATCTTTATATTTGCTCTTAACCATTGTCATTTCAAGTTCTCTTTATATTTTTCTTAGTAAGTAAAAAGTGTGTAAATTGCTGGATATTGAACAAGCCTTGTGGATACGATACTTGGACTTTCCATTTTATACTACTTGTGCGATTTGGTTCACTTGCCAATGACGTAACAGCTGGGAACCTAACAAGTTTCTACTTTTCCCACTTTCCTAATGATTTTAAAGTTATTGACATATGGAAAGCTTTTTGGAGATAGGGAAAGGTTAAGGAAGTGTCCATCTCACCAAGAGTGAACAAGGCAGGGGAGAGGTATGGTTTCGTGAGGTTTGCAAAGGTGGTGGATCTGGGTGGACTAGCATGCAAGTTGGACAATATATTCATAGGGAGTCAGAAGTTGTTTGTTAATCTACCCAGGTTTGCAAAACCTATCGACAAACGAAAAGGAATTTTAGGGGGTGGAGACCAACGTAATGATCAACAACGTCTAGATAACGTGGGTAAAGAGACGGTGGTGAGGGCACAAGGAGTTGTTAGGGGGAAGTCTTATGCACAGGCAATAGCTGACAAGGCAACATGAGCCACAAAGTGGGAGAAATTTTTTTTTCAGAAAGGAGAGGAAGTACAAGATAGATGGAAGGGTTCGGTTATACCAGTGGAGGAGTGTAACCTGGAATGGTTGAGTAAAAGCTTTGTTGCTAGACTAATAGACCCAAGATAAGTGTGGCAATCTTAGCAGCTATTATTTCTGGAAGGATTGAAGACTGTGAATATGAGGTACCTGGGGGATAATAGATTGCTTTTATCCGCGTCAGAAGAGGATGATCTATAGAAGTTGGTGAAGGGAGCGGATACGTGGTTAGGGGAAATGTTTGAATCAATTATGCCATGGGTATTGGAAGATGGCTCAGGGTTTAGGATGATTTGGATATGGATTGCCAGTATACTCGTGCATACTTGGAACAAGGCTTGTTTTGAATAGTTGGTGGGGAAGATAGGGTGTCTCCTAGATGTAGATGAAGACACGGTAAATATGTCCAATATTGAGTATGCTAGAGTTTTGGTTCACACTTCCTTTCTGGGCCATGTGTGCGAAAGTTAGACAGTCCAGATTAATGGGAGAGGCTACTTAAAAACTATCATAGAGGAATACTTGTGTCATGAGCAAGGAAAACAGAGGCTGCAAGGTAGCTTTGAAGAAAACTTGAGTGGGTCTTTGGTAGTAGGGGTAGACATCGATAACATGTCAATTGTCTCGGAATGCTCATCGGACGGTCGTGTTTGGGGAGGAACGAGGGAGAAGGATGATGAACCGCCGTCTATGGAGGTCACCGGAAAGTCAATAATGGGTCACAACAATAGGGCCATTTGTGTAATTACAGGAGACCACAAAGGCACTATGATCGAGGACAGTACAGAATGTGGGGATGTAGAAGGGTTGGGGGAAGGTGGCAGGGTATTGGGAACGGATGAGATAGGTTTTTCCAAAAAATATGAACCATTCAGGATTTTGTGATATCAACGGTAAGGGGGGGAGCAGGTTGAAAGCGATGGGAAAGAAAATGCATACGAAAGGGCTAAGGAAAAGACAGAGTATGGGGAACAGAGGGGTACGGTTGAGCAAAAAGATGAAGCACAAAAGGGGGATGAGTCAAAAGGGAAACGTGTTGTAGCGATTAGTGTCCCAAGATGTGTCAAGACATCTAAAGGTGTCCCAAAGAAGTTAGTGGGCCTAGGAATGGGCCAATAGGGAAAGCCCAGATAAAATTACAAGCTGGGAAGGAGTAAGAAAAAGAATAATAAGAGAAGTCTTTGTGGTAATAGGCCTTGTCATCCTGCTGAAGCCAGAGAGGAGTGCTTAATGAAAAAATAGGATATCCCTATTGGGCCATATGGGAGAAATCTTTTTAGGTTGGAACAAGTATCTTTAGGTCAGCCTACTATCGACTCAGTGCACATAGGTGAAGAGGATGATATGAAGGAAAGGGCTGATACAGTAAACTTGGGGGATACTCTGCCCAAAGGCGATTGGTGTCCTGTGCAATTTGTGACGAACATTGTTTGTCTAAGAAATAAGGATGATGACGTGGGTCAACCAAAGAGTGTTATAGTTGGTGGTGTAGATCCTGGTGACGGGGAGTATGGTGATCTCTCGGGAAACTGAATGCTACTGTTATCTCAACCACCTGCTTTGGGGCAAAGAGGGGAGCATGCAACAGCTAGCATAGGTAGGGGTAGAAGAAAGCAAAGGTCACACCTACCTTCGGCATCTGTGACAGGGTTAAGGAGTACTCACAGTAAGGGTGTTGTCATTCTTAAGGATAAGGAAGCTGAGGCTAAAAAGATATGGCAAATGGGAAAAATGATAGGTGTAACTTTTGGAGGGGATGATGATGACATGGTGAAGAAAATCCTGGAGTTGGAGACAAGGGATATTAGGGAGAAAAAGATCAGGGATGGTCAAGATGGGAGGGACACGAGTAGGGTGCTCAAATGATTATCTTAAGCCATACCGTGAGGGGGTTGGGAGGCAAAATGAAATGAAGATTGATTAGAAAGGCAATTGTATCTCATGGTGTCGATTTTGCGTGCCTCCAGGAAACAAAAATGGAAGGGACATCTAAGTTGGTGTGTTCAGCCTTGTGGGGTGATGTGGAGGTGGAATGGAGGGAACTTCCAGTAGTCAATTCAGTGGGAGGGCTCTTGTGTCTTTGGAAAAAAAAAGGGTGCTAGATGTGGAGGCTATTTTTTAAAGAATGGGCCTTTTAGTTGTTAAAGGGATATGGAGGAAAGGGAATGTTAGGTGTGTTATTATTATTGTTTATGCACCAACGGATACTTTGGGAAAGAAAACATTTTGGGATCAACTTATGGCCATCAGGAATCATAGCTTGGAGGGCATTTGGTTTGTGGTTGGGGATTTCAATGCGGTTAGATTTTTACAGGAGAGACG
Source organism: Pueraria montana var. lobata (assembly GCA_026413185.1). Classification (NCBI taxonomy): domain Eukaryota; kingdom Viridiplantae; phylum Streptophyta; class Magnoliopsida; order Fabales; family Fabaceae; genus Pueraria; species Pueraria montana. The sequence goes on from CM048654.1 coordinate 56,943,165, forward strand.
TGATGTGAACAATCTACCAGTTGGGGGAAGTGACATGGAGGAATATAAAAAATTCATTTATGATATAGAGATTGATGATATTCCTCTGGTTGGTTGCAAATATACTTGGTATAGGATGAATGGGCATTCTAAGAATAGGTTGGACAGATTCTTAGTCTCACAAGGGTGGATGCAAACATGGTCGGGGAGTACTCAGTATGTCCTTTCTAGGAGTTTCTCTGACCACTGTCCTATTTTGTTGGAGAACTCAGAGGTGGATTGGGGGCCTAAACCCTTTAAAGCCCTTAATTGTTGGTTTTTCGAGAAAGGGTTTATGAGTTTTGTGGGGGAGAAGTGGAGCCAGTATGTGGTTACAGGCATGACTGCTTTTATCTTAAGAATAGGTTGGACAGATTCTTAGTCTCACAAGGGTGGATGCAAACATGGTCGGGGAGTACTTAGTATGTCCTTTCTAGGAGTTTCTCTGACCACTGTCCTATTTTGTTGGAGAACTCAGAGGTGGATTGGGGGCCTAAACCTTTTAAAGCCCTTAATTGTTGGTTTTTGGAGAAAGGGTTTATGAGTTTTGTGGAGGAGAAGTGGAGCCAGTATGTGGTTACAGGCATGACTGCTTTTATCTTAAAGGAGAAGCTTAAATTATTGAAACTTGACATGAAGAAGTGGAACAATGAGTGTTTTGGGGATCTGGACAAGAATTGTAGCCTGTTGGTGGATGACATCAATGCTTTGGATTCTAAGGATGAGGAGGATGGGCTTCGGGCATATAAAGATACTAAGGAGGAGGAATATGCTGAATGAATTTTGGAGATTATCTAGGAAGAATGAGTCATTGTTACACTAGAAGGCTCGATCAAAATGGGTCTGAGAAGGTGACACTAACACTAAATTTTTTCACAGATTGATTAATTAGAGGAGAAGGGTTAATGCTATTAGAGGTTTGGAGGTGGATGGGTCTTGGGTTGAAAATCCATGTATAGTAAAAACGGGGGTTAAGGACTTCTTCCATAAAAGATTCCTTGAACCCGTGGGCCAAAGATCGCTTCTTGATGGGGTGCCTTTCTATCATATTAAGGTTGAAGACAATTACATGTTGTGTCAAAAGTTTTCTAAGGAGGAGGTGAAGGGGGCTATTTGGAAATGTGGGGGAGACAAAAGTCTGGGGCCTGACAGGTTTAACTTTCATTTCATAAAGAAGAGTTAGGAGGTTTTGAAGTTTGATATTGTGAATATGATGGAGAAGTTCTGGGTGAGTGGAAAGATTCCCTAGGGTGGTAACTCATCTTTTATTGCTTTAATTCCTAAAAAGGATAATCCCCGGAGCCTTAAGGAGTTTTGGCCTATATTCCTTATTGGGTGTGTTTATAAGATCATTGCCAAAGTTCTATCCATTAGAATGAAAAGGGTTCTAGCAAAGATTATTGATGATAGATAATATGCTTTTGTTGGGGAAGGTCTTTACTAGATGGGGTACTTGTAGCTAATGAGGTTGTGGAGGATGCAGAAAGGAAAAAGAAGGGATGTCTACTGTTCAAGGTTGACTTTGAGAAGGCTTGCGACTCGGTAAGCTGGGATTTTCTCCTTTGTATGTTGGGAAGGTTGGGGTTCTTTGAGAAATGGATTTTATAGATTAAGGGTGGGTTCATGTCGGCTATAGTATCGGTCCTCGTTAATGGGAGCCCTACAACATAATTTGTTCCATTAAGAGGACTAAGGCAGAGGGATCCTATTGCCCCTTTCCTCTTCTTGGTAGTTGCAGAAGGCCTTAGTGGAATGATGAGGAAGGTGTTGGCTACTGGGTTGTATTCAGGGTATAAGGTGGGTTCTGAGGTGGTTGAAGTTTCCCTCATGCAATTTGCTGATGACTCTATGTTCTTTAGGGAACCTACTCCGAGTAATGTGTTATGTATGAAAGCCATGATGAGGTGTTTTGAACTAGTATCTAGCTTAAGGGTAAATTTTTGGAAGGGTAGCTTGGCGAGTATTGGAGTGGAGCTACAGTTTTGTGGGTTGGCTCAACTGCTTTGTGATGGGTGTCCCGTTCTCCTATCTGGGGTTACCTATTGGTGCCAACCCTAGGCGGGAAGCCACATGGGAGTTTATCATTAGAAAGTTTCGCAGTAAACTTGCCTCTTGGAATCATCGTACTCTTTCCTTGGGTGGGAGGGTCACCTTGATTAACTCTATTTTCTCTTCTCTCCCTCTTTTTTCTTTTCCTTTTTTAGGGTACCTATTGGGGTTCTTAGGAGGTTGGAGCGACTTCAGAGGGAGTTCTTGTGGGATGGGGTTGAGGGTGAAAGGGGGAAGGTCTCATGGGTCAAGTGGGGGGATGTATGTAGGCGGAAAGTGGATGGCGGGTTGGGGTTAAGGATCTAAGGTGTTTCAATGATGCACTATTAGGTAAGTGGAGGTGGAGGCTGGTAAATGAACACCAGGGTTTATGGAAAAGTATTCTAATTTTTGCTAAATATGGAGAGGAAAATAGCAAAGCTTTCAGGAGATGGTCAAGGCAGGATTCTAGTCGGTGGCGTGATGTGGTTGTTGTGTGTGGGGGTGTGGAGGAAAGATCTTGGTTTGAGTCTAATTCGACATGGAAAGTGGGTGATGGCAAGCAAGTATCCTTTTGGAGTCAGGCCTAGGTGGGAGAGAGAAGTCTAGCTCATAAGTATAGTAGGTTGTTTATGAATTCCTTACAGCAGGATGGTTATGTTGGTGAAATGGGGAGTTGGAAGGAGGGGAGGTGGAAATGGTGTCTACAGTGGAGGCGTGACTGGTTTGCCTGGGAACAACATCTGGTGGACGAGTTTTTGTATGATATTAATATTGTGTAGATCAAACAGGGGGAATATGACATACTAGGGTGGTCTAGGTACTCCTCTGGTTGCTACACAGTCAATTCTGCATATAATCTTTTGATTGGGGATATGACATCTGATGATTGGCTCTTCTATAAAAAGTTGTGGGGGTTGAGCATTCCTTCAAATGTTAAGGTGTTAGTGTGGCGGATGTCCATAAATAGAGTGGCAACTAAAGACAATCTGATTAGGAGGGGAATGGAATCATAGTTGTCAGGGGTATCTTGTGTTTTCTGTAACCAAGTGGATGAATCTTTGGATCATTTGCTCCTTCTCTGTCCTTTAGTGGTATCTGTTTGGGATCATATATACTCTTAGGTAGGTGCTGTTACAGTACAACATTCTCAGTTAATGACTCATTTTCAACAACATTATTGTTTTTGGATGAGTAAAAGAGGGACAGCTGCCTGGTGGGCTGTATGGTGTGCAGTAGTTTGGGCGTTATGGAATCATAGGAATGCGGTGGTTTCAACAATGCGGCTCTAGATGGGGAATATGTGTTTGATTTGTTTTTTTTAAGTCTTGGTTGTGGGGCTCAAGTAAGTTGGACAATTTTGAGTTCTCTTTTAATGACTGGTCTACATTGCCAAATTTATGCATGAAAAACTAGTAGGGGTTATGATGGTATCCTTTTTGCGTCTGTAAGAATTGATTCTGTATCAGGGTGGTGGATTTTCTGCTGCTCACCAATATTACTGACCTTTCTGTTTTGCCATGGGATGTGGTTTGGTGGGCAGGATAAATGCAACTAATTGTTGAGTACTAATGATGGGGTGCTTCTGGCAGTCATCTGCATAACAAGCTAAGGTGGTCAACACTTATTTACCAATATTGGCACAATAAATATAGTGTAACCTGCAGGATTTTTGATCACAGAGGGGTAGGGAGGAAGTCTAGTGTGTATGTGTATCAGTTGGGATTCCTTTTCATAGTTACTACAATTTCTTTTGGTTGGCCCAAGGTATCGACTGCATAGAGGGTATCGTGGTTACTATATATTTAGATACTTTCAGTGATTAAATATAGGGTAACCATGCAGGCTTTGGTTGGTGTACATTTTGGACAGTCTTTGTATATACAGGGTTATAGCTTATACCTTTTATAATAAAATCTTCTTTACTGACCAAAAAAAAAAACTATACCTCCTACACTCAACTTTAATTCAAATATTTGTCTTTTATTTTTATTCTTTCTATTTTCATCCTCTCAACTAAACACAACATTAACATTAAAGTCCCGCAGCAGCCCTCCAAATCCGACAGGACATGGATGCCTATGGCACTGTAGGGCATTGTGCCCTAACTGCCAAAGAAAGAACTTAATATTCTCCGATAGATTTTCCAAATAGAATTTCAGCACCCAGTATGCCCTTGAGAATTTCGATGCACCATTCACCAATACCTAGACTTGGCGGAATACTCACCTGACATCTCTCCCCTCCATAAAATAGTATCCTAGATACTAGGGTGCAAGCTAAGTCTCAATGCCATGATTTTATGCATGGTCTCGACAGGAATCATCGTAGACAAGTTCGTCAAATTCCACTCCTCCTCATTAACCACATCGCGCAACCTGAGCTCTGACTCTGAATCACTAATGTGCACAAAAGACGTACACTTTCGAAGCTAAAGTTTCACCTTCTAACCAGGGATCAAACCACAAACTACAATCGAAAGCCATGTTGAAGGTAAAAATAAGCATGTTTAAGGTGATAAAATAGGATCCACCACGCTCCAACTAGGCATGGCAAATAACCTCAAACCCGTGGGTACTGTCCCGAACCCGCCCCGACTTTAACGGGAAATATGCACTTTGACCGGGTACGGGTACGGATACGGGGATGGGTATGAAACTATACCCGTACCAATATTCGTACTCGCCACCATTACATTTTTTAATAATTTTTTTGTCACAACATATATATACATAATATATATATATATATATATATATATATATATATATATAAGATTTTATTGTTATAATTTTTAAAAATATAAACTAATTAGCTTAATAGTTAAATATGTTAAATTATAATAATCGTTAAATAACAAACTTAAAATTATACATTTAACTAAAAATATAATTTAATTACTAATTCTTTGCCTTTAATCCCTTTGTTATTCATTATTTTTTTATATAGTTTGAATTAAAATATAATTAATAACTTAATCTATAATTTATTTAAAAATATATAATAAATTAAAATTATAAAAAATAGTATAGTGGGTTACCCGCGAGTATACCCGAACCCGATAAAACTTGACAAGGGATGAGGATGGGTATTAAAATTTTAAACCCACATCTTTTATACCTGAACCCGTATCCGTCCCGCCTTGTGCAGGGATGGGGCGGGTAGAGCCAAACCCGTCCTTAACCCGCCCCGTTGTCATCCCTAGTTCCAACATCTCTTCCAAGTCATCCGAAGCATACTTATGAATCACAAGCTGGACCCATAACTTCTTATCAGGGTGGTGCAAGATGTCCCAAATGAGCTTGCCAAACAAAGAAGTGTTTTGGTATATATCTCGATATACGAACTCCAAGCCGTCCATCCTTTCTCCTCTGGACCAGGGTTTCCCATTTAATGAGATGAACTCTCCTATCCATGCTACCACTCCAAATAAACCCCGGCCCATTTAGTAAATATTTGTTTCTTAATAAAAAAATTATACTTTTATATTTTTAACATTAGTTTTAAGAAACAGAATTGAATTTTTAAAACCCAAGTTAGCAAAGCTAATTTCGTTCTAGTAGTTATTTTTTGCCCACACTCTTATGTCCATTAATGCATGTTTGGAAATGTGTCTACAATGCACTATACAACTTCAAATTCAAATTTACCCAAAAAGCTAACTTTTATAGTTTCTAAAATTCACTTAAATTTACACAGGTCAAATGTGTGACTGATGCAAAACCAAACATGTGTTATAAGTTAAGAACAGAACATATATCAATGCTCTGTCCGTCTAGTATTGAGACTGGAGAAGAAAGTTATATAATTGACCCAAAATATAGTGCTATAATAGAGAAGATGTTAGAAGTTGCAATGAAAAGGATATATAAAATGCAGGCAATAAACAAGAAAATTTTTGCATTTTTTTTTTGTCAAGTCTTAGCAAAATGTGAAAACATAAGGACGTTTTTTGTAGCTTTTGTATCAAGTCTTATTGCAAGTATTCGGCTTTGTCATTTTGGATAGGTTAAATATGTATGTTCCTTTCCACATTCCTATTTGTCAAAATTTTCTTTTCCTCTTTACACATATAAAATTTCGTTAGTTGATAAGAATGTAATAGGAATGAAATTTTAAAATCATTAAATTTAGTTCAATAACAGTAAAGAAAATTGAAGTTAGCTCTCTTAACAAGGATTTTACATGCACAAAGTTCAAATCCAATACTTGTATTTAAGGAGAGTTAAGTATGTGTTGCTTGAATCAAACACTTGTTAATATTAATTTAGGTCTATCACCAATATATATATATATATATATATATATATATATATATATATAGAGAGAGAGAGAGAGAGAGAGAGAGAGAGAGAGAGAGAGAGAGAGAGAGAGAGAGAGAGAGAGAAGGATCCACTTACTCCAAGAGTAAGTTTAAGAAATTTACTCTTCATTCTCACCATTCACTTTCTTGAAATCTAATGGTTATAATAAGTGACTAATCTTAACCATTAGATTTCAACAAAATGAATAATGAGGATGAAGAGTAAGTCGCTTAAACTTACTCTTGGAGTAAGTGGATCCCTCCTCGTGTATATATATATATATATATATATATATATATATATATATATATATATATATATATATATATATATATATATATATATATATATATATATATATATATATTAATTTAGGTCTTTGAAACTTCATTTTGTTTTATAAAGCTATAGGTATCGCCCCAAGCTCGCTCATAGTTGCTTATTATCAACAAAGAAAAAAAAAACATCCTTTAAGAAAAAAATGTGAAATTTACCATGGACATGTTAGTTTTCTAAAGGCTAAAATATAATTTTGGTGTCCTTATTTTTTTCAATTCGCAATTTTGGTTTCCTATTAAAAAAATAGAAATATTTAGTCTTCAGTTTTTAAAAATAAGGAAATTTGGTCCTACCGTTCAATTTAATGCTTTGACCATTAAGTTTTTAACGTTAACTTCCAACTAGTAGTTTATCTTATGTGATATTTGATTATTATTTTTTCTTAATGGTCATGATTTTTCAAAATGAAAATTAGAAAAATTAATAAAATTTTATATTTTTAAATAATTATACTAACATGTCACTTAAGGCACAATCAATGTTAGTAACTTGATGGTCAGTGCACTGATTTAGACAGTAGAACCAAATTTCTTGATTTTTTTTATGAAAATTGGGAAATTTAATATCTTTATTTTTAATAGAGAGACAAAAAGCGGATTGAAAAAAAAGCAATGTTATCAAAATCGGACCGGACTGGCCGGTTTGATCGGTTCAACTGGGAACCGGTCTGGTGACCAGTCCAAATACTCTATAAAATCGAAGGATTTCAGAATCGGTCAAGAACCGGTTAAACCGGTATAAAATCAGCCAAAATTGGTCAAGAACCAGTGCAAAAAACCGGTTTGAACAAGGTTTTTTTAAAAAAAATTAATTTTTTTATTTTCTTTGAAAATTTTAAATTTAATATAAAATATTTTCAAGATAAATAAAAACACATATTTAATAAATATTTCAAATAGATACAAATTGTTTTATCAATTATTATTAAATTTTTTCTTGTAAAACATATAATTTGCTCATTTATATTTATTTTAAAAAAAATTATATCTTGATTTTTGATAATTTTATATTGTGTTAATTTGTCATTTTTTGTTTATTCTAAATGTAAACTTGTTATTGTTAATGAAACATTATTGTATTTTATTAAAATTTGAACTTAAGTATTATGGTATATTTGATTAGACTTTTATATATTTTTTGAATGTTAAAAACTTGTAAAATGATTTTTTAGGTTTTAATTTAGTTTTTAATGTTTTAAAGTTATGTGATATTATATTTATTTAATATTATTATATAAATTATTTAATTATTACTATTTTATTAATACCGGTTCGACCACGGTTCAACCACGATTGAACCATTGAACCTTGAACCAGTGCCTTGATCGGTTCAATGACCGGTCCGGTTTTAAAAACATTGAAAAAAAATAAAGACCAAAGTTATATTTTATTCTTTTCAAAATTAAAATCATGTGGCATGAGCCTCCATTATTGTTAAAGTCATATTAGTCCTTCAATAATAATTAATGATATTAATTTTATATTATAAGCATAAAATTGACAGTTGCTCGAATAGTATACACAATTTTTTTCTTAGGAGCGATTTATCTCTCTCTCTATATATGTATCCTACTTTCCATCCAATCCTCACATATTGCAGAGCAATCTATAAGATGGCTTACTTTAAGAAAGTTGTCAAAAACATGATTTTGCAATTTGTGTTTCTCTTATCAATGAATCTGGCAACAGCAAGGATGCCCCTTTGGATATCAGAGCCTCACAAGCAGGGGCGGAACTACTTGACCCCTAGGCCCCCCCTAAATTTTTGTAACTTATTTTTTTTATTATATATTATATTTTTAATATTAAAATAATTAAAATAATTTTTTATATTTAATTTTTTTACTATAAATATATTTAAGTTTTATTTATCTTTATTTATATTTTTTGATAAAATATTTTATTCTTATTTATAATATTTATTATGAAGATATTGATATTTATTTTTTAAAATAAATATTTTATTTCCTTTTTTATAATCTCTATTATGGAGATAATTGCATTCCTTCTATTAGATAAAATATTTAAGTATAATTTATTTTCTTTTTTAAAAGACTTTTTCTTTTATAATTTTTGTTGTTAGTATTTTAAAGGTTATAAATAATTATGTAGTAAAAAAAAGGTTATAAATAATTACATTGGTAATCAAATGACTTTATTAGTTTCTCTTCTATATTAATTTCATTAAAATCATTTGGGAATTAAAAACTATTTATTATTAACATTTGCAAACGAGACAAACTTACTACCATTATATAAGAGATTGACAACTTAAATTTTGATACACCAATAAATATTCCTTCTTTTTATTCTTCTTCTTCTTATAATCTTCTGTTTTTTTTTTCTCATCTTTGTTATTATTGTCATTGTTTTTTAGGCTCAAGAGCTTCTAGTTTTTTTTGGTTACCATGTTATTGGTACGGAGTATCCACCGGCTTTGCCGATGACTAATATCCGTCGAGAAACCTGACTGGCTACCATTAGTGGGGTTCTCCCCTCCCAACCATGTTTTTTCCATCCACAAGATTCGAATCCGAGACCTTGCTTAAGGGGACCGAGTCCAGCGTCACTCGGACCAACGGCTTGTTTTGAGTGCACTAGAGGTTCACTGTAATTTGTTTTCCTAACATAATAGTCATTGTCACAACACAACATTATTTTTTTCTTACTTTCTAACAATTTGATAGCAAACTTTTTTCAGTGATTGTTAACCACTGTTATTTTAAAAGAGAATAAGGTGAGTAACATAATTCATTTTAGTTCAATAACTTTTTTATAACATAATTAATAGGATATTTTGTTAAAATTTATTATTAACTTATATACCAATTTTTATTATAAGTTAATAGTTATTAATGACATGTGAAACTCACAAATGACATTTGTAATTTTAAGTCTTTCATAAAAGGCTATTTAGTTTATCTTCTATGTCAATATATTTTCATTATATGCTCTTGATTTTTTTAAAAAAAATGCATAACTATAAAAATTTATATAAAATTTAAGACTTGTATATTTATTAAGTAAATTTTAATTTTTAAAATTCCCCCCCCCCCCCCCCCCAGTCTTCTAATCCTGGGTCCGCCCCTGCTCACAAAGCACGTAAGTGACCTAGCATCCCTACAACAAATTAAATTATTAAATCTTTTAAATTGAACTAATTAATGTTTCAGGTGTAGCAAAGAATCAAGAATGAGTGCTTCAAGTTTCCATTTTTTTTCTTCTGAAAATCTATAATTTCATTATTGTATGTTTTTTGTTTGAATATTATATATGGATTACTGATTATTCAATTCCAATATTGTTTAGGAACCTTTAAGATGGACGCCTCCTTGATGATCATTTTGTTGGGCGTTATGTAAATGCACCACCAACAAACAAAAAGCGTAATGATCCAATAGGCCACAATTATCGTCCATGAGGAGTGAGGACCCAATAAATTGTGCTGGCAAAAGCAAGTTGAATACCAACACATAATCAAACCAGACAAAGGGTTTCACGAATAAAAGCTGCTGTGGACAAACAGATATAATGGCATGTAGTGTTAAGCAAAAAAAGTCATGTTCGTGCCTTTGGGCTATGGTACCCATCATATTTGTACTAAATATATTATCGCTCTAATAAAAATTAAACTGCACTGAGTTATTATTCCAAATTTTTCTTTTGGTTTTTATCGTATCATCAGCCATTACCATTTTCGTTTTATCACTCGTTATTTAGCTTCAACTTCTTACAACCATCCAATGGAATATATCCAAATTCTTGTTGTTAATTGAAAAGTTATTCGTGACTGCACACGAGCGCGCGGAGAGATTATTTGATTTACAGTACAGTACTAATGTAAAATTAGAACTCTTAAATAATTACACCATTTAATTTACACGACTTTATTAAACATTTGAGTATTAAGGATATAATAAAAGAACCAATCTAAATCCTCCTACCAATCATTATGATAAGTATTAAATGCATTTTATATTTTAAAGACATTAAATTTTTTTTTTTATTTAATACTTTCTTTACAAAGTAATAAGAAAATTTGTTAGAATTATATAACATTACGAGTCATAATAAAATCACCTTAATAAAATAAATAAATAATTTTTTTATTTCAAATAACAATAAATATCTTTTAATAGAAACTTCTATTTTTCATTTTTTTTTAATCTCAGCCTTCTGGGAAAAAAAAAAAAAAACCCTTAACATTAGCTGTAATTGTATTAATTTTGAAAACAATAATGTTAATAATATTCAATTTTATGTAAAATTAAAATAAAGTATCCTAGACTTGGTGCAAGCTAAATCTCAACGCCATGATTTTATGCATGGTCTCAACATGAATTTTCAATCGATGTTTCTTTACAAGACTACAATTTGCAATCTTTAGTTCAAAAGGACACCAGAACACTGTCCAAGTCTTGGGCAGATATGATGGTTAATAAAAAAAATTATACTTTTATATTTTTAACATTAGTTTTAAGAAACAGAATTGAGTTTTTAAAAGCCAAGTTAGCTAAGCTAAGTCCTAGCTAGTAGTTATTTTTTGCCCACTCTCATGTTTATTAGTGCATGTTTGGTAATATGTCTACAATGCACTAAACAACTTCAAATTCAAATTTACCCAAAAAGCTAACTTTTATAGTTTTCTAAAATTCACTTAATTTTACACAGGTCAAATGTGACGGATGCAAAACCAAACATTTGTTATAAGTTAAGAACAGAACATATATCAGTGCTCTGTCCGTCTGGTATTGAGACTGGGGAAGACAATTATATAATTGACCCAAAATATGGTGCTATAATAGAGAAGATGTTAGAAGTTGCAATGAAAAGGATATATAAAATGCAGGCAATAAACAAGAATTTTTTGCATTTTTTTTTTGTCAAGTCTTAGCAATATGTGAAAACATAAGGACGTTTTTGTAGCTTTTGTATCAAGTCTTATTGCAAGTCTTCGGCTTTGTCATATTGGATAGGTTAAATATGTATGTTCCTTTCTACATTCCTATTTGTCAAAATTTTCTTTTCCTCTTCACACATATAAAATTTCATTAGTTGACAAGAATGTAATAGGAAGGAAATTTTAAAATCATTAAATTTAGTTCAATAAGAGTAAAGAAAATTGAAGTTAGCTCCCTTAACATGCACAAAGTTCAAATCCAAGACTTTATTTAAGGATAATTAAGTATGTGTTGCTTGAATCAAACACTTGTTAATATTAATTTAGGTCTTTGAAACTTCATTTTGTTTTATAAAGTTATAGGTAAATTAATAACATGATCTTCAAAAATAACTATCAACGATTTTGAAATTTTAGATAAACAAAAAATTCTTCGCCCAAAGCTCGCTCATAGTTGCTTATTATCAACAAAGAAAAAAACATCTTTTAAGAAAAAAAATGTGTAATTTACCATGGCCACATTATTTTTCTAAAGGCTAAAATATAATTTTGGCCTTCCTATTTTTTTTAACTGTAATTTTGGTTTCCTATTAAAAAAAATAGAAATATTTAGTTCCCAGTTTTCAAAAATAAGGAAATTTAATCATGTCGTTCAATTTAATGCTTTGACTGTTAAGTTTTTAACGTTAACATTCAGCTGATAGTTTATCTTACGTGATATTTGATTATTATTTTTTCTCGATGGTCATGATTTTTCAAAATGAAAATTAGAACAATTAATCATTTTTTTATATTTATAAATAATTATTTATTAAATTAAATTATCCAGTCATCAATAAACAAATTAAAAAAATATAATTGTTATACTGACATGTCACTTAAGACAGATCAATGTTAGTAACTTAATGGTTAGTGTACTAATTTAAAAGGTAGGACCAAATTTCCTCATTTTTTATGAAAATTGAGGACAAAATATCTCTATTTTTTTTTAATAAGGTGACTAAAATTACAAATTAAAAAAAATACAAGGATGAAAGTTATAATTTAACCTTTTCTATATTAAAATCATGTGGCATGATCCTCCATTATTGTCAAAGTCATATTAGTTCTTGAATGATAATTAATGATATTAATTTTATATTCTAAGCATAAAATTGACAGTTGCTCGAATAGTATACACAATTTTTTTCTTAGGAGGGATTTATCTCTCCCTCTATATATATGTATCCTACTTCCCATCCAATCCTCACATATTGCAGAGCAATCTATAAGATGGCTTACTTTAAGAAAGTTGTCATAAACATGATTTTGCTATTTGTGTTTCTCTTATCAATGAATCTCGCAACAGCAAGGATGCCCCTTTGGATATCAGAGCCTCACAAAGCACGTAAGTGACCTAGCATCCCTACAACAAATTAAATTATTAAATCTTTGAAATTGAACTAATTAATGTTTCAGGTGTAGCAAAGAATCAAGAATGAGTGCTTCAAGTTTCCTTTTTTTTTTTTTTCCTTCTGAAAATCTATAGTTTCATTATTGTAATTTTTCTTTTGTTTGAATATTATATATGGGTTACTGATTATTCAATTCCAATATTGTTTGGGACCTTTAAGATGGACGCCTCCTTGATGATCATGGTTATAGGAGTTTTTCAAACCCACCAGAAATGAAACGGCAAAATTTTCCAATAGGCCACAATTATCGTCCATGAGGAGTGAGGAGCCAATTAATAGTGCTGACAAAAGCAAGTTGAATACCAACAAATAATCAAACCAGACTTAGGGTTTCATGGAGAAAAGCAGCTGTGGAGAAACATATATAATTGCATATGTATTAATAAATTATATTAGTTTGTTTTGGAATTACGATTTTCTTTTATTATTTTAAAAAGTAGTGTTAAGAAAAAAAGTCATGTTCGTGCCTTTGGTACCTATCATATTTGTACTAAATATTATCGCTCTAATAAAAATTAAACTGCTCTGTGCTATTTCCAATTTTTTCCTTTTGGTTTTTATCATATCATCAATCATTACCATTTTCGTTTTATCACTCGTTATTTACCTTCAACTTCTTACACCCATCCAATGGAATAGATCCAAATTTGTGTTGTTACTTAAAAAAATTTATATTTCTAAGACATTAATTAGATGTTTTACTTTTTTATTTAATACTTTCTTTACAAGATAATAAGAAATTTGTTGGAATTATATAACATTACCCATAATAAAATCATCTTAATAAAATAAATAAATAACTTTTGTATATCAAATAACAATAAATATCTTTTAATAGAAACTTCTATTTTTCATTTTTTTTAATCTCAGCCTTCTGCAAAAAAAAAAAAAATCCTTAACATTAGCTCTAATTTTATTAATTTTGAAAATGATAATGTTAGTAAAATTCAATTTTATGTAAAATTAAACTAAACCAAGTATTAGTGTTGTTGCCTATAAAACGAATTAGATTTCTATTGATACTTTTTATAAACTTTTTCAAAAGTAAGAGAGAGAAAGAGAAGAAAAGTAAAAAAAAAAATTATAAAACTATATTATAAGAATAAGGCTTAAATGCAATTTTGGTCCTCCTATTTTTCAAAATATGCAATTTTGGACCTCCTATTTTAAAATAGAGACATTTAGTCCTCCTATTTTTCAAAATCTGCAATTTTAGTCCCCCTATTTTAAAATAGAGACATGTAGTCCTCCAATTTTGTAAAATCCAGAATTTTGGTCATTCCATCAAATTTGAAGCGTTGATCGATAAGGGATTAACTTGATTTAACCCAAATTTAGTAATATGGCACGAGATTATTTGTTTAATCCACATCATAGTCAATGTTAATCTATTAACAGTCAAGGCTTTTAGTTTGACAGAAGGATCAAAATCGCAGATTTTAAAAAATTGGGGGACTAAATGTTTTTATTTTAAAACAGGGGACCAAAATTGTGGAATTTGGAATATATGGGGACTAAATGTCTCTATTTTAAAATAGATGATCCAAAATTACATATTTTGAAAAATAGGGGGACCAAAATTGCATTTTAGCCTAAGATTAATATTACTCTAAATAAAGTCATTCAACATTGCTTATTGATACGAAACAAAAACAAGCAGCAGTTTGAACCAATTATGCAATGAGAAACATGAGTTGGATAACAATACATGAGTATAATTAAAAGGTAGAGTGAGGGTGAAACACTAAATGCATGTTTAGATAAACGTTTGCAAAATTGATTTTGAATGAGATTAGTTTTGCAAATTAGTTGATTTTGGTTAAAATTAATTTTAAAGTAATGTGATTTACGTCTAGATGGTTTTATTATAAAAGCAAGTTAGAAATAAAACTCAATATAATTTTTTTATCCAATACACAAAAGCTACCTAAAATTGTTTCAATTTTGAATCAATTTTTCAACGTGGAACTAAACATGTAAAATTTTACCTAAAATCACGTTAATTGATATTTAAATGCGATTTTAAATAATCCAACATGAAACCAAATATGCACTAAATCTAGATTGGAAACAAACTAGTACGCAATAACTAAGGAGACGTTTGTTTTAAGTTATGAAGGAAGATTTTTCTAGGAATATGGACTTGAGAATATCACATTCTCATGTTTGCTACGAGTTTTGTAAAAATATTCTTAGGAATAATTGATTCCTAAAAATATAAAATACACATGTTTGTGTTACTTCTTACTCTTATGCTAAGAGGTGGGTATTTGCATTCTCATAGGAATGGAAGTTATTCTCTATAATAACTATCAATCCCCAATTCTTTCTTCACATTTCTTATTTTACTTTTATTTTTTTAGTTTTTTAATTAAATAATTTTTTTTCTTCTAAAATTCCTAATAACAATCAAACATGTTCATGAGAATAATATTCCCACGCATAACATTTAGGAATATAATTCTTAGGAATATAAGTTTACAGCTTGAAACTAACGTCTCCTAAAATAAAATGAAGGTGAACCCATCAACCCTTAAAAACTAACGTCTTGCAAAACCCAATAAGAAAAATTAGCTTCGAGCAAGTAGTTAGCTCATTAACTTAGGGAAAATGTTTTGGACCAACATTCAAGGCCCAAAATCTTTTATTTTTACACTTCAAATAGATATTTCCTGACTATCAAAGAAGCATTGAGCCAATACGTCCATAAAACAATAAATCAAGGTCAAAAATATCAAATAACGACCTCTTGTACAGGGGCATTTATAAATCGATTCAATCTATTAAAAACCAAAAAAATCAATCCAAAAAATCAAAAATCAAATAAGCCGAAAATCGAATGAATCAAAAATTTGAAAAATCAAAATATTTTAATGGAATGGATCGAATTTAGGATTTTATTTTAAAAGCCAATCCAATCCAATCCAAACCAAAATTGTACATATGTATATATTTTTATTCATAATATTTTACTAACTATGAGTTAATATGCATGAATATATTTACTAACTATTTATGTATATTTATTTTTGATATGGTATATACTTAAAAAGTTATACTATTATGAGTTATATAATGACATATTAATAAAATATTTAATATTTTAAATTATTTTTTATTATATTTATTATATATGTTACCGTTTATTTAATACTTTTAAAAAAAAAGTAAGATTAAAACAAAAAATTGATTCAATCCAAACCGCTTTAAATTGAATCGGATCGGATTAAAATTTTGAACCAAACTGATTGGATGACAAATTAAAAAAACTAAATTGATTGGATTGGATGGTTTTTCTCTTTAAAATCAATCAAATCCAATCTGCGAACAACCCAGTCTTGCAAGTCACATGAGGCAGGAAATGTATCATACAAATACCAACGAAATTGATATTAGCAGCGTATAGGAGAAGCTTCATATAAAGAGTAAGACGTGAAAGCACTATGTATGATTTCTCTTATTTTTTCACCTCTTGACTTCTCTCTCACTAATTTAAGTGTCAAAATCCTTATAAGTGACACTACATCTATTGAAATATAAAGAAGCTACATGCAGCCAAGGTCATTTCTAAGAATAGTCATATATAGAGTTTCAAATTCAATTCCTTGGGCTGGAGCTAATTAACACTATCAAAATTAATTTTACTCAATTTTAAAATAAATTAAACCAACCCTCTAACATGAGTTCCAAATAAAGTAAGGTGCAAAAAAAAACCGTTATTTGGCAAATTCTACATTAGGCTTCTATGACATGGAAAGTTTGAAGAGGACAAGAGTTTTAAGTTTCAACACAGATATCTCATGTCATAACTGTGATACTTGAGTTGTGTGTGAACATTTTTCCTTAACATTCAATTATAAGCGCACCAACCCCAACAAATAATCGACTAACAAAACAACGCATGCATAAGTAATTTGTCAATTTAGACTACAATTAACATCAATCTTAAAATTGATATTAAGGATAAAATAGTAAAAAAAAATTATTGAGAAAGAAATGAATTAACAAATGACTCATTTTTTATTTAGTAATGAAAATTTTCTACTTCTATATTTTTAACATTAATTTTAAGAAATAGAATTGAATTTTTAAAAGCCAAGTTAGCTAGCTAATTTCGTTCCTAGTAGTAATTTTTGCTCACTCTCATGGTTTATTCTAAATATAGTGCATGTTTGGTAAGGTGTATACAGCACACGAAATTAGTTGTTCTACCGTATAAGAATTTATTCCTTCGTTCTTGTATAATGCCGTTTTGGCGGTTAGTTGTGTTCTACCGTGTTTCCTCGCGGTTTTTAGTGTTCCTGGGTCTTTCCCCTTTTATTCGCCAAAAAAAAAAAACATGAAATCAACTTCAAATTCACATTCAAATAATTGAGGGGGTCTAGTTGAGTTGATTGAGCAGGGTGCGTGAATTATTATAAATCCTCGGTATCTGTCTTCGACGGATAAAAAAAAAAAATTCACATCCAAATAGACAAACTACTTTCTAATTTCACGTAAACTTTACCTCAAAAAAAAAACAAAATTACGTAAACTTATGCATGTCAAATGTAACGGATGTATTAAGTTTTTTTTTTTTTTTTTGACAGAGATGTATTAAGTTAAGATGTGAACATATATTGATTCATTTTGTCCCTCTAGTATTAAGACAGGAGGAGAAAATTATATATAAAATATCGGCAGTAAACAAGTTTTTGTATTTTTTTTTTAAAGTGAAGTCTTTTGCAAAAATGTAAACAAGTATATATAAAATGTCGGCAGTAAACAAGTCGTGAATATAGACATTTTTGTAGCTTTTGTATCAAGTCTTATTTCAAGTCTTCGGCTTTGTCGTTTTGGATAGGTTAAATGTGTATGTTCATTTCCATATTCCTATTTGTCAAATTTTTCGTTTCCTCTTCACGCATACAAAATTTCACTAGTTGACTATAGGAAGGGAATTGTAAAATATTTGTTTGAAACTTAGTTCAATAATAGTAAAGAAAATTTAAGTTAGCTGGATTACATGGATTTTATCTGCACAAAGTTCAAATCCAAGACATTTAAGGATAATTACGTATGTGTTACTTGAATCAAACACTTGTTATTATTAATTTAGGATCCCTTTTTTTATCCGATTTGTTTAGATCCGTTTGAAGTGCTTTTTAGTTATAAGTTTTAAAAAAATTTAAAAATTACAATTTACAACTATTTTCAGTTTTGAAAAATTAGTTTTAGTTTTTTATCCCTCTAATTTTTTAAAATTTCTTATCTTATTAAAATTAGATTAAGGGTTCATTTGTGTGGTGACGATGACAATGACGATAGAGATAACAGTGTGCAATGGTGATGACAATAGTGATGCCAATGGTAGTGATGGTAGTGACCGTGATGACAACAACAACATTGGTAATAATAGTGGTGGCAATGATGTTGACAATGGTAAAGGTCTTTTGTAACAGAATACAAAACTTTTTCAACTCCATTTTAGTCAAACAAGTTTTATTTTGAAATATGCATTAAAAAACCAAAAATTCGAAACTCAACCACTCCAAACGAACCCTTAGAGAGCGTTTGTTTCAATGATTATTTCTTTAGTCCTAGGAATACTATTTCAAGGAATTTTTTTGTCCTTGGTCAAAGACCACATGTGTCTCCTAACCTACTAGGTCAGAGACTAATCCCGCTCACGGTACGTGGTTGTCGCTGGCTCAAGAAAATTTTGCATACGGAGAGAATCGAACACGGGTTCTCTGCTAAATAGATCGTTTCCCCACATGTGAATGCAGTGGGATCTTATACCACTACACCAACCTTATGGGTTACTATTCTAGGGAATATAAGATAGGAAGGTTATTCCTGGATATTTCAAAAAAATGTCTGATATATCCGGCAATAATTATTAATCATTTTATTACCTCATAACAAACGTGAGAATAAATTTTTCCAACCCCATATTTCCAAGAATAAACAAATAATTCGTGAAACAAACACTATTAATTTTATAAAGATTACGAATAATTCGTAAAATTATTATTTTATAAAGATTTCCATTAAACGTGTTTGAAACTTTATTTTATTTTATAAAATTATAGATAGATAAATTAATGACACGATCTTCAAAATTAGCTATCCATGATTTTGAAATTTGTAGATAAAAGAAAAAAATGTTCGCCCAAAGCTCACTCATAGTTGCTTATTATCAAGAAAAAAAATGTACATCTCTTAAGAAAAAAGTGTAATTTACCATGGACAGGCTAGTTTACTAAATTAAAAGCATATCGCATGATCCTCCATTAATGTTAAAGTAATATTAGTCATTCAATAATAATTAATGGAATTAATTTTATATTCTAAGGATAAAATTGACACGTTGCTCAAGTGTACATAAGATTTTGAAGCAAAAAAAAAATAGTGTACATAAGGATTTTTCTTAAGGGATTTATCTCTCTCTCTCTCTCTCTCTCTCTCTCTCTCTATATATATATATATATATATATATATATATATATATATATATATATATATATATATATATATATATATATATATATACGCTTTAGCATTGTGTATACTTTTTCCTTTTAAGATGGGTTACATGAAGAAGGTTGTGATAAACATGGTTTTGCTATTTGTGCTTCTCTTATCAATGAATCTCGCAACAGCAAGGGTGCCCCTTTGGATTTCAGAGCATCACAAACCACGTAAGTGATCTAGCATCCCCACAATAAAATATTAAATCGATGAAATGGAACTAATTAATGTTTCTGATATAGCAAGAATCAAGACTGAGTGCTTCAAGTTTCGATTGCTCTTTTTTTTTTTTTTTTAAATTCTAAAAATCTTTAATTTCATTATTTGTATTTTTTTGTATCAATATTTTATGTGCATTATTACTAATTATTCATTTCCAATATTGTTTTGGAACCATTTAGATGGACGCCTCCTTTCAGGCGGTGACCCATTCGGCCACAATTATCCAAAGCATCCTCCAAATCCATGAGGAATGAGGCAGAGCACTTGGGTTTCAAGGAGAAGATCTGCTGCATGTGGAGAAGCAGATACAACTCCATATATTTTAATATTAATATATTAATAAATTACATAAGTATGTTTTGGAATTACGATTTCCTTTAAGTGTCATTAATTATTATATTAATAAATTACACTGCACTGTGTTAATTTCTACAAATTATTCTTTTGGTTTCTATCGTACCATACCATTTTCGTTTTATGTCTAAGATGTGCTCTTTAATCTTCAACTTCTTATAATTTCACACCCATCCAATGGAATATATCCAAATTTGTATTGTTACTTGAAATGTTGTACGTGACTGCACTCGATCTTCTAAGTCATCTTGTAGTAATTTCACATTGTAGTAACCCGTCGATCCGTGAGCGTCGCAGAAACTTGGAATATGTGGGTGTTTATAAGTTTCAACCACTTCAATTCCAACATTTTACTGTTTTCGTAGAGTCATTTTATTTGCTTTCATTTACTTTTACTGCACTTCTTCTCATCCCCTTCTCTTTTTTTATAACATTTTCTCTTTTCGATAACATATTCTTTTACTTAATACGTATCAGTAATGTGTTCGATGATGCTTGCAATCATATATTTTCGATCGAACTTAACATAAAAATTTAACACATTGACCCATGGCAAAGGACCTACCAAGGAGGATAAAAGGTTTGTAAAGGAATAATTGTCCAATTTCTCGAATCTATATTGTGGACTATGTTTGTTGACAAATAGCCGCAAAATTTCACCGTCAATACCTTCAGAACAAGTTTGATCTCTTTTAGGAGGTTCCAATTGTTCACTCGATCGTGACTGCATTTCGAGTACAATAATGTGTAGAATGACCAAAAGTGATATTTAGCCAACTAAATATAATGTACTGCCCTGCGATAGAATGATCAAGTCAATTATTGTAGCAAAATGGTCGAGTCAATTATTGTAGGCTTGTAGTCAAAATAATCGAGCCAATTATTGTAACCAAATTCGATACTACTGTAGTTATATTCATTGTGATTAAGAATTATTTAGTGGTTAAATTTCGCATTAACAATATGATAAACCTGCAATCCCTTTTGGATGTTCTTTTGTCATGCATAACTAGAATATCTTGCAGTAAAAAAAAAACAAATAGAATATCTTATTGAGGTCAAAGTTACAGTCCCTTTATGATTCTCTTTCTAGTGCATGTGTAAATAATTTTATCTTACATTAAAAAAATCCCTTTTCACTAAAAAGTTATTTGTTTTGAACATTTTCTATAATAAATATCTTATCAATTTTGTTAACGTCAATCTTAAAATTGATATTAAGGATAAAACAGTAAAAACATTTTATTGAGAAAGAAATAAAACAAATGACTCATTTTTTATTTAGTAAATATTTTTTCTTAATAAAAATTTTCTACTTTTATATTTTTAACATTAATTTTATGAAACATAATTGAGTTTTTAAAAGCCAAGTTAGCTAGCTAATTTCGTTCCTAGTAGTTATTTTTAACTCACTCTCTTGGTTTATTCCAAATATAGTGCATGTTTGGTAAGGTGTATGCAGCACACGAAAACAAATTCAAATTAATTCACATTCAAATAGAAAAGCTACTTTCTAAATTCACATAAATTTTTACGCATGTCAAATGTAACGGATGTATAAAGTTAAGATAAGAACATATATTGATTCTTTGTCCCCTCTAGTATTGAGACGTACAGGAAGAGAAAATTATATACACAACTAGTAAGATACTTATGCATTTGCACAGGTTGTGGATATCATTTTCACACATGTTTAAAATATATTTTTTTATAAAATTAAAAGTTTACATTTAGATAAACATAATTAACTGTTTAAGTTCTTTAAAAAAAGTAAAAAGAGTGAGAGTATTATTTGAATAGAGAAAATATATTTGGTGTTTAAAATATTTATAAAATTGTATGAGATGGCGTTCAAAATTTAAAAAGTATTCAACTTATGTTAAATTTAAATATTTTTGTAAATTTGAAATGTGAAATGATAAAATAATTTATTTATTTTATAATTATATTGTAAATAAAAAATTATTAATTTTATAATATTTATAGTTTATAAATAATAATTTAAAAAATTTAAAATGTAAAACTAATTAAATTTGATGCAAACTATTGAAATTAAATATTACTTAAAATAAATCATTATTTTAATTTCTAATAGACAAGTTATATTTCATTAGTACTTATATAGAATGAGTTGCTATAGGTGTTTAGTAATTAGTATTATCTTTGTCTTGTGAGAAGAAAATATACTAAGTTATAAACTATTAAAATTAGAAATAGTTTTATAAAAAAATAATATTATAAAAATAAAAAATTAAATTTATTTTTTAATTATTTTACAAAGTTAATATACTCATTGAAATGATCTTCGTATAATTTTTTTACTTCAAATATGTATTTAATATATAAAATACTTCAGTGATTTAAAATGTAGAATAATTCTAATTTTAAATAAGAATTTATTTAGGAAGGAAAAAGTAGGAAAATATATAAAAAAATATTTATTATAGGTGATCATTAAAATATATTATTATGAACTTATAAAGTTTTCAAATAGGCATGACAACATGATGAAGTGGGAATGAGTTTGGCTCTTTCCATCCCTATCTTTGCAAAAGGAGAAGGGGGGAAGCGGGTTCAAGTTTAAAATTTTAATACTTATTCCCATTTTTGTCGGATTTTATTGGGTTTAGGAAAATTGGTGGGTAACCGCCACAATATTTTTTATAATTTTAATTTATTTTTACATTTTTTAAATAAATTATATATTAAGTTATTAATTCTATTTTAATTCAAACAATATATAAAAATAATAAATGACAAAAAAATTAAAATAAAAAATAAGAATAAATTATATTTTTAGTTAAATATAAAATTTTAAATTTTTATTTAATTATTATTAGAATTTAAATTATTTAACTAATAAACTAATCAATTTGTATTTTTAAATATTATAAAAATAAAAGTATAACAATAAAATCTTTTATATATATATATATATTACATTGTGTCATATATATATATAATAAAAAAAATATTGTTAAAAAAAGTAATGAGGCAGGACAAGTATAGGACAGGTAGTTATGTAATCATCCTCGTCCTGTCTCTGTTTAAAAAAATTAGATAATACCCTTACTCGGTCAAAGCGATTATTCTCTATCAAAATTGAGACGGTTTGGGTGGGTACCCAAGGATTTAGAGTTCTTTGGCATTCCTATTTTCAAACTCCAGAGGTTTTAATATTAAATATTAAATTTGAATTAATAGTACTTTTACAAACAAATTATTGACTATATAATTGAAATGTTTATTTATTAAGAGAGAAAGATTAAAAAAACTGTTATACATAAAAAATACATATTTAAATTAATCACTAAAAGTATCATTTTAATTATGATAGTCTTTAAAAAATAAATTTATGTTCATTTTTTTAAGTATATTTCCTCACTTACATTAATCTTTATATTAAATTTTTTCAAAAAATATTTTAATTAACCAAATATTTATAAACGAATTTGGCCCTATGATATTATTCATATAGCGAAACAACATTCAAATATTTTTAAATATTTTTTATTATTCAAAATTAATAATAATTTTTTTTCTTTTTAAAAAATGTTAAATAGGTAAGCAATTTTTTTATTCAAATAATTTTTATAAACATTCAATTAACAAATGAATTAAATTTAGGCTTAAATATGTTTTTATTCCCTCAAATTCGGATCATTTTTTTGTCCTCCAAATTTAAAGTTGTTTTTTTTAATCCCTAGAATTCGCATAATATTTTTTTTAGTCCCTCTCCATATGTGTGTCAAATAAGGAATAAGGGATTCGTAATTTGTGACGGCTTTTGACTGCTAGAAATTGATTTTCTATTTTGAATTTTAAAGTATGATTTCTAGTGATTTTAAACCGTCAAAATCAAGTCAATAAAAAAATTAAAATAATTTTTAAAGCGGTTAATGGATTTTTAATTTTTTTATTGACTTGATTCTAGCGGTTAAAAAACAGCCAGAAATTGGACTTTAAAATATAAAATAGAAAATCAAAATCTAACAGTCAAAAGTCGCCACAAATTACGAATCTCTTATTCCCCTTTGGCTTATACTATGGAGAGGGGCTAAAAAAAGCATTATGTAGATTCCAGGGATTAAAAAAAACAACTTCAAATTTGGAGGACAAAAAAATAATGACCCAAATATGAGAGACTAAATATATTTAAGCCTTAAATTTATGATTTTATTAAAATTATTTATTAATTTTTTTATAATGTCTAATATTTTATTCATATATGTTTCGTACATACATTCAAATATGCAATAGAAAATAATAGGAAACTAATATATAATCATTTGTTAAAATAAATTAATATTATCAAGTGTAAAAGTTTTATTATGATTGTAAAAAAAATTAAAATACTAATAATTATTATGGAGTCATATTTAGAAAATAGTAAAAAGTCAAAAATTAAATAATCAATAGTAAAATTGAAATTAAAATCATATTATGAGTGTAATAATAATATAAAAAAAGATAAATATAATATAAATAATTCTAAAGTAAAGTTTAAAATTAATAGTGAGATAATAAAATTATAAAAGTGTTATTGAAATAAACATATTTATAAAAATAACAAAGTAAGAATAATATTAAATGATATAGATATTACAAAAATAAAAAAATATTATAAAAAATAATTGTGTAAATCACAACTAAGAAAAATATGTTGTTGAAATAGCAGAAAAATATACATATATTATTTAAAAATAAAAAATTCAATATATGATATATGATAAAAAAAAATTAAAAAATTAAATATTATAAAAAGAAAGAAGAATGGAACTTAAAAAAAGAAATGAAAAATGTCAAACTTAAAAGTTTGACATGTGGTCCAAAGGACCTTCTTTTCTAAGATAGTACATAGATGTAGGCTGTAAACAACTTTTTGCATTTTTTTTAAGTCAAGTGTTTGCAAAATGTTAAAACGTGGATAAAGACGTTTTTGTAGCTTTTGTATCAAGTCTTATTGCAAGTCTTCGGCCTTGTCGTTTTGGATAGGTTAAATATGTATGTTCCTTCCCATATTCCAACTTGTCAAATTTTTCTTTTCCCCTTCACGCATATAAAATTTCCCTAGTCGACAATAGGAAGGGAATTGTAAAATTATTTTGTTGAAACTTAGTTCAATAATAATAAAGAATATTAAAGTTAGCTCTTAATTAACAGCGATTTTACCTTCTCAATGTTCAAATCAAGACTTTTAAGGATAATTACGTATGTGTCACTAGAATCAAACACTTGTTAATATTAATTTAGGATCCGTTTAGAGTGATTTTTAGTCGTAAGTTTTAAAAATTTTAAAAATTATAACCATTTTTAGTTTTTAAAAATTAGTTTTTTTTTTTTTTTCTAATTTTTAGTTTCAAAATAAACTTACTTTGAAAATTTCTTATCCTCTTAAAATTAGTTTAAGAGTATATTTGTATGGTGACGGCAACAATAATGGTGGTGACAACAGTGCACAATGGTGATGATAACAGTAGCTCCAACGATACTAGCGGCAACGGGTTGTGCTCTTGGTGTGCTAGGTAGGCCGGGTTGTGGCGCCATTTTTCGTAATCATAGAGCTGAGATCTTGGGCTATTTTGCTCTCAATTTGGGAATTAAAAATGCTCTTTACGCAGAAATCATGGTTGCTATTAACGCTATTGAAATAGCTGTTAAAAAGGGCTGGTCTAATTTGTGGCTGGAATGCGACTCCATGTTGGTGGTTGAAGCTTTTAAAAAGCCGCACATTGTCCCTTGGAAGATTAGAAATAGATGGATCAACACTGTGCAGATTACTAAATCTATGAATTTTTTGGTTGGGCACATATATCGTGAGGGAAATACTTGTGCAGATAGGCTAGCTTCTCACGATATCTCTTTAGAAGTATTTTGTTGGTGGGACAATGTCCCCCCTTTCATCTCTCTTCATTTTGTAAATGATAGACAGTCTCTCCCTGCTTACAGGTTTAGATAGAATTGTTTGCTGCATGGGTTTGGTTTTTTGTCCCCCCATGATTTGTACTTGGCCCTTGCCTTCTTTTTATTTATTTATTGGTGTGCAACAAGCTGGCAGTTGTGTTGGTGGTGCCAACGTAGTTGGGATCACGTCCGCAACTGTTTAGTGACGTCTTGCCCCTTTTTCTAGGTAAAAAAATACTAGCGGCAGTGGCATAAGCAGTGGTGTTGACGACGGTGACAACATTGGTGATAGTTATGCTGACAACTGTAAAGGTGTTTTGAAGCTAAATATAAACCATTTCAACTACATTTTAGCCACACAAGTTTATATTTTGAAATTTGTATTTGAAAATAAAAAATCAGAAACTTGCCATCACCTCAAACTGACCCTTAGGTGTTTGAAACTTCATTTTATTTTATAAAATTATAGATAAATTAATGACATGATCTTAAAAATTAAATATCCATGACTTTGAAATCTGTAGATATAAAGAAAAATTGTTTGCCCAGAGCTCACTCATAGTTGCTTATTATCAAGAAAACAAGATGTACATATCTTAAGAAAAAAAGTGTAATTTTTTTATTCATAGGAATCGAAGATAAGTACCAGGAGATTTATAATAAGTCACACACTCTGCTCAATCAATGAGCTAGACCTCCTTAATTACAAGTGAGGGGGGCGTTTACTTGTACTTTTATTTCCTGTTTTCACTTCTTAGTTATAAAAATGTTACCTTATTTTCAATATGTTTTCTGTTTTCAAGAATTTGTACATGAACAGAGAAAACTAACAAAAGTTGTTTTCAATATTTTCTGTACAAATCTTTAAAAATAAGAAATAAATTAAAAATAAGATGGCATTTTTGTAATTAAAAAGATAAAAATAAAAAATAAAAACAGAAAATAAAAATGCAAGTGAACGCCCCTTAGTTTTCTAAATTAAAAGCATATGGTATGATCCTCCATTAGTGTTAAATCCACATTTGTCTTTCAATAATAATTAATATATTCTAAGGACAATATTGACATTTGCTCGAACATAAGATTTTTCTTAAGACGGATTTATCTCTATATATATATCCCACTTTCCAACCAATCCTCACATATTGTAGAGCAATCTAAAGTTTGAATATATACGCTTTAGCATTGTATACTTTTTGCTTTTAAGATGGCTTACTTTAAGAAGGTTGTCATAAGCATGGTTTTACTATTTGTGCTTCTCTTGTCAATGAATCTGGCAACAGCAAGGGTGCCCCTTTGGATATCAGAGCCTCTCAAAGCACGTAAGTGACCCAGCACCCTTACAACAAATTATTAAATCTTTGAAATAGAATTAATTAATGTTTCTAATGTAGCAAGAGTCAAGATTGAGTGCTTCAAGTTTCAATTGCTTTTTTTTTTTTTATTATTTATTCTAAAAATCTTTAATTTCATTAATTATTTGTATTCTTTTGTTTAAATAATATTTTATGTGGGTTACTGATTATTGAGTTTTAATATTGTTTGGGAACCATTAAGATGGACGCCTCCTTCTTAGTGAAGCTGCTCCACGAGGCCACAATTATGTAAATAATCCATGAGGAGTTGAATACCAAAACATAATCAAACCAGACTGAGGCAGAGCACTTGGGTTTCATGGAGAAAACGTGTTGTGTAGAAGCAGATATAACAACTGCATATATATTATTAAGTTTTATTAGTTTGTTTGGGAATGACGATTTCCTTTGAGTGTCATTAGTTATATTATTAAATTAAACTGCACTGCCTTATAGTATTTCATAAATTTTTCTTTCGGTTTCTATGTATCACAGCCGTTACCATACCATTTTCGTTTTATCTCTAATAATAAGGTGTGCTCATTAATCTTCAACTTCTTATAATTACACCCATGCAATGGAATATATCCAAATTTGTGTTGTTACTTGAAATGTTGTACGTGACTGCACTCGATCTTTTAAGTGTTGATGGCAGAAATTTGTTTTAAGAATCGAAGTGTTTTTGATTCACGAATAGATGAATTTTTACTAACAAATATATTTTATTCATGAGATTGTTTTTTGAAAAGCTAAAAGATTATTAATAAAGAGCATAAGACATGCCCATTAAGCAATGAAATTACAAAACGTTCCAGGGCATATCAGATCAACACATGAATATAGCATCTCCATGCTTATATACATGTTACACCCATGTGCCATACAATTACTACCAAGCTTGATTTGATATAATACCTCACAACCAGATTCATAAGCCTCGTGCCTCCTCCATACTTTATTGAAAAATGCGTTCTTACTAACAAAATAACACGTGGATAAGCACCTTCTAGCTAGTGACTATCCCGAGATTGAATGTGCATGCCTTAAAATTTCTCCAAAGCTTGAATGTCTGAACTAGTATTCTCTGTCACTCGGG
Organism: Pueraria montana var. lobata; assembly: GCA_026413185.1. Classification (NCBI taxonomy): domain Eukaryota; kingdom Viridiplantae; phylum Streptophyta; class Magnoliopsida; order Fabales; family Fabaceae; genus Pueraria; species Pueraria montana. Next base: position 56,971,651 of record CM048654.1, read on the forward strand.
ACATTGACATAGAGCACTTTGCTCCATTATCCGCATCTATACTTTACAACTACCTTCCATGTCCATACAATTAACCATACACCCACCTAGTGGTGGAACTACGTATGTTTCAAGGAGAGCACTTGCACTCCCTCACTTTTTAAAAACTACATATAAATATCTTAAATATGTATATTTTGTCCTTCCTAATTTTGTATAATGGAATCTCCTGGTTTAATTTTCTGCTCCTTTCATACTAATAATTATTAATTCTTATTTTTTTAAATAGATTGTCTCCCTAACTTAGGGTCCTAGATCCACCACTGCACCCACCACGTACATTGCATAATTCCTCAATAGACATAAGCAACTTACCATCCCATCAACACCTATTTCTTTGCCGCCTCTGAATATATGCATTACCAGTAGTTAAATACAACTCGCACCAGCCTACACTCCACACGAGTCCCACCACACAATGTATTTCTGTACCCCACACTTCCATACACCCCACACAATATCATACTTTTTGGCCTAATTAATACTATTGCTTTCCTATATCCCAATACAACATTTCCATATTTTGTCAGGCCATCTCACACATTCAACGTACGCTGACCACACACGCCACCAAGTTCATGAGTATTTGGGCTAAGAGTGATGCATTACTGATTCTTGAATTGAATCAATTGGTCACTAAAAGGGGTTGAATCGTGACAAAACAACTAATCAGGCTATTTTCTGCACAAAGCACGTTTACTTCTCAAGTTTTTTCTTGCTTGGAAATTAGAAGATTTTGCGGAGTACTACTTTTCCTTCTTAAGTACTTAGATAAGAGAATAATACAAAGTAAAATCTTCAAGTAAACTTGTATATTGCTGCTTCAGAAGCTACTCATAAAAATCTCAGATTTTGTTACTTAACATATTTTGGTTTTCACTTTTCTTTAGATGTTGTTTCTGAATGATAAAATTGTTTTATAAAAACCTTTTGATAAAATATCATAATAAAGTTTTAACAAACAAGGTTTTTCTAAAACAAAATTGCAGCAACAGAAATAATTGAGAAGTAGTAAAGAAGGAAATAACACACCAAGGATTTATACTGGTTTACTCTAACATAGGATATGTCTAGTACCTACACCTGTAGGCTTTCTCCACTAAGACTAAGCACTCAACTATGGTATTCTTTCTTTCCTGAAGCCTCCACGGGCTCTTAGACAACTAGTATTATAAACCTCTGCAGGCTCCACACCAGTATTCTTTCGAAAAAAAACTCTCCAGACTTCACCCAAGTATTCTTTTGAAAACTCTCTCCAAGCTTTACCCAAGTATTATTTTGAAAAGCCTCTCCATATTTCACCTAAGTATTCTTTCGAAAAGCCTCTTCAGACTTCCCTCCAATATTTTCTAGGTCTCTGTAGGGTCTACCCAAGTATTCTTTCAAAAAGCCTCTATAGGCTCCAAACCCAAAGTAGCAACTACTACTTGACTCATATAGCATATGTTGTGTTCACTCTAAACTTCAGAAGCAACAATCCCCTGACTACTCTTCTAAGTTCTTCCCTTTAATCTTAGGGGATGGACACTACACCTTATGGAGTACCTTCTACTGAGGCTCATCGTATGAAGGTGTTTACAGACACTCCTACGAATTTAGCTCTACTTGGCTCCACCTAGAGTGTTTTTGGCTAAAGAAGTTCCTTCTTGTAACACCCCAAAAATTACAACCCAGTAAGTAGAAAAGTGAGCGATTTAATTAGGAATTGATGAGAGTTAATTGTTCGTTTTAAATAAGAAAAATATATGTTTTGAGTAATTAAATATAGTTAGTGATTAATTGAGTAAATAAAAAAAAGATGGAAAATAAAACAATAAGAGTATTTCCTTATAATGGTCAAGTAGAAAAATTTATAAAATCAAAGATATAAATTTTTTTGTAGTTACTGCATCTGTGCAAATTGTCTGTAAGTTCTATGTAATTAAATTGTCTATGTTATTTTAGTTAACTAGTAAGTTGTAGTGTAGTACGTATTTAAATACTCAAAATTGTCTGTGATTGATTGTCTGAAATATCTGCTAGTAATTAATTGAGCTATGATTAATTACTAGTAGTAAATATTTAAAATATCTATTGCTAAGTATTAATTAATTTATTGGCTGCAAACTGGTTTTAATTATTTTAAATTCTAGTAACTTGCACATCAAGTTACTTCTTATAAAATTTATCTGTGAACAATTACTTTACAGAGAAAATTTTATTTGAGTAACTAGCATTTATTTTAACACACAAAGTTTTATAATATTTCTAGAATTAAAGTTTTTATCTTCTAAGATTTCAAGAGCATAACTTTATAATAACACAATGTAAAATTACACTGTGTAAACTAAACTCGGGTACTAAAACTCCCAAATTACCTAAACCTAACACCTAGCACATGCATGCAAGCTCCCTAAACAACACCTAATCTCTCCCTAACCACATCATCTCCACACGTCCCTCTCTCTCTCTTAGTCACTCACTTCATGCAAGCTAAATGTTTAACACCTAAACTCACCCTTAATCAACACCTCACCCTACCTAGACAACACAACATCCACGTCTCTCTCTCTTTCTCACTCCCTAATCTCCACTTAATTTCCTTCTCCCACACTCCACTCCTTCCCTTCTCACACAAGACACCACACAAACTTGGCAAGCAAGTAGAAGAAAAATATCTTTCCTTTCACCACAACACAACCCCACGGACACAACACACACACCCCCACAAAACCTCATTCTCTCACTCATTCACTCACAAAACCCAACAACTTAGCAACTAAGTTTCCATTAGAAACCTCTATTCTCTCTCCTCCCCTTCTCTTGGCCGAGAGCTCCTAGCTAGCATGGGAGGCCATTGTTGCTTTGTTTTGGAGCCTTGCATGTGACCATTGGAGGCTCCCTTCTCATCACCATCACATGGTCTTCCTTTCTCCTTCCTTTTCACCTTCATCTTCTCTTCCTCTCGACTGAACCAAAAATCAAAGGTAAGGGGGACTCTTTGTGAACTCACCTACCTTTATGTTGTAATGTGATTGAGGGTTGGGGATCTCAACCACAACATGTGTAACACTATGATTTTTCGTAATGTATTATAAGTGATTTAATTAAAATGTAAGAGAAATTAAATTCAAATTTTGTCATGTAATGAGTTAATTAATAAATGGAATGAATTGTTATGTGCTGTTGGATGTTTAGTGAGTTTCAATGATTTTTAGATCTTATATACTTACTTCTATGTGAATTTTTGTAAAGAAGATTTGCAGAAATATAGTTTGAAAATCATTGGATAGTGTAAAAAATACACCGAGAAAAGTGACAGATGTATGAAAAAGAAATTAAATTTAAATCATGTTATTTAATGAACTATATAAATAAAATAGATTGTTTTGTTTATGTGATTATTGTGTGTTTAGTAGTTTTCGTGATAATTTATGCTTTACGTGAGTTTTTGTTATAGAAAAAGGGGGTGTGAGGTTAGAAAAACATGGGTACGAATAGCAAAAGTCAAAACTTTATCTGCTTGTTCCTTCTTTCTTTCTGTCATTTCCTCGTTTCTTCTTCTTATCTGATCCTTCCTTCTCCCCTCAGCTGAACAACACATAGCCACACCTCCATTGAAACTTCATTTCAAGCTCTTGGATGCATCACCTAGAGGCCCCAAATCAATAAGTTTGTTTGGAGATTCTTCACCCTCTCCTCTTCCTCTTTCACATGAGTTGCCTAGTGTGGTAAGGGGATTCTCTTTTGTGGACTCAAGGTGGCTGTTAGTTGGGGGTTTCAGCACCCACATCATGTATGCCTCCATTGAACTGAAATATTGCTTTGGTTGTTTTGTTTTGGGCTGAAAATGGTGTTTTTGGGGGAAGGCATTCTCTTGGCTGGAACTGGGATCTTTGGGAAAGTTTATTCTAAATATCTTTTGCTTCAGATTTTTCGTGGGATGGCTCCTAATACAAAGGAGACCATGCCCAAATTTTGTTAGAAATTATAACTTAGCTTTTGCCAAAGTTTTGAACTCCAAATCGAAAGTGGCAGTGGCTGTTTGGTTCGTCCAACTCTGGACAACCCCCACAGTTTTGCGATTTTTGAGGTTGAGTCCCCTTAAGCAAAGTCTCAAGTTTGAGTCATGTGGATGAAAAAAATGTAATTGGGAAGGGAGACCCTACTAAAGGTGATCAACAAGGTTCCTAGTAGAGATTAGTCATCAGCAATACTGGTGGATACTCCACACTATTGTCATGGTGAAAAAAAAACACTTATTTTAAAAAAATGACATTGATTATTAATAACTGTTATGCAATAAAATGTATTTGACAATTTTAAAAATAAATATATTCATCATATTTTCTATTTTTAAACACATAGCTTTTTTTATGATTTAAAATTTAATTTTTTTTTACATATTTTCCACATTTATGACATTATTTTTTTTTTCAAATCAAAATAGTTACTTTTAAGTTCTTTCACATTGAAATTTTTACTTTTTTTCCCCTCAAATCTCAACTTTTTATTCTTTTAAATTAACGTGATATATATTTAAAACTAAAAAAAAAAAAACTTTATTAGTGGCACTTATTTTCTAGCAGGCAACATAAATTGCCAAAAAATAATGTGGTTTCTAGCATATACATTAACCACCACAATTTGATCTTCTTTTTTACATGTCTTTTTAATGACTTCAATATTTTAAACTTAGTCTTGCTTAAGAGACTCGTATTTGTGCATACACCGAAATTTTGTCTTGAAATCCCTCTCTCTATATTTATGAAAAGAAAAATCCAATAACTCTAAAAAATTTGGAAACCCTATTTTCTCTTCTCTCTCTATCATCTTCTTCTTCTCTCTCTCACCCTCCCTCAGGTCAGCCGCCACCATCGATTCCAACCACCATAGTAATCGTTTTCTAGATCTAAACCGATAGAATCCCTCCTCTCGTTAATCTCTATTTAAGCCCCATGAAAATTTGCCCCAATAAAAGCCTTGACTGAGCCCTAGCTATAATCTTCATAAACATTTAGGCCACCACAATAAGCATCTTACAAATCTACTTCGATTAAATCCTTCCTCGTGTTAACCGCAACAAAACCATATACTTTTATCTTATTTTGGAAGTTCCACTAAAGGCCTCACTGCATTTTTTCGGTAACTCCTCGATAAACTCTCCTCTATTTTCCATTTCTCTTGCAACCTCTTTCTTTGAGATCTATGTTTCATCTTATCCCTATTTGGTTATTTGTATACATTTCTCTTTGGTGATTGATAATTGTCATTAATGCATTAATTTCATGATTATATGATATATTCTTAGTTTGAAATGAATGTGTTTATGCTTTTGGAGGAAAAAAACTTTTCAAGATCTATGAATTTGGTAAGAAAAATGAAAAATCCACAAATAAATGTGCAAATAGACCTTAGGAATTGCTTCCCTAGAAGAATTGCACAAGGGTTTGGTCTCAAGTGGGAAAGATGTAAGTCGTGCCTCATATGCTTCAAGGTTTTACACTATAATCTTCATTTTTCATGTCTGCATTGGGTATATTTACCTATTCCTAATTTTAATTTTGCTTAGCTAGCAATTGGTAATTCAAATTGGCAAGTGATTTACAAACTAAAACAAAAAAGTAGGTTTTTTTTTCTTTCTCAACAAGTTTATCATTCGTAATAACAACCACTTTGGAGGAATCAACAAGTTTTTTGGGCCAAGTAGTAGTAATAACTACTCAATAGGAAATAACATTAGCACATCCTTTTGAGGATCTAAGAATAGCCAAGTTTCTCAAGTGAGAGATGAAGATTATTTTCCTCATGGGCAGATCCTGGATGTTCCAAAATTAAGAGCATTTAGTTTGGTAGAATTGAAGGCATCCACCAAAAAATTTAGAGCTGGCATTGTGTTAGGAGAGGGGGTTGGTAAAGTATACAAGGGTTTGATTGAGGATAGAGCACCAAAAAAAAAAAAAAAGAGGTGAGGGGTTGACTATTGCCATCAATAAATTGAATTATGGAAACAAGCAAGGAGTTGCAGAATGGCAAGTATTGGAATTAATAACTCTTCAAAATTAGGATCCCACCTTTTATTGGTATGTGGCTTCTATTTTTGATATTTATATTGATACGTCTTCTTTTTTTTTTTTTGTACAATCATAGGTGAAATTCTTAGGCAGACTTTCTCATCCCAATCCTATTAGGTTGTTGGGATATGAGCGAGAGGATAGTGAATTGATCTTGGTGCTTGACTTTATGCATCGTGGTAGCTTGGATAGCTACCTAGTTGGAAGCAAGAGTTGTAACTATTGATAGCATAAAATTGTTAAATCCTGGGACACCCTCTAAAAAAGCACACCTTTCCCAGCTATCATGTTTAACAAATTGGGGAAATTGATTATTCATTTTCACTAATCTATGCTCTATTATATCGAATCTCTTCAGCGCCAAGTTGATATATTTAATTTGTTTCTAAGTTGCATTTCTTTTTACCTTTTAAAAAGTAAGTTATAAGTAAGTTCATGTCTCAAAAGGTGCTATAGATCTAATTACCATCGCTATTGTCTGCAATCTCCTCAAAGGATAGGGTCAATATCACTTACATGTGAGCTTAAAGTAGTTTAAATCTTTCTTTTGTCTTTATTTTTAATTTACTTGGCATTATGGTAGTTAATTCCTCCCTTGCCTTCAAATACAACATATTTTAATCAATGAATGTACTTACCATTCTTTCCTTTCCTACCAAAATGTATAGGTGGTTTGTGGCATACACATGTTGTGATGTATGTGAAAGATTATTTATGAAAAGGAACTATTGGTCCTCTTTGTTCGAAGGTTTGCATCTCTTCCTAAGCTTCTTTTAGTGAATGGTCCTTAAAATTATAGCATTAAATTATAAAGATACTGGCATTCTTTGTTGGTCCTTTGTATGATGAAGTGTGTAATATGTTGAATACTTTTTGGGGAACTTGGTATATGTTAAAAATTTTGTATACTAGTGAGAAAGAGAGAAATTGTTTTCCATTCATATTTTCTCTTATTGAAGGAGTTGACCCTTTTACTAAACGACTAATCCTTCTGTTGTAAGAACCTAAGTTGTATTTATTCTTAAAAGTTTTGTAATTGTGACTTGGTTTTTTCATTAGTTGTGAAAGGAAAATATGACTTATCTAGTAAAAACTATATATAACTTAGGCAAATAGGAGAAAACACATCATCAATCAAACATTCGTGATACATCAAGTTGTTAATAATAATGCTTCAATGTATTTACAACCCATTCAATTCGTAAAATAAAACTTAGAACATAAATCCTATTAGGGTCTAAGGCCAACTCCTCTACCCATGGCTAATGTCACACCCACGAGCAAGAGTTCCTACTCCCCCTTACCTTGAATGACGAAGATGCAACAACGATCAAAGCAACACTCCTCCGAATCACGACTCCGACGATGCTCTATGCGAAGGTTTTCCCAAAGGTCCTATGGCGATGACACAATTTTTCCAAGGAAGCGAGAAAAAAGTCTTAGATTTTAGGTTTGGAATAAAAAGGAGACAACTTTTAGCCTGTTAGGTTATAAGCACAAGACCCACTAAAGGGAGGAAAGACCCCATGTCACAAAATAGAGCCAACCATGATAATTAATAAAATGTGCTCATTCTTAGCCCATTAAATTTATAAAACCCATTTTTAATACTCATACCCATATTTTTCAAATTATTTATTTAATTTATAAAAACATTTTCACACACAGACGCGCGCACACACAATTATTGGAGAGTTATATATTGTCTCTGTAAAAACTATAGATAGCATTTAATATGTGAGTTGTGACTCGCTAAGAGTCCTTTCTTACTTGCAAGCACTTTCCACAATCAAGTGCAAGGTCCACGAGTACCATTGATGTTAATTAATAGTAACAATTGTAATTTGGATTTCAAGATATAGTTTTACTTTTTCCTCTTTTTGAGTGACTTGACACTAGCTTTTGACTAGACCTCAATTGTGGGATGAACCACTATTGCTTATGGTTAATAGATATGCCTTTGCTTCCGCAACTATTGCTCCCTTCACTTTTGTTCTCTAGAGGTACCTATTCCTTTGTTTCTTTATATTCCATTCTTATATGGTTGTGATTAATCAGTATCTTGAAATCCAAATTACAATTGTTATTAATAGTTAACATCAATGGCACTCGTGACCCTCGCGCTTGAGATTGTGGAAAGTGCTTGTGAGTAAGAAAGGACTCTTAGTGAGTGACAACTCACATATTGAATGCTATTTATAGTTTTTACAAAGACAATATATAACACTCTAATAATTGTGTGTGTGTGTGTACGCACGTGTGAGCATGTGCGTGTGCATGTGAAAATGTTTTTATAAATTAAATAAATAATAATTTAGAAAATATGGGTATGAGTATTAAAATTAGGTTTTATAAATTTAATGGGCTAAGAACGAGTATGTTTATTAATAATCATGGTTGGCCTTTTCTTGTGACATGGAGCCTTTCTTCCCTTTACTGGGCCTTGTGCTCATAACCCAATAGGTTAAACGTTGTATGCTTTTTATTCCAAATCTAAAACCTAAGACTCTTTCTCACTTCCTTCAAAAAATTGTTCTGACACCATAGGACCTTTGGGAGAACTTTCGCACAAAGCATCGTTAGAGTCGTGATTCGGAGAAGTGTTGCTTCGATCGTTGTTGCATCTTTGTCATTTAAGGTAAGGGGGACTGGGAACTCTTGCTCGTAGGTGTGACATTAATTAGCCATGGGTAAATGAGTTGGCCCTAGACCCTAATAGAATTTATGTTTTGAGTTTTATTTTACGAATTGGATGAGTTTTGAACACGCTGAAACATTATTATTAATGGTTTGATGTATCATGGATGTTTGATTGATGATGTGTTTTCCCCCTTTCTGCCTAAATTAGGGATTTGATGGGTTTTGGAGAAATTATGTATGATTAAATAGTTTATAGAATAGATTATAGGGATTTTAGGGACAATTGTATGATTGACGAATTGATTTGGAATTATATATTCTTGCCTTGAAAAGGATTAGAAGCATGTTAAGAACTGATCTTAGACCCTTAGGAGTGATATTAAATATTTGGGGGATTAGAAGGCATTGAAAAACAAAGTCTGACACACACGCATGGATATGCTAGGCACTACCCCCTTCAAAAATGAAGTATGATGTGGTGTATAGGCATGTCAAGTCTGGCACGAGCATGCCATGTAACGCCCAACTACTTTCTAGATTGATGATTGTCCCCATAAACCAACACAAGAATTTTCAGCGTGCTTTGCCCTCACTCACAAGACTTCCTAGGAAAATTCCCATGAGGTCAAGCATTCCAAAATTGCTCCAAGTCAAGCACGCTTAACTGTGGAGTTCTTAAGTGATGGGCTACCAAAAAGTAAATGCATATTGCTAGTATAGGTAGTACTTATCAATTCCTTTAAGTCATCTTCAGTTGTACAGTCCTTTACCTACACAGTCTTTAGATCCCTTTCATTCTGGTGTATATTCGATTCATTCATGTATCCCTCCCGCTGGAAGACTGCTAGGAGTCATTCCTTGTTTGTGCCTCATATCTTTTACACTAGTAATCATTCCTCACCCTCGTTAGCACCCGGGATGTTATATGCCCTCCAGCTTTTGCTTGATTTGTCCTCAAACTGCACTATACTGGGAGAAAGGCCTTGCCTTGACACCACTTGTAATGCTCGACTACTTTTTGGATTGATGATTGTCGCCGCAAACTAACATAAGACTTTTCAATGTGCTTTGGCCACTCACACGCTTCCTAAGAAATTTTCCAAGAGGCCACCCATCTCGAAATTGCTCCAAGTGAAGCACGCTTAATTATAAGATTCTTAAGTGATAGACTACTGAAAAGTAAATGCATCTTGTTAGTATAAGTAGTACTTATCAATTCCTTTAATCTGTCCTCAATTGTATAATCCTATACCTGTATAACCTATGGATCCCTTTCATTCTGGTGTATATTCGATTCATTCATGCATCCCTCTTGTTGGAAGCCTACCAAGAGCTGCTCCTTGTCCATGCCTTATCTCTTTTTCACCAGTGATCAATCCCCCCTCGTCAGCGCTCGGGATGTTACATGCTAGGCAATGCCCCCTTCGAAAACAAAGTCTAACACAGGGCACGAATGTGCCTAGTCTCACATGGGTGTGCTAGGCTTTACCCTATGGTGCACGGGCATGCCCAATTTTTATGTTTTTTTTTTTGCTTCAAGGAAGTTCCAAATGACTAGCCTAGTCCTCATTCAATCTTAGGTAGCATGTGTAACTTTTGGTTGAGCTTCTTATTCATGACTTTTCGTATCTTTCGACCCTTCTCTTGTTAGAGGACTTTCAATGACTTGTAAGCATTCTTCAAAGTTGTGCATGTGTATTGATGTGTTGTATTGTTGAACTATGTTTATGTGCCAATGATGATTATGATCAAATGTATAAAAGCCTAATACTTGGTGCAATTGTGTGCTTATGAAATGTATATTGCATGAGTCTTGTAATAAGAGATTAAGATTGGGATATAGCTGGATATCATTGAGATAGGTGACCTAGCCTACGAGATGGCAAGAATGGGCTTGGGTGGTAGTTCAATAGTGAGTGACCTAGCCTATAAGGGGTGAGAATGGGCTCACTTGTGTGTAACGAGAAGTCTAGTGGACTAGTGTTTGTTTGAGATATGACATGCATCATTGTATAGAGCTTGGAGTTGGTGTGACACGAGCTGGATTATGGAAGTCATGACAGTTTTTAGCCTGGACCTTGAGGGTTTTAAAGACTTGGTGTGGAAACCCCAATGGCCTATGCTGATCCCATAGGATTGAGGCGTACTTCAAAAGTTAGGTAACCTTAACTAGTCACTGAATGGATATTATTCTAGTGTGGTGTAATATATACCGAAGGCATCAATGTCATTGATATATACTTCTTATGGGTAGACATATGTGCTCCTAGATTATTTCAAGAGTTAGAGTTGGTACCACATGACATATGGAGTAAAGTTAGGATGACATTGCATTACATGTGAATATGATGGTTGTACTAATATAGTCGAGGACCTCTCAACTAAGTAATAGATTATAAAGAATCCACGAACCTTGATAAGACCAAATACATGTCAGCCACTCGAGTATGTCTCGACCTTAATCTAATTTGTGAAGATTAAGGGGATTAGGTTATCTTAATAATCATCTTAGCACCATCAGGTAATCTTGGATTATATTCCCTTAATCAAAAGGTATAGCCAAAGGATTTTGAGGCCCTTAAATATGTACATACAAAGGGTTAGATTCTTGAGGTAACACACACTGTTCATTCTCATTTATTACTTCTTTTACTATATAAGGTATCCTATTGACTTGAGCGTCAGAGTGTGTAACGACCCAACTTCGTTACAGATTTGTTATACTAAACATTCAACTAATTACTATTATCATGTGAAGTACGTATAATTTTTCACATTTCAATACATGTATATGTACCTACTTTTCTATATAAAATATCCATCATCACATCATAAAAGTGTAATATACAAAATTACAATTTGCATATACGCAGGCACATATAATGTCAAACAAAAGATCACCTTACAGATAATATTCTCCACAATCCAAATATAGATACATTACTCCTAAGCTGGTCCCCATAATATATATACATGTAAACTAGAACAAAAGTCTGTAGAACTGGGGGATTGCCCAATCTTAGGATCGTCCAATCCCAAGAACAGAAGGGTCGTCCAATCTTCAATCGTGGCTAGCATGAGAGCCTGTACCATCACTGCTACCTGCTCCCATGTCAACCACGCGATCATTGCAATAATACAATACCAACACAAATTGCAAGGGTAAGCTTCTTTTAAAGAAAAAGATAGAATATACACAAAATACAATCAACATCATTCACACTAAACATTCAGTTCATGGCATATGTCATTCCAGACATCAATATCATTATGAACTATTATGTTGACTCGACTCCATGGAGATTTCAACAACTTTTGGGTGGTCCCCATAGGCCCCATCCCTTACCATAGTCTCCACTTAGACCATTTAGGGAGTCCCTTGAGCTACCATGTGAAGGAAGTGTGGATTTAATCGAATATAGACAAGTGTGGGTATTGGCTTACCTCTGTCAAGTTTGCAAAACCTTTCATCTATAGGAATTTGCCCACTTGTCTATTCTATATGCCCACCATTGGCCACCACGAAACCCTCCAGTACTAGGTTGAGAGCCTAACTAGCACCCTCAACTTACGTGCCTACCCACATGCAATATCATGCACAAACAAACAAATCTGATTGCCACACATTCCCTCTATGTTATAAATTCACCATTTTTCTCAAACTACGCTTATGAACCCCTCTGGCAGTTCAATAAGCACAAATAAGGCATTCTCACACCTCAAGTCATTACTCCTAACTCAACATCAACTTTAACCAAAAAAGTGAATTTCCTAACGTAGTTTTAGAATCAAAGTAGTGGCATATCCAACATCATCATTCATAACAGGACTAGGTTCTGGTCTTTTGCAAATCACACCCTCAGCATTTTACAACCATCGTGACTGGATGTCAGACTTTACTCAACCTAAGGTACCGCTGGATGCGGTCATTAGACACTGGGTCATTAGATGTTGATCACTTGACACTGAGTCATTGGATGTTGGTCTTATACAATGAGGTCATTGGACGCTGGTCTTATACAATGAGGTCATTGGACGCTGGTTTTACTTGTAGTATGGGTAACTGGATGATGGTTTTCTTTGAACGAGGGGTCTTCTGTAGAGCCTAGAACCTTTCAAAACCCATTACGAACACATGTTTCAAAGATTTTGAAACCATTTTCCACTACATAAGATATCATTCCACAGCACAACATGTTATCACAACAAACTCAGCTCAAATAATTAAAAACATCAAGAAAGCAAAATTATCACATCACAAAACAAGTCTTTAAAACAATCCAAACAGAAACAGAATTCAAATATACTACTACCAAATCATTTCAAACCAATATGAAGCTTCCCTTACCGAAATCTCTTGACTCAAACTGTGAAGAAAAGTTGGAAAGGAGAACTTTGAGGTTCTTGAGTGATCTATCCTCAAGTTTTGTTACAGAATCTACTAGGAGACACCTAAATCAACATCAATATAAACTTAAAATCAAGATTTCTCTCATCTCTTAAAATCTGACCAAGACCTATTTCTCATGTTCTTGGAAAGAGATGAGAAACTTACTTAGAAATCAAGAATAATGAAGAACTGGACTTACCAACTTAAAATCAACTAAGAAATCTCTAGGAAAGAAGTAATCAAACTTCAAGATGTGGCAGGAATCCAACTCTCATTCACGGCAAGAAAGACTTAAGGAAGAAGAAAGATAAGAATGAAGGATAAGAACATAGGAAATGGAAGATATAGGAAGCTTGGCACATTTATCAATGAGATTTGCATGAAATTTTGCTACTTGTCTCCACCCTTCCTCTAAGGACACCCCCTTCTCTTATTATTTTCTTCTACCATTTACGAAACTCGCGTAAAAATCTCGAAAATCTACCAACACATACTCTAATTCCAACAACTCTTGAAGACCTACAAATAATACCACAACACATAACACAACGTAGAACTTAAGTTAATCATTATATTAATTCAACATGATTTAAATTTAATTTCCTCTTGCATTATTAGTCAAACACTTACTCATACAGTTAGGAAAACCCACAACATTACAGAGTGCCTTTGTAGGTACTTCCCCTCATCGGCCTTATCACGAAGATTGAAGGAATAATGTGACAAAGGTTGGACGAGAAGCTATCGGTATGACGAAGAGAAAAAAAGTACCTAAACACCCTACGCAAGTACATTTTGGTGCTCACCGTGGGGCTCGAACTCACAACCACTAGGTTAAGAGCCTTGTGATCTACCACATCGTTGAAGGGAGTAACATTAAGTTGGTTCACAAGGCTACCCCCAATTATTATTTTTACACATGTAATTAACCATGTACAATAAAATTCCAAAAAAGTCACTAAGCTAAGTCACCGAGATTCTGCATTAGAAGCCTATGATAGAATTCCAAAAAGTGATGTTTAGATATTTCTTAGAGTTAGCTATGATAGTTTGGATGCTAATGAGAAGGAAATATTTCTTGACATTGCTTGCTTCTTCAGAGGATGAACTCTGTGATATGTTACGAATATGCTTGAGGGAAGAGGTTTTCATCCAAAATTTGGTATGAGAGTGTTGATAAAAATCTCTCATTAAAATGGATAGATATGATGGTAAATTTGTGCATAATGGTTAAATTGTGATAATGCATGACTTGATTCAATAAATGGGAAAAGAAATAGTTAGAGAACAATCAAAGTGGCCTCAGAAATGGAGTAGGTCGTGGTTTTATAAGGACATTGTTTGCGTTTTGGAGAAGAATACGGTACGTAAGAATCATTTACCTGTGCCTTTCCATCTCTTTCATTACATCATTAGTTGAATTTGTAGTGTATATAATGATTCTTAAGCCTTATTAATAAGAACCAAATCAGAAATATTATAATTTGTAACTTCTAAGTTTTGTGGTTCCTTGCTTTTGGCTTTAAAGTAAAATGATGAAATTGAAGCCATGATGTTGGACATGCCAGAAGATTAAGAAGTGCAATGGAATCCAAAGGTGTTTGGAAAAATGAAAAACCTACAGATGATTCTTATAAAAAAGAATCCTAGCTTTTTAAGAATCCCTAAAGATCTCCCAAATTGATTAAGAGTGCTGGAATGGTGGAGACATCCGGTAGCTTCATTACCATCTAATTTTCATTATAAGAATTTTGTCATACTCGACTTGTCATACAGTTGCTTTAAATGTGAAAAACCTCTTCAGGTATGTGCAATTAATTATAAGTGATAGAACATTTATTTACTTTTTGGTTATTAAACACACTACAATTGACTCTTAAAATTATTAATGTATAGTCATTATTTTGCAGAATTCAAAGGTTTTGAGACACTTGATTCTCATAAGTTGTAAGAAAATAAGACGTATACCTGACATGTCTATTTTCCAGAATTTGACAGAATTGTGTGTTTGTGAATGCACAAATTTGATTAAGATTCATGATTTTGTTGGGTATTTACATAATCTTCAAAGGTTTTGTGCTGAAGGATGTACCAAGCTCAAGATTGGTCCATATATGTGACATAAAGTTGACATCTCTAGAGCATTTTTGTCTTTTGGACTACAGCAGTCTTGTTATGTTTCCAGAAATATTGGCACAAAGCACATTTGATATACAACAACTTTAGTCAACCCCAAAATCCCATTAGGCTTGGAAATTACGAAACAACCTCTGAATTATGTGTGTAGCAGTTCAGATTCGCAGGAACAGGCATGCACTATTGATTGCTCGAATGAGCAAGGTAAAATGTCTTTAATCCTTCTTCTCTATCATTTTTGCTCAGTTTAGTTTTGCTTCTATCAATATTATATGCTTTGGTCTAGGTGAAGCATTTCTAGATCAACAAGCAATGGTTCCAAGTTTTGCTGAGATGGAAAATGTTAAGGTCCAAGAAGAAGCACGAACATTGATATCAGAAGTTGCAATGGACTATGGAGTTCACTCATCAGAGTATAGACTACACTACAATACATTGGAGCAAATATGAAAATTGAGTCTGCAACATCCGAGTGGTATAGAGTTGATGAAGTAGAAGCATGTTTGGAAACTAAGAGGAACCAGTTCAGCAAAGCGTTGGCAAAGTCAACCAAGATGAAGAAGATTGCTGCAGAGTGAGAAGGAGAGCAATTCAAGTAGAATTTCTTTGCACCTTGTCTATGATACATGAAAGTAAAATTATTTTCAATTGAAATTGTTGTTGCATTAGGTCTCATTTTCAGTATTTATTATGTTACTATAAGTCACTTGTGAATATACACACATAACTATGGAGTAATTGGGATTTTAGAGACTTGATTTACGTTATTATGATCTCATTTTCCAATTTAAACAACTATCCTTTTGGACTGGTTCAACATTGATCTAGCCACCTTTCTCAGTTCTCACTTATGCAATTCATGTTTCACACTAGACTCCCTACCCATCACTTTGTTAATTACTTAATTTTATTTAAATAATAACCTTCCATCAGTAAGCTTTCATTACTCTCATTCAGTACACGTGATTACTCAACTCTCTTTGCTCTTCTTTTAGTCATGGTGTTTCCTCTGTCTTCTATGTTTCACCTACCCAATACATGATGAAAAATTAATAATGAATCATGCACAATCATGGCATGTTCATAATAAATAATAACAATTGTAAAAGGATTAGAAAATGTGTACCTGAAGCTGAGATGAAATTCATCTTTATTACCTCAATTGAAATCACGAACATCGAATGAGGGAGATACTACTCTCTATCTAGCGGTTAGGGTTTCCTACACAATGTTGTATCATGATAAAATTGTTTAATGAGGCAATAGTTTTATAACCACCAGACGAGAGCAAAGACCCCTTATTTGGGCATCGAGTGAGGGCCTAACCCATCATAGGCACCCTCAAATATAATAAGCCCAAGTAACTAATATCCATCAATTAATATACCATATATTTTATTTGCATAAATTGATATTAAAAATCCAAAATTTAATCCAATAATTAAACAATGTTATTCCACAAAATTCCAACAATCTCACACTTGGATAACATTAGTTTAAGTATAGGAGACAAAAGATTATTAAAACGAAATATCAATTATGTCCAAAGAAATAATGAGCTATTAACATTGCAAAAAATTATATCCGTAGGGACAAACATCATACATGTCAACAACTCACATTTCGCTCAAGTATCTTCCCAAGGTATTTAATACCAAAAACAATATTGGGACAAACACAAACTTAAGCCTAAAGTTATAAAAAGCATAAGCATATTAGACACATTATATATCTCAATTATTTCTCTATCATTATGAGGACATTAAAACTTAGATGATTTCTCTCCTTTCTAAAGAAGCACGCCAAGCATGGAGCCAAAATACAAATTAAATCGTTTGATTCTTCTTTGATACTATTGATACTATCCAAGAGTGTCACATGACCTATCACAAAAGGGATGCCTAAAATATCTTAAAGCATCACTTAGGTCCTTCATCAAAGTGACTACTCAAAATATAGTTAGTCTTAGTCAAAATCAATCAACCGATATCATTAACATATAGGACGAATACTGGAGATACTTTTTTTTTTAATTTGAGGGTTGTTATTGATGTTACTTGATAAAGAAATGTAATTGCAATTTTTGTAGTTTTGCCTTGTACCTTTTTGTTATCGGTTGATAAAGAAATTATTTACTTTTGTTATTGTTAATTCAAGTTATTATCTTTGAATTATTTTACTTATTTATGATATGATTTTGCATCTTTTTGAGATTGAGTTATTATCAAGTTCTTGATTTTTTTGGTTAATTTATATTATTTAATTGTTGATCAAAATAATATAAGTGAGTTAGGTAGTCCATAGAGTGGGCTAAGAAGTCTATATAGTGGGTTGGCTTACCCTATGGGCCAAGCTAATTAATTTAAAAGGTAGGTCAAATTGTTAAAATTTAAGGTCCTTGGGCTAATCCTAATCCACAAGGCCATGCAGGCTTTTTAACCATAATGTGGGCCTTTTGGCCCTGCAAGTTTTTTTTTTTTTTTGCCTAGCCCACACAAGCCAAGGCTGAGCCATTTTGACGGCTCTACTTCCCTCTTGGTATTATTTCTATGTTCATAATTCTTTATCCAATTGATTGCAGATGACGTGTCACTACTAGAAAAATCAAAATTAGTGACGAAGTTTTGTGACAAAATATAATACCTCGCTATTAGTGATGACCTTTGTGACGAATTTATAAAATTTGTGACAGACATAAATTTAAGTCAATTTGTGACGGATTGAGTGATGAATATTTTCCCTATCTAAAAAATCCGTCACAGATAGCGTCACTGAATTTATAAATGTATGTTAGTGATGGATAATGTGACAGAATTATTCCCTATCTAATTACTCCGTCACAAAGCTCGTCACAAAATAAATATGAAATATTTAGCGAGACTGTTTGTGAAGGATTTTTATCCCTCACAGATTATCCATCACAAAGTCCGTCACAGAATTTTCAAATTATTTTGTGGGATAAATCCCCCCTCTAAATCTTTTGGTCACACATTTTATGACAATCAATTTGAAAATATATTTTATTTAGCTTTATGACTAATTATATATATATTTGAAAATTTTTGTATCTTAAAATTATATAGAAACCATTAATTATTATAATCGTTGACCTTTTTTTACCAAGATATATAATAATATTAGTTAAGATAATATTATAGTTAATTTGTAATATTTTAATTTAATATTTACCACAAAAAGCACATAGAACTATATAACATAAAAATAATAAATGGAAAATAGGAAGCATTTAAAATATAATTAATTGAAGAAATGGTTTATTATTGGTGTTGAAAAAAATTCCAAAAATTAATGGTAAAAATAAGACTTAAATAAAAAAAATCATTTTTTTGTCATTTTCATCATTTCGTGCAATTAGATTTTCAAGTCAACTGATTCTTCTATAAACATAAGTATGAATTAATTAATTTGGAGTTTTAAATTTTGATAATTAAGTAACTAGTAATTTTCTAATAACTATAAGCTCAAATTGAACTAGTAGCTTCAAGTAGTGATTCAATAACTCTTCCTATATAAGTTTAGGCGATGATTCATTCTTCACATGGTTTGATGTCTACATGTGTCTAGAGCCATCAATTAACCAGCCTGCCCTGGCCAAAAATTTCTCATAGGTCGTGTTTTTCTTGTCCTTGCCTGACCCATTGGGCCAGGCCAAATTGGCCTATTTATTTATTTTTCTTAAAATTATACTTATTTTAAAAGAAAAAATAAAACAAATTTTGGGCCAAATAGGCTTGATAGTGTTTAGGCGCTTGATAGTATTTAGGCCAAGAATTTACCGCCAAGAATTTACCAGCCCATTTGGCCCATTAGGTCGGACCAAAATGGATTGATTCTTTTTAGGCCAACCTCTTTACAGCTCGCCTTGACCTGACCTAAACTAATAGACCATTGGGGTGGGCCGTCGAGTTGGGTCAATTTTGACAACTCTACATATTTTAACAAATTTAAAATAGTGTATAAATTATTAAAATTTTGAAAATAACAAATTTAAACAAATTACAAATATAAAAATATTTTTACCCTTATATCACATGGGTACTAAATCTAGTTTAATATTATGTGTATATTTTATGTTATATTCTAAATTATAATGACAAAATAATTAATAAATTAAAAATCTCTTTAATTTTTTTAAGTATTTTTATTTCAATTTTGAAATACATAATCTTTACATATTTTTTAAATTTATAAAAAATATTAAAAATGAATATTACCTTTAGCTGAAATTGAACCCATTAGCTAAATAAAATGAAGATTACCTAATATACTCTGAAAAATATACTTTTATAAATAAGTAATCTTCACCAATTATTAATTAACACTGAATAAGTATTTTATTATAAATAAGTATTTTAATTCAGTATAATTCAGTATAATTTAATAAGCAATCTTCACATATTAATTAACATTGAATAAGTATTTTAATTATAAATTATAAATTATTAAAAATAAACTAATTATACTTATTCAGCTAAACTTATTATATTTAAATTATAAATTATAATAACACTAATATACTTTTATAAATAAGTTTAAATAATTAAATAATAAAATTACATTACCTACTACACACTTACTCTTTTTACAATTTCACTATTTACTCTTCACGTTTAACTTTCATAGATTCACTTTCACCCACCTTCACAAAACCTAGAGTCATACAGCACAACTAGGGTGCGTCACCGCCCGCCACCATCCGCCACCGCCACTGTGAGTTCATGTTTCACCTTAATCGTTATTTATTTATCTTTTTACCACAATGGTGGAGAGGAGGAAGAAAAACATGAACTAGCCTCCGTAAGGGTGAAAAAAAGAGGCGAGATTCTTGTCGGAGAGTTGGTATCTGATAATGGTGAGAAGCAGGGTGGGGTTTGAGTCATGGAAGGCCGCCGTGAAGCCCTTTGACCTCATACACGAGGGTTTGAGTGCTGCGGTGCAAAAACGAAGGGACAAGTTGTAACGACCCAACTTCATTACAGATTTGTTATACTAAACATTCAACTAATTAATATTATCATATGAAGTATGTATAAAATTTTCACATTTCAATATATGTATATGTACCTACTTTTCTATATAAAATATCCATCATCACATCATAAAAGTGTAATATACAAAATTACAATTTGCATATACGCAGGTACATATAATGTCAAACAAAAGATCACCTTACAGAGGACATTCTCCACAATCCAAATATAGATACATTACTCCTAAGCTGGTCCCCATAATATATATACATGTAAACTAGAACAAAAGGCCGTAGAACAGGGGGATCGTCCAATCTTAGGATCGTCCAATCCCAAGAAAAGAAGGGTCGTCCAATCTTCAATCGTGGCTAGCATGAGAGCCTGTACCATCACTGCTACCTGCTCCCGTGTCAACCACGCGATCATTGCAGTAATACAATACAAACACAAATTGCAAGGGTAAGCTTCTTTTAAAGAAAAAGATAGAATATACACAAAATACAATCAACATCATTCACACTAAACATTCAGTTCATGGCATATGTCATTCCATACATCAATATCATTATGAACTATTATGCTGACTCGACTCCATGGAGATTTCAACAACTTTTGGGCGGTCCCCATAGGCCCTATCCCCTACCATAGCCTCTACTTAGACCATTCAAGGAGTCCTTTGAGCTATCATGTGGAGGAAGTGTGGATTTAATCGAATATAGACAAGTGTGGGTATTGGCTTACCTCTGTCAGGTTTGCAAAACCTTCCATCTATAGGAATTCGCCCACTTGTCTATTCTGTATGCCCACCATTGGCCACCACAAAATCCTCCAGCACTAGGTTGAGAGCCTAACTAGCACCCTCAACTTACGTGCCTACCCACATGCAATATCATGCACAAACAAACAAATCTGATTGCCACACATTCCCTCTATGTTATAAATTCACCATTTTTCTCAAACTACACTTATGAACCCCTCTGGCAATTCAATAAGCACAAATAAGGCATTGTCACACCTCGAGCATTAATCATAACTCAACATCAACTTTAACCAAAAATGTGAATTTTCTAACATAGTTCTAGAATCAAAGTAGTGGCATATCCAACATCATCATTCATAATAGGACTAGGTTCTGGTCTTCTGCAAATCACACCCTCAGTATTTTACAACCATCGTGACTGGACGTCAGACTTTACTCAACCTAAGGTACCGCTGGACGTGGTCATTAGACACTGGGTCATTAGAAGTTGGTCACTTGACACTGAGTCATTGGATGTTGGTCTTATACAATGAGGTCATTGGACGCTGGTCTTATACAATGAGGTCATTGAATGCTGGTTTTATACAATGAGGTCATTGGACGCTGGTTTTACTTGTAGTATGGGTTACTGGACGATGGTTTTCTTTGAACGAGAGGTCTTTTGTAGAGCCCAGAACCTTTCAAAACCTATTACGAACACATGTTTCAAAGATTTTGAAACCATTTTCCAATACATACGATATCATTCCACAACACAACAACATGTTATCAAAACAAACTCAGCTCAAATCATTAAAAACATCAAGAAAGCAAAATTATCACATCACAAAATAAGTCTTTAAAACAATCCAAACAGAAACAGAATTCAAATATACTACTACCAAATCATTTCAAACCAATATGAAGCTTTCCTTACCTAAAGCTCTTGACTCAAACTGTGAAGAAAAGTTGGAAAGGAGAACTTTGAGGTTCTTGAGTGATCTATCCTCAAGTTTTGTTATAGAATCTACTAGGAGACACCTAAATCAACATCAACATAAACTTAAAATCAAGATTTCTCTCATCTCTTAAAATCTGACCAAGACCTATTTCTCATGTTCTTGGAAAGAGATGAGAAACTTACTTAGAAATCAAGAATAATGAAGAACTGGACTTACCAACTTAAAATCAACTAAGAAATCTCTAGGAAAGAAGTAATCAAACTTCAAGATGTGGCAGGAATCCAACTCTCACTCACGACAAGGAAGACTTAAGGAAGAAGAAAGATAAGAATGAAGGATAAGAACGTAGGAAATGGAAGATATAGGAAGCTTGGCACATTTATCAATGAGATTTGCATGAAATTTTGCTATTTGTCTCCACTATTCCTCTTAGGACATCCCTTTCTCTTATTATTTTCTTCTACCACTTACGAAACTCACGTAAAAATCTCGAAAATCTACCAACACATACTCTAATTCCAACAACTCTTGAAAACCTACAAATAATACCACAGCACATAACACAACGTAGAACTTATGTTAATTATTATATTAATTCAACATGATTTAAATTTAATTTCCTCTTGCATTATTAGTCAAACACTTACTCATACAATTAGGAAAACCCACAACGTTACACAAGTGTGTGCCTTTTTTTCTTCTGTGTGCGAATTAGGAACCCCTTTTTGAAACTGAAGCACTGATTTTGTTCTCTTTGTTGCTATTTGTGCTTCATTCTTTTTTATTTCTTTGTTAGGTTTTGAAATTTGATTTTGGGTTTTTGGCAGGTGTCGTTGGTGTGTGCCTGTCCCGTGCAGCAATTGGAGATATAAGGGATGTGTATGTTTATGAAATTGGGAGAAGTGGTGGTGTGTTGGGCGAGCTACATGCTGGAGTTATAAGGAAAAGTTCAATTTGGGAGGTGGCAGTGTTAGTGTGCTTCAAGTTGGGGAGTCATAAGGCAATTGAATTTATATGCTTTTTTTTTTTTGTATAATGACTTTATATGTTTTTAAAAGAAAAGGATGGAAGGTTGGATGATGGGTATTGGGTGGCGGTAGTTTTATTTGTATAATATAATATATGTATGTATTATAAAGTTTGATCCTATGGTTGAAATTGAATGTATGGATCATGAGTTGCTGCAATTAAAAGGAACAGGATTATGCAAAGAAAAGAGATATGATTTTGATTCTAATCCTCTTTTGGCTGACGTATTGTTATGGCAATATTTTAATATTGTATCAATTGCATGGTGCAACATAGGTTCGGGGTGAAATTTGGAGTGCTAGATTCTTTGATTTACATTAGCATGTTTGGTTAGGATATAGTTGTAAATTGAAGCAGTTGTATTTCTGTTGGCTTTTGCTTTTGTAGCTGCTATCTTAGGAGATGCAATTTTGTAATCTGCTACTTTTCTTTGTTCAAGCACTTCTTGTGCTTAGAACAACTTTTAATATTATTTGCCTCTTAGCTTTAAAAAAAATAATAATGATGGTTGATTAAAAATTGAAATGAAATGGAATTTAAGTGGTATAATGATGTTAGCAATTTAGGGACAATAGAAATAAGAATTAGGTGTAATTTTAACTTTTCTAAATTTTAATTTCAAATTGTTTTTATGCATACATTTTATACATGCATTTATTTTTCATTTTTAATTTAGTTTGTTTGAAGCTCAATTAACTAGAACTTTTGTAAAGTCAACACATACCATCTCTCTCTCTCTCTCTCTCTCTCTCTCTCTCTCTCTCCTGTAATTCTAGTGGCAGTGTGAAAAAGTAATTTAGGATAAAAAAGGCAATAGAGAGAGTGACCCTCTTATTATGTTACCTTTTATTCAAGCTTGAGTGGATTGCTTTATTAGCTTCTCATCCTTTAACTATTAGGAAAAAAAAAAGAAAAGCTTCATGAGCCTTATGTCTGCATAATTAGTCCCCAATAAGTGATCAAGGCAAGGTGGGGTTGAGTGTGGGACATAGTTGTGTGATACAATGCTACGACAACTCTCTTTTTTTTCGGTAGTATATGAGAAATGATACTAGTGGTCCTCAATATTTGATCTTTATATGTTTTGAATCCATTGATTGATTAGGTGTGGGTGTGGCATTTTGGGTGAAGGAGCTCTTTCACTGAATCATAATTGGTCAGACAAAGGAAAAGCAACTGGTGATCGAGAAGGTAATTTTCCATTATAATATTTTTATTTCCTTTTTTCTAGTGATTGAGATACCAAGTAGTATTTACTATAGTTTAATAAGGTTTTTGAATACGTATTTTATCTTGTAATAAGCCTTTTACATGTGTGGAGATCCTATTAAGTTTTTGGTGCAATCTTGATGTTATTTTATCACTAACTTTTTTTTACTGGTTGATACAAAAGTTAATGTGTCAAGGATATAATTCAATTTTATTGTTTGGCAAGTAGTTACTAGTTTAATACTTATCTTGATTATGTCTTTGTGCAAGGCAACTACTAGTTGGTAAGGCAAGGCAACTAGTGCTTCAAACATGAAAAATGTGGTTTGAAGAATTTGAGGTACAAAGAGGAACAACAATGCTTGGAAAAATAAAGCAAAAACTAATGCTAACAATAGGAATTCCTCTGATGGTTCATTTCATACAGGAGGATCAATTCCTACAATCTAAGCATTTTAAGAGACTAGTAAGTAATAATTATATATACTTTTATATTTGTTAGGAAGAACTAGGCCTGTTCATAGTTTAGTTCAGGAGCAAAAACTGAATTGAAGATGGTTTTGAGGAAAACCAAACCGAACCATTTATTTTTCATTCTGAGCTGAACTGAACTATTTATATAGTTTAGTGAATTGGTTCTTTGTTAAGAAAACTAAACTAAACTATTACATGCTCAAAATTTTTATTTTTAATTTTCTAAATTGATCTCTGTTGCAAATTTTCTTTTGACAGGATTGCTGAAGGTTCCTACAACATAATAACAGCAAATTTTCTGCTGACAACATTGCTGCATATTTTTATTTTTAGTTTAGTTTTGAATTAGTTTGGTTCAAAATAGCTTTTTGGACACCCCTAGGAAGAACATTATAAGTTACACTAATTTACATATTTTATTTTCAGAAAAAATCTACACATATGACTCCAACTTGCTGGGAGCTATTTCAAAAGACCCATAAGACTGCTAAGGGTGATACATGGGTGTCCTCTAAGGCACAGATGATTGTTGTAAGTTACTTAATTGTTTCTATTAGTTTCTATGATAATTTATGGAACTAAAGGGTGTAAAAGTCACTACTCTTATTTTAAAAAAGTTATATGTGCTACTGTCTATTTGGCTTCCCATCAATTCTTTTAAATTGTCAAAGTTTATTAAATTTTTTCAACTTAAGCAATTTATGATCATGTAGATAAAACTATGATTTGGCAATAATAATAACCATTTGAATTGTTTTTTGTCTTTAAATTTCTGATTAGGAATAGAATGTTAACCGTTTAGGCAAGGATGTTAAAGATGGGATGTTTAATGTGAAACTTTGTTTGATGGGATGTGATATATTAGGTCATGTTCTAATGTTCTATTGACTATCACATTATTGTAATATTTGACTTTTATTGTTGTGTGATATATGAAGCTGTGTGTTTCCATATTTGTCCTTTTGCTCTATGTGACCATGATTCTGCCACATGAATTTGGAGCACTTTTTAGTTAAATTCTGCCATATCTCCCTAATTATATGGACTGTTAGTGTAAGGGAAACATAATATTGATACCCTTATGCAGAATTTATTTGCTGAATTTGATCATATTGTGTAAAGGCTGACGCTTTGTTTCCTACTTTGGTTTAGCCAACAATGTAGATATTTGGTAGTAATTCTTTATTTTATCTTGTTTCTTTCCCTTAATAGATATCCATATGATGCTGTCCTAAAATGTTCTACATTTGTTAAAATGTCCATGTAAATGTCTTTTTGGTATTTCTCAACTTGATTGTTGTATATGATGTGAATTTTTGTTCTATTTTCCTTCTATTGATTATGTTATGAGATTTGTATATATTGATTGTATATATCTGAATTATGATGGATTGATTCACACATCCTATTTTGGTTACTTAACATAATGATATCATTTGCATTAATTATACATGATTTGTTAGTCTAATACAAACTTGTTATTATTATTATTTTTTTGCAGAATGAGTATGAAACACGCATTTTAGAGAGAGACTCACAGGACATAGAAAAAATGTTCAATAGTTGTTATTTAGAGATTTTCAATGTTTGACAAAACTTTGAATACTATTTTATTTATTATATTTTATTTTAATTTATTCTAGTTACTTGCAAATTTGCATAGAAAAAATGATCACTTACTGTTACGTTATTGTAAAATGGAAAATAAAAAAAAATCACTTAATTTATCACTTGAATGTTAGATCTTCATTATAAAAAAAAAATTAAAAATCACTACTTAATTTGTGAGGGAGTGAATTCGTCACAGGGATAGTATGTTTGTCACAAATAGTGGCGGATTAGGTGTGATGAACAAGTCATTTTCTGTTGCTTGTGACAGAAAAAAGTCTTCACAATTTGTGAGGGATGATTCGTCCGTCACAGCCAGCGACAGATTATTTGTGACGAACTTACAAATTCTCACTATCTATGACGGCCAAAATCCTGCACAATTTGTGAGGGATTTTTGTCCGTCACATTTAGTGAAGGAAAATCATATAAAAGTTGATAATTTATTTTCATAAGTTGTGACGGGATTTTTAAATTATGTGACAGAGTAAACTCCATCATTCTTTGTGACGGGATAAAAGAATTCCTCTCTAAAGTGTTTGTGATGCCGGATTCTGTGAGGACTTTTTGTCCGTCACAATTCCCGTCACTGATTCACTTTGTGACAGATTTTTGTTTATTTGGTGACGGATTATAACCCTCTCTAATATTGATTTTTCTAGTAGTGTGTCTTGTAGTGATGCAATTATTGTTTCCATTGGATCAATCACTTTGTTACTGTGAATAGTGATCTGATGTTGTTCTCATGGTCTTTTGGTGCCACAATTTTGTTGTTTTTGTTATTTGGTATTGTAAATATTGTGACACAAGTGGAAGATGATATTTGACAAGCTCATTTGGGTTGAATTGGTTATGTTTTGCAGTGTTGTAGATGCAACAATTGTCACTTTTGCTTATGGGTTGCTTAATTAGAATGTGTTGAAACTAATAACCTTGTGTGCGCCACCAGAACGCAACTTTTTTGTGTACGATCATTGCCTAGTGTCCTCATAGATGGCTCAAAAACTACTTCCTTAATTTGAACATCATCAGAACATGCAAAGCATTACTCTCTCTCTCTCTATATATATTGTGAAAAGAAGAAAAAGACGAAGAACATGTGGGAGGAAGGGGGTGTGCGTTCATATATGGCAATACCGCAATAAAGGGGAGAAGGAGATAAGGGTATAAGGGAAATTATTTTTTATAATAAAAGGGAAGAGGATAAAAAAAAGTAAAAAAAAAAAAGTGTAAATAGTAATAGCCTAAAATAACAGTCACATTTAATTGAGATTGGGCCAGGCCCAATTACGAGCAGTTTTAATTAATTTTGCTTTAAGTTTCTCCTCGTTTCAACTCACAGATTTCACAAGTCTCTTTTTGAATTTTTTTTCCCAAATTTTTTGAAACCCCTTAATCCTTTAATGGTTATAAACTAACTAGGTCAATCTGATTATTCTTTTTTTTTTTTTTGCCTTTGACAGTGACCTTGATTTTGGGGAAATAAGAAAATGAAAAAAAGGGATTGCAGTGGTTGAAGGCATGGCTATAGAGGGAAGCAATACGTATAGGAAGCAACATGAATATTTTTTTTTTGTACTTTTATTATGTTTTAATCTATATATTTTTCATGTAATTTCATGTTGTTATTTTTTTTTTTTTTTTGGTATTGGACTAGACACTTATTTTAAATGGGCTCAAGAAGTTTAATATTTTGATTTGGTCTTGATTGTTACTCTCTTTTTTATATTCCCACCCCTCAATTTTCATTTTGTAAAATCCTTAAACTACCCCAATCCCTTCACCTCTCTCCTCCCCTTTTAAACCCTTTCTCCGTTGCAACCCTTCTGTCGTCGTACCTCCATCCCACCCTCTTCCTTTCTCTTCTTCGCAAGTGAGCTCCCCTTTCCACTACCTGTTTCATCTTTTTTTTTTTTTTTAAATTATAATTTTGGCCCCCCTTTAATTCTTGATATGTGATTTTGGTTCCTTTTTTTTTTCACGATTTTAGTCCCATATTTTA
Source organism: Pueraria montana var. lobata (assembly GCA_026413185.1). Taxonomy (NCBI): domain Eukaryota; kingdom Viridiplantae; phylum Streptophyta; class Magnoliopsida; order Fabales; family Fabaceae; genus Pueraria; species Pueraria montana. The sequence goes on from CM048654.1 coordinate 56,999,923, forward strand.
GAAAATTTGTAACTTTGGTTTGATCGTCAATTGAACCCTAGATTTAACAAATTCATTTATGATATCATCAAAAAATAATTTAATTAATTAAAATGTAAAAGATAAAAGAAATAAACCTATGTAAAATTAAAGATTTGATCAAAATTATGAATTTTCTAAAATGTGGAGACTAAAATCACGGGAAAAAAAATAGGAGGACAAAAATTGTGGATCAAGAATTAAAGGAGGACCAAAATTACAATTTAACCTTTTTTTCTATTTTTGTTTATGCTACAAAAACTTGTTTCCATTGTGTATCAAGACAAGATACACAACAAAAACATGTTTTCATTGTGTATCTAGTCTTGATACACAAAGGAAACTTGTTTTCATTTTTTTTTCTATTTTTGTTGATGCTACAAAAACTTGTTTCCATTGTGTATCAAGACAAGATACACAAAAAAAAAAAAAAAACATTTTTCTCATTGTGTTTCTAGCCTTGATACACAAAGGAAACTTGTTTTCATTTTTTTTTTTCTATTTTTGTTGATGCTACAAAAACTTGTTTCCATTGTGTATCAAGACAAGATACACAAAAAAAAAACAAAAAAAAAAAACATTTTTCTCATTGTGTTTCTAGCCTTGATACACAAAGGAAACTTATTTTCATTGTGTACTTTATTTTTTTATTTACTTTTAGGGTTTAATATCTTTTTAGTCCCTAAATTTTTTGGATTTTTACTTTTAATCCCTAAATAAAGATTTTAGCGTTTTTAGTTCGTAAATTTGTCCTTTGTTGACAGTTATAGTTCCTACTGTCAAGTAACAATGTTTTTTTTTTTTAAATGTCAAGTAATAATGTTAATTGATAATGTAACAACGACGGTGGCATCTTAGTGACTTGTCACGTCATTAAGGAGTCTAATGGGGTAGTCAAGTATAATTTTTTTTTATAAATTGTATTTTTAATCCCCTATCAATTTATCTAAGGTTAAATGTTACTTTTGGTCCTTTATGTTTTAGCGTTTTTTCTTTTTGATACATTAAGTTTTAAAAGTTTCATTTTGGTCCATTATGTTTTCGAAAGATTCATTTTGATCATTTTTCTCTATTTTCCTTTAAAAACGTTAATATTTCATTAATTTTAAATTTTGCATTAATTAATTTAAAATAATGGTAGCTAAAAACCGCCACTACATATAAATTAATAATTATACTAATTAATTTGAAGATTGTGACGGCTTTTAGCCGCCTCAATTTTTTTATTAAATTTTTGAAAAAATTTAAACGGATGAAAGTCCCCTAGTTTACTTTTTCTACCACTACAAAGTAGCCAAAAGCTAAAACCCAGGAATATCATTTCATCAAACTTCTACCAACTTTTCAAATCCCTTTGAAAGAAAAGTATCAAAGCAGAATAAATGTTACACCACCCATTTTGATGTTTCAAATCACCTAAGCCATTAGTGGAGGTTTCTGTGTTTTCCTTATGCTTATCGTTATACTTTGCAGTTTGCAATTAAGCACATAAAAGTACGCTCCCACACTAACATTATTCAATGCACCAACAAAGTTTGAAAAGGAGGTGTAGTGTGTTCTGCGGGTACAAATTCATGCGACCATTTTAATCTAGTTCCATGCATGGGGCTATATGGCAAGCATATTCGTTGCAAATTCATGATAAACACACAAAAGGTTTGACCTTGAAATCGTAAACCAGCACAGTAACTCACCAATTAAGCAACCAATTTAGCCCCAAAAGAAACCCCTTCTCTAAACCTAGAAAACAAAATAAAAAACCTCATTCCAGAAATGGGTACTCGCAAAATGAAAACCACATAGAGCGAACACATGTATTAGAGGAGACAGAAAGGGTCACCATCGTTAGTTTTGTGTTTTGGCTTCTTCACGTCATCGGTGGATCTCAACAGGGACCACAACTGCTTCCTTGGTTCTTTCCAGATCTAAGATCTGTTGCGTCTAGTTCTCTCAATGTCAAAATCACAAACATGTTGTTATGTCCAAATCTCCCAAAGGCGGTCTCAAAGTAATTATAGATCTAAAGATCTATAGATTTGGGTTTGGGGCTGCAAGGGGTTGGGGTGGGACTGCACGGTTTCAATTTGGAGATCTGGAGGAGATGACGATGTTAAATTTCAGTGGTTTATAATTTTTAAAATAAAACAAAGATAATGGCGGTTTTTTGCATCCACTATATTAAATTAATTATTTCAAAATTTAAAAGTTAATGAAACACTAACGTTTTTAACGGAAAATGGAATAAATGACCAAAATGAAACTTTCAAAAACATAAAGGACCGAAATGAAACTTTTAAAACTTAATGTACCAAAACGAAAAAATGCTAAAACATAAAGGGTCAAAAGTAACATTTAGTCTTAATGTAACTTTTTTGTTTGCTCCTCTCCAGAATGATCTTGCTTTTAGGCCCTCCAAGTTCTGGGAAACCACACTATTGTTGGCCTTGGCGGGAAAACTTGATCCAAAATTAAAGGTTAGAACATTGAAGAGAAATATATTTATTTTGTTTAACATGATTTCGTGTTTTTATCTCTATTTTCTTATCTCAAATCTCTAGCTAATATAGCACGACTTCTTGATCAGTTCTCTGGAAAGGTAACCAGGGCAAAATGATAAATAAAGGCCCTTATGTAACACCGTGATTTTTCTAATCTATGATGAAGTGATTGAAAATAATAACAAGAGATAATTAAATTTAATTTCATGAGAAAATATAATTAATAAACATGTGTGATTTTTTCTGTGTAAGTTTTAGTGGAAAATTTGACTGAAAATAGGACTGTGTTGCACATCGACAATGTAAGAATACACTGCGAAAGTGAGATAATAGTCCAGAAAAGTGAATGATTTAATTATAATTAATCTCTAATAAGTATAATTAGGTCCCTGTGAAATTTATATTTTATTACGTTACTGATGATTAAAATAATAATATTTTAAGGCAGTTAAAAGAGTGTAATTTTTAAAGACTTTTGAGAGTTAGAAAAAAAAAATTCAATGTAACCCTCAATTTGTACCTACCATAGTACATGTCTAGCCTTCTTATTTCACACTTCAAGATTTGCAACGATCTGTTCTCTTTGCATGTCAGACAGCCGACAGTAACTAGGTAAATTCAAAAAAAAAATTTAATTTTTTTGACTTACCGTGTGAATGAAAGAAAAATTGTTTCGTGAACCTTGATTATATTGATATCAAGGAAAGTTACGTACGTCTATAAATTGGTTTTCCCTCTTCTTCATTGTGAATCAGCCTTCATTCTCCGTCAGTCAGATTCAATTTCAATTTCCAAAACTTTCTATTTGCAACCCCTTTATCTCTATCTAAAGTCATTTTTCTTCTAGCACCCCTCACCGTTGAGTAATTCTACTTCTCAAAAAGTTCTCCTTCAAAATTTCTAAGTCCCAAGTTTTTATACTATGATCTGTTGTTGGTTCACAGTGGTGGTTTAATATTCGTACTCCAGAAAACTAAAAATTCTTTCATTCCTCCATCATTCAAAGCTCTTATTTTAGCATCTCTTCGAGGTAAGGAAAATTTACAGTTTTCATGTATTTTTATTGATGTATGGATATGTTATGATGTGTATTGATTTCTAAAAATAATGTTTTGATAATTTGTTTGTGATATAAATTGATTGAATGGAAGTATATAATAGCTGAAAACAAAGTGATTGCTGTCTAGTGCGTTGTTGTCTGAACATGTGTTAGTATTTTTGTAATAACTTTGGTTGTGATAAATGAAATTGGATTTCTTTTGTTGGAGATGAAAATAGACATCCGGGGCTACAGTTATGGTACAAGAACTGCCTAAAAATATTGAAAATCGAAGGAGTTATGGCCCTCAAAAGTTGAGCGTCCAGTCAGAAAAACGTGACTGAACATAGTATCTTGTTTTGCAATTCTGTATTTCTACAAAAATTGTATTTAAAAACGAGTTATATGGTTAGAAAATAGACATTTCAAGATTTCTAAAGGTGTATGATATGCTTTCTAATTCATTATATTTCTATTTTAAAAGTTTCCTTGAAACTGACCCATGTGCAGTGAAGAAAATCTGTTGTCGAGATTTTTATATGTTTTTGGAAAATTTTGGTTCTCTTCATATAAGATGACTTAGTAATTATTATTTTTTTTCTTGAAAATATATTTCCAACTGGTTACAACATGAAATCAAGTTTTCTACAATATGTTTGAGATGAGTTGAAATTCTAAACATAAAAGTGGACTGTTTTGTATTAAAGACAGTTTTGGCTTTTACTCACTAAAATGATTATTGTTGTTTTTGTAAATCTTTGATTTGCCTATGGTTTTATTCTTTTGAAAATATACTTGTTGGTGTTTTGATTTCAAAACCAGGAGATCATATTGTTATTTTATCTTTTAACTTCCTTTCAAAATCTTTTTAAAGTTTTAAAGATGATTTCTATAATTTCTATTATTTCGAATGTTTTTAAGAGATTTTAGAAAAACTCCAAAGCGTTCTAAACAGTTTTAAAAGTTAAAAATTTTAAGGTTTTGACCAGCGTCCAGTTAACTTTGATGTTTTTTTTAACTTTGAAACCACAGTGGATATGTTGTTGTTGACCACAGTGGATGATAGATGTGGATATATGTTGTTGATCACAATGGATGATGGCTGTGGATATGTTGTTGTCGACCACAGTGGACGATGATTGTGGATATGTTGTTGTGTTGGATTGTGTGTGCATACATAAGTCCACAGTGGATCGTGACTGTGGATACAAGTTGGCACGTAAGTTGAGGGTGGGAGTGTAGCCCTCAACTTAGTGTCGGAAAGATTGGTGGGGTCGAGTACATGGGCCTGGGGGATAGGATGGACGGGCGATTCCACATTGAGGCCAAGATTTCTGCAGATCTTGTGTTGTGGTGAGACACTACCCACGTACGCCTATCCTGACAAAGCCACTAATTTATTTCCAAGACCAGTATCGGCGTTTCCCCCAATGGTTGGATTAGACTATGTTAAGGGATTTGACTATGCTGGCTGCTCGACTAGTGAAAATCTCCATGGAGTCGTGTCTACATATAGTGCATAACTAGGACATATTCCTTGAGGATATGTTGGTGATTTACCTATTGAATTGGATTTTACTGTATGTTGTTATTATTTAACTTTGTGAATATGTTAGTGAAAATCTAATGTTTTATTTGAAATGTATGTTTGTTCTGTAAGCTTATCCTTGTGTTGTTTGTTTGTATGTGTTTGACTATGATGATTGCGATTCTTCGCGGAGAAGACGGTGAACTACCGGCGGATCAAGCTCTTCGCGGCTGAAGTCACAGGAGACCTACTTCATCTATTCCTTATATTTTCTTATATCGTCATAGTTTCTAGCTAAGGGTAATATGTAGTTGTGACCAGCTAGTAGGGAATGGGTAATAATATGTAACTCTTATCTTTTGCTATATGTACTTACTAATGGGTACCAGTGTACTGGTACATACGTAGTACGAACCTTTTGAGATATATCAGACTTTTGGTATGTGATTGTATATGACCATATGACTTGGTACCTATACTTCTGATATATATGTATTTATGTATGGATGAATTTTCAGATGTAGTTATGTATGTGATATATATTTCTTAATGATGAATGTTATGAATGATTAGTGATGTTGCGAAAAAAATTTACACGTATTTTTATAAATAATAAGTTTTTAATTAAATCTTTTCGCAATATAGTAGTTAAGTTGTCTTGTGACGACAGCGAGTTGTTACACCTTATGTTCCTGTCTGGGGTTGCAGGGGTGGTCTTCGTTATAGATGTCTTCCACTTGAAGGTCTTTTGTGGATGTCCGAATCCTTCGGTGCGAGTGACGTGGGGGGGTACCTGCAAAAGGCACTCCAACGCTCAAGTTATGTTTCGGCTCGGAGCATTTAATGTGTGTAATCAATGAAGGTCAAAAGCCCTTTACCTTGAGGGGTGCACCCCTCTTTTATACTTATCTTGTTGGGCCTGGGCTCTGATGGGCCCTGACTATTTCTTAATGACTGATCTATACTAATTAAGGTTGTTTAATTATCTCATAATCTTCAGTTTACCTCAATAATAACTTCTTAATGGGATTAGCAATATCCGAATACTATTCTTAGTATTCGGCCGTAATGATGCCGAGTACTCCTGTGGTGGTGTGCGGTAATATAGCTTAGTTGAGCGTAAGGAGCAAGAGTGTTCGGCCCGATTTAGGCCGAACACCTTCCTGTTGGTGAGGCCTACTCAGATGTTTTGGTGGGGGGTGTTCAGCTATATGAATAGTTGAATACCCTACCAGTATACATGCCCCCATCCTCGAGTGAACAGATGTGACGAAGAGGCTTTGGGTTGAAGCACACGCCTCGTCCTCGTGTCATTTCAAATTCCATATTTATGGCTTAAAAAATCCGTTGAGGTGAAAGGATCGAAGCGTTGGGCACTTCTGGGCCGTTAGATCTAGATTAATCTAACGGTTACCAGCCTTTGGACCGTTGTGGGCTTGGGCCCTATAAATAGGGTGAGGGATGTCATCTTTGCATCCTTTATTTACAGTCTCAATTCTTTCTTACTTCGCTCTCGGCCGAATACCCTTGTTTTGCTTTGTCTTTCTCGTCTTAACCAAGGTACGAGAGTTTGGCTTTTGCTTTTTCTTTTTTCAGCATTATGAGTTCGTCTGGTCATAAGCTTTCTAGGAAAACCGAGGTGGTTAATATCCGATCGTCCACCTCGGTTAGTGGGGAGTCTTGTGAAAAGTCTTCGACTTCTTCGTCTTCGTCTTCTACCTTTTCATCTTCTTCCCATTTGACTTCCCCTTCCCCACCCCCTGTTCGAGAAGGGGTGGGTGAAAACATGGTGTCCCATTCGGCTGGAAGTGATACTTCCAGCCAAAAGCCGAAGCGTAAGCGACGGGTTACCCAGGGGAAGAGAGTGTTCCCGCCGATTACACTGGATGGGTACACATGGGTGAATGGGGAGGTCGGATCTTACTGGTCTCTGTACGATGATAAGCGTAGTGTAGCCAATTTTGTCAACTATGTAGATGTGTGTAGCATCCTTGAGGATGAGTTTTGCCCGATAGCATTGCAATGTTGTAGGCGTGAAACAGATGCCGAATTCATTTTTATGGGGAAGGGTGAGTCCAAAAGGGACTTCTTTTACATGTACGATTGCGTATTCCGTGATTTACATGTAACGGTTCCCTTCGACGACTTTACCATGGGGTGCTTCAAATTTCGAACGTGGCACCCTCCCAACTGCATCCGAATGGGTGGGCCGCGATCCAGGCCTTCCGTGCCCTTTGCTTTTTTAATTTTATAGAGCCTTCGGTGAGTGTGTTCTTGTACTATTTTTGTACTCAGCCTAAGAGTGGATTGTGGGTATCCCTGATAAGGAGACCGAAGAGGCCCCTATTCCAATCTTTTATTTCTTCCTACAAAAATTTCAAAACCGGCTTCTTTAAAGTGATAATTAGGCCGAATAAGGGGGCTAACCACTTCTATGATAGGGGTGGGAAGTCCTTATTTCCTTTTTATTGGGAGAGAACCCCTAGGCGTTATGACAAATTTCTGAAGTCTATGATGACTGAAACGGAACGCGAGGACCTCCTCTTTCTTGAGTCCCTTCCCCAAAAGCTTCCTGCTAGACAGCTCGTGGCTTTATTTAATTCTTCAACTATTGTGGCCGATATGTGTGGTAAGGCCTCGATTCTTTCTTTCCTGTTTCTCTTATACTTGGTTCTCATGAATGACTAAGTGTTTTATGAAGTGTAGGTATTATGGCGGATGCCGATGGTGATGTTCTTTCCTTTTGGAATGCCCAAAAGAACTGGGCTCAGGCTGTTGTGAACACTTCGGGTGTTGCCTCGGTACCCCCTGTAGTGAAACAGCCGACCCCCAGGCCACCTCCGATGGATACCGCCCCCCTCTGGCCGGAGAGAAGAAAAACAAAGAAAAGGATAAGAAGAGGCACCGAAGCCGCGAGGCGTCGGAGGAGGAAAAGGGGAAAAGGGGAAGAAGTTGAAACAACAAACGTTGGACTTTTCAGCTTCAGGCTCCCTAGCCTCCATATCTGCCATGATTGCCGAGGGGTTCTTCTCAAAGGATTTTTGGCCGAAGAAAATGGTTACTTCCAGTGATATTTCAGAGACTGGGAAGAACATTTTGAATACGGCCGATGCTACCTCCAACTGGTCGGCCTACTGTGAGTTTCAAGCTAGGGCTTCAGCCATTGCTTACCATATGATGATGAACCCGCTGAAGGAGGCCAAGAAGCTGAAGAAGAGCTTGAAGGAATCACGAGCTTCTACCCAACAGGCTCTGGATGCCAACGTAGCCTTGGTGGATGAAAACGTTCGTCTGAAGGACGAAGTGGGGCACCTGTCGGCTGAGCTTAATGCTAAGGTTGTGATGGCCGAGAAGGACGCCAAACTTCAGTCTGATGAGATTGAGCATCTAAAGATGTTATTGGCGCGGGCTGAAGAGGAGAGGGACACTGAACATGCTTTAAAGGAAAACGTCATTTCTTCGGCTCAAGGCAGGATTTATGCCGAACACGAAGCGGGATTTCTGCATGCTGTTCGGCAAATGCTGCATTTTTACGATGTCCAGTGTAACGACCCATCTTCGTTACAGATTTGTTATACTAAAACATTTATTAATTATTATCATATTATATGTACCTACTTTCCTACTGATAACGTACATCATCACATCATAAAAGTGTTAAGTCTGGCTTTACAAAACTTACATATATATATACATACATACAATACCAATATAGTCTTCTTTTAAAGGACATTCATAGCAAGCTAAATATTTATACATATTTCCTAAGCTGGTCCCCATACTATGTACATATATACTAGAACATAATCAGCAGAACAGGAGGATCGTCCAATCCAAAGGAACAAAAGGATCGTCCAATCTTCAACCTTGACTATCGTGAGAGCCTGCGCCATCACTATTACCTGCTCCCGTGTCAATACACGATCATTGCAGTAATACGATACAAACACAAATTGCAAGGGTAAGCTTCTTATAAAAAGAATGATAGATTATACACAAAATTTCAATCAACATCATTCACACTAAATATTCAGTTCATTTCATATGTCACTTCATACATCAATATCATCATGCAATATTATGCTGACTCGACTCCATGGAGATTTCAACAAATTTCGGGCGGTCCCCACAGGCCCCATCCCCTACCATTAGTCTCTTCTTAGACCATTCAGGGAGTCCCTTGAGCCACCATGTGGAGGAAGTGTGGATTTAATCGAATATAGACAAGTGTTGGTATTGGCTTACCTCTGTCAGGTTTGCAAAACCTTCCATCTATAGGAATTCGCCCACTTGTCTATTCTATAGGCCCACCGTTGGCCACCACGAAAACCTCCGGCACTAGGTTGAGAGCCTACCTAGCACTCTCAACTTACGTACCTACCCACATGCAATGTCATGTAACAAGCCAAACAATTTTGATACCACATGTTCCCTCTATGTTATAAATTCACCATTTTTCTCAAATCACGCTCAGTAAGCACAAGTAAGGCATTCTCACACCTCGAATCCTTACTCACAACACAACACTAAATTTAACTAAGGGTGAATTTCCTAACATAGTTCTAGAACCAAAGTGGTGGCATATCCAACATTCTCATTCAATATTTCCAAATCTACACTCACAATTATATTACACATCTCAACGAATGTCAATCGCACATTTAAAATAATCATTTATATAAGAAAATGAATATATATCACATTCATAACAAAACTGGGTCCTGGACTCAAAGCTGAACAAAACCACCAGAGTTGACCAGAGTTGACTGGACGCTGGTCACTGGACGCTGGGTGGGTCGTTGGACGCTGGTTGGCTGAGTGGGTCATTGGACGCTGGGTGAGTCATTGGACGCTGGTTGACTGAGTGGGTCATTGGACGCTGAGTGAGTTACTGGACGCTGGTTCTGCAGAATCGGACTCTCACAAAATTTTCTACTAAAAGAACATCGAAACAAGAATTTCTGCAGAATCCAGGGCTTCCCAAAGGATCCCAAGCATCCAAAAACATGCCTCAAAGGTTTAGGGACAATTCACAACACTTGCAAGACCATTTCAAATCAAAACAACACATCATGATATTATATTAACTTCAAATTAAATCACAATTTCAATCAACTCATCAAGAACACAAGTACCAAACACCACCAAATCAGTCAAACAAGTTTAAAGCTTCCCTTACCTAAACTTCTTGACTCAAACCGTGAAGAAAACTAGAGAGGAGAACTTTGGATTTCTTGAGTGATCTGTCCTCAAGTTTTGTTACAAAATCAACTAGGAGACACCTAAATCAACATCAAAGTAAACTCAAAAATTAAGATTTCTCTCATCTCTTAAAATCTAACCAAGACCCATTTCTCATGTTCTTGGGAGGAGATGAGAAAGATACGTAGAAATCAAAAATAGGAAGGAACTTGACTTACCAACTTAAAATCAGCTAAGAAATCTCTAGGAAAGAAGAAATAAATCTTCAAGTTAAGGTAGAAAATAGCTCTCTCACTCACGGTAAGGAAACTTATAGAAAAGAAGGATAAGAATGAATGAGAATGGAAGAAACAGGAAGCTTGACACGTTCATATTAAGAGATTTGCATGAAATTTTGCTAGTAACACCCCTATTTCCTCTAAAAGCACCCCCTTTTCTTATTTTTTTTCTTTTTTTACAACTTACGAAATTTACGTAAAATTCCTAACAACAACCTTACCTTCTAAGCTCGACCGTACATGAAATATTATCGACAACATTATAGCACATAACAAATCAATCTATTTATTAATTCTTTTATATATAATATAGCTTTAAATTTAATTTCCTCTTGTATTATCAATCAAACACTTGATCATACACTTAAAAAAATCACGACATTACATCCAGAATCCTACCACTTTTTATATGGATAAGGATGTCTACCAAGGCCGGATGCTTTCCCTTGATGACATTCCTGAAGATGCGGTTCTTCATAATCCTCTTCAGCAATTGGCTCTAGATGGTGATGGAGGCCTCGGCGGTACTAAGGTAGCTAGAGAGGAAGAGGGGGAGGTCGTGGCCCAAGAGGACCCGGCTGAATGAAATACTTGTATTCTTGGCCGTTAGAGCCTTTTTTGTTTTTTGCGAAGAAACTTGTAAATCCCCTTTTTGCGATTAATGAAATATAGTGTTTATCTTTCGGCATTCGCTTCTTAATTTAGACCAACTTACGTATGGCCGATGTGTTTGTAAGATTTTTTTTTTGTGACTCCGAATGGTGCGTCGCTAGCCGAGTAGAAGTACTCAGGAGGGACACCATTTGAAGAGAAACCGAATGGTGCATCCTTAGCCTAGTAGAAGTACTCGGGAGGGGACACCATTTAGTAGAAGTACTCGGGAGGGACACCATTTTGAAGAGAAACCGAATGGTGCATCCTTAGCCGAGTAGAAGTACTCGGGAGGGAAACCATTTAGAAGAGAAACCGAATGGTGCATCCTTAGTCGAGTAGGAGTACTCGGGAGGGAACCATTTATGGAGAAGTTCCGAATGGTGCATCCTTAGCAGAGTAGGAGTACTCGGGAGGGAACCATTTATGGAGAAGTAATGACTGTAAAAAGAAAAATAATCATAGATAGGTAGGAAAGACAACTTCATTGATTCAATTGAATAGGTGTGCCTCGTTAAAACCCTCTCGGCAAAAACCCTTTCACATTCTTTTAGGGATAAAAAGCCGAGTAAGGAAAAAGAGTATAGCACCCGTTTACATTCTCAACTAAAATAATACTTAAGGTGGGTTGAATTCCATGTTCTTGGCACCACCTTTCCTGAAAGTTCTTCTAGCTTGTATGCTCCATTGTTGAGGGTTTTTCGGATTCTGAATGGGCCATTCCAATTAGCTGCTAGCTTTCCTTCTCGAGTATCTCTCCGTGTATCACCTTGCATCCTTAGGACTAGGTCCCCTTCTTTGAACTCTCTCGGCTTCAGTTTTGAGTTGAACCTCCTGGTCATTCTTTGTCTGCATGCTTCGGTGTTGAGGAGTGCTCGGTCGCGTACTTCTTCGATCAAGTCAAGTTCAAATCTCATGGACTTTTCATTTTCGGACACTTCAAAGTTTTGTCTCCGGAAAGAAGGTTTCCCTACTTCTACCGGAATAATAGCTTCGGTTCCATACACCATTCTGAAGGGTGTTTCCTTGATTGTTGATTGCGGGGTGCATCTGTATGCCTACAAAATTTCAGGTATCTCTTCTGCCCAGGCACCTTTAGCTGTGCCCAATCTCTTTTTTAATTCACTCAAAATGACTTTGTTGGCGGACTCCACTTACCCGTTTGTCTCTGTGGGTGTTCTACAAAGGTCACCCTGTGTTTTATTCCCAAGTCTTCCAAAAAAGCATTCAACTTTTTGTCCGTAAACTGCAGGCCATTGTCGGTGACGATTACATATGGGATGCCGAAGCGCGTGATTATGTTTTTCCATAAAAACTTTTGTACATTTTGGGCCGAAATGGTTGCCAGGGGCTCGGCTTCTATCCATTTTGTGAAGTAATTGACGACTACTATCAAAAACTTGCATTGCCCTTTAGCTACAGGGAAGGATCCCAAGATATCGGTTCCCCATATAGCGAAAGGCCAAGGTGACGAAATAGCGTGTAGCTCATCGGCCGACTGGTGGATAAGGTTGCCATGCCTTTGGCATTGGTTGCACTTTTTAACATATTCAGCACAGTCAGTTTTGAGGCTTGGCCAATAGAACCCTGCTCTCAGTATGCGAGTGGCCATCGTTTAACCACCCGAATGCGTGTCACAGATTCCTTCATGTAGCTCTTTTGTGACGTATTCGGCCTGATCCTTATCAAGGCATTTAAGTAGAGGTGTGGAGAATCCTCTTCTGTACAACTCCTCGGCAATCAGAACGTACCTTGCTGCACTAGTTTGCAATCTTTTGGCCTTATTTTTATCCTCAGGAAGGGTGCCTTGAGACAAGTATTGCTGGATTTCGATTATCCAAAGGTCATTAGATGTTGAAACCTGCATGCATTCTTCAGCAGTTACACTTGGTTCTGATAACATTTCCTGAATGGATGTTCTCAGTTGCCCGGGTTTCTGAGCACTAGCCAATTTAGCAAGCTGATCGGCTCTATCATTTTGTTCTCGGGCTAAGTGTTTTATTCAAACCTCGTCGAACTCTTGCTTCAGCTGCATGAAGGTATGATAATACTTCAATAGCTGTGGGTCTTTGACCTAAAAAATACCGTTGATCTGTTCGGCCGCGATTTGGGAATCGCTCCAACATTTTACTTTCCGAGCTCCCATCTCTTTTGCTAGCCTGAGTCCGGCTAATAAGGTTTCATACTCCGTTTGGTTGTTGGATGCTTTAAACCCTAATCAAATAGACTACTCTAGTTGTATCCAATTTGGTCCCTCCAGTATAACACCTGCTTCGCTTCCTCTTTGATTGGAGGAACCATCCACATGCACAACCCACCACTCGTCCTCAAAGTTCTCAACAGGATGCAGCTCATTGACGAAGTCCGCTAAACATTATGCCTTGATGAGACCTCTCGGCTCATACCATATATCGAATTCTAACAGTTCTATCGACTAAGCCATCATCTGTCCGGCCAGCTCTGGTTTCTTCAATACCTTTGCAATGGGACAATCGGTTTTGACTACCACTCGGTGTCCTTGGAAGTATTGTCTCAGGTGCCTTACAGCGTTGACTAGTGCTAGGGCCGCCTTCTCTATTGTTTGGTATCTGGTCTCAAATTCCTGCAGTACTCGACTGATGAAATACACGGGCGCCTGTCCTTCTTCTTGTTCTTGGGCTAACACCGCGCTTACGGTTTCTTGTGATACCGAGATGTACAAAATTAGGTCTTTTTGAGGGTCCGGTTTCTTGAGAATGGACGGTGCCAAAAGGGTCTTCTTCAACTCTTGGAATGCTTCTGCACACTGTTGGTTCCATGCAAAATTTTTAGTTGCCTTTAACAATTGCATGATGGGTTTTACCTTCTCGGCTATTCTTGGTAGAAATCGTGATAGAGAGGCGATTCTTCCTTTTAGTCTCTGGACTTCCTTCGGGGTTCTTGGGCTTCTCATGGAAATGACGGCCTGACATTTGTTGGGGTTCGCCTCTATGCCTCGGCATGTTAACATGAACCCCAAAAATTTTCCTCCTTGAACGCAGAAGACACACTTTTTGGGGTTCAGGCGCATACTACGCTTTCTGAGCTCAACAAAGATTTCCTCTAGGTCCCTTGTGTGCATGTCGGCCTTGCGAGACTTGACGACCATATCATCGACGTATACTTCAAGGTTTCGTCCGATCTGTCTTTGAAAGACTTTGTCCATTAGCCTTTGGTAAGTGGCTCCCGCATTCTTTAGGCCGAAAGGCATGACTTTATAGTAGTAGTTAGCAGACTTGGTTATGAAAGCTGTCTTGTCTTCGTCATGAGGGTACATTCAAATCTGATTGTACCCTGAGTATGCGTCCAAAAAACTGAGACAAGAGTTCTCGGCTGCCCCATCGACTAGTCGGTCGATGTTTGGTAGCGGATACGCATCCTTTGGGCATGCTTTGTTCAAGTCCGTGTAATCGATACACATCCGCCATTTGTCGTTCGCCTTTTTTACCATGACCACATTGGCTAACTAGGTGGTGTATTTGACTTCCCGGTTGTTATCAACTTAGATATCTCTTATTCCACGGCCATCCGCCTCTCTTCCCCCATTTTTCTCTTCTTCTGGGAAATTGGCCTTGCTTCTCGGCATATTGCCAATTTGTGACAGTGGTACTTGGGGTCAATGCCTGGCATGTCCGAGGCTTTCCAGGCAAAGAGGTCGGCGTTCTGCCTCACGACCCTTTGGATTTGTAGATTATCACTTTCCGACAGGTTGCTGCCGAGATACGTGATCTGGGACTTTGCTTGCCCAATTTGAAATGCGTCAATTTCTTCGTTCGGTTTGAGTCGCTTGTCCTCCTCAGTTCTAGGATCAAGATCCAGGGATCGAGTGCTGGGTTCGGCCGCCGAAACCAAGTGTACTGACGTGTACTCTTCTTCTTTTAGCTGAGTAACTTTGAGACTGGCTAGGTAGCACTCCCTAACTGCCTTTTGGTCGGCATGGATTGTAATTTTCGTGCCTCGGCTGGACGGGAACTTCATGGCTAGATGTGGGGTGGATACTATTGCCCCAAGAGCATTCAAGGATGGACGTCCGAGTAGTATGTTGTACGAGGTGTTGACGTGCACTACTATATATCTAACTCTAATAGTCCTGTGCTCCTTTCCCCCGTATCCAAAAATTGTGTCCAACTCTATGCATCCCCTGGTGTTAACCCTTTCGCCTGAGAATCCGACCAGGGGTTCATCATACGGCATGATCTTCCCCTCTGGTATACCCAATTACTTGAAGGTATTCCAGTATAGGATGTCGGCCGAGCTTCCTTGATCTACCAGAGTTTTTCTGACTGTGCAGTCTGCTATGTCTATACTGATAACCATGGGGTCATCCTATGCGGGATCGGACCCCTGAAAGTCTGTGTCGGTGAACGTGATGGGCGGCATTTTCAGCTTGCTTGTGACTGCCGTCATATTTGATCTGACTAACCAGAGGTGTTTCTTCCTAGCCTAAGATGTGCTTCCTCCTCCTGCAAATCCACTCGCTATGGTGTTAATGACCTTTCGTTGAGTAGACGGTTTTGCTTCGTGGTGCTCCCGGGACTTGCTTCTTTGCCTTCTAGGCCTTCTGTCATGCTCTTAGCCGTAGTTGAAGTCCCTCTTGTAAGTTCTGCCATCATTCCTGTACTTTGTGGATTGAGGTTCTTCGATTCCGGTGTTGTGAACGAAATCTTTGAGGTGCCCTATCTTAAAGAGATCCTCGATCTTGTCCTTGAGAGCAGCGCACTCTTCGGTAGAATGACTTCTGTTACGATGATACCGGCATTGTTTGCTATAATCAACTTTGGGGGGCGTATTGGCCCTCTTGGGCACAGTCAAAATCTCAGCCGCTAAAGCTTGTTTGAGTATCCGGGAACGGCTAGTGTTGAGCGAGGTATAGGCCGGGTACCGGGAGCCTCGATACTCTCGCTCCTTGGGAAACTTCTCTTTGCCTTTCCCATGACTATCTTTTTCATTTTCCTTCCTTCCTGCACTGGTTTCAGCTCGAACTTGGTTCCAGTACTCGGATAACTCCTCCATCTGCATGTATTTTGCTGCTCTTCGGCAGAGATCGTCCATATCATGTGCTAGTTTTTTGCAGAGGCTATTGACAAATGCCCCTGGCTTAAGGGCCATCACCAAATGATGCATGGCTACCACTGGATCAAGGTTACGAATGTTTAAGGCCACTTTACCGAACTTTTCCATGAACGTTCTAAGGGATTCTCTCTTTTCTTGTCGAATATTTACTAATGCGACTGAAGTCAAGTGGTGAGGTCTGCTTGTTGCAAACTGGTTACCGAATTTAGTCGCAAGGGTCTCGAAACTATCGACGGAGTTGGGCAGGACCCGTGTGAACCAGTTAAGAGCTTGTCTCTTTAGAGACGTGGGGAATACTCTGCATAGGATGGCGTCTTCGGCAGTGTAAAGGCTAACTTGGGTGACATAGACATCTATATGCTCATCCGAGTCAATACTACCATCATACCGGTCTAGGCTAAGGCTCTTCCAATTTGGAGGAAGAGGGGTTTCTGTAATTCTGGAAATGAAAGGATGCCTGCAAGGGTGGTGACTGGGTGTTAGTTGCCCTTTGGGAACCAAGATTGGCCGCCGACTCACCCTCATGTTGCTTGTCTGGGGCTTGATCCTCCGATTTCCAAGATTAGTTCAAATTCCTCAGCTTGGCGTTCTCCTGTCGGAGAGCCGATATCTCCAGAGCGTGCTGCCTTCTTATTACCGATATGTCATCTCTCAGTTGTCTTAATTCTGAGGATAAATTCGTTTGGTCTTCCACGTGCCCTATGTTTTCGTCGATGAGATGCTGCCCTTGTACGTGTTGGTGCATGGCTGGTGCCGATGGCTCAGGTATATCCATATGTGCGTGGCTTCGGGTAGTAACCATTCCTTGAGGGGCTGTGAGGTAAGTTTTACCAGGCCCCACGGTGGGCACCAAAATGTTCCTATCTGGGGTTGCAGGGGTGGTTTTCCTTATAGACGTCTTCCACTTGAAGGTCTTTTGTGGATGTCCGAATCCTTCGGTGCGAGTGACGTGGGGGTACCTGCAAAAGGCACTCCAACGCTCAAGTTAGGTTTCGGCTCGGAGCATTTAATGTGTGTAATAAATGAAGGTCAAAAGTCCTTTACCTTGAGGGGTGCACCCCTCTTTTATACTTATCTTGTTAGGCCTAGGCTCTGATGGGCCCTGACTATTTCTTAATGATTGATCTATACTAATTAAGGTTGTTTAATTATCTCATAATCCTCAGTTTACCTCAATAATAACTTCTTAATGGGATTAGCAATATCCGAATACTATTCTTAGTATTCGGCCGTAATGATGCTGAGTACTCCTGTGGTGGTGTGCGGTAATATAGCTTAGTTGAGCGTAAGGAGCAAGACTGTTTGGCCCGATTTAGGCCGAACACCTTCCTGTTGGTGAGGCCTACTCAGATGTTTTGGTGGGGGGTATTTGGCTATATGAATAGTCGAATACCCTACCAGTATACCTTATATATAAACATTTTAAAATTTAAACATATGTTAAATGAAATAAACACATAATTTTATTAAAAATTATATATTTTATTACATTAAACGAATAACATAGTTTTAACAAATCTAAAAAGAAAGATGTTTAGTAAGTTACAATAGTATATCTTGGAAATTTGTGGAGATGGAAACAGCTAGCAATTGGTTCATATTCTGTGGATTTAGCATATAATTTGATTATGAATATATGGGATATGAATACACACTGCTGGTGGAAGAAGGCAAGCAAAGAGGGATTTTAGAGTGTGCAGGGTGTGATTGTATTGGGTGTGGGAGAAGTATGGAGACTATATATAAGACACTTGTTTTTTGAGTGTGAGTTTTTTTTCTCATATTTGGCAAAGTTGTTTTGATTGGCTTGGGATTTGGACTTTCAACAGTTTCAGGGATTAATTCCGAATTATGCAGTGGATAAGGAAGGATGGCAGGTAATTTGGTTTTCGGTAATAAGAGCTATTTGGGTAGCAAGGAAGCAAAAGGAGATTTCAACAAGAAATTTTTTAGGAGGATCGAGACTTATGTCATGGAAATGGTTACGAGCAAAAAAGAAAGGCTTTACTCAGCCATTGGGTTGCGGGTAGGGGTGGCAAAATAGATGGATCAGATAAATTTTAATCCGGATCAAAATGGATCGGATCAAAACAATCCATTAATCCATTTGGATCCATTAAAAATTTATTTAAAAAATCCGATCCATTTGATAAAAATCCATCCAATCCATCCATTAACAAAATTTTCATGGATGGATATCCAGTCCATCCATAAAAATAATGGTTTTTTTTTAAAATAATTATTTTTTATTTAGAAATAATATATTTTTAAAAATTAAGAACATATTTTAAAATAATAATAGCCTCAGCCGAGGTCGATCAAAAACAGCTCTAGACGATGAAGGCTGAAAGCTGCTCCGACCGATGTTGGCTGAAAAACAAACTTAGTTGATGGCGACCGAAAACCAAACCTAGCTTATAGCGGCCGAAAATAGCCATGATCGACGTCGATCGAATTCATCGCTGACCAACGTCAACCGAAAAATAGTCTGGCTGATGTTGGTCGAAAATAGTCCGAATCGATGTCGGCCAAAAATAGCCCTAACCGATGACAACTGAAAACTTCCCCGCCGAAAACACAAACCTAGCCGAGATCAACCGAAAATTACCCTGGTCGACATCGGCCGAAAAAACCCTAGTTGAGGTAGGCCAAAAACTACCCTTGTCGACATCGTCTAAAAACTTCTGACTAATCTCGGCCAACAACGGCTGAAAAAAAAAACCTAGCTAAGGTCGGCCCAAAAAAATTATGGTCGAGGTCGGCGGAAAACTGCCCTAGCCAACGTCGACCGAAAAAAAACTTGGTTGAGGACGGCCAAAAAACAATATCAGTCAAAAAAAACGCTGGCCAACATCGGCCAAAAATTATCCTAGCCGACGTCAACCAAAAAAAAAACCAATGGCGGCGGAAACAAAAATCCTAGCTGAGGTTGGCCAAAAAAAATATGGTCGAGGTTGGCCGAAAATTTCCCTGGCCAACGTCGACCGAAAAAAAAGCCTAGTTGAGGTCGGCCAAAAAACAATATCGGCTGAAAAAAAGCTGGCCAAATGCGGCCAAAAATTGCCCTGGCCGATGGCAGTCGAAACAAAAACCCTAGCTGAGGTCGGCAAAAAAATCATGGTCTAGGTTGGCCGAAAATTGCCCTGGCCGACATCAGCCGAAAAAAATCCTGGCAGACAACGGCCGAAAGAAAAACCCTAGTTGAGTTCGGCCGAAAAAATCATGGCCGAGGTCGATCGAAAACTACCTTGGCAGACGTCGGCCAAAAAAAAACTTTGTTGAGGTCGGCCAAAAAATAGTCTCGGCCGATGTCGGCTGAAAAAACGCTGGTCGAGGTAGGCCAAAAATTGCCTTGGTCGACGGCCAAAAAAATCGGCTGAAAAAAAAACCCTAGTTGAGGTCGGCCAAAAAACAATATTGGCCAAAGAAAGCTAGTCAAGGTTGGCAAAAAATTGCCCTGGCCAACATCAGCCGAAAAAAATCCTAGCCGACAGCAGCCGAAACAAAAATCCTAACTGAGGTCGACCGAAAAAATCATGGCCGAGGTCGGCCGAAAACTACCCTGGCCGATGTCGGCCAGAAAAAACTTGGTTGAGGTGGGCCAAAAAATAGTCTCAGCCGATGTTGGCAGAAAAAATGTTGGTCGAGGTCGGCCAAAAATTGCCCTGGCCAACGTTGGCCGAAAAAAATCGGCTGAAAAAAAAACCCTAGTTGAGATTTGCTGAAAATCAGCCCCGGCCGATGTTAGCCGAAAAAAATCATGGTCAAGGTTGGCCGAATGAAAACCCTGGCCGACGTCGGCCCAAAAGAACCTGGCTGAGGTCGGTCGAAAAATAGCCCCGATTGACATTGGCCGAAAAAAAACCCTGCTCGACATTGGTTGATAATTTTCCAGGTCAACGTCAGTCGAAAAATATATTTTTAAAATAATATTTAAAAATATTTTATAAATAAATTTTAAAATATAAATTTAAGAAAGATTTAAATATGAAAATATTTGTTGGATTAATTTTTATCCATTAGATATTGATTAGAGGATCCATTGGATTTTGAAAAATAGTGGATGGATCATTAACCATCCATGAAATTAAATGGATGGATGGATCCAATCCGTTTAGTTTTTATTTTTGTAATGGATGGATTGGATGGATTTACTAGTGGATGAATTGGATGGATTAATAATGCAAGAGCAAATTAAATTTAAATTATGTTGAATTAATATAATTAACTTAAGTTCTATGTTTTGTAATGTGTCATAGTGTTATTGTGAGATTTTCGGAACTTTTACGTAAGTTCCGTGAGTTGTAGAAGAAAAAAAAATAAGAGAAGGAGGTGTCCTGATAGGAATGGTAGGGGCAAATAGGAAGATTTCATGCAAATCTCAAATATTAACGTGTCATGCTTCCTGATTCTTCTATTTTCTTTCATTCTTATATTTCTTCCTTTCTAAGTCTCTTTCTTCTTATCTTTCTTCTTCTCTGAGTATCTTCTTTCCATGAATGGAAGTTGGATTCCTACACCATATTGAAGTTTGATTTCTCTTTCCCTAGAGCTTTCTTAGTTGATTCTAAGTTGGTAAGTCTAGTCCCTTCTTATTTCGATGTCTTAGTATCTTTCTCATCTCTTCCAAGAAACATGAGAAATGGGTCTTGGTTAGATTTTAAGAGAGAAGAGAAATCCTGATTTTTGAGTTTATGTTGATATTGATTTAGGTGTCTCCTAGTAGATTCTGTAACAAAACTTGGGGACAATCACTCAAGAACTTCAAAGTTCTCCTTTCCAACTTTTCTTCATAATTTGAGTCAAGAGCTTTAGGTAAGGGAAGTTTCATATTGGTTTGAAATCATCTGGTAGTAGTATATTTGGAATTCTGTTTCTAGTTGGATTGTTTTAAAGACTTGTTTTGTGATGTGGTGATTTTGCTTTCTTGATGTTTTGATGATTTGAGCTGAGTTTGTTGTGATAACATGTCGTTGTACTGTGGAATGATATCGTAAGTATTGGAAATGGTTTCAAAATCTTTGAAACATTTGTTCGTAATGGGTTTTGAAAGGTTCTGGGCTCTGCAGAAGACCCCTCGTTCAAAGAAAACCATTGTCCAGTTACCTATAAGACAAGTAAAACCAGCGTCCAATGACTTCATTGCATAAGACCAGCGTCCAATAACCCAGTGTCAAGTGACCAGCGTCCAATGACCCTGTGTCTAATGACTGCATCCAACAGCACCTTAGGTCCAGTGAAGTCTGACGTCCAGTCACGATGGTTGTAAAATGCTGAGGTGTGATTTGCAGGAGACCAGAACCTAGTCCTGTTACGAATAAGGATGTTGGATAAGCCACCAATCTGGTTCTAGAATTATGTTAGAAATTCACCTTTGGTTTAAGTTGGTGTGGTGTTGTGAGTAAGGATTCAAGGTGTTAGAATACCTTACTTAAGCTTATTGAATTGCTGGACGGGTTCATAAGCATAATCTAAGAAAAATGGTGAATTTATATCATAAAGAGAACTGGTGGCAATCAAAATTATTTGGCTTGTTACATGACATTGCATATGGGTAGGCACGTAAGTTGAGGGTGCTAGGTAGGCTCTCAACCTAGTGCCGGAGGTTTTCGTAGTGGCCAACGGTGGGCCTATAGAATAGCCAAGTGGGCGAATTCCTATAGATGTAAGGTTTTGCAAGCCTTACAGAGGTAAGCCAATACCACACTTGTCTATATTCGATTACATCCACACTTCCTCCACAAGGTAGCTCAAGGGACTCCCTGAATGGTCAAAGGTGAGACTATGGTAGGGGATGGGGCCTATGGGGACCGCCCAAAAGTTGTTGAAATCTCCATGGAGTCGAGTCAGCATAATAGTTCAAAATGATATTGATGTATGAAATGACATATGAAATGAACTGAATATTTAGTGTGAATGATGTTGTTTGTATTTTGTGTATATTCTATCTTTCTCTTTAAAAAAAGCTTACCCTTGCAACTTGTGTTTGTATTGTATTACTGCAATGATCGTGTGATTGATACGGGAGCAGGAAGCAGTGATGGTGTAGGCTCTCATGCTAGCCACGATTGAAGATTGGACGACCCTTCTATTCTTGGGATTGGACGATCCTAAGATTGGACGATTCCTCTGTTCTGCGGAATTTAGTTTCTAGTTTACATGTATATATATTATGGGGACCAGCTTAGGAGTAATGTACCTATATTTGAATTGTGGAGAATGTCCTCTGTAAGATGATATTTTGTTTGACATTATATGTACCTGCGTATATGAAATTGTAATTTTGTATATTACACTTTTATGATGTAATGATGTACATTATATATAGGAAAGTAGGTACATATATATGTATTAAATGTGAAAATTTTCATGGTAGTTTTATATAATAATATTTAGCAAAATATTTTAGTACAACAAATCTGTAACGAAGATGGGTCGTTACATTTTGCATATTTCAAATATTTTCTTAGTAAATATTGTTCAATTGGCCAATTCCATTAAATAAAAGTAAATACATTTAAGATAAAATTGTGACATTAGTTAGATACAAAAAACAAACAAGTAAAAGTTGTCATATTCTTTGACAAACATCTATACCCATTTTAATAGTTAAATAAAAAAAATAAAATTTAAATAAAACATTCGAACTCTCTATTTATCTTGTGCATCGCACGGGTAAAAAACTAGTAAAAAGAAATATAAACATCATTCAAATAAAAGTTGTATACTTTAAATTTAAATATAAATATATAAGAGTCTCTTGACTATAAAAAAAAAAAAAAATTAATCACCCAAATGTATTTGTCCTAGTATAGTTACCCATGTGATGGATGAATATAAATATGAATTAGTGCAAGATAAATAGAATATATAATGGTTTAAAAATATAACTTTTTATAATTTCAAATTAAAAAAAAGATGGACGTTTTGATATAAAAAGAAATTTAAAAATATTCAAATAAAAGTTTTATACATTAAATTTAAATATAAATATCTAAGTGTCTCTTAACATAAAAAAATCATTAATTATAAAAAAAATTAAAGACCCAAATGGATTTGCCATAGTATGGTTATCGGTGCGACGAATGAATATAAAAATGGATAAGCGCAAAATAAATAAAATATATAATTGCTTAAAAATATAATTTTTAAACTTTCAAATTAAAAGAATGAAGGATATTTCATTATAAAAATAAATATAAACATCATTTATATAAAAGATGTATACATTAAAATTAAATATAAATATCTAAGACTCCTTTCACATAAAAAAAAAACTAATGATTAAACATTCCAATGGATTTGCCCAAGTATGGTTACCTGTATGACAGATGGATATAAAGATGGATTAGCACAACATAAATAGAATATATAATATTTTAAAAAAAATAATCATTTGTAATTTCAAATTAAAAAAAATGAAGGAAGTACATTTTGATATAAAAAGAAATTAAAAAATCATTTATATAAAAGTTGTGCATATTAAATTTAAATATAAATATCTAAGAGTCTCTTAACATAAAAAAAAAAACCAATGATTATAAAAAAAAAAATGTTAATCATCCTAATGGATTTGTCTTAGTGTGGTTACTCGTGTAACAGATGGATATAAAGATAGATTAGCGCAACATAAATATATATAATATATAATTTTATAAAAATTATGATTTATAATACTTCCAAATTAAAAAAAATGAAGGATACTTTGGTATAAAAAAAATACAAACATCATTCATATAAAAGTTTTATACATTAAATTTAAATATGAATATCTAAGAGTCTCTTAACATTAAAAAACCTAGGATTATAAAAAAAAATTAATCATCCCAATAGATTTGTCCTAGTATGGTTACCCATGTGACAAATGGATATAAAGATTAGGCAACATAAATAGAATATTAATTGTATAAAAATATAATTTTCAAAACTTCCAAATTAAAAAATGAAGGATGTTTTGATATAAAAAAAAATATAAATATCATTCATATAAAAGTTGTATACATTAAATTTAAATATTAATATCTAAGAGTTTCTTAGCATCAAAAAATCAATGATTATATAAAAAATAATCACCAAAATGGATTTGTCCTATCATAGTTACCTGTGCTATGGAAGTATATAAATATGGATTAACGCAACGTAAATAGAATATATAAGATTTTAAAAAATATAATTTTTAAGTCTTTTAATTTAAAAAAAATGAAGGGTATTTTGACATAAAAAGGAATTTAAACATTATTCATATAAAGTTTTATACATTAAATTTAAATATAAATATCCAAGAGTCTCTTAACATAAAAAAACTAATAATTAGTGTAAAATAAATAAAATATAATTGCTTAAAAATATAATTTTTAAACTTTCAAATTAAAAGAATGAAGGATATTTTATTATAAAAAGAAATATAAACATCATTTATATAAAAGATGTATACATTAAATTTAAATATAAATATCTAAGTCTCTTAAAATAAAAAAAGCCAATGATTATTTAAAAAACAAGTTTAAAAGTTGTATACTTTATAATATGATTTATAATACTTCCAAATTAAAAAAAAATGAAGGATGTTTTGGTATAAAAAAAATACAAACATCATCCATATAAAAGTTGTATACATTAAGTTTAAATATAAATATCTAAAGTGTCTCTTAACATCAAAAATCAATGATTATAAAAAAAAAAAAGAGTTAATTATTCCACTGGATTTGCCCTAGTATAATTACCGTGTGACAAATGAATATAAAAATGGATTACCGCTACATAAATAGAATATTTAATTGTATAAAAATATAATTTTTAATACTTCCGTATTAAAAAAATGAAGGATGTTTTGATATAAAAAGAAATATAAAAGTTGTATACATTAAATTTAAATATAAATATCTAAGATTTTCTTGACATCAAAAAATCAATGATTATAAAAAAAAAATAATCACCCAAATGGATTTGTCCTAGTATGATTAACCGTGCGACAAATGAATATATATATATATATATATATATATATATATATATATATATATATATATGGATCGAATATAAATATAAAGCAATTGTTATAAAATTCATTTTTGTTAATAACTAACCTTTTTTTTTTAATTTTATAAACTTTTAAAAAAAATGAAGGTTTTCACTCTGTTGCATCTATCCTCCCATTTTTTTTTCTCAAGTAATCTCTTTTAAGTTAAAAAAAATTGTCAAATAATTTCTATTTTATTTTAATTCTTATTTTGAGTTTTAGCTTAAAAATACTTTTAATTCAAAAAAAAAGTTATGTCAAACATACGTTTTGATGACAAAGAAAAAAAAAAGAAAAATATATATATCCGTAGGTTATAAAAACAACTTTTCTCACTCTTATTTTGTTTTAATCTATTAAAGCTCATCTCACTTTTAAAATTTTTTTATGTTCTTCATGATATTAGACACATTAATAAAAATATTTTTTTTATAATACATAAAAAGAAGATGACAGGAAGAGGCTAATTCAGAGGGAAAAAAAAAGATGACAGGAAGAGAATTTAATAAAAAAATTTGAAATATTTAAAATTTGAATCCAATTAACGAATTAATGCATAGGAGAGAGAAGCCTAAAATGGAAAGATGGAAAACAATAACTGAATAATTAGTGAAAACATTTATACCTATTAAATTAATACTATAAATTAATTATTATAAAATATTTGAGGTAACATATCTTTATATAATTAATAAAAATGATTTATATAATTACTCTTTTAACCTTAGAAAGAGCGGGAAAAGTAAAATTACAAATTTATCCATGACAACTACTTTTATATATATAAAGATATAAAACTTACTAGTTCATATATAAATAAATAAATAAACTTATTCATTTATATACTTGCTTTTGATATTTTTTGTAGCAGGTGTGCTTTGGAGCCTGAAACTTTATTTCATCTGTTAAGGGACTGTGATAACTCGCGGAGGATTTGGAGGAAGTTGAATATGAACCAAGCTCTGCAAGGGTCAGACGCTGATATCAAAGGGTGGATTCGGTCACAGCTAGCTCAATTGGTGTACCAGGGATGCATTGGCATAAGACTTAAGCGTGGAGGGTCTTGTCTGGGGAGGGCAAAAACCCCACGTCCACGAGGGGGAGATCATGAGTGACGGCTAGAGGCGGTGAGGGCACAGGCCCAAGACACATCCACGGCACAGGCTGAGCTGTTACAGAAAACATGTTAACTAATTTTAATTTTTCCAAAAAATTGTGAAGTTAATAAAACATATATCGAAAGTTTACTAAGTTTTTAAAGCTTTTGATTGATTAATTTCAAAAGTTGCGTATCATTGCCTCAATTGTAAATATACATTTAAAAGTGAATAAAACAGAATAAATAAAGTAAATTGCTCTAACTATAAAATATACATATATACATGAAATAAAGATTTTCATATCCCAAATATTTTTCGGGATAATAATAATATGTACATTCCCAAAGTGTATACCAAATACATAGGGTAATATAGTACGAAAGCTGAATTTACATACCAAAAATCTGAAACCTAAGTCTACCCATATTCAAATACATAAAAAGGGAAAACCTAATCTTAGAGCAGTCATCTTTAAACCCAATCTGCATGTTAGACCAACCTCCGAACCAAAAGTGACAAAGCTGATGAAGATAACATCTTTATGACATCCATAGATACTGCCACAAGTTCCTAAAAGAAAAAGAAAACAGAGGGTGAACTCTCTGCTTCATCAAGCAGTACATACAGAACGACTTGATAGTCACATACACAATCCTACTAACCACCATAATGTGGTTCTCTAACGGTCTCAACAGAAACCTATTCGTTTCCACAGCTATTCTTGTAAATTATTTCACATTGGCCAGCTGCCACTGGAACTTCCAGAACTCAGTGGTCTTACACACATTTTTGAGTTGGATGATTGTTGGGAATGCACCCTTCAGCATGGTACAATGGCGGGTTCTCACCAACTGATGATGTCTCGTATTTTTGTCAGGGTGGCCAAGTCAGCTATGTGATCTATCGTCACAACCCAGTGCCTTACCCTCCAAGAACAACCTGTGTTACGATCATCTCCTAGGTACCAACTGTGGTCATCCATTACTCTAAGGACTGACTCCTCAACACTCTCCTCACAGAGTTTATTTTCTTTCTTCGTCGCCTGTGGGTTTCCCGCTACACATGGTACAGGTGCGGACGAATTGACGCCAAGCTAAAGGTACCACCTCTACGCTCACATATGCATATATAAATAATGATTTTACCTTTATCGCTACATCGTAACGATCTCATCACCCCAGGTGATGCGTCATTCGCAATCCGACTTTGGTTCACAGATAACTCATAGCTGAAATATCCCACGCGACCTTCTTGCCATCTTGCAATTCCAGCAATCTTCCGTACACTCGTATCATCCTTGTATGACTCTCAACTCAACATGATTCACTACGCGTAGACAATTTTATTATGTTTATGTATTTCCTTGCTCTCTCAAAAACTTTACAATTTTATAAATGTTAACTTACCATTTATTCTTCCACACAAAGGTGCTAAATTCTTTCTATGTCCAATGCATAAAACAAAGAGTTCATTAATTAATTTCTATTTAATAAAAATAAAATAAATCTTTTAGCCTAATTAATTGTGCTCACTGTTCAAGTTTCATCTATCTGTTACATAGCAATTTAGCCACAAACACTAGAACATAGTTCTAGTCCTCACAAGTACTCGCAACCGATTCTTGTGAACAACACATCAAACAGACAAACAACTTTATCACAAAGTTCAACCTATAGTCCAAAGGACTGTATCACAAAATCATACAAAACCATACTTTCAAAGATTAAGTATCTAAGATTCCCATCTCTGGGACTTAAACCCAAAACAAAATAGGTCAATGGATATTACATATCCACTACCTTACAAAATCACAATTAATAATTATAATTGCCACAATTCAAAATAACACACATAGTAACAAAATTAACTAAAAAGGCAGATTTCTCTTTGGCAGTACTGAATGTGAGCTCTACTGATACAAACAAATGACATCAGAATTTAAAACCTTTTATATCAAATTGAAGCTCTTGAAATCTATTTTACAGAAAGATATCCCACTTATAAAATCAACATCTAGAAAAATTTTATAAAAAATTTCAAAGTCAGCAGCCCTGAATTTTGAGAGCTCACTGAACATAGCTCAAAGAAATGTAAATTTCTTCCAATTACCAAACTCGTTTTGAGCAGAAATTTTTACAGTAGAAAGGTAACATCTTTATCTTTCTAAAAAGGTAATCCTTGCCCCCAAAATTCTTTCCCTACTGTTCCCAGTAAATTTATTTCTAACAGCCTAAATTTCAGACTCAAAACAAAGCTCAAAAACCCTTACCCTGTTTCTTTTTAAAAAGTTAATTTAGAAATTGACATGATAATTTTTGTAGTTTATATGGTTAAAAAGCTTGTTTTGTCTAGTTTTTAATGGTGCAAAAAAGAAAAAGAAACATTAAGCACACAGGTGGAAATTTGAGAAAAACCGAGACATGTTCCAACAGGACAAGAAAACAGAACCTCCACTTTGTGGGTCACGGATGAACCTCAAAATGAAGTTATCTTACCAAAGTGTTAAAATAAAGTTGTCACATTTTGTGTCTATTTTCATTCAAAGTAAATTTCCTGAAAAACTAACGGTTAGATCTTTAGATATCGTCAAAACAATGGATGCTGTCTAGAGCTGAATGAACCAACAGCCACTGCCACTTTTATTTTTAGGGTGAATCTCACATTGAAAACCTTGTCAAACAATTTTAATAAAATTTGGGCATGGTCTCCTTTGTTTTAGGAGCCTTCCCAATTAATTTAGAGAGTCAAAAACAAAAATAATCAATCCATACACACTCACACAGCCACTGCCAGGAGAATCAAATACCCATTTTTCATCAATTTCAAACTCAAACACCACATAATCAAGCTTAAAGAGGCATTCATGCATGTTGTGGTTGAGACTCCTAACCCTCAACCACATTTCAACAGAAAATAATTGATTCCACAAAGAGTCCCTCTTACCTTGATTGATGCTTAGCCACGGAAGGAAGAGGAGAGGAAGGGGATGAAGAGAGTTTGATGCTGGAAGGATGGGGGAGATGATAGCCTAGCTTGCATACAAGGTTCAACACACAGCCATGGTTCCTTTTCTTCAATGGGGGGTTTCAGCCAGAGGAGAGAAGACAAGGTAGAGAGGATGTTGGGGGCAACACTAGGCTTGCGTGCAAAGCTTCTAAGTTTTCAACAATGGCCTCCTCCTCCCTTGTAGGGTGCCTTGGCAGGAGAAGAAAAGAGAGAGAAGAGAGCTTGGGAGGAAAGAAGAAGAATGAAGGAAATTGGAAGAAACTTGAAGCTTTGAACGTTTGAGATTGGGATAAATTTGAAAATTTACTATTAACACCTATTTTCCTCTAAAGGCACCCTCTTCTCTTATTATTTTTTTTACAACTCACGGAACTCACGTAAAAATCCCAATAACAACCTTATCCTCTAAGCCCAAGCATACATGAAAATTGATCAACAACACTATAGCACGTAACAAAACAATCATTTATTAGTTCTTTTATACATATTATAAATTTAAATTTAATTTCCTCTTGCATTATTAATCAAACACTTATATTATTTACTTTCCTTCATTTCTCTTCATCACTCAATTAATTACTAACTATATTTTAATTACTCAAACATATCTTTTCTTATTTAAAAGAAATAAATTCCAATTAAATCATAATTCAATCACACAAATACATATTTATTGAGTTGTAATTTTTTAGGGTGTTACACATGGGGCAGGAACACTATTCAGGTGTTAACCAGATTTTATTATATTATGGATAGCAACAAATTATTGTATGGCGCATACTTTTATCACATTAGATTTTTTTCGATGTTCTTATGGTGTACAATCTTATGATAAATTTAGTCACGTATTATAATGGAGCCAAACAGAAGCAAGCTATTATAAATAAATTTCTTTTGTTTCCACAAAATAGAAACTACTTTTAACAATAAATTACTAAAACAGGATGTAGTAAGTGAAAGAGTTCTACTTATAACTAGTAACTAATGTAGTTTAAAATGAATCCGATAGACCTATCCATAGATGTTTAGAGTGAAGGAATAAACGTAAAATCTAATCATTCCTATATTCCATAATAGAACCCATTCAAATGCTTTGGTCTTTCCATGATATTTTGAGATTCGCAACACCATCCACAGGAAGGATTTTCGTGTTTAAATTGAATAACTCGCGTTAAGGAATAAACTATAGTGAATCAAATCATAAATTTAACATATTCGGTACCATCAAGAAATAATTAATTAATGAAAATGTAAAAAATAAAATAAATAAAAGTATATAAAATTAAAAAATTAAATTGAAATTATAAAATTTCTAAAGACAAATGCTAATCAGTATTCTTAGGACACTGGTTAAGGAATTGTTATCTCCATTAAGTAAAATTTTCTAAGTATAAAAAGTGTTATTTTCGATACACCTAGTTCTGATAAAAATGTTGGCTTCCAGATGGAACTTTGTCGAAAGATAGTAGGGTAGCCATCTACTATATTAATTTCATCGAAATATGTTGTCGATTAAAATTCTATTGAAAATATTATGTAAGTCATCTATCATATTAATCTCGTCAAAATATGTTTTCGATTAGAACTTGTCGAAAATAATAACGTTGAAAATCCTACTGTCACTACAGAAGTCTTTTCGACAGAAGTTGATTACATGTGTTGATTTGCTGACGTGTTTGAAGATGGTTTGAAGAATTTTAAATTCAAAAGGAGCAGTTTGTAGCAGTTATGACGAAATTCAAAAGAAGCAGTTTGTAGCAATTATGACGAAAACGAAAACAAGACAAGTGTCACTGTTAGAAATAGGAAGTTATTTAACTGTCTATACACGTGTCAAAAATCTAGAATTTGTCCGTTAGTGTTTGAAATTTATAAATAAGGTTTCTGATAGCCAATTTTCCTTGGATTGAATCACTACCACTCAAATCCTGTCAACACCACGTCGTAAACACAAATGGCTATTGGTTACAAGGTTGCAGTGTATGTATTCATCCCACTTTTAGTGAAATTGCTTTTCATTTAATTTATTTTTCTGCAATTCTCTTCTTCTACCTTTTTTCTCCAAACTCTATCTCTTTCCAATTTTCATTTCTTCTCGAAACTCTACTTTTATCCAATCACCATTTCTCACTACTTATATCGAAAAACCCAAAATATTATATGTTATCACTATGAATACTACCATTGTTATCAAAATCTTGATTGTATTGTTTTCTACTAGTATCTAATGAATTCCTCTCAAGTTGAAAGACAATAATTGTTTGTTCGACGAAAAAGAACTTACAATTGAATTATGGATTCCATGGTCTCACAAACTAAAAATTTATTTGTTAAAAGAATCTAACGTGAAAAGTCTAGTCTTTAGATCAAAATCTTTTCGAAAACAGTTTGACGATTTTCACGATTAATAGGAACTAAAAGGAGAAAGATTTTTATTAGGAGATGGAAAATTGTGCGGTCTATAATTTTTTTTTACACTCTCCTATGAATTCTACATTAAATACTAAGCGCAGACCCTTTTCTAAAATGTAAAAACTAAAATTGCAAAACATAAAAAACCAAAATTATGAATCAAAAATTAAAAAAATCAAAATTACGATTTAACCTTTCTTATTTGATATTCTCTTAGCTAGTTGAAATGGAAGAATAGATCTCAAAAACTACTGCGACTCTGCAAGTCTGCAAAGGCAACAAAATACAAACGATGCCCTTAATAACCTCATTGAGGCCTTTACTTGGTGTATCATGCAATCATGACCATGTCATTTTTATTTATTTATTATAAAATAAAGACTTTGGTAAGGTTCTGAAAATATATGCCAAAGTTAATTATAAAATAAGATGTCATACACGGCGGTCTCCTTTTTTTTTTTTTTTTCAAATAAACGAGAAAATATTGCGCTAGTTTTTTTTTCTAAGCAAAATATATATTATTAAAATACAATCAAAGCACAAGATGTGCCTCAATTGTGTATCACAATTACAAAGAAATCCGAGAGCAAAAGCTCCCACATATATATCTTAGAATCTGGTCACATCTGAATATAAATGACCATGCTAACATAACATATCGTTCTCCAATTTCAACATGATTTCGAGTCACTATCAATTTCAGGAAACAAGTCTCACGAATGAACTCCAAGAAGCCAATTTAAGCCAATCTCCTCTCTAAATATCTCTATCTTGAAATTGGGAGAGGCACGAAAATTTACCCATAAGGCAGCCGTTTCTTCGTCACAGATCACATTTATTTTCTGTTGTAATTGTACAAAATTATCGACCGAGTATGGCAATCCACTCAGTTGTGAGCAACCCTTCATGTATAGCTTCTTAAGCTTCTTCAACTCACCAATGTCATCTGGTAATTGGGTAAGACTTACACAGTCCGAGATGTCAAGACAGCTTAGCTTGTTAAGCCCTTTAACAGAACCTGGCATCCCTACCAAAGCAGAGCAGCAACATAGCCTTAGGACTTCCAAATTCTCCAGTTCTGCAATATCTTGTGGAAGTGCAGAAAGCTTGTGGCAGTTAGTGATACTAAGCTTCTTCAATGGGGTAATCTTACACAGCCCATTAGGCAATTTAACCAGATCACTGCAATAGTCAATGCTCATCTCCACAAGATTTGGCATTGCATCTGAGATTTGGATAGAACCGCTTTCAAAAGCCTGCCTTGTACTACACATATGAAGGGACAATTTTAGCAGGTTCTTCAATATGCACAGCGAAGGGACTGAAACCTTTTCCAATCTGACTCTTTTCAAGTTAGGTAAAGAACCAAGTAGCTTAAACTTGTTTAATTCAGAGCGATGGAAACCATAATTTGTGACTATCAGAACTTTGAGTTTACTCATCTTCTTTGTGAACCGTGGTAATGAGTATTGGCTAGAGCGAAGATTTAAAATCAGAACCTCGGCTTTGTAAGGTTGCATGTCACACCAATCTGAATTAAACGCTTCATCTGCAAAAGCATCATATTTGACATCAACAATGGAAGATGAAGTGTGACACAGCGCAAGTGTATTTCTTATTAGTCCCTCCGTTTTCAAAATAATTGTGACTTTAAAAAGTTTTTTCTTTATTCAACTAAGAAGGCATTAGTTACCTTTTCCATCTAACATTGACTGATAAAAAAAAAAAATTAGAATGAGAGCACCTTAAATCATTAACAGAGCAAAATGATAATACAGTCAAATGACTTGTTAATCATTGCCTAAAACTTCAAGGGTATATTTGAGAGTAAGGTTTTAGCGG
This sequence comes from Pueraria montana var. lobata, assembly GCA_026413185.1. NCBI lineage: Eukaryota > Viridiplantae > Streptophyta > Magnoliopsida > Fabales > Fabaceae > Pueraria > Pueraria montana. Next base: position 57,033,607 of record CM048654.1, read on the forward strand.
AGAATGAAAGAGCAAAATTTTCATTTCTAATAAAAATTTCCCAATTTGATGATATTTTAAAATAAAAGAAATAAAATGATAGATAACATAAACCTAATATCTTAATCTTTTGTTTATTTTATTAAACATTACGTCCTAGAAGACAATTTTTTTGTAACTTGGAGTAGCCTTTCTCATTTATGTATGTGCATTCCCTATAATTTGGACAGAGAGAAACATACCAGTTGAAATAGACAATATGCGGGCAGCAACCTTTAGGTGTTTCTGCATTCTGGGGCAGAATGAGAACTTTCGGCCGATGATTCCTTGCTGATTTTGCCCTACCCACCATTCAGGATGAGCATCTCCCGTTAAGTCAATAGTTAGTCTTTCTCTCTGTTCAAATGGTTCCCCTCTGCTTTGATCGATTGCTAGCTGTCTAAGGAGATCATGCAGAATGACGAAGTGGTTATTGTAGTACATGTCTTCATCCTTTGCAACTTTCCTAGACAACGAGGGAAGAACAAAAATGTCAACAAGATGAACAATTTTACTTTTTTGCTCCATATAAATCCATACATTCTTTACTTTTTGAATTTAAACCACTAAATTTATCTCAATTATATCAAGTGCGCGCGACATATATATATGATTATGATTAAATGCCTCATTTTTTTTCACATATTATAGTAAGAAAATGTTGTGGGCGTTTATGATTAAATGACCAACAGCGATGGCAAGTAGTACAGTACAGTACAGTACCTTGTAACTATGAAATTAATGAAATTCCTGTCGGTTAAATTATGGACTATGGCCATTGCGTTGCTACCATCATCATTAAGGTTATGCAGTTCTGCCCACATATCAATGAGGGCAGGAACAGGGATCCTTTGGTCTTCAGGAAATAGCCCCAGATCCTTGAAGCACACCTTTTCGTTGACGGGGAAGTCATCCTCCAACATGTCTAAACTTTGTTGAAGGCGACAAAGCAAATCAGTATTAATGGTTTGACTTTGTAAACGCTGCTGCATATTTTTCCATATCTCAAAAGGCCGCCGACAGAGTGATCCAGCAGTGACCTTAAGCGCCAATGGTGAACCCATACAAAGTCTCACAATCTGCATTAGTAATTTCAGTGATAAGATAAAAAAAAGGCTTGCAGAAGGATGAACTTGACAAACAAACAAATTTCTGTATGTCTCACTAGTGTGAATGATTTTGGAGAAGTAGAAGAGTAAGCAGAACCTGGTCTAAAAGTTCTTCTTCAGGCATGTATGAGCTGTTGTTGTCATTTAGTTTAGCATAGTGACTGAAAAGGTCTACTGCTTGATTGTGATCAAGTTGACCCAACTGGAAGGCGATGCCAACTTTTGGCAATGCAACCCTTGAAGTCACCAAGATCTTATAATTAGGTATCCGGATATTAAACGCCTCAACAAGGGCTTCCGACTCTGTGCTAGGCCAAACATCATCCAAGACCAACAATATTGGATTTTCATTTCCCCCCACACTCCGCAGCAGATCTCTCAATTGGATAGTTGCATCGCCATTGCTTTGAAACTCGGGCACCGGACGTCCAAAGCGTTTAAACAGTGTCCCTACAATGGTCTTCAAGTTGGGCTTTTCGGAGACGGTGACAAAGAAGATGTTTACCCCGAACTTGCCTAGTCAAAGCAAAAAAAAAAATATATATATATATATATATATAGCTTTCTAAACCAACGAGAATCGGAGACACTATTCCACAATGCATGCCATACGAGTTAGATCAATAAGATGTGTAACAATTTTCATTCCCTTGTTAAGATAAAAATAATTAACGGAATAGAATGAAATAAATAAATTGTATTAATTTTAATTTTCGTTTTAGGAATCCAAAGACGTAGAAGGAGAGAGTAATAAGGGAATTGAAGGCAGTTAGTTAGTTACCTTTGATTTGAGGGTCATAACAGATCTTCTTAGCCAGTGTGGTCTTGCCGGATCCACCCAAACCAGTCAAGACAAGGACCGATACATCATCCTTGAGGAGGTTATTATTTAACTTGTGCAAATGCTCATCCATTCCAATGCATTCTGGTTCTTCGATTGCTCCACATATATTCTCCTCCTTCATAAGCAGAGTCTGGAGACTATTTTCGATTTTGAACCGGATCATCAACAATTCACGTCTAAGCAGAACCGGCTCGACCATAGTCAAGTGTCTCTTCAGAGCTTTATCCTTGGCCTCAAGCCTGCACTGGTAACAAGGGAAGCAGGGAAATCTCCACCAATTATTAATTTTGGAGTACTTGTCAACAAGCTCCTTAGCATCTCGCACAAGAGTCTCCAACCTTTCTGTCTCCTCTGTGGGGCGATCCAACTTCGCGTTCAATTTTTTAATCTTTTCCACTTCAGTAGTCAGACAGTTCAAGGTTTCTTTGATTTCTTTGAGGGTGGAACCGAACTGGTAACCCTTGAGAAAGATTTCAAGAGCCCCTTTCAACACCACCCCCATCCCCACTTCCAAAGCAGCTCCACTGAACGGATCTGCCATAACTAGTCACACCCAGATGGCGAACGGATGCCGGATGCCGGATGCCGGATGCAACTGTCCGTTGTGTGTGTGAATGGGATGAAATGAAAACAAGAATGAGTTGTCTCGGAGAACAGACGAAAATGGGAGGAATATGTACTACCGATAACACACACCAAACCCGCGTTTTTCCGTTGACGATGAATGGGTACCTGTACTTGTCTTTGTTTATTCTCTTCGCAGCTAAGCATACACTACACTTCCCCGTCTTTTCTCTTTTCCCACCAATACGTGTGTGTTGGGATTACGGTTACAAAGTTAAGTTGAGTTAAATTTGACTCTATAAATTTAATTTTAGTTAAAAATAAGTTTAATTTAACTTGATTTATGTTTTGATATTTTTATTTTAAAAATATTTTTATTAAAATAAAAACTTATTTGGATGATAACAATGAAAAACATTTTCAAATATATAATTATTAAAATGGGTATGAATTTTATAATGTATAATTAATATTATTTATTTCATGATATTTTAAGATCACTAATACCAATTTGACTTTAACTCCACCGTAAACCCACTTTGCACATATCCAAGTACACCACCAAAAGCCCATGCCTCCACTGCCAAGCCATGCTCTACCATTGAAGAGCTCCTCCAACAACCAAAAAACAAAGTTGCCGCACCCAAATCAAACACAAACATCCCCTTCCTCTGCATCCACAGTCGCAAGTTTTAGCACAATATTCTAAATTGCAAGACTCAAATCTCAGTTCTCTTCTAGCCTTTTCCAAAACCCCTTTCCAAATCGTAGGCTCTAATTTCCTGGGGCTCTGATTTGCAGTTATTATGTGGGATTCATAAACTTTGCGGGCATGATTGGGTATCGTGGCAAAAGATTGGAGGCAAGTTTGATCAACAACAAGTTGAGGACAATGGGATTGGGTGACCATGGCACGGAGGAGAGGTCATATACGGTAAAGGGTAATGGTGTCCTTTACTGGTTGTTGAAATTTAAAGCATGCGAACCATAACCGCTGTGCGTTTCCATCTAAATCATGTTGAACTTAACGGGAAACTAGATTCCCAAACATATGGGTGTGGCGTTCCACAAAGGGTGAACGGCCATTTAGGGTCCCAAACGGAAAATCAAACACACCCTATATCTATATTCTGTCCATTTGAATATCTAGATGTGCTCAAAATTTATAATTCAAATCAATTGTAATTTACAAACTATAATCTAAAATCCATAATATCCTAGAAGTATTTTTGTACTCAATGGACTTATAAACACTATAGACATTGCTAGCAGTAGATGAGTCTTGCATCCAAAGGTGAATATGGCTCACTTGCAACATCAATTCCCTGAAACAATAAAAGAAAACACTTAAGAACTTCATAAATCCAAAAATTAGAAGGCTTAAGATTAGACACTTCTAAGAAATAAGGCATTAAAATCTAAACAGAGTAATATAATAATAATTTTTTTACTTTATAATCGGACACAATATTACTTTATCATTATTAATTAAAGCATAACTATGAAAATAGAGAAATAAATTTTTAAATTTATTAAACTAGAAATTATATCAATTACAAATTAAAAAATTAAACCAATTCTTAATACTTGTCAAGGTTCACGACATAACTCTCATCTACCCTAATTATCAACAGAATATAATATAATAATTATGATAATCAAAATTTATATATTAACTATTAATAAGAATAAAAATACAAAACTAAAGTGACATATTAAAGCATATATATATATATATATATATATATATATATATATATATTAAGACGTTGCCAAATTCCTAGAAAGCATCCATTTACAATAGCATTAATATAAAAATAGTAATTGTATACATGCCATGCCAGCTAATAGATATATAAGCAACACTACTGGTGTATGAACGTGACTCTATTCTTACTATGCTGTAAAAAGATGGCAAATATCCACCTAGTATCTACATAAAGCATATAAGGTAGCATGTAGTACTACAGAAGAGTACTCTCACATGATAAAGTCCATAAAACCAGAATGGAAAGAATAGCATAAAAGCATAGACTGTTAGTATTACAAGTTATCAAGCAACTAAAATTATAATGTTAACTCGTATTTTTTTTTTTTTACAATGTTAACTCTTAAATTATAATGAATGTAAGTTCCCAATGTCAATCTTAACATTTTGAAAAAGAAGGAAGCACCTGGCTGGCTGTTCTTATTTAAAGTAACCCTTTTTATTCAAATTATTATTGTTAGCTAAAAAACATGTCAAGTTTTGATTAAACAAAGTAAATAAACACATATGGGCTTTAACAAATTAACTAAAATAAACTAATGAAAGAAACGAAAACAAAAACAAAAAAAAAAACAAAAACAAACTAGGAGTGGCATTTGACTTACGTATACACATGTAGGCCTAGTTTAAATGTCTGCCTAAATAAAAACAAGACAACTAAATAAAAAATAAGGTGGTTCAATTCACATGGAAATAGTCCACCACACAGCATTTTTTTTTGTCTATCATAAGTCAGAAACTAATAAATCAATATTGTCAAATTCAAGCTTCTTGTGACACAAAAAGTAATATCAATAATTCCATACATATATGTAGAAATCATACCAGGTATTTTAATCTACTAAGAGAAAATCCTTTGGTGGGTTTTAGGTGATCTAACACTCGACCAGAAGTCCGAACCTGCAAAAGTATGAATTCAACATAAATAATAAACAAAATATATAATTAAGGTAGTATTTGTATCTAAAGCACATAAACAAAATATATCTAAAAGCACATATCTCTCCAGGTATATTTGTATCCAAGGTAGTAATTTAAGAAAATAAGAACACTAACCAATCCTATCACTGTGCAAGAGAAATCATATAATTAACACAACGTTCATTAAAAGTTCTGATCAATAATGATTTAGATAAGCCAGTAATTTATAATTGGTCTCTGCATCCTATTCAATGTATCAATTGATTCTATTTGTCAATGCAGAGTATATGACAACAATCATGCACAGTGGTTCTGTTTTAACGTCGTGCATAGGTCCATCTTGTATGGTGTCGCTGTTTTGGTTACATGACAGATGTAATTTGATACTTTTGCAGAAGTTATAGTTATCATTGTGAAAACAGGAACTTCACTTTGGTTTCATTTTGGGTGTTGGGGTTAGTACGTTTTGGAAAATTTGAGCTGGGGTCTTTAGATTAGAAAAGGGATATACAAGACTTCTACTGGTTGGACAGAATTATAGATGTAAAGCCTCATATGGCTTCTTGGCTTGTGTAAGGTTCCGCTGGTACCATTCTTTATTTAAATGTAACTTTAAATTTACAAAAAAAAATTAGATCTACTCCCTATTCTACTTCTTTCATTTATTATTATTCATTAACATTAAAAGCTTAAGGTAGCTTCTGACACCCTCACTGCTGTCCATCCATGCCACAAAAATTCATAAGCTTTGCCCATTTAGATTAATCTTCCTAGAAATTAATATTCTATATATGCTGCCCCTCCCACACATAGGTTGCCCATTTAGATCAATTCATCTGGTTCTAAACTCATCTCAGCCGAAGCCTACTGCAAGAAGAGGGTGAGAAATTTTTGGTTCAAAGTTGGCTTTATAAACTATCAATTTAAAATCAAATTTTGATGTAACATTCCGGGGTTTAATTAACAAAATTCCCAGCCACTTCAACTTACTTATCAAAGTGAATTACACATTCATTAGCCCATGTTTTTCCTCTCAGCTGAGAGCTACAGGGCAGCAACTACTACCTCAATTTTTCCCACTTGTTGCAAGTGATTATCAATCAAAACTCACATATTAATTTGTCCCTACTGTCACGGTTATAAAACTAAACCACATATCCATATTTCAGTCAACTACACATCAATTAATTTAAGAACTTAAACAACCAAGATTAGATTAATCATTAAAAGCAATAAATTACTCATTAAAAGCAATGAAAATTTCCATAACTACAACCAAATGAGAGGAAGCCTTAAGTGAGCATACCTTAGGTGAGTGTGTTCATAACCTTTGGATCGCAAGTAGCATGCCTTAGGTGAGTGTGTTCATAACCTTTGGCATGTTCCACGATGATTGAATCAAAACTCTCTCCGGAGATTCTCCTTGTTTCGATATGTTGAGCAAGTGGAAGAAGTTCTCTTACGTGCTTTTGGTGCTTCATGTTGGCACATTGACGGGGAAGATTAGCAATTGCTTCAGCAACCATTCTAAGAGTCTGAGGATCTTCGACATTGGCTGCTGCTATTGACAGTAAATTAATGCTTTCTTAAGCCACAATAAGATTTTGATTAGTTTCTATTAATACACCAAATAAGGTTGCAGATACCAGGGAAATAAAGAGAGAGATGTCTCAGTAGAAGTAGCATTTTTTTAATTAAGTTACTAGTAGGAAAGAACAGGGTGTGGAAATTTACCATTCATTGCCAAATTTGCTTTGGCGCTGGCTGCAACTCTGTGTGGTTTCATCTTGTGAGTTCTTAAGCAGGGATGCAAGTTCACCTACTTCTTCTGATTTGTTTCTGCAACATCGCAGTTGATAGACGTTATTGCTAATTTTGTTATAATATCAATTTCAACAAAGCAACAAATAAGCATTCAGGTTATATCATGGCAAGATTAAGAGAAGGTTTGGTATGATATTGTGATTACTTTTCTTTAACATACATCCAAAAAACAGAATTAGGAAGTAAACGCATAATTAAACTCAATGAAAACTTCCTAAATAGGCGGTGGAAATTTGCACAAGAATCAACTCTAGGACAAGCAGCCTCCACTTTGGTTTTAATGTCATCAATTACCTCAAAACCTCTCAGAGAATTCACATTTGCACCAGCTGACTTCTCTCCAATAAAGGTCAAAGTGTCATCCAACAGAATGGAAGCATCACATCCCTACAAGTTAAATCTGTAACAAATTAATTAATAACATATAAAAAGTTTAAAATGCAGTTAATTTAATATGCCTCTCATACTTCTAATCTGCATTAAACGCATAATTAGCTATATTTTCATGATAACTCGAAGATGTAAAGAAATACTTTTAACTAATCTAAAAACTTAAGCTAATTAATTTGACAAAACAGTACCCTTTCTTTTTTACAGCCCTGTTCCCAATTTGGATTAATGGCAATGTTGAGAGTAGATAATTATTCTAATTTCTATGACCAAGGAGCTTTTTAATGGCGCGCCTGCATCCCTGTTCCTTGTCCCCTGATGTTTCAATAGAGGTCTCTCATGATACAACAAAGCAAAAGTATATCCTTCACAAGGAAACCTTTTAAAGTGAACTAGGCGTTATTAAGAATAGTAAAAGTAGATAAAATGTTGTTCGGACGAGGATTGGATTTAAGTGTCAAATCATAAATTTATCACTATTTGAACTAATAATTAGGTAGAAGAAAAAGCATAATAAGAGTTCACAAACAGAAACATAAAATTATTGCTTACCAGAAAAAGAATTGAAGAATAGCTAACACATTTCAGTACCTCAAGGAAGAAATTGAGGAAAAAAGGCGTCTTTATCTTCTCTTCCATCGAAATCACTCCCAAACTGGTCCAGAAGAAGGCGTCACGGTGGGACGAGGCGCTACCGTTGTCGTAGAGATCGTAGATCTGGCGCTTCTGTGAATCGCCCATGACGGTGTCGTTTCGAGGCTTCGGTGCGGTGGTGTAGATGTCGTCAACGTCGCGGAAGGGTTCTTGCAGTGGTGGAAGGCGAGGACTACAGCTGATAATGGGAACTGGCCACATTTGAGAGACTCCTCACCATAGAGATGGTAGATCTAGCGCTTTTGTAGGTCCCCCATGATTGCGGCTCTGTGCGATGGCGGCGGGGGAAGGGAGAAGAGCGTGCACGTGCAATGGGTTGGAATTGGGCCGACTGTGGTGACGGAGCGGTGTGACCTGATAATGAGTGAGTGGAGATGGGACTGTGAACTCAACGTGGAGAAACCCTTAGACATAACGTAAAACTTTTTCCAAAAAAGTAGCGTGGGATATTCCGACAGTAAAATACCTATAAAAGGCAGAGTGTGAATGATGCACTCACCACGGTGTACTGAATGAAGGAGGCAATGACCTCATATATTTTTATGTTGTGAGCAGAGGTGGTGTCCCAAGGCTCAGCATCAATTCGTTCATCTAGTACCGTGTACAGCAGAAATCCACGACGACAAAGAAATAAAATCTCTATGAGGAGAATGGTTGAGGAGTCAGCCCCCAGAGCAGTAGATGACCACAGTTGATACCCTGGAAGATGATCGTAAGGTTGTGAGACCTTAGGGGGTATTGACGCTGAGTTGTGATTATAAAGCTCATAGCCGACTTGGCAACCCCAACAAAAATGTGAGTTATCATCGGTTAGTAAGAGCCCGCCATTGTACCATGGTGAAGGGTGTACTCCCAACACTTATCTAGCTAAATTTGTGTAAGACCACTGAGTTCTGGGAGTTCCGGTGGCAGCTGGCCAATGAGAAAGAATTTACAGAATTAGTAATGAAAACGAATAGGCTTCGAGTGTGATCATTAGGTAACCATATCGTAATGGTTAGTAGAATGTGCATGTAACTTTGTAAGTCTTTTTTGTTTGCCTGTTGACAAAGCAAAGAGTTCACCCTTACATTTTTATTTTAGGAGCAAATGGCAGCACCTGCGGAGGTCATAGGAATAACGTCCTCATCATCTTCGTCACCCTCAACTTTCTCTCTCTCTTTCAAAGTCTTTTCGAAGGGTCCAGTTAATTGTACCTGTTACTGTTCCAGATGCCACACCATTCGAGGAGCTCAAGCTTGGTCTGACGCTTCCTACCTTTCGTCGAACCCTTTTATGTCAAGAATCCGAGATGTGATTGGGTGAGTGTCCGTTAGGGGGATCTGCTGCTAGTTATAAACTTAGGGGACAGTAAATCGAAGGTTTCGGAGGGGGATTCTCGAGGAGGATTCTGAGGAGAAATACGGTGGATAATGGCTACGAGATTTCTTCCCATGGACCTTGCTAGGGATCGTCCGTCGTCATCTTTGTTTGGAAGTTAGTCTAACATGCAAGGTTGGGTTTAGTGATGATTGCTCTGAATCCTAGGATCTTCTTTTCTTTTTCATGTATTTGATGTGGGTAGACCTGGCTTCACCTTTTGACATATGTATATTCAGTCACCTTACTTTCACTCAGGGAAACATCTATGTTATGACTCTCTTTACTTCAAGTATATATATATATATATATATATATATATATATATATATATATATATATATATATTGTAACCAGAGAATATCTCGCTTTATTTATTCTATTTTACTCACTATAAACGTATGTTTTACACTTTAGACAATGCTAAGTTTTCTTCTTTAGAATTTCAAGCGACTGCATTTTCATAATTAACGATTAGAGTATTTTAAAAATTCCCAATCTATGATTTCTAAACCTCACAGCTTTGGCAAAATCAAATTAATTAGCATGCTTTAGAAAAGGATAAAGAACCTTTAATGCATACTCGAAAAGTAATTGGCTTAATGATCAGAATTAAAAAGTTTTAATTTTCACCAAATTTACTTAACATTTCAAGGATCTTTTCTCTTCCTTTAAGAAAATCAAACGAAGTTATGTGCTTATTAAATTTAAAATAAGTTTAAAATGTTGATTATATGTAAACCCGAATTTAAGGCATTACACTTCTGATAAGGGGTGTTCTAGATAAACTTTTTTCTAACCTTATTCTCTTTTTTTGGAACTCCTTCCTTGCAATGAACTCCTTCGAATTTCATCAATTTATAGAACTCTTAGAGCTAGTCATTTGTGGCTATTGGAGGTAGAATTCGAACTTCGAATTGTTGCATGAGTTGTCCATGTTCATACAGTTGGCTCCTCTTCATCTCCTTCTCCTCCAAGTTTTCTGCAACTCTTCTTGAGTTGTTGTCTTCATCTTTGTTCTTCTCCACTGTCACAACAGCTTGCACATTTCAAATTTGAAATGTTTCCATTGAGTGCTAGCTGTTGGTCTTAGTGGTTCATCATGGTTTTTCAAATTTTGAACCATGGGAAGTCTTCTGAAGATTGTTCTACAACATGTCTTTTGTAGGTGTCGTTGTAACTACATGCAATGTGCTTCAATCTTCATTCTACTGCTTGCTTGTTCTTTGACTAGGAGACGTTGTCTTCTTTGAGTTCCTTTGGTTGAAAATCTTCAAGGATAGTGAGGAACTCACAACTACAGAATTAGTGCTTCAAAACACTCATGCATGTCTTCAATTGGTGTGTGCTTCTGGATGGTGAGACACGTTTGTCTTCATAAACAATCTTGCAACGTAACTTCTGATGATCCCTTAGTCATATGTAGCATCATGCCTCTAATCATACATAACTTCTAATATCTGCACTTTAACCTAGAAAACATGACTGCCTTTCCAACTTATGAATCATTCTCCTTCTGGTAGTCCTACTTCTGGATGCAAAATATATGTCTTGAAGAGCTTCCTTTATAGGCCTATGCTTCACACCTTCTCCATGCTTCTGAAGTAGTCATGTCTTATTTAGGAACACTTAAAGCAACAATTAATAGCTAAGTTCATAATACTTTGAGTTTTGCTTCTTGATGGTTTGCTATCATTAAAACATTTGCTTCTAGAAGGACTTTGTTTCAACAATCCTATCATGTTTGGAGGGACTTTGGTCACAAAGCCGCTCCTGGCTTTCTCAAACGAAAATGTTTGAAAGATTTACAAAGAAATCAACTCACAATGTGAGGATATGAAATTACAGCACAAAAGAAATAACTTTGCTCAACAAAGAATTGATCTTTGTTCAGAGTTGTCTAGTAACTTTGAGAGCTTTTTAGCATAGTGATAATATTTTCTTGCTTTCTTGTTCATTCGTCTTTCTTCAAAGCTTCAATCTTGGAATATATAGGCTTCACTTGGAAAGGTGACCGTTGTGAGAGTGTGAGCCCGTTGGTATTTTCCTGTTTAGAGACATAACACATGTTGCTTTTGACGTGTCCATTTTTGGTGAAGAGAGAGAAACCAATGTACTATCCTTTTTCTGAGCAACGTTCATCTTGTCTCCACTATTGGTACAAAAATGACTTGCAACAGTACATATTCTTCAGGGCTGTGCTTATCTTGCCTTACAACAGATGCTTGAAATTCAAATAATAAGGTAATTCATAGAAATAGAGGGAACACAAAACTTATGAAACTTTTGGGTGAATCATCATAGGTTAGAGAGCATCCCATGTAAGCAACTTTTGGATGAAGAAAACCTAAGTGTAAATATAAATAAGATGCAAGTTTTCTTAGTTAAGGTTGGACGAAAGCAAACAACTCATTGGACGTTGAGTTTTCAATAAAGCTTTGGAAGTTACTTTGTTAGTGTCGCATTGGACGCAATGTGTATTTATCAAATGTTGGATGATATCCATTTTAAGTGCACATTAGATGTAGTTCAGTTAAAACAAATTTTTGTCTAAGGTAAGGAATACAATACCTTTTCCATTGGACGCATAAAAATCTATAACACTTAATAAACTTCATTAGTGCATCAAAGTTTAATATATCTTTGTTATCATCAAAACTATGAGAGTTTTTTAGGGATTAAACATCTTCCATGTCTATGGTTCTAACAATCTTTCCCCTTTTTTAATAATGACAAACCATATTAAATTTTGATCACAACATAGCATAATCATTGAAAGATATATCAGAGCAAGAAACATGATATGTTATGTAGCAGGTTTATCAAAGCTAAGGTATTAGAGTAAATAATAAAGCAATCAGACTCTCCTTGAGTCCAATATACTTTATATATATATATATATATATATATATATATATATATCAGAACAAAAATTAGGGCAAATATATTGAAGCAAACTTAAGATATATCATATCAAAGCAATAGAATCATAGATAAAAAGGAATCAGTGCTAAAAAGAGATATCATATATCAGAAGCAACCACTTATGCATAAACCTTTTCAAACAGCCAATAATTGTCAACAAATATCAAAATTTCTCCCTATCTCCCCCTTTTGGCATCACCAAAAAGATAAAGGAAATATTAAGACATCGTCAAGATTAGGGAGGTGGCTGAGGTGGTTGATTTTCTTGTTGCTCTTGGTTCGAATCTTGTGAAGGTGGTGGTGGTTGTTGCTTTTGTGGAATATGAGGCAGAATACTTTGTAGCAAGGCCACCATTGGTGCGAATTCAGCATCGATCTTCTAATCAAATCTTGTGTCCAAGGTCTAAATTTGACTAGCCACTTGTTCAGTCAGATGAGCATTCTGTTTTTCAAGATGAGCCTTGATCTTGTAATCAACTAAGGACTACTCTTGAGCAAGAGTAAGCATTGGCTCAGAAGTTGTTGGTTCAGCAGGTGTAGCAACATATATTGGTTGAACAAAAGTAGGTTTGGAGTTTGGACACATCAGGTTGAGAAGTTTCAAAAAAGGTATTACTATTGAAGAAACGAAAATCTGAGTAGTAGCAACTTGATCAATAATCAATTGTTCGTCCACAACTTCGTCAGCAGTTGAATTTAGCTACCTTATCACTTTGCATAACCTCTTCATGAACTGGTTCAACATTGGACGTCATAGGAGGTTCTTGGATAACTTCATCAGCATTAAGAGCAATAACAATTGATTCATTGGACGCAACAACAACTTCATTAGCAGGTGAAGGAGGGGCATAAGCTTTAGCATAAGTTTCACTGAGTATTGCAGTGTCAATATCAGTGAGAACATTATCTATCACCATATTCACAAACAACGTTAACTCTTCATCTTTGATTTGACCTTCTACCACAATGTGATATGAAACAGTAGGAACAAGTGCATAGATGATTTCAATCGTAGTTCCAAGAAGTGGATTAAAATCCTTCCTTAGCAGCCATGTTGTGGTGTCATCAAAGTTGTACACCCTTGATGGACGCAGAACACTTAGAGTGTTAGATGCAATCTCAATTTCTCCCTTTTCAACCTTAGTGAGATTGGAGGTTGAAGCTTCCTTCTCCATGTCCCACATATATTGTTGCCAAAACTTTTTGGTATCATCTTCATAGAAAGTTGTAGTTAGCCACCTGTTGTACCAAATATTTTCAAGCATATCTAGAAAATTTCATTTTTAAAAAGTTTTAAGGAAAAGATCCATAGTCCAATTCACCACACCTGTAAAAATATTCTTAGGGAAACTTTCTTTTTTATCAAGTATAGATATAGGTATAATGTACTGCCCTGCGATAGAATGATCAATTAAGTCAATTATTGCAGCCAATTAAATGATCGACTCACTTGTTGTAGGCTTGTGGCCAAATGATCGAGTCAATTATTGTTGTCAGATTCAATACTACTGTAGTTATATTCGTTATAATTAAGAATTATTTAGAGGTTAAATTTGGCATTTGCAATTTGATGCTCTTTTGGTCATACATAACTAGACTATCAGATTGAGTTACAGTCTCTTTATAATGCTCTTTTTAGTGCATATGTAAATAATTTTATCTTACATTAAAAAAATCCTTTTTAACTAAAAAGTATCTGTTTTGAACAATTTTTTTATAATAAATATTTTATCAATTTTGTTAACATCAATCTTAAAAAGTCATGTTAAGGATAAAATCGTAAAAACATTTTACTGAGAAAGAAATAAAATAAATGACTTATTTTCCATTTAGTAATATTTGTTTCTTAATAAAAAATTTCTACTTCGATATTTTTAACATTAGTTTTAAGAAACAGAATTGAGTTTTTAAAAGCCTAGTTAGCTAAGCTAATTTTCGTCCTAGTAGTTATTTTTTGCTCACTCTCATGTTTATTAGTGCTTGTTTGGTACAATGCACTAAACTACTTCAAATTCAAATTTACCCCGAAAAGCTACTTTTTATATTTTCTAAAATTCACTTAAATTTACGCAGGTCAAATGTGACGGATGCAAAACCAAACATGTGTTATAAGTTAAAGATAAGAACATATACCAATGCTCTGTTCTACCGGTATTGAGACTGGAGAAGAAAATTATATAAAAGACCCAAAATTCGGTGACCCAAAATTCGCTATAATGGAGAAGATGTTAGAAGTTGTAATGAAAAGGATATATAAAATGTAGGCAATAAACTAGAAATTTTTTGCATTTTTTTTTTTTGTCAAGTCTTAGCAAAATGTGAAAACAATAAAGACGTTTTTGTAGCTTTTGTATCAAGTCTTATTGCAAGCCTTCGGCTTTGTCGTTTTGGATTGGTTAAATAGTTATAACTTTATGTTCCCTTTCATATTCCTATTTGTCAAATTTTTCTTTTCCTCTTCACAAATAAAATTTCATTAATTACTTGACAAGAATGTAATAGGAAGGAAATTTTAAAATTATTAAATTTAGTTCAATAACAGTAAAGAAAATTGAAGTTAGCTCGCTTAACTAGGATTTCACATATACACAAAGTTAAAATCCAAGACTTTATTTAAGGATAATTAAGTATGTGTTGCTTGAATCAAACACTTTTTAATATTAATTTAGGTGTTTGAAACTTCATTTTGTTTTATAAAGTTATAGATAAACTAGTATTTTAGTATGTGAATTACACAGAATAAATGTTTATTTATATAACTAAAATTTATAATTTATAATAAATAAATATTACTAAATATATAAATTATTTTATAATTAAAATCTGTAATAAATAAATATTTTTGAACTATAAATTATATTTTAGATTTATGATAACAAATTTATGTTGGGATATATTGTTGTTTTTAATTATCGATAATTTATTTTTAAAAAAATATATTCAAACTCACTTTAGAACTAAAGATATTGAAAATGATAAATTGAAATAGATAAGAAATTACTTAAACTATTCAATTGATGTTAAAAGCATAAGATGATATATCATAAGTATATTAGAAGCGTATTTGAATTTTAAAGATAATATATATATATATATATATATATATATATATATATATATATGTATATATATATATATCAGTGAGTTATTAAATTGAAATTATTAAATGGTGTAAGTTATATCAGTGAGAGTGAAATTCACCATTCCATGAGAGAAAAATATTCAAATGAGAGTAAATGTGAGAGAGAGTGAAGACTTGAGAAAGCATATAACCTTACATGTTTATATATATATAGGGGATTAATAACATGATCTTCAAAATTAACTATCAATGATTTTGAAATTTTAGATGAAAGAAAAATTGTTTGCCCAAAGCGTATTTGTATTTAGGAGCATATATAAAATGGTGTAATAGTTGATGTAAGTTATATTGGTGAGAGTGAAGTTTACCATTTCCTAAGAGAAAAATATTCAAATGAGAGTGAATATGATGGAGAGTGAAGACTTGAGAAAGTATATAGCCTTACATGTTCATATATATAGGGGATTAATAACATGATCTTCAAAATTAACTATCAATGATTTTGAAATTTTAGATAAAAGAAAAATGGTTCGCCCAAAGTTTACTCATAGTTGCTTATTATCAAGAAAAAAAAAACATCTTTTAAGAAAAACAATGTTTAATTTATCATGGACACCTTAGTTTTATAAAAGCTAAAATGTAATTTTGGTTATCCTATTTTTTCCATGTAATTTTGATCCTCTATTAAAAAACAGAGACATTTAATTCCTTAGTTTTTGAAAATCAGGAAATTTGGTTCTACCATCCAATTTAATGCTTTGACCGTTAAGTTTTTAATGTTGACTTCCATCAGACACTATTTATTAGTTTATCTTACGAGACATTTGATTATTATTTTTTTTTCGATGGTCATGATTTTATTAGTTAATTTATTTGTCCATGGTCATAATTTTTCAAAATGAAAATTGGAAAAACAATAAAAATTTTATATTTTTAAATAATTATTTATTAAATTAAATTATCCAGTCATCAATAAATAAATTCTAAAAATATAATTATTATACTGACATGTCACTTAAGACATGATCAATGTTAATATCATAATGGTTAGTACATTGATTTAGATGGTAGGACCAAATTTCTTGATTTTTTTATTATAAAAATTGGGGATTAAATATCTTTATTTTTTAATAGGGGGACCAAAATTATGAATTGAAAAAAATAGGAGGAGCAAAGTTATATTTTAACCTTTTCTAAATTAAAATCATGTGGCATGATCCTCCATTATTGTTAAAGTTTTTTTTTTCTTTTTTTTTGGAAAGGCATGCAGGAGTCTAGATAGGCATGTGAAATCCCAACTATGTTAAAGTCATATTAGTCCTTCAATAATAATTAATGATATTAATTTTATATTCTAAGCATAAAATTGACGGGTGCTCGAATAGTATATAAACACAATTTTTTTCTTAAGAGGGATTTATATATATCTCTCTCTCTCTATATATATATATATATCCTACTTTCCATCCAATCCTCACATATTGCAGAGCAATCTAAAGTTTGAATATATATATATATATATATATATATATATATATATATATATATACACTTTAGCTTTACATACTTTTTTTCCTTTTAAGATGGCTTACTTTAAGAAGCTTGCCAAAAACATGATTTTGCTAATTGTGATTCTCTTATCAATGAATCTTGCAAACTATCATCCCTACAACAAATTATTAAATCTTTGAAATTGAACTAATTAATGTTTCTGACGTATCAAAGAATCAAGAATGAGTGCTTCAAGTTTCCATTTTTTTTTTCTGAAAATCTATAATTTCATTATTTGTATTTTTTGTTTGTTTGAATATTATATATGGGTTACTGATTATTCAATTCCAATATTTGCAAACTATTTATTGGGAATCATTCAAAAGAGTACCATGTGTTATCATTGGAACAAGCCTTTATAGGGCCATTCAGAAGTGGAGAGTTTGGAGAGGGTCCAGTCAAGGTGTGGAGATGGAGGTAATGGAAGGCAATATATCATGCAAGTTTATTAAATGAAAGCTTCAAACAAAGTTAACATTAGTTCACAAATATTGCTCCGCTAAACCTAATAATCAAAAGAGATTAGACCATTGGGTCTCCGAGGACTTCGTGTTGCAAAACGGTTGAGAATCATGGCCTATTCCTCAAAATTGGATGAGTTATAGGCAATACCCTCATTATTTTCCTTCTTTTTTCCTTCTTTTTTTTTCTTTTTTCTTTTCCCTCATTTTACTCTTTCCCTTTCTGGATTCAATTGAGTTTGCAAAGAATTTATGATTTGACAAATTTGATTTTTTTTTCAAGGAAAAACAATCAATTCAAGAGTTTTATCTTATTTTGCTTTTTTTTTTCATTCAATGAGTTTTTTTTTTTGCTGAAATGTATGAATGAAATGCAATGCATCAAATGAAATGGCGGCTAATATGCATAAACAAATGCTAAAAGTTGCCTAGATGATGCAAACTAACATGTTGAACATAGAGAAAATTATGTCCTAAATGCTTGCTCTTTTTTTTTTTAACGTGATGCATGATGTATGCAGAAGGAGATCCAAGTATTTTGTGCAATGCTAAGATGATCTTTCTGCATGACAAATGCTTGGTTTATTTTTCTTTTCTTTTCTTTTCTTTTTGCATGCAAAATGCTAAGAAAATCATGTTGTCCATGAAAATATTGACTTAAAGCTAGAATGATGTGAATGCAACCAATGAGACATTTTATTTCATGTTATGCATGGACGGAATGTAATCACTAATGCAAATGTGTAATGCAAGCTTTTTATGCATGACATGTGGTCACCAAACATATATGAAATGCGAACAGGACAATGTTTTTTATGCCGTCAACAATGTGGCCATGAAATGCAAATATGCCATTTTTTTTTTGAAATGCAGTCAGTAATGTAACTGTGAGATGCAAGTGTTTTTTCATTACATGAAATGCAACCACGAACATAGACATGAAAAACAAATATGACAACATTTCTCTATGCATGTAACGCATGCAAACTTAGTCTAGAAAGGAAAGGGAATTTGATGAATTTTCACAAATAAATTTCCCTAAATGCAAGACATACGAGGATGGATGATGCACAATTATTTTGATGAACACATGACTATGACATTTTTTCTAATGCAATTTTTCATGCCCCCATTTTTTTACAATTTGACTTTTGTTCTCATTCTCTCTCTCTCTCTCTCTCTCTCTCTCTCTCTCTCTCTCTCTCTCTCCTTTTTTTTTTTTGCCTTTTTCTTTTTACCAAGCATGCATGATATGAGAATGGATACAATATGCAAATGTAGCAAAATATCTTCTACCATGTCAATGAATGGGGGATGCATATGCATGATAGAGGAAAGTCACTAGTATATGATGCAAAATGCAAACTTGATAATATTTTTTCCCTTTTTTTTTTGTCATCATTCATCATTTTTTTGCCAGGAAAATCACGTGTCAAAAGAGAAAATTTATCCAGAAAATTTTATTTTGTTATTGAAATGAGAATGCACATGCTAATGATGATGTAATGAGGTACAATGCAGATGAAAATATGACCCTAATTTTGCCATCTTTTTTTTTCATGGGATGAAGCATGAGCATCTTTTGCATGATATGTATGCATGTATTATGGGATGTAGAGATGTAACTAAAGACTTTATACTACACATGAGATGAGATGTGATGCATGAAAGAAAATAATTACAAGTGAATACTATGCATGGTGCAAATGCAAATGCATCCTATTTTCCTTTTTTGACATATAGCATGAACTTTTTTTTTTTTTTGCATGAATTATGAAATGAAGATGCGTAGCAAAGACTATAGGCTAGCATTGCCGTTATTTGTTTTCATCATTTTTTCATGAGGGATAAATGCTAATGCATGAAATGAGATGTCTATGAGAGAATGATAGCCCAATCTATGGATGCAAGACATGAACACATGATGAACACCTTTATTTTTAAGGATGCTATGAAAGACTTTTTTTCTTTTTCATTTTCTTTGTTAAATTTTTTTTAATGCGAAATGGCATGAAATGAATTATGCATTTAAAAAGGTGATTTAACCTATTTATTTTGAACTAAATGCATTGCTTGAAAAAGAAAAAAGAATGAATATATTTTTTGATGTTTTTTTTTTTACAAACAATTTTTTCTAAATGCAAGAACTAAATACTAAAATCTAATTTCCTTACTCAATGATAATGCAAAATGACAAATTATGCATAGTAAAGATACATGAATGCAAAATGTATGACTATTTTTATTTTTGCTTTTTGAAATTTAAGAGATAAGAAAAAGATGAATTATTGGGTGACCAACTCATTTTATTTTTCAAAGAAAAAGATTTTTTTTTATGTATGAACATGAACCTGCAAAGGATAAAGCAGAATGCCCCCTTTGTGCCTTAATTTGGACCACCTAAAGTGCTATCCTAAGGATCTAAGGTCATCTATCCATGCATACTCACAGAGGGTGGCTTTATTATCTCACCAAAAGGTCCCTAGAGCCAAGGATCCTCTCTTGGAATATTGATCACGACAATAGGTAAACTATTAGAAGTGATAATACCCTTAAAAAGATCAAACTCTAGGCAAGGCCTTCATGATAACCAAGCAGGATGCACATCCAGAAGGTTACCACTACTCACCTCTTACTCATCCTAAGCAGCGCTCAGGCCCGGGTATAGGACCCAACTCTCAAAGTGTGTGAAGAAGTGTAAGCAAGTGTAGTGTGTGAAGGGAGCACAACCTAGAACTACCCAAACCCACACCTGCAAAAAAGCCAGAAAAGTGCCACACAACATATAACAATGGTCTTCTACCCTAAGGTTTAATGAACAAATAATATTTTCAACCACAATAATCAAGAAAACAAATAGACAAATAAATATACAACGACAAATGAAAAGAAAGTAAGGGGTAGCATAAATAAAGAAAAAGTTATATTAATTTTGCACATTTAATTAATTAGGCTTGACTCTTTTAAAAAAATATCCCCAGTGGAGTTGCCATCTGTCGCAACCAAAGTCGCGGCGGGACGGCGAAAAATAAATTTAAAAACAGAGGAGTCGCCACCATAGTTTATTAAGGAAAACTATGGGAAAAACCTTTAAAAGAAAATGGTCTTGAAAACCAGATTTTGGATTCGGGAGTCGATTACGCGTAGGGAAGGTATTAGCACCCTACGACACCCGTCCGAAGAGAGTTACCTCTAATTAAATATGCAAATTTTAATAACTTTTAAAATTATTTATTTTACCCCTTAAAATAAAACAAGAATATTTTTGGATATTTTATTTATTGTTATTAGCATGAAAATATTATTTAAAAGAGAAGTTTATTATTATGAAAAGAGAGAATTATTATTATATTTTATCTTTTTAGCTCGACAGGAGTGGTCCCTGCTCCTACGTATCTCCAGGTGCAATGGAGAATTCATAGTTACGTAGTTCTTTGGGGTAGAAAATATTTGCGTGTTGATATATCTTTTTTTTTACTCTTATTTTTTTTTATTTACGTATCTCCAGGTGCAATGGAGAATTCATAGTTACGTAGTTCTTTGGGGTAGAAAATATTTGCGTGTTGATATATCTTTTTTTTTACTCTTATGTTTTTTTATTTAGGATTTCTGAACTGTCACAACTCATACGTCTTAAAAATATAAGACTGACAGAGGTGTACACCCAAGTCAATCTATTTAAAAAATTAATTCTTAATTGAAGCAAACAAATTTCGTGTTAATATTTTTTTAGAGAAGAATTTTGAGATATCAAGCTATCACAACTTGTACCTCAAAATCTCAATATTAAGAGAATGTCACATCCAATTAATCTTTTTTTTCTATTAAACTTTATTTATTTATTTATTTATTATTATTATTATTATTATTATTATTATTATTATTATTATTATTATTATTCTTCTTCTTCTTCTTCTTCTTCTTCTTCTTCTTCTTCTTCTTCTTCTTCTTCTTACTATTATTATTATAAAGATGAGGCATTAATAAAAAAAGGCACGTGAAATTTAAGATGGGATTTTCTTACTAAATTAGATTTTATTTTTATTATTCTTTTTTTCTACCATATTTATTTGCTCCTGCACATTAAAACAAACAAAAGAAAAGGCAATAGAAAGAGATACTAGACAATAACTCACAAAAATCTTATTTCACGGCAATTTACATTCAATATTTCAAATAAATAAAATGAAACATATTAAGTTGAAAACATGAAACATGGAATAATTTGAAAAGATAAATGACGAATAGCAGGAACACACAAATCACAAAACGCTAACAAAATATAATGGTAAACATATGCTAACAACGTGTGCAGTTAACTAGTGGGCTAAAGAACTAACTTAATGGAGAACAAACAAATAATAAGGGAAAAAGACGAAAATGTAATATCCTAGAAGTGTTGTATCAGTTCCACCAGCTGCCAAGTGATGAACCCACAGATAAACAGCGCAATGGAGCCCCGTCAATTGTTCCCAAATTAAGAGTGAATTCGGAACAGCAATGTCACGAGATGCCAAAAAGAAGTATACAATTAAAATTAAAATTTCTCAGTTTCTCGCTTCATAAATTCCAATATAAACAAAAAAAAAACATTCAAATTCAACATTTTCATTTCATTCAGATCCAAAATTAACCAATCAATCCATCAACTCACCTGAACAAGTTCATCGGAGCTTAACGCGCAAGGAGGCAAACGGTCATCCTTGAGGATCCGGATCTGCGCGCCAGTTTCGCTTCGTGTATTCTGCACGATCTGGCCTCCTTTTCCGATCACGCATCCGATCTGGTCGGACGGCACGAGAAGCTTCGCAGTCACGTGATTCCTCTCATCATCCTCGTCATCACGTGCGTCCTCCGCAATCACGCACTGGTGGACCCTGAACAGCACATCCTGCGCGAGCGAGACGGGATCGTCGGGGTCGTTGATGTGGTTGGTCTCCTCGGAGGGGCTGTGGATGGTGACCACGAGCTCGTCGCAATCGGGGAACGCGTCGCCGATGGGGGATCTTAGCCTTGATGTCAGCTCGGAGCTGCTTGACGAGGTCGCCGCCGCGGTCGATGACGCTGCCAATCTTGCAGACAGGGCAGAGGTAGCATAAGACGGTGTTGTCGTCGTCGGTGGTGATGAGGGAGGACTCGTCAGCGGCGGGGTTGCAGCGCTTGTTTTTGGAGCCGGCGTCGGAATCCGAGCGGGAGTGGGAGAAGGTCCTCCTCCTTGAGTCCGGATCTGTGTCCGTCTTTTGAAGCCCAAAAGGAAGAGAGACCAGATCCAATTTTTGGGGATAAAAAGCCTGTTACCTTGTCTGAAATTCGAGGATAGGTGCGGCTCAACAAAGGTTATGAGTAAGAGGGTGGAGCTCTGGATAAAAGTGAGGAGGCTACGGATCAGAGGAAGATTTTTCAGAGATCTACTTCCTCTCTTTTCTTTTTTTTTAATTATTTTTCGTTTCTTTTTCTTCATTTTTCTTTTTGGAGCTGAGTTGCATTTTGAATTTTAGGAAGCAACTTTAAATTGACTTGTTTACTAGTTTTTTGTTATTTTTATTTTTCAAATTTTTTTTTGTATTTATTTGTATTTACCCGGACAAAATTAGGTGCTGACACCTGGGAACATGTATAATAGTATAAGACTCGAGCTCATCTAACCTCCAACTAATTTCTTCAATAATCTGGCCATTTGAAACATCAAGGACCGTAGCATTATTTACCAAATCTACTGTTGTTTGGGAGTCCGACTCTATCATCAACTTTGTAAAACCATACTGATGTGCAAGCCATAATCCATGTAAAATGGCCCAAGTTTCAGCCATGTCAACAGTCCTGCTACTGAGCATTGTAGCATATCGCATATCCAACCATGAATCTACCCTGTTCATCTCGGAATAAACCACCACAAGCAGCTTTACCTTCTAGCACTCTGAAAGCAACATCACAATTCAATTTAATCGATCCTATAGGCGGGGGACTCCACGTGGCTCTATTAACATTTATGGTTGGCTGAAAATTTCTGCTAGCATATTCTCCATTTCAGAGGCTTTGGTGATATCACAGACCAACGCTATAGACTTGTGCCAAACTTCCAATTCTATCATCATATGTTGTTTGAAAACAACATTATTCCTCCTCCACCAAATGCGGTCAACGATAGCTCCTAACAGTTGTATAATTCAGAAAAAGGATCATGCACGGGCTTAGTTTTACACCTTCATAAAATAAATAAATAATTTTTGTATTTCAAATAACAATAAATATCTTTTAGTAGAAACTTCTATTTTTCATTTTTTTAATCTCAGCCTTTTGAAGGAAAAAAAACCCTTAACGTTAGCTCTAATTATATTAATTTTGAAAACCAAAATGTTAATAAAATTAAATTTTATGTAAAATTAAAATAAAGCAATTTTTTTTTGGTAATGTAAAGTAAAGAAAACAAAACAAAGAAGAACTAGGCTCTAAGAACTGGGAGACTCATAGCATCTGCTACAAGAAGCCCAAGTGTATCCTTAGGAGGAGAAGCAATATCAGTTAACCCTGCACCAAAGTTCGGTCACTGGACCCTCCAATCTTCCTTCGTAAGGTCTTTGATGTCTTCCACAATAGTAGCATAGCGATGCCACTCCTGGCGAGGCTGGTTGATAATACCCAAAGCGTGTGATGAGTCTGACACACAGGATATCATCACAATTAAGTTCCCGTGCGATCTTCAACTTGTGGAAAATAGCTAGCAACTTAGCCTTAGTAATGTCTTCTAAGCCTATGTCTACATAGAAACCATAAATCCATGACCCTTATGTTGTGTTTGGTTGAGGAAGAAAGAAGAGAAATGAAGGAGAAATAATGTGGGTCCCATGTGGGATCTATGCCTCCTACACAACATCCAATAAGCCAAAGGAAAGAAAACTACAACAATGAGTCTGATGGGGAGAGAGTTCGACAGATATTGGTGGCAAGAGAGACAACCAGTTAATGTGGGTAGATTTAGGGGGAGTGGCAAGTGAAGCATTTGTATCGTCTTGATAGTAGGGATCGAAGGCTGGGAACGCTAACAAGTTTCTACTTTTCCCATTTTCCTAATGATTTTAAAGTTATTGACATGTAGAAAGTTTTTTGGAGATGGGGAAAGGTAAAGGAAGTGTTCATCTCACCAAGAGTGAACAAGGCGGGGGAGAGGTATGGTTTCGTGAGGTTTGCAGAGGTGGTGGATTCGAGTGGGCTAGCACGCAAGTTGGACAATATATTCATAGGGAGTCAGAAGTTGTTTGTTAATCTACCCAGGTTTGCAAAACCTATCGACAAAGGAAAAGGAATTTTAAGGGGTGGAGACCAACGTAATGATCAACAACGTTTGGAAAATATGGGTAAAGAAACGATGGTGAGGGCACAAGGGTGTTGGGGGAAGTCTTATGCACAGGCAGTAGCTGACAAGGCAACACGAGCCACAAAGTGGGAGAAAAGAAATTTTCAGAAAGGAGAGGAAGCACAAGATAGATGGAAGGGTCCGATTATACAAGTGGAGGAGTGTAACTTGGAATGGTTGAGTAAAAGCTTCATTGCTAGACTAATAGACTTAAGATAAATGCAGCAATCTCAAGATCTATTATTTCTGGAAGGATTAAAGACTGTGAATATGAGGTACCTGAGGGATAATAGATTGCTTCTGTCCGCATCAGAAGAGGATGATCTACAGAAGTTGGTGAAGGGAGCGAAGGCGTGGTTAGGGGAAATGTTTGAATCAATTGTGGCATGGGCACCGAAAGATGGCTCAAGGTTTAGGATGATTTGGAGACGGATTGCTGATATAACCATGCATACTTGGAACAAGGCTTGTTTGGAACAACTAGTGGGGAAGATAGGGTGTCTCCTAGATGTAGATAAAGACACGATAAATATGTCCAATATTGAGTATGCTAGAGTTCTAGTTCGCACTTCCTTTCTGGGCCATTTGTGCGCAAGTCAGACAATCCAGATTAATGGGAGAGGCTATTTAATCACTATCATATGGAGGAATACTTATGTCATGAGTAAGGAAAATAGAGGCTGCAAGGTAGCTTTGAAGAAAACTCGAGCAGGTCTTCGGTTGTACGGGTAGACATCATTAACATGTCAATTGCTCGAAATGTTCATCGAATGGTCATGTTTAGGGAGGAACGGGGGAGAGGGATGGTGAACCGCCTTCTATAGAGGTCACCGAAAAGTCAATAATGGGTCACAATGATAGGGGCATTTGCTTAATCACAGGAGACCACAAAGGCACTATGATCGAGGATGGTACATAATGTGGGGATGTAGAAGGGTTGGGGGAAGGTGGCAGGGTATTGGGAACGGATGAGATGGCTTTTTCAAAAAATATGAACCATTCATAATATTGTGATATCAAAGGTAAGGGGGGAGCAGGTTGAAAGAAATGGTAAAGAAAAAGCATATGGAAGGGCTAAGGAAAAGACAGAGTGTGTGGAGCAGAGGAGTACGGTTGAGCAAAAAGATGAAGCACAAAAGGGGGATGAGTTAAAAGGGAAATGTGTTGTAGTGGATAGTGTCCTACGATGTGTCAAGACGTCTAAAGGTGTCCCAAAGAAGTTAGTGGGCTTGGGATTGGGCTAATGGGGCAAGCCCAGATACAATTACAAGCTGGGAAAGAGTAAGAAAAGGAATAATAAGAGAAGTCTTAGTGGTAATAGGCCTTGTCATCCTGCTGAAGGCAGAGAGGAGTGCATAATGAAAAAATAGGATATCCCTGCTGAGCCGTGTAACACCCCAAGGGGTGTGTACCTATTTCCTATTTATATTACTAAATTCCAAAAATTTAGAATATAAGGATATCAGAGTTTACTATGCGGAAAATAAAACTTAAAACTTATTTGATACAAAGCTCTTGGCACTTATGTGTCGTACAAAACCTGACCCAAAAGGGTACTTGAACATAAACTAACTCCCATACATTGGAAGATACACAACTATAATTATCTTCCTTCATGTGCGTGCTTCAAGCTTTTCCCTTGAGCTCGTCCATCTGCTAAACCTGTAAAAACATGAAACTAAAAGGGATGAGACATAATGTCTCAGTGAGTGCTCTAAGACTCTAGGTTGACTCTCTATTCTAGATATCCTTTTCTTAACTTTCATGGCTTCTCATTTCTTTTCTTAATACTCATACTCACAACTATAATATCAACATCTCTTCCTTTATCCCTAAGCTGGATAATTCTATACATACACATAGACAAATGCCAATCAAGGAAAAGGAAAGAAACTAAACTTTATATACTTTGAAAATACTGTATATAGTTACCATAATTTATAACAAAAACTCAGTTCATATTATTTATCAATAACCACCAACAAACAACAACATCATGAGTCACCCATCTCATAGTCATAATAAAAATCCCTCAACTAACATCAATCAAATAATTACAAACACCAACATTCATCATCAAAATGATATAAGTCATTTCATACATGTACATCAATAAAACATCAATAGTCTCATCATAATTCCACCATCACCAACCATCATTACCATTGAAGTACACCAAAAGCCATTAGGCAACATCAAACATCAAACACTGACTCTACTCCATGGAGTTTCGACACCATATGAGCGGTTCTCACAGGCCTCATCCCTTACCATAGTCTCACCTTTGACCATTTAGGGAGTCCCTTGAGCTACCCTGTGAAGGAAGTGTTGATTTAATCAAATATAGACAAGTGTGGGTATTGGCTTACCTCTGTAAGGTTTGCAAAACCTTACATTTATAGGAATTCGCCCACTTGGATATTCTATAGGTCCATCGTTGGCCACCACGAAAACCTCCGGCACTAGGTTGAGAGCCTACCTAGCACCCTCAACTTATGTGCCTACCTATATGTTTGTGCACCAACTGTGCACACCTATGCACCAACTGTGCATACCTATGCACCAACTGTGCATATACAACATTCGGAATATTTCTGTGCACCAACTGTGTGTACCCACCGTATTCCAACGACAAACATATTTGGAGTCCCTTACAGTATTATAACTGCACCTCCGTACCCGCCATCTCCAATGGCCCGACTTAAGGGTCCAAAAATATCTCAACAACATCAACAATTCTCAACCACTACAATAATTCATCCCCTATACACTAAAAGAGTCACTAAACCTCTTGGGAAGTAGTTTCTCAACACTCCAAAACGCCATTTGAAGTCAAAACATAGGGGTGGTACTTAGGAAGATATCCCACTAGGCGAGACCCCCGGGTCACTTTAGTGTGCCGGAGTTCTGGCGTGAAACTCACCCTCCTAAGTATACCATTTTTCTATAAAATTTTTCCCAAAGGTCATAGCTAACTCCTTTTTAACATATAGGGACGGTTACAATACAAGATTATCATTCATCATCAACATCATCTCATCAATAATTCACATACACACCAATAATAATACATCCACCTCATCAAAACATAATTAATACAATAATAATGCAACAACCTTACCATAATATAAACACCCCAAGAACAACATAATCATCTTATAATTAAACATACTACATTTGTATAAATATTTAAAATCATTTAAATATTCAAAAAGGGAAATATTTAAAGAGAATTTTTAAAAAAATATAAATTCTAGCCCAGCAGGCCAAAATCGCGGCCCAGCCGGAGCTCCCCTGAAGTGGTTTTCTCCTCCCTGTCACATTTTGTCCCAGCTGCACCAAGTTTTAGGTAGGCCGAAACTCCCCTGGAGCTAATTTCTCCTCTGCCACATTTCGGCCCAATTGCACCAAGTTTCGGCTGGGCCGAAACTCCCCTGGGCCCAGCTGCACCAACTTTCGGCTGGGCCAAAACTCCCTTGAAGCTTATTTTTCTATTTTGACGCATTTCGGCCTAGCTGAACCAAATTTCGACTGGGCCCTAACGAAAATAGGCTGCGACTTGCGAGCTCCATGGCTATCAATGGCATACCCACTCATCCCAATCATACAAAATCAAATCCTAAACACTTCTATTACATTTCCATCCGATTGATTTATCCGAAAATCCCCTTAATCAATCAAAATCACCAAAAACCCAAAATCTCCAAAACTAAGGTTCAAAAGAGAAAAAGGGGGAAGCATACAAATCAAGGGGATAGGAAAGGACTAGGGGGAAGCACTCACCTCCCAAGACATGTAGAGATGATCTCCGAGCATTGGGTCTTCAGATCTCTGCGCCATCTCCTTCTCCTTCTTCTTCCTCTTCTTCTCCTCCTTCTCTCTACCTTTCTTTTTCTTTCTTTCTCTAGCTCTCCCTCTCATTTTCTATATAAAGTGTTTGATGTGTGTGGGCTAAGTGGGCTTCGGCTCACCTTGGGCCTTGGCTCCCCATCTAGATTCTATTATCTCATTCCTGACAACTCCTCTAAAAAGTAATTATTATTAATAATACCTAAGGGTATCCTTTAACCATTAAATATAAAGGCTATTCCATAAAAAAATGTCTCTTTATTATTTATTTTTAAGGTCCGTAAATTAAGGATATTACAAGTCGTGTGGGAGAAATCTTTTGAAGCTGGAACGAGTATCTTTAGGTCAGCCTGCTATCGACTTAGTGCACGTAGGTGAATAGGATGATATAAAGGAAAGGCCTGATACAGTAAACTTGGGGGTTACTCTACCCGAAGGTAATTGGTAGCTTGCACAATCTGTGATGAACGTCATTTGTCTGAGAAATAAGGATGGTGTTGTGGGTCAACCAAAGAGTGTTATAGTTGGAGGTGTAGATCCTGGCGACAGGGAGTATGGTGATCTCTCAGGAAACTGAATGCTACTACTATCTCAACCACCTATTTCAGGGCAAAGAATGGAGCATGCAATGGCTAGCATAGGCAAGGGGAGAAGAAAGCAAGGGTCACACCTACCTTCGATATCTACAACAGGGTCAAGGAGTACTCACAGTAAGGGTGTTGTCATTTTGAAGGATGAGGAAGCTGAGGCTAGAAAGATATAGCAAATGGGATAAATGATGGGTGTAACTTTTGGAAGGGATGATGATGACATGGCAAAGAAAATCCTGGAGCTGGAGACAAGGGACATTAAGGAGAAAAAGATCAAGGATGGTCAAGATGGGAGGGGCACGAGTAGGGTGGTCAAATGATTATCTTAAGCCATAATGTGGGGGGGTTGGGAGCCAAAGTGAAATGAAGATTGATTAGAAAGGCAATTGTCTCTCATGGTGTCGATTTTGTATGCCTCCAGGAAACAAAAAACGGAAGGGATTTCTAAGTTGGTGTGTTCAGCCTTGTAGGGTGATGTGGAGGTAGAATAAAGGGAACTTCCAGTAGTCAATTCAGTGGGATGGCTTTAGATGCGGAGGTTGCTTTTTCATATATGGGCTTTTTTGGTGTTAAAGGGATATGGAGGAAAGGGAATATTAGGTGTGTTATTATTAATGTTTATGCACCAACGGATACTTTGGGAAAGAAAAGACTTTGGGATCAACTTGTGGCCATCAGGAATCATAGCTTGGAGGGCATTTTGTGTGTGGTTGGGGATTTCAATGCGGTTAGTTTTTACAGAAGAGACGTGATGTGAACAATCTACCAGTTGGAAGAAGGGACACGGAGGAATATAACAAATTCATTTCTGATTTGGAGATTGATGATATTCCTCTGGTTGGTGGCAAATATACTTGGTATAGGATGAATAGGCACTCTAAGAGCAGGTTAGATAGACTCTTAGTCTCACAAGGGTGGATGCAAACATGGCCGGGGAGTACTTAGTATGTCTTTCCTAGGAGTTTCTTTGACCACTGTCCTATTTTGTTGAAGAACTCAGAGGTGGATTGGGGGCCTAAACCCTTTAAAGCCCTTAATTGTTGGTTTTTGGAGAAAGGGTTTATGAGTTTTGTGGAGGAGAAGTGGAGCCAGTAAGTGGTTACAAGCACGACTTTTATCTTAAAGAAGAAGCTTAAATTATTGAAACTTGACCTGAAGAAGTGGAACCGTGAGTGTTTTGGGGATCTGGACAAGAAATGTAGCCTGTTGGTGGATGACATCAATGCTTTGGATTCTAAGGATGGGGAGGATGGGCTTCGAGCATATGAGATACTAAGGAGGAGGAATCTGCTAAATGAATTTTGGAGATTATCAAGGAAGAATGAGTCATTGTTGCACCAGAAGGCTCGATCAAAATGGGTCAGAGAAGGTGACAGTAACACTAAATTTTTTCACGGATTGATCAATTAGAGGAAAAAGGTTAATGTTATTAGAGGTTTGGAGGTGGATGCGTCTTAGGTTGAAAATCCGTGTATAGTAAAAACGGGGGTTAAGGACTTCTTCCATAAAAGATTCCTTGAACCCGTGGGCCAAAGACCGCTTCTTGATGGGGTGCCTTTCGGTCAGATTGAGGTTGAAGACAATTACATGTTGTGTCAAAATTTTTATAAGGAGGAGGTGAATGGGGCTATTTGGGAATGTGGGGGAGACAAAAGTCCGGGGCCTGACAGGTTTAACTTTCATTTCATAAAGAAGAGTTGGGAGGTTTTGAAGTTTGATATTATGAATATGATGGAGGAGTTTTGGGTGAGTGGAAAGATTCCCCGGGGTGGTAACTCATCTTTTATTGCTTTAATTCCTAAAAAGGACAATCCCCAGGGCCTTGAGGAGTTTTGGCCTATATCCCTTAATGGGTGTGTCTATAAGATCATTGCCAAAGTTCTATTCATTAGAAAGAAAAAGGTTCTAGCAAAGATTATTGATGACAGACAGTATGCTTTTGTTGGGGGGAAGGTCTTTACTGGATGAGGGTACTTGTAGTTAATGAGGTTGTGGAGGATGCGAAAAGGAAAAAGAAGGGATGTCTACTGTTTAAGGTTGACTTTGAGAAGGCTTACAACTCGATAAGTTGAGATTTTCTCCTTTACATGTTGGGAAGGCTGGGGTTCTCTGAGAAATGGATTTTATGGATTAAGGGTGGGTTGATGTCGGCTATAGTATCAATCCTCGTTAATTGGAGCCATACTGTATAATTTGTTCCATCAAGAGGACTAAGGTAGGGGGATCCTCTTGCCCCTTTCCTCTTCTTGGTAGTTGCAGAAGGCCTTAGTGGAATGATGAGGAAGGTGTTGGCTACTGGGTTGTATTTGGGGTATGAGGTGGTTGAAGTTTCCCTTATGCAATTTGCTGATGACACTATGTTCTTTGGGGAACCTACTCCGAGTAATGTGTTATCTATGAAAGCCATGATGAGGTGCTTTGAACTAGTGTCTGGCTTAAGGGTAAATTTTTAGAAGAGTAGCTTGGCGGGTATTGGAATGGATTGTGGTGTGAGCTACAATTTTGTAGGTTTGCTCAGCTACTTTATGATGGGTGTCCCATTCTCCTATCTACAGGGGTTACCTATTAGTGCCGACCCTAGGCGAGAAGCCATATGGGAGCTTATCATTAGAAAGTTTCACAGTAAACTTGCCTCTTGGAATTATTGTACTCTTTCCTTGGGTGGGAGGGTCACCTTGATTAACCATGTTCTCTCTTCTCTCCCTTTTTTTTTCTTTTCCTTTTTTAGGGTACCTATTGGGGTTCTTAAGAGGTTAGAGCAGCTTCAGAGGGAGTTCATGTGGGGTGGGGTTAAGGGTGAAAGGAGGAAGGTCTCATGGGTCAAGTGGGCGGATGTATGCAGGTGGAAAGTGGATAGCGGGTTGGGGGTCAAGGATCTAAGGTGTTTCAATTATGCATCATTAGGTAAGTGGAGGTGGAGGCTGGTAAATGAACACTGGGTTTATGGAAAATTATTCTTTTTGCTAAATATGGAGAGTAAAATAGCAAAGCTTTCAGGAGATGCTCAGGGCGGGATTGTATTCGGTGGCATGATGTGGTTGCTGTATGTGGGGGTGTAGAGGAAAGATCTTGGTTTGAGTCTAATTCGACATGGAAAGTGGGTGATGGCAAGCAGGTATCCTTTTGGGGTCAAGCCTAGGTGGGAGAGAGAAGCCTAGCTCATAAGTATAGTAGGTTGTTTACGAATTCCTTACAACAGGATGGTTATGTTGGTGAAATGGGGAGTTGGGAGGAGGGGAGGTGGAAATGGTGTTTACAGTGGAGGCATGACTGGTTTGCCTGGGAACAACATCTGGTGGACGAGTTTTTGTATGATATTAATATTGTGCAGATCAAACAGGGGGAACATGACATACTAATGTGGTCTAGGCATTCATTTGGCTGCTATATAGTCAATTATGTATATAATCTTCTGATTAGGGATGTGACATCCGATGATGGGCACTTCTATAAGAAGTTGTGGGGGTTGAGCATTCCCTCAAATTTTAAGGCGTTAGTGTGGCAGATGTCCAGAAATAGAGTGGCAACTAAAGAGAATCTGATTAGGAGGGGAATGGAATCACAATTGTTAGGGGTATCTTGTGTTTTCTGTAACCAAGTGGATGAATCTTTGGATCATTTGCTCCTTCTCTGTCCTTTCGTGATATCTGTTTGGAAACATGTATACTCTTGGGTAGATGCTGTTACGGTATAACATTCTCAGTTAATGACTCATTTTCAACAACATTATTGTTTCTAGATAAGTAAAAAGGGGACTGCTGCCTGGTGGGCTATATGGTGGGTGGTAGTTTGGGAGTTATGGAATCATAGGAATGCGGTGGTTTTCAACAATGTGGCTCTAGATGGGGAATATGTGTTTGATTTGATTGTTTTTAAGTCTTGGTTATGGTGCTCAAGTAAGCTATATGGTTTTGAGTTCTCTTTTTATGACTGGTCTACATCACCAAATTTATGCATGAAAAACTAGTAGGGGTTGTGATGGTATCCTTTTTGCGTCTGCAAGAACTGATTATGTATCAGGGTGGTGGATATAGGGTAACCATGCAGGCTTTGGTTGGTGTACCTTTTGGATAGTCTTTGTATATACAGGGGTATAGCTTATACCTTTTATTAATAAAATCTTCTTTGCTGACCAAAAAAAAAAACCTATAACTCCTACATTATACTTTAATTCAAATATTTGTCTCTTATTTCTATTCTTTCTATTTTCATCCTCTCAACCAAACACAACATTAAAATTAAAGTCCCGTAGCAGCCCTCTAAATCCGGCGGGGCCTGATTCCCACAGCACTTTAGGGCATTGTGCCCTAACTACCAAAGAAACAACCTAATATTCTCCGACAGATTTTCCAAATAGAATTCCAACACCTGTATGCCCTCAAGAATTTTGATGCACCAT
This sequence comes from Pueraria montana var. lobata, assembly GCA_026413185.1. Lineage (NCBI taxonomy): Eukaryota > Viridiplantae > Streptophyta > Magnoliopsida > Fabales > Fabaceae > Pueraria > Pueraria montana. Next base: position 57,067,269 of record CM048654.1, read on the forward strand.
TCACCAATACCCATACATGGCAGAATACTCACCTGACATCTCTCCTCTCCATACAACAATATCCTATATACTAGGGTGGAAGCTAAATCTCAATGCCATGATTTTATGCATGGTCTCAACAGGAATCATCGTATACAAATTCATCAAATTCCACTCCTCCTCATTAACCACATCGCGCAACCTGAGCTCTGACTCTGAATCACTAATGTGCACAAAAGACGTACACTTTCGAGGCTAAAGTTTCACCTTCTAACCAGGGATCAAACACAAACTGCAATCGAAAGCCATGTTGAAGGTAAAATAGTGTAGCGGGTTACCCGCGGGTATACCCGAACCTGATAAAACCCAACGGGGATGGGTATTAAAATTTTAAACTTGTATCTTTTATACCTGAACCTAAACCTGTACCCGTCCTGCCTTGTGCGGGGACGAGACTGGGAGAGCCAAAATCGTCCCCAACCAGCCCCATTATCATCCTTAGCTCCAACATTTCTTCCAAGTCATCCGAAGCATACTTATGAATCACAAGCAAGACCTATAACTTCTTATCAAGGTGGTGCAAGATGTCCCAAATGAGCTTGCCAAACAAAGAAGTGTTTTGGTATATATCTTGATATACAAACTCCAAGCCCTCCATCCTTTCTCCTCTGGACCAGGGTTTCCCATTTAATGAGATGAACTCTCCTATCCATGCTACCACTCCAAATAAACCCCTGGCCATCCTATCAAGAGTGTCACAAGTTCGTTGAGAGAGCCATATTGCAATTGCCTAGTGTTGGAGTACAAGCGTGAAGGTGAAGTCCCACATTAGGTAGGAATGGGCAAGTTGAGCAACATATAAGTGAATAGACCCGCAAACCTAACGCCTTAAGGTTTTGGGTTGAAGGTGGTGTCAGGTTCACTTGTGTGATGTGCTCGTGGCCCATTGGTGTAAATATCCCCGGTGTTTCCTCCCCCTCGGATGTTCAACAATTGGTATCATAGCCGATGGTTCAACCAGATGACCAGCTCAGATGAATTTGATGGACTGGCGATGGATCCAGGCATGGACATAGGGATCCTTTGCATCGAAAGTCTTCCTGGCAGTGGTTTCATACAAGGAGGCCAGGCAGCATGTCCCGTGGCCGTGAAACGGTAGAGCGCGGCGGTGCAAGGTACTAGAGCGTGGTGGCAGGCATGGTTAAGCTCTAAAAGCACCATCATTAGATACTCGTGGTGAAAAAGCTTCCGCTTGAGGGGGAGCTACCATGTGGAAGAGACTCACACTTGAGGGGGAGATTGTTGGAGTACAATTGTGAAGGTGAAGCCCCACATTGGGTAGGAATGGGCAAGTTGAGCAACATATAAATGAATGGACCCACAAACCTAACGCCTTAAGGTTTTGGGTTAAAGGTAGTGTGAGGTTCACTTATGTGGTGTGCTTGTCGCCCACAGGTGAAGATCTCCCCGGTGTTTCTCCCCCTCCGATGCACAACACATGGTGTACGTGGGAATAGAGGTAAAAACTGAATTCACCAAAATAACAATCCCTACTCCTATTAAGTAAGCAACCTTTCCAAACCGCCAATCTCCTCTGATTCTTCTCCACAAGAAAATCAAAGTGATTACTCGTACCCAACCATGCATCATATTATGCCTTATTTCCCATTTAGTAAATATTTGTTTCTTAATTAATAAAAAATTTATACTTTTATATTTTTAACATTAGTTTGAAGAAACATAATTGAGTTTTTAAAACCCGAGTTAGCAAAGCTAATTTCGTCCTAGCAGTTAATTTTTGCCCACACCCGCATGTCCATTAGTGCATGTTTGGAAATATGTCTACAATGCACTAAACAACTTCAAATATGTCTACAATGCCCACACCCTCATGTCCATTAGTGCACTAAACATATATCAATGCTCTGTCCGTCTGGTATTGAAACTGGAGAAGACAATTATATAATTGACCCAAAATATGGTGCTATAACAGAGATGTTAGAAGTTGCAATGAAAAGGATATATAAAATGTGGGCAATAAAAAAGAAATTTTTTTGCATTTTTTTTTTGTCAAGTCTTAGCAAAATGTGAAAACATAAGGACGTTTTTGTAGCTTTTGTATCAAGTCTTACTACAAGTCTTCGGCTTTGTCATTTTGGATAGGTTAAATATGTATGTTCCTTTCCACATTCCTATTTGTCAAAATTTTCTTTTCCTCTTCACACATAAAATTTCATTAGTTGACAAGAATGTAATAGGAAGGAAATTTTAAAATCATTAAATTTAGTTCAATAATAGTAAAGAAAATTGAAGTTAGCTCTCTTAACAAGGATTTTACATGCACAAAGTTCAAATCCAATACTTTTATTTAAGGATAATTAAGTATGTGTTGCTTGAATCAAACACTTGTTAATATTAATTTAGGTCTATCACAAAAAAATATATTAATTTAGGTCTTTGAAACTTCATTTTGTTTTATAAAGTTATAGGTAAATTAATAACATGATTGTAACCAAAAAATTAATAACATGATCTTCAAAAATAACTATCAACGATTTTGAAATCTATCTATACTATATGCAAAGTAATCCCATGTTAGAGTCTCCATTTGCCACATGTCAATCATTCAAGCACAATTTGCCACATGTCAAATGGATAATTAATTATGAAAAAAATCTATCTATAATGATATATATTTTAGGGAACAATTCAAGTTAAAATGAGAATAATCAAAATAAAATTAAATACAGAATCAAATATATAATCTTCATTTAATTATAGAAATAATTTAAATCAATCTTTGATATGGCAATTTTATTCTAATTTTGGCAATATACAAATTATATTTTCTTTTTTTCTTAAAAAGAATGTATTTCTCTTTATTATTAGTAGCTAAATCAGTGGACTCCATCATTACGATATTTATATTTAAATACCTCTTGCCCACAATTGTTTTCATAATTTTTGCAGTGACATTATTGTGTAGCAACAGGTGATTTTTCCTAAAAGGGAAAATTTGACAGTTAAGAAATCGACCTATAAAGTATGTGGTAATTGCATTTTATACTTACCTTTTTGGTACACATTAGTGCAATTATTTCATCTATCCCTTATTTAAATCCTTGTTTCTACCTCTTTTTAGTTCAAAAAGATTTAGTTTTTAGATATATGTTTAGTTATGTAAATTTGGAATTTAGTCTCATGGTTTAGTATTTTTTTGATGCATAGAAATTGGAGATGGGTTTTGGAATAGCTTAAGATCAAGGTTAAGGAAGAAAGTTCTCTTCGGTCCAGCTGAAACGTTGGCCAGCCCAACTCAGAAACTAACAGAGAGCACCTAATTTTGAAAAAAGAAGTTCAGCCCAACCGAACTAGTTGGTGAGCCCAGCCGAGCTTGTCCTAGTGAGCATTATTGAAGTTTCGGTCCAGTTGAAACATAATTTCAGTTGGGACGAAAATGTCGCGCTGGCACTTTTTGGGTAAAAACAAAGCTATTAAAAGGGTTTTTTGCAAGGGAAAAGAGCATTCTTCTTGGATCTAGGTTTTGGAACGTGGGAAGCTTTGTCAGACTCTCTCATTCCTCCATCTTTCATCTTCTTCTTTCCTTCACCATTTTGGATGCTCCTCTCAACCATGAGTAGCTGAGCTCCCCTTCATCGGGGTTTGATGTAACTAAACCCAAATTCATGTATATCTTTTGAGTTATTAATACATGTTTATTATTCACCGTTACGTGTTTTCTCCTTTGCTTAATGCTTGCTTGTGGCTTGATCAACCCTTGTATGATTTTTTATGGTTTAAATGCGATTGAAAAATGTATTTGAACTATGAACTGGAGAAAAGCACCTAATGGGTCTTGTATCTAGGAATAGAGCAAAGTCCATTAGTCACCTTTGACTCCTTTTCTTAAAGCAAGTAACTTGGCTAAGCTATGCAAGGGATTGGTAGTTTAGTCAAGGGACTTAGGCTCTTCTTATAAGGAATTAGGGATTGAGAATTTTTATGAGTTGATGATAACAAACGGATGATAAACATTGATTAATAGATTGTGTATGTATGAGGGAGTGGTGTAGTGAAGCCGAACCCCAACACCCATCATCATCGTTCCTCGCAACTCCTTTTCACAATCTAGATCTTTGAGAATCAAAACCCCTTTTTATTAGTTTTATTTCCAAGTTACTATCTTTATCTTTGCTCTTAACCATTGTCATTTCAAGTTCTCTTTAGATTTTGCTTAGTAAGTAAAAAGTGTGTAAATTGTCAAATATTGAACAAGTCCCTATGGATACGATACTTGAACTTCCATTTTATACTACTTGTACGACTTGGTACACTTGCTAATGACGTAACAAGTTTTTGGCGCTGTTGTCGGGGACTTGTGTCTCAATAGTTGGTAATTTTGCATTTTCTATTTACCTAGGCTTCATTCTTTTATTCTTTCATGTTAATTTTGTTTTAGTTTATTAGTTTGTGTTAACTTTTGTACTCTAGTCCTTTGTGTTTCTTTGGAGTCTATGCATGCATGATAGAACCTTTGAACAACTCTTAATGATCTAAGGGGGACCCTTGGAGTATTCTGCTCACACAACAGGGGCTTATTAGTATCCAACTAGAGATGTTGTCTGAGCATCTTGAAATCATGCAGCTGAGGGCCATTCACCCACAACCTATCTATTGTGATTTTTGTGAAGGAGAGCATTTAAATGGTGATTACCATCTTTACTCCATGGAAACTTCTTGGTGGGAGCAAGAGTCATGCCCTCATAATCAACTTGAAGAAAACATACTCTCAAATCTTGAGAATATGCTTATGCAATTCATGGAAGCTTCCCAAGCTAGCTTCGAAGCCAATCAAAAGTCAATTCAAAATCTTGAGATTCAAGTTGGTGAGCTAGCGAAGCAAATGGTTGAAATGCCTTCTATGGTTCTAAGGGAAGAAAATTTAGCAAAAGTTGAACCACATGAGGAGAGTCTTGAAGAAGTGCATGATTCAAGAGAAAAGGGTGAAGAAAAAGATGAGGAGAGAACACAAAAATAGTGGGAGAAGTGCTCACAAGTAGAAATTCAACAAGAAAGACTCCCTCAAGTCAATATATCTCTCCGCCAACTAATTGACAAGGAAGAAAGGCATGAAGAACATGATAAATATGCCTTCTTTGCCTTGTTCACCAACACTTCCCCTGCAGTGATTTGGAAGTCGCTTCATGGATATATGATTTTCATGGAGTTCCTAACTAAGAAGCGGAAGAGCAAGGGGGATGTGTTCTTTTTGACATTCATGCCACCTTGAACAACACCATCTCATCAAGCTAATGACGTTAAAGAAGCGCTTATTGGGAGGCAACCCAATTTTATAACCTTTACTTTTAATTTATGTGGTGTGTTTTTTTAGTTTAGTTTATAGTTTCCTTGATGACTTTTTTGTTCAATTGTTGTGTTTTGACATGTTTTGTTCTTAGCATTTTGTGGGTTGGTTTGTTTTTAGTTTATCTTAGCATGCATGCCATTTTTTGAATTTTTTTGTTTGTTTGTTTAGTTGTTGTTTTGCATAGTCTAGGGGATCTCTGTTACACTTTCCTTTTAATTTAATTTATGTGTTTTAACTTAGTTTGTGTTTCCTTTGTTTTTTTGTGTGTTTTTTTGGTTGTAAAATGTTATGTTTAGTTCTTTATATTTAGTTGTTTGATTTGTTCTTAGTTAGCTTTGCATGCTTAGGTTTATCCATGTATTTTGTTGTTTGTTTGTTTCCATGTTTAATTTCAAGAAAGCTCTCTGCTACTGTTCGAGCCCAGCCAGAACCTTGTCTAGCTGGGCTAGACCATAAAGCTTCATAATTTTATGTTTCTGCATAATTTTCCGCCCAGCTCACCTATGTTTCAGCTGGGCCGGATGGTTTCAGCCCAGCCCAGTTACCCTTCAGCTGGGCCGAAAAGCCCCTGGGACAAACTTTGCTCTTTGCCAAGTTTTCAGCTGAGCTTGACACTTTTTGAGCCCAACTGAAAATTTTAGTAAAAAAAAAATTGCTTTCTTTATTGATGTGTATTTTCTATTCTCTTTATGTTATTTTATTTTCTTTTCACCTTTCCTTTCTTCCATAGTTGCCTTATTTCTTCTTTTCTTTCTAATGTTAGTTGTCAATTCTTTTAACTTGCTTTTTGTATTTTTCTTGTTTTGGTGTTGTGTTTTGTTTTTAATTGTAGAAGGCTCCTCCTAAAGACAAGGAGTACCATTTCAAGCCCCAAACAAGAAAAAGGAGTCAATCTTATGCCTCTGCTCCTAAAAAGAAAAGGCCAGCACCATATTGACCAACTGTCCTACTTACTTGGCCTCGGGACCAGTCCTCTTTTGTTGGAGGAGGAGGAGTTGTGAGAAGCTATTGGTGCTGGAGATGCTACTACACATGATAGAGGATATGATATAGAGGGCTAGTTTGAGCCTCTTTCTGCGAATTTTTATTTTTATTTTTTTTTGTTTCAGGACCTTATTTATGATTTCAATCTTTATGTTTTTAGTTATTTATTTTCAATACTTTTCTAGTGTATGTTTCGTACTGCTTGTGTTGATACTTTGTTTTGTATGTGTGTGCAACTTTGGGTTGTTTATATTTTGCATCGTTTCACTTCTTATGCATATTTTGTTAATTGTGTGCAAAGTTTAGGAAATGTTGTAGTTTATGCTTCAATTGTATGCTTGTGGCTGTCCACTTTGTTATTAGCTTGTTGCAAGTAGTGTGATAGGGTTACTAAGTTTGGCATGTCTTGATTGAGGACTCTTGAATTCGTTGCATTTTGCCATGTGAGTTGAGCCTTAGTGTTGATATCTTGTGAGAGCCACTATTGTTTTCATGCACCTAATTTTGCTTGATTCTTGTGGGTTATACTTTGCACATGCATGCTTGGAAATGATCAAGGCTATTTTTGTGCTTGTGGTGTTAGCCACTTAGCCAAAAATCTCACCCAAGATGAAATTTTCTTTTCCTTTGTTAGCCTCTTTGAACCATACAATGATTTAATCTTGTCCTTGAACCCTTGAGCCACAAAGAAAAACAAAATGCTTCCCACACCCTAGGGAGAGGAGAGCAACTAGTATGATAGGGTCTCACACAGGTTTGGTGGATTTGGTTTCATAAAGATAAGGAATTTGTTTGAGGGTACCTTTTATGGTTGGTAATAGTGGTTATTATGTTGTGTAAAAAAAAAAGTGAAAAAAAAAGAAAGAAAAAAAATCAGAAAAAGAAATGTTTTCTTTGTCCTTGTTATCATTGTTGTAAAAGAATTGGGATTACTCTGATTGGTTTTGTCAAGTTGAGAGAAAAAAGGCAATTTGGAAGAGTTGGTTTGATCCTTAGAGGTTGCTCTTTTATTCTCTTGGTGTTAATTTGTTTACCCAGAAAAATCAAAATTTTCTTATAAGCCCAGCCAAGTTACAACCCAATAAAGTCCTTAGTGATATTTGCATGTGTGTGCGAGTGTGTGATTTGAATTGAGATGATGAGCAAAGTTGGTGTCTGTGGTTCCAATAAGTGGCATCGAGAGAAACACTCACCTTCACAACAATTATTGAGTGATACACCTTTCCTGTGAGGAGCAAACTATTCTTGGGTCTCTCAAGATTGTTCAATGTCATTCTTGTTAATCTCTTGTCACTTTTGTATCTTGCTAAATTTCTCTATGGACACCATAGTATAAGGTTGGACATTATCTACATGTTTTGTCTCGTTGGAGAATGATATCATGAGAAGTGTTAGGATGTAGATATTTTCAATCCATGGCTTGTATATTGTTGTCAGTCATCTTAGGAGTAATTATAGCTTTCTTTTGTTTGAGGACAAACAAATATTTAAGTTTGGGGGAGTTTGATAATTGCATTTTATACTTACCTTTTTGGTACACATAAGTGCAATTATTTCATCTATCCCTTTATTTAAATCCTTGTTTCTACCTCTTTTTAGTTCAAAAAGATTTAGTTTTTAGATATATGTTTAGTTATGTAAATTTAATTTGGAATTTAGTCTCTTGTTTTATCATTTTTTTATGCATAGAAATTGGAGATGAGTTTTGGAATAGCTTAAGATCAAGGTCAAGGAAGAAAGTTCTCTTTGGCCCAGCTGAAATATTGGCCAGCCCAGCTCAGAAACTGACAGAGAGCACCTAATTTTGAAAAAGGAAGTTCAACCCAGCCGAACCAGTTGGTGAGCACAGCCGAGCTTGTCCCAGTGAGCATTATTGAAGTTTCGGCCCAGCTTAAACATAATTTCAGCAAGGTCGAAAATGTCGCGCTGGCACTTTTTGGGTAAAAACAAAGCTATTAAAAGGGCTTTTTGCAAGGGAAAAGAGCATTCTTCATGGATCTAGGTTTTGGAACGTGGGAAGCTCCGTGGGACTCTCTCATTCCTCCATTTTTCATCTTCTTCTTTCCTTCACCATTTTGGATGCTCCTCTCAACCATGAGTAGTTGAGCTCCCCTTCATCGGGGTTTGATGTAACTAAACCCAAACTCATGTATATCTTTGAGTTATTAATACATGTTTATTATTCACCGTTATATGTTTTCTCCTTTGCTTAATGCTTGCTTGTGGCTTGATCAACCCTTGTATGATTTTTTATGGTTTAAATGCGATTGAAAAATGTATTTGAACTATGAACCGGAGAAAAGCACCTAGTGGGTCTTGTATCTAGGAATAGAGCAAAGTCCATTAGTCACCTTTGACTCTTTTTCCTAAAGCAAGTAACTTGGCTAAGCTATGCAAGGGATTGGTAGTTTAGTCAAGGGACTTAGGCTCTTCTTGTAAGGAATTAGGGATTGGGCATTTTTATGAGTTGGTGATAATAAACGAATGATAAACATTGATTAATAGCTTGTGTATGTATGAGGGAGTGGTTTAGTGAAGTCGAACCCCAACACTCATCATCATCATTTCTTGCAACTCCTTTCTACAATCTAGATCTTTGAGAATCAAAATCCCCTTTTATTAGTTTTATTTCCAAGTTTCTATCTTTATCTTTGCTCTTAACCATTGTCATTTGAAGTTCTCTTTATATTTTGCTTAGTAAGTAAAAAGTGTGTAAATTGCCAAATATTGAACAAGTCCACGTGGATATGATACTTGGACTTCCATTTTATACTACTTATACGACTTTGTACAATGACGTAACAGTATGCCGCTGTGAGGATTACATGCCGAGAGAAGATGGCCACAGCCAAAGCTAGCTGCAGTGTTAGCTTTTTGGAATGACAGTTTAATGGTTATTAGTATAAGTAGGATATTAAAATTGGATTACGTAAGGGTCCATTTTACACTCCAATTATAATAAGTGGGTAATAGTGTATGTTTTTCTTATATTGCTTTGTAAAATGCATGGTTGAGTACCCCTTTGAATATATTCCTTCTTTGGTTGGTAAAATTTTTTTAGTGTAGGGCCGAACAATGACAATTATTGTACTACACGCCTCCAATACAAGATATCATTTAAAAGTCAAATTAATAAAAAGGGTAAAATATGTTTTTGGTCTCTCATTTTATCTTGATTTCTGTTTTTAATCCCTCACAATTTTTTTTACTGTTTTTAGTCCCTCATAAATTATTTTGTTTTGTTTTTAGTCCCTGACGTTAACTTTAACTGTTAAGTGATGACATGACTAACATAAACTGTGTGTGTGAAAATTTTTAATTAAGTTTCTAGTGACTTTTAACCGCTACAAATTTTTTGGTGGTCAGAAATGTTTACTTTTGTAACATTTCTTGTGATTTCAGAAAATCTGGCATTTGAAGTTTTGATTTTTTATTATTTTTTTAACATTTCTGGCAATTTTAGTTTGTCAGAAAATTTGCAGTAGTTAAAAACCTCTAGAAACTTAAACAAAAAATTTTCAAGCACAAATTATGATTGTCACAACATCACTTAACAGTTAAAATTAATGTCAGGGACTAAAAACACAGAAAAAATTTATAAGAGACTAAAAATAGAAATTTAGATAAAATGAGGGACCAAAAATATATTTTACCCTAATAAAAAGTAATACAATTTCATCTATTTTTTTTTATACTCCACCTGCTGATGTTTTCTCGTGTCATTATATATTATACAGTGTAGATGCTAATTATAATTTGTAAATATTTATTATTATTATTATTATTATTATTATTATTATTATTATTATTATTATTATTATTATTATTATTATTATTATTATTATTAAGGTAATTGTTCATAATTATTATATGTAATTTAAGTTTTATTAAATGGAATAATTAAAATTACTGGCAGTTTTTACTAATGCAATAACTAAAGTAATTAAAGTAATTATTAAATATATAATTAAAATAACTACACCTAAACGTTAGTTATTTTATTTTTCTTTTAAAATTTAATTTATTATTTCTTAAAATAATTACACAGCGTTTTCATGCATTTCGTGCCATGAATCTAAGTACTTTTTTTTTGACATAACCATGAATCTAAGTACTATATAGTATTGTTCTTGAACAATATAATAGAAGTTAATTTCGACCACTCGCGATTATATATGTCCCACATTTACAAATGATCAAATTTTAATTAAAAGTTAATTTTTATTCACTGTTAATATAAATTTAATCAATCAACTAATTAGATTAGAAATAATTTTAACAATGAAAATTTATAATCAATCTTTACATTAATGTGCATTCTAAATTTAAAAGTTAAAAGTTAAACAACCATGTGCGCTTATACACCTATATGAGATAAAGAGAAATTTGAATTTATATAAATTATGACCAGGGTGAATAGAATGAATAATTAACAGGCTGTTATTTAATCATTTATATATGAATTTGGATTGAATTCAAAGTACTATACCAGATTAGAATATAAGAAAAAAATGTATACCTAATTTCCTTTTTAATAAATATAATTATGAATATTTATAAAAAAATGCTATTATTATTTATAAAAATATATAATCATATTAATTACGTAATTAGGACTAACATATATTGTGATTTGAATTAATTATAATAATTATGACCAATATATATTTTAATTAAGGTAATGAAAATTATTTCAGAAATTAATTAGATTATTTTAAATTAAATGATTAAAATAATCCATACTATATACAAAAAATCTCTATTTAGAATTTTCATTCGTCACATGTTAACTTCTTGGCGTATTTCAATCTAAAAATATCTTATGTGTCATCTTTTTTATACTCTAATTTGCATTTTAATTAAATTATCGATTGACATTAGAGTATAAAAAAGATGACACATAAGATATTGTTTAATTAAAATGCAAATTAGAGTATAAAAAAGATGACACATAAGTAGGAATATAAAAAAGTAGGAATTTGCGTTTATTTCACGGAATTTCATTGGATTCCCGGGAATGTAAATATGGGAATATATATTCCCATGTTTGTTAGAGGGTAATCAAAAAATATTTCTAGGGCATAATTCATTCCTAGGATTCCATATTGTACATATTTCTCCATCTTTCTATTCCCATGTAAAAGGGTGGAAATCTTATATTCTCATGGGAATGTTTAAAATAAATTCCCACTTCCCTTTTATTCTACCTCATTTATTTATTATTTAATATTTTTGTTTTTAAATTAAAATAAATTTAAAAACATTTCCAAGAATTAGAAGTATTTACCAAACACCTTTGATGGGAATAACATTCTCAGTAATAGCATTTCCAAGAATATGATTCCTGGAATATAATCAAATCCGTGAAACAAACGCCACATAAGATTTAAGCAATGATTAACATTGAGGTTTCTTGATTACATGTATAATTAATGTAATTTTTTTAGGGATAATTAATGTAATTTTAAATTAAATATAATTAACGTAATTAGCTGTAATTATTATTATTTATTTAAATTACATGTCTTTTTAACCTAAAATTACAAACAAAAATGTTTTAAAAATAGAAAGCTACATGTGGCATTCGCTGGAGTTCCACGAAAAGCTACATGTAGTCCTATAATTTTTACAAACAATTCTTAATGCCAACCTCATTTCGAATTAAAAATTACAATTTTAATTGAAATCATAGATAATATAATAAAATTTTTATCACATAAGATAACAGCTTTATATTTTGAGAATTTTAATGAGAGTTTTATATTATAATAATAATAATATAAATATTTATATTCAATTTATTTTAATGAGAATTATTTGATAATATATTATTAAATGTATTTACTCTTAAAAAAGAGAAACGCAATGCAAGATAATGCATTTAATAAATATTAAAATTATATATATTCAGTAATTATTGTAAATATTGAAAATTTTATTGGTTAAAATAAGTTTTTCTTATCGTATAACAGAGGTATTTTATGGTCTAAAAAAATTAAGAAAACAAATAAATCATTAGTTAAAATACTTCTTTAAAAATTAACTTATCGTCAAATCCCTTTTTGAATTAAAATCTACAATTAAAATATATGGTTAAAATTCTTATTAATTTAATAAATATAATTACCTTATTTGAAGGGTATTTTATTGGTAAAAATTATTAAACGTCAATTTGTACATGTTACCTCATGACATAATCAATAACTTTTTCATCAACCGTATTCTATGTAGAAAATAAATTGAGTAACCTTTTTTTAATTTGAGATTTACATGCGTTAGAAATCATAACTTTTCTCATCAACTATATTCTTTGTAGAAAATAATTAAAAATTACCTCATAATTCTTTAACGCAGGTTACTTCATTAGTTACCATATTGAGAAATATATTTTAATCTTCATAATTATTTTAATCAAAGTCTAAAATTTTATCCTATGACATTTTATTGAGAAATATCCTATTTTATTGATAATTATGACATATTTATAATTACCTTATAAATTGGGCCTAAACAAATTGAGAATCTTTATAAATAAATATTGTTATATTATTTTATTTGACTGAAATAAATTTTATTTAATTAAATATATAATGAATAACAATATTCTTTCAACAAACAAATAACATTTTAATATAACTAAATATTTTAAATTGTTTCTAATAAATATAGTTATTGAATATATAAATCAATCAAGAACTCTCACTTTAAATTAATTGAAATATTTTAATTTTTAATTTTTTTTATTAAGAAACCAACTTATATGTCGTGAATGTTATTTTTAAATTTTTTTTATTGAAATTAAGAACTCTCACTTTAGATTGATTGAAAAATTATTTCGTAATAATTGTTTAAATAGTACCCTACTTAACATATAATTAATTTTTACTTCTATTATAATTGTATTTTAAAAATCATAGTCTCCGACGAAGTTTAGTCATTGCTTTCGATTATGAATAATTCGTACTAATACCACAACAACAAAAAAAGATATATAATCAGCTATTGATAATAGACAACAATAGTGTTTTTTTTTTTTAAGAATAGACAACAATAGTTAATAACTATAAATGTTATACTTTAAAATTCATGGTTAAAGTAAAATAATGCTTACCCATCCATGGCATGGGTCACTGCACTCTAGTTTTAGACAAAAGAAAAATTGTTCGCCCAAAGCTCGCTTATAGTTGCTTATTTATCAACAAATAAAAAAAAATCCTTTACGAAAAAAATGTGAAATTTACCATGGACACGTTAGTTTTCTAAAGGCTAAAATATAATTTTGGTGTCCTTATTTTTTTCAATCCACAATTTTGATTTCCTATTAAAAAAATAGAAATATTTAGTCTTCAGTTTTCAAAAATAAGGAAATCTGGTCCTACCATTCAATTTAATGCTTTGACAGTTAAGTTTTTAACTTTAACTTTCCAGCTAACAGTTTATCTTACGTGATATTTGATTATTATTTTTTCTTAATGGTCATGATTTTTCAAAATGAAAATTACAAAAATTAATAAAATTTGTATATTTTTAAATAATTATACTAACATTTCACTTAAGGCATAATCAATGTTAGTAACTTAATGGTCAATGCACTGATTTAGACGGTAGAACCAAATTTCTTGATTATTTTATGAAAATTGGGAAACTTAGTATCTTTATTTTTAATAGAGAGACAAAAAGCGGATTGAAAAAAAAAAAAAGAAGAAGACCAAAGTTATATTTTATTCTTTTCCAAATTATTAAAATCATGTGGCATGAGCCTCCATTATTGTTAAAATATTAGTCCTTCAATAATAATTAATGATATTAATTTTATATTCTAAGCATAATATTGACAGTTGCTCGAATAGTATACACAATTTTTTTCTTATGAGGGATTAATCTCTCTCTCTCTCTCTCTCTCTCTCTCTCTCTTTATATATATGTATCCTACTTTCCATTCAATCCTCACATATTACAGAGCAATCTATAGTTTGAATATATATACACTTTAGCTTCGTATACTTTTTTCCTTTTAAGATGGCTTACTTTAAGAAGGTTGTCATAAACATGGTTTTGCTATTTGTGTTTCTCTTATCAATGAAACTGGGCACAGCAAGGATGCCCCTTTGGACATCAGAGCCTCACAAAGCACGTAAGTGACCTAACATCCCTACAACAAATTATTAAATCTTTAAAATTGAACAAATTAATGTTTCCGATGTAGCAAAGAATAAGAATGAGTGCTTCAAGTTTTCATTTTTTTTCTTTATGAAAATCTATAATTTCATTATTGTATTTTTTTTGTTTGAATATTATATATGGATTACTGATTATTCAATTCCAATATTGTTTGGGAACCTTTAAGATGGAAGCCTCCTTGATGATCATTGTGTTGGGCGTTATGTAAATGCACCACCAACAAACGAAAAACTAGCGTAATAATCCAATAGACCACAATTATGTCCATGAGGAGTGAGGACCCAATTAATTGTGCTGGCAAAAGCAAGTTGAATACCAACACATAATCAAACCAAACAAATGATTATACAGCATATCGAAAGAAATTTTAAAAAAGAGATAATTATAAAAGAAATTAGAAACTATAAAATTAAAAAAAAAAGATAAGAAAAGATATAACAATGTAACTTTAATTTTTTTAATATTAATTTTGAAAATTGAAAAACAAATTGAATTAAGGATTTGAAATTATGGATGAAAGAGATAAATTTTCGGAATTAAAAAATAGAGTTAGAAAAATGGATAAAAGAAATATTGTTTTTTATTTAATACTTTCTTTACAAAGTAATAAGAAAATTTGTTAGAATTATATAACATTACGAGTCATAATAAAATCACCTTAATAAAATAAATAAATAATTTTTGTATTTCAAATAACAATAAATATCTTTTAATAGAATTTCATTTTTTTTTAATCTCAGCCTTCTGGAAAAAAAAAAAAAAAAAAACCCCCCTTAACATTAGCTGTAATTGTATTAATTTTGAAAACGATAATGTTAATAAAATTCAATTTTATGTAAAATTAAAATAAAGTATCGTAGACTTGCTGCAAGCTAAATTAATCTCAACACCGTGATTTTATGCATGGTCTCAACAGGAATCACCATAGACAAGTTCGTCAAATTCCATCCCTCCTCATTAACCACATCGCGCAACCTGAGCTCTGAATCAATAAACAAGAATTTTTCTACATTCCTATTTGTGAAATTTTTCTTTTCCTCTTCACACATAAAATTTCATTAGTTGACAAGAATGTAATAGGAAGGAAATTTTAAATTCATTAAATTTAGCTCAATACGAGTAAAGAAAATTGAAGTTAGCTCCCTTAACATGCACAAAGTTCAAATCCAAGGCATTATTTAAGGATAATTAAGTATGTGTTGCTTGAATCAAACACTTGTTAATATTAATTAATTTAGGTCTTTGAAACTTCATTTTGTTTTATAAAGTTATAGGTAAATTAGTAACATGATGTTCAAAAATAACTATCAACGATTTTGAAATTTTAGATAAAAGAAAAATTGTTCGCCCAAAGCTCGCTCATAGTTGCTTATTATCAACAAAGAAAAAAAACTTCTTTTAAGAAAAAAAATGCGTAATTTACCATGGCCACATTATTTTTCTAAATGCTAAAATATAATTTTGGCCTTCCTATTTTTTTTTAACTCTAATTTTGGTTTCCTATTAAAAAAATAGAAATATTTAGTCCTCAATTTTCAAAAATAAGGAAATTTAATCATACCATTCAATTTAATGCTTTGACCGTTAAGTTTTTAACGTTAACATTCGGCAGACAATTTATCTTACATGATATTTGATTATTATTTTCTCAATGGTCATTATTATCTTACGTGATAAAATTTTTATATTTATAAATAATTATTTATTAAATTAAATTATCCAGTCATCAATAAACAAATTAAAAAAAATATAATTGTTATACTGACATGTCACTTAAGACAAATCAATGTTAGTAATTTAATGGTTAGTACACTAATTTAAAAGGTAGGACCAAATTTTCTCATTTTTTATGAAAATTGAGAACTAAATATCTCTATTTTTTTTAATAAGGTGACTAAAATTACAAATGAAAAAAAATACGAGGACGAAAGTTATATTTTAACCTTTTCTAAATTAAAATCATGTGGCATGATCCTCCATTATTGTCAAAGTCATATTAGTTCTTGAATAATAATTAATGATATTAATTTTATATTCTAAGCATAAAATTGACAGTTGCTCGAATAGTATACACAATTTTTTTTTCTTAGGAGGGATTTATCTCTCTCTCTCTATATATGTATCCTACTTTCCATCCAATCCTCACATATTGCAGAGCAATCTATAAGATGGCTTACTTTAAGAAGGTTGTCATGAACATGATTTTGCTATTTGTGTTTCTCTTATCAATGAATCTGGCAACAGCAAGGATGCCCCTTTGGATATCAGAGCCTCACAAAGCACGTAAGTGACCTAGCATCCCTACAACAAATTAAATTATAAAATCTTTGAAATTGAACTAATTAATGTTTCAGGTGTAGCAAAGAATCAAGAATGAGTGCTTCAAGTTTCCATTTTTTTTCTTTCTGAAAATCTATAATTTCGTTATTGTGATTTTTCTTTTGTTTGAATATTATATATGGGTTACTCATTATTCAATTCCAATATTGTTTGGGAACCTTTAAGATGGACGCCTCCTTGATGATCATGGTTATTGGAGTTTTTCAAATCCACCAAAAATGAAACCGCTAAATTTACCAAAAGGCCACAATTATCGTCCATGAGGAGTGAGGAGCCAATTAACAGTGCTGACAAAAGCAAGTTGAATACCAACAAATAATCAAACCAGACTCAGGGTTTCATGGAGAAAAGCAGCTGTGGAGAAACAGATATAATTGCATATGTATTAATAAATTATATTAGTTTGTTTTGGAATTACGATTTTCTTTTATTATTTTAAAAAGTAGTGTTAAGAAAAAAAAAAAATTCATGTTCGTGCCTTTGGTACCTATCATATTTGTACTAAATATTATCGCTCTAATAAAATTAAACTGCTCTGTGTTATTTCCAATTTTTTTCTTTTGGTTTTTATCATATCATCAACCATTACCATTTTCGTTTTATCACTCGTTATTTAGCTTCAACTTCTTACACCCATCCAATGCAATAGATCCAAATTTGTGTTGTTACTTAAAAAATTAATTAGATGCTTTACTTTTTTATTTAATACTTTCTTTACTAGATAATAAGAAAAATTGTTGGAATTATATAACATTACCCATAATAAAATCATCTTAATAAAATGAATAAATAACTTTTGTATATCAAATAACAATAAATATCTTTTAATAGAAAGTTCTATTTTTCATTTTTTTTAATCTCAGCCTTCTGCAAAAAAAAAAATCCTTAACATTAGCTCTAATTTTATTAATTTTGAAAATGATAATGTTAGTAAAATTCAATTTTATGTAAAATTAAACTAAACCAAGTATTAGTGTTGTTGCCTATAAAACGAATTAGATTTCTATTGATACTTTTTATAAACTTTTTCAAAAGTAAGAGAGAGAAAGAGAAGAAAAGTAAAAAAAAAAAAACAATTACAAAACTATATTATAAGAATAAGGCTTAAATGCAATTTTGGTCCCCCTATTTTTCAAAATATGCAATTTTGGACCTCCTATTTTAAAATAGAGACATTTAGTCATCCTATTTTTCAAAATATGCAATTTTAGTCCCCCTATTTTAAAATAGAGACATGTAGTCCTCCAATTTTGTAAAATCCAGAATTTTGGTCATTCCATCAAATTTGAAGCGTTGATCGATAAGGGATTAACTTGATTTAACCCAAATTTAGTAATATGGCACGAGATTATTTGTTTAAATGTTAATCTATTAACAGTCAAGGCTTTTAGTTTGACGGAAAGATCAAAATCGCAGATTTTAAAAAATTGGGGGACTAAATGTTTTTATTTTAAAACAGGGGACCAAAATTGTGGAGTTTGGAAAATATGGGGACTAAATGTCTCTATTTTAAAATAGATGGTCCAAAATTACATATTTTGAAAAATAGGGAGACCAAAATTGCATTTTAGCCTAAGATTAATATTACTCTAAATAAAGTCATTCAACATTGCTTATTGATACGAAACAAAAACAAGCAGCAGTTTGAACCAATTATGCAATGAGAAACATGAGTTGGATAACAATACATGAGTATAATTAAAAGGTAGAGTGAGGGTGAAACACTAAATGCATGTTTAGATAAACGTTGACAAAATTGATTTTGAATGAGATTAGTTTTGCAAATTAGTTGATTTTGGTTAAAATTAATTTTAAAGTAATGTGATTTACGTCTAGATGGTTTTATTATAAAAGCAAGTTAGAAATAAAACTCAATATAATTTTTTTTATCCAATACGCAAAAGCTCCCTAAAATTGTTTCAATTTTGAATCAATTTTTCAACGTGGAACTAAACATGTAAAATTTTACCTAAAATCACGTTAATTGATATTTAAATGCGATTTTAAATAATCCAACATGAAACCAAATATGCACTAAATCTAGATTGGAAACAAACTAGTACGTAATAACTAAGGAGACGTTTGTTTTAAGTTATGAAGAAAGATTTTTCTAGGAATATGGATTTGAGAATATCACATTCTCATGTTTGCTACGAGTTTTGTAAAAATATTCTTAGGAATAGTTGATTCCTAAAAATATAAAATACACATGTTTGTGTTACTTCTTACTCTTATGCTAAGAGGTGGGTATTTGCATTCTCATAGGAATGAAAGTTATTATCTATAATAACTATCAATCCCCAATTCTTTCTTCACATTTCTTATTTTACTTTTATTTTTTTAATTTTTTAATTAAATAATTTTTTTTCTTCTAAAATTCCTAATAACAATCAAACATGTTTATGAGAATAATATTCTCACGCATAACATTTAGGAATATAATTCTTAGGAATATAATTTTACAGCTTGAAACTAACGTCTCCTAAAATAAAATGAAGGTGAACCCATCAACCCATTTAAAAACTAATGTCTTGCAAAATCCAATAAGAAAAGTTAGCTTCGAGCAAGTAGTTAGCTCATTAACTTAGGGAAAATGTTTTGGACCAACATTCAAGGCCCAAAATCTTTTATTTTTACACTTCAAATAGATATTTCCTGACTATCAAAGAAGCATTGAGCCAATACGTCCATAAAACAATAAATCAAGGTCAAAAATATCAAATAACGACCTCTTGTACAGGGGTGTTTATAGATCGATTCAATCTATTAAAAACCAAAAAAATCAATCCAAAAAATTAAAAATCAAATAATCCGAAAATCGAATGAATAAAAAATTTGAAAAATCAAAACATTTTAATGGAATGGATCGAATTTAGGATTTTATTTTAAAAGCCAATCCAATCCAATCCAATCTAAATCAAAATTTTACATATGTATATATTTTTATTCATAATATTTTACTAACTATGAGTTAATATGCATGAATATATTTACTAACTATTTATGTATATTTATTTTTGATATGGTATATACTTAAAAAGTTATACTATTATGAGTTATATAATGACATATTAATAAAATATTTAATATTTTAAATTATTTTTATTATATTTATTATATATGTTACCGTTTATTTAATACTTTTAAAAAAAAAGTAAGATTAAAACAAAAAATTGATTCAATCCAAACCGCTTTAAATTGAATCGGATCGGATTAAAATTTTGAACCAAACTGATTGGATGACAAATTAAAAAAACTAAATTGATTGGATTGGATGGTTTTTCTCTTTAAAATCAATCCAGTCCAATCTGCGAACAACCCAGTCTTGCAAGTCACATGAGGCAGAAAATGTATCATACAAATACCAACGAAATTGATATTAGCAGCGTATAGGAGAAGCTTCATATAAAGAGTAAGACGTGAAAGCACAATGTATGATTTCTCTTATTTTTTCACCTCTTGACTTCTCTCTTATTAAGTTAAGATGTGAACATATATTGATTCATTTTGTCCCTCTAGTATTAAGACAGGAGGAGAAAATTATATATAAAATATCGGCAGTAAACAAGTTTTTGTATTTTTTTTTTAAAGTGAAGTCTTTTGCAAAAATGTAAACAAGTATATATAAAATGTCGGCAGTAAACAAGTCGTGAATATAGACATTTTTGTAGCTTTTGTATCAAGTCTTATTTCAAGTCTTCGGCTTTGTCGTTTTGGATAGGTTAAATGTGTATGTTCATTTCCATATTCCTATTTGTCAAATTTTTCTTTTCCTCTTCACGCATATAAAATTTCACTAGTTGACTATAGGAAGGGAATTGTAAAATATTTGTTTGAAACTTAGTTCAATAATAGTAAAGAAAATTTAAGTTAGCTGGATTACATGGATTTTATCTGCACAAAGTTCAAATCCAAGACATTTAAGGATAATTACGTATGTGTTACTTGAATCAAACACTTGTTATTATTAATTTAGGATCCCTTTTTTTATCCGATTTGTTTAGATCCGTTTGAAGTGCTTTTTAGTTATAAGTTTTAAAAAAATTTAAAAATTATAATTTACAACTATTTTCAGTTTTGAAAAATTAGTTTTAGTTTTTTATCCCTCTAATTTTTTAAAATTTCTTATCTTATTAAAATTAGATTAAGGGTTCATTTGTGTGGTGACGATGACAATGACTATAGAGATAACAGTGTGCAATGGTGATGACAATAGTGATGCCAATGGTAGTGATGGTAGTGACCGTGATGACAACAACAACATTGGTAATAATAGTGGTGGCAATGATGTTGACAATGGTAAAGGTCTTTTGTAACAGAATACAAAACTTTTTCAACTCCATTTTAGTCAAACAAGTTTTATTTTGAAATATGCATTAAAAAACCAAAAATTCGAAACTCACAACCACTCAAAACGAACCCTTAGAGAGCGTTTGTTTCAATGATTATTTCTTTAGTCCTAGGAATACTATTTCAAGGATTTTTTTTGTCCTTGGTCAAAGACCACATGTGTTACTACAAGAAAAATACGATTTAGCGACCGACATTTTTGGTCGCTAAATTAAGAAAATCGGTCGCTGATTACCTTAGCGACTCAAACAGCGACCGAAAAAAAACGGTGGGCAAAACTCAAGTCGCTAAGTCATTTGCGACCGACACTATCATCGGTCGCTAAAATTTTAGCGACCGTTATGCTCGGTCGCTGATAAAGATGATCACGTCGCTGCCATATTGGTCGCACTTGGTGTTGGTTACCAATATAGCCACCAAATATGGGGGTCACCAATTCGGTGGCTGAATTAAAATATAATAAATAAAAATGGGTCACAGGTTCGGTGACTGAATTAAAATGTAAAAAATTTAAAAAGTTGGTCACAGATTCGGTCGCTGAATTAAAATAAATTTAAATATTAAAATTTAAAATTCGGTCTCTAATTCGGTCGCTAAATTCAGATTTTTAAAAAAAAAAATCACCTTTTTAGCTTCTGTTTTGGTCGCTGAATTACCAATTTTTTAAAAAACAAAATGCAAATATCATCAATCATTGATTCAATCAATAAATTTATATCTTGACCTATTATATGAATAAAGTATTATTTGTAAAATAAAATTTCCTGTTACCTAATAAATAAATTTCTAACATTATTAAATTCACTAAATTAGGGAAACTATTACAATGTACATAAGGGTTACAGTTAATGTCCCTAAATTCAATTGATAAACTACAACACAAACTTTCATATATAAAAATGGTAAACATGCTATTAGATTTTATAAGGTCCCTCTCATGCATAAGATTGACAATCAACCAAAGAACTATACATTGTAACATATAAAGAGGAAAAGATTCAAATATTTTAATGGGTACCTTAACTGAAAATTTTATTTAATCCTTGTGTATACCACACATGTGGTTATAAGAATTTTCAAGCCTCTCTATGTCAATAAATACAAATAGGTATTACAACTTTGACTCCATATTGCAAAGAGTCATGAAATTTCATCTTCACTACGAACATTTGCAACATCATCTTCAATAAAAATAAGAGGATCATTACCAACCATAGCTAGAAGATTGTGACTAAGACTCATGTTGTGAACATAGAAATACAAAATTATTCTATAAACAAAAAGAAAAAATTACTCAAAAATGAATTAATACACTTTAATTAAATAACAATTAGTACTCATATACGTATCACTTAACTTCTTACTTACAAAAGTTCATGTCCTTTTCCACATATATAGATCACAAAGTTAATTTGAAATTGGCTTACCATTAATTTAAAATTGACTAAGTTTTGCAATTGAATTTTTACTTATGCATTTGATTTGAGGCTATCTTAGTGTTCTTTTTTTAATTTTTTAAAACAAGAATTCTGTCAAACACATAAAGCATGTATTGAGCCAATAATCTAATGGAAAACCTTAATTAGAAGACATAAAATATATCAAAAAGAAAAGAAACATCCTGAATTGATATAGCTTACGCATATAATTAATAGAGATATCATTACATGATTTTTATTTTGTATAAATCAATAATCCTTTAAATATTCCTTTAATAGTTTGAATTGGTGCTTTTCTTTTAAGTTAATAACTCATGACCTTTTCGGCTGATTTCAAAAGTTCTTATTCAAACAAATTTCAATCTATCTAAATCCAAACTGCTTCTATGTCATGAAATAATAATCTTGGTCTTGCCACCGTTGGGTCATGGGTTGATTAAGCTATTGAATTTTTTTATAAGACAATCATGTCTTGACCTTAATGAAAGAGTAAAATTAAATTTGGAACTTTTAGAGCTTATGAGATACAACCATATAGTTAGTTTGCAATTCAAAATGGTAATCTACCTATTCTCAAAATGCTTCCTAAGTATGAGCAGAAAAATTAATCTATATGGGTCGGGTAGTGGGGAATTGTCTCAATCTACTTATTTCTTCTACTTCCTATCAAATTGACCTCGGGTAGAAAAAGGGCAAAGAAAAAGAATGATTTTTTTTCTAGCTACTATATCAAGTAATTAATTAGTAAGGATTAATCTGATTCACAAAGCACTGCACATTCTTTTTGTCTTATTCAATCTCATTCTTGTATCACACAAACATTGATATAAAATTAAACAAATTCCACATCATTGATCAAAATATTCACTTCAAATATCAAATGAATTAAAACTAATTCCACGTCGAGATGAGAGACTGGCACACATCAGATGACTGAGAGATCAAATTAGTAAATTAAATATGTAAAATAGATTTTTGTCAAATTTTAACTCAACTAATGTTTCAACTAATGCTATGACAGAATGTAATGAGTATTTGAAAAATAACTCATGTAAATTCGGTTCATTCAATGGGAGAATCTTATTCCTCAATAGCCAAAACAAAGAAACAAAACAAAATTAAAAAGGGATTTATTACCAGAAAACTGCTATATACACAAGTAATACATCCAATTGTAGTAAACAGACCAAAGAAAGAACAAGAGGAATGCTACTCACCCAAAAGTTCCAATGACATTACAGGTAATACAAGATGAAGATGAACCCCAAGTAGCTAGTCCAAAATCTGAGAGGGATAAAAATAATTGAAATCAAGTGGGAAAATTTTGTTAAAATGTGAACACATCTACAAAATGATAAGCAAATACTTGAGAGGGTGTTCAAATGGGAACGTGAATCATCAAAATAGTAATTTCCATCCTACAACAACAAAAAAACAAATAAATATCAAAACATAATTGAGGTCTTAAACGTGTGAAGCCCCATTGGTGGGCATTTGGTGAAGGAGCCACGCATTAGATAAGAGGAGAAATTTGGAACCTTAAGTCTTAATGCAAAGATGGCCCTTGCCTACCAGAAAACGTAAAATAAATAAATTTAAATAAAAAAGTTTAAAATAAAGTAGAGATGCCACTGACCTTAACCATCCTTTGGTTCAAATAGATCTTGGTTCCCAAGTATATGGGCCTATACAATTCGTTGGTGAGATAAGCGATTTAAAGAACACAAGTACAAAATAATGTTAGAAGTCTAATGTTGATTAGAAAAAGACATTAGTGTTTGACTGTTTGCTACAAACACTTCTAGCTTATTAAAGAACACAAGTACAAAATAAATTTGTATGGATCAAATACAAACCACAATACACTAAATAAATAACTTCTTGCTTACTAAAAACATGGTTTTACTGATTTTATACATCAAAGAACAGAACCAGTGAAATTATGCAGCAAAATCACTTAATTCATGCATCAAACTCATAGTTTAAACATAGTTTGGTTCCATTCAAATTTTGTAATGACATGGCACCTTTTGTAACTTAAAATCATCATCATAAGCAAGTTAATTTCTGTTGTATTTTTTGAGTTTTGGAGAGTATTACAAAAGGCAAAGTCCCACATTGCCTAGGATAGCTTTGCCTCACTAGTTTATATATCCTTTTGTGTTTATAGCTTCCAAAGAGGCTAGTAAGAGGTGGAAGCCTCGCGCGCATGAGTTTGGGCCTCATGGGCCTTTCGTAGTGCAAATCCGTCGATTTGCCCCCCCTGCGCGTGCGAGAATGGGCTCTGTACTATTTTTACACTGTGATTTAATAAAATTATTTATTTTCGGTTTAAGTTTATTTAAATTTAAAGCTTATCCGAAAATCATGTTTTTCATGTTACCGTTTTATTGAGTTATGTGGTTACGAAAAATAAGGAATTTTATTTTGTGACCGTTTTATGTGACCATTTTCTGATCCGTTTATGAACGTTTTAATATGTACGATCGTATATGTTTTTTACCGTTTTATCTGTACGATCGTATCAGTTTATGACCGTTTTAAATTTACGATCGTATCTATTTTTTTACCTTTTGAAGATATTATCGTATATTTAGTTTAACGTTCATTTTATTAATGTTTTAATTTTTACTCTTTTAAATACCCATTCATGCTACACGTTTGGGAAGTACCGAAATTACACCCTCTTCATCTTTTCTTCCTCTTCTGTTCCTGGGTTAAACTTTTCTTGCCAGTTCTGTGCCTCAGTGCATTCTGAGAAGTTCCTGTTGTATCCTGGGGGGCTTGCGCGGTGATCCGCGGATAAGTCCTTTAGGGCAGTGCTCTTGCACGCCTCAGGAAGTGTGTTTCGTCTAAAAGTGGCTACAATCTAAAGGACTTATGGCTGATAAAAACAAATCCATAGCCGCTGACACGTCCCAACCTTCCTCTCCAGCCAACAACAATGTTGGTTCGATCCCCGCCAACTATGCAAAACCATTGCCGGACGTCTCAAAGATTGAAGTGTTCGCTGGACAAAACTTCCGCCGGTGGCAGGAGTGTGTCTCCACTTTGTTAGACATGCATGGAGTCGTTTTTGCTCTCACCACTCCGAAACCAGAATCCACTGCGACTGCTAAACAGATTGATGACTGGACTCAGGCCAATAAGGTATGTCGTCACACTTTGCTCAGTGCCCTATCTAACGATTTGTTCGATGTCTATTGTTCCTACAAGGAGGCCAAAGAGATATGGGATTCTATTCTCCTGAAGTACACTGCCGAAGATGTTGTCAGACAGAGGTTCATCATTGGCAACTACTACCGCTGGGAAATGATCGAAGGCAAGGACATCAAGGTTCAGATAAATGAATACCACAAGCTGATTGAAGATCTCAAAGCAGAAAACATCAACCTTCCAGATGAGTTTGTATCTGATTTGCTGATTGAAAAATTGCCTGCATCGTGGACTGACTACAAGCAACAGTTGAAGCACAAGCACAAGCAAATGTCACTATCAGAGCTGATCACGCATATCATTATTGAAGACACCAACAGAAAGGAGTGTGCTGCAGCAAGGGCAAAAGCATTATGTGCCAAGGCAAACGTGGTTCAGGACAAACCAAATAAGAAAAGGTACGAGCAGAAACCTGATCACAAAAATAAATTTAAAAATAATATCTCACATTCTTCTAACCCAACCTTCAAGAAGAAGGGAAATTGTTTTGTTTGTGGAAAGCCAGGACACTATGCACCTCAGTGCAGGTTTCGCATCATGAGAAACGACAACCCTCCTAAGCCTAGGGTCAACCTGGCTGAAGGGGATGATGTTATAGCTGCGGTTGTTTCTCAAGTGAATGTGGTGACCGATGTGAGTAAATGGGTGGTAGATTCTGGGGCTACCAGACATATCTGTGCAAACAGAAATGCGTTTACCTCCTACAATATTGTGGGGGATGAAGAAGAACATGTGTATCTTGGTGATTCTAGGACCACTCCGGTTCTAGGAAAAGGAAAAGTTCTTCTGAAGCTCACATCTGGGAAGACTCTGGCTTTGACTGATGTGCTACATGTGCCCTCTATTAGAGTCAATTTAGTTTCTGTAGCACTTTTGGGAAAGGTTGGGGTGAAAATGTCCTTTGAATCGGACAAAATTGTTATGACAAAGAACAATGTGTTTGTGGGTAAAGGGTATTGTGATCAGGGACTCTTTGTACTCAATGTTTCTGAAGTTATGAATAAAACTGCATCTACTTCTGCTTATATGGTTGATTCTTATGATATGTGGCATGCTAGATTAGGACATGTGAATTCCTCGTATGTTATAAAATTGCAACGACTAGGCCTAATCAACATGCATGATAAACAAAGTAGAAAATGCGATATATGTGTTGAATCTAAATTAACAAAGAAAACATGCTCTGTTGTGCAACGTGAAACTGAACCTCTTAGCTTAATTCATTCTGATCTTGCTGATTTGAAACAAACTATGACTAGAGGAGGTAAAAGTTATTTTATAACCTTTATAGATGATTTCTCTAGATATACTAAAGTTTATTTGATTAGACATAAAGATGAAGCGTTTAACATGTTTTTGTCTTATAAAGCTGAAGTGGAAAATCAGTTAAATAGAAAAATTAAAAGAATAAGATCCGATAGGGGTGGTGAGTACACTTTGTTTAATGACTTTTGTGAAAAGGAAGGTATAATCCACGAGGTAACCCCACCATATTCACCTGAGTCAAATGGAGTAGCTGAGAGGAAAAATAGAACCCTTAAGGAGATGATGAATGCTCTGCTTATTAGTTCCTCTGCACCTGATAACCTTTGGGGAGAAGCCCTTTTGACGGCTTGTTTCTTGCAAAATAGGGTTCCACATAAGAAAACAGGGAAAACACCTTATGAGTTATGGAAAGGATATACACCAAACCTGAAATACTTGAGAGTGTGGGGGTGCTTAGCTAAAGTGATGTTACCAGATCCTAAGAAAAGGAAAATAGGACCTAAGACTTCTGATTGCATGTTTATCGGTTATGCGGAACATAGTGCTGCCTATAGGTTTCTTGTCCTCAAGAGTAATGTGCTTGATTGCAATACCATAGTAGAGACTAAGAATGCTGAATTCTTTGAGGACTCTTTTCCCTTGAGGTCTACCTATGATTCTGAACAACCTGTAGAAATTTCTAGTGAAACTATGATTGAGGATTTGAGGAGGAGTAAGAGACAAAGGAAAGAGACATCGTTTGGAGATGATTTCTACACATATCTTGTTGAGGATGACCCGTTGAGTTTTTCAGAAGTTGTTACTTCTTCTGATGCTAACCTTTGGAAACAAGCTATTAAGACTGAGATTGATTCTATTGTGAAAAATCATACTTGGACTCTAGTAGATTTACCACAAGGAGCAAAGCCTATTGGATGCAAGTGGATCTTTAAGAAAAAGTATAATCCTGATGGATCAATAGATAAGTATAAGGCTAGATTGGTAGCTAAAGGGTTCACTCAAAAGGAAAACATAGATTTCTTTGATACCTTTGCGCCTGTTACCAGGATTTCCTCTATTAGAGTTTTGATAGCCTTAGCGGCAATTCATAAGTTAGTCATTCACCAAATGGATGTGAAGACAACTTTCTTGAATGGTGATTTAGAGGAAGAGATTTATATGACTCAACCTGAAGGGTGTGTGGTTCATGGTCATGAAAACAAAGTGTGCAAACTTTTGAAATCCCTATACGGTTTAAAACAGGCACCAAAACAATGGCATGAAAAGTTTAATGAGACTTTACTTGATTATGGCTTTTTTGCTAGTGATGCTGATAGATGCGTGTATACAAAATCTGAGAATGGTGATTGTGTCATTATATGCCTGTATGTGGATGACATGCTGATTTTTGGTACATGCAATGATATAGTTTTGAGAACTAAATCCTTTTTGGCATCTATATTTGATATGAAAGACATGGGTGAAGCAAGTGTAATTTTGGGAGTTAAAATCATAAGGAAGGGAGATAGTATATTACTATCCCAAGGACATTATGTTGAGAAACTTCTAAGGAAGTTTGGATATTATGACTCTAAGTCAGTGAGTACCCCTTATGATGCTAACTCTCAATTGAAGAAAAATAGAGGAGAACCAATTGATCAAACTCAATATGCCCAAATCATTGGGAGCTTACTGCATTTGATGAATTTCTCTAGACCTGACATTGCATATGCAGTAGGTAGATTGAGTAGATACACTCATAGTCCTAATCAGGACCATTGGGATGCACTTGCGAGACTCATGAGATACTTGAGAGGTACCATGGACTATGGTATTGAATATAGTGGATTTCCCGCTGTACTGGAAGGGTACAATGATGCTAACTGGATCTCTGATTCAGATGAGACAAAATCCACTAGTGGTTATGTATTTACACTTGGTGGTGGTGCGATTGCATGGAGATCAGCCAGACAAACTATTATAGCTAGATCAACAATGGAGTCAGAGTTTGTTGCTCTAGAAATGGCTGGTAGTGAGGCTGAGTGGTTGAAAAACTTCTTAGCTAATATTCCTTTGGGAATGAAACCAACCCCATCAGTGTCTATGCATTGTGACTCTCAATCAGCAATAGCTGTAGCTAAAAACAAAATCTTCAATGGAAAAATAGACATATACAATTGAGACATAATGTAATAAAGCAGCTGCTAATGGATGGAACAATTTCCATAGACTATGTGAAGTCAGAAGGAAATTTAGCAGATCCTTTGACAAAACCCCTGGGGAGGAACATGATATTAGAAACATCGAGGGGAATGGGACTTAAGCCAATTGAAAACAAACAAGTGATGGTAACCCAACCTTTGTGATTGGAGATCCCATGAATAAGGTTCATATGGGTAAGAACAAGTCACTTGTCAGTTCTGCTAGCACTAAAATTGATTTTAATCAATTTTTAATTTTCTGTCCCTTCCTATGGTGTGAGAAAGTGCTAGATACTGCATTATTGAGAGGCTAAACTTTATAGTTAAGCTTTACGTGGTTGTGAGAAAGCTTAACAAATTATAAAGTTTTTAATGACTTTCATATCCCTTATGGGTGGTGTATGATTTGCAGCATACACTTGATGGAACCACCTATATGAGTGTCAAGTGGGGCCGCTTGTATGAGATCCTGGCAAAATCTCTAGAGCACTCACGAATACCGGGCACGCGCATGGCCTAGTAGCGCAACACAGCGATAACGGCAACTATTGTGGGGGTGTACTGTGATTGGTAGACCGCTAATACACGTCAAGTGTTTTTGGTTCATATAGCTTGCTACACCAACTACACTGTGTGTTAAGTCTTATCAGTCTACGTCTGGTTCATATAGCTTGCTACACCAGGTCTGACGCATTACATCCCATGTAATAACCCAGGAATTCTTTTCTTCTTTCTTTTAAAAATTGTTTTATTTTGCCTTTTGTAATATGTGGGGGATTGTTGTATTTTTTGAGTTTTGGAGAGTATTACAAAAGGCAAAGTCCCACATTGCCTAGGATAGCTTTGCCTCACTAGTTTATATATCCTTTTGTGTTTATAGCTTCCAAAGAGGCTAGTAAGAGGTGGAAGCCTCGCGCACATGAGTTTGGGCCTCATGGGCCTTTCGTAGTGCAAATCCGTTGATTTGCCCCCCCCCTGCGCGTGCGAGAATGGGCTCTGTACTATTTTTACACTGTTATTTAATAAAATTATTTATTTTCGGTTTAAGTTTATTTAAATTTAAAGCTTATCCGAAAATCATGTTTTTCATGTTACCGTTTTATTGAGTTATGTGGTTACGGAAAATAAGGAATTTTATTTTGTGACCGTTTTATGTGACCGTTTTCTGATCCGTTTATGAACGTTTTAATATGTACGATCGTATCTATTTTTTACCGTTTTATCTGTATGATCGTATCAGTTTATGACCGTTTTAAATTTACGATCGTATCTGTTTTTTTACCGTTTGAAGATATTATCGTATATTTAGTTTAACGTTCATTTTATTAACGTTTTAATTTTTACGCTTTTAAATACCCATTCGTGCTACACGTTTGGGAAGTACCGAAATTACACCCTCTTCGTCTTTTCTTCCTCTTCTGTTCCTGGGTTAAACTTTTCTTGCCAGTTCTGTGCCTCAGTGCATTCTGAGAAGTTCCTGTTGTATCCTGGGGGGCTTGCGCGGTGATCCGTGGATAAGTCCTTTAGGGCAGTGCTCTTGCACGCCTCAGGAAGTGTGTTTCGTCTAAAAGTGGCTACAATTTCATGATTTAACATGCCAATCAAAACCAGACCCAACAGCCACGTTTTTTTTATATATTCAAGATTTCTCAAGTGCCAAAACATGCCAAGATGACCTCCTTTGCTCACCAAATTTTAGGGGGATCATATACTAAACATAAGTCACTTAATTTTCAACAATTAGCACACTTTAAACATAGATTTCCACTATTATTTGCAGCAACAGAACAGAGAGAAATTATGCAGTAAAATTTCATAATTACATGCTTCAAATACATAATTTATGCTCAATTTGAACTCCATTAAGTCTAAGAATCATATGGTACATTCCATAGCATAAAATCATGTCCCATGGCATGTTAAATTCATATTTTTTCATCAAGAAAAGGTGCAGGCAGCAGCACATATTTTCACTGTTCATATTGCACTTTCAAGTAGCAAATCACGTTCAAAAGACTTACAATGCTCTTACCAAATTTTAGAGGAATCATACAAATCAAAATACACTTAATAAGCAATAATTAGCTCACTAAAAACATGATTTTTACTGCCTTCAACAGCCACGTTTTTTTATACATTCAATATTTCTCAAGTGCCAAAACATGCCAAGATGACCTCCTTTGCTCACCAAATTTTAGGGGGATCATATACTAAACATAAGTCACTTAATTTTCAACAATTAGCACACTTTAAACATAGATTTCCACTATTATTTGCAGCAACAGAACAGAGAGAAATTATGCAGTAAAATTTCATAATTACATGCTTCAAATACATAATTTATGCTCAATTTGAACTCCATTAAGTCTAAGAATCATATGGTACATTCCATAGCATAAAATCATGTCCCATGGCATGTTAAATTCATATTTTTTCATCAAGAAAAGGTGCAGGCAGCAGCACATATTTTCACTGTTCATATTGCACTTTCAAGTAGCAAATCACGTTCAAAAGACTTACAATGCTCTTACCAAATTTTAGAGGAATCATACAAATCAAAATACACTTAATAAGCAATAATTAGCTCACTAAAAACATGATTTTTACTGCCTTCAACAGCCACGTTTTTTTATATATTCAATATTTCTCAAGTGCCAAAACATGCCAAGATGACCTCCTTTGCTCACCAAATTTTAGGGGGATCATATACTAAACATAAGTCACTTAATTTTCAACAATTAGCACACTTTAAACATAGATTTCCACTATTATTTGCAGCAACAGAACAGAGAGAAATTATGCAGTAAAATTTCATAATTACATGCTTCAAATACATAATTTATGCTCAATTTGAACTCCATTAAGTCTAAGAATCATATGGTACATTCCATAGCATAAAATCATGTCCCATGGCATGTTAAATTCATATTTTTTTCATCAAGAAAAGGTGCAGGCAGCAGCACATATTTTCACTGTTCATATTGCACTTTCAAGTAGCAAATCACGTTCAAAAGACTTACAATGCTCTTACCAAATTTTAGAGGAATCATACAAATCAAAATACACTTAATAAGCAATATTATTATGAACTTATAAAGTTTTCAAATAGGCATGACAACAGGGCGAAGTGGGAATGAGTTTGGCTCTTCCCATCCCTATCTTCGCAAAAGGAGAAGGGGGGAAGCGGGTTCAAGTTTAAAATTTTAATACTTATCCCCATTTTTGTCGGATTTTATTGGGTTTAGGAAAATCGGTGGGTAACAGCCACAATATTTTTTATAATTTTAATTTACTGTTACATTTTAAAATAAATTATATATTAAGTTATTAATTCTATTTTAATTCAAACAATATATAAAAATAATAAATGACAAAAAAATTGAAAAAAAAAGAATAAATTATATTTTTAGTTAAATATATAATTTTAAATTTTTATTTAATTATTATTAGAATTTAAATTATTTAACTATTAAACTAATCAATTTATATTTTTAAATATTATAAAAATAAAAGTATAACAATAAAATCTTATATATATATATATATATATATATATATATATATATATATATATGCTATAATAAAAAAAATATTGTTAAAAAAGTAACGAGGTAGGACAAGTATAGGGCAGGTAGTTATATAATCATCCTCGTTCTGTCTCCGTTTAAAAAAATTAGATAATACCCTTACTCGATCAAAGCGATTATTCCCTATCAAAGTTGAAACGGGTTTGGGTGGGTACCCAAGGATTTAGAGTTCTTTGGCATTCCTATTTTCAAACTCCAGAGGTTTTAATATTAAATTTGAATTAATAGTACTTTTACAAACAAATTATTGATTATATAATTGAAATGTTTATTTATTAAGAGAGAAAGATTAAAAAAACTGTTATACATAAAAAATACATATTTAAATTAATCACTAAAAGTATAATTTTAATTATGATAGTCTTTAAAAAATAAAGTTATGTTCATTTTTTTAAGTATATTTCATCACTTACATTAATCTTTATATTAAATTTTTTCAAAAAATATTTTAATTAACCAAATATATATTGAAAAACGAATTTGGCCCTATGATATTATTCATATAGCGAAACAACATTCAAATATTTTTAAATATTTTTTATTATTCAAAATTAATAATAATTTTTTTTTGTGTTTTAAAAAATGTAAAATAGGTAAGCAATTTTTTTATTCAAATAATTTTTATAAACATTTGATTAACAAATGAATTAAATTTAGGCTTAAATATATTTTTAGTCCCTCAAATTTGGGTAATTTTTTTGTCCTCCAAATTTAAAGTTGTTTTTTTAATCCCTAGAATTCGCATAATATTTTTTTTAGTCCCTCTCCATATGTGCGTCAAATAAGGAATAAGGGATTCGTAATTTGTAGCGGCTTTTAACTGCTAGAAATTGATTTTCTATTTTGAATTTTAAAGTACGATTTCTAGTGATTTTAAACCGTCAGAATCAAGTCAATAAAAAAATTAAAAACAATTTTTAAAGCAGTTAATGGATTTTTAATTTTTTTATTGACTTGATTCTGGCGGTTAAAAATAGCCAGAAATTGCACTTTAAAATATAAAATAGAAAATCAAAATTTAACAGTTAAAAGTCGTCACAAATTAAGAATCTCTTATTCCCCTTTGGCTTATACTATGGAGAGGGGCTAAAAAGAGCATTATGTAGATTCCAGGGACTAAAAAAAGCAACTTCAAATTTGGAGGACAAAAAATAATGACCCAAATATGAGAGACTAAAAATATTTTTAAGCCTTAAATTTATGATTTTATTAAAATTATTTATTAATTTTTTTATAATGTCTAATATTTTATTCATATATGTTTCGTACATACATTCAAATATGCAATAGAAAATAATAGGAAACTAATATATAATCATTTGTTAAAATAAATTTGAAATAATAAAATAGTAAAAAGTCAAAAATTAAATAATCAATAATAAAATTGAAATTAAAATCATATTATGAGTGTAATAATAATATAAAAAAAAAGATAAATATAATATAAATAATTCTAAAGTAAAGTTTAAAATTAATAGTGAGATAATAAAATTATAAAAATGTTATTGAAATAAATATTTTTATAAAAATAACAAAGTAAGAATAATATTAAATGATATAGATATTACAAAAATAAAAAATATTATAAAAATAATTGTGTAAATCACAACTAAGAAAAATATGTTGTTGAAATAGCAGAAAAAAATATACATATATTATTTAAAAATAAAAATAACAATATATGATATATGATAAAAAAAAATTAAAATATTAAATATTAGAAAAAGAAAGAAGAATGGAACTTAAAAAAAGAAATGAAAAATGTCAAACTTAAAAGTTTGACATGTGGTCCAAAGGACCTTCTTTTTTAAGATAGTACATAGATGTCGGCTGTAAACAAGTTTTTGCATTTTTTTTTAAGTCAAGTGTTTGCAAAATGTTAAAACGTGGATAAAGACGTTTTTGTAGCTTTTGTATCAAGTCTTATTGCAAGTCTTCGGCCTTGTCGTTTTGGATAGGTTAAATATGTATGTTCCTTCCCATATTCCAACTTGTCAAAATTTTCTTTTCCTCTTCACGCATATAAAATTTCCCTAGTCGACAATAGGAAGGGAATTGTAAAATTATTTTGTTGAAGCTTAGTTCAATAATAATAAAGAATATTGAAGTTAGCTCTTAATTAACAGGGATTTTACCTTCACAATGTTCAAATCAAGACTTTTAAGGATAATTACGAATGTGTCACTAGAATCGAACACTTGATAATATTAATTTAGGATCCGAGTGATTTTTAGTTGTAAGTTTTAAAAAATGTAAAACTTATAACCATTTTTAGGTTTTAAAGATTAGTTTTTTCTTCTTCTAATTTTTAGTTTCAAAATAAACTTACTTTGAAAATTTCTTATCCTCTTAAAATTAGTTTAAGGGTATATTTGTATGGTGGCGGCAACAATAATGGTGGTGATAACAATGCGCAACGGTGACGACAATAGTAGCTCGAAAGATACTAGTGGCAGCGGCATAAGCAGTGATGTTGACGACGGTGACAACATTGGTAATGACAATGGTGACAGTTATGCTGACAACTGTAAAGGTGTTTTGAAACTAAATACAAACCATTTCAACTACATTTTAGCCATACAAGTTTATATTTTGAAATTTGTATTTAAAAATAAAAAATCAGAAACTTGCAATCACCTCAAACTGACCCTTAGGTGTTTGAAACTTCATTTTATTTTATAAAATTATAGATAAATTAATGACATGATCTTAAAAA
Organism: Pueraria montana var. lobata; assembly: GCA_026413185.1. NCBI lineage: Eukaryota > Viridiplantae > Streptophyta > Magnoliopsida > Fabales > Fabaceae > Pueraria > Pueraria montana. The sequence goes on from CM048654.1 coordinate 57,102,875, forward strand.
TTAACTATCCATGACTTTGAAATCTGTAGATATAAAGAAAAATTGTTTGCCCAAAGCTCACTCATAGTTGCTTATTATCAAGAAAACAAGATGTACGTATCTTAAGAAAAAAAAATGTAATTTTTTTATTCGTAGGAATCGAAGATAAGTAACAGAAGATTTATAATAACTCACACACTCTGCTCAACCAATGAGCTAGACCTCCTTAATTACAAGTGAGGGGGCGTTTACTTGTACTTTTATTTCCTGTTTTCACTTCTTAGTTATAAAAATGTTACCTTATTTTCAATATGTTTTCTATTTTCAAGAATTTGTACATGGATAGTGAAAACTAACAAAAGTTGTTTTCAATATTTTATGTACAAATCTTTAAAAATAAGAAATAAATTAAAAATAATATGACATTTTTGTAATTAAAAAGATAAAAATAAAAAATAAAAACAGAAAATAAAAATGCAAGTGAACGCCCCTTAGTTTTCTAAATTAAAAGCATATGGTATGATCCTCCATTAGTGTTAAATCCACATTAGTCATTCAATAATAATTAATATATTCTAAGGACAAAATTGACATTTGCTCGAACATAAGATTTTTCTTAAGAGGGATTTATCTCTATATATATCCCACTTTCCAACCAATCCTCACATATTGTAGAGCAATCTAAAGTTTGAATATATACGCTTTTAGCGCATTGTATACTTTTTCCTTTTAAGATGGCTTACTTTAAGAGTGTTGTCATAAACATGGTTCTGCTATTTGTGTTTCTCTTATCATTGAATCTGGCAACAGCAAGGGTGCCCCTTTGGATATCAGAGCCTCTCAAAGCACGTAAGTGACCTACCATCCCTACAACAAATTATTAAATCTTTAAAATAGAATCAGTTAATGTTTCTGATGTAGCAAGAATCAAGAATGAGTTTCATTTGCTTTTATTATTATTATTATTATTATTATTATTATTATCATTATTATTATTATTATTATTTATTCTAAAAATCTATAATTTCATTATTTGTATTCTTTTGTTTCAATATTAATTTTATGTGGGTTACTGATTATTGAGTTTTAATATTGTTTGGGAACCATTAAGATGGACGCCTCCTTCTTAGTGAAGCTGCTCCCCGAGGCCACAATTACATAAATAATCCATGAGGAGTTGAATACCAAAACATAATCAAACCAGACTGAGGCAGAGCACTTGGGTTTCAAGGCGAAAACGTGTTGTGGAGAAGCAGATATAACAACTGCATATATGTTATTAAGTTTTATTAGTTTGTTTTGGAATTCCGATTTTCTTTGAGTGTCATTAGTAATATTATTAAATTAAACTGCACTGCCCTATAGTATTTCATATTTTTTTCTTTTGGTTTCTATGTATCATCAGCCGTTACCGTACCATTTTCGTTTTATCTCTAATAATAAGGTGTGCTCATTAATCTTCAACTTCTTATAATTATACCCATCCAATGGAATATATCCAAATTTGTGTTGTTACTTGAAATGTTGTACGTGACTGCACTCGATCTTTTAAGTGTTGATCGATGGCAGAAATTTGTTTTAACAATCGAAGTGTTTTTGATTCACGACTAGAAGAATTTTTACTAACAAATATATTTTATTCATGAGATTTTTTTTTTTTTGAAAATCTAAAAGATTACTACTAATAAAGAGCATAAGACATGCCCATTAAGCAATGAAAATACAAAACGTTCCAGGGCATATCAGATCAACATATGAATATAGCGTCTCCATGCTTATTATATACATGTTACACCCATGTGCCATACAATTACTACCAAGCTTGATTTGATATAATACCTCACAACCAGATTCATAAGCCTCGTGCCTCCTCCATACTTTATTGAAAAATGAGTTCTTACTATCAAAATAACACGTGGATAAGCTCCTTCTAGCTAGTGACTATCCCGAGATTGAATGTGCATGCCTTAAAATTTCTCCAAAGCTTGAAATATGTCTGCACTAGTATTCTCTGTCACTCGTGACATTGGCATAGAGCACTTTGCTCCATTATCTGCATCTATACTTTACAACTACCTTCCATGTCCATACAATTAACCATACACCCACCACGTACATTGCATAATTCCTCAAAAGACGTAAGCAACTTACCATCCCATCAACACCTATTTCTTTGCTGCTTATGAATATATGCATTACCAGTAGTTAAATACAACTCGCACCAGCCTACACTCCACAAAGTCCCACCACACAATGTATTTTTGTACCCCACACAATATCATACTTTTTGGCCTTAAAACTATTGCTTTCCTATATCCCAATACAACATTTCCATATTTTGTCAGGCCATCTCACATTCAACGTACGCTGACCGCACACACCACCAACTTCATGAGTATTTGCGTTAAGATATACCAACACAAGCCGCAAGGTTTAAAAGCCAACTCGACAGATAATAGTTAAACCCACCCATGGCCTTATTCCACTCCTAAGAGTGATGCATTACTGATGCTTGAATTGAATCAGTTGGTCACTAGAAGAGGGTTGAATAGTTACAAAACAACTAATCAGGCAATTTTCTGCACAAAGCACGTTTGCTTCTCAAGCTTTTTCTTGCTTGGAAATTAGAAGATTTTGTGGAATACTACTTTTCCTTCTTAAGTACTTGGATAAGAGAATAATACAAAGTAAAATCTCCAAGTAAACTTGTATATTGCTACTTCAGAAGCTACTCATAAAAATCTCAGATTTTGTTACTTAACATATTTTGGTTTTCACTTTTCTTTAGATGTTGTTTCTTAATGATAAAATTGTTTTATAAAAACCTTTTGATAAAATATCAGAATAAAGTTTTAACAAACAAGGATTTTCAAAAACATAATTACAACAACAGAAATCATTGAGAAGTAGTAAAGAAGGAAATAACATACCAAGGATTTATACTGGTTCACCCTAACATAGACTACGTCTAGTACCTACACCTGTAGGCTTTCTCCACTAAGACCAAGCACTCAACTATGGTATTCTTTCTTTCCTGAAGCCTCCACGGGCTCTTACACAACCAGTATTCTAAACCTCTGCATGTTCCACTCAGTATTCTCTAAGCCTCTACAGGCTCTACACAAGTATTCTTTCGAAAAAACTCTCCAGACTTCCCCAAGTATTCTTTTGAAAAGCCTCTCCAGGCTTTACCCAAGTATTCTTTCGAAAAGTCTCTTCATGTTTCACCTAAGTATTCTTTCAAAAAGCCTCTTCAGATTTCCCTCCAATATTTCTAGGTCTCTGTAGGGTCTACCCAAGTATTCTTAATTTCAAAAAGCCTCTATAGGCTCCAAACCCAAAGTAGCAACTACTACTTGACTCATATAGCATTTGTTGTGTTCACTCTGAACTTCAGAAGCAGCAATCCGCTGACTACTCTTCTGAGTTCTTCCCTTTAATCCTAGGGGATGGACACTACACCTTATGAAATACCTTCTACTGAGGTTCATCGTATGAAGGTGTTTACAGACACTCCTATAGATTTAGCTGTACTTGGCTCCATCTAGAGTGTTTTTGGCTAAGGAATTTCCTTCTTGTAACACCCCAAAAACTACAACCCAGTAAGTAGAAAAGCGAGCGATTTAATTAGGAATTTATGAGAGTTAATTGTTCATTTTAAATAACAAAAAGATATGTTTTGAGTAATTAAATATAGTTAGTGATTAATTGAGTAAATAAGAAAAATGATGGAAAATAAAACAATATGAGTATTTCCTTATAATGGTCAAGTAGAAAAATTTATAAAATCAAAGATATAAAAATTTCTATGAGTAACTCTTTGTAATTAATTCTCCAGAATTAATTCTCTGTAGTTACTTTTCTGTGCAAATTGTCTGTAAGTTTTGTGTAATTAAATTGTCTGTGTTTGATTGTCTGAAATATCTACTAGTAATTAATTGAGTTGTGATTAATTACTAGTAGTAAATATTTAAAATATCTATTGCTAAGTATTAATTAATTAATTAGCTGCAAACTGGTTTTAATTATTTTAAATTCTAGTAACTTGCACATCAAGTTACCTCTTATAAAATTAATCTGTGAACAATTTCTTTACAGAGAAAATTTTATTTGAGCAACTAGCATTTATTTTAACACACAAAGTTTTATAAGATTTCTAGAATTAAAGTTTTTATCTTCTAAGATTTCAAGAGCATAACTTTATAATAACACAGTGTAAAATTATACTGTGTAAACTAAACTCGGGTACCAAAACTCCCAAATTACCTAAACCTAACACCTAGCACATGCATGCAAGCTCCCTAAACAACACCTAATCTCTCCCTAACCACGTCATCTCCACACTTCCATCTCTCTCTCTTAGTCACTCTCTTCATGCAAGCTAAATGTTTAACACCTAAACTCACCCTTAATCAACACCTCACCCTACCTAGACAACACAACACCCACGTCTCTCTCTCTTTCCCACTCCCTAATCTCAACTTAATTTCCTTCTCCCACACTCCACTCCTTCCCTTCTCACACAAGACACCACACAAACTTGGCAAGCAAGTAGAAGAAAAATATCTCTCCTCTCACCACAACACAACCCCACGGACACAACACACACACACACCCACAAAACCTCATTCTCTCACTCATTCACTTACAAAACCCAACAACTTAGCAACTAAGTTTCCATTAGAAACCTCTATTCTCTCTCCTCCCCTTCTCTTGGCCGAGAGCTCCTAGCTAGCATGGGAGGCCGTTGTTGCTTTGTTTTGGTGCCTTGCATGTGACCATTGGAGGCTCCCTTCTCATCACCATCACAAGGTCTTCCTCTCTCCTTCCTTTTCACCTTCATCTTCTCTCCCTCTCGACTGAACCAAAAACCAAAGGTAAGGGGGACTCTTTGTGAACTCACCTACCTTTCTGTTGTAATGTGGTTGAGGGTTGGGGATCTCAACCACAACATGCATGCATGCCTCCCTTGAGCTTGATTGTGTTGTGTTTGATTTTGTTTGAACTTGAAATTGACAAAATGGGTTTGAAACCCTCTTGGCAGTGGCTGTACAGAGTTATGTGGATTGAATTGCTATGTTTTTTGACCCTTTAAATTAATTGGGAAGTCTCCTAAAATAGAGGAGACCATGCCCAATTTTTCTCAAAATTGTTTGATAAGGTTACCATTGTGAAATTCAACCCACAAAATAAGTGGCAGTGGCTGTTGGGTTTGTCTAGCCCTGGACAGACCCCACTGTTTTGTGATCTTTGAAAGATCTAACCGTTGGTTATTCGTGAAACTTGTTTTAAATGAAAATAGACATAAAATGTGATAACTTTCATTTTGGAACCTTGGAGAGAAAATGTCATGTCAGGGTTCACCCATGACCCACATGGTGGCTGTCCTGTTTTAGTGTCCTGTTGGAACATGCCTCGATTTTTCCCTAATTTTACACTTGTGTACTTGTCTTTTCTTTATCATGTTTACACCTTTAAAAACTAGACAAAACAAGCTTTTTAACCATGACAAAACAAGCTTTTTAACCATATATGTTACAAAAATTATCATTTACATTTACTAAATTTACTAATTCGATTTATACAAAGCAGTGAGTATCAACTCTGTTTTTGGGCCTGATAGCTAGTTTGTAAAGAAATAATTACTGGGAACAATTAGGGAAGAATCTGAGGGCATGGGGTATCATTTTAGAAAGATCAATGTGTTATCTTTCTACTGTAAAAATCTCAGCTTAAAACGGGTTTTCTGTGAGAATTAAGCCAACCTGCCAACTTGTAGAATTTTTAGTAATTTTTATAGATTTTTGCTAATTAAGTGGAATACCATTATGAAAATAGAGTTCAAGGGATTTTTATCCATTTAAAAATTTTCTAATTTCGAGGTCATTTAATACAATCAATTTGATCTCACATTCAGTACTGCAAAAAGGGAATTTCCCTTATTTTATCAATTTTATAAATTTATTGTGGGATATGTGTTGTGTGGTATATGTATATGTATATTTGTGAATTTGAGGGGTAAGGGATACCTTATATCCCCTGTACCCTTTTTGTTTGTGTTAAGTCCCAGAAAGTAAAATTCTTGGGCAATTACAGTATTGAGTGCCTTTATGATACAATACTTGACTGTAGAGTGAACATTTTGATAATGTTGTTTGTCTCTGTGAAGTGTTTCACAAGACTCGGGCACGAGCGCTTGTGAAGACTAGAACTCTGTTCTAGTGATTATGGTGATCCTACCATTTAAAGATAAGCAAAATTTTAACAGAGAGTATAACTAATTAGAGTACAAGATTTTTATTGATTGTTTTATTTTATTAAATAGAAATTAATTAATTAACTCTTTATTTTTATGCATTAGACATAACTTAGGACCTTTGCATGGAGGAATAAATGGTAAGTAATTTTACTCATAAAAAAATAATATAATTGAGTGAGGGATGCATAAAACATAATAAAATTGATACGTATTGTGAATTGTGCTTAGTTGAGAGCCGTGCAATGGAGATACAAGTGTATGGCAGATTGCTGGAAATGCAAGATGGCAAGAAAGTCGCATGGGATATTCCGACTGTAAAATACCTATATCAAAAGGCGGAGTGCAAATGATGTAGTCACCATGGTGTAGTGAAGGAGGCAATGACCTCATATATTTTTATGTTGTGAGCAAAGGCGGGTGTCCCAAGGCTCAGCATCAATTCGTCCGTCTAGTACCATGTACAGCGAAAACCCACGGTGACAAAGAAATAAAATCCCTATGAGGAGAATGGTTAAGGAGTCAGTCCTCAGAGCAATAAATGACCATAGTTGGTACTTGGGAGATGATCGTAAGGTTATGAGACCTTGAGGGGTATTGGCACTAAGTTGTGACGATAGATCACATAGCCGACTTGGCAACCCCGACAAAAATGCGAGTCATCATCGGTTGGTGAGAGTCCACCATTGTACCATGGTGAAGGGTGTACTCCCAACAGTCATCTAGCTAAATTTGTGTAAGACCACTGAGTTCTAGGAGTTCCAATTTCAGCTGGCCAGTGAGAAAGAATTTAAAGAATTAGTAATGGAAATGAATAGGCTTCGAGTGTGATCGTTAGATAACCATATCGTAATGGTTAGTAGAATGTGCACGTGACTTTGTAAGTCTTTTTTGTGTGCCTGTTGACGAAGCAGAGAGTTCTCCCTTAAGTTTTTATTTTAGGAGCAAATGACAGCACCTGCGGAGGTCATAGGAATATCATCCTCATCATCTTCATAACCCTCGACTTTCTCTTTCTCTTTCGAATTCTTTTCTGAGGGTCCAGTTGTACCCGTTACTGTTCCGGATGTCACACCATCTGAGGAGCTCATGCTTGGTCTGGCACTTCCCACCTTTTGCTGAACCTTTTTATGTCAAGAATCCAAGATGTGATTGGGTGAGTGCCCGTTAAGGGGATCCGCCGCTAGTCATAAACTTAGGGGACAGTAAATCGAAGGTTTCGGAGGGGGATTCTTGAGGAGGATTCTGAGAAGAAATAAGGTGGATAATGGCCATGAGATTTCTTCTCATGGATCTTGCTAGGGATCCTCTGTCATCATCTTTGTTTGGAGGTTAGTCCAACATGCAAGGTTGGATTTAGTGATGACTACTTTGAACCCTAGGATCTTCTTTTCTTTTTCATGTATTTGATGTGGGTAGATCTAGGCTTCAACTTTTGACATATGTATATTCAGTCACCTTACTTTCACTCAGGGAAACGTCTATGTTATGACGCTATTTACTTCAAGTATATATATATATATTGTAACCAGAGAATATATCGCTTTATTTATTCTACTTTACTCACTATAAACGCATGTTTTACACTTGAGACAATGCTAAGTTTTCTTCTTTAGAATTTCAAGCGACGCTGCATTTTCATAATTAACGATTAGAGTATTTTAAAAATTCCCAATCTATGATTTCTTAACCTCACAGCTTTGGCAAAATCAAATTAATTAGCCTGCTTTAGAAAAGGATAAAGAACCTTTAATGCATACTCGAAAAGTAATGGGCTTAATGATCAGAATTAAAAAGTTTTAATTTTCCACCAAATTTATTTAACGTTTCAAGGATCTTTTCTCTTCCTTTAAGAAAATCAAACGAAGTAACGTGCTTATTAAATTTAAAATAAGTTTAAAATGTTGATTATATGTAAACCTGAATTTAGGGTGTTACATTTCTAATAAGGGGTGTTCTGGATAAACTATCTTCTAACCTTACCCTCTCTTCTTGGAACTCCTTCCTTGCAATGAGCTCCTTCGAATTTCATCAATTTATAGAACTCTTGGAGCTAGTCGTTTGTAGCTATTGGAGGTAGAATTCGAACTTTGAATTGTTACATGAGTTGTCCATGTTCATACAACTGGCTCCTCTTCATTTCCTTCTCCTCCAAGTTTTTTGCAACTCTTCTTGAGCTATTGTCTTCATCTCTACTCTTCTCCACTATCACAACAGCTTGCACATTTCAAATTTGAAATGTTTCCATTGAGTGCTAGCTATTGGTCTTAGTGGTTCCTCATGGTTTTTCAAATTTTGAACCATGGGAAGTCTTATGAAGATTGTTCTACAACATGTCTTTTGTAGGTGCTGTTGTAACTATAGTGCAATATGCTTAAATCTTCATTCTACTGGTTGCTTGTTCTTTCACTAGGACACGTTGTCTTCTTTGAGTTCCTTTGGTTGAAAATCTTCAAGGATAGTGAGGAACTCACAGCTACAGAATTAGTGCTTCGAAACACTAACACATGTTTTCAATTGGTGTGTGCTTCTGGATGGTGAGATATGTTTGTCTTCACGAATAATCTTGCAACGTAACTTCTGATGATCCCTTAGTCATGTGTAGCTTTTTATATCTACCCCTTGACTAAAGCTACCACAACATCATGCCTCTAATCATACACAACTTCTAATACCTGCACTTTGACCCGGAAAACATGACTGTCTTTCCAACTTCTAAATCACTCTCCTTCTGGTAGTCCTACTTCTGAATGCAAAATCTATGTCTTAAAGAGCTTCCTTTGTAGGCTTATGCTTCACACCTTCTCCATGCTTCTGAAGTAGTCATGTCTTATTTAAGAACACTTAAGGAAACCATTAATAGCTAATTTCATAATACTTTGAGTTTTGCTTCTTGATGGTCTGTCATCATTAAAACATTTGCTTCTAGAGGGACTTTGTTTCAACAATTCTATCATGTTTGGAGGGACTTTGGTCACAAAGCCGCTCCTGGCTTTCTCAAATGAAAATGTTTGAAAGATTTACAAAGAAATCAACTCACAATGTGAGGATATGAAATTACAGCACAAAAGAAAGAACTTTGCACAACAAAGGATTGATCTTTGTTTAGAGTTGTCTAATAACTTTGAGAGCTTTTTAGCATAGTGATAATATTTTATTGCTTTCTTGTTCATTTGTTTTTCTTCAAAGCTTCAATCTTGGAATATATAGGCTTCACTTGGAAAGGTGACCGTTGTGAGAGTGTGAGCCCGTTGGTATTTTCCCGTTTAGAGACATAACACATGTTGCTTTGACGTGTCCATTTTTGGTGAAGAGAGATAAACAAATGTACTGTCCTTTTTTCTAAGCAACGTTCATCTTGTCTCCACTACTTGTACAAAAATGACTTGCAGCAAAGCATATTCTTCAGGGCTGTGCTTATCTTGCCTTACAATAGATACTTGAAATTCAAATAATAAGGCAATTCATAAAAATAGAGGGAACACAAAACTAATGAAACTTTTGGGTGAATCATCATAGGTTAGAGAGCATCCCACGTATGCAACTTTTGGATGAAGAAAACCTAAGTGTAAATATAAATAAGATGTAAGTTTTCTTAGTTAAGGTTGGACGAAAGCAAACAACGCATTGGACGCTGAGTTTTTTCAATAAAGCTTTGGAAGTTACTTTGTTAATGTCATATTGGACGCAATGTGTATTTATCAAATGTTGGACGATATCCATTTTAAGTGCACATTGGAAGTAGTTGAGTTAAAACAGATTTTTGTCCAAGGTAAAGAATACAATACCTTTTCCATTGGACGCATAAAAATCTGCAACACTTAATAAACCTCATTAGTCCATCAAAGTTTAATGTCTTTGTTATCATCAAAACTATGAGAGTTTTTTAGGGATTAAACATCTTCCATGTCTTTGGTTCTAACAATCTTCCCCCCCCCCCCCTTTTATAATGACAAACCATATTAAATTTTGATCACAACATAGCATAATCATGTAAAGATATATTAGAGCAAGAAACATGATATGTTATGTAGCAGGTTTATCAAAGCTAAGGTATCAGAGTAAATGATAAAGCAATCAGACTCCCTCTAAGTTCAATATACTTTATTATGCATATACATATATCAGAACAAAAATTAGGGCAAATATATTAAAGCAAACGTAAGATATATCATATAAGAGCAATAAAATCATAGATAAAAAGCTATTAGTGCTAAAAAAGAGATATGATATATCAGAAGCAACCACTTATGCATAAACTTTTTCAAACAGCCAATAGTTGTCAACAAATATCAAAATTTCTCCCTATCTCCCCCTTTTGGCATCACCAAAAAGATAAAGGAAATATTAAGACATTATCGTCAAGGTTAGGGAGGTGGCTGAGGTGGTTGATTTTCTGGTTGCTCTTGGTTTGAAACTTGTGAAGGTGGTGGTGTTTGTTGCTTTTGTGGAATATGAGGCAAAATACTTTGTAGCAAGGCCACCATTGGTGCGAATTTAGCATCGATCTTCTGATCAAATGTTGTGTCCAAGGTCTATAAATTTGACTGGCCACTTGTTCAGTCAGATGAGCATTCTGTTTTTCAAGATGAACCTTGATCTTGTAATCAATTAAGGACTCAACTTGAGCAAGAGTAAGCATTGGCTCAAAAGTTGTTGGTTCAGCAGGTGTAGCAACATATATTGGTTGAACAAAAGTAGGTTTGGACACATCAGGTTGAGAAGTTTAAAAAAATGTGTTACTATTGAAGAAATGACAATCTGAGTAGTAGCAACTTGATTAATAATCAATTGTTCGTCCACAACTTCGGCAGCATTTGAATCTTTAGCTACCTTATCACTTTGCATAACCTCTTCAAGAACTGGTTCAACATTAGACATAGGAGGTTCTTGGATAACTTCATCAGCATTAGGAGCAATAACAATTGATTCATTGGACACAGCAACAACTTCATTAGCAGGTGGAGGAAAGGCATAAGCTTTAGCATAAGTTTCACTGAGTATTGCAAAGGCAACTGTTAGAAAACATAGTTCAGACCCAAGAGAGTAGAGAGAATAGAGAAAAAGTGTGATAAACTGAAAAATGAATTATATTGGTAATGAGAAAGGTTGAGTACAAATTGACTCCTCTAGCCTTTATATAGGCTCCAACTAACTACATATCTAATATCCCCCCGCAAGCTGGAAGGTGTTCATAACACTTCCAGCTTGGGATGGAAAAGACAAATGTATATGAGACTAAAGAGAATACAATATACAATAGAAAATGCTGGAAATACATCGGTTGAAAATATCATGAACATAGCTGAAACGTATACAATGACCAGAACCTCAAAGCTTAACCACCTAATAAAGGTAGAAGCTATCAAAGCTTAACCATCAAGAGTAAACCACTCAAGATAGAAGCTAAAAGTAGAATCCCAATGCTTAACCACCATACAAGGCAGAAGCTAAAACTAAGCTAATAGGCAAAGCTTAACCACTAAGCAGAAGCCACAACTCAAGGCTTAACCACTTAATAGAAGCAAAACAGGCTTAACCACCTAAAAGGCAGAAGCAAAAAAAGCTTAACCATCAAGAGCAGAAGCCATCATGCTTAACCACTCAAGACAGAAGCAAAATAGTTATCTCATTGCTTAACCATCCATGGCAGAAGCTCACACATGCTTAACCACCATGAACAGAAGCTTACATTAGAAAAAAAAAAAAAACAATAAACCATAGTAAATCTGATGTGCCTTCAAAGAGGATTAACCTCAAATACCTTATGATCATGGTAGAAACCACAAATCCAAAAAAACTTCAAGAAACCATAGTATGCTGAAATAGATCATCATCAATAACAAGATAGAAACCAGAATCATTACTGCAGCTTCAAGCACACAGAACATGTCAACAGCTAAGCTCCTTAAACAGTAACTTCAAAGCTCAAATAGAGATTGATGGTACCAGCATGAACAGAATATTAGGTAACCAAGTCAACTGAGATAGTTTTCATCAAACAGATGCCACGAACATTTGGGCCAAACAAAAAAAAAAACTTCAAAACAGTAGCATCTTCTATCAATCCTTCTTCAGACAGACATTCCAAACTTTCACAATTGATAAAAAAAAAATCCCTCACACATTTTATCAAACACCTATGGAGCATCACTTATACAGCACACATGAAAAAGTAACTAACTATTTGGGTGCCAAAGAATCAAGCCCAACAACGTAAGTGCAAGAAAATAACCATAGTATCATCAACAACTGACATAGAAAGAGACTGAACCAAATTGAAAACCTCAGCATTTTCCCAAGAAAATATATAACCGCAACATTTTCTTCCAACTTCAACAAGAACCACCAGCTTCAGAATAATAAACCCCACGAGAATTTTTCAAGAATCTGATGATATTGATAACAGAGCTCACGTCGTATTCTGAGCCCACTTAGTCCGCAACGTTGCAAATAGCACACATGTTCAAACATATCCGATCCAGTGCATCAACTTCCAAATTCTCAGAAAGTGCAAGAAACTAGGATGCGATTAGGGAAAAGAAAAAAAAAACTGAAAGAGGGTTTTCTGATTGTGAGAAATTGGGGGAAAATCGAATCAAAATTTGATAAAAGAAAAAAAAAGAAGGGAGAAGGGTTTGCTAGAATTATCTTGGAAAAAAGAAGAGGGAAAATGAACGAATGGGAAAAGAAAAAAATACGAATGCAGTAGAAGAAATCATTCAAGGTGGCTGCCATGGCTCTGATACCATGTTAGAAAACATGGTTCAGGCCTAAGAGAGTAGAAAGAATAGAGAGAAAGTGTGATAAACTGAAAAATGAATTATATTGATAATGAGAAGGGTTGAGTACAGAGTGACTCCTCTAGCCTTTATATAGGCTCCAACTAACTACATATCTAATAGCAACATGAGTGAGAACATTATCTATCACCATATTCACAAACAATTCTTCAGCTTTGATTTGATCTTCTACCACAGTGTGATGTGAAACAGTAGCAACAAGTGCATAGATGATTTCAGTCTCAGTTCCAAGAAGTGGACTAAAATCCTTAGCGGGCATGTTGTGGTGTTATCGAAGTTGTACACCTTTGATGGACACAGAACACTTATATGTTGGATGCAATCTCAGTTTCTTCTTTTTCAGCCTTAGTGAGATTGGACGTTAAAGCTTCCTTATCCATGTCCCACATATGTTGTTGCCAAAACTTTTTGGCACCATCTTCATAGAAAGTTGTAGTTAGCCTTTGTACCAAACATCTTCAAACATATCCAAAAAATTCCATTTTTAAAAAGTCTTAAGAAGGAGATCCATAGTCCAATTCACCAGGTGATGACACATGTAAAAATTCCATTTTCTGTGATTAATATTTTTCTTTTGTTCATATATATATATATATATATATATATATATATATATATATATATATATATATATATATATATATATCAAATAGGTTACTAACTGAATTGTAAATTAACAGCTTGAACTTTTTTCTTACCAAGGATGTTGAATAATCAATAAATTGAATAGAATAATATAAAATAATTATAAGTACCTTTCTTTTTTTTTTAAATAAAAGGCATGCCAAGGTAAAAATAATGACAGACATCCCAACTAGGTTGGCACCCCTGACATTACCTACCAAAAGCAGCAAACCCAAAATATATTAAATAAAAAGAAAAGAGAACAAACGCATGGGGGGACAAAGGCCAAAACCCATGAAAGGACAAATTACATAAACCTATAGTTAGGTAATCATATCCTATTACGTGAGAAGTCCTCCAAAATAAACTGAGGAGTAGAATCCCACCAAAAAAAATCTTGTAAAGAGAGAGCATGGGAAGCTAATTTGTCAGCATAAGTATTGCCTTCCCTATAAATATGTGAAACTCTAAAATTCATTTGACTGATAAGAAAGAGGCAATTACTCCATCTATTCCTAAGTTTCCAAGGGACAAGCAAAGAACAAGAAAAGGCCTGCACCACTAGCTGGGAGTCACATTCAAGCCAAAGGTTCTTCCATCCTCTACGAAAGGCAATTTCAATAGATTCCATAGCACCAATAAGCTCTGCCTGAAAGGAGAAATTCAGCCCTAGATTTTTAGCAAAACAGCCTCGAAAACAACCAAAAGAGTCACGAAATATACCCCCACAGCCAGAGCTCCCAGGGGAACCTCTAGCAGACCCATCAGTATTAATTTTGATCCAAAGAGGGAGAGGGTGATGCCAAAGAACTTCCTTTATAAAAGGCGCTTTTCTAGGATGACCTTGGATGGAGAAAAAACTGAGCACTTGGAATTCACTAATGGAGGAGGACATTGAGCCAGAGGAAAGTTTGCCAGATAAAGAAACACCGGCAATAATAAGATTCTGAATGTGCTGAAGGGGTATTTTAGTGTTATCAAATCTCAGCTTGTTTCTAGAGTGCCAAATACCCCAGCAAACGTGAAGACAAGCGGACAATAGAACATCTTTCAATTGAGAACTCCAACTACTGTCACAAATAGATAGAATAGCTTGGAAAGATGAGAGATCTAAATTACACTGAATAATACCACTAAGCCAATTCCAAATAGATTGAGCATAGCTACAAGAAAGGAACAAATGAGTAGCATCTTCAGTAGCTGAACCACAGTGGCAGCATATAGAAACTAGAGGAATTCCACGAGACTACAAAATATCATCAGTTGCAAGTTTATTGTGCAGTAGACGCCAAAACAGAAATGATTTAGAAGGGGGAGTGAACTGGTTCCAAATTTTTTTACCCCAATACATGATATTGTTAGGCTTAGCTAAGAAAGAGGAAGCTTCTTTAAGAGATAAATTACCCGAATTAGTATGATTCCAAACTAACTTATCAACAGCAGGACAAAGAGGAATAGTAATCTGATTTATATCCACAGTAAGAGAGGGCAACTTATCTATCAATATTGCAGGGATATCCCAAGTGCAATTGGATATGAAATCTGAGACCTTAGCATTAAGATAGCAGTGAAGAGATTTTGGGATATTTAGCATATCAGTGATAGGAGAATTGAGCCAGATATCAGTCCAAAAATTGACAGTGGATCCATCACCTATCTGCCAAGTAGAGTTCTGGGTAACATCATCAAAATGACATTTTATAGAAGGCCAAATAGAAGACTTGATGAAAGAGGATTTCAGGTTCTTATTCTTTAGAAACCTAGCTCTAAAAAACATAGCCCATTGCTTGGTTGAGGAAAGAAATTCCCAGCACAATTTTAATGAAGCTGCCTCATTAATATCTCTAACCGATCTTAAGCCAATGCCGCCGTGAGAAGTTGGGCAACACATCTTATTCCAAGCTACAGTCACCAACTTTTTATTGTAGACATCACCTCCCCAAATAAAATTTCTGATCCATTTATCAATCTCTTTCAAGAGAGAGACAGGCCATTTATAAACTTGAAAAGAGTACATTAGTGTCCCATGGATAATAGAAGAGACCAACTGCACCTTGCCCATATGAGATAAAAAAGATCCTTTCCAAGAAGCTAATTTGCCTTTGATTCTGTCCGCGATGTGCTGGAGATGATGGCGCCTTGGTTTACCTTTGAAAATAGGCACTCCGAGGTATGTGAAAGGAAAATTACCCACTGAGAAGCCTAAGATACCAGAAATAATAGAAAGCCTTCTGCTAGAAATATTACCTGCATAAAACTTGCTTTTCTCTTTGTTGATTTGCTGCCCCGAAGCTACTTCATAAGAATTGAATAAGGATATAAGGTTTTGTAACCCATGCACAGTAGCCTTGCAAAATATCATTAAATCATCTGCATAAAAGACATGTGATGGAGTAGAAAAACCTTTAGGACTAGCCATAGAATGAAGTTTATCTTTCAGAACAAGCTGAGTTATCCCCCTACTAAGCACATCTTCAGCCAGGCATAATTGATTTTTAGAATTCTCGATGTCAGCTGTTTGTGTTTTTAAAATAGTCTATCAACCTATGTCACGAGTGTTGTTAACACTAATACCCTAGGTGATGCAGTGATGGCAAAACAAGAGTGAAGCGAGTAATTTTGATTGAAACAAATTAGATATATTTTGATACAAATAACACAAAAAAAAAAAAAAAAACCACAACAAAGGCCCACTACTACCTGCATCCAGTATTTAAAATGTAAAAAAGATAAAATCTTATCTCTTTTTTTTTTTCAACATAGGATAAAATCTTATCTATTAAATAAAATTTGATTTGATAAAATACACATCCAATATTTAAAGTATAAAAGTGAATAATTTTTTTTTAACGCAGGATAAATTCAGGCCACTAAGTGTAACTAAAAAAATCATATCTATTAAATAAATTTTGATAAAATAAATAACTCAATAACTAAACAGATTTTATACTACTTATATAAACTATACAAATTTCAAAAAATTCAGGGGGGGCCCACCCCATAACATAAATCCGTCCCTGAATACTACTGTAGTTATATTCGTTATATATAATTCAGAATTATTTAGAGGTTAAATTTGGCATTTACAATTTGATGCTCTTTTGGTCATACATAACTAGACTATCAGATTGAGTTACAGTCTCTTTATAATGCTCTTTTTAGTGCATATGTAAATAATTTTATCTTACATTAAAAAAATCCCTTTTAACTAAAAAGTTATCTGTTTTGAACATTTTTTTATAATAAATATTTTATGAATTTTTTTTAACATCAATCTTAAAAAGTCATATTAAGGATAAAATAGTAAAAACACTTTATTGAGAAAGAAATAAAATAAATGACTTATTTTCCATTTAGTAAATATTTATTTCATAATAAAAAATTTCTACTTTGATATTTTTAACATTAGTTTTAAGAAACAGAATTGAGTTTTTAAAAGCCAAGTTAGCTAGCTAATTTCGTCCTAGCAGTTATTTTTTGTCCACTCTCATGTTTATTAGCCGCTAGAAACTGCAATTTTAACCGCCACAAATCACCACTTTTTTTTTGTAGTGCACTAAACAACTTCAAATTCAAATTTACCCGAAAAGCTACTTTTTACAGTTTCTAAAATTCACTTAAATATACACAGGTCAAATGTGACGGATGCAAAACCAAACATGTGTTATACGATAAGAACATATATCAATGCTCTGTCCGACTGGTATTGCGACTGGAGAAGAAAATTATATAAATGACCCAAAATTTGGTGCTATAATAGAGAAGATGTTAGAAGTTGAAATGAAAAGGATATATCAAATGTAGGCAATAAACGAGAATATTTTTGCATTTTTTTTGGGGTCAAGTCTTAGCAAAATGTGAAACATGGATAAGGACGTTTTTGTAGCTTTTGTATGAAGTCTTATGGCAAGTCTTCGGCTTTGTCGTTTTGAATTGGTTAAATATTGATGACTTTATGTTCCTTTTCATATTCCTATTTGTCAAATTTTTCTTTTCCTCTTCACACATAAAATTTCATTAGTTGACAAGAATGAAATAGGAAGTAAATTATTAAATTATTAAATTTAGTTCAATAACAGTAAAGAAAATTGAAGTTAGCTCTCTTAACAAGGATTTTACACACACACACAAAGTTGAAATCCAAGAATTCGGGTCCGTTTGTTTAAACTTATTTGTTACAAAAAGTGCTTTTTTTAAAATAAAATATACAGTTTTTTTTAACTTTTTGGGTGCGTTTGTTTAAATTACTTTTGCTTAAAAAAATATTTTTCTGCTGTTTAATTTTAACAAGCAAATCCTATCTGTTTCTTAAAAAATCGCTTTTTTTAGAAGATTTTTTTAATTTTAAACAAATGAGCCCTGTATTTAAGGATAAGTCGCTTGAATCAAATACTTGTTAATATTAATTTAGGTGTTTGAAACTTCATTTTGTTTTATAAAGTTATAGATAAACTAATATTTTAGTATGTGCATTTTGCACATAATAAATGTTTATTTTAAACAACTAAAATTTATAATTTATATTAAATAAATATTTCTAAATATATAAATTTTTATAATTAAAATATATAATAAATAAATATTTTTGAACTATAAATTATATTTTAGATTTATGATAACAAATTTATGTTGTGATATATTGTTATTTTAATTATTGATAATTTCTTTTAAAAAAATATTCAAACTCATGTTAGAACTAAAGATATTGAAAATGATAAATTGAAATCGATAAGAAATAAAGTTAAATTTTTTAGTTGATATTAAAAGTATAAGATGATATATTATAAGTATGTTAGGGATCAAATGACATCGGTGTAACTTACACCAACTATTACACCATTCCATAACTTTATTATCATGTGAATTTGATCGATCCAATCGTTGAATTATAATTATATATTTATGTCAAATTTTATGAAAATTGAACATCAATAAGAAGGTGATAAGATGATTTATATTTTAATATTAGGAAGGATCCACTTACTTCAAGAGTAAGTTCAAGACAGTTACCCTAATCTTGACCATTAATTTTCTTTAAATCTAATGGTTAAGATTAGTTACTTATTACAACTATTAGATTTCAAGAAAATGAATGGTTAGGATGAAGAGTAACTCTCTTATAATTACTCTTCAAGTAAGTGGATCCCTCGTCTTTTAATATATTTTGAAAAGTATATATTACGTCGATTTTGAATCTTTGATCTATATGAATAAGGTATCAAATAATTATATAATAATATAAATTATGGTAGATATGATCTACATGAAAAGAACTTCCAATCCAATGGTGAAATTTTGAGATAAAATTATTCAATTGAAAGTTATACAATAAGAATATATATCAATGCTCTGTCCGACTGATATTGAGACTGGAGAAGAAAATTATATAAATGACCCAAAATTTGGTGCTATAATAGAGAAGATGTTAGAAGTTGAAATGAAAAGGATATATCAAATGTAGGCAATAAACGAGAATTTTTTTTTTTTTTTTTGGGTCAAGTCTTAGCAAAATGTGAAACATGCATAAGGACGTTTTTGTAGCTTTTGTATCAAGTCTTATGGCAAGTCTTCGGCTTTGTCGTTTTGGATTGGTTAAATATTTATGACTTGATGTTCCTTTTCATATTCCTATTTGTCAAATTTTTCTTTTCCTCTTCACACATATAAAATTTCATTAGTTGACAAGAATGTAATAGGAAGGAAATTATTAAATTTAGTTCAATAACAGTAAAGAAAATTGAAGTTAGCTCTCTTAACAAGGATTTTACACACACACACACAAAGTTGAAATCCAAGAATTCGGGTCCGTTTGTTTAAACTTATTTGTTACAAAAAGTGCTTTTTTTAAAATAAAATATACAGTTTTTTTTAACTTTTTGGGTGCGTTTGTTTAAATTACTTTTGCTTAAAAAAATATTTTTCTGCTGTTTAATTTTAACAAGCAAATCCTATCTGTTTCTTAAAAAATCGCTTTTTTTAGAAGATTTTTTTAATTTTAAACAAATGAGCCCTGTATTTAAGGATAAGTCACTTGAATCAAATACTTGTTAATATTAATTTAGGTGTTTGAAACTTCATTTTGTTTTATAAAGTTATAGATAAACTAATATTTTAGTATGTGCATTTTGCACATAATAAATGTTTATTTTAAACAACTAAAATTTATAATTTATATTAAATAAATATTTCTAAATATATAAATTTTTATAATTAAAATATATAATAAATAAATATTTTTGAACTATAAATTATATTTTAGATTTATGATAACAAATTTATGTTGTGATATATTGTTATTTTAATTATTGATAATTTCTTTTAAAAAAATATTCAAACTCATGTTAGAACTAAAGATATTGAAAACGATAAATTGAAATAGATAAGAAATAAAGTTAAATTGTTTAGTTGATATTAAATGTATAAGATGATATATTATAAGTATGTTAGGGATCAAATGACATCGGTGTAACTTACACCAACTATTACACCATTCAATAACTTTATTATCATGTGAATTTGATCGATCCAATCGTTGAATTATAATTATATATTTATGTCAAATTTTATGAAAATTGAACATCAATAAGAAGGTGATAAGACGATTTATATTTTAATATATACGAGGAGGTATCCACTTACTTCAAGAGTAAGTTCAAGAGAGTTACTCCTAATCTTGACCATTCATTTTCTTTAAATCTAATGGTTAAAATTAGTTACTTATTACAACCATTAGATTTCAAGAAAATGAATGGTCAAGATGAAGAGTAACTCTCTTGTACTTACTTTTGGAGTAAGTCGATCCCTCATCTTTTAATATATTTTGAAAAGCATATATTTCGTCGATTTTGAATCTTTGATCTATATGAATGAGGTATCAAATAATTTTATATTAATATAAATTATGGTAGATATGATCTACATGAAAAGAACTTCCAATCCAACGGTGAAATTTTGATATAAAATTATTCAATTGAAAGTTATTAAATGATGTAATAGTTGGTGTGAGTTATATATTTGAAATTGGTTTTTGATATTCAGTAACAATATGTTAAAGTGTTCAGTTAACATTAAAAGCATAAGAGAATATAAAAAATGCATGTTATGACAGTGAAATTCACCTCTTCATGATATAAGAATATTTAAATGAAAATGAACGTAAGGGAGAGTGGAGTCTTAAATAGCCTTTTATATATATATATATATATATATATATATATATATATATATATATATATATATATATATATATATATATATATATATGAGGAGAGATCAAATTAAACTAGTGTAATTTTAAAAAAAGTTACACCACGCAAGCCCACACACCTCTTGCCCTGTTCCTCAGCTTTCACATAGTATATTGCGTCAATTCAACACGCTATAGTCTCGTTTTCTACCTTTTATATTTTTGAATTTGTTTCTAATCACAAATTTTTTATGACGCAACTTCTTTCTCCGCTACTCTATTTTTCGATTTCCCTCTAATTTCAATGATATGTTCCACCTATTCGGCTTAAAGCCTCTACTTCGTCAAAAATGCATAAGGTATTATTAATTACTATATCTAAAGTAGACTTGGCAGAAGATAAATAGCAATTTAGGATCGGTGCAATGCACAATACACAAATGAACTGTGAGTAAAATGTGTGTTTGATTTAGATGAGGGCAGACTGGGTTTTAATTCAGTTTTTATGGTCAATGAAAGGCTTTGATGGTGAAGGGTCCTGGAAGCGGAGTGTCGTGAAGGATGGATGAGTTGACGAGGGAAGAGGTGGGCTTGCTTAATAGAATTGAGATTAGAGAGATCAAATTTAAAAAGAGGGTGAAAGGTGATGCACTTAAGTGAAATTATTAGAAGCGTTGGATTAAAATAGAATGGATGTAGAATTGATATTAGAGAGATCAAATTTAAAAAGAGGGTGGAAGAAGTTGGATTAAAATAGAATGCATGGATAAGGAGGGGTATAACTCATTTAGAGTTACACTGGTGTAATTTAACGTTGACTTCCAGTTGGCGCAGTTTATCTTACATGACAATTAATTATTATTTTTTTGATGGTCATGATTTTATTAGTTTATTTAATGGTGGTCATAATTTTTCAAAATGAAAATTAGAAAAATTAATAAAATTTTTATTTTAAAATAATTATTTATTATATTAAATTATCCAGTCATCAATAAACAAATTCAAAAAATATAATTGTTATACTGACATCTGACTTAAGACACGATCAATGTTAATAACTTAATAGTCAGTGCATTGATTTAAACGGTAGGATCAACTTTCCTCATTTTTTTTAATGAAAATTGAGGATTAAATATCTCTATTTTTTTTTAATAAGGTGACCAAAATTACAAATTGAAAAAAATAGGAGAACGAAAGTTATATTTTAACCTTTTCTAAATTAAAATCATGTGGCATGATCCTCCATTATTGTCAAAAGTCATATTAGTCCTTGAATAATAATTAATGCTATTAATTTTATATTCTAAGCATAAAATTGACACTTGCTCGAATAGTATACACAATTTTTTTCTTAAGAGGGATTTATCTCTCTCTCTATATATATATGTATCCTACTTTCCACCCAATCCTCACATATTGCAGAACAATCTATAAGATGGCTTACTTTAAGAAGGTTGTCATAAACATGATTTTGCTATTTGTGTTTCTCTTATCAATGAATCTGGCAGCAGCAAGGATGCCCCTTTGGATATCAGATCCTCACAAAGCACGTAAGTGACCTAGCTAGCATCCCTTCAACAAATTATTAAATCATTGAAATTAAACTAATTAATGTTTTTTCCGATGTAGCAAAGAATCAAGAATGAGTTCTTCAATTTTCCATTTTTTTTTCCTGAAAATCTATAATTTCAATATTGTATTTTCTGTTTGTTTGAATATTATATATATGGGTTACTGATTATTCAATTCCAATATTGTTTGGGAACCTTCAAGATGGACGCCTCCCTCATCATTCTCGTGAAGATCGTGTTAAGGTTAAGGGTTATTTTCCAATAGGCCACAGTTATCCTCCATGAGGAGTGAGGAACCAATTAATAGTGCTGGCAAAAGCAAGTTGAATACCAACACATAATCAAACCAGACCATGGAGAAAATCTGCTGTGGAGAAACATATAATTGCATATACATATTAATAAGTTATATTAGTTTGTTTTGGAATTACGATTTCCTTTTATTATTTTAAAAAGTAGTATTAAGCAAAAAAAGTCCTGTTCATGCCTTTGGTATATCTATCATGTTCGTAATAAATATTATCGCTCTAATAAATTAAACTTCAGTGTGTTATTTTCACAAATTTTTCTTTTGTTTTGATCGTGTCATCAGCCATTACCATTTTCGTTTTATCACTCATTATTTAGCTTCAACTTCTTACACCCATCCAATGGAATATATCCAAATTTGTGTTGTTACTTAAAAAGTTATTCGTGACTGCACTCGACCTCGCGAAGAGATTAATTGATTTACAGTACTATTGTAAAATTTAGCACTCTTAACTGCACCATTTAATTTACATGACTTTATTAAACATTGAAGAGTATTAGCATTGAGATAAAAAAAAAAAAAAAAGTATTAACAACACACTCTATTATTGGTTACAAAATCATGAGATAACGTTATTAAATAAGATGTGTGACTCACAATTATTTGTAATTTCTAAGAAATTTCAACCAATAAAAGTGTGTGTTTAAAAGAGTATGCTAGAAAGTGTTTTGTTAACATTTCTCTTTAAAATTTGCTTTTAAAATTGATAATAAGGATAAAATAAAAGAACCATTCTAAATCCTCCTACTAATCATTATGGTAGGTATTAAATATGTTATATATATATATATTTCTAAGACATTAAATATTTTACTTTTTAAGGTAATAAAAAAAATTGTTGGAATTATATAACATTACCCATAATAAAATCATCTTAATAAAATAAATAAATAACTTTTGTATTTTAAATAACAATAAATACCTTTTAATAGAAACTTTAATATTTTTCATTTGTTTAATCTCAGCCTTCTGTAAAAAAAAAAAAAAAAAAAAAAAACCCTTAACAAAAAAAAAAAAAAAAAAAACCCTTAACATTAGATCTAATTTTATTAATTTTGAAAATGATAATGTTAATAAAATTCAATTTTATGTAAAATTAAACTAAAGTAAATATTAGAGTTGTTGCCTTAAAAAAAGAAATTTTATTTCTAGTCATACTTTTATAAACTTTTTCAAAAGTAAGAGAGAGAAAGAGAACAAGAAATACGAAATAAGTTTGACATAATAATAAAAATATCTTAATAAAATAAATAAATAACTTTTGTATTTCAAATAACAATAAATATATTTTAATAGAAACTTTTATATTTTTTGTTTTTTTAATCTCAACCTTTGTTTAGTTCAAGTGGTACTAGGTTCAATTCCCTTAAACAATGACTCGGGTTCGAGCCTTGTGGATAGAAAAATGTGATTGAGAAGGGCGGTCCCACTAAAGGTGGTCAGCTAGGTTTTTTGGAGGAGATTAGTCATCAGCAAAGCTGGTGAATACTCTACACCAATGTCATGGGTACCAAAAAAAAAAAAATCTAAGCCTTATGGAAAAAACCCTTAACATTAGCTCTAATTTTATTAATTTTGAAAATGATAATGTTAATAAAATTCAATTTTATGTAAAATTAAACTAAAGCAAATATTAGTGTTGTTGCCTTAAATAAAATAAATTTTATTTCTACTCATACTTTTTATAAACTTTTTCAAAAGTTAGAGAGAGAGAGAAGAAAAAATACAAAATAAGTTTGACATAATAAGAAAAATAAAAAATTAATTACAAAAGTATATTATAAGATTAATATAACTCTAAATAAAGTCATTGAACATCACTTATTGATACGAAACAAAAACAAGCAGTTTTAACCAATTATGCAATGAGAAACATGAGTTGGATAACAATACATGAGAATATAATTAAAAGGTAGAGTGAGGGTGAAACATTGAGTGTGTGTTTGGATGAACGTTGGCGAAATTGATTTTTGAATAATATATATTTTGCTAAGTTAATTTTAACTGTAAATAAAGTCATTGAACATCGCTTATTGATACGAAACAAAAACAAGCGGTTTTAACCAATTATGCAATGAGAAACATGAGTTGGATAACAATACATGAGAATATAATTAAAAGGTAGAGTGAGGGTGAAACATTGAGTGTGTGTTTGGATGAACGTAGGTGAAATTGATTTTTAAATAATATATATTTTGCTAAGTTAATTTTGGTTAAAATTGATTTTAATAAAGTAATGTGATTTATGTTTAGATGTTTTTATTATCTAAGGCTTAAATATATTTTTCATCTTTGTAATTTAGCGTTTTTTTGTTTTGTCTTTACATTTTTTTTTGTTTTAGTCCTTACAAATTATGTTTGTTTTGCTTTTTTGTCCTTCTGATCAATTTCCGTTACAAAAATGATGACGTGGCAAATGGAATGATGACATCATCATGATGTCATCACCTTGATGGCATCATCATGTCATGTCAACACAAAGTGTTACGTAATCATTAATTTATAGGGATTAAAAAAAAAAATAAACATAATTTACAGGGACTAAAACAAAAAACTGACATATTTGTTGGGGCGAAAAAATATGTAAGTCTCAAATTAAATATTAAAACAAATGCTTAAATATTAAAATAATCCTCAAATTAAATATTAAAATTTGTGCATTTAATAATGTGACACACTTAGCACCATCAAGCTTTTGTAAATTCCTAGCATGAAAAACTACTTATTACCATTGTCACTACCACCACCACAAATACTACACTATCGTTGCAGTCGCCACAATTGCCACTATCATTGTTGCCACCACCGTAGTCGTCATCACTACCACCACCATCACCACAACCACTCTGCTGCAACAACCACTATTGCCATTGTCAACATTGTTTCAGCTGTTGCCACAACAACCACCACCACCACCATTGTCGCCACTGTCGCCTTCATTGCCACTATCGTCGCCACCACAATTACTTGAAGGCGGTGAAGAGTGGAGGAAGGGTGGAGCTTAGAGGAAGAGAGGAGAGAAAAAAGGGAAAAGAAAAAGAGTTTGAGGGTAGAGGGGGTGTATAGATGAAGATGTGGATACATTAATATTTAAGCATTTATTTTATTTTAATATGTAATTTATAATTTAAATATTTTTTCGTCCTTGCAAATAAGTCATTTTTTTGTTTTAGTCCTTATAAATTATATTTATTTTGATTTTCGTCCTTGTAAATTAATGATGACATGGCATCCCCTTCAAGTTGACGTGGCATGATGACATCATCAATCCATTTGCCACGTCATCATTTTTGTAACAGAGACTAATGACAAAGATGAAAAGCAAAACAAACATAATTTATAAGGAGTAAAAAAATTTGCAAGGACAAAAAACAAGAAAATGATAAATTGCAAGGACAAAAAATATATTTAAAGCCTAAAAGCAAGTTAAAAGTAAATCTCAATATAAAAATTTTTATCCAACACAAAAGTTACCTAAATTTGTTGGCTTGATTGCATTTTTTACCCCCAATTTTTTACTTTTTGGCAAATTTTACGCTCAACAAATTAATTTAATACATTTTACCCTAACTTTTCAAAAAACTTGCAAATTTTACCTTCCATTATTTTGCTAAAATGACATACTAAAATAAGGTTTCGTCTATCGTGAAATAGCTAGTTAAGTGTTGCATCGGTGCAACATCATTATCAGCCCTTAGATTTATTATTATAATATTTCAATGGTTGAGATTAAAATTAATTAAATTTTTATCAAATATGAGCAAAAAGTAAAATGACAACATTGTCCCCGTCTTCTTCACCCACCCCACCCCCATCAACTGATCAAAGGATTAATTCACACACTTTTTTACAACCAACATCAGATTTAGTCATAACCACCTCTCTTCACGCTCTCCGTCAACTTTCTCTTTCCAACAAGTACTCTCCAACAACAATGGTGGTCTTCCATTAATGCCATGGTTAATAGATTAAAAGCTACAAAACTATAAAAATTACGAGAAGAACATTCGTGCCTTCGAACTTGAGATCTATGAATACTCAACAAGAACAGTTCACAATCCATGAGTTTACAAACTGAGCAATGGGTGGTCTTCGATTAATCTCAAATTAAAAGCTAAAAATAAAATAAATTTTACTAGGACAATTATCCCTTCAAACTTGGGGATTAATGAACACACAAGATAAATCCTTCACAGCCCAGAAGTGTGCAAATTGAGCAAAAATCCCAATCCATAAAAGAGAAAGTTGTAGCAGTATAATGGAATACAACATAAAATATGAAAATGAGAAAAAAAAAAAAAAAAAAAAACAGAAGAAGCTTGAGAAAAAATGGAAGTTGCCGTCGCGCCCTTTCAAATCCGCTACTTCCCCACCGCGAGCAGCCACCTAGCCCCTATTTGGGTGGACAAGAAGTCCATGAAGAAGGTGGACAAGAAGGCGAACTGGGTGTCGATCCCTGTGCCCAAGGTGACGGAGGAGCACGGGACTGAGAGGAACACGGTGGAGGCTAAGAAGCAGCAGTGGCGGCGCAGATGTGTGTTTGGCACAGATGAGTAGTTAGGTTTAGATGAGGGTAAAAATGACTTTTTAAAGAATAAAATATAAATAAAAAATCTAAAAAATAGAAATTGTACTTTTTACTTCTAATTTTATATTTTTGTGACAAATTTTATTCTTAATTTTTTCATTTTTTGGTAAATTTTATCCTAATTTTTTCATTTTTTGATGAATTTTACCCTCACTTTAAGCATGCCATGTCAGCAAAAATGGTGGAAGATAAAATTTGCAAGTTTTTGAAAAGTTGAAAGTAACTTGTGCCAAATTAATTTGTTGGGATAAAATTCGTCAAAAAATAAAAAGTTTGAGATAAAAAATGCAATTAAGCCAAAATTATTTCAACTCAGAATCAATTATTCAACGTGAAATCAAACATGTAAATATTTACCTAAACTCGCGTTAATTAATATTTTCATGTTAATTAATATTTTAATGTGATTCAAGATAATTCAACGTGGAATTGAGTAGATTCAAAACAAACCAATTCATAATAACTAAAGTAAAATGAAGGCGGGCCCATCAACCCCTGTAAAAACTAATGACTAGCAAAACCCAATAAGAATAGGGCAATTACTTAACGCATCCTATTTTCTGCTTGGTGCACCTTCAAAATTCTTAATATTTCCTTTTTACCCTTCCTCTCCCAAGCAAACCCTCTATGACCACCGCACTCTACTTCCATCCAACACCATCGTCGCACCACACTCCACCTCCAGCCAACACCACTGCCGCGCGCACTTGAAGGTAAGTGGGTGTGTATTACAGATTGAGCAATCTGTAATACAAACAAATATATTATGGATTACTCAATCCATAATACATTTGTGTGTATTATGAATTGAGCAACTCATAATACATAAGAATAGATTATGGATACATAAGAATGTGTTATGGATTGAGTAATCCGTAAAATAGATGTATTACAGATTATTCAATCCGTAATACATACACTACCAAGGAGCATAATAGTCCATTACTGTACATTATTTAACTTATGAGGGGCGCCAAGCAAAAAATGGGATGCATTATGTAATTGTCAATCTTCAAATAGATATGGCCCAATTTCCTGACTACCAAAAGAGCATTGAACCAATACGTCCATAAAACACTAAATCAAGGTAAAAAATACTACCTTCGTCCCTATATATAATACCATTTCAACTAATTCACACCCTTTTAAAAAAATTGGTTAATTTAGTTTATCATATTAAATTTGTCAATTATTTATACTACTTTTTCAAAATTATCCTTTATTTCTCTCTCCACTTAATTGTTTTTCATCAAAGAGTAATTAATGTTTGGATACATAATACTGTAATTAATAAGAAAAAAAATTAATACACTAAATAATTAGAAGAAGGGCTTATAAAAATGGACAAGCAAAAAAAGTAAAAAGAATCTTATATATAAAGACAAAGGTAGTATCAACTATCAAATAAGGACCTCTTGCAAGTCAAAAGAGGCGGGGAAATGTCTCATACAATTACCAACAAAACTGATATTGATATTAGCAATATAGGAGAAGCTCCATATAAAAAGAGTAAGACATGAAAGCAATATGTATGATTGTACTCTCTGATATCTTTTCACCTCTTGACTTCCTCTCATACTAATTTGAGTTCAATATTCTTCCAAATGATACCACATCTATTGGAATATATATATTTTTTATTCAACGGAACCACATCTATTGGAATCTAAAGAAGCTAAATGAAGCCAGGGTCATTTTTAAGAATAGTTATATGTAAAGTTTCCAATTCAATTTTACTCAATTTTAAAATAAATTAAACCAACCCTAACATGAGTTCGAAATAAATTAAGGTGCAAGAAAAGCCGTTCGACAAATTCTACATTAGACTTCGATGACATGGAAAGTTTGAAGAGGACAAGAGTTCTAAGTTTCAACACGGATATCTCTTGTCATAACTGTGATACTTGTGTTGTGTGTGAACATTTTTCCTTAACATTCAATTATAAGCGCACCAACCCCAACAAATAATTGACTAACAAAACAACGCATGCATAATTAATTTCTCAATTTAGACTACAGTTTAACTTCGGTCTAAAAACACACACACACACACACACACACACACACACACACACACATATATATATATATATATATATATATATATATATATATATATATATATATATATATATTTTGAAGTATCTTGACTTGTTCTATTATAATTACATGGCGCAGGTCAAGCAAAGTTGTCCCTTAAAATTCAAACTTTTACACCCGTCACTGATTATGATGTATTGCCAATGTATTACCATATTTATGAAAAATAAACTTTCCTTTGAAAACCCCGGCATATGCAATGCAAAAAGTATGCGCGTTCATATTTTGTAATGTACGTAATTTGCATTTTTTCTCCTTTTCTAATGAAGTTCTATGTGAGCACCTGTGGTATACATACAATGTAATTATATCTTTCGTTCAAGAGATGTTTAATCTACTTAATTTTAAAAATCATATATTTCAATCTGTTAAAAGATAAATATGTAGTTACACTTTAATTGATTTAATGTAAACAAAATATTCTAGGAATTTTTTCTTTCTTTCTTTCATGCCCAGTGTCATTAGTAATTAGTTTTTGTTTCCGAAGCGCAATCTGATTCACTTCTTCAATAAGACCCTATCAACTTTAGAATAACACAGGAAGATGATGCCGCATAGGATAATTTCCTTGAGCCTTGGATATCAGAGTGCTTTTGCAACTTGCATATACTCCCCCTTTTGCTCAAGCTAGTCCGAAATCATAACCCTACCTCATCATGAAAGCAACAACCTATTAGTCTGGCCAACATATTGAAGATTGTTTGGAAACTACGTACAAAAGAATTTAACAATAGTGACAAAGTAATTTATATGTAATTTTTAAAAATTTGTTAGTGAAGCTAGTATTAGTGACAAAAATTGTCATTATTGGCTATATTTATGATGCTTGTTTCAAACAAAGCAATTTTAAATATTGTTTGGAGCTCTATTTTGCATATATCGGACCAAACAATTTTGAATATATATTATTAGAGTAAATGACTAATTTAGTACTTGAATTTGTATCTTGTTAGTCATTTTAGTCCCTCAAACTATAGAAAATTCAAATAAATTCCTGAAATTTTTTAAAGTTTCATTTAAGTCCCTACAAATAATTCCTTTTTCTCATTTTGGTCCCTATTTTGGAGACTTAAGTAATGATAATTAATAACATAAGTTTAAGCAATAAAATGAGAAAAAAGAGATTAATTTCAAAGACTTAAAATGAAATTCTACAAAATTTTAGGGATTAATTTGAGTTTTTGTTAGTTCATGTACTAAAAAAATAACGAAATACAAAATCAGGGGCTAAATTAGCTATTTACTTTGTATTATTAATTGTGAGATTTCAGAAATTGAAATGAAGCTGGTAGGTGAAGTTCAACAATTATATTAATTTTAATATATGTTTTTCCTTTGTTTAAGGTATAGGTTTCTTTTGTAGTGAAGTTAGTTTTGGTAGTTCAAATTTTGTTATACATATGGAATATAAACATTACTCGAGGAGAATCAAACATATAATACTTAAATCACTTGTTAATATTAAATATTATAAGTGTTTATATTTTCATTTTATTTTGATAAATTAATAACACACACACACACTTTCCAAATATATATAAAGTTGTAGATGATGGGGAAAAAAAATGTCCTCCAAAAGCTCACTCATAGTTGGTTATTATCGAGAATAAATGTATGCTTATCTTTTAAGAAAAAAAGTGTAATTTACCACGATACATTAATTTTCCAAATTAAACGCATATGGTATGGTCCTCCATTATTTTTAAAGTCAAAATTGACATTTGACTACCTTAATTCCACTGTTGTACTTTTTCTATGGTCAGAATAGTATACATAAGATTTTTCTTGAGAACGATTTATCTCTCTCTCTTTCTGTTTATATTATTGTATAAATATATCAATCCTAGTTTCCATCCAACCTGAAGAGAGGATCACCACCTTAAGTGAGAAAGGGGTCATGTGAAGGGAGGATTTATCAAGTTTGTCTAAAAAACTTGTAATGAGGTTATGGATGTAAGGATGAGAGATCGAACCACGATAAATAAATTTGTATTGTGAATGTAGGCATGAGAAATCAAATTACATTAAATAAATTTGTGTTGTGGACGTAGGCACGAGGAGTTAAACCACATTAAATAAATTTATGTGATATTTTTTTATTTCCTTATGGCATTGCTTTTTTGTTTTATTTTGTTTTCTTTCATTATTGTGCATGAAGATATGTGTTTTTCCAACACTATTGACTATACAAAAAAAATTGCACGAAGAAATGTACGAATTGATATATACGTGGATTTTTATTCTTTATATAAATAATTAAAAATAAAAAATTTAAAAATATAAAGTGAGTTTTTTGTTTTTTTTAACGAGAAATACGTGTTTGTATTGTTTTGACAAAAGCTTCGTATTAATTAACATTTTCCTGCCAAATATATAATTTAAGATAAGAAGATATATTAATTCTCTGTCCATCTAGTATCGAGACAAGAGAAGAAAATTATATGAAAACGATAAAATGCAGACAATAACGTTTTTGCAATTTTTCGCAGTAAAAAAAAAACGTTTTTGCAATTTTTCAAGTCTTAGCAAAATGTTTGAACACGAATAAGACGTTTTTGTAGCTTTTTGTATCAAGTCTTGTTGTAAGTCTTCGGCTTTGTCATCTTTCTGGATTGGTTAAATATTTATGTTCCTTTCCATATTCCTATTTATGAAATTTCTTTTGCTCCTCATGCATATAAAAATTTAACTAGTTGAAAACAACATAATAGGAAGGAACTTTTAAAATTATTTTGTTGAAATTTAGTTCAATAACAGTAAACAAATATAGATTTACTAACGGGTTAAATGTAATGGAAAGAGCTAATTTCTCACAACGTTGGCATCAACTGTTAATATTAAGATTTTGAAACATTATTTTTATTTTCTAAAGTTATAGATAAATTAATGTGATGTTCAAAATTAACTATCAATCATTTTGAAAGTTGTAGATAAAGGAAAAAAAGTGTACCCCCAAAGCTCACTAATAGTTGCTTATTATCAAGGGGAAAAAAAAGTGTACATGTAATGTTAAGAGAAAGTGTAATTTACCATGGATAGGTTACTTTTCAAAATTTTGGCATGGTCCTCCATTACTGTTAGTCATATTGGTCCTTTAATAATTAATGAAATTAATTTTATATTCTTATGGTTAAATCGTCATTTGCTCGAATAGTAGTATACATAAGATTTTTCTTGAGAACGATTTATCTAGCTCTCTCTCCATATATATTGTATATATACATATTCTACTTTCCATCAAATCCTCAAATATTGCAGAGCTATCTAAAGTTTGAATATATATACGCTCTAGCTTTGTATACTTTTTTCCTTTTTAAGATGTCTTACTTGAAGAAGGTTGTGATAAACATGGTTTTGCTATTTGTGCTTCTCTTATCAATGAATCTCGCAACAGCAAGGATGCCCCTTTGGATATCAGAGCCTCATAAACCACGTAAGTGACCTAGAATCCCTACAACGAATTATTAATTAAATCTTTGAAATTGAACTGATTAATGTTTCTGATGCAGCAAAAATCAAGAATGAGTACTTCAATTTTCCATTGCTTTTTTTTTTCTTCAGGAAATCTTTAGTTTTCATTATTGTATTTTTTTGGTTTTAATATTATATTATGGGAAAAATATATTTTTGTTCCTGTACTTTTGATTAAAATTGGTTTTAGTCCCCCTACTGTAGAATTGATGAAAATGGTCCTTCAACTTTTAAAAATATGTGATTTTGGTCGCTCTTCACTAATACAAAATCACATAAGAAAGGGATGAAAATCACTTCTTTTAAAAAATTGGAGGACTAATTTCATCAATTTCAAAATACAGGACTAAAATCAAGTTTAACTAAAATATAGGGAACAAAAATACATTTTTCCTTTTATATTATATATGGGTTACTGATTATTCAATTCAAATATTGTTTGGGAACCTTTAAGATGGACGCCTCCTTGTTGAAGCTAGTAAGGCTGCAGATCCACGAGACCACAATTATGGTGATCCTATTCATTCATGAGGAGTGAGTGAGGACCCAATTAATCGTGCTGGCAAAAGCAAAAAAAGGAGAAATTTTCATATATATTAATAAATTATATTAGTGTGTTTTGGAATTACGATTTCCTTATATTATTTTAAAAAGTAGTGTTAAGCAAAAAAGTCCTGTTCGTGCCTTTGGCATCTAATATATTCATACCAAACATTATCGCTCTAATAAATTAAATTGCACGTGTTATATTATCATTTTTCTTTTGGTTTTTTTATCGTATATATCATTCATCAGCCATTACCATTTTCGTTTTATCACTCATTATTTAGCGTTTAAAATTGATATGAAGTATATATAATAAAATAATAATTATAAATTCTTCTATTAATCATTCTATTTCCTTTCTATAGTAAGTACTATTAAATGCATTCTATATTTCTAAAATATAAATGTTTTACCTATTCATTTAATTCTTTATAAGGTAGTAGGAGAATTTGTTTGAAGATATAACATTACTCATAATAAAATCATTTTATTAAAATAAATAATAACTTTTGTATTTCCAATAATAATAAATATCTTTTAATAAAAACTTCTATTTTTTGTTTTTTTAATATAGACCTTCTAAAAAAAAGAGAATAATCTTAACATTAGCTCTAACTTTATTAATTTTGAAAATGATATTGTTAATAAAATTTGATTTTATGTAAAATTAAACTAAAGCAAATATTAGTGTTGTTGCCTTAAATAAAAGAAATTTTATTTCTATTCATACTTTTTATAACTTTTTCAAAAGAGAGAGAAAGAGAAGAAAAAATACAAAATAAGTTTGATATAAGAAAAATAAAAAATTAATTACAAAAGTATATTATAATTATAAGATTAATATAAGGACAAAACTTAGATACAATATTTATTGGTGTTGTTCTCCAATTATATTTGGAGTTTCACCTCGGTAATACGCGATGACATTTAATGGATTCCTTTATTTTGCGTATTATTGAGGTGAAACTCCAAATTTGATTGGAGAACAGCACAAATAGTATCTATAGTACTGTATCAAAGTTTTTTCCTAAATATAACTCTAAATAAAGTCATTCGACTTCGCATATTTGATATGAAATAAAAACAAGCAGTTTTAACCAATTATGCAATGAGAAAACATGAGTTGGATATATAACAATACATGAGAGTATAAATAAAAGGTAGAGTGAGGGTGGAACACTAAATCTAGATTAGAGACAAACCAATACGCAATAACTAAAATAAAATGAAGGCGAACCCATTAACCCTTGTAAAAACTAATGACTCGCAAAACTCAATAAGTTAGCTTTAAGCAAGTAGCTAGCTTGTTGACCGGCTAAAACTTTCTGCACCTCCTTGCTACGAGCACCCCATTACATTCTAAAAAGCCTAATCCAAAATGTAAAATTACAGTCTGAATTAGGTTTTCTAGAACACAATGGGGGTGCTGGTAGCAATTTATGAAGGTGTAGGAAGCAACAATCTTGTTGACTTTGGAAGCAAATGTTTTAGACCAACATTCAAGGCCGAAAATCTTGAAATGGATATGAGCCTAAATTCCTGGCTACCCAAAGAGCATTGAATCATGGCAAATGTTAATTACATTTTCCTTAATTAATAAATATACCCCTCGTTTTCTTTTTTTTTCAATATTTTTTCCTAAATACCTTTCTAATTTTCAAATTATTCTTCTTAAGGGTTTCTTTCCAAAACCTTGCTTACCTGTCCTCCACACACCACCTTTCCTCTACCACGCACCTCTTTCCTATTACACACAACCCCCTTCTTATGCCATGCACCATCATTCCTCCGCCACCCACAATCAAGAGACAAGGAGAAGTTCCTCAATCTCTTTTTCTAAAGATTGTCTTAGACAAGAACACCACTTAAAACACTGTCACCAACAACAAAGTCAACGCAACGAAACAAAAAAAAAAATAACTACCGAAAATTTTGGAAGAACAATTACCTATTTTTGAAACTGTTTTTAAAAAAGCAACATAGTTCTGGAAATTACTTTCCGAAATAGGATATTGTTCTTCAAGAAATTTCCAGAAGAACAATTTCATATTCCGAAAAGTAATTTTTGGAACTATATTTAAGAAACACAACATAGTTCCAAAAAGTACTTTCTAGAATAGGCAATTGTTCTTCAAAAAAGTAATTTTCAATAGTACTTAAAAAATGAAATTTCAATGGTGGAAATTTCATCATTCCGGAAAAGAGTTGTTACTTACCTAAAACACAATCACATAGAAAAAGAAAAACGCACTGCCTATAATGTGTATAATCAATGAAAACGCAC
Organism: Pueraria montana var. lobata; assembly: GCA_026413185.1. Lineage (NCBI taxonomy): Eukaryota > Viridiplantae > Streptophyta > Magnoliopsida > Fabales > Fabaceae > Pueraria > Pueraria montana. Next base: position 57,138,593 of record CM048654.1, read on the forward strand.
TGCCTATCGCGTATTCATTTGAGATAAACCCTATATATATTATGTATCAGAGTTATCATATATTATAGTATTCATTTGAAAGTCAATGAAATTATGGAACAAAATTATTATTTTTCATAGAGGAAAAAAGGAGACGAGATCTAAGCAGAATTAAAGGGTTGATGGAGGTGCAAAAATAGGGTTTAAAAAATGATGAAGATGGGTTGCAAAAATATGACTTAAGGAATAATGAAGATGCGGAGGGGATGCAAAATTAAGATTTAAAGAATAATAACGATGAGGTGTAAAATTAGGGTGGATATTGGTTTTGTATAAAAAGGATATTTTAGTATAAGAAATAATATAAAAAAGAAAGGGAGCTACACTTATTAATTAAGAGGCATAAATATCAAAAGCTTGAATCAATATGTCCATAAAACACTAAATCAAGGCCGAAAATATCAAATAACAAGACTAATGCTATTTACACCTCCCTTTCCATTTTTTTGAGATATTTCCTTAAATGCCCTTCTTATTTTCAAATTATTTTTTCCAATAGTTTCTTTACGGAAACCAACTCACCCCTTCCAATTTACATTTTTTTTCTTTGAGGGTTTCCAAAAACCGTCTTATTCGACGACGGCGATACACACCTCCCAATATTGATCACGTCGAACATTTTACTAAGATGATTTTCCATATCTACATACAAATGAAAGTAAAATTATTAAAAAAAAAAGTTGTAACGAAAAAAAAAACTACCAAAAAGTACTTTCCGAAAGAACAATTTCTTATTCTGGAAAGTACTTTCCGAAATGACAATTATTCTCCTAAAAAGCACTTTCTAGAATGACAGTTACCATCCAGAAAGTACTTTTCAGAAGAACAATTGTCATTCCAGAAAGTACTTTCCAAAACTATGTTTAGGAAGACAACATAGTTTTGGAAAGTACTTTATGGAATAGGAAATTGTTCTTCCATAAAGTACTTTCCGATAGTACTTAAGAAATGAAACAACGGACATATCATCGTTTTATACAAACAAGAGTGACTTGAATCGCAATCACATGGAAAGAGAAAAAAATGCATTGTGAGTAATGAAATGCACTACCTAGGTATGTATTGGAGATATTATGTATCACAGTATTCAGAGACGGATCTAGAGGGGCAGGGGTCCTAGCCCCCCTTGGAACTTTTCATGTATATTATTAAGTTGGTTAGTGTAAAATTGTGTAAAACTAATTTTGTATGTTGTTATTATAATACTCCCTCCAGTCCTTAGTATAAGGCATCATTTAGAAGAAATTGATGGTCCTTTTTATAAGGCATATTACAATTCCTATATATGAAGAAAGCAAGACATGGGGGTGCAAAATTAGGGTTCAAAGAATAACAAAGATGAAAGGTAAAATTAGGGTTTATAATTAGTTTTGTATAAATAGGATATTTTAGTAATAAAAATATATATAATAAAGAAAGAAGGGTATACTTATTAATTAAGGGATATAAATATCAAAAGCCAATAACAAACTCTTTCAAGTCACAAGAGGCAGCAAAAGGTCGTATCATACAATTACCAAAGAAATTGATACTATTGTAGCATACTGACTTATACTACATCTATAAAATATGAAGAAGATGCAGAAAGTACGGTGTTCGGGATTGGATTTGATCGATTTTGAAGAGTAAAATAATCATATCCAATTATTTTGGTTTTGTTAATTTATCATCCAATCAGTTTGCTTTAAAATTTCAATCAGATCCGATCCAATTTAAAACGATTTGGATTGAACCGGTTTTCGATTTTAATCTTATGCTTATTTTAAAGGGTAAAATATGTTTTTGGTCCCTCATTTTATCTTGATTTCTGTTTTTAGTCCCTCATAAATTTTTTACTGTTTTTAGTCCTTCATAAATTGTCCTGTTATGTTTTTAGTCCCTCATAAATTGTTTTGTTCTATTTTTAGTCTTCGATGTTAATTTCAACTGTTAAGTGATGACATGACAGACATAAACTGTGTGTGTGAAAATTTCCTAATTAAGTTTCTAGTGACTTTTAACTGCCACAATTTTTTGGCAATAAAAAATGTTTACATTTGTAACATTTCTTGTGATTTCAGAAAATCTGGTGTTCAAGGTTTTATTTTATTTTTATTATTTTTTTAACATTTCTGATAGTTTTAGTTTTCCAGCAAATTTGCAGTAGTTAAAAACCGCTAGAAACTCAAACATAAATTTTTCAAGCACAAATTATGCTCGTCACGACATCACTTAACAGTTAAAATTAATGTCAGGGACTAAAAACAAAAGAAAACAATTTTTGAGGGACTAAAAACACAGAAAAAATTTATGAGGGACTAAAAATAGAAATTTAGATAAAATGAGGGACTAAAAACATATTTTACCCTATTTTAAAAAGAAACTATTAAATAAAAGGTGAGATACATAATATATGTGAGAAAAAAGAATTTAAAATATCAAATATTTCATTTATATGTCATTATATAACTGATAATAGTACATTTACGCATCTTAACTCAAATAGTTAGTAAGAGAAATATCTTTAATTAAATATATTTTTCATAAATATAGGTATAAGTTATATGATAATTTTACCAGCATGTAAGAAATAAAAATAGAAATATGAGTGATATTAAAAATCTAAGAATAAAAATATATACATACGTGCAAGTTCGATTTGGATTGGATCGGATCGGTTTTTAAAATAAAAAATGAGAACCGATCCGGTCCAATAAAAAAATGTCGGCTTTTCCAATTTTTGATCCGTTCGATTTTTGGTTTATTAGGTTTTCGGTTTTTCGGATCGATTTTTTCGGTTTACATTGGATTGGATCGGTTTGTGAACACCCCCAATGTAGATTGGTTCTATTTATAGACCGTTTCAAGTCTTTTAGTGGAGAGATTTGACCTTTCAAAGAGACACATCTCATGACCGTTGGTGTAGAGTCACATCTCATGGCCTTTAGTGAAGAGTCGCATCTCGTGACTCTTGACAAAGAGTCCAATCTCATGTCTCTTGATGAAGAGTCACATCTATTCATACTTACACCTGTAGATAAATAGACACACAATTTCATGAAAGATGCAACCTCTCATTAATTTTGAAAATCTCTCGCAGTAGTAATTGCACCTGCAATTCTCTCTTCGTTCCAAGTTACCAACAATGTCGTCTTCTACCCCAACACACACTTGTCATTGCCCCTTCTCCAATTCAATTCTGACCATACCCAGCACCAACTACACTCACACCATGAATGTGGGAACACCAGAAGCGTCACCAAACGCTCAGGTCAAAGAAATCACCATAGAATTACAAGTTCAAGAACGGTACAAGCTGTACGTGGAGCCCAAAAGAGGGTGCCAACTAGTGCCAAAGACTATTTGGTGTCACCAAAGTGTACTTTCAAGTTCAAGCTTCCTCTTTTGCTTTCAACTTCCTACATCAGATGCGACTATCACATCAATGGAGAGTTGGGCAAGTTGCCCATATCTCTTGGCCTGGCTCGATATTTGAAACCCTTCATTGTTCTTAGCGCTGTTCGGTTGGCACAAACCAGCTTCACAGAGTTTAAGTTAGTATTTGATGTCACGGTCTTCAAACTTGACTTGGCCAACTACCAAGAATGTGATTCCTATCGCATATTTGGTCTTGTCTAGTGAATCCGTTGGTAATTAATGATATGATGGGCTTAGAGAAGCTAAAAAAATGAAAAATTATGTGGCTTAAGGATTTCATAGGATGGTTTTAGGATATTAAAATGTTATTATAATGTTATATAGTTTTTATTTTAATTTCTTAAAGCCAAATAGCAAAAACTTATTGGGCCATTGTTCAATTATTGGCATCAATTAGGTTATATGAGTGTATTTCCTATTGTCTATGGGCATCCACGAAGAAATATAAGAGTTTTTTTTTATCTTATTCTCTTTTAACTCTTTAACAGTAATTACAACAATAGGTTCGAACTGGTGAGCGCGGATTGAGATAGTAGGTTATTGGTAGGCTTGTACTGGGTTTGTTATGTGGGGTGGCAATTGCAAAAGTACGAAATCAGTTTAACATGGTTTGCACACCCACATCAAGCGTATCGTCAATGGCAGTTTACAGAATAATAGATTCCTTAATTCTCTCTGCACACAAGTGAACAAAGGAAAATGATCTGGAGACGAAAAATCTGGTGATTTCTATGTTTTTGTTCTCTTGTTCTGTAGTGTTTTTCTGCATGTAGATTAGGGGTGCTCGCGGATTGGATTGGATCGGTTTTGAAGAGAAAAATCATCCGATCCAATCATTTCGGTTCTGTTAACTTATCATCCAATCGGTTTGCTTTAAAATTTTAATCCGATCCGATCCGCTCCAATCCAATTTAAAGCGGTTTGGATTGGATCGGTTTTCGATTTTAATCTTATGCTTCTTTTAAAAAGAAACTATTAAATAAAAGGTGAGATACATAATATATGTGAGAAAAAAGAATTTAAAATATCAAATATTTCATTTATATGTCATTATATAACTGATAATAGTACATTTACGCATCTTAACTCAAATAGTTAGTAAGAGAAATATCTTTAATTAAATATATTTTTCATAAATATAGGTATAAGTTATATGATAATTTTACCAGCATGTAAGAAATAAAAATAGAAATATGAGTGATATTAAAAATCTAAGAATAAAAATATATACATACGTGCAAGTTCGATTTGGATTGGATCGGATCGGTTTTTAAAATAAAAAATGAGAACCGATCCGGTCCAATAAAAAAATGTCGGCTTTTCCAATTTTTGATCCGTTCGATTTTTGGTTTATTAGGTTTTCGGTTTTTCGGATCGATTTTTTCGGTTTACATTGGATTGGATCGGTTTGTGAACACCCCCAATGTAGATTGGTTCTATTTATAGACCGTTTCAAGTCTTTTAGTGGAGAGATTTGACCTTTCAAAGAGACACATCTCATGACCGTTGGTGTAGAGTCACATCTCATGGCCTTTAGTGAAGAGTCGCATCTCGTGACTCTTGACAAAGAGTCCAATCTCATGTCTCTTGATGAAGAGTCACATCTATTCATACTTACACCTGTAGATAAATAGACACACAATTTCATGAAAGATGCAACCTCTCATTAATTTTGAAAATCTCTCGCAGTAGTAATTGCACCTGCAATTCTCTCTTCGTTCCAAGTTACCAACAATGTCGTCTTCTACCCCAACACACACTTGTCATTGCCCCTTCTCCAATTCAATTCTGACCATACCCAGCACCAACTACACTCACACCATGAATGTGGGAACACCAGAAGCGTCACCAAACGCTCAGGTCAAAGAAATCACCATAGAATTACAAGTTCAAGAACAGTACAAGCTGTACGTGGAGCCCAAAAGAGGGTGCCAACTAGTGCCAACGGAGGAGGGCTATTTTGTGTCACCAAAGTTTACTTTCAGGTTCAAGCTTCCTCTTTTGCTTTCAACTTCCTACATCAGATGCGACTATCACATCAATGTAGAGTTGGGCAAGTTGCCCATATCTCTTGGCCTGGCCCGATATTTGAAACCCTTCATTGTTCTTAGCGCTGTTCGGTTGGCACAAACCAGCTTCACAGAGTTTAAGTTAGTATTTGATGTCACGGTCTTCAAACTTGACTTGGCCAACTACCAAGAATGTGATTCCTATCGCATATTTGGTCTTGTCTAGTGAATCCGTTGGTAATTAATGATATGATGGGCTTAGAGAAGCTAAAAAAATGAAAAATTATGTGGCTTAAGGATTTCATAGGATGGTTTTAGGATATTAAAATGTTATTATAATGTTATATAGTTTTTATTTTAATTTCTTAAAGCCAAATAGCAAAAACTTATTGGGCCATTGTTCAATTATTGGCATCAATTAGGTTATATGAGTGTATTTCCTATTGTCTATGGGCATCCACGAAGAAATATAAGAGTTTTTTTTTTATCTTATTCTCTTTTAACTCTTTAACAGTAATTACAACAATGGGTTCGAACTGGTGAGCGCGGATTGAGATAGTAGGTTATTGGTAGGCTTGTACTGGGTTTGTTATGTGGGGTGGCAATTGCAAAAGTACGAAATCAGTTTAACATGGTTTGCACACCCACATCAAGCGTATCGTCAATGGCAGTTTACAGAATAATAGATTCCTTAATTCTCTCTGCACACAAGTGAACAAAGGAAAATGATCTGGAGACGAAAAATCTGGTGATTTCTATGTTTTTGTTCTCTTGTTCTGTAGTGTTTTTCTGCATGTAGATTAGGGGTGCTCGCGGATTGGATTGGATCGGTTTTGAAGAGAAAAATCATCCGATCCAATCATTTCGGTTCTGTTAACTTATCATCCAATCGGTTTGCTTTAAAATTTTAATCCGATCCGATCCGCTCCAATCCAATTTAAAGCGGTTTGGATTGGATCGGTTTTCGATTTTAATCTTATGCTTCTTTTAAAAAGAAACTATTAAATAAAAGGTGAGATACATAATATATGTGAGAAAAAAGAATTTAAAATATCAAATATTTCATTTATATGTCATTATATAACTGATAATAGTACATTTACGCATCTTAACTCAAATAGTTAGTAAGAGAAATATCTTTAATTAAATATATTTTTCATAAATATAGGTATAAGTTATATGATAATTTTACCAGCATGTAAGAAATAAAAATAGAAATATGAGTGATATTAAAAATCTAAGAATAAAAATATATACATACGTGCAAGTTCGATTTGGATTGGATCGGATCGGTTTTTAAAATAAAAAATGAGAACCGATCCGGTCCAATAAAAAAATGTCGGCTTTTCCAATTTTTGATCCGTTCGATTTTTGGTTTATTAGGTTTTCGGTTTTTCGGATCGATTTTTTCGGTTTACATTGGATTGGATCGGTTTGTGAACACCCCCAATGTAGATTGGTTCTATTTATAGACCGTTTCAAGTCTTTTAGTGGAGAGATTTGACCTTTCAAAGAGACACATCTCATGACCGTTGGTGTAGAGTCACATCTCATGGCCTTTAGTGAAGAGTCGCATCTCGTGACTCTTGACAAAGAGTCCAATCTCATGTCTCTTGATGAAGAGTCACATCTATTCATACTTACACCTGTAGATAAATAGACACACAATTTCATGAAAGATGCAACCTCTCATTAATTTTGAAAATCTCTCGCAGTAGTAATTGCACCTGCAATTCTCTCTTCGTTCCAAGTTACCAACAATGTCGTCTTCTACCCCAACACACACTTGTCATTGCCCCTTCTCCAATTCAATTCTGACCATACCCAGCACCAACTACACTCACACCATGAATGTGGGAACACCAGAAGCGTCACCAAACGCTCAGGTCAAAGAAATCACCATAGAATTACAAGTTCAAGAACGGTACAAGCTGTACGTGGAGCCCAAAAGAGGGTGCCAACTAGTGCCAAAGACTATTTGGTGTCACCAAAGTGTACTTTCAAGTTCAAGCTTCCTCTTTTGCTTTCAACTTCCTACATCAGATGCGACTATCACATCAATGGAGAGTTGGGCAAGTTGCCCATATCTCTTGGCCTGGCTCGATATTTGAAACCCTTCATTGTTCTTAGCGCTGTTCGGTTGGCACAAACCAGCTTCACAGAGTTTAAGTTAGTATTTGATGTCACGGTCTTCAAACTTGACTTGGCCAACTACCAAGAATGTGATTCCTATCGCATATTTGGTCTTGTCTAGTGAATCCGTTGGTAATTAATGATATGATGGGCTTAGAGAAGCTAAAAAAATGAAAAATTATGTGGCTTAAGGATTTCATAGGATGGTTTTAGGATATTAAAATGTTATTATAATGTTATATAGTTTTTATTTTAATTTCTTAAAGCCAAATAGCAAAAACTTATTGGGCCATTGTTCAATTATTGGCATCAATTAGGTTATATGAGTGTATTTCCTATTGTCTATGGGCATCCACGAAGAAATATAAGAGTTTTTTTTTTATCTTATTCTCTTTTAACTCTTTAACAGTAATTACAACAATGGGTTCGAACTGGTGAGCGCGGATTGAGATAGTAGGTTATTGGTAGGCTTGTACTGGGTTTGTTATGTGGGGTGGCAATTGCAAAAGTACGAAATCAGTTTAACATGGTTTGCACACCCACATCAAGCGTATCGTCAATGGCAGTTTACAGAATAATAGATTCCTTAATTCTCTCTGCACACAAGTGAACAAAGGAAAATGATCTGGAGACGAAAAATCTGGTGATTTCTATGTTTTTGTTCTCTTGTTCTGTAGTGTTTTTCTGCATGTAGATTAGGGGTGCTCGCGGATTGGATTGGATCGGTTTTGAAGAGAAAAATCATCCGATCCAATCATTTCGGTTCTGTTAACTTATCATCCAATCGGTTTGCTTTAAAATTTTAATCCGATCCGATCCGCTCCAATCCAATTTAAAGCGGTTTGGATTGGATCGGTTTTCGATTTTAATCTTATGCTTCTTTTAAAAAGAAACTATTAAATAAAAGGTGAGATACATAATATATGTGAGAAAAAAGAATTTAAAATATCAAATATTTCATTTATATGTCATTATATAACTGATAATAGTACATTTACGCATCTTAACTCAAATAGTTAGTAAGAGAAATATCTTTAATTAAATATATTTTTCATAAATATAGGTATAAGTTATATGATAATTTTACCAGCATGTAAGAAATAAAAATAGAAATATGAGTGATATTAAAAATCTAAGAATAAAAATATATACATACGTGCAAGTTCGATTTGGATTGGATCGGATCGGTTTTTAAAATAAAAAATGAGAACCGATCCGGTCCAATAAAAAAATGTCGGCTTTTCCAATTTTTGATCCGTTCGATTTTTGGTTTATTAGGTTTTCGGTTTTTCGGATCGATTTTTTCGGTTTACATTGGATTGGATCGGTTTGTGAACACCCCCAATGTAGATTGGTTCTATTTATAGACCGTTTCAAGTCTTTTAGTGGAGAGATTTGACCTTTCAAAGAGACACATCTCATGACCGTTGGTGTAGAGTCACATCTCATGGCCTTTAGTGAAGAGTCGCATCTCGTGACTCTTGACAAAGAGTCCAATCTCATGTCTCTTGATGAAGAGTCACATCTATTCATACTTACACCTGTAGATAAATAGACACACAATTTCATGAAAGATGCAACCTCTCATTAATTTTGAAAATCTCTCGCAGTAGTAATTGCACCTGCAATTCTCTCTTCGTTCCAAGTTACCAACAATGTCGTCTTCTACCCCAACACACACTTGTCATTGCCCCTTCTCCAATTCAATTCTGACCATACCCAGCACCAACTACACTCACACCATGAATGTGGGAACACCAGAAGCGTCACCAAACGCTCAGGTCAAAGAAATCACCATAGAATTACAAGTTCAAGAACGGTACAAGCTGTACGTGGAGCCCAAAAGAGGGTGCCAACTAGTGCCAAAGACTATTTGGTGTCACCAAAGTGTACTTTCAAGTTCAAGCTTCCTCTTTTGCTTTCAACTTCCTACATCAGATGCGACTATCACATCAATGGAGAGTTGGGCAAGTTGCCCATATCTCTTGGCCTGGCTCGATATTTGAAACCCTTCATTGTTCTTAGCGCTGTTCGGTTGGCACAAACCAGCTTCACAGAGTTTAAGTTAGTATTTGATGTCACGGTCTTCAAACTTGACTTGGCCAACTACCAAGAATGTGATTCCTATCGCATATTTGGTCTTGTCTAGTGAATCCGTTGGTAATTAATGATATGATGGGCTTAGAGAAGCTAAAAAAATGAAAAATTATGTGGCTTAAGGATTTCATAGGATGGTTTTAGGATATTAAAATGTTATTATAATGTTATATAGTTTTTATTTTAATTTCTTAAAGCCAAATAGCAAAAACTTATTGGGCCATTGTTCAATTATTGGCATCAATTAGGTTATATGAGTGTATTTCCTATTGTCTATGGGCATCCACGAAGAAATATAAGAGTTTTTTTTTTATCTTATTCTCTTTTAACTCTTTAACAGTAATTACAACAATGGGTTCGAACTGGTGAGCGCGGATTGAGATAGTAGGTTATTGGTAGGCTTGTACTGGGTTTGTTATGTGGGGTGGCAATTGCAAAAGTACGAAATCAGTTTAACATGGTTTGCACACCCACATCAAGCGTATCGTCAATGGCAGTTTACAGAATAATAGATTCCTTAATTCTCTCTGCACACAAGTGAACAAAGGAAAATGATCTGGAGACGAAAAATCTGGTGATTTCTATGTTTTTGTTCTCTTGTTCTGTAGTGTTTTTCTGCATGTAGATTAGGGGTGCTCGCGGATTGGATTGGATCGGTTTTGAAGAGAAAAATCATCCGATCCAATCATTTCGGTTCTGTTAACTTATCATCCAATCGGTTTGCTTTAAAATTTTAATCCGATCCGATCCGCTCCAATCCAATTTAAAGCGGTTTGGATTGGATCGGTTTTCGATTTTAATCTTATGCTTCTTTTAAAAAGAAACTATTAAATAAAAGGTGAGATACATAATATATGTGAGAAAAAAGAATTTAAAATATCAAATATTTCATTTATATGTCATTATATAACTGATAATAGTACATTTACGCATCTTAACTCAAATAGTTAGTAAGAGAAATATCTTTAATTAAATATATTTTTCATAAATATAGGTATAAGTTATATGATAATTTTACCAGCATGTAAGAAATAAAAATAGAAATATGAGTGATATTAAAAATCTAAGAATAAAAATATATACATACGTGCAAGTTCGATTTGGATTGGATCGGATCGGTTTTTAAAATAAAAAATGAGAACCGATCCGGTCCAATAAAAAAATGTCGGCTTTTCCAATTTTTGATCCGTTCGATTTTTGGTTTATTAGGTTTTCGGTTTTTCGGATCGATTTTTTCGGTTTACATTGGATTGGATCGGTTTGTGAACACCCCCAATGTAGATTGGTTCTATTTATAGACCGTTTCAAGTCTTTTAGTGGAGAGATTTGACCTTTCAAAGAGACACATCTCATGACCGTTGGTGTAGAGTCACATCTCATGGCCTTTAGTGAAGAGTCGCATCTCGTGACTCTTGACAAAGAGTCCAATCTCATGTCTCTTGATGAAGAGTCACATCTATTCATACTTACACCTGTAGATAAATAGACACACAATTTCATGAAAGATGCAACCTCTCATTAATTTTGAAAATCTCTCGCAGTAGTAATTGCACCTGCAATTCTCTCTTCGTTCCAAGTTACCAACAATGTCGTCTTCTACCCCAACACACACTTGTCATTGCCCCTTCTCCAATTCAATTCTGACCATACCCAGCACCAACTACACTCACACCATGAATGTGGGAACACCAGAAGCGTCACCAAACGCTCAGGTCAAAGAAATCACCATAGAATTACAAGTTCAAGAACGGTACAAGCTGTACGTGGAGCCCAAAAGAGGGTGCCAACTAGTGCCAAAGACTATTTGGTGTCACCAAAGTGTACTTTCAAGTTCAAGCTTCCTCTTTTGCTTTCAACTTCCTACATCAGATGCGACTATCACATCAATGGAGAGTTGGGCAAGTTGCCCATATCTCTTGGCCTGGCTCGATATTTGAAACCCTTCATTGTTCTTAGCGCTGTTCGGTTGGCACAAACCAGCTTCACAGAGTTTAAGTTAGTATTTGATGTCACGGTCTTCAAACTTGACTTGGCCAACTACCAAGAATGTGATTCCTATCGCATATTTGGTCTTGTCTAGTGAATCCGTTGGTAATTAATGATATGATGGGCTTAGAGAAGCTAAAAAAATGAAAAATTATGTGGCTTAAGGATTTCATAGGATGGTTTTAGGATATTAAAATGTTATTATAATGTTATATAGTTTTTATTTTAATTTCTTAAAGCCAAATAGCAAAAACTTATTGGGCCATTGTTCAATTATTGGCATCAATTAGGTTATATGAGTGTATTTCCTATTGTCTATGGGCATCCACGAAGAAATATAAGAGTTTTTTTTTTATCTTATTCTCTTTTAACTCTTTAACAGTAATTACAACAATAGGTTCGAACTGGTGAGCGCGGATTGAGATAGTAGGTTATTGGTAGGCTTGTACTGGGTTTGTTATGTGGGGTGGCAATTGCAAAAGTACGAAATCAGTTTAACATGGTTTGCACACCCACATCAAGCGTATCGTCAATGGCAGTTTACAGAATAATAGATTCCTTAATTCTCTCTGCACACAAGTGAACAAAGGAAAATGATCTTGAGACGAAAAATCTGGTGATTTCTATGTTTTTGTTCTCTTGTTCTGTAGTGTTTTTCTGCATGTAGATTAGGGGTGCTCGCGGATTGGATTGGATCGGTTTTGAAGAGAAAAATCATCCGATCCAATCATTTCGGTTCTGTTAACTTATCATCCAATCGGTTTGCTTTAAAATTTTAATCCGATCCGATCCGCTCCAATCCAATTTAAAGCGGTTTGGATTGGATCGGTTTTCGATTTTAATCTTATGCTTCTTTTAAAAAGAAACTATTAAATAAAAGGTGAGATACATAATATATGTGAGAAAAAAGAATTTAAAATATCAAATATTTCATTTATATGTCATTATATAACTGATAATAGTACATTTACGCATCTTAACTCAAATAGTTAGTAAGAGAAATATCTTTAATTAAATATATTTTTCATAAATATAGGTATAAGTTATATGATAATTTTACCAGCATGTAAGAAATAAAAATAGAAATATGAGTGATATTAAAAATCTAAGAATAAAAATATATACATACGTGCAAGTTCGATTTGGATTGGATCGGATCGGTTTTTAAAATAAAAAATGAGAACCGATCCGGTCCAATAAAAAAATGTCGGCTTTTCCAATTTTTGATCCGTTCGATTTTTGGTTTATTAGGTTTTCGGTTTTTCGGATCGATTTTTTCGGTTTACATTGGATTGGATCGGTTTGTGAACACCCCCAATGTAGATTGGTTCTATTTATAGACCGTTTCAAGTCTTTTAGTGGAGAGATTTGACCTTTCAAAGAGACACATCTCATGACCGTTGGTGTAGAGTCACATCTCATGGCCTTTAGTGAAGAGTCGCATCTCGTGACTCTTGACAAAGAGTCCAATCTCATGTCTCTTGATGAAGAGTCACATCTATTCATACTTACACCTGTAGATAAATAGACACACAATTTCATGAAAGATGCAACCTCTCATTAATTTTGAAAATCTCTCGCAGTAGTAATTGCACCTGCAATTCTCTCTTCGTTCCAAGTTACCAACAATGTCGTCTTCTACCCCAACACACACTTGTCATTGCCCCTTCTCCAATTCAATTCTGACCATACCCAGCACCAACTACACTCACACCATGAATGTGGGAACACCAGAAGCGTCACCAAACGCTCAGGTCAAAGAAATCACCATAGAATTACAAGTTCAAGAACGGTACAAGCTGTACGTGGAGCCCAAAAGAGGGTGCCAACTAGTGCCAAAGACTATTTGGTGTCACCAAAGTGTACTTTCAAGTTCAAGCTTCCTCTTTTGCTTTCAACTTCCTACATCAGATGCGACTATCACATCAATGGAGAGTTGGGCAAGTTGCCCATATCTCTTGGCCTGGCTCGATATTTGAAACCCTTCATTGTTCTTAGCGCTGTTCGGTTGGCACAAACCAGCTTCACAGAGTTTAAGTTAGTATTTGATGTCACGGTCTTCAAACTTGACTTGGCCAACTACCAAGAATGTGATTCCTATCGCATATTTGGTCTTGTCTAGTGAATCCGTTGGTAATTAATGATATGATGGGCTTAGAGAAGCTAAAAAAATGAAAAATTATGTGGCTTAAGGATTTCATAGGATGGTTTTAGGATATTAAAATGTTATTATAATGTTATATAGTTTTTATTTTAATTTCTTAAAGCCAAATAGCAAAAACTTATTGGGCCATTGTTCAATTATTGGCATCAATTAGGTTATATGAGTGTATTTCCTATTGTCTATGGGCATCCACGAAGAAATATAAGAGTTTTTTTTTTATCTTATTCTCTTTTAACTCTTTAACAGTAATTACAACAATAGGTTCGAACTGGTGAGCGCGGATTGAGATAGTAGGTTATTGGTAGGCTTGTACTGGGTTTGTTATGTGGGGTGGCAATTGCAAAAGTACGAAATCAGTTTAACATGGTTTGCACACCCACATCAAGCGTATCGTCAATGGCAGTTTACAGAATAATAGATTCCTTAATTCTCTCTGCACACAAGTGAACAAAGGAAAATGATCTGGAGACGAAAAATCTGGTGATTTCTATGTTTTTGTTCTCTTGTTCTGTAGTGTTTTTCTGCATGTAGATTAGGGGTGCTCGCGGATTGGATTGGATCGGTTTTGAAGAGAAAAATCATCCGATCCAATCATTTCGGTTCTGTTAACTTATCATCCAATCGGTTTGCTTTAAAATTTTAATCCGATCCGATCCGCTCCAATCCAATTTAAAGCGGTTTGGATTGGATCGGTTTTCGATTTTAATCTTATGCTTCTTTTAAAAAGAAACTATTAAATAAAAGGTGAGATACATAATATATGTGAGAAAAAAGAATTTAAAATATCAAATATTTCATTTATATGTCATTATATAACTGATAATAGTACATTTACGCATCTTAACTCAAATAGTTAGTAAGAGAAATATCTTTAATTAAATATATTTTTCATAAATATAGGTATAAGTTATATGATAATTTTACCAGCATGTAAGAAATAAAAATAGAAATATGAGTGATATTAAAAATCTAAGAATAAAAATATATACATACGTGCAAGTTCGATTTGGATTGGATCGGATCGGTTTTTAAAATAAAAAATGAGAACCGATCCGGTCCAATAAAAAAATGTCGGCTTTTCCAATTTTTGATCCGTTCGATTTTTGGTTTATTAGGTTTTCGGTTTTTCGGATCGATTTTTTCGGTTTACATTGGATTGGATCGGTTTGTGAACACCCCCAATGTAGATTGGTTCTATTTATAGACCGTTTCAAGTCTTTTAGTGGAGAGATTTGACCTTTCAAAGAGACACATCTCATGACCGTTGGTGTAGAGTCACATCTCATGGCCTTTAGTGAAGAGTCGCATCTCGTGACTCTTGACAAAGAGTCCAATCTCATGTCTCTTGATGAAGAGTCACATCTATTCATACTTACACCTGTAGATAAATAGACACACAATTTCATGAAAGATGCAACCTCTCATTAATTTTGAAAATCTCTCGCAGTAGTAATTGCACCTGCAATTCTCTCTTCGTTCCAAGTTACCAACAATGTCGTCTTCTACCCCAACACACAC
The DNA here is from genome assembly GCA_026413185.1 of Pueraria montana var. lobata. Classification (NCBI taxonomy): domain Eukaryota; kingdom Viridiplantae; phylum Streptophyta; class Magnoliopsida; order Fabales; family Fabaceae; genus Pueraria; species Pueraria montana. Next base: position 57,153,956 of record CM048654.1, read on the forward strand.
TTGTCATTGCCCCTTCTCCAATTCAATTCTGACCATACCCAGCACCAACTACACTCACACCATGAATGTGGGAACACCAGAAGCGTCACCAAACGCTCAGGTCAAAGAAATCACCATAGAATTACAAGTTCAAGAACGGTACAAGCTGTACGTGGAGCCCAAAAGAGGGTGCCAACTAGTGCCAAAGACTATTTGGTGTCACCAAAGTGTACTTTCAAGTTCAAGCTTCCTCTTTTGCTTTCAACTTCCTACATCAGATGCGACTATCACATCAATGGAGAGTTGGGCAAGTTGCCCATATCTCTTGGCCTGGCTCGATATTTGAAACCCTTCATTGTTCTTAGCGCTGTTCGGTTGGCACAAACCAGCTTCACAGAGTTTAAGTTAGTATTTGATGTCACGGTCTTCAAACTTGACTTGGCCAACTACCAAGAATGTGATTCCTATCGCATATTTGGTCTTGTCTAGTGAATCCGTTGGTAATTAATGATATGATGGGCTTAGAGAAGCTAAAAAAATGAAAAATTATGTGGCTTAAGGATTTCATAGGATGGTTTTAGGATATTAAAATGTTATTATAATGTTATATAGTTTTTATTTTAATTTCTTAAAGCCAAATAGCAAAAACTTATTGGGCCATTGTTCAATTATTGGCATCAATTAGGTTATATGAGTGTATTTCCTATTGTCTATGGGCATCCACGAAGAAATATAAGAGTTTTTTTTTTATCTTATTCTCTTTTAACTCTTTAACAGTAATTACAACAATGGGTTCGAACTGGTGAGCGCGGATTGAGATAGTAGGTTATTGGTAGGCTTGTACTGGGTTTGTTATGTGGGGTGGCAATTGCAAAAGTACGAAATCAGTTTAACATGGTTTGCACACCCACATCAAGCGTATCGTCAATGGCAGTTTACAGAATAATAGATTCCTTAATTCTCTCTGCACACAAGTGAACAAAGGAAAATGATCTGGAGACGAAAAATCTGGTGATTTCTATGTTTTTGTTCTCTTGTTCTGTAGTGTTTTTCTGCATGTAGATTAGGGGTGCTCGCGGATTGGATTGGATCGGTTTTGAAGAGAAAAATCATCCGATCCAATCATTTCGGTTCTGTTAACTTATCATCCAATCGGTTTGCTTTAAAATTTTAATCCGATCCGATCCGCTCCAATCCAATTTAAAGCGGTTTGGATTGGATCGGTTTTCGATTTTAATCTTATGCTTCTTTTAAAAAGAAACTATTAAATAAAAGGTGAGATACATAATATATGTGAGAAAAAAGAATTTAAAATATCAAATATTTCATTTATATGTCATTATATAACTGATAATAGTACATTTACGCATCTTAACTCAAATAGTTAGTAAGAGAAATATCTTTAATTAAATATATTTTTCATAAATATAGGTATAAGTTATATGATAATTTTACCAGCATGTAAGAAATAAAAATAGAAATATGAGTGATATTAAAAATCTAAGAATAAAAATATATACATACGTGCAAGTTCGATTTGGATTGGATCGGATCGGTTTTTAAAATAAAAAATGAGAACCGATCCGGTCCAATAAAAAAATGTCGGCTTTTCCAATTTTTGATCCGTTCGATTTTTGGTTTATTAGGTTTTCGGTTTTTCGGATCGATTTTTTCGGTTTACATTGGATTGGATCGGTTTGTGAACACCCCCAATGTAGATTGGTTCTATTTATAGACCGTTTCAAGTCTTTTAGTGGAGAGATTTGACCTTTCAAAGAGACACATCTCATGACCGTTGGTGTAGAGTCACATCTCATGGCCTTTAGTGAAGAGTCGCATCTCGTGACTCTTGACAAAGAGTCCAATCTCATGTCTCTTGATGAAGAGTCACATCTATTCATACTTACACCTGTAGATAAATAGACACACAATTTCATGAAAGATGCAACCTCTCATTAATTTTGAAAATCTCTCGCAGTAGTAATTGCACCTGCAATTCTCTCTTCGTTCCAAGTTACCAACAATGTCGTCTTCTACCCCAACACACACTTGTCATTGCCCCTTCTCCAATTCAATTCTGACCATACCCAGCACCAACTACACTCACACCATGAATGTGGGAACACCAGAAGCGTCACCAAACGCTCAGGTCAAAGAAATCACCATAGAATTACAAGTTCAAGAACGGTACAAGCTGTACGTGGAGCCCAAAAGAGGGTGCCAACTAGTGCCAACGGAGGAGGGCTATTTTGTGTCACCAAAGTTTACTTTCAGGTTCAAGCTTCCTCTTTTGCTTTCAACTTCCTACATCAGATGCGACTATCACATCAATGTAGAGTTGGGCAAGTTGCCCATATCTCTTGGCCTGGCCCGATATTTGAAACCCTTCATTGTTCTTAGCGCTGTTCGGTTGGCACAAACCAGCTTCACAGAGTTTAAGTTAGTATTTGATGTCACGGTCTTCAAACTTGACTTGGCCAACTACCAAGAATGTGATTCCTATCGCATATTTGGTCTTGTCTAGTGAATCCGTTGGTAATTAATGATATGATGGGCTTAGAGAAGCTAAAAAAATGAAAAATTATGTGGCTTAAGGATTTCATAGGATGGTTTTAGGATATTAAAATGTTATTATAATGTTATATAGTTTTTATTTTAATTTCTTAAAGCCAAATAGCAAAAACTTATTGGGCCATTGTTCAATTATTGGCATCAATTAGGTTATATGAGTGTATTTCCTATTGTCTATGGGCATCCACGAAGAAATATAAGAGTTTTTTTTTATCTTATTCTCTTTTAACTCTTTAACAGTAATTACAACAATAGGTTCGAACTGGTGAGCGCGGATTGAGATAGTAGGTTATTGGTAGGCTTGTACTGGGTTTGTTATGTGGGGTGGCAATTGCAAAAGTACGAAATCAGTTTAACATGGTTTGCACACCCACATCAAGCGTATCGTCAATGGCAGTTTACAGAATAATAGATTCCTTAATTCTCTCTGCACACAAGTGAACAAAGGAAAATGATCTGGAGACGAAAAATCTGGTGATTTCTATGTTTTTGTTCTCTTGTTCTGTAGTGTTTTTCTGCATGTAGATTAGGGGTGCTCGCGGATTGGATTGGATCGGTTTTGAAGAGAAAAATCATCCGATCCAATCATTTCGGTTCTGTTAACTTATCATCCAATCGGTTTGCTTTAAAATTTTAATCCGATCCGATCCGCTCCAATCCAATTTAAAGCGGTTTGGATTGGATCGGTTTTCGATTTTAATCTTATGCTTCTTTTAAAAAGAAACTATTAAATAAAAGGTGAGATACATAATATATGTGAGAAAAAAGAATTTAAAATATCAAATATTTCATTTATATGTCATTATATAACTGATAATAGTACATTTACGCATCTTAACTCAAATAGTTAGTAAGAGAAATATCTTTAATTAAATATATTTTTCATAAATATAGGTATAAGTTATATGATAATTTTACCAGCATGTAAGAAATAAAAATAGAAATATGAGTGATATTAAAAATCTAAGAATAAAAATATATACATACGTGCAAGTTCGATTTGGATTGGATCGGATCGGTTTTTAAAATAAAAAATGAGAACCGATCCGGTCCAATAAAAAAATGTCGGCTTTTCCAATTTTTGATCCGTTCGATTTTGGTTTATTAGGTTTTCGGTTTTTCGGATCGATTTTTTCGGTTTACATTGGATTGGATCGGTTTGTGAACACCCCCAATGTAGATTGGTTCTATTTATAGACCGTTTCAAGTCTTTTAGTGGAGAGATTTGACCTTTCAAAGAGACACATCTCATGACCGTTGGTGTAGAGTCACATCTCATGGCCTTTAGTGAAGAGTCGCATCTCGTGACTCTTGACAAAGAGTCCAATCTCATGTCTCTTGATGAAGAGTCACATCTATTCATACTTACACCTGTAGATAAATAGACACACAATTTCATGAAAGATGCAACCTCTCATTAATTTTGAAAATCTCTCGCAGTAGTAATTGCACCTGCAATTCTCTCTTCGTTCCAAGTTACCAACAATGTCGTCTTCTACCCCAACACACACTTGTCATTGCCCCTTCTCCAATTCAATTCTGACCATACCCAGCACCAACTACACTCACACCATGAATGTGGGAACACCAGAAGCGTCACCAAACGCTCAGGTCAAAGAAATCACCATAGAATTACAAGTTCAAGAACGGTACAAGCTGTACGTGGAGCCCAAAAGAGGGTGCCAACTAGTGCCAACGGAGGAGGGCTATTTTGTGTCACCAAAGTTTACTTTCAGGTTCAAGCTTCCTCTTTTGCTTTCAACTTCCTACATCAGATGCGACTATCACATCAATGTAGAGTTGGGCAAGTTGCCCATATCTCTTGGCCTGGCCCGATATTTGAAACCCTTCATTGTTCTTAGCGCTGTTCGGTTGGCACAAACCAGCTTCACAGAGTTTAAGTTAGTATTTGATGTCACGGTCTTCAAACTTGACTTGGCCAACTACCAAGAATGTGATTCCTATCGCATATTTGGTCTTGTCTAGTGAATCCGTTGGTAATTAATGATATGATGGGCTTAGAGAAGCTAAAAAAATGAAAAATTATGTGGCTTAAGGATTTCATAGGATGGTTTTAGGATATTAAAATGTTATTATAATGTTATATAGTTTTTATTTTAATTTCTTAAAGCCAAATAGCAAAAACTTATTGGGCCATTGTTCAATTATTGGCATCAATTAGGTTATATGAGTGTATTTCCTATTGTCTATGGGCATCCACGAAGAAATATAAGAGTTTTTTTTTATCTTATTCTCTTTTAACTCTTTAACAGTAATTACAACAATGGGTTCGAACTGGTGAGCGCGGATTGAGATAGTAGGTTATTGGTAGGCTTGTACTGGGTTTGTTATGTGGGGTGGCAATTGCAAAAGTACGAAATCAGTTTAACATGGTTTGCACACCCACATCAAGCGTATCGTCAATGGCAGTTTACAGAATAATAGATTCCTTAATTCTCTCTGCACACAAGTGAACAAAGGAAAATGATCTGGAGACGAAAAATCTGGTGATTTCTATGTTTTTGTTCTCTTGTTCTGTAGTGTTTTTCTGCATGTAGATTAGGGGTGCTCGCGGATTGGATTGGATCGGTTTTGAAGAGAAAAATCATCCGATCCAATCATTTCGGTTATGTTAACTTATCATCCAATCGGTTTGCTTTAAAATTTTAATCCGATCCGATCCGCTCCAATCCAATTTAAAGCGGTTTGGATTGGATCGGTTTTCGATTTTAATCTTATGCTTCTTTTAAAAAGAAACTATTAAATAAAAGGTGAGATACATAATATATGTGAGAAAAAAGAATTTAAAATATCAAATATTTCATTTATATGTCATTATATAACTGATAATAGTACATTTACGCATCTTAACTCAAATAGTTAGTAAGAGAAATATCTTTAATTAAATATATTTTTCATAAATATAGGTATAAGTTATATGATAATTTTACCAGCATGTAAGAAATAAAAATAGAAATATGAGTGATATTAAAAATCTAAGAATAAAAATATATACATACGTGCAAGTTCGATTTGGATTGGATCGGATCGGTTTTTAAAATAAAAAATGAGAACCGATCCGGTCCAATAAAAAAATGTCGGCTTTTCCAATTTTTGATCCGTTCGATTTTTGGTTTATTAGGTTTTCGGTTTTTCGGATCGATTTTTTCGGTTTACATTGGATTGGATCGGTTTGTGAACACCCCCAATGTAGATTGGTTCTATTTATAGACCGTTTCAAGTCTTTTAGTGGAGAGATTTGACCTTTCAAAGAGACACATCTCATGACCGTTGGTGTAGAGTCACATCTCATGGCCTTTAGTGAAGAGTCGCATCTCGTGACTCTTGACAAAGAGTCCAATCTCATGTCTCTTGATGAAGAGTCACATCTATTCATACTTACACCTGTAGATAAATAGACACACAATTTCATGAAAGATGCAACCTCTCATTAATTTTGAAAATCTCTCGCAGTAGTAATTGCACCTGCAATTCTCTCTTCGTTCCAAGTTACCAACAATGTCGTCTTCTACCCCAACACACACTTGTCATTGCCCCTTCTCCAATTCAATTCTGACCATACCCAGCACCAACTACACTCACACCATGAATGTGGGAACACCAGAAGCGTCACCAAACGCTCAGGTCAAAGAAATCACCATAGAATTACAAGTTCAAGAACGGTACAAGCTGTACGTGGAGCCCAAAAGAGGGTGCCAACTAGTGCCAACGGAGGAGGGCTATTTTGTGTCACCAAAGTTTACTTTCAGGTTCAAGCTTCCTCTTTTGCTTTCAACTTCCTACATCAGATGCGACTATCACATCAATGTAGAGTTGGGCAAGTTGCCCATATCTCTTGGCCTGGCCCGATATTTGAAACCCTTCATTGTTCTTAGCGCTGTTCGGTTGGCACAAACCAGCTTCACAGAGTTTAAGTTAGTATTTGATGTCACGGTCTTCAAACTTGACTTGGCCAACTACCAAGAATGTGATTCCTATCGCATATTTGGTCTTGTCTAGTGAATCCGTTGGTAATTAATGATATGATGGGCTTAGAGAAGCTAAAAAAATGAAAAATTATGTGGCTTAAGGATTTCATAGGATGGTTTTAGGATATTAAAATGTTATTATAATGTTATATAGTTTTTATTTTAATTTCTTAAAGCCAAATAGCAAAAACTTATTGGGCCATTGTTCAATTATTGGCATCAATTAGGTTATATGAGTGTATTTCCTATTGTCTATGGGCATCCACGAAGAAATATAAGAGTTTTTTTTTATCTTATTCTCTTTTAACTCTTTAACAGTAATTACAACAATGGGTTCGAACTGGTGAGCGCGGATTGAGATAGTAGGTTATTGGTAGGCTTGTACTGGGTTTGTTATGTGGGGTGGCAATTGCAAAAGTACGAAATCAGTTTAACATGGTTTGCACACCCACATCAAGCGTATCGTCAATGGCAGTTTACAGAATAATAGATTCCTTAATTCTCTCTGCACACAAGTGAACAAAGGAAAATGATCTGGAGACGAAAAATCTGGTGATTTCTATGTTTTTGTTCTCTTGTTCTGTAGTGTTTTTCTGCATGTAGATTAGGGGTGCTCGCGGATTGGATTGGATCGGTTTTGAAGAGAAAAATCATCCGATCCAATCATTTCGGTTATGTTAACTTATCATCCAATCGGTTTGCTTTAAAATTTTAATCCGATCCGATCCGCTCCAATCCAATTTAAAGCGGTTTGGATTGGATCGGTTTTCGATTTTAATCTTATGCTTCTTTTAAAAAGAAACTATTAAATAAAAGGTGAGATACATAATATATGTGAGAAAAAAGAATTTAAAATATCAAATATTTCATTTATATGTCATTATATAACTGATAATAGTACATTTACGCATCTTAACTCAAATAGTTAGTAAGAGAAATATCTTTAATTAAATATATTTTTCATAAATATAGGTATAAGTTATATGATAATTTTACCAGCATGTAAGAAATAAAAATAGAAATATGAGTGATATTAAAAATCTAAGAATAAAAATATATACATACGTGCAAGTTCGATTTGGATTGGATCGGATCGGTTTTTAAAATAAAAAATGAGAACCGATCCGGTCCAATAAAAAAATGTCGGCTTTTCCAATTTTTGATCCGTTCGATTTTTGGTTTATTAGGTTTTCGGTTTTTCGGATCGATTTTTTCGGTTTACATTGGATTGGATCGGTTTGTGAACACCCCCAATGTAGATTGGTTCTATTTATAGACCGTTTCAAGTCTTTTAGTGGAGAGATTTGACCTTTCAAAGAGACACATCTCATGACCGTTGGTGTAGAGTCACATCTCATGGCCTTTAGTGAAGAGTCGCATCTCGTGACTCTTGACAAAGAGTCCAATCTCATGTCTCTTGATGAAGAGTCACATCTATTCATACTTACACCTGTAGATAAATAGACACACAATTTCATGAAAGATGCAACCTCTCATTAATTTTGAAAATCTCTCGCAGTAGTAATTGCACCTGCAATTCTCTCTTCGTTCCAAGTTACCAACAATGTCGTCTTCTACCCCAACACACACTTGTCATTGCCCCTTCTCCAATTCAATTCTGACCATACCCAGCACCAACTACACTCACACCATGAATGTGGGAACACCAGAAGCGTCACCAAACGCTCAGGTCAAAGAAATCACCATAGAATTACAAGTTCAAGAACGGTACAAGCTGTACGTGGAGCCCAAAAGAGGGTGCCAACTAGTGCCAACGGAGGAGGGCTATTTTGTGTCACCAAAGTTTACTTTCAGGTTCAAGCTTCCTCTTTTGCTTTCAACTTCCTACATCAGATGCGACTATCACATCAATGTAGAGTTGGGCAAGTTGCCCATATCTCTTGGCCTGGCCCGATATTTGAAACCCTTCATTGTTCTTAGCGCTGTTCGGTTGGCACAAACCAGCTTCACAGAGTTTAAGTTAGTATTTGATGTCACGGTCTTCAAACTTGACTTGGCCAACTACCAAGAATGTGATTCCTATCGCATATTTGGTCTTGTCTAGTGAATCCGTTGGTAATTAATGATATGATGGGCTTAGAGAAGCTAAAAAAATGAAAAATTATGTGGCTTAAGGATTTCATAGGATGGTTTTAGGATATTAAAATGTTATTATAATGTTATATAGTTTTTATTTTAATTTCTTAAAGCCAAATAGCAAAAACTTATTGGGCCATTGTTCAATTATTGGCATCAATTAGGTTATATGAGTGTATTTCCTATTGTCTATGGGCATCCACGAAGAAATATAAGAGTTTTTTTTTATCTTATTCTCTTTTAACTCTTTAACAGTAATTACAACAATGGGTTCGAACTGGTGAGCGCGGATTGAGATAGTAGGTTATTGGTAGGCTTGTACTGGGTTTGTTATGTGGGGTGGCAATTGCAAAAGTACGAAATCAGTTTAACATGGTTTGCACACCCACATCAAGCGTATCGTCAATGGCAGTTTACAGAATAATAGATTCCTTAATTCTCTCTGCACACAAGTGAACAAAGGAAAATGATCTGGAGACGAAAAATCTGGTGATTTCTATGTTTTTGTTCTCTTGTTCTGTAGTGTTTTTCTGCATGTAGATTAGGGGTGCTCGCGGATTGGATTGGATCGGTTTTGAAGAGAAAAATCATCCGATCCAATCATTTCGGTTATGTTAACTTATCATCCAATCGGTTTGCTTTAAAATTTTAATCCGATCCGATCCGCTCCAATCCAATTTAAAGCGGTTTGGATTGGATCGGTTTTCGATTTTAATCTTATGCTTCTTTTAAAAAGAAACTATTAAATAAAAGGTGAGATACATAATATATGTGAGAAAAAAGAATTTAAAATATCAAATATTTCATTTATATGTCATTATATAACTGATAATAGTACATTTACGCATCTTAACTCAAATAGTTAGTAAGAGAAATATCTTTAATTAAATATATTTTTCATAAATATAGGTATAAGTTATATGATAATTTTACCAGCATGTAAGAAATAAAAATAGAAATATGAGTGATATTAAAAATCTAAGAATAAAAATATATACATACGTGCAAGTTCGATTTGGATTGGATCGGATCGGTTTTTAAAATAAAAAATGAGAACCGATCCGGTCCAATAAAAAAATGTCGGCTTTTCCAATTTTTGATCCGTTCGATTTTTGGTTTATTAGGTTTTCGGTTTTTCGGATCGATTTTTTCGGTTTACATTGGATTGGATCGGTTTGTGAACACCCCCAATGTAGATTGGTTCTATTTATAGACCGTTTCAAGTCTTTTAGTGGAGAGATTTGACCTTTCAAAGAGACACATCTCATGACCGTTGGTGTAGAGTCACATCTCATGGCCTTTAGTGAAGAGTCGCATCTCGTGACTCTTGACAAAGAGTCCAATCTCATGTCTCTTGATGAAGAGTCACATCTATTCATACTTACACCTGTAGATAAATAGACACACAATTTCATGAAAGATGCAACCTCTCATTAATTTTGAAAATCTCTCGCAGTAGTAATTGCACCTGCAATTCTCTCTTCGTTCCAAGTTACCAACAATGTCGTCTTCTACCCCAACACACACTTGTCATTGCCCCTTCTCCAATTCAATTCTGACCATACCCAGCACCAACTACACTCACACCATGAATGTGGGAACACCAGAAGCGTCACCAAACGCTCAGGTCAAAGAAATCACCATAGAATTACAAGTTCAAGAACGGTACAAGCTGTACGTGGAGCCCAAAAGAGGGTGCCAACTAGTGCCAACGGAGGAGGGCTATTTTGTGTCACCAAAGTTTACTTTCAGGTTCAAGCTTCCTCTTTTGCTTTCAACTTCCTACATCAGATGCGACTATCACATCAATGTAGAGTTGGGCAAGTTGCCCATATCTCTTGGCCTGGCCCGATATTTGAAACCCTTCATTGTTCTTAGCGCTGTTCGGTTGGCACAAACCAGCTTCACAGAGTTTAAGTTAGTATTTGATGTCACGGTCTTCAAACTTGACTTGGCCAACTACCAAGAATGTGATTCCTATCGCATATTTGGTCTTGTCTAGTGAATCCGTTGGTAATTAATGATATGATGGGCTTAGAGAAGCTAAAAAAATGAAAAATTATGTGGCTTAAGGATTTCATAGGATGGTTTTAGGATATTAAAATGTTATTATAATGTTATATAGTTTTTATTTTAATTTCTTAAAGCCAAATAGCAAAAACTTATTGGGCCATTGTTCAATTATTGGCATCAATTAGGTTATATGAGTGTATTTCCTATTGTCTATGGGCATCCACGAAGAAATATAAGAGTTTTTTTTTATCTTATTCTCTTTTAACTCTTTAACAGTAATTACAACAATGGGTTCGAACTGGTGAGCGCGGATTGAGATAGTAGGTTATTGGTAGGCTTGTACTGGGTTTGTTATGTGGGGTGGCAATTGCAAAAGTACGAAATCAGTTTAACATGGTTTGCACACCCACATCAAGCGTATCGTCAATGGCAGTTTACAGAATAATAGATTCCTTAATTCTCTCTGCACACAAGTGAACAAAGGAAAATGATCTGGAGACGAAAAATCTGGTGATTTCTATGTTTTTGTTCTCTTGTTCTGTAGTGTTTTTCTGCATGTAGATTAGGGGTGCTCGCGGATTGGATTGGATCGGTTTTGAAGAGAAAAATCATCCGATCCAATCATTTCGGTTATGTTAACTTATCATCCAATCGGTTTGCTTTAAAATTTTAATCCGATCCGATCCGCTCCAATCCAATTTAAAGCGGTTTGGATTGGATCGGTTTTCGATTTTAATCTTATGCTTCTTTTAAAAAGAAACTATTAAATAAAAGGTGAGATACATAATATATGTGAGAAAAAAGAATTTAAAATATCAAATATTTCATTTATATGTCATTATATAACTGATAATAGTACATTTACGCATCTTAACTCAAATAGTTAGTAAGAGAAATATCTTTAATTAAATATATTTTTCATAAATATAGGTATAAGTTATATGATAATTTTACCAGCATGTAAGAAATAAAAATAGAAATATGAGTGATATTAAAAATCTAAGAATAAAAATATATACATACGTGCAAGTTCGATTTGGATTGGATCGGATCGGTTTTTAAAATAAAAAATGAGAACCGATCCGGTCCAATAAAAAAATGTCGGCTTTTCCAATTTTTGATCCGTTCGATTTTTGGTTTATTAGGTTTTCGGTTTTTCGGATCGATTTTTTCGGTTTACATTGGATTGGATCGGTTTGTGAACACCCCCAATGTAGATTGGTTCTATTTATAGACCGTTTCAAGTCTTTTAGTGGAGAGATTTGACCTTTCAAAGAGACACATCTCATGACCGTTGGTGTAGAGTCACATCTCATGGCCTTTAGTGAAGAGTCGCATCTCGTGACTCTTGACAAAGAGTCCAATCTCATGTCTCTTGATGAAGAGTCACATCTATTCATACTTACACCTGTAGATAAATAGACACACAATTTCATGAAAGATGCAACCTCTCATTAATTTTGAAAATCTCTCGCAGTAGTAATTGCACCTGCAATTCTCTCTTCGTTCCAAGTTACCAACAATGTCGTCTTCTACCCCAACACACACTTGTCATTGCCCCTTCTCCAATTCAATTCTGACCATACCCAGCACCAACTACACTCACACCATGAATGTGGGAACACCAGAAGCGTCACCAAACGCTCAGGTCAAAGAAATCACCATAGAATTACAAGTTCAAGAACGGTACAAGCTGTACGTGGAGCCCAAAAGAGGGTGCCAACTAGTGCCAACGGAGGAGGGCTATTTTGTGTCACCAAAGTTTACTTTCAGGTTCAAGCTTCCTCTTTTGCTTTCAACTTCCTACATCAGATGCGACTATCACATCAATGTAGAGTTGGGCAAGTTGCCCATATCTCTTGGCCTGGCCCGATATTTGAAACCCTTCATTGTTCTTAGCGCTGTTCGGTTGGCACAAACCAGCTTCACAGAGTTTAAGTTAGTATTTGATGTCACGGTCTTCAAACTTGACTTGGCCAACTACCAAGAATGTGATTCCTATCGCATATTTGGTCTTGTCTAGTGAATCCGTTGGTAATTAATGATATGATGGGCTTAGAGAAGCTAAAAAAATGAAAAATTATGTGGCTTAAGGATTTCATAGGATGGTTTTAGGATATTAAAATGTTATTATAATGTTATATAGTTTTTATTTTAATTTCTTAAAGCCAAATAGCAAAAACTTATTGGGCCATTGTTCAATTATTGGCATCAATTAGGTTATATGAGTGTATTTCCTATTGTCTATGGGCATCCACGAAGAAATATAAGAGTTTTTTTTTATCTTATTCTCTTTTAACTCTTTAACAGTAATTACAACAATGGGTTCGAACTGGTGAGCGCGGATTGAGATAGTAGGTTATTGGTAGGCTTGTACTGGGTTTGTTATGTGGGGTGGCAATTGCAAAAGTACGAAATCAGTTTAACATGGTTTGCACACCCACATCAAGCGTATCGTCAATGGCAGTTTACAGAATAATAGATTCCTTAATTCTCTCTGCACACA